>OY728125.1:1202907679-1205407679 GCA_963277665.1 Viscum album | reverse complement strand
TATTACTATAATCATCGATAAATCTAAAAAAATACCTCATTTTTTATTTTATTTTGGATTCAATGGACCACACACATCAATGTGAACTAGATCCAATAGTGCTATAACTTTCCATTTGGCCTCAGCTACAATGTTTTATCTAGGTTTTTTTCTTAGAACACAACTTTAACATATTCGATTCAAGTATCAAATTATTAGAAGCACATTTTTCATCTTCCTACATCCAAATAATCTTAATCTTTAAAAATTTAAATGCCTTAAATTGAGAATCCAAAGCCATTATTTATCATCATTTACCATCATCAAACACCGTGGTATATTGGATCGAATTATAAGTGGAAACATGTAGTTATTCACCATCAACACTTTTTGTAAAAATCCTTCCTCCATCATTGAAAATCACAATTTGGTTATTTTTCAGGTTTATGTGAAATCCTTCTTCTACCAACTACTCAACATTCAAGTTATTGGTATTCATGTCTGGTATATAGTAAACATTGGAGATGAAAACATGCTTTCCATCTTTTCTTTGGATCAGAATGTCTCCTCTTCAATAGAAAAATTTTAAGTCCACTAGGCTAGATAACTTGAGAGGGGGGTGAATTATGGTATGAAAAATTAAAACAACTGCACCTTTTAATCTTGCTTTTTTGAACACAAAACCCTCTTCTCTCTCTCCTTATCGTTGCAGAATATGAAAAATATAAAATCACACACAAGATATAACAATTTTACTTGGTTTACCCTCACTGGGATACGTCCAAGGAGCACAAACCAGAAATGTGCCAATGTACCAAATCCACTATAAGCGCATTGTTGTTTACATGTTTTAAGAGGACTCACTATCCCTTCTAGTTTACAGACACTCACAATTTGAGAACTCACTACTCTCTCAACTGATGTGAGCTCACTACTTCTTCGAAAGATCCACTCAAAGTTTATAGACATGTAGGTCTCTTCATTATCACTAATTAATGCATCATTCACTGTATGTAGATGCTCTATTGAAGTAAAAATTTCACCCACTGACAAATTCCCCTTATCCCCTAACCATTGAGAAAAATACTTTGGGAAATACCTTCGCAAAGCACCATACTTCGTGAATATCCCAATTTCTAAAAACTCAAACAAGCCTTCACAAAGTCCCTTCCTCTTCATAGAGAACACTTGTAATTCCCCGACCCCAGTTACCTAGAGTCGGTGCATTATTACATAACATTGGCATGATCACAAAAGATCAAGTCTCAAAAGACAGACTAGTTTAGTAGTCTTGGGAATACTAGATATATTCATAAGTCTTACATTACATCATAAAGTAAAAAAAACTACAACAACATCTTGTCTTCATATCCCCTTATACTATCCCTATAGGTCATTCCTAAATTGCTTATTCACATCCTAGAAAAAATAAAACATTAAAAGGGGTGATCTCAGATGATCAGTAAGGATAACAATATAGGGGACACTTTCATAGATAAGCATAAAAATTTAAGGAAATGTATAACTGAAACAAAATCCTTTTAAAATTGAACATCAGCATAATATGGAAAAGATAAAATGAAATAATGACATTTACTTATTCACATGGATATTCTACTAGTTGAATAACCACATGCAATATCAATAACCACTTTCATAATGATGGAATTCATAATTCCAGACTATCATAACCACATAGTCAAGGCCTCGTGCCAAGACTACAAATATGATTTTGTCAAGGCCTTGTGCCAAGACACTAGTTTTTCTCATTAAACCTACTTATGCATCGAGGTGATATAGAGGGATCCACCCATCACTTACTATGTCCAATTCATTCCTCATATGGCAACTTTTAAACATAACATAAACATTCGTATTAAAACTAGCATGCAAAATGTCAATACTTTATCCACAAACCATGAATGGTATAAAAATAGTACATCCACAGTCAAACATAACTCATTAGATACAATATAAAATATTGTATTGTATCAGATTAACCTCAATTAATAAAGATGATGGATATTGAGATAGATGAAAATAATCATCAAAACTATTAGAGAGATTTATCCCCCTTTTTCTTGATATCATTAAAAAGTCACACTATTTGTCAAGAAGACATTTAAAAATATATTTTTGAATCAAAGTGTCCCATACCACTTTGAAACTTATAAAAGTAATTTTAATTTAAAACTTTAATGGCCATATAAATAAATCCTTAAAACCATTTTTAAAACATGGTCATTAATGAAAAATATTTAGAAGAATAAATCATTAAAGCATTTAAAAATGATATTTTAGTTAGAGTTTCTAACCAAAAAAGAGACACTTTAATACAAATAATTTAGGTAATAAAAAATTTGTAATATAATGAGAAAAAATGGATTCATGATATACTATGTCCAAGTACATTATATACAACATATAAAATAGAATTTTTGTATGAAAACAATGAAGTCTCAATGGGATGAAAATTGAGATTAAGTCTCTTGTAAAGACTGTATCTTAAGGTTAAGGATAAATCAAAGACATAATTATGTGTGAAAAATATAAATACACTCAATATGATTTTATGTTCAGTTTAAATCAACCAGAGGACATTCACACATATTCTTTTAAAGACAACACCAATGAATTGGATATTTAACTCTACAAATGGAGAATGAGTTAACATTACTCATATCAAATTCATATCGAAGACTTGAGAAATTATAAATGGAGTGATTATGTGTATCAAAAGTATATCCAAAGAAATGGGAGTGGAAATTATGACATAAGAAAATGAATACTGATTCCACACATAATCTTGGAGTAAAATAATCCAAGAAGTATGCGTAAAGTCGAATGAATGGAAATTGAAATTTCAAATTCCCTTATCGATTTGGTAACTTACGAAACATACACACATGAAAAAAGGATAATACAATGATGATGTAAATATCCATAAATTAAATTATATTACACAGTTAAAACAATCATGGGATGTACACACACCACATGCAATAAATAAGTGGTGAACAATGGAAATCTCAAAAAATTAAAAGTGAGAAAAGAAACCCCTTAATTTGTACTTTTTCCTTGGTCGAGGGTAGGTTAGCCTCATGTATAATGGTGAAATAATTTTTATTTAATTATAAAAGGATCATATATATTAATATGATATCATATATGATCTTTTAACATTTTTTTGTTAATAATATCTTATTATTTTCGTCGTTTCAGGTGTTAACTTACTCGTTTTATTTTATATGTTTTGTTACATAAGTCATGTTTGTTATTAGAAGGTTGTATCTTATAAATATATAGAATGATATCTGATCCTTAAAAATTATTTTTAATCATCAAATCAGAATTATACGTGAATGGATACGATGGTGAATGAATCTCATCGTGTTCGTGGAGACGGTAGTCCGTATGTACGCACGGGCGACAATATCATTCTTTGGATATTTACATAATATATAATTGGATGGTATATCATATATAAATAATAATTATCATGTTATATTTTTTATTTACATGAATTACACATCACTATTATACCCATCCAAATAATAATGTATTGAATAACAATTACACCACAACGTGGAGACGGTAGGCCGTACGAACCACGTATGGGGACATGTTATTCAAAAGATGGATAGAATAATTAATATGGTTGTACCATATCTATAGTAACATCACAATATATATAATATACTGGAGTTATTATTTTATAATGGATCAACAAAGAAAGAAGAAGTCTAAGAATAAAGGAACTTGAAAAAAGTCGGTGAAAACATTATATTTTCTTCGGGTTCTTCCTTTTGATTTGACCAAAAGGGACCCATAGGTTAGATTTCTGACTAAATTAATACCTCTAAGATTAAGGTAATATAGTGGAGATGGTATTTGAGTAGAGGTTGGCTGAAAAAAAAGACTTTTAAGGTATGAAGAATTGGTTAGAAGTGGTGTCCTTTTATAAGGGGGAGGGGCTCTTTAGGAAAAAATTAAAGTATTAATTTACAATAAATTCATATTAGGTTTATAATGGCTCAAAAGTATATTATTAAAAGAATAAGGTGGGTATGGGTCTATGTCCTTCCATACAATAGATGTTAGACAGGTTTGGGTCACTATATTAACCTTATCATTTATATTTAACTCTTAGTTATTTAGTTTGACATTTACCATGTCACTTTGTATTTTTATATTATATAGTTAATAAACTTACTATAAACTTCCAAGATACAAAACATAGATCCATTAATGATACACCTATCAGTATATATGTCTTTTTTCCAAACCATGGATTTTTATGAATAGAATATGTAATTATAATATAATATTTGTTTTAAAAACACATTTATGTCAATTTTGACACTATTTAATAATTGATTTTTGTTAAAGTTATAACAACATTATTAATTAGAATAAAATTCATTTAACTAATAATATTTTTTTTATATAAACCAATCAAATTATTTCAGGTCATAAAAACTTTCATATTATATTTATTTTAACATTTATAATACAAATTATTTGATTCTTTCATTAATAAGGAAAATACTGCATCATTATTGTGTCATAAATAAATTTAAATATTCAATGTATAAAAATTATAAATAAAATACCATTATGTAGGATATATTTTTATATTTATAATTAATATTTATAGTCTAAAATATAACATATATAACCCTATGTCAAAATTTGTTTTCTAAAAGATATATGCTTACGTAATTTTTGTATTTACTTTAACATAATTAATATAAAGTGTCCCTATCACTTAGAAGTGGATCCATTGTAGAGACCCGAAGCTTGACCTACATGAACATTACATTACTTTTGCGGAATACTTAGTACATAACAAAAACACACACACAAGGATCGTAATAGTTTAGTGTCTTTGGAAACTCGGATCGTAATCTTCTAATCGTGATGAAAGATCTTCAAAATCTCCCATAAAGATCTTCCTTTTTTTTACCTAAAACCTTTCTTTATATCCTGGGGAAAAGAAAACATAAAAGGGTGAGCTCAAATGCTCAGCAAGGGCAAATAAAGGAAATAAAAATCATATCATATCTTTTTGAAAATCATAACCTGCAAAAGAGATCATAATATCTTAACATGGAATAAATCATAGAAGTGAAAATGAGATCACCATAATCATAACATGAAACTTGAAACTTTGTGGCATGCACACATAATCATGGAAAATCATTTCTTGTTAGTCATGACTCATTGCCAAGTGGACAAAGTCCCTTTCTGAATCGAGTAACCCTCGTTTCAGTCCTGTTTCACTGAACCAGTATAACCTACCGTTCCAGCCCTGTCTATCTCATGAGATATAAAATCTTTACCCAATGCATTGGAGGGAGATATAGGTCCCACCCATCTTATAATGAATCCTTTCTTATGTGTGCCACATAATCATAAATCATACATCATCACATAACACATGTAACAAAAATGGGATTCTTGAAACATCATAGCATCATAAATCAATTCATATAAGATAAAGGAATTCAACATGATCAAATCAATGTAGTAATAGGGATAAAAACAGAACCCTTTATTATCTTAGATGGAAAATAATTTTGATAAAACACTTGAACTCCATTCTTGAGGAAAATATCCTTTCTTCGTCAAAAACATTTTTCCTTTCATAACATGTCATACAACTTTAAAATAAAAGAAGTTGATTAAAAATAAACTTGAAAAATTGTAAAGGAATCTTCTTGGAAATAATGTTTTAAAAATCCATACATGCCGTATAAGTTAAAAAAACATTCTTCGTACTTTTGTCGGAAAAGTCAAAAAGTACCTCGTACGACAAAAGATTCCTTTCATACATATTACTAAAAACTCACCGAAGGGTAAAAATTGATTTAAACAATTGTAGGTGGATGGAAATAATATTACATTTTGATGAAACATGGATGTGGATGATAAAATACACCCCAGAAAATACTTACGAATAAACAATCTCGGATAAAAATGAGATTGTGATATTTCCCTTAACTTAGGTCTGATTTGCTTTGTTCGTGTCCGAAGCTCCTGTATAATAGGTTTAAATAATGTTATTGACTTATCATACATATTGATATGATATCATATATGGTCATATTATTAGCTTCTTGTTAGTAATATTTCATTGTTACTTGTTACTCGGGTCTTTATAACTTTTTGTTCTTATGCGTGTTTTGTCGAATAAATTCTTATTCTTATCTTTAGGTTATAGATAATTCATTTCCAGAATGGTATTAGTGTAGTATATACCATATTAATTCATTCAATTCATTTATATAATCATTATGAAATGAAGATCATGTAGAACGAGTCGCATCACATCGTGGAGACGGTATTCCGTACGTACGCACAAGTGATGATATCATTCCTATGATCGTGGAATTGTATTGGAGTATATATATATTATTTCAGTATCAATATTACTTCATAATAATCATATATAGTTACTCATTACACCATTATACCCATCCTTGTAAGGTGATGGTGGAAAATAGATTACACCACGGCGTGGAGACGGTATTCCGTACGTACGCACGCGCGGTGATTTCATTTTTCCGTAGGATGGATAGAAGGTGAATTAGGGTTGTTTCATATTTATAATAACATATCAGTATTTAAGTAATACTGATGTTATTACCTTATCATGAAACAACTAAAGAAGAAGAAGTTGAAGAAGAAAGAAATTGAAAAGATCGGTAATGGATATTACCTCTTCTTTGGAACGCCTCTTTGAATCCTCCACTTAAGGAACTAATATTGGTCTTTGGAGAAGACCAGGACCTCTAGGATTATTCTAGGGAAGTGGAGAAGAGATTTTGGCAGGGGTTGGCCGAGCTTGAGAGCTCAAATTGGTGTTAGGAGGAGGGGGAGGAGGTGTCCTTTTATAGGGGAGGAGAGGGGCACCTTAGGAATTCTTAAAAATATTAATTTATAATAAATCTAACCCCACTTAAAAACCTCCAAAAATGACTCATATTCGAAGCTTAGATGATATAGGGTTGTAATCGCATCAACCAATAAAATTTAGACATGTTTGGATCTTATTTTAAACCTTATCAATTAGATTTAACTCTAAGTTAAATAATTTAACTTTTACCGTGTCTTTTTGTTTTCTTTCACTATATGGTTAATAAACTTACTATAACATGCCAAAAGAACCCCAAATTGTTTATTATTAATATATATATTTTTATCTAAGTCATTTGGCCGAACCTTAGATTTTTAGGAATAAAATAACAATTAATAATATAATATTTGATTTAAAAACTATTTTGTGTCAATTTTGACACTATTTGATATATGATTTTTGTGAAAGTCATAACAGAATTAAATGTTCGAACCAAGTTGATTAAATCAACATTAATATATCATAGTAACCTAGAAAATTAGTGGAATTCATAAAAAATCTCATATTACATTTATTTTGGTGTTTATAACATCAATTATGTCAATATTTCATTAATAAGATAATTACTGCATCATCGTTGTGTCGTAAATAAATTGAATTATTTAATGTCTAAAAATTATAAATATAATACCATTATGTAGGAAATCCTTTTAGATTTCTAATGAATATTTATAGTCTAATTTATCTTATGTATTACCCCATATTAAAAATGATTTACTTATTAAACTTTGATTTTAACTATTTTAACCCTTCTTTAAATAAATTAATAATAAATGTCCTAATCTAATCCAAGTGGGCCTAAATGGTCATATTATATTCATAAGGTTGTTTTTGGTCGAATTACACTTATCCAATAGAATTAGGACATGTGTTAGGGTAATAGTAATATCATATTTACCCTTAGTTACCCTATTTACTATTAACCGTGGTAAAAAAAAGTAAAAAGTTACTATTCACCAAAAATTATTTTCATCTCATTGAACCACATTTTAGTCCTTGATATTAACCGTGTCTGTCGGATTTTCGAAATTCCATTCACAGAAGTGGTAGAATTAAGTTTTATGCAAAATTCAGTTTTTAACCTACCACTTAGTAGTTTCACTATTCATCAAAAATTGATGTTTTTCAGAACAATGCCAAAATTTCATCCTAAGCTATGTTTCATATTCCGAATTCAAAAATGAAGTCTATTTTACCAAATTCATATCATAGAAGTTGCATTAATTAATTTTATAATTAAATCCCGCTGTTAAAACAAAGAGCGTGTTTTTAAGAAACAATATCTATCAAAAGATTGACACTTGTTTATGTCTAGTTTAAATGTGAAATTATATCTAATGACCAACATTGTATTAAATTGTAAAAATATATTCTAAATATACTTTAAAACCACTCAAATTAATAATTTATCAATATTAATTATTTCGATTGAAAAAGTTGTTTTTAACTAAAATTTAGTAATTTTCACTATTCATCAAAATATGAAAGTTATCCGAAAATCACCAAAATTTCACCTTAGGCTAAATTTGATACTCCGAATCCAAAAATGAAATCCATTTTGAAAAATAAAATTTACAAAATTTCAAAAAGTGGTTATTATTATTCATAACGGCTAGTTTTAATAACATTTTAATAGCATATCGCTGTTTAGTGAAACTCGTTATTGCGTACTACACACGCTATCGAAGAAGGTCGCGATTGCGTGTAATGCAAGGCAAGTCAAGGATGCGTGTTGTGCAAGATCCTTTTGGTGTAGCGTACAACACAAGACATTAGTAAAATAAAAAGAATATTTTTCATAAAATCTCGGGCTGTTACATTCTACCCCCCTTAAAATGAATTTCGCCCTCGAAATTCGTCGGGGTTATAAATGGTTTACTATTCAAAAGTTTCTTTAATAGAATCCCACATCGTAAAAAGGAATACCAAAACTTGGCTTTAAAAACTAAAGTATGAAATGTAACGATTACCCAAATAAACTAATCGCTGGGTTTCCACATAGGTAAAAAATATGGATATGAAAGAGAAATCTAACCATCATGTTCTGATGGAGAGTGGTAGAGAACATGGCTATGGAAAAGCCAGTAATCACAAATCCATAAATTTGTGACGATCTAAGGTACCATCCGATTCATCAGGTATAAGATCACTAGGACAACATTTTTGGTTTTCAAGATCGTTTCCCTAAAGTTAAAGAATTTGAATTAGAATAAATACTTACTTTATTTTGGTACAATCTCACTGTTGTTCGTGTCTTGAACAATTTACACTTCATCTATTAAATAAATGAAGTTGAATTTGTTATTCGTGAAGTTTTAGCAGATTATGTGATAGAAAGACGGGTCATTCCATCTGTCTCAAACAAAAGGTTAGCAAAAATTATATGCATAAGTCGATCTATAGTGAGATTAATCATATATGGTTCCTAAAATGGACTTATACTTCATATATCATACTGCTTAATATAATAAAACTAGTTTCTACTAAACAGGGACTTCCTGTAGGCCAGTGGTAGGCGATAAAGGCCAGTCACACTTCGGTTGTGGGTTCGATTCCCACAGCCTTGTCCGAAGAGATGGGTTGTCGCCCGTCCTGCAGGTTGTCCTTTTTCTAAAACTATATTACTATAACATCCCATCAATAATATCGAAAAAAACTTCTATCCTTAAACAATACTAACTTATTCCAACATAATCCCTTCCAATCTTTAGGCTTACCCATAATACTGCAGTCCACTCTCATAATATATTGAAAACAATTACCGGAGATTTAATACCATCGTTCATACCCATAAGATATGTCTTGTTGGTCACATTCTAAACATTAAAAGTCCTTAATCATGTATTCTCTTGAATACCCATTGAACCATAGTGAAAACTTGAATGCAGTTAAAAGTTAACACTTTTCACATACCAAAATCCTCAAAATTCTATATACTCAAACTTAGTCCTTATATCAATCATGAGCTCATGAATACAATCAAACATCTCATTATCTTCTTATCCTTTTATTATGCACTTATCATCTACTTTCCAAAAGTATTTGAATAACCTTTCATGGTTACTGGTAACATTAATCAGACAACAATGTAACAATCCTTACATGTCTCTTTATTCCATAGTACGATGAGATTACTTATACAACATTACACATGATAAACATGTAATCATTCCACTACATTCTTAAACCATTGACCGAGCTTCAAAAATTCTTTCATCTCACATATCATTTGTTGTCTCTTCATCATCATCCACATAAATACTACCCATATGACCATACTGATTCTCTTCATTAGTCTTTCCCTTAGGGCATTTGTTTGCATAATGCCCATACATTCCACATTTAAAACACTTAACCATTTTTGATGTCGTAGCAATACCATTATCCTCATCCATGGTTTTAACTGACCCTTTTCCTTTGCACTTACTTTCTTTTTGTCCTTCTTTTCCACACCCAAAGCATCTTCCAGTTCCCTTGAAACATTCTCCTTGATGCCTCTTCCCACATGAATTACATAGGGGAAATTGAACTTTCTTTCCTCTATGATCATCATGAAACTCCATCTTTCTCTTATTAGCCGAGTCAGGAAACTTACCAAATTTTACTATATTGATCATATTATGAGATTTCTGATTCGGCATAATAATGATGTTTGGACTTCCAAATCCCATTTCATTATGAAGAATATCATTCCATTGTCCATCATATCCTCCATTGTCGTAAATCATCTTATTTCCAGCCATTTTCTAAAACCCAAAAAAAAAATAGTGTGAGAGGCAAAAATCATGCTAGGGAATACAACATAATAAAGGGGGAGTACCTTCAATATCTAACATCTTAGGTTTAATTCTATGATCGTTAGCGTAATTCTAGTACTATAACCTATGCGTATACTTAACCTTAGGGACATCCCTAGACATACCTTAGAAATATCTCTATGGATCTCACTAAAGTTCTCGCATCCTAGTTTCCAAAAGTTGACTAAACCTTTCCTCTGATACCAACTGTAGAGACCCGAAGCTTGACCTACATGAACATTACATTACTTTTGCGGAATACTTAGTACATAACAAAAACACACACACAAGGATAGTAATAGTTTAGTGTCTTTGGAAACTCGGATCGTAATCTTCTAATCGTGATGAAAGATCTTCAAAATCTCCCATAAAGATCTTCCTTTTTTTTACCTAAAACCTTTCTTTATATCCTGGGGAAAAGAAAACATAAAAGGGTGAGCTCAAATTCTCAGCAAGGGCAAATAAAGGAAATAAAAATCATATCATATCTTTTTGAAAATCATAACCTACAAAAGAGATCATAATATCTTAACATGGAATAAATCATAGAAGTGAAAATGAGATCACCATAATCATAACATGAAACTTGAAACTTTGTGGCATGCACACATAATCATGGAAAATCATTTCTTGTTAGTCATGACTCATTGCCAAGTGGACAAAGTCCCTTTCTGAATCGAGTAACCCTCGTTTCAGTCCAGTTTCACTGAACCAGTATAACCTACCGTTCCAGCCCTGTCTATCTCATGAGATATAAAATCTTTACCCAATGCATTGGAGGGAGATATAGGTCCCACCCATCTTATAATGAATCCTTTCTTATGTGTGCCACATAATCATAAATCATACATCATCACATAACACATGTAACAAAAATGGGATTCTTGAAACATCATAGCATCATAAATCAATTCATATAAGATAAAGGAATTCAACATGATCAAATCAATGTAGTAATAGGGATAAAAACAGAACCCTTTATTATCTTAGATGGAAAATAATTTTGATAAAACACTTGAACTCCATTCTTGAGGAAAATATCCTTTCTTCATCAAAAACATTTTTCCTTTCATAACATGTCATACAACTTTAAAATAAAAGAAGTTGATTAAAAATAAACTTGAAAAATTGTAAATGAATCTTCTTGGAAATAATGTTTTAAAAATCCATACATGTCGTATAAGTTAAAAAAACATTCTTCGTACTTTTGTCGGAAAAGTCAAAAAGTACCTCGTACGACAAAAGATTCCTTTCATACATATTACTAAAAACTCACCTAAGGGGTAAAAATTGATTTAAACAATTGTAGGTGGATGGAAATAATATTACATTTTGATGAAACATGGATGTGGATGATAAAATACACCCCAGAAAATATTTACGAATAAACAATCTCGGATAAAAATGAGATTGTGATATTTCCCTTACCTTAGGTCCGATTTGCTTTGTTCGTGTCCAAAGCTCCTGTATAATGGTTTAAATAATGTTATTGACTTATCATACATATTGATATGATATCATATATGGTCATATTATTAGCTTCTTGTTAGTAATATTTCATTGTTACTTGTTACTCGGGTCTTTATAACTTTTTGTTCTTATGCGTGTTTTGTCGAATAAATTCTTATTCTTATCTTTAGGTTATAGATAATTCATTTCCAGAATGGTATTAGTGTAGTATATACCATATTAATTCATTCAATTCATTTATATAATCATTATGAAATGAAGATCATGTAGAACGAGTCGCATCACATCGTGGAGACGGTATTCCGTACGTACGCACAAGTGATGATATAATTCCTATGATCGTGGAATTGTATTGGAGTATATATATATTATTTAAGTATCAATATTACTTCATTATAATCATATATAGTTACTCATTACACCATTATACCCATCCTTGTAAGGTGATGGTGGAAAATAGATTACACCACGGCGTGGAGACGGTATTCCGTAGGTACGCACGCGCGGTGATTTCATTTTTCCGTAGGATGGATAGAAGGTGAATTAGGGTTGTTTCATATTTATAATAACATATCAGTATGTAAGTAATACTGATGTTATTACTTTATCATGAAACAACTAAAGAAGAAGAAGTTGAAGAAGAAAGAAATTGAAAAGATCGGCAATGGATATTACCTCTTCTTTGGAACGCCTCTTTGAATCCTCCACTTAAAAAACTAAGATTGGTCTTTGGAGAAGACCAGGACCTCTAGGATTATTCTAGGGAAGTGGAGAAGAGATTTAGGCAGGGGTTGGCCGAGCTTGAGAGCTCAAATTGGTGTGAGGAGGGGGAGGAGGTGTCCTTTTATAGGGGAGGAGAGGGGCACCTTAGGAATTCTTAAAAATATTAATTTATAATAAATCTAACCCCACTTAAAAACCTCCAAAAATGACTCATATTCGAATCTTAGATGAGATAGGGTTGTAATCTCATCAACCAATAAAATTTAGACATGTTTGGATCTTATTTTAAACCTTATCAATTAGATTTAACTCTAAGTTAAATAATTTAACTTTTACCGTGTCTTTTTGTTTTCTTTCACTATATGGTTAATACACTTACTATAACATGCCAAAAGAACCCCAAATTGTTTATTATTAATATATATATCCTTATATAAGTCATTTGGCCGAACCTTAGATTTTTAGGAATAAAATAACAATTAATAATATAATATTTGATTTAAAAACTATTTTGTGTCAATTTTGACACTATTTGATATATGATTTTTGTGAAAGTCATAACAGAATTAAATGTTCGAACCAAGTTGATTAAATCAACATTAATATATCATAGTAACCTAGAAAATTAGTGGAATTCATAAAAAAATTCATATTACATTTATTTTGGTGTTTATAACATCAATTATGTCAATATTTCATTAATATGATAATTACTGCATCATCGTTGTGTCATAAATAAATTGAATTATTTAATGTCTAAAAATTATAAATATAATACCATTATGTAGGAAATCTTTTTATCTTTCTAATGAATATTTATAGTCGAATTTATCTTATGTATAACCCCATATTAAAAATGATTTACTTATTAAACTTTGATTTTAACTATTTTAACCCTTTTTTAAATAAATTAATAATAAATGTCCTAATCTAATCCAAGTGGGCCTAAATGGTCATATTATATTCATAAGGTTGTTTTTGGTCGAATTACACTTATCCAATAGAATTAGGACATGTGTTAGGGTAATAGTAATATCATATTTACCCTTAGTTACCCTATTTACTATTAACCGTGGTAAAAAAAGTAAAAAGTTACTATTCACCAAAAATTATTTTCATCTCATTGAACCACATTTTAGTCCTTGATATTAACCGTGTCTGTCGGATTTTCGAAATTCCATTCACATAAGTGGTAGAATTAAGTTTTATGCAAAATTCAGTTTTTAACCTACCACTTAGTAGTTTCACTATTCATCAAAAATTGATGTTTTTCAGAACAATGCCAAAATTTCATCCTAAGCTATGTTTCATATTCCGAATTCAAAAATGAAGTCTATTTTACCAAATTCATATCATAGAAGTTGCATTAATTAATTTTATAATTAAATCCCGCTGTTAAAACAAAGAGCGTGTTTTTAAGAAACAATATCTATCAAAAGATTGACACTTTTTTATGTCTAGTTTAAATGTGAAATTATATCCAATGACCAACATTGTATTAAATTGTAAAAATATATTCTAAATATACTTTAAAACCACTCAAATTAATAATTTATCAATATTAATTATTTCGATTGAAAAAGTTGTTTTTAACTAAAATTTAGTAATTTTCATTATTCATCAAAATATGAAAGTTATCCGAAAATCACCAAAATTTCACCTAAGGCTAAATTTGATACTCCGAATCCAAAAATGAAATCCATTTTGAAAAATAAAATTTACAAAATTTCAAAAAGTGGTTATTATTATTCATAACGGCTAGTTTTAATAACATTTTAATAGCATATCGCTGTTTAGTGAAACTCGTTATTGCGTACTACACACGCTATCGAGGAAGGTCGCGATTGCGTGTAATGCAAGGCAAGTCAAGGATGCGTGTTGTGCAAGATCCTTTTGGTGTAGCGTACAACACAAGACATTAGTAAAATAAAAAGAATATTTTTCATAAAATCTCGGGCTGTTACATCCATTGTGTCCCAAAATCGACCCAATGATGCCCATGGTCGGACATGTATCAACCAATAAGGTTAGGACAAGTTTTAGGGTACATTAATATTATTATAATATTATTTTTTTACCCTTATTTACCGGATTTACCCTTTAACCATGGTAAATAAAATATTTACCGATGTAATTATTCCAAATTTATAAAAATAAGAGTTACCTATTTACACAATTTGGACATCTTGATTATAAATATGGAATACATTTTTCTAAATTCAAAACACAAGAAGTGGCAGAAATTAATTTAAAATTAATTCCCACTGTCAAAACAAAATGTGTGTTTTTAAGAAATAATAACTATCAAAAGATTGACACTTGTTTATGTCAGATTTAATTGTGAAATTACATACAATGACCAAAATTTTATTTAATGGTAAAAATATATTCTAAATATACTATAAAATCAATCAAATTAATAATTTATCACTATTAATTATTTCTATTAAAAAAGTTATTTTTAATTAAAATTTAGTAATTTTCACTTTTCCTCAAAATATGAAAGTTATCCAAAAAGTACCAAAATTTCACCCTAAGGTAATTTTGATATTCTGAACCCAAAAATGAAGTCCATTTTGAAATATAAAATTTATAAAATTTCAAAAAGTGGGTATTACTATTCATAACCACTATATTGATTGGTTGTGGTATGTTAGAACTCGAAGTTGTGTACAACACACGCTACTGTATTATTCAAAGAGAGGCATACTGTGGAAGATTGGGGTGTTACATTCTCCTCTTCAAAAAATTTCATCCTCACAATGTTTAAAATTGGGATTGGGAATATAATGGAAAGTCACACATCAGAAAAAGAGTTAATAAAACTATCACTTTAATAGAAAGAAAGAGAAGTAGAAAGGTCACCCGAGATAACCTATACTAGGATTCCATGTAGAAAAACTTTGAAATGGATGATAAAATAAGTGTCAAGTTCTGATGGAGAGGGATAGAAAACATTATAAAGAGAATGTTAACAACAAGAAAATCATGAACTTGTGATGGGACAAACAGTCATTAGATTCCCAGTAGAAAAAGTAAAAGGACAACAGTTTTTTTTGTTTTAAGTTACATTACATAAAGATGAAGAATTCATTACTAATAACATAAAGAGATATAATTACTTTTTAAGTAGAGTTTCACTCTAATAAATTTCTACAACTAACTCATTTTTTTAACGATGTGTATTCCAGAAGACTTGCTCACCCTGGAAGAGCTAGAATAAACTTCTATAGAATCACATGATCCACGACGGATAAACTATATATTGACCTTGTCTTTTGATATTATGCAAAACCAAAATGGTTAGTACAAGATATGATGATCCCCCAAAAGGATATTCCTTTAGAGAAAGAAACATTAATCTTAATTTCTAAAATTAAACCAACAATACCACAAAGTTAAATAAATACCATTCAATAAACAGTTGTCCTTAAAATCCTTCAATATAATCCAAACTAATATTGAAAACTGGAACATAGAATAATTTGGTTATGTAGTCTTCCATGTTAAATTGTATCTCCAAATGACATCAACTACTCCTAAAGTCACATAATTAAAATTAATTATCCAAATCACATATTCTCTATTATAGGTTAATCATTTACATAAATAACCAAAATCACTATAAATCCATAATAAAAATGTAGATAAAAATCCACCATTACTCTTCAAATGAAACCCCATAGTATTATATTTTCCTTGGGCATATAGTGTTCCCAACCAAGTGAACGTCTTCTAAAATAACATTTATCACTTACTCACCAAATCATTTTCCTATACTAAGGGTATTCATTTGATAAGACATAAGAATCCACATCAACTTATTATTGATCAATAAAATCATTTAACTAAAAATAATTAGTCATACTAACCAGGGACTTCACGTAGTCCAGTGGTAGGCGATAAATCTCAATCGCACTTTAGTTGTGGGTTCGATTCCCACAGCTTTTTCTGACGCGACAGGTTGTCACACGGTCTGCGTGTTGTCCTTTTTCAAAAACTATATTTTATAACATTACCAAAATGAGATAAATTCCTCAAAATAACCATAACATAATTTTAACCAAAAATGTTTTCTCATACCTTGCATTTTCATCCCAAAATATAATAACATGTAATTTCCTCAAAACCAATGATCATATAAAATCGAATGGTTATTTATAACTATTTCCACAAGGGAAAAGATAAGACTTCCCCAAATATCATTCTCACATGGAAAACTACGGGGTTACAAATACAAGAGAAAATTATTCCAATTAATCCCATCCACAATGAGTAATAATACTTTTAAACATTTCTCCAACCATTTATTTACACATAGCTTCTTCTTTGACCAAGAAAATATCCTATAGAATAGGGCATTCACTTGGGTAATGGCCAGGTCCCCTATAATTACAGAAAATGCCTGTAAATGGATTCTTGGGACCATTTCTTTTCTTCCACAGTACTCTTCATTTTTCCTTGAAAATTCTCCACTTTATGTCCTTTCCCACGTGTAAAGAATTTCTTTGTTCTATTGAGACACTTTCCTGGGTATCTCCTTCCACATTTCCAGCATGATGGAAATTTAGGATTCTTTTCTCCATTGTCTCCCCTGCTGGAGCTCTTACCATTCATCACCTTTCTCTTCTTTGTTGAGTCTAGGAGTTGGTTAATATATATGTTGTTGATCATATTTTTGGAAAACTGATTCGGCATGAACACAATATCTTTTACGCCTATCAAAATTCCATTTTGTTGCTCATTTCCACCACCGTTCCCACCTTGTACATCATTCTCAATGTTACTATGACTTTCTTGGACTCCATCCATTGACTAAAACCAGAAATCATTGTGTGAGTAACTGTAGTCATAAAATCATTTAGAGAATATCATTACACCATATTATCAATTTAAAACACCTTAGGATTAACCATGTTCATTTAATCTCATTTTATATTAAAATAATTCAAATTGATTTGAAAAGAAAATTTAAATTATCCTAAGCATATCCCACGGGAGTGTCATAACCAAGAGTGCAGCAAGGCCCGTTGTCGTACACCAGTTCCCGTTCGAGTCTAGCTCAAAGCAGTGTTTTCGGGTTTTACCCTTAGGTAAATCTGTTTCATATCCACCTCTACCTGATCGTATCCAGACAGGGATGTATTTCTTGGAAAACTCACAAAATCTATACAATACCAAAATTCTAGGATTTTATTCTATACTGATCCTCAAAGTCTATCTTAGAGCTATGTGCTCTAAACAGAGTTTATATAAATATTGTTTCCAAGGTTGGTACTAAACTTCCTCTGATACCAACTACAACACCCCGACCCTAGTTACCCAGAGTCAGTGAATTATTACATAACAGTGGCATGATCACAAAAGATCAAGTCTTAAATGACCGATTGGTTTAGTAGTCTTGGAAATACTAGAAATATTCACAAGTATTACATTACATCATAAATTAAAAAAAACTACGACAACATCTGGTCTTCATATCTCCTCATACTATCCCTGCAGGTCATTAATAAATTACTTCTTCATATCATGGAAAAAATAAAACATTGCAAGGGGTGAGCTCAGATGCTCAGTAAGGATAACAATATTGATAATACTTTCATAGATAAGAATAAACATTTAAGGCAATATATAACTAAAACAAAAGCCTTTTAAACTTGAACTTCAGCATAATATGGAAAAGATAAAATGAAATAATGCCATTTACTTTTTGACATGGATATTCTACTAGTCAAATAACCACATGCAATATCAATAACCATTTTCATAATAATGGAATGCATAATGTCAGACTATCATTATCACGTAGTCTAGGCCTCGTGCCAAGACTACAAATAAGATTTTGTCAAGTTCTTGTCCCAAGACACTAGTTTCTCTCATGAGACCTACTGATGCATCAAGGATCTATAGCAGGCTCCACCCGTCACTTACTAAGTCCAATGCATTCCTCATATGAAATGTTTGAGACATAACATAAACATTCATATTAAAACTAGAATATGAAATGTCAATACTTTATCCAAAAACCATGAATGGTATGAAAATAGCACATCCACAGTCAGACACAACTAATTAGATAAAATATGGATGATTTTATTGTATTAGATTAACCTCATTCAATAACGATGAAGGATATTTACATAGATGAAAATAATCATCAAAACTATTAGAGAGAAATGTCCCCCGTTTTCTTGAAATCATTTAAAAGTCACACTATTTGTCAAGAAGCCATTTAAAAATATATTTTTAAATCAAAGTGTCCCATACCACTTTGAAACTTTTAAAAGCAAATTTTATTTTAAAACATTAATGTCCATATAAAAAAATCCTTAAAACCATTTTAAAAACATAGACATTAATGAGAAATATTTAGAAGAATAAATTTTCGAAACATTTAAAAATGATATTTTCGTTAGAGATTCCAACCAAAATAGAGACACTTGAATACAATAATTGAGGTAATCAAAACATTTTAATATCATGAGAATAAAGGTATTCATGATATACTATGTCAAATTACATTATATAGACCATATAAAAGATAATTGGTGTATGACAACAATGAAGTCTCAATGGGATGTAAATTGAGATTAGGACTCTTATAAGGATCGTATCTTTAGGTTAAGGATAAATCAATGAAATAATTATCTGTGACAAATATAAATACACTCAATATGATTGGATGTTCAGTGTAATTCAATTATAGGAAATTCACACATATTCTTGTGAAGACAACACCAATTAATTGGATATTTAACTCAACAAATGGAGAATGAGTTAAAAATTACTCTTATCAAATTCATATCGATGACTGGAGAAATTATAAATGGAGTGATTATGTGTATAAAAAGTATATCCATAGATTGGGGAGTGGAAATTATGACATAATAAAATGAATAGTGATTCCACACATAATCTTGGAGTAAAATAATCAATGAAGTATGTGTAAAGCCGAATGAATGGAAATTGAAATTTCAAATTCCCTTATCGATTTGGTTACTTACGAAACACACACCCATGAAAGAAGGATAATAAAATTATGTTTTAAGTATCCATAAATTAAATTATATTACACAATGAATAAAATCATGGGCATTACACACACTACATGCAATAAATAAGTGGGGAACAATGGAAATCTAAATAAATTAAAAGTGAGATAAGAAACCCATTACATTGTACTTTTTTCTTTGGTAAAGTGTAGGTTAGACTCTCATATAATGGTGAAATAATTTTTATTTAATTATAAAAGGATCATATATACTAATATGATATCATATATGATCTTTTAACATTTTTTTGTTAATAATATCTCAGTAATATTTTTGTTTCGTGTGTTAACTTACTCATTTTCTTTTATATGTTTTGTTAAATAACTCATTTTTGTTATGGGTAGGTTGTATATTATTCATATATAGAATTATATAATGTCAATAAAAATTATTTTTTATCATCAAATGATAATTAGTCTTGAATGGATACGATGGGCGATGAATCTCATCGCATTCGTGGAGACGGTAGTCCGTACGTACGCACGAGCGACAATATCATTCTTTTGATATTAAAAAAATATATAATTGGATGGTACATCATATATATAGAATAATTATCATTTTATATTTATTATTTACATGAATTACACATCATTATTATACCCATCCAAATAATAATGTATTGAATAACAATTACACCACGACATGGAGACGGTAGGCCGTACGTACGCACGTATGGTGACATGTCATTCAAAGGATGGAGAGAATACTGAATATGGTTGTACAATATTTATAATAACATCAAATTATATATAAGATACATGTGTTATTATTTTAGAATGGAACAACAATGAAATAATAATTTGAAGAAAAACGGAACTTGAAAAATGGTGGTGAAAACATCACCTCTTCTTCGGGTTCTTTCTTTTGATTTGATCAAAAGGGATCCTTAGGTTGGATTTCTGACTAAAAGAATGCCTCTACGATTAAGGGGGGATATTTGAGAGGGTATTTGGGCATAGTTTTTTCCGAACCAATATGCTTTTAAGGTATGAAGAATTGGTTATAAGTGGTGTCCTTTTATAATGGGGAGGATGGGCTCTTTAGGAAAAACCTAAAGTATTAATTTATAAAAAATTCATATTCGGTTTCTAGTGGCTCTAAAGTGGATTATTAAAACTATAAGGTTGGTATTGGACGAAATAATTTCATACAATAGATTTTAGACAGGATTAGGTCACTATATTAACCTTCTAATTTATATTTAACTCTTAGTTAATTAGTTTGACATTTACCATGTCACTTTGTATTTCTATATTACATAGTTAATAAACATACTATATACTTCCAAGAGACCACCAAGTGGTCCATTAATTATACACCTATCGTTATATAAGTCCTTTTTCCAAACCATATATTTTTAGAAATAGAATATTAATTAATAATATAATATTTATTTTAAAAACTCATTTATGTCAATTTTGACACTATTTAATAATTATTTGTTTTAATGTCATAAGAACATTATTAATTAAAATAAAATTCATTTAATTAATACTAATATGTAATATTATCCAATAAAATTCGTTGATGGAATAAAAACTTTCAAATTATATTTATTTTAATATTTATAATACAAATTATTAGATTCATTCATTAATAATGAAAATATTGCATCATTATTGTATCATTAATAAATTTAATTATTCAAGGTCTAAAAACTATAAATAAAATGCCATTATGTTGGAAATATTTTTATATTTATAATTAATATTTATAGTTGAAAATATAATATATATAACCCTATGTAAAAATTGTTTTTCTAAAAGATATATGCTTATGTCATTTTTGTATTTACTTTAACTTAATTAATATAATGTTTCCCTATCACTTACAAGAGGCTCCATGGGGTCCCAAAATCGACCCAAATATTCCCATGGTAGGACATGTATCAACCAATAGGGTTAGGAAATGTTTTAGGGTAAATTAATATTATTATAATATTAATTTTTTTACCCTTATTTAAAGGATTTACCCTTTAACCATGGTAAATAATATATTTACCGATGTAATTATTCAAAATGTCTAAAAATAAGAGTTACCTATTTACGCAATTTGGACCTCCTGACTCTAAATATTGAATTTATTTTTCTAAATTCAAAACAAATAAGTGGAGGATATTAATTTAAAATTAATTTCCTCTGTCAAAATAAAAAGTGTGTTTTTAAGAAATAATAACTATCAAAATATTGACACTTGATTATGTCCGGTTTAAATGTGAAATTACGTCCAATGACAAAAATTGTATTAAATGGTAAAAATATATTCTAAATATACTTTAATACCACTCAAATTAACAATTTATCACTATTAATTATTTCTATTAAAAAATTTGTTTTTAATTAAAATTTAATGATTTTCACTATTCAAAAAAATATGAAAGTTATCCGAAGTGTACCAAACTTTCACCCTAAGATAATTTCGATATTCCGAATCCAAAAAAGAAGTCTATTTTGAAAGATAAAATTTATAAAATTTTAAAAAGTGGGTATTACTAATCATAACGTCTAGTTAGATTGGTTGTGGTCTGTTAGAACTCGAAGTTGCGTACAACACACGCTAATGTATTATTCAAAGAGAAGAGTACCATGGAAGATTGGTGTGTTACAACACTACCTAGAGGAGTACACTGTTTCTCAGAGCTAAGACCTTCACAAATCTCATGCCTTCGTATATATTAGGATGTCATGGACCTCAATCCATCACAAAGATACTTCCTTCACAAATCTCACTGACCCAACATGGAACACAACACTTTCGTAGAGCTAGATTATCCACCGCAGAGCTCCTGTCTCTCGCAAAGCACAAAGACTCCACGAACCTCCTTCATAATTTGAGGGAATTTTTTTTGGGAAACTCTCTACTTATCCCGAGGGGGTTAAGGAGTATTTATATGTGATTCTACCGACTTGAGAATGTTACGTGCGAAGTCAGCGCCACGTCAGCTCAAATTCGCAAAACTCTGAAATTTCCGCATAAGTTTTCTCTATATCACGAAGTACAATGGAACTTTTTTTATCACAGATCACTTCATAATATGGGATTGTTCCATCAATTCATTTTCACTGCTGCCGAAAAGCTTCTCTGTAATACTCTTTACCTCCGCTATTCACGAAGCTCATTATAATCGCAAAGAACACCATCAACATTATTCATGTCTTCGTGAAATCCACTACAAGAATCCCATATTGTCAAAATTCATGAATTTTCCATATTTTGATGAGATATTCAAGGAAATCAATATTTCATGATGCTCACCAAACTCCAAATTTTGGACACAAAAAATCTAGAAAACACCATAAAACAGTACCCCCGTGTATCTACTCTTTTTATACTGCATTCAGATCTTCCATTCCTTTTTCATGGTTCTTTGTCAAAATGGATTGTCAAAAACATATTTGGAACTCGACAATTCACTATGAAATCCCGCATTGTCAACAAGCACAACAAACCCAAAAATGATGAAATGTTACCTTGATGGATTTTTTCCCAACAACAAATATTATTGAGAGATCCCCAAATGAAATCTCTCCTCAAACCCACTCATTCTGGTTCATAAAATAATGTTTGTTCCCTATCATGTGGTTTCTAGATCTAGAGTCAATATAGCAGAAACCTTGATTTTGTGTTGATATTTGTGTCATAAACACATGATACTCACCGAAAGTATGTACAGATTCAATGATATGTTCCTCCTTAATGTCATTCTTTATGGGTTTCATACTCCAACATTTATCGCTACAATTTCGATATTTTTGAAAATTATAGAATTGAACATTTATTTTTCCCAATTTGTGATTATTGAATATTCTTATGATTACTAGTCCCCATTCATAATGAGTATATTTTTGATATCCATGACCTCATAGATTTGGAATTCTTCCACCATATCATCCAATTCAAAGATAAAATTATTTTTTAATGCATCTTCTACCTTGGGTTCTTCAAGATGTCCATATTTCTCATTTTTAGTGCTTTTGAGATACAACATTGATTTTAGTATGTTCCACTCCATTAATTTCACACTTTCAGTTCCCCTTTTGTTCATGGGATTATAAAAATGCAATGAATTCTTTGATAGAGATCATCTTCAAGACATTAGTTTATTCCATGGCAATGACTATGAAATCAAATTTTGGATCTAAGCATTGAAAATTTTCTCACATACCTGCATTTCATAAATATTTTATCCATTTCTTCATAGTTGGTTCACCACAACCATTACATGAGTATGATACTTTGAAAATATTTTAGAAGATTTCATAAGAATGGATTCAAACTCACCTCATTGAGATTAAAGTTGTATCTTAATCACTTGGGTTACAAGGAGCATTCAAATTTGGATGTACAAATTATAGTAATTTTTCTTCATCAGCTTCAAGACTAAATCTTATGAAATTTCATTCTCCGTGGAGTCAAATTATTTCTTTGTGGTAAAATTATTGATGCAGATATCTAAAAGGTTAGAGTATTTGTTTTAGTGCTTCAAACTGCTATATATTTTTTTAACTATGTAGATTGCCACTTTTTTATGATACAAATGAATGGAGAGTTATTTATATTGTGGAAGAGGGAAGAGGTGAGGAATCATGGGATGTTTTTTTGGAGAGGTGAGCATTGAGGAAGGAAAAGTCCAAAGGGTTTTTTAATAGAAGGTGAGGGGTGTGGAGGGAACACAAAAGGAGGAGAGAATACAACTTTTGAAAAATGCCAAAAGTGGCATTGAAATTCTAAAAGGTAGAAACCAACTTTTGGAGAATTCAAATAAATAAAAAAACATGGGATGGAAACTTCATATCAATATCACCCAAATTAGAATATAAAGTAATTATAACTATTCAATTTCATCCTCCTTTCACTGCTGCAAAATATTGGTAGCATATGTCACAAGCTCACGTTCAACCTATCTCTAATACCACTCAATGTAGATTTAACATCAAAAAACACAAATGCATAGGAATGTAGATGCAAATCACTAGAGGTTATCATAGGAACAAAAATAGAAGAAAGAAAAACATGTTTATTTCTACTATTTGAATTATCTTACAACACTTACAATAAACCCTATTTACAGGGACACAACCAAACATCAAAATCAAATAAAGGGGAAAACAAAAATTAAAAATCCAAAGTTTGATTTCCATAGGTGCTACCAAATCATCCAAAACCACACATTTCAAGTATCCTTAATTGAACTTTCCAAGCCTCCATTACGACATTAAAAGGATGGATTAATACAAGAAAATATGAGATAAATATCCAACAAACCCCAACTCCTAGGAGGCGGGGATATTGCCTATGTGGACTATGGAGTCTGAGAAGCACAGTGAAGGTATGGTAGATCTGGTCCACCATCTGGGTGTGTGAATCAAGGCAAGTATAAATCTGGATGTGCATCTCCTCAAAGGATAGAGATAGATGAATACTTCTATATATCAATTTCCACATTATATGTTTCGTGTGTGAATATATTCATCTTTTATTCCTCATGTGTGTGGCGTGCATAGTGGATAATGTACTTTAAAAATCTAGTTTGTAATAATTGAAAGTGTGATCTTCTATCATGTGCTGAGAATTTTTAACAGGTTTTAGGATATTGAATTTTTTTTAAAAAGGGATAGGGTTGGGGATATTAAAAAAATGGGTCTCAAGAAGCGTCAACTCCGTGGACACTTATGCCCTCACCAGGAAGCATGAATAGAGTTCATGCATCCTATGTTGAATTTGTGATATACGAATTCGGATTTTGTAATATAAAATAAAACTATATATATATAAATAAATATTAAAACAAATCTCAATAAAAACTAATTAAATATAAATAAATATTAATTAAAAATTCACTAATTTTAATAAAATATCAATAAATATTAGTTAAATATTTATAAATATTATAAAATACTAATAAAAATTAAATAAATATTCATAAATACATATAAATAATAATAAATAAAAGTAAAATACTAAATAATTTTTCAATAATATTCATTTAATGTTAATAAATATTAATTAAATATTTACAAATATTAATGAATGTTAATAAATATTTATAATAAATCATAAATACTAAAAAAATTAGTAAATATTAATTAATATCAGTATTTCAAAAAAAATCATAATAAAAATTAAACAATGGTCAAAAATATATTCATAAATTTAAATAAATATTAATTAATGTCTAAAAAAATTTATAATATTAATAAATATTAATAAAATATTTACAAAAAGTAATAAAATTTATTTAAATATACATAAATACTAATAAATATTAATTAAATATTAATAAATCTCAATAAATTTTAAAAAATTTAAATAAATATAAATAAATATTAATTTAATACTATTATATATAAATATAATACTAAAAAATATTAATAAGTAGTAATGAAATAATTTTCAATATTTATAAATATTTATAAATATTAATTAAAAATGACTTAACATTAAAAAATATTAAATAAATATTTAAAAACATTAAATAAATATTAATTAATATTAATTAATATTAAGAATTTTTTAATCAACAGAACTCAAATTCTGAGTAGAAAACTGCTAACAGTGATGAGAACTTTGATCATGAGTTTGGACCTGCTCTTGATTTGTTGGATTCTTTTTATGGATGAGGGCATGTTGTTGTTTGACCCCGTCCATTTTCATTACTCTATTGTCTTTACTTTTTTAATAAATTTCTTTTGGAGTGGGATTTCCTATCTCTGGAACCTTTGAATTATTAATAAATAATAGTTTAAAATTAAATAAATATTAATAAATGATTAATAAATATTAATAAATATTGTTAAATATCAATTAAATATTCATAAATATTAATAAATATTAATAAAGATCCTTAAATGTCCATAAATATTTGTAAATATTAATAGATTTTATTTAAATATTCAATAATATAAATTAAATACTAAAAAATAATAATAAATAGGAAAGAATTATTTTTCAACATTTATAAATATTTATAAAAAAACAATTAAAAATTAATAAACAGAGAAGATGAGGAATACTTGAGTGTGTCTCTCTCTAAAACCCGATGGTGACCAGGGTTGATTCTTCTTCCTAATTTCTTCTGATCATTCAATGGTCGAAACATTACTTCATCATTGTAATTTTGACTCATATAAGTAGACATCTGTTGGATTGGAATTTCCAAGGACAACTTGTGGTGGATTTGTTCCAGAAGCTACGATTCCAGACGGTGGTGGTGAAAGTTCATTCTCTCTCTATTAGGAGTCGGTTGTTGGTGTGATTCTCTATAAAGGCAATGTTTATCATGTCAAATCAGACACTGATGTGATTTCGTAAATGATGAAAATCGGTAATCATTGCATAATTGGTTGAATTATTTTTCATATGGGTTTTAAGCCATGGAATGTAAAGGATTTGGTCATGCTGGTGTCAGAGATATGGGGATTTAGTAAGTTTAAATATGCCTCGATGGTTTAAGATTTCTTTCATTTTCCCTTCCCCACTATAGATATAAAGATGAAGGTGTGGGGGTTTGGTTTGATCTCCCTTAAGTTGAGTGTCATGTACATACGTGAATGGGATAGAGATTTCAACTGAATTGAGGTAGGTAAATCCTATGTGAAATTGTGGGTCATGTTTTTTTATTGTATTTGATTTTTTGGAACATAAAGATCCTATAAAACATTTAACATTCAATTATAGTATCAATAAAACTATACAAAGAAACAGAACTTTCTCAGTTTGGTCATTACGCTCGTTTCCTGGTGGAGGTGGATCTTGGATCCACTCTAGTTAATATGGTTTTCCTCTCCACTGAATCTGAAAAATTTTCATTAAAAGTTGAATATGAGAGAGTGTCACATTTTTTTTTGGAATGAAAGTTTATCGGTAAAGATATATCAACCTATAAAAGATAATTTGTTTTTCATTTATCACAGCTCATGGGAGAGAGGAAACTTCATACAACAAGAAGGCTGGGTTTGAGAAACCAAGCAACGTTATGCATTATGGACATGTTCATATACGAGGTGAAGCCTCTATTCAACATGATTTGATGGGTATTTCAATGTATAGGGGGCATGAAAACACTTATCAAGAGGATATTCTATTGTGTGGAGATGGAAATGAGAAGGGGGAAAGTGGGGATTCTTTCATAGGGTAGGAACATTCTATATTAATGGAGATTCTACTTGGGGTTGATTGACAGGATGAAAATACATTACATATTGGTCTAAATAGTATGGAATGTGAAGATAATTTTGATCTATCCATGTATATAAAATCTCATTTAGCTAGTTTCTTCAATGGTAAGGTGTATATCCCTTATATTAGGCACTCATTTGTTTAAAAAAAGGCTTCTTATTTGGTTTCTTTCAATTATACATTCGGTATTGTGAAGCCAATTGGTGACATTTTAGATCATGGATATAACAACCCTAGTCTTTATTACACATTTAAACAAGATTTATTACATAAAAATAAACTTAATACAACTCAGAATTTTTATAGGTCTTCTGACTTTGGAGATTTGGAACATTACATAGCAAATTAAACATGAAGTACACATCATTATTGGAAACTTATTTTACATGACAACAACATTCTTTCATACATAGAAATGCATGGGATAACCTAAGGACATGCATAAGATAAGGGTGAGCTTTAAAACCCAATAAGGTAATAAACATGGCACAGCCTAAGGAATACAATACATGTTATTCAATAGGAAAATCAATGGATTGAAACAGAAACATGAACATAAAGACATGATATAGCATGATATTCATAAAATGGAAACGTGGAAACTACATATAACATGGTATTATCATGAGACAAGGATCATTAAACATGAATTAGCAGAGTAAACCCACATTGAAAATGAATTATATTGAGTAAAATATCATTTTACATGAATTATCATGAGTAATCCCTTATTTCCCATGGCGTATCATGATACTAAACATTACCCAATACAATGGATCGCTATCAGGGCACACCCTTCATAATCATTACATTTTCATGTATGAGTGTACCACATAGATCATACAACAATGATTCATTAAACATCATAAAATTTTAGATGAACAATTAATGTGAATAAAAACATGTAAGTCATCAATCAATAAGTACATGGGCATAAAGGTTAATACCCTTGATAGAGAAATCGGTATGGTATGCACTAAAAAATAATTTTGTCATGGAAACTCATGGTGCAATTTTGGCAGCATAATGACGTCAGATAAAAATTTGTAAAAATGGGTTGATGAGAGTGAAAGGGGTATCTCAGAATTTATATATTAAATAGATATTAATGGGATCATGGAACAAAATATCACAACAAATGGGATGGAATTTAGGTGTATAATATAAAAGAAATCCTTGAATGGAAATGAGAAGAGGGAAATCCCGTACAGAATTTTGTCATAGTAACAGGTGGGATTAAAAGATCGTGGGGGATTAATGGTAGTGAAAGGAATATCCAATAATGTATACATTAAAATTAAGAGTAAGTAGGTATGGAAGAACATATCCCAAATCAAGAGAATGGAAATTAAAAGGCATGACATAAAAGAGGTGCTTGATGAAAAATGAGAGAGGGAGATGCCTTACTTGGATGTGTGGTCCCAATGTTTGGGGGGAGACTTATTAGGAGATTGGGGAAGACTTTAGAGGACTCTAGGGAGTAATAGGTATAGTTTTGTCGAGCTTAAAATAGCTTGAGTGAAGAGAAATTGGTGCTTGGGTGGGCTTATATATGAAATGTGGGGGAATTCTTTATTATTTTGGTCTTGGACACTACACACTAAAATATTCAAAACCACAAACCATCCCATGGTTTTTCCCATGGTTTCTATAAAAGGTGTGGGTATACATTATTTTATAAGGCTAAGGGCTAGAGATATTAAAATATTTCATTTTCTTATGTGGAGGTGAGTCACACATTTAGGGAAATGATTTTAAAATCATAAAATATTTTATATGTCATGGTGGATTCAGTAAGCCTTTATAAAATAAATAAAATAAACCTAAAATGAATTTATTTTAAAGTAAAACAAATTTATTTCTAAGATACCTTTTATAGTAATTTATTACATCACTGTATGGTCATTATGACATCAAAAAACAAATTATATATTTATACGGTATTTAATGTTTACCCAAAAATTTGACTATCTCAGAAAATTATAAAACATTTACCATTGGAAAATTTTGATGTCCTAATTCAAGAAATAATATTCATTTTATCTAATTAATTTTCTATATATTATAAATTTGACTTTTAAAATAAAAACCACCATTTATTGAAAATTTATGAGTTTTGACAAAAATAGTTTTCAAACCTTAATTAAAATTACATCTATCTTCATAAAAATTATACGATCATTTATATTTTAAAAAATAAATTTAATTATAATATTTTATTTATAAAATTCAAAAATACATTAATTCATCCAAATTGATTTCTTAATTAAACTTGAATATTAACAAAAAATACTATATGTGCTTTAAAAATCATTTACAAAGTAAAAATAATAGAATTAAAGTATATTCAATATTCTATAAAAAATAATCGTAATGCTAAGGTGTTGATATGTATCCCTTTATTACACCAACATACTCCCCAATAGTAAGGTGTATGATGTTGGGGTTTTCTTAGGGTCATTTAATGAACATGGTTTGGGATGTGATATCAAGGATCTTGAACTTCTCCCATAAACAGTTTCTCTTGTGATTTAGTTGTTGGATATCAGCTTGGGATTGGTCTATGAAAAATCCCAAAAATTCTATCTCCCTTGGAAGCTCTGATAAATGGGATTTATAGGGTAGGATTCAACTGGTGGAGTCCATCACTACCTTTTTCTATGCAAAAAGGATTTCATAAAACCCTATATTTATACTAGTCATGTGATCACTATTCCTTGACTATATTATCAATGGTAAGGATTTTTAGTAGTCATTTAAATCCAGTTGGATATAATAAAACAAAATAAGTGCATGTGTTTTCTATATCCATAATACATTTAACTAAAACAAATGAAATTAATATATTCTTGGGTTTTTACAACCTCCCCCATTAAGAAATCGCACCCTCTAAATTTCCATTTCACACAATAAAATAGATGAGGGTATCTCTGCTTCATAAATTCCTCTTGTTCCCACGTTGGTTCTTCAAACTTGTGGTTTCGCTACACCACCTTGACATGGGGATTCATCTTATTTTTTAGAAAATTTTCTATATGATCTAATATTTTCATCGGCTTCTTCATATTGAAGAGGTCATTACCCAATAGTACCACCTCTGTATTGAGTACATATGATGGGTTAGGTATGTACTTCCTCAAGAGTGATACATAGAATACATCATGTAGTTGTGATAGGTTCATTGGGATTTCTAGTCAATAGGACACTGCTCTGATGCGATCAAGGATCTCAAAATGATCGATGTTCCTTGGAATAAGATTTCCCTTCTTCCTAAATCTCATAACTCTGTCCATAGAGATATGTGGAGGAAAACCATGTCATAAAACTCTAGGTCTCATCGACGTTTATCTAAATGGCACTTTTATCAACTTTGGGAAACTTTTATGTGCTGCTGTACGGCCTTAACCTTATCCACCATTTCACTGACCATTTTCAAACCTATAATTTTCTATTCCCCAACGTTATCCCAACATGTAGGTGTTTTCACCTCTTCCTATAAAGGGCTCTATAAGGAGATATTTGGATGCTTGAGTGGAAAATCTTATTGTAAGATAACTCCACAAAAGGAATATGTTGGTATCATCTACCTTTGAAATCCATTGAACAAGCTCTCATCATGACCTCATGTGTCTGAATAGTCGGCTTAGATTGGACATCAGTTTGAGGGTGATATGCCATGATAAAGTTCAAACTAGTGTTCAGAATGTATTGGAGACTCTTCTAGAACATAAAGTTTAATCTTGGATCTCGATCAGACACAATCGATAGTTGTAATCCATGCAACCTTAACACTTATCTGATATATATATGTTCTAGTTTATCAAATGATAAATCCTCTCGAATTGCAATGAAGTGTTTAGTCTTTGAAAGATGATCCACATCAACCTAGAGAGCATTGTTTCCTTTGAATGTGTTAAGAATTCCGGTGAAAAAGTATATAGTAATGTTTTACCATTTCTGTATTGGTATGGGTAATGGTAGCATCATCCTCTTATACTTCTGCCTCTCAGCCTTCATTTTCTAACATAATAAGAACTTTGAGGTATATTTAGCGATCTACTTCTTCATGTTACCCAACCAATAGTGCTCCCAGAGATCTCGATACATCTTCATGTTTCTTGGGTGAATGGAGAAATTCAAACTATGTGTGTAATCTAAAATTTATTTCTTTACCTCTAGATTTGATGACACAGATAGTATTGACCCATATATCACAATTCCTTCTTAATTAACATTGAACTCCAAGCATTTCCATTTTCTGATAGTTTCCACTTTCTTCTAAACTCCCACATTTTCTTTTTGAGCATCATTTAACCTTTCAAAAAGATATGGTTGATAAATCATTTGTGAAGGGAATGTTGATATTACTTTATTTATGATTTTCATGTCAATATTTATAAAATCAAAGAAGATTTTATCCTTTTCAATTATCATCAATGGTATAATTGTTGGGTCCTTTATACTTGAAGCATATGCCACCTTGTTTGATTTCCCATGGTGGTAATGGATTGAGCAGTCATAATCTATGAAGAGATAATTCCACTAAAGAGACTTTTGTGATCCGTATTATAATTATTTATTGGCATTGTTCATATATTTTTGTTTTAATATATATTTGATACTTTTGTGATCCGTATATATTTCAAACTTCTCCCCAAAGAGATAATGCCACCGTATTTTTAACACAAAGATCACAGATTCTAACTATAGACCTTGTGTGGGGTAGTTTTTATCATGAATTTTCAACTGCCTTGAGGAATAGGCATTGAATTGGTCATTTTTCTTCAAATTCCACAAAAGGAAGACATATAATATTTTCCAAAAGAACATTACCAGAAACTTCAACATGTGATACAGCACTTATAGAAGTTTTCCCCTAATGATTTAGTATCATTTCAGGTGGGGACTAAATGTTCTTAGAGATCATAAAATATATATTAATAGTACATGATTTGAAATACATTGTTACATTCAATAATTTGATGTATTTTTTACATGTAATTCAATCATCATTATCAATTATAGTATAGGACATTTTGTGATCCTTTAATCATGGATATTGTTGGTGATCATCATACTTCGTAGGCCTTACAATAGGGAATTTTCTTGGTTAATGCTCGACTTCTCCACATTTATAACATAGAACATTGTAAGATGATTTAGATGAATTTTTTTTCATGCATCACATTATCCATTTTTTAGTGGAAAATAGATAATTCACGCCCAACCTTTTCACACATAAAAGATCTATTAATCCCTTTGTGACATTTCTTTTGGTTCCACTTTACATACTTGTCGAACGAGGAAAATTGGGACCTATTTCCCTTATCACCTTTATAAAATGGAATTTCATGAGATTACATATTTCTATTACTTGATTTCCCGGGGTATTAAACAATGTTCCAATTTGTAATCATGATTTTTGATAATTTTTTTAGTGAGATCACAATATGTACTACTTGACATCTCATCTGAAAGGGAAAATCATTGAGGTAGGCATCACATTTCCCTTCACATTGGTTGTTAACCTGACTCATCCTATTATCATTCATTGTCTAGAATAAAAGGAAAATAATGGTTAAGTGTTTTAAAATATTAAACACATAAACAGAAATCCAATGACATTAAAGTGATAAATTATAAATTACATTTATCTCCCTAAATTATGAATTTATAGGCTCTGATATAAGTTGCCTATGATCTATTTTCTAAAGTATATTCTAATGGACATTTATGTTCCATTAATAATGGTTCATACTAAGATTATGAATTTACCAAATCATATCCCCCGAGAGTGTCGAACCAAGGGAAATTAAGGTGAGTTTTCATTCACCAGTTTCTGTTTGAGACTTCTTCAAAGAGGTGTTTTCGGTTTTTACCCTTAGATACATATATTCCCTAGCAACCTCAACATGTTCATATCCATACACTGATGTATTTTCATGAAAAACCACATACCAAATATTCACCAAAATTTAGGGATTCTATTCTTTTACTTAGTTTTATCCTAAAGGCTTTCAATATAGTTTTCTAATACTAATCCCAAAAATAACTAAACATATCCTATGATACCAACTATAACAACCCTAGTATTTATTACACATTTAAACATTATTTATTACATAAAATTATATTTAATAAAACTCAAAAGATAGAGAGATATAGTATCTTTGGGTCTTAGGAACATTACATAACAATATAAAACATGAAGTTCACATTTTTAGGGAAAACTACTTTTATATAACCACAAAATTCCTTTATACTTAGTAATGCATGGGATAACCTGACTACATGTACAAGAAAGGGGTGTGCTATAAATCCCAATAAGGTAATAAGCATGGAATAAAACGAAGAATACAATACATTTTAATCAATAGAAATATAAATGGAGTGAAAAATAAACATGAACATAAAGGTATGATGTAACATGATATTTATAACTTGGAAATGTGGCATCAACATATAACATGATATTAGCATGAGCTAAGGCTATTTTCATGTGGATTATCATGAGTAAACCCTCATTGAACCTGAATTTGCATGACTAAACACTAATTTTACATTAATTATCATGATTAATACTTCATTTCACATGGTGTATCATGATACTAAACATTACCCAATGCATTGGAGCTCTATTAGGGCGCACCCTTCATAATCATTTCATTTTCATTTATAAGTGTTCCACATAGATCAAACAACATGGATTCATTAAACATAAAAATTTATTAAATGAATATGTAATGTGGAATAAATACATGATATTACTTAATCAATAAGTATATGGGAAAAATAGGGGAATACCCTTGATAAAGATATGGGTATGGTATTCACTACATGCGGATTTTGGCACAGAAATTCATGGCGCAATTTTGGCAGCATAACGACGTCAAATAGAAATTTTATAAAAATAGACTAGTGAGAGTGAAAGGGTTATATCATCATTTATAAATGATATAGAGAGTAATTTGATCATTTAATATAGTATCCTGACAAATGAAATGGAATTTAGATGCATAATATAAAATAAATTCTTGAATGGAAATGAGAAGAGAGAAATCCCTTAGAATTTCAGCATAGTAAGGGGTGGGATTAGAAGATCACATGGGGGGTTAATGGGAGTTAAAGGAATATAACATAATGTATACATAAAATGGAAAATAAGGAGGTATTGAATAACATATCACAAATCATGAAAATGGAAATTAAAAGACATGACATAAAGGAGGTGCTTGAAGAAAAAGGAGATAGGGAGATCCCTTACTTGGATGAGTGATCCCGGAGGCTTGGGAGATGCTTCATGGCATCTTGGGAACCTTCAGAGGACTCTAGGGTGTAATATGAAGAGGGTGGTAAATCTTAAAATAGAATTAGTGAAGAGAAATGGGTGTTTGGGTGGGTTTATATTGGAATGGTGAGAGAATTATTTATTATTTTGGGTTTGGACACTACACACTAAAATATTAAAAACCACAAACCATATCATGGTTTTTGACCATGGGTTTTGGAAAAGGGGATTAGAATAAATTATTTTATAAGTATAAGGGATAGAGATATTAAAATATTTCCCTTTCTTATGTGGAGGTGAGTCAAACATTTAAGGAAAAAATTTTAAAGTCTTAAAATATTTTATATGTCATGGGGGATTCATTAAGGATTTATAAAATAAATCAAATAAAAGTAAAATTAAAATATTTAAAATGAAAACATATATTTTTCTGAATATACCATTTATTGTATTTTATTACATCACTATTGGGTCATTATGATGTCATAAAAAATATTATATAATATACGGTATTTAATTTTTACCCAAAAACTCGACTGTCTTAGAAAATTATGAAAAATTCATCATTGGATAATTTAGATATCCTGATTCCAAAAATAATATTATTTATATCTAAATAATTTTTTAATTATGTGAATTTTAACTTTTAAAAGAAAAACCAACATTTATTGAAAATTGATAGGTTTTGAAAAAAATAGTTTTCAAACAATAAGAAAAATTACTTTTGACTTCCAAAAAAATATATGAGCATTTATATTTAATAAAATAAATTATTAATAAAATTTTATTTATTTAATTAAAAAATCCATTAATTAATCAAAATATATTTCATAAATGAATTTTAATATTAACCAAATATATCATTTGTGCTTTAAAAATAATTTACAAAGTAAAAATAAAAGAATGAAAGTACATTCATTATTATATGAAAAATAATCATAATGTTCGTGTCTTGATTCATATCCCTTTATTACTCCAAAATATTTCCTAAGGGTAAGGTCTGAGATGGTGGAACTTTCTTGGGTTCGTTTGGTGAACATGGTTTGGGCCGTGATCTCAATGAGCTTGAACATCTCCCATAAACGATATCACTCATACATAAGTTGTCAGATCTTAGCTTGGTATTAGACTAGGGAAAAGTCTCAAAATGTTATCTCCCTCAGAAGATCTGATAAATGGGATTCACTAGGTATGATCCTATTGGTTGAGGTCATAACTTTCTTTGTCTGTGCCAATAGGATTTGTTAAAAGCCTGTATTTATACTAGTCATGTGATCATTGTTCGACGACTATATTATCAACAATAAGGATAATTAATGGTCATTTAAATCCAATTGGATATAATAAAACAAAAGGAGTGAATGTGTTTTTTGTATCTATAAGACATTTAATTAAATGAAAGGGAATTCATAAAATTTTGGGTAGTTACAATGTCATTTACACTTCTCAGTTCAAACGATCTTGGGTTGATATCACTGTTGAGGAGAATGATCAAGGTTTATCTCGTACTGATGTTGTAGATGATGAATTAACTGATTTCAAAAATAAAATAAAAAAGGATGTGGAAAATGAATTATTTCCGGAACGAGCTATCTATGTCTCCAAAAGAAAAGGGAAATCTAACCAGGTGGGGCCTCCCTACAGATAGTGAAGCAGTCTTCATCTAGTTTTGCAGTTGTGTGCGACACTCTACTTTTGGTGGGAAAGAATAAACCCTCATCTATCCCTTACTAAATGATGAAGGTTTCCAAATGGTACTGTTTAGGAATTCAAAACATACTTGTGAGCATGGAGAGCCCTCAACTCTTATTACATCATGTGATCTTGCTTTCACTACTTTGGTGTTTCCCTTCAGGTGGACCCTCCATCATGTAATACTAATTGAAATCAGGTGATATCTGAAAGAATTCTTAGGGGATCCTGTATCCTCCTTGGACTGTCAGAAAGGGAAAAAAAGTGGTTGGATGGTGGAAGAGGAAAAAATGAACAAGATTGGGGATGATGGGATGGTCACTATGACCAACTCCGATTTTCCAGTAGCTAGGTGTTTACATATAGAGGAAGGTGTTTTGGATCTCAATGTTCTGGTCATTGAAGAATCATTGAGTGAAGCAAACGTATCTACACATAACTAGTTTTAAGAGTTATATTCTAATAATAAGAAAAAATTGGAGGACATCCTATTGCTCAGATCGCCATAATTAATGATTTTGAAGACAAATTACATGAGAAGGTTAAGACTCAATCAAATGATGAGTGGGAAGATTCATAGAGCTTATATATTGAAGGCCTCTTCCAACAAGAAAAAACATAGAGAAGATGAAGGCATCCCTGAGGTCATGAAGGTAGGTATAACCATAGATGAGTTGATTATAATTCCTAGAGGGATAAGAATTTCATAATTGGTAATAGGATTAGAGAAAATTTGGTCGTTGACATTTCATGGATGAGGGAAATCCTTCCTTGTATGGACTCATCTTATGTTCCTTATGTTTCACTAATTTTAATAATGGGGTGTCGTTTATAAATTTTAAAAATAATAATAATAATAATTAACATTCATAGAAATTTACTAAATACTAATAAAGATTCATAAATAATCATAAATATAAACCAATATCAACTAAATATTAATAAATATTAAATAAATATTCAAAACATTAATACTTTTTTAACAGGTTGAGGGCTAATCCCTCTTTTATTAAAAATATAGATATTAATTAAATATTAATGAATAAAAAAATAATTAAGTAATATTTAATAGTATTTATAGCTATTTAATTAAATTTTATTACTTTTTGTGAAAATTTGATTATTTTTTATTAATATTATTATTATTTATTAGAATTTAATTAATTTTATGAATTTTTATTTAACATTTATTTAATATTTATTATGATTTGTTAAAAAAACAAATATTTATTCATATTTTTTTAATTTATGATTATTTATTAATTTTTAATTAATGTTTTTGAATGTTTAATTAAAATTTATTAATATTTTATTGTTAATTATGTAAATTAATTATATTTATTTACATTTACTTATATTAATTATTATTTAATAATATTTAATTAATATTTTTGACAATAAATTTAATATTTAAAATAATTTTTTTAATATTTATATTTATTTAATTTTAATTAATATTATTTACTATTTATGCAGATTTAATTACTATTTATTGATATTTTATTAATATTGTTAATTTTTAATTAATATTTATCTATATGTATATTAGGTGATTGTGGGTACAAGTACATTCAAATGAAGCTTTTTGAGACCCTTTTTTTAATATCCCCAACCTAATACCTTTTTAAATAATTTAGTATCCTAAAACCATTGAAAAAACCCCTTGTGTGTATTTTCAAATTCTTCATAATTATATCCCAAGGCATAGAACCATGGGAGTTTGTTTATATATGTCTACTATATAGAGAGCAGTAGTTTCTACCCTAAATAGTTTTGTATGTTAATGAGAGTTTTTTTAATACATTTTCTAAAAAAAGAATTAAAACAACATTGGTTTATTTTTTTTAATACGCTTCAAAGGGGGCATCGCTGATGCCACCTTTTTCCAAAAACAATAAATGTTTTTTTATTTTAATTACTATTTTTTATTTAAAATTTTAATGTTTTATTATTATTTTATTATGCTTATATATATATATAACAAAATGTTTCAACATAATTTATCTTTTATTCAAGTACACGACTCTTCTTTTAACACCCCAAGCTTCCACGGTATGTTTCACTTTGAATAATGTAATAGCTTGGATTTTACGCAACTTGGAGATTCTAATACACCATGACCAAAAAAACTTACCGGTATGAATAGTAATACCCACTTTTTGATATTTTATAAATTTTATTTTTCAAAATGGGCTTCATTTTTGAATTTGGAATATTGAAATGTTCTTAGAGTGATTTTTTGGTATTTTTCTAAAAACCTTCAATTTTTTATGAATAGTGAGAAATACTACATTATTGGTTACAACCAACATTAAATTTAAATAATTATTTATTTTATTTAAATTTATTTTATGTAAAAGTAGATACATAATACATATATAAGTTCAATTTAATTCATTAGAGTCATTTTATAATAAGTTTAGGTTTATAAAAAAAAATTGAACTTTTTACCGTCTTTTACCCACGTCCCAGGGGCATTTGCAAATTTGCATAAAACATAATTTTACCGCTACTATGAGTTGAATTTACAAAATAAGATAGATGCGGTTAATATTAGCATGTAAAATTTGGTTTAATAAGATGAAAATATTTTTTGGTGAATAGTAACTTTTGACTTTTATTTACCATGGTTAAAAGTAAATAGGGTTATTAAGGGTAAAAATGATATCATAATTACCCTAAAACATGTCCTAATTCTATTGGATATGTATAATTCATCCAAATACAACCTTAGTAATAAAATATTATCCTCTTTGGTCCACTTGAATAAGATTAGGGCATTTATTATTATTTTATTTAAAGAATAGTTAAAATGGTTAAATTCAATGTTTAATAACTAAACCATTTTTAATATAGGGTTACACACAATGTAAATTCCACAATAAATATTCATTAGAAATATAAAATGATTTAATACATAATTTTATCTTATTTATAATTTCTAGACATTAAATAAATTAATTTATTTATGACATAATGATGATGCAGTAATTACCTTATTAATGAAATATTAAAATAATTGATTTTATAAATATCCAAATAAATTAAAATTGAGAATTATGATGAATTACACTAATTTTATAGGTTAATATGACGTGTTAGTATTGGTTAAATTAATTTTATTCGATGTGATAAAGTTTTTATGGCTTTCAAAAAAAAACAAATGCTAAAGAGTGTAAAAATGGACATAATTGAGTTTTAAAAAAAATACTATATTATTAATTGATATAATATTCCTAAAAATATATGTTTCGGAAAAATGACTTATATAAGGTTATATATATGAATAATTAACCACATGGGGTTTTCATGGCTTGTTATAGTAAGTTTAAGAACCATATAATATAAAAATACAAAGAGACATGGTAAATGTCAAACTATTTAACTAAGAGTTAAATTTAAAAGATAAGGTTAATATGATGACATAAACCTATCTAAAACGTATTTTTTGAATGTTTTAAGACCCCTCCCCCACCTTATCTTAGAAATAATTTATTTTTGATCCATTGGAAGACGAAAATGATTTTATTATAAAATAATATTTCAAGATTTTCATAATGTGACCCTCACCTCTCTTATAAAAGGCCACTTCCCCTTCTCTTAATTTCACACCGCCAAAGCCTTTTTTTCTCAGCTAAACCCTTCCCAAATATTCTTTCAACTATCCTACCTTCAACCTATAGGCCTTAATTTGATTAGAAAACCAACCTAAGGAGTCCTTTTGATCAAATCAAAAGGAAGAACCAGAAGAAGAGGTAAATATTTCATCCCCTCTTTCAAGTTCTTTTATTCTTCCACTCCCTCTTTCTTTGTTGTTTCCATTATAAAATAATAACTCCATTATATTCTATATACTATTATGTTATTAAAATGGTACAACTATATTCATTATTCTATCCATAATATGAATGACAAAGTCACCATACGTGTGTACGTACGACTTACCGTCTCCACATCGTGGTATAGTTAGTTATTCAAACACTTCACTATATGAATGGGTTTAATAATGAGTATAATTGATGTAAATAAAAAATATAACATGTTAATGATTTTGTATATATGATATTCCATCCAATTAGAAACTATTTCACGATCAATATAATGATATTTTCACTCGTGCGTACGTATGGATTACCATCTTCACGAACACGATGAGATTCATTTCCCATCATAATCAATGAAGAATAATTTTCATTTTATGATTAAAAATAATGTCTAAGAACATAATATAATTATAGATATGAATAAAATACATCCTATCCATAACAAACATGGCTTACTTAACCGATCATATAAAGGGAATCTTATCAGTTAACACCTGAAACGATGATACTGCTAATATATTATTTACAAAGCAATATTAGAGGATCATATATGATATCATATTTATGTATATAGTTCTTGTATAATTTAATAGAAATTATTTAACTATTATACAGTTGGTTAACATACCCTAGACCATGGAAAAGTACAAGGTAAGGGTTAATTCGACAATCTCTATATTATCCGAGGTTGTTTTTACATAAGTATCTACTTGGACCTCTTTATCATCCACATCCGTGTTTTCTTAAAAATTTATTTCAAATTTTTTTAATATTTATTAGGCAATGGGTTAAAGTCATTTATACTTTTATTTGACCTTATATGTTTTGAAAGTAATCTTTCCTTCATTTTCCAAACAAGTTACTTTATGACCTTTTCAACCAAATAAATGTAAGAATATTTTTTTAACTTATACGTCGAGTGCGGCTATTTTCTGCCGTTATAACATCGTCGAAGATTCCCTTACAAAATTATAATTTTTTTTCAAAAAAATGTTTTCTTTTTTAATTATATGACTTTTAAATGATTTAAAAAAATAAAGAGATATTTCTCTAAAAAATGTTTTGATTTCATCAATGTCAACATCCTTATGATAGATTTTAATCGTGTTTGAAGTTGATTTATTGTGATATAAATCTTAAATATTTTATTGAAGGTTTTATGAAATGTTTGACTGTGGATGTGTTATTCTTATACCATTCATGGTTTATGGATAAAGTATTAACATTTTTTATGCTAGTTTTAATATGAATGTTTATGTTATGTTCAAAACATTTAATATTAGGAATGAATTGGACTTAGTAAGTGACGGGTGGAGCCCACTAAAACTCTTTGATGCATTGGTAGGTATCATGAGACAAAATAGTGTCTTGGAACAAGGCCTTGAAATAAATCTAATTTGTAGTCTTGGCACAAAGCCTTAACTATGTGGTTATGAAGTCTTGTATTATGCATTCCATCATTAAGAAAGTTTCGATGGATATTTCATGTGATTATACTACTAGTAGAATATCCATGTGAATAAGTAAATGGAATTATTTGGGTTTAACTTTGCCGTATTATGCTGATGTTTATGTTTAAAAGTACATTATTTTAGTCTAATACATTTCCTTCAATTTTTATGCTTAATTATGAATGTTTTTACTATATTATTATCCTTACTATGAATATTATCTCAACCCTTTATATGTATTATTTTTTCCAGGATGTGAAGAGGTATTTTATGGTTGACCTATAGGTATAGGCTAAGGATATATGTGTGGTCAAAAGGGGAAAAAAATTTGTTGATGTTTTTATTTCACGATGTAATGCAAAACTTATGCATGTATCTAGTACTTCCAAGGCTACTAAACTAATCGGTATTACAGGACACAATCCCTTTTATCATTCTAATGATATGTAATAATGCACTGACTCATGGTAATTGGGGTCTGGGCGTTAAAGTTGGTATTCGAGGAATTTTAGTACAATGATTGGAAACTAAATTTATGAAAACTCTAATTAGATAACACTACCCTAAGATAGACTTTACAATTAGAATAGAACAACTTCCTATAATTTTGGTACTGTATAGATTTTGTGAATTTTCCAAGAAATACATCCCTCTCTAGATGGAAGAAATTAGAGGTGGCTCTAACATAAATGTACCTAGGGCTAAAACCTAAAAACATCACTTTGAGATAAACTCGAATGAGAACTGGTGCACGACAACAGGCCTTACTGCACTTTTGGTTACGACACTCTCGAGTGATATGATTAAGATAATAATTATTTTTTTACAATCCATTAGGAAGGGTTTATTAGTATATACCTCCTCAATGAAAATATTTTTAGGATTATGGATTATATCCATCGACTGATCAATTTATCTTAAGTGTTTTACAAGTTCATAATTATGTACTGTGATTCATAAGCTAATCTGTTGTATGTCATTGTTTAAAAATGGCGCCTAGTGGATTGAATGGAAACTTTATCAACGCACATAAACCATTTAGGGATTTCCCTCATACTAATGAAAATTATAGTGGATAAGGTGATGCAATGGGTACTGATCAGCTTATCACTATACCGGGACAACTCACTCAGGTTATGAATAATAACCTTACCCATATGGAGAACTCGGATCCACAACGTAGAGGATCAATGTTAGAACGCTTCATGAGGAAACAACCACCAAAATTCAATAGTAGTAAATATCCATTAGTAGCTGAGCAATGGATAAGTTCCATAGGGAAAATATTTAATGCTTTGGGAGTATCAAAAGGGAAATGGTTTTCATGGCAGTCTATCACCTCACGGGAGATGCAGATCAATGGTGGTCATTGATTCAAAACACAGAGGAAGATGAAGAAGTATCAAACATGGAATGGAAAAAGTTTAATGATATTTTTCTATAAAAATACGTTCCTCGTGACCATCGAGTGGATATGGAAATACAATTTCCGAGTCTATGTAAAAAGAAGGATGAGAATGTCGCAAAGTATGAGGCTAACTTTACAAGGGTAGCAAGGCATTCTACAGATTACATACATGTCCCAAGGAGTAATATTGATCGATTATTTGATGGGTTAAAACCATTTCTCCAGTGAGCATTGGTCTCACAATCCTTCTTATCATTTGAAGATATTATCTCATGAGCTATCAAGACAGAAAACGTATTATCTATTTCATACAACTTTAAAGAAATACAGGAGAAGAAGATATTTTCTGAACACTCTAGAAATGGAAATAAGGTGAATAAGGGAGAAGTTGAATATCCATCCAGCAGTAAATGTGGGAAGAAACACCCTGGTACTTTCCTGAAGGGAATGACATTCTGTTACAAGTGTGGTGAAGAAATCCACCAAACTTATGATTTCAAGGGATAGAAAGAGGATATCAATGTTGAATGTTACAATTGTATAGAAAAGGGGAATTATGAAAATGAATTTCTTAAGAGCTGAGGAAACATACCTAAGAAAAGTCTAACGGAGCAAGGAAAAACTTATGCGACCAATAATGCTGAGGTTGAAGCTCAAAAGGATTGGTGGAAGGTAATTTAATAGTTTCCTCAAGTTTAGACAATGATTTATTTGATTCTGGGCTATTTCATTGTCTCATATCTTCCTAGTTTGCTAGGCAAATTAGATATTTCCAATTTTATTTAACAAGTGAGTTGTTAGTCCAAACTCATAAGGGATGTATCATTGCAATAATGTTTTGTGAACCAGTTCTTTTTTGGGCATATAAAATTTCTTTATCTAATATTCTCATCGTCATTCCCATGATTGAATTTTATATAATCCTTGGTATGGATTGGATTTCTGACCATGATGTGAAAAATTATAGTAAGAATAAAGAGGTTAAAATTATCGATGATGATAAAGAGTACCTTATGATTAGAGTAGAAACATCACCATAATATTCTTATCTAGATCCACACCCGGTAGCTCTACTAAATTAAATTATTGGGGAGGATGAGAAGGAAATAATTTTGGGTGAGGAAAAGAATGTTCTAATAGAGGACGTACCTATTGGGAAAAAATATGGTGATGTGCTTCTAGAGGATTTACCTGGACATCCTCCTGAATGAGAAATTGAGATTTCCGTTGATTTAATTCATGGTTCAAGGCCCATATCGAAGACCCCTTAAATAATGGCCCCTGTGGAATTAGAGGAACTAAAGAAACAACTAGAGGAATTTAGTAATAAGGGATTTATTCTCCCTAGTGTTTCTTTATAGGGAGCCTCTGTTCTTTTTGTTTAGAAGAAAGATAGATCTATGAGGTTGTGCATTGACTACAGGGAGATCAATTTTATAACAATAAATAAAAAGTATCCCCTACCTCACATTTATGATTTATTTGACCAACTTCATGGAGCTTGATATTTTTCAAAGATTGAACATTGATCTGGATATCATTAGTTGTGTGTGAAGAAGGAATACATTCCTAAAATAACATTTCGAACCAGGTACGAGCATCATGAGTTTACAGTAATGCCTTTTGGATTGAATAATGCACCTTCTGTCTTCATGGACCTAATGAATTGAGATTTTAAGGAATATCTTGATCACATTGTAGTGGTATTTGTTGATGGTATCTTTGTATACTCTAAAAGGTATGAAGATCATGAAAATCACTTGCACATTATTCTAATGACTCTGAGAATAAATGAAGTATATGGGAAGTTTAGAAAGTGTGAATTCTGGATTTAGGAGACTTCTTTTCTTGGAAATATTGTCTCCAAGGATAGAATCCCTGTTGATCGTTCAAATACAAATGTAATACCAGAATGACCATCACCGATGAGCATAACTGATGTATGCAGTTGTATTGGTTTAGGAGGTTATTATCGGAATTTTTCCAGAATCATGCCTGATTGGATGACCCATTAACCATGCTCACTCGTAAAGGGGTTAATTTTTTTTGGACAAAAGAGTGCAAAGAATTTTTTGAAGAACTGATGAGAATATTAGTTAATGCACAATCTTGACTCTACCATCGGGGAATGATGAGTTTTTAATTTATAGTGATGCTTCAAAGAAAGGACTTGGTTGTTTGCTTAGGAAAAATGATAGAGTTATTGCCTATGCATCATAGTAGCTAAAAATTCATGAGCAAAACTATCTCACTCATTATCTTGAGTTAGTAGATGTAATAATTTCTTTGAAGATATAGAGACACTATCTCTATGGTAAAAATGTGAGATTTATACTGATCACAAGAGTTTGAAGTATATTTTCTCACAGAAAAAGCTCAACATGAGGCAAAGACGATGGCTTTAACTACTCAAGGATCATTATTTCACTATACACTACCACTCAGGGAAGAAAAATAAGGTGGCAGATGCTTTGAGTAGAAATAATAATGGAGTTTCAAACAAGATGAGAGTGGAAAAGGATCATATATTCATGGATATAGTAATGATGGATATGGGAATAACCATGGATGGTGAAACATAAATACTTTTTAAAATGGTTTCCAAACCATCTTTACATGAAAGTATAGAGAGTTCTCAGACTGATGATGTGGAGTTTCAGTAGAAAATTAAAGATTTGAATGATGGGAGATTGATCGACTTCATATATGAAGTTGGGATTTTGAAATTTGGGAAGAAACTTTGTGTTCCTAACATACCTGATCTAAAAAGAGAATTATTTGATGATGCTCATAGCTCCAATATTTCTATACACCCTGAGAGCACCAAGTTGTATAGATATTTTAGAAAACATTTTTGGCGGGACAACATGAAGAGAGAGATTTCTGATTTTGTGTCAAGATGTATGGTTTTTCAACAAGTGAAAGTTGGAAGGTAATAGCCAGGAATAGTCATGAAACCTATTATCATACCTGATTAGAAATGGGATAATATTACAGTGGACTTTTTCATGGGGCTACCAAAGACTCTTAGAAGGAATGATGCAATATGGGTCATTGTTGATCGTTTTTCCAAGTCAGAACATTTTCATGCTATTAGAAAAGATTTACCACTTCAACCTATGGAAAGACTGTATATTAATGAAGTTGTAAGACTTCATGGAGTACCCCTATCGATTGTTTTTTATCATGATCCTAGTTTTGCATCAAGGATCTGGAAAAGTCTTTAGAAGGCTCTAGATACTAAACTTCGTTTGAGCACTGCCTACCACCCTCAAACTGATGGATAATCAGAATGAACTATTAAAACATTATAAGACATGTTAATATCTTTCTCACTTGACTTTCAAGGAATGTGGGATCAATATTTACCTCTGGTAGAATTTTCATATAACAATATCTTCCATTCAAGTATTCATATGGCACCATATGAAGCATTATATGGAAAGAGATGGTGCACACCAACTTGTTGGGATGATGTTGGTGAATGAAAACTCATAGTCCCAGAACTTTTTAAGGAAACGATGGAAAATGTGAAGGTTATCCAAATCCACATCAATGTAGCTCAATGTATGAAAAAAGCTATGATGATTACCGAATAATGGATTTAAAATTTTAGGTAGGAGATCATGTTTCTGGAATGTATCTCCAGGGAAGGGTGTTATACATTTCAGTAAGAAGCATAAATTGAGTCCTAGGTACATTGGACCTTTCCAAATTCAATAATGAATTGGAGTTAAATCTTATCGTTTGGAAATGCCTCTAAGTATCTCCAAGGTTCATGATGTGTTCCACGTATCACTTTTGAGAAAACACATGCCTGAACCAACACATGTACTCACCAATGAGGAAATTGAATTGGAACCTGATCTACATTATTGTGTAGAGCCTGTCGAAATTATTGGTACAAGATAACATGTGTTGATAAACCGAATGACTCATCTAGTAAAAGTTCTGTGGAGAAACCATAAGATGGAAGAGGCAACGTGGGAACCAGTGGAACTTATAATGAAGAAACACTCGAATATTTTTGTGTGGTAGTATTATAGAAATTTCAAAGAATAAATTATTTGAAGTAGGGAATAATGTAACACCCCAAGCTTCCATAGAACGTTTCCCTTGAAAAAATTCAATAGCTTTCATTGTACGCAACTTCGAGATTATAACACACTACGACCAATAAAACTAGCTATTATGAATATTAATACCCACTTTTTGAAATTATATAAATTTTATTTTTCAAAATGGACTTCATTTTTGAATTCAGAATATCGAAATTAGCTTAGGGTAAATTTTTGGTATTTTTCTGAAAACTAACAATTTTTTATGAATAGTAGAAAACACTACATTATTGGTTAAAACCAAATTTTAATTTAAATAATTATTTATTTAATTTAAATTTTTTATGTCAAAATAGATATATAATACCTATATAAGTTCAATTTAATTCATTGGAATCATTTTATAATAAGTTTAGATATATAAAAATTTTATTGAACTTTTTACCATCTTTTACCCACCTCCTAGGAGCATTTGAAAATTTGCAGAAAACATAATTTTACTGCTTCTATGAGTTGAATTTCAAAAATCAGTGAGACATGGTTAATATCATTAATTAAAATGTGGTTCAATAAGATGAAAATATTTTTTGGTGAATAGTATCGTTTGACTTTTATTTACCATAGTTAAAAATAAATAGTGTCATTTAGGGTAAAAATGATATCATAATTACCCTAACATGTGTCCAACTTATATTGGATAATTATAATTAGACAAAACACAACCTTAGTAATAAAATATGATCTTCTTTGTTCCACTTGGATTAGATTAGGAGATTTATTATTATTTTATTTAAAGAAGAGTTAAAAGAGATAAATTCAATGTTTACTTACTAAACCATTTTTAATATAGGGTTTCACAAAATATAAATTAAACTATAAATATTAATTATAAAGATAAACATATTTCCTACTTAATGGTATTTTATTTGTAATATTTTAACATTAAATAATTTAATTTATTTGTGACACAATGATGATACAATAATTACCTTATTAATCAAATATTAAGATAGTTGATATTCTAAATATCCAAATAAATTTAAATTTATACTTCTGATGAATTACACTAATTTTCTAGGATACTATGATATGTTGGTACTGGTTAAATAAATATTATTCGAAGTGATAAGGTATTTATGGCTTTCAAAAAAAATCAAATGCTAAATAGTGTCAAAGTTGACATAATTGAGTTTTAAAAACAAAAACTATATTATTAATTGATATAATATTCCAAAAAATATAAGGTTTGGAAAAAGAATTTAGATAAGGTTATATATATTAATAATTAACCACATAGGCTTCACTTGGACTGTTATAGTATGTTTATTAACCATATAATATAAAAATACGAAGAGACATTTAAAATGTCAAACAATTTAACTAAGAGTAAAATATAAAAGATAAGGTTAATATGATGACCTAAACCTATATAAAACCTATTGGTTGAGAGGTTTTAGACCCATCCATACCTTATCCTCAAAATAATTTATTTTTGAGCCATTATAAACCGAAAATTAATTTATTTTAAAATATTATTTCATGCTTTTCCTAAAGTGACCCTCACCTCTATTTTAAAAGGCCACTTCTCCTTCTATTAATTTCACATTTACAAAGCCTTTTGGCTCGGCCAAAACCTGCCCAAATATCCTATAAACTATCCTCCCATCAACCTGTATTCCTTAATTTTATCCTAAATCCAACCTAATAAGCCCTTTTGATCAAATCAAAATGAAGAACCCGTAGAAGAGGTAAATATTTCATCACCTCTTTCAAGTTCTTTTCTTCTTCCACTTACTCTTTATTTGTAATTTCCATTATAAAATAATAACTCTAGTATCATATATATACTAAAATTTTATTAAAATGGTACAACCATATTCATTATTATTTCCGTCATATGAATGACAAAGTCACCATACGTGAGTACGTACAACTTACCATCTTCATGTCGTGGTGTAGTTTGTTATTCGAACACTTCATTATTTTAATGAGTATAATAATAAGTATAACTGATGTAGATAATTAATATAACATGTTAATGATTATTTATATATGATATATCATCAAATTACATAAAATTTCACCATCAATTTAATGATATTTTTGCTCGCATGTACGTACGGATTACCGTCTCCACGAACGTGATGAGATTTATTCTCCATTGTTATCATTCAAGAATAATATTCATTTTATGATTAAAAATAATTTCTAAGAACATAATATCATTATGTATATGAATAAAATACATCCTATCCATAACAAACATGGATTATGTAATCGAGCAAATAAAGGAAAGCATATCAGTTGACACCAGAAACGATGATACTACTAAAATATTATTAATAAAGCAATATTGGAGTATCATATATGATATCATATTTATGTATATAGTTATTTTATAATTTAATATCATTTATTTAACTATTATATAGGAGTTTAATGTACCCTCAACCAAGGATAAGTGCAAGTTAAGGGTAAATTCTACAATCTCTTTATTATTCGAGGTTGTTTTTACGTAAGTATCTACTGGGACTTCTTTATCATCCACATCAATGATTTCTTAAAATGTATTTCAAAACATTTTTACTATTTACTATAAAATGGGTTAAATTCATTTATACCCTCATTTGACCTTATATGTTTTGAAAGTAATCTTTTTGTTGTTTTCCAAACAAAGTACTTTATAACCGTTTCTACAAAATTAAGGTAAGAATGTTTTTTAACTTATATGGCTAGTGTGGCTATTTTCTGCTGTTATAACATCATCGAAGCTTCCCTTTAATGTTTATAAGAATATTTTGAAAATAAATTATTTATTTAATATTTATATGACTTTTAAATTATTTGAAAATAGAAAGAGATATTTCTCTAAAAAAAGTTTTGATTTCATCTATGCCAACATCCTTGTGATGGATTTTAAGTTTATTTGATGTTAATTTATTATTGTAAAAATCTTCCAAATTGTATTGAAGGTTTTGTGATATGTTTGACTATGGATGCGTGTCACAAACCAAGCTGGGATGCCATCTACCCCGACACCCAACTCGGTCCGCAACATGTCCCAAACGGCATTCTCGATCCCCACGGGCTGGCAACAAGTGCCAGGAATCAAAATAAAACAAGAGGGAACAATTTAGCCCAATAATAATAGGATTAAAACAATACAACATTAAAAACGTAGCAGAGCTAATCACAACTGAATCTTAATAAAATAACAACATGGTCTCATATAAATACAACTAAATAAAAATAACACTAAAAGAACTAGAATATAAAAAAATAAAACAACCATCTACTAAAATGATCTCCATGTGACCTCTTGGTCACCTCCAACCATAACACCGCCCTGCTCCAAGAGATAATTGAACCAGAAAAACCTCAACAAAATCTGAATCTGGAAAATAGTTCGGGTCTACCAACACTGAATGGTACAAGTAGGGGGTGAGCTGGACAGCTTTGTAGGCAATAACCAAAGAGTCCATGTGTTTCTTTTCGCAAAAAAAATCCATTAACAGTAGTTTGAAAATATTGCCATAAAAATAGGTTTTATTTCTTTTTAGAAATAAAAAAAAATTCATTCCCTTTTTCCAAACTATGTGCACCATGTTTCCACATTCAAAATAAACTTGTCATTTTAAATAAAAAACCAAATCAACAACACTAGGTCTATGCGGAAAATAAATAAACTGAAAAAATGAACATTCAATGTAGAAAAAAGTAAATAAGAAATACAGATAGTAACCATGTGTGATCCTAAACATCCCCAGAAGACCCCTGGGCGTACTCGGTTTCGGAACCACCTGTCGGCATATGGTGAAGCTCATATGTCTATAACCAACCGGCCGCCCTAACTGACTAATCCAGTGGAAAAGACCACTTTTCCTAACAAAATCTAGGGGGTACCAACCTGTCTAATCGGGGTTGATTAGCTACCATCACTCGATCATCTAAAAGATGCCCAGGAACCCATGGTGGTTATAATAATACTGTGTAAGTAAAAAGTCCCTCACACGTGTGACTCATCTCACCGCACTTTCCTTCCCCAAACACAGACGCTTCCTATATGTTTTCCCATAAAGGGTTACAATAGATAGGAAGACCTCATATTCACATCTAATCATCTCACATTAACAATGTTCTAACCGGGCTGTCATGCCATGCAAATCATTAAATCCATTTGAAACCCTCTTCAAAATACTTAAGTTGTTATGTAGGCATACAGTAATCAAAAAATCATCATTTCAAAGAATAAACACATACATTAAAAAGTTCCCCCAAATACACTTCCTATCATTTCATATCTAAAGAGTACCAACCGGGCCATCACACCATTTATCATTAAAACCATTTCATAAAATATTCAAATTTTCCCATCGGGCATTCACATTTTTTTGAATCACATTCTTTTTTAAATCAATACAAAACATCACATTTAAAAGTACAATTCCAAACGGTCTTTCAATATTACACACCCATATACATTTACCAAAGAATTTCCAAATCATTTCTAAACCCATTTCCAAGTATACAAATCCAAACGGGCCATTATACCATTTGAAACCAACTGTGTCCCAAAATTCCCCACGGTTCAAATTTTAGAGAAACAAAAATAAATTTAATGGCACATAAAATACCAAAACACTTTTTAAAAATAAAATATCCATTTTATAAGGAATATGATTGGAGATAGAGAAGAGGAAACATTTGAGAAATCAGAGTTTAGGTGTAACACCTTTTTTTTAAGTGGCATTTTCACATGGATTCTCTTCCATGTGTGCACCTAGTGCACACATGGTTGTGAAAACATCCAATGACACCATTTTAAGTTCCATAAGAATACCCAAGATCATTTTTACATAAATACCACTTTCCTTTAAACAAACACAATTGTAACATCTCTCAGAAACATTTCAAAAACCTGAAGAACTTTTCCAAAACATTTCTCTGTAAATAAGCAAGCCATAAATAGGCTCCCAAATCACATTCAATTCAATAATTCATGTTTAAACTAACAAAATATATAAAACCAAGTCCAAACAATACAACAAGGTCTAAATTTACTTTTTATAAAACAAAAGGAATTTTATCAAACACTTCCAAGGCACCAACACATTGACATAATCAAAGAATACTTCCAAAAGATATTTTTAACAACTGTAAAAAATGTAAAAACACCACAATAAGTTAACTATAATACATATGGAGGTTTTAATCATGTTTAAAAATTAATCCAAATCATTCAATCATCAAGGGTTTTCAATGGAAAGGAAAATCATGGAAACACCTACCTCCCCGATGTGTGAATGCAATAAAACTTCTAGGTAGGAGATATCTAAGCCCCACAAACCATCCCCACACCCTAGACACAAGAAAAAATGACCAAACATAAACCATAGACATTAGGGTTTGTCTATGGAAGAAAATCCCCAAAGAAAACCCTATAAAAAAGAGGAGAAGAGAAGGAGAGAAAATTTGATGAAGGAAACATGAAGTATCACCAAACATTTTTGATAAATATCCCCAAAATCGTCCTAAAACAAAATATTAAGGAGGGGTAGGCTGCTTTGGTCGATTCACAACAGATAGGTATTCATTTTGGAGGTGGAATCACCCAAATCGGAGTTCCAGGTCAAACGTTATAAATCCCGAAAGTGGCTGCACAGTTTTGCTGCACGGTTTGTCAAATCGTGCGCAAACCGTGTGAGGGATACTGGAAAACTCCTGAAACTTCGCATGGTTAGGTTGCACGGTATGGTAAGGCCGTGATCAAACTATGAAACCCCAGAAATTGGCTGAAAACTCCCAAATTATTCCTCAAACACTAGGGAAGTTCACCCAATGATCCTTGAATGTTTTAAACACAATACAGAGACACCAACGACATCATAAACTCTCCAACATGCCAATTTCATCCCACAACATTCTCAATAACCAATAATAGGTTTAGAAGAAAACCAGTACCACAAAAACACAAGGACTATTGATGGACAACAAAGACTAACCACAATAAAAAGTTCCAACATCGAGAGATAAATAAAAGGAAGGAGTATCCGAGTTCGGGGTGTGACAATTTTCCGGACCATAGACACTTTCTGCCCCCATAAATTCACCCAGACAAAAGATAACCAACACTAAAATCCATGCCCAATAAATACTAAGAGAACATTTACCACAAAGTGTCTATTCACTCTAAAAGTCATACTCGACTGATCAAGAAGAAACCAAAAAACATGAATGAGAATGAGGGGAGAACATTAGAGGGTTCTCCACACCACAAGAACTCAACTAATATGAACAACATTTAAAACCCAAACAACACCCTCACTGCAACCAGAATGAAAGGTTTCAATATTTTAAATTTTTCGACAGCTTGCACGATTTGTCTGCGCAATTTTTCCAATCATGCGTCAATCATGCGCGAGCTACTGGAAGAATGGTGCACCTCGCATGGCTTGGCCGCACGGTTTCAAAACCATGTGCCAACTGTGCCAACACCTCTACCCAAAAATGACACAAAGCCATGTGGTTATAAGACCTACAGCATGGTCATGCTTTGGCCATGCAGTTGGTTTTTTCCTCTAATCCAGGGCCACATGATTTTGATTATTCGTGCTGTAACCATGATCCACATGTAAAAATATAAAAAAACTCCAGAAACAAAAAAAACCTCAACTGAGGTAAAACCTGACCATCCACTTCTATGTTGGATACTACCACAACTAAAATAGGGAACCTCACAAACAAACTGAACCCACAATAAACCAATTCTACAAAACTCAGGCATCTTGGAACGATAATTGTCGAATGTTAAAACTGCAACCGGCCTACACAAAGTCAAGAAACACTCTATGGAGAATGAAAATTTTCAAGGGTCACATTCAGATTGACTCAACTATTAAGGTTACAAGAGATCTTGTTCATCACACCATTTCCACAAAAGATAAACTTACAAAATCAAGGAAACAAGAACACGGAGTTTTTAAACAATTCTGTCCCAACACATAAAAAAACTAGGTTGGGTTTCACACCCCCCCTGTCACTCCTGACTATTAGCGAGCTTCACCCCGAGACCTGTGGTTGGGGATTTGATGGCTGAAGAATATCCTTCCTTACAGTCTGGAAATACATCCTCCGATCAAGACATCTTTTTTCAGAAAACACCCCTTATAGTACTTCTCTTTATGACCCAAACAGTCACAACAACGACATGTCTTCCAAGGAATATGATAGTACGACTTTTAGTGAACAAACCGGCCGCACTGGAAATATACAGGAAAATGGTCCAACAAACTGGAAGCCAGATCCAACAAAGGATGTTTTTCAAAAACCGGTTCTCCTGGAACACTATACTCGCCAGATGGGGAACCTTCACAAGAACTAACAATCACTGGATGCACCCCAAAAACCAACTCATCGTTGAATTCCTCATCCACCAACCTCTCGAAACTTGTTTCACTGGATGAGATCACTTTCTCCATAATTTCAGGTTGAAGACCCCAAAAAAAGAGAGGGTCCTTCATCTAATCCTCTGACACTACATCTAAAGATAATGAAACCAACTCTCTAAAATTTTCAACATAAGACATTACGGATTACTAGCCCTGCCAAACATCCCACTGCTCTGCCACCTTCCTCTTATTCACGTCCTCTGGTATGAATCGTTGGATAAAAGTGTCCCTAAACACCTCCCATGACATGCCACCTTCCGTCGATGATGTGGAAACCAACCCCCCACTAGTCCAAGGATGGACCCTCACACATTCTTTGAACTGCATGGACTCTAATATTATATGGAGTTCCCAATGACTTAAAAACATGCTCGACTTCCACAACCCACTGCACGACATCAATAAAATATCAATCACCATAGAAAACAGGAAAAACTTGTGGAGGAAAAGGAATCAGGCATGACTCATTAAGAACTTTGGGGTCCTTTCTGGGTGGATTTTCTTTTGAACAACATGAAAATCGCATACCAAATCCAATATCAAATTGAGGCACAAACAAAGAGGAACACCTCAAACCAAAACCAAATGGCTCAGAAGAAAAGTAAAAACTATAACCAACCAAATATTCTTTTTTAAAAACCATAATTTTCCTTTTAAATCTCAAAACTGAATTCTTTCGAGGCTAATTCCAAAATACAAAAAACCCATTTTTAAGAAAAAAAACTAATTTCTGAAATCATTTTCTCAATCAAATCCACTTTTGGAAAACCATACCATAGAATTTACTCGAACACCCAACCCATGGTATCTTATGAACCATTGCATGCATGTTAATCCATCTTCAATACCATATTCGAAAATGCATTTCCCACACATACCCACACACATGCCAATTCCCCTAAGAAATACCAAGGGCCACATTCCATTCACATTCTCAAACCCAAAACATCTTCAATGTTTCAAAACCCAAGTAACCAATTTAAAACCATGTGATAGAATGCATGTTCATTTAAATTATTTTCCATTTGAAAATACACTCTCATTTTAAACACACTCACATATACCAATATCAAATAAAAACACAACCAACAACAAACTACCTGAAAGAGGAACTAGTGTCTATTCCTAACCCAGAAACATGGTGGTGAGCCATGCCCCAAGTAATTCATAACACTAAGAGGGCCTTAAACTGGGAACTTGGACATTACATGGGTCACCAGCACATGTAAGTCAACAACATGACATCGGTTTGCTTCCGTTTTCATCCCTCAATCCAAGACAACCCAAAACAAAAGACTCAAATCCCGGACTACCCCTGGTGACTCAAGGTTCAGAATGAGCAACGGTTCATGACGCCCTTCCCGCACCTAACTCCTGAGTTCCGAATGTACTAATATCCATCTAACAGACATCGAAAATAAGAAGAACCTCCTATGAAACCATTTTGTCACGAACCATGCTGGAATTCCATCTGACCCGACACCCAACCCGGTCCACGACACAGCCCGAAGGGCATTCCCGATACCCACGGGCTAGCAACAAGTACCGAGAATCAAAATAAAACAAGAGTTAACGCTTAAGCCCAATAATAATAGGATTAAAAAAATACAACATTGAAAATGTAGCAGAGCTAACCACAATTGAATCTCAATAAAATAAAAATCTGGTCTAATACAAATACAACTAAATAAAAATAACATTGAAAGAACTAGAAGATAAAACAAAATAAACCAACTAGATACTAGAACGATCTCCATGTATCCTCTTGGTCACCTCCAACCATAAGACCACCTTGCTCCAAGAGATAAACGAACAAGAAAAACCTGAACAAAATCTGAATCTACAAAACAGTTCGGGTATACCGACACCGAATGGTACAAGTACGGTGTGACCTAGATAGCTCAGTAGGTAATCACCAAAGAGTCATTGTGTTTCCTTTCCTAAAATAATCAATTAACACAAGCTTGAGAATAAGGCTATAAAAATAAGTTTTATTTCTTTTTAGAAATAAAAACATTCCATTCCCTTTTTCAAAACTATGCACACCATGATTCCACATTAAAAATAGAGTTTTGATTTTACATAAAAAACCAAATCACCAACACCAGGTCTATGCTGAAAATAAATAAACTGAACAAATTAGCATTCAATTTATAAAAAAAGTAAATAAGCAATACAGATAGTAACCATGGGTGATCCTAAACATCCCCAAAACACCCCTGGATGTACTCGGTTTCGGAATCACCTTTCGGCGGATGGTGAAGCTCCATTGTCTATAACCAACTGGCCACCCTAACTGACCAATATAGAGGAAAATCTCACCAATAATAACAAAATACAAGGGGTACCAACCTGTCTAATTAGGGTTGATCAGCAACCGTCACTTGATCATCTAAAATATGCCCAGGAACCCATGGTGGTTATAATAATACTGTGTAAGAAGGAAGACCCTTGCACGCGTGACTCATCTCACCACACTTACCTTCCCCAAAAACATACACTTCTTATATGTTCTCCCATAAAGGGTTACAATAGATAGGAGTGCCTCATATGCACATCTAATCATCTCACATTAACAAAGTGCCAACCGGGCTGTCATGCCATGCAAATCATTAAAACCATTTGAAACCCTTTTCAAAATACATAAGTTGTTAAGTTGGAATATCATAATCAAAACATCTTCATTTCAAAGAATCAACACAAACATTAAAAAGTACCCCCCAAATACTCATCGGGTCATTTCATATCTACAAAGTTCCAACTGGTCCATCACACCATTTAACATTAAAACCCTTTCATAAAATGTTCAAATTTTCCCATCGAGCATTCACATTTTTTTTGAATCACATTCTTTTCTAAAATCAACACAAAACATCACTTTTAAAAATACACTTCCAAACAGGCCTTCAATATTACTCACCCAAATACATTTACCAATGAATTTTTAAATCATCTATAAAACCATTTCATAGTATACAAATCCAAACGGGCCATTATACAATTTGAAACCAACTGTGTCCCAAAATGCCCCACAGTTCAAATTTTAAAGAAACAAAAATAGATTTAAAGGAACCTAAAATACCAAAACATTTTTTATAAATCAAAGATCCATTTTAGAAGGAAGATAATTGGAGGGATAGAAGAGAAAACATTTGAGAAATCAAGGTTCATGTGTAACAACCTTTTTTTAAGTGTCATTTTCACTTGAATTCTATTCCATGTGTGCACCTAGTGCACACATGGTTGTGAAAACATGCAATGAAACCATTTTAAGATCCATAAGAATACCCAAGAACATTATTATAGAAATACCACTTTCCTTTAAACAAACATAATTGTAACATCTCTCACAAACATTTCAAAAACCTAAAGAACTTTTCCAAAACATTTCTTTGTAAATAAGCAAGCCATAAATAGGCACCCAAATCACATTCAATGCTCTAATTCATGTTTCGACTAATAAAATATATAAAACCAAGACCAAACAATACAACAAGGTCTCAATTTCCTTTTTATAAAACAAAAGGATTTATATCAAACACTTCCAATGCACTAACACATAGACATAATCAAGGAATCCTTTTAAAATCAATTTTTAACAATTTTAAAAAACGTAAAAACACCACAATAACCTAACTATAATACATATGGAGGTGAAAGTAATGTTTAAAAATTAATACAAAGCATTCAAGCATCAAGGGTTTGCAATGGAAAGGAAAATCATGGTAACACCTACCTCAACGGTGTGTGAATGCGATAACACTTCAAGGGAGGAGAGATATTGGCCCCATAGACCATCCTTACAGCCTAGATAAAAGAAAAAAGAACCAAACATACACCCTAGACATTAGGGTTTTTCTATGGAAGAATATCCTCAAAGAAAACCCTAGAACAAAGAGGAGAAGAGAAGGATAGACGATGTGTTGAAGGAAACATGAAGAATCGCCAACCTTTCTTGATAAATCTCCCCAAAATCGTCCCAAACCAAAATAGTAAGGACGGGGACTCAACTCTAGTCGATGACCAACAAATAGGGCTTCATTTTGGAGGTGGAATCACCCAAACCGGAGTTCCACGTCAAAAGTTATAAAGCTCTCAAGTGGCTACACGGTTTTCCTGCACGGTTTGTCAAACCGTGTGCAAACCATGCGAGGGCTACTGGAAAACTCCTGCAACTTTTCATGGTTAGGTTGCACGGTTTGGGAAGTCCGTGCTCAAACCGTGCAACCCCAAAAATTTGCCAAAAACTCCCAAATTACAGCTCAAACACTAGGGAAGCTCACCCAATGATCCTTGAATGTTTTAAACACTGTATGGAGACACCGACGACATCATAAACTCTCCAACATGGCACTTTCATCCCAAAAACATTCTCAATAACCAAGAATAAGTTTAGAATAAAACCAATTGCACAAAAACTCAATGACTTTTGTTGGACTCCCAAGCCGAACCTCAACCAAAAGTTCCATCATTGAGAAATAAATAAAAGGAAGGACTATCTGAGGTCGGGGTGTGACAATTTTTTATTCTTATACCATTCATGGTATGTGGATAATTTATTGAAATTTTGTATTCTAGTTTTATTACGATGGTTTATGTTATGTTAAAACCTTTTCATATGAAGAATGCATTGGACTTAGTAAGTAACGGGTGGAGCCTGCTATAGCTCCTCGATGCATTAGTAGGTCTCATCAGACAAACTAGTGTCTTGGCACAAGGCCTTGAAAAAATATTATTTGAAGTCATGGAATAAGGCCTTGACTATGTGGTTATGTTGTCTTGCATTATGCATTCCATCATTATGAAAGGGGATATGGTTATTTCATGTGATTATTCGACTAGTATAATATCCATGTGAATTAGTAAATGGCATTATTTGATTTTATCTTTTCCATATTATACTGAATATTATTTTTAAAACGCTTTTCATTTAGTCTAATACATTTCCTTAAATGTTTATGCATATTTATGAAAGTTTCTGCTATATTGTTATCCTTAATGAGCATTTGAGCTCACCCCTTTCTATGATTTATTTTCCCTAGGATTTAAAGAAATATTTTATGGTTGATCGTGAGGGATGGGCTAAGTATTTAAGTGTGTTCAAAAGGGGACAAAATGTTGCTGATGTTTTTATTTTAGGATGTAATGTAAAACTTATGAATATATCTAGTACTTCCAGGGATACTAAATTTAATGGTCTTTCAGGACATGATTCCTTGTATCATGCCAATGTTATATAATAATGAATCAACTTTGGGTAACTAGGGTTAGGGAGTTACACTACTAAACTATAAAATATAAAATATAAGGCTAATATGAATGAAATTTTAAATATTTATTAAACATATAACAAGTAGTCGAAAATTAAAATATTTTTTTAAAAATATTGATGAAAAATAATTTATTGGATTTATAATCCACCTACTTGAAACTTAAAAATGTTTCAAGTACGTGACTTTGCTATTCTATAAAATATAAACTATATGACCAATATGAATGAAATTTTAAACATTGATTAAACATATAACATGTAGTCAAAAATAAAAATATTTTCATAAAACATTATGGTGAAAAATAATATATAATCTCTCTAATCCACCTACTTGAAACTTAAAAATGTTTCAAGTATGTGACTTTGCTAACCTATAAAATATAAACTATAAGACCGATATAAATGGATTTTTAAAAATTGATTGAACATATAACATGAAGTCAAAAATAAAAATATTTTCATAAAAAATGTTGGTGAAATATAATTTATAAGGATTATAATCCACCCACTTGAAACTTAAAAATGTTTCATGTATATGAATTTGCTAGCCTATAAATTATAAACTATAAGACTGATAGGAATGAAATTTTAAACATTTATTAAACATATAACAAGTAGTTTATTTTTTAATTTTTATTTATATGGGTCTTATAGTTTGTATTTTATAGGCTTTCAAAGTCAAGTATGTGGCTTAGGATCCTCCTCGACATTCATTATTTTTTCTCTCACTTCCGAGTTTCTTTTCTTACATTCCTTTCATTTTCATTTATTTATTTTATTTATGAAGATATTTATTTTCAACAACTGTTTAGATGTTTAGTCTCTCTTTTAAATTTTATTTACATTATTTTTATACTGTAAATCTTATAATCATTTAAACTTATCTACTTGAGATTTAATAATTATTTTTATGTTTCATGTAGTCATATTTGAAAGGTTTCAAATATAAAATGTTCCTAAAATATAAATGAAAACTCTAACAATGTATACACATATAATAAGGAATAATAGTAATAATAGTATTTTCATTTCAATAGAAATAAAACATAAAAATGAACATGTACAATCAATGTGTGTGTCTATGGAGAGGAGATTCTGTCCCACATGGTGGTCTGCAAAGAGGACGTTCGTGTCGAGTTTGTTTTGGAGTCTGATGACATGAAGAGGGATGATCCTCAGGCACTAGAATGTCAACTGTCGCATCCTCCACTTATGTGTCAGTGGAAGGAGCTATCAACTACATCTCGTACTTCCCTAATAATCCTTCTCCCACTAAGGTGGTAGAAGGACCCACCATCATTGCTGTAGGGAACCAAGCCTATGATGGAGCAGTACCCCAAGACTACGATCGATCTGGACCCCAACGTTGTGATGGATCGAGGTCACAAGGATCTGATAGATTTTTACCCCAAGGCTACGATGGATCTGGACACCAAAATGGAGAGAACTATAGATATCCTGTCAAGAAAGATAGATCCCATGCCACCTGAGGCATATCCGGAATCGACTGAGGCCGCACTACTAGAGGGTTGACCTCTGCTTGTGGAATAGGTGTGGCCTCACGTGCAGAACAACGTTTTCTACATCGTCATGGTCATATCTCCTCAACACCAGCAGCTGTTGCAGGATGTTCCTCTGGGGCAGGAACCTCCTCTCTTCGGGTTGGACCCTCGAAGATGCTCTCTAAAAGTGCACAAAAAGATTCTCTTACCTCCAGCGCTGCAGTATGGAAAACTGCCCCGCTAAAGACCCCATCCTCCTCTTAATCACTCATGTGAAAAAGCTACTACGTGTGACTACTCTGTAAAGATATTCAAAATGAATTTTAAAATAGTTCAAAAAACAAACTAATGTAATTTTGTTGACTTACCATCCTCTGTATCTCTTTATCGTGTCAGGTAAGATATAGTATTGACTTCAGTCTATACCATGGCTCATACTCAACCTTCTCCGAAAGCAATAATTGATTCGTAGATACACCCTGAATTCAAAACTATTCGCATCTACGCCATCTGTTAATAAAGCGGGCATGTACTCGTCCCTAGTCCTCATCTTGCCTCTCTGTCAGCTTATTCCCATGAAGATGATTTGTCTATCTTAACAGCAATGGAATCGGCTGGGCACATAAAAACTGGTGCATGACTCTATGAGGCTACTGCCACTGAATAATATCGAAGTGAATAAGGGGAACTACACCATAGTATCCTCAAGCCCAACAGTGCAGTATACTAGAAATTGGTCCATAATACTTTAGTAGGGAAGATATGAAATCTGAAATGACAGATGACATTGTCAAAAAATATCCAAGCTAAAAACCGAAATTGATGCTATTATTAAATTTGTTAGACAATGACAGATAGTATATATTTACCTAGTCAGGTAAGAGACAGTCGAACTTGAGCCAATATACTCCCAAATGGTGTCCCAAAACCGCGTAGAAATTGGGTCATTGACACTACCTATAAAATACAACATCGATAGAGATAAATAAGGAGAAATTAAATTCAATAACTTCTTGTAGAATCAGAAACCAATATAAATGACTGATCAAACCAGTATCCACACGGAGCGTCCTATAGCTCATCCATCTCGATCAGCATACTAGCAAGATTAGGACGAAATACAGGGATGCCTTCTCGTTCCCACATCTAAATAAAGTTAACACATCCCCCGAGACTTGTTCAGTTCCTGTGGGGTATCTAGCATAATGCTATGTACGTGTATGCCATGCAGGATGATCCCAAACTGTACATCTCGGCCTGATCAAAGTCCACTAGTATGGGTAGATACATAATGTGCATGTGCATCCCTGATTGATTATTACCCATGTTCCCTCTAATGATCCAAAATATATATGCACTGGCATAATGCATAACAGTCTACTCATCATCATCATCGCATAAATGTGGAATCTGTACCTCCAACCAAGGCATAGATATAGACGCTCTATATGTAGCCCTACTGTCGAATAAAATTACAACATCTAACAAGCACTGAGAAAGGTCTGGAAAAGATGCACGAGTAGGTCCAATAATGATTCTCCCCTAGATAAGAAGACTGAGAAACACTGCCACATCCTGGAGGGTGATGGTCATCACTTTCGTAGGTAGGTGGAATTTGTGTATCACGGGTCTCTAACTCTCAATGAGGATTTTTTTAAAATATTTTATAAAAAAATAATAGGTTAAAAAAATTAAAATAAGATCTAGAGGCGCAGCGCAGCTTCCGCCTTTGGGCTTATGGCGAGTGGCAGCAACCCCATTGTCACCTTTCTTCTAAAACAAAAAAATAGTACTTTTTTTTTTAAAAAAAATTGTTTTAATTTTTTTGTCTTATTATATATATATATAAACAATATTGTTCAGTAGAATTTATCTGCTATTTAAAATCCAGCAGTACTTCCATTGCAGTAGTCTGGATTCTGACAGAAGCTCTCACCCCGGGCTCCCTTTTATAAGAGAGCTTACCATGGAAATCATTCTGCGTTTCCGATGTGGGATTCTGGTTCTCCCTTTCCTGTGCAGAACATTATGCATTTCTGGTGTGGGATTATATTTGAAGTACGTGACTTTGAAAGATTATAAAATATAAACTATATGACCAATATAAATGAATAAAAAAACATGGATTAATCATATAAAAATAGTTACATACACAAAAAATCCAAAAAAATGATGATAAATATAATTTATAAGCTTTCAAAACCACATACTTTAAACATAAAAATGATTCAAGTACTTGACTTTGAAATCCTATAAAATATAATCTACAAGACCAATATAAATAGAACATAATACATGGATTAAACATATATCAAATAGTTGAAAAATATTAATTTCGTAAAAAATGTTGATGGAAAATAATTTATAAGTTTTCAAAGAACCTACATGAAACATAAAAATGTTTCAAGCACACAACATTGAAAGAATATTAAATATAAACTATATGAATGATAAAAATTAAACTTAAAACATGGAATAAACATATAACAAATAGTTGAAATTAAAAATAATTTCATAAAAAATGTTCATGAAAAATAATTTATAAGCTTTGAAAACCACCTACATGAAACTTAAAAGTGATTCAAGTATGTGGCTTGGAAAGACTATAAAATATAAACTATATGACCAATATAATTTAATGTGAAAACATGGATTAAACATATAATAAATTATTTAATTATTAAATTATTATTATTATTAATTAATTAGTTAATAATTAATTAGTTAATTAGAAATAATTAATAATTAATTATATAATATTTAACTAATCAATTATTAATGAAATTATTCAGTATATAATAGTTAATTAGTCAATTAGTAATACAATTTTAACTTATATTTATTCATTATAATTAATAATTAGTAATTTTTAAAAAAAATTATATAATAATTAATTAGTGAATTGGTAATATAATTATTAATTATATAATAGATAATTAGTTAATTAGTAATATAATTATTAATTATAATTATTCTTTATAATTATTCATTATAATTATTCATTATAATTATTAATTATAATGATTAATTATAATTTCAAATTATAATTATTCATTATAATTTCAAAATATAATTATTCATTATAATTACTAATTATAAATATTAATTATTAATTATTTATTAGTTAGTTAATAATATAATTATTAATTATATAATAATTAATTGTATAATAGTTAGTTAGTTAATTAGTAATTATAATTATAAATTATAATTATTCTTTATAATTATTCATTATAATTATTCATTATAATTTCAAATTAAAGTTATTTATTATAATTAAAAATTAAAATTATTAATTATTAATTATTAATTAGTTAGTTAATAATATAATTACTAATTACAAAACAATTAACTGTATAATAGTTAGTTTGTTAATTAGTAATTATTAATAATTAATTATATAATAATTAATTTGTTAATTAGTCGTATAATTAGTTAATTAGTAATTTAATCTTTAATTATTAATTATTTAATTAGTTACTTAGTAATATAAATATAAATTATATAATAAGTAATTAGTTAATTATTAATATAATTTTTAATTATATAATTTTTAATTTGTTAATTATAAATTATTAATAATTTTTTATATTATAACTAATTATTTTATTAGTAATATATTTTTTAATTATATAATAGTTAATTTGTTAATTTTTTGAGAAAGATAGAGTCGATGCCCTTTTTATAATTAGTTAATTAGTAACATAATTATAAATTATTAAATAATAATCAATTAGTTAATTGGTAATATAATTATTAATTATATAATAGTTAATTAGTTAATTAGTAATATAATTATTCATTATAATTATTAATTAGTATATATTAAAAATTATTATATAATAATTAATTAGTTAATTGGTAATATAATTATTCTTTATAATTATTAATTATAATTATTCATTATAATTAATCATTATAATTATCAATTATAATTATTAATTTTAATTATTAATTATCAATAACTAATTACTAATATAATTATTAATTATATAATTATTAATTGTATAATAATTATTTAGTTCATTATTAATTATTAATAATTATTTATATAATAATTAATTAGTTAATTAGTAATAGAATTTTTAATTATTTAATAATTGATTAGTTACTTAGTAATATAATTATTAAATATATAATAATTAATTAGTCAATTAGTAATATAATTATTAATTAGTTAATTTGTAATTAGTTAATTAGTAATGTTTAATCATTAATTATATAATAACTAATTAGTTAATTGTTAATAGAATTATTAAATATAAAATAGTTAATTAGTTATTTTTTTTGAGAAAGATAAAGCTGATGCCCTTTTTATAATTAGTTAATTAGTAATATAATTATAAATTATAATTTTTCATTATAATTATTAGTTAATATTTATTAAAAATTATTATATAATAATTAATTCGTTAACTGGAAATATAATTATTAATTATATAATAGTTAATTAGTTAATTAGTAATATAATTATTCATTATAATTATTAATTATTAATTATTAAAAACTATTATATAATAATTAATTAGTAAATTAGTAGTATAATTATTCTTTATAATTATTCTTTATGATTTTCTTTATAATTATTCATCATAATTATTCATTATACCTATTAATTATTAATTATTAATTAGTTATTTAATATAATAGTTTTCAATTATATAACTATTAATTGTATAAAAATTAGTTAGTTAATTAGTAATTATTAATAATTAATTATTTAATAATTAATTATTTAATTTTTGAATATTATTATTATTTATATAATTTGTAGTTAGTTAATTACTAATTAATAATCATTAATTATACAATAATTAATTAGTTATTTAGTAATATAATGATTAAATATATAACAGTTAATTAGTTAATCTTTTGAGAAAGATAGAGCCGAGACTATTTTCATAATTAGTTATTTAGTGATATAATTATAAATTATAATTATTCATTATAAATATTAATTAGCATTTATTAAAAATTATTATATAATAATTAATTAGTTAATTAGTAATATAATTATTAATTATATAATAGTTAATTAGTTAATTTATAATATACTTATAAATTATAATTTTTCATTATAGTTATTAAATTGTAATTATTAAAATTCATTATATTACTAATTAATTGGTTAATTATTGTAAAATTAATTATTAATAATTAATAATTAACTAATTAATTGTTATATAAATAATTATTAATAATATTAAATAAATAAATAATTATTTTTTATATTTTTAATCCAGGTTTTGACTTTAAATTATATCTGTCTTATAATTCATATTTTATCTTCTTTCAAATTCACATACTTGAATCATTTTTACGTTTCAAGTGGGTGGTTTTGAAAGCTTATAAATTATTTTTCATGAACATTTTTTAGGAAATTCTTTTTATTTTCAACTATTTTTTATATGTTTAATATATTTTTTAAGTTTTATTTATATCGGTCTTATAGTTTATATTTTATAGGCTTTCAAAGTCACGTGCTTCGCTCATTTTTAAGTTTCGTGTAGGTGTCTTTGAAAACATATAAATTATATTCCATCAACATTTTTTATGAAATTAATTTTATTTTCAACTATTTTTTATATGTTTAATCCATTTATTAAGTTTCATTTCTACTGGTCTTGTAGTTTTAAGTTTATAGGCTTTCAAAGTCATGTACTTGAAACATTTTCATGTTTCAAGTAGGTGGTTTTGAAAGATTATAAATTATTTTATATCATCATTTTTTATGAAATTATTTTTGTTTTCAACTATTTTTTATATTTTTAATCCATGTTGTATGTTTCATTTATATTAGTCTTATAGTTTATCTTTTATAGTCTTTCAAAGCCACATACTTGAAATAGAATCACTCATCGAAAATGCAGAATGTTATGTGTAGTAAAGGGAGAAGCAAAATCCCAAATCGGAAAGGAAAAATGATTTCTAGGGTAAGCTCTCTTATAAAAGGGGGCCCTGGGTGGGAGCTTTTGTTTGAATCTAGACTGCTATGACGGTAACATTGCTGTATTTTAAATAGTGGATAAATTCTGCTAATTTTTTTTGTTTATATATATATATATATATAAACAAAATAAAACAAAAATAAAAAATTTAAAAACTGTTTTTTTTTTGTTTTAGTAGAAAGGATGCATTTTCGATGCTGCCTTTGTGGCGTAGTTTTAAAAATGTTGTAAACCCCATAGTTTTTTTAAAAGATATTCTTTAGAATTAAATTTTAAAAAAAACACACATTAGAAAACTCTACGAGGGAAGCAAGCAAGTGATGGTATACAAATGTGAAATCTAATACGACAATGCCACAGAAGACATCATGGCACAAGTATGGTATAATGGCATGTGGAGGCTCTGTGTAATAAAAATGGTGCGCTCAACGCACCCTGATTGACCGATCTACACCAATATCTAACACGACTTGGGAAATAGGGGTACAGTGTTGTGTGAGTAGTATGGTATCATCCATATTTATATAAACAAATGAAATGATTAGTAAGTGTAAAATGTAAATATAACATTGTGGTCAACATAATTTTATGACTTGTAGAATGAAAGACATGCCATGTTTATTAAAATTGTTTAATGAAGTTATTTTTACCAATAGATATATAATTCTCCCTATCTTTTTCTTTTGAATGAATGAAAGATAACAAGATGAAAGAAGAGAAAAAAATAGATAATGGTAAAACAAAATTTAATAATTTCCTCACATATGATAATTGTGGAAGAAACAAAATTGATACATTCTTTAAGGGTATTGATGTTTACTACAACTTCTTGAATAATAGATACCAAGATCATGGTTGTATGGGAATGAATTAATTTTCCAATGTGTAATTTTTCAGATGTAAGGATATGAGTCACTATTAAAATTAATTCCATGAGAATCAAGGGAATATGACTTAGAATAATCCAAGACACTAATGTAAGGAATATGTTATCGATACTTTCGTAGTGGAATGATTTTTATTCTGGTGTATTTTGATCCATGAAATACGTTGTGAAAAAACATTATTAATGAAATTATCTAGGTAAGAATAATGTAATGTATAAGGTTTTTATTGAAATTCCATTTATTAATGGATTTGAGATAATATGTTGAATGGACCTAATGGGAAAGAAATTCGATTTAGTAAAAAAATTAAGCTCTTTAAAAAATACATGATTTTGGGAAGATGACCCTGAATATGTGCTTAATTTTGAGAAAATTGAATCATTATATTTGTGGGATGGTATTGGTGACCAATAAAGTAGATAATTATTTTATTAAAAGGTAATTCATGATGACGTTTATTTCGTTTTTTTGGATTTATGAAATAAATTTTATATTCTAAGATTTTATTTAAGGAATAAGGAGAAAGTTAATTCTTGAAAGCATGCATGTTTTTATTAAGGATTTACGATTAATAGGGAATATAGATATTAGGTATGTGTCACTAAGATATACATTTTTTGGATTAATGGGATACTATTTTTTAAAATCGTAGAGGCAATATTTCTAAATTTTTTGGTCTTGAATTTGGTTAGACATATTTTGGAAGAGTTTTATTATTAACTAATTATGAATTGGCTTAAGATAAACCATGAAAATTACTAACCATGTTTTATTAATTTATCTAATTATATATATTTAATAACTTATGCTAATCATTATGATACTATTATTTCATTATATAAATCATTATTAAAATATTAGACACATAATGTTATAAAAAACCATGGTAAAGGGAAGTTGTTTTTGGGTTTACAACTCACCTTTTAGAGTTTAGCATTTAGATATTAGGGTTTTTGATATTGAGTTTTGGGTCTAGGATTTTGGATTTTTTGTAAGGTTTTAGGGTTTAGGTTTATAAATTTTGGGTTACGGTTTATCTTTTATGTTTTTGGGTTTAGTATTTTGATATTAAGTTTTAATAAATATGTTTTTAGGTTTAGTATTCTGATTTTGGGATTTGGGGTTTAGAATACTAGGGTAAAAAAGAAGAGATAACAACATATAATTTACAATATGAGAATTCCAAAATGAAGTCAATGTGGATGAGAGTGTAAACTCAGACCAATAATTTTAGGGCATCGTTTTTTGTTATGACCTTCTTTATTAAATATGGTGCATCTAAAATTCTACCCTTATTCCTGAGGCCAGTCCATCTCATTACGCATCCTAATGGCCTTCGGTCTCCCGTGAGAAAAAACCGATTGATGTCAGGAATCACTATCGGTTGGCCTTCAGGCATTAAGAAATAATGAAACTCCATAATAGGCATCCATGGAGTAGCATAACAGTTGGAAATAGTGTCCATCCGGTACACTGGATCAAAATATTATTCCCATGATATGTTCATAGAGGCACATTCGGTGATGGCATGACTGCATGAAAACCATAAGACCTGAAGGGTTCCACATTTAAATTGCCTCGTTTCCAGTAATAACACCATTTTTTCACTGATGTGATTTTTGATGTGGTCTGAATTCTCTTTAACTTCAAATTGAGAGTCTTCTCATTGAAAAAGGAAGACATGATAACAAGAATCTTCTTCAATATTCATTTCAATCTCTCTTTAAAAGTGTCTTTGGTATCTTATCCCACATTTTATTTCATCTGATGCTAGTTTTTGTCTATCAAAAAAGTACTTCACACTTTGATATAATGTCTCTTGAACTAGGGTAGTTATAGGGATCTTCTGAATCCCATTAAAGACACCACTGATGCACTCCACAATGTTTGTGGCCATGTGTTTGTACCCATTCCCCCTGTCATATGCCAAGGCATATTTTTCTTTTTGAATATGCATCATATAATCATAAAATTCTTGATTATCCTGGAGGATTTGTTCAAAACATTCTTAAATCTACCTTTGATCTGACTCATATGCCACACATAATAGATGATATTTCACATAATTTGACTTTATCTTTACATTGAAATAGTAAAAAATAACAAATACAATGCGTACCAAGCCTCGTGATTTCCATCTTTAATAGTTCATTGTGGAAATATTTATACACATTGCTAGTAATGTGTCTAATGCAGAACTGATGATGTTCATTTGAGTATATCCATATATCAAGATCCACATTAATTGCCTGATTAATTTCCCGATGTTGATCAGATATCAGAAAAACACCCAAAATGTTTTTGAAATGGTTGTTGATACGTGCAAAAAACCAACCCCATTTTTCATAGTTTTCTTTCAATAAAATGGAAAGGGAAAGCAGAAATGGTAAACATTTTCTATCTTGGGTTTCCAAAATCAACAATACACCATTATATTATCCCTATAGAAATCTTCCATCAATATTAATGAATCGTTTTCTGCAATGAAATAATTAGATACAGGGGAGGAATGCCCAGAACAACCGATAAAATTGAACTCAAGATGGATCCAGTTAGTTATCATGAGGCACTTGTTTATTTGTATCAATATAGAAGAAAACATGGTTATTATACCTCATTATGGATAGAAATTGTGGAAACAACTGGTAGGAGTAATCCCAATCACCATAGACCTTCACAATTTCCTTCTATTTTTCCATCCATGCCTTATTATTGGAAATATTATAACCGAGTGTCTTTTGTATCCTCTCTTGAACAAGAGACATCAGAAAATCGTGGCATGTCCTAATCATCTCAACAATAATGGATAACACAAATTTTTCATCCATTGAGGTATTATCTTGTGTCAGGGTTGTTTGAATGCAAGTATGAACTTCCTCAATCCTCAAGATTCTCCAACCACCAAATGTAATGTCTGGAATCACCCTCAAGCGAAATCTACAATCATCTCCATAATTCTCACAGTGTATGAAATATTTACTATGAAAAGATTCATGAACTATATAACTGTAGTGCCTCTCAATATAAAAATTCTTTAGAGTGCTATTTAATGCATCTTTACATGGAAACTTCCTTCCAAAATATAAGGTTTTTTCCATCTCACTAATCCTATCTGGTACAACTCTGGGGAACGTAGTTTTCAGTGTGAGGACATTATTGTCAAATTCATGAACACTTGTCATTACTTCTGACCAAAATTTAGGTAGTGGTGGATGATTTATTTGAGGCTGAGGTTGCTGTACAACTAATTCATTTCTCAAAACCTCTTCCCTAACTTCTGTTGGTCCCTCCTCATCAGCATTGTTTTCACCATCTGATCCGTCATTATGAAACTCCTCATCAGAATTCGTATTGACATGTATATCTAGGATATCATTTAGGTTTTCAGGACTCCTCAAGTTTTAATCATGTTTTAATGATCACAAATCATATATTAACTATAAATCCTATTAAATCAATCTCAAATCATGTGTACAAATGATTAGTCTCTTTATGCCTTAAATAATTATTATAAACTATTTTTTTAATAAATAAATTCTCTTATGAATGATTATTCTTAATTCATTCTATGGATATCACTGTTTAAGTCTACATATAGATATTTGGTTAAGACCCGGACACCGTGACTCAGACACCGTGACCCAGACACCGTGACCCAGACACTGTGACCCAGACACCGTACCCAGACACTGTGAACCAGAAACCTTGACCCAGACACCGTGACCAGACACCATGACCTAGAGACACTGTGACCCAGACACAATGACCGGACATTGTGACTAGACACCGTGACTAGACACCCTAAAATCAGGTACCGTGACCAGACACTGTGATCATAACAACCCATATGTGCTACCGGTTCCTGATATTTGTACAACTATGCCATAATAATTGTATCACCACACAAGAACAAAGAAGGATATCACATTTCATGGAGACACCGCTTCTAATTGACACTGTTTCTAGATAGATTGTGACACCGTTCTTTAATCTGATTTGTCATTTCTCAATTTAATTTCTAACGGTCATATTTGATTCTTTTAAATACACTGACATAATTATTGTTTCTTTGTAGACATGTCACCTGATATTATGAGGTATGAGGTGAATAATACATGCATCATGTAGGATCCGACATATGCACTCCAGGAATAAAAAGAACAGTGTGGCCAAGAGAAAAAAGAGATAAGAGAAATAAGAGTGTGCGCGATAACAAAGAAGTAAGATCATTATTGGAAGAATAACTGAAGAATGCAACTTGAAACTTATGAAGAACACATGAAGAATAGTGGAATCCTAGATTCGAGAAAATATTTTCACTATCAAATCCACGAAAAACACGAGCCAAGTCTAGCTGACCTGTGTTACTCTATTTTCCGTAAGAGGACTCGATTCTTGTATCTTTTTCATCCTATAAATCTAGAGCTATATAGGCTGACACTCAGAGCACTTCTATCCTTATATCATCCTCTTTCCCTATTGTGTATTGTTTTTAGATTTTTTGTAGAGTGTTTTTGTTTGAATAAAAACACACATTGTATCCCACATTAAACTTAAGAATACACGATATCCTTTCTCATACATCATTTTACACTAGTGTATTCCCACAAATAAGTGTGTAAGAGGTCCCTGTGTGACCTGACGGTTCATACCCACAAAGAACTGTGGGAGAGGTCATGTGACCTGGCCAGTCCTATGTACTATTGTTTACCCAGATCCATGGTGTGGATCAAGTTTATTAATATAAACTACTTAGTGGCAGGTGATCACCAAGTGGATTGGATTTGGTCTCCACTTGATATTGAACCATTTATTTTATATCTGCTGTGTTTTTTAATTTAGTTTTCTCTATTTTATTGTATAATTTAGTAATCACTAAATTGATGTTGATAGTTAATCTTGGAAAAAAGTTAAAATTGTTTTTCCTTTTTAGAATAACTTCAAAATTAATATTTATAACTGATAATAAGATTACTAAGAATTGATCAATCTTCTAAGAAGTTATTTAAATAGTCAAAATTTCATAAACATATTACTTTGATTAACTGGGATGTATTTAAATTTACTGGGGATCCTTTATAAGAATAATTTTTAAACATAAATTGTTATAGATACTCAATTCACCCCCCCCCCCCATTAGTACTCTAGTATGACGAACATTTGGAATCAAAGGGTGTCTGTTATTCCAATTAGGACTCTGTTTTTAACCCTATTCAAATGAGATTTTAGTTGTACTTTAAAGATATGTAAATTTATGTTAATTATAAATTTATTTCTCTTTTAAATTAATTACTTATCATGGATAATATATTGGATGGTGCTTCAACAAACATACCACCATTCATTAATGTAACAATTTATTCCCAATAGAAAATTAAAATGAAAATTCATTTAGAAAGTATGAGTTTTGAAATCTGGTCTTCAATTATAGATGAGTATAAGATTCCTACAACTGATAGAATCAAATGGGATGACCATATCAAGACTGCCAATAGTAACAATTGAAAATCCATGAATGATTTATATTTATCTTTAGGAGATGAAGAATTTAATATAATTTCTTCATGTAAAACTGCCCAAGAAATTTCAAATACCTTGTATGTTTCACATGACGGAACTTCTAGTGTTAAGGAAATGATACTTAATACTTATACTATTTAATATGATATCTTTAAAATGAAACCTGATGAGACTATTTCTTACATGTATCTGAGGTTCAACAAAATTGTCAACACAATGGTTTCTCTTGGAAGAGAAGTTACTTCCAAATAATATATCATGAGGATTCTCAAATGCCTACCTAAAAGATAGAGAGGAACCTATATCTCTATTAGATAATCATGCAACCTCAACAAGTTAAATGTAAAAGAACTCATTGGGAAACTTATGATGTAGGAAGAGGATATGAAATTCAATAAGGAAGAGGTGGATGAACCCAAAATAAAATCTTCTATGTTCAAAACCACCACCTCTAAACACATAGAGAAAGGAAAATTTGAAGTCTCTATAGAATGATCCAGCATTGAAAAATCATCACTTGAAAGTGATGAGGATATGTATCAATTAGCCAAGAGGATAAAGATATTTTACAAGAACAAGAACTTATTAATAAATCATAACTTTAAGGGAAGATATGATCAAAAAGGAAGCTGGAAGAAAGATTGGAAAAAAAGTGACAAGTCTAATGAGATAATCTGATATGAATATAAACGAAAGGGACATATAAAGTCTAATTTTACCAAGCTCAAGTACAAAAAATAAATATGAGGAAAACTATAGAAAGTATAAAAAGGTAATGAAAGAAACATGGAGAGCTTATGAGGACAGTTCAAGTGACTTAAAATCTTGACATGATGAATAGGCTAACAAAGCCAATATGTGTTTTATGAAAAAACAAATCTGAGGTAACCGTGGAATCTCCATTACACAATTCATATTATTCTGGAGGTGAGAGTGAATATGAAAATATGTCTAATTAAGAAATGATTTAGTACTATAATATGCTTGAAGAGACAAGAAATGAACTAAAATATAAATATAATTAATTAAAAAAACAACATGCTCTTACCTCAACTGTTAAAACTGAACATGGTTTAGAAAGGGATAAAAATGCTCAATTACTCAAAGAAAACAATGAACTAAAACTATATAATGAGCATTTGAAAAATTATCTTGAATGTTTTACTAATGGTAAAGATAACTTGGTATAAATGATAGGTAAACAGATTGCTCCTAAATATAATACTAAAATTGGTTATCAACCTTTTAAAATAAATTTTGGAAGAACTGATTTTTCATCTAAATCTAGGACATACAGCTTTACTCCTAGTTCTGGAAAACATTTAGTTAGTTCAAATAATTATACAATCTCAACCATTTTGATCTTTTCTAGGCCAAATAGAGTTTATTTTACAAGTACTTTACATAATGATTATAAGAAACATATGAGGAAGATATGGGTTCCTAAAACACTAGTCACTAATATTACTGGACCCAAACAAGTATGGGTACCAAAATATGTTTTCCATTGACCATTTTTTAGGTTAGTTGCTTAAAAATATCCTGAAAACGCTTATGGTACTTGGATAGTGGGTGTTCAAGAAACATAACACGAGGCTATTCATGCTTCATGAATTTAACAAAAATTGATGGTGGACATACAACCTTTGGTAACGATTCCCAATGAAATATTATTAGCCTTGTTAAAATCGGTAACTCTAACTCAGTTTGGATTTCCAGAGTACTTTTTGTTGATGGATTGAAATATAATCTTCTTAGTATTTCACAACCATGATATGATGGATTTCATGTTAAATTTGAAGATTATGATTGCAATATTTTTAATTCTAAAAATGAATATGTTTTTTTTGTATTAAGAAATGAAAATGTATATTCTGTTAACATAGATTCTTTAGTTTCTCAAAATGCTTCATGTTCATGTGTATTTCACAAATAGTCTTGGATTTGGAATAAGAGACTAGGACACTGTAATAATCACTCTCTTAGAAAGTTAATTAGAAAAATCTAAGTCAAATATCTACCCAAACATGAGTTTCCAAATGATAAATTGTGTAATTCTTGACAATAGGGAAAGAAACAAAAAAAATCCTTCAAACTAAAGAAATAAGTTTCAACTTCTCAGCCTCTCGAACTAGTTCACATGGATTTGTTTGGACTATCTAGAGTTTCTAGTTGAAATGGGAAGCACTATGTTTATGTTCTTGTAGATTATTTTTCTAGATATACTTGGACTTTATTTTTTCGCTGACAAAAGTGAATAATTCTCTCATTTTACCAAATACGCCAAAACTGTAGAAAATTTTAGTGGACTTAGAATTAAATCCTTAAGAATTGATCATGGTCATCAGTTTGAAAATCAATAGTTTGAATCATTTTGTTCAAAAAATTTCTATATTCATAATTTCACTGCCCCTAGAACACCTCAATAGAATGGAGTTATGGAAAGAAGAAATAGAACCTTGAAAGAGATTTCTAGAACCATGCTTATTGAATATGACTTACCTACTTATTTTTGGGTTGAAGCTATAAATACAACATGATATATTATCAATAGAGTGGTTATTAGACCTATTCTTAAAAGAACTTCATATGAGTTGTGGAATAATATAAAACCCAAAGTAAGATACTTAAATGTTTTTGGTTGCAAATTCTATATCTTTAATACTAAGGACTATCTTGACAAATTTGCATCCAAGAGTGAAGATGGAATATTTTTAGGATATTCGATCTCTAGTAAAGCCTATATAGTGTTTAATAAAATAACTAAATTTTTGGAAGATTCTACCCATGTCAAATTTGATGAAACAGATCCACATGAACCTCAGAAAACTCTAGAGAACCTAGAGGATGATGTATCAAATCTGTAAATTAATTCATCATTATCTAACAATCCTGTGAAGGAATCTATGAAAACGTCTAGTTCAATAAATTATTTAGATTCAAGTCACAATGATCCTGGCCCTATTAAAGAACCTAAAATCACTAGTCTATCCTTTTCTAGAGCTATTAGAAGTATTAAGAAGAATCCTTTAGATGTAGTTGTCAGAGGCTTAAATAAAAAAACAAAAACTAGAGATTCTCTTAGAAATTAGGTTTAACATCGAGTATTCGTGTCACAATGTGAACCTAATAACAATAACAATGCTATCAATGATGAATATTGGATGATGGATATACAAGAAGAACTTAATCGATTTGATAGGAACAATGTTTGGAAACTTGTTGATAGTCCCAGAGACACATTTACCATAGGCACTAAATTGTTTTTTAGAAATAAAGTAGATGAAGCTGGTAATATAGTAAGAAATAAGGCTTGATTAGTTGCACAAGGATAAAGTCAATTAAAATGAATTGACTATGAAGAGACCTTTACACCAGTATCTAGACACAAATCAATCAGAATTATTCTTACTTATGTTGGACATCTGAATTTCAAATTATATCAAATGGATGTTAAAAGTGGATTTCTAAATGGGTATATTACTGAGGATGTCTTTGTTGAGAAACATCTAGTTTTAAAAATACTCATTTTCCAAATCATATAATAAAATAATCAAAATCTTTATACAGTTTAAAACAAGCTCCAAGAGCCTGATATGATAGATTAACTGCGTTTCTTATTTCCAAAGGTTTTACAAAAGAAATAGATGATCATACCCTTTTTATAAAACAAATTTCCAATGATGTTTTAATAGTTCAAATTTATGCAAGGGACATTATCTTTTGATTTTCAATGAATTGTTTATGTATTTTATATTCTAAAATGATGAAATTTTTTTTAAATGAGATTAATTGGTGATCTAAAATTCTTTCTTGGATTTCAAATCTTTCATTACAATGATAGAATTATTATAAACCAAATAAAATATACTAATGATATTCAAAACATTTTGTTTTGGATCACACTAAAAGTAGTGACACTCCAATGAGTACTACATATAAGTTGGATCGTGATGAAGATGGAAAATTTATTGATCAAACCACTTATAGAGGAATGATTGGATGTCTTCTCTACCTAACTTCTAGCCGACCTGACATTATGTTTATTGTATGTATTTTTTCTCATTTTCAAAAAATCCTTATACAATCTCATTTAAATTTTGTTAAAATTATTTTCAAATACCTCAAGAATACACCCAATCTAGGAATATTCTATCTCAATGGACAATCATTTGAGTTAGTGAGTAATTCTCATGCTGACTTTGGTGGTGGTAAGTTAGAAAGAAAAAAGAACCTTTGGAACATGTTACTTTTTAAGAAAGTCACTATCTAACAGTTCTACAGTATTACCATCTTAATAATTGAATATTCATGTTTATGGTCTCATAGTTTCTATTTTTTTGTTTCTATATTGCACTTACTATCTCAAAAAATATCGTCGCACAGTTTAGAAACCACACAGTAAACAACTCACTGTGAAAACATGTTACAGTCTCACTGTGAAATCGAGTTATGGTCTCACCGTGAAAGCCTGTTACAGTCTCACCATGAAATCCTGTTATGGTCTCACCATGAAATTTGTTTATTGTCTCACTGTAAAAATGCTTTATTGTTTTATTTACATAATATAACCCGTATCACGGCAATTATTTATTTTACCCTTTTACTTTCATGCGATTTTGATCCTATGATGCTTGATATCCCTAAATGATAAAATTATATATGTTTCACTCCTTTCTTCACTTGAACTCTCTTCTCTCAAACTTTAAACCCTCTTTCAACCTTTCTCTCTCTCGAACCTTCATTGAATGCCTAGAATGAAACATCTATCCTCATCAAACCCTGAGAAGCGCAGTTCAAAGAAGAAGATGAAAATAGAACCAATTTTAGCACCCAAAGGTCCTCTGAATATGAACCCAGTGAACAGAGTAGTCATCTATGAAAAGGAAATCTACATCGAGTGGCTATAGTCAAGTAAGTCTCTATTATTAAACGTACTTAAAGGGAAATGACGGCTTGATTGGTTCACTATGGAGGACTGGTAGATTTACCCAAAATTAGTTGCACAATTTTATCAGTATGTTCAATTCTCTTTTGATACAGTAGATGATTTGTTGTGAGAATCTGGATAAATGGCCAGAGATTCATGTTTTCTTCAAGGTTATGGGATAAATGAAATAGGATACCTCATGAGGGTGTTTTTACGGACTACGAAAGGGGTCCTCCACCTCCAAGTGAGATCATTGTTATAGACGATGCATTGGGAAGCTTAAGTAGGAATGAAACAAACCGAAGAGCCATAGCTGCTGAGCAATATGGTGAAACCATACTTCTGTTTAACTTTGTTCAGAATTTGATTATCCCCAGAAAAGGTGATTTTTCAACACTCAAGTATCATGATTTATCTTTGATACATCTCATGAAAAATGGACATAAGATCAACCTATGAAAATATATTATAATCTATATGTCTGAGTTGATCAAAACAACCACCAAGTCAACAACCATGTTCTATTCAATGATTTTCTCAGTTATGCTTCATGCCAAAGGGTTGGTTGGACCAGATAAAGAATCCATTAAGGACTCTGAATTCTATCCCCCAAAAGTTACAGTAACGAGAATGAAAATATGTTGGAATCCATGGAGAAAAGCATGGGTGGAAGATAATGAGAGGTTTTATGAATAGTTCAATCTGGTGGACCACTCCTCAAGAAATACAGACATTAATGTTACATTTTTGGAACCAGATGAGATTTTTGAGTGTTTTTATGAGGAAGAAGCGGAAGAAGTTGTTTAACCTACAGGGAAAACCGTCATGGATGAGATGAATAGTGATCTTGTTCTTTAAGACATATTTGAGAAGGAAGTGCATGTTCCTGAAGAAGTTGTTGATCTACAAGAACAACCTAATTATAAAAAATAATATGTTTGTTTTTGTAAGTGAAAAGGATGTTGCAGAAGAAAATATAGAAGAAGATCTTTCTCTTGTGCCAGAAGTTTCTTATGGGGAACATGTTGAGGAACAAGCAATTCCTAAATTTATCCCATCTGCTGAAGAGATAATGGAGCAGGACCTTTAGTTGTCTAGAAAGGAAATGGGTGAGGATATTACGGGTTCTATCTTGGAAGTAGGTCCAGGATATAAATATCTCAGTCCTGAGAAAGATTCACCTGTTAAAGGGGAGAAGCACCCGAATCTGGAACCTATTGAAGTCCCTAATCCATTTGATCCAAGATCAGTGGATACATGGTATAAATTCCCTAGTCATTATGAGGTGAATGACTCATAGGAAGCCATAGTTAAAAGTATCGATCTGTCTACCATGTTTCAATTGAAACCAGTATCATCTATTGATGTTATAGCTGCAAAGGAACCTGAGCTTGTCTCAGCTCATATTCCTTAACATTCTCAATAACCATCTACATTAGTATGTAACGATGATTTGAAAGCTTTTGGAGCTACCCTATTGGCTGGAGTTGAAAAACACATGAATACCCAACTGGCTCCTGTAACCGATTTGAGTGAACAATTCCATGCCCTGTTTTTAGAAAAGATCATATGGAATATTCAACCCAAGATACTTCATGAGATTCATGAGACCATAATTGAGAACAAATAGTTACGTGACTAAATGAGGTATCTTCAAGGAATGATTGAATATATGCAATGACTGCTGAAATCAAGACAAGAACCTATTTCTCATCCTGTTGATGATTTTGTTAGTCAGATTCCACAAGAAGTTTCCTCCCTGAATCAACCTAATATAACCTCCTTGGCTGACAAGGTAGCTGAAAGAAACAAGAAATGTGTTCATGAAATATGTAAGCTTGTTATTAGTATTGAAAAGTTGACCGATGAGTATAAGGGATCTCTCCAAAAAGTTATAAATCAAATGAATTCCCTTACTTAAGCTATTACATCTTCTAGTACATTTGTCCAGTCATCTCAACCCTCTTTGGATAGTGATCTGCTCAGAACAGTTGTCAAGGAAGAATTTCAGGCTGTGCTGAGTGGTTTTGACAAAGATTATCTATTTGAAGTTGTGAAGAACAGTGAGAGAGTTCTTGATTTGGTGAGAATTAATTCCAAAATTGAAAATGATGCTCAATAATAGATTACTAAGAAGGTGGAATTCTACTTCAATTGGATTTTCTCAAAGCACGACATGACCAACCATTTCAATTACCTAGTGGAGAATTTGAGAATCCATCCTGTCACTCAATCGTTCAAAACTCAAGTCCAAAAGCTCAAATATTTCACTCCACTATTGGAAAAGTTTATAGAGAAAAAGATGACTTTGAGAAAGCCATGAAATATGGTGGAGAGATTATTACTGACTTCATCAAGATTTTGAGGCTTTATCTTCATGTCCAGAGTACTGCTATTGTGTCTCTTATAGCTACACCCTTGAGACCTATCTTTCCTACCCTATTATCCTCTTCCCTTTCCACTACCTCTATGTCTATCTCTCAGGATATGAGTCAGATTAGGCCTATTATCCTTGATCAATAGTTTCTTTAGTCTTCCACTGCACCTATCTTGGTCCCATATGTTTTTGAAGGACTACCTTTACCTTCTGTATCCATTTCATCCCTTCCTTCTTCATCATCTACATCTGTTCATGAGGATTCTACTGCTGCTACTACCAAAGGAAAATAGAAGACATCTAGTGCTAAAGAAAAGTGACTACTATCTTTTGATATGGATCATGTTGAATTTTTTTTCATGCTTACTATTTGAAATGGTGCTTCTTTATCCATCTAATACATTGTGAACTCTTTTTGTCTATTTATTATTTATTCTTTTTGATAATCCCAAAATGGGGAGATCTATGAAAACTATGAGATATGATATGAACACTAAGGGAGAGACACATTCACTAATATTAGATATCTCACTCACATGATTTGTGATCATCAAAAAGGGGGGCATTGTTGGACTCCTCATATTTTAATCATGTTTTAATGATCACAAACCATATATGTCCTATAAATCTTATTTAATCTATCTCAAATCATGTGTACAGATGATTAGTCTCATTAGGCCTTAAATAATTATTTTAAACTATTTTTTTATAATGAAATTCTATTAGGAATGATTAAGATTAATTCATTCTATGGATATCACTGTTTAAGTTTGCATACAGATATTTGGCTAAGACCCAGACGTCATGACACAGACACCATGACCCAGACACCATGACCCAAACACAATGACCAGACACCGTGACCCAGACACCGTGATTAGACACCGTGACCTAGACACCATGACAATACACCGTGACCCATACACCGTGACCAGACACCCTGACCAGACACCGTGACCCAGACACCATGACTAGAGACCATGAATCAGATACAGTGATTAGACATTGTGATCCGAACACCACATATGTGCTACCAGTTCATGATCTCTGTACAATGGTTCCATCATAACCTTCTCACCGCTCAATGATAAGGAAGGATACATCGTTTCATAGAGACACTGCTTCTAAGTGACATCGTTTCCAGACAAATTGTGACACCGTTCTTTAATATATATTTTTATTTCTGAAAATCACATTTGAAGCTTTTAAATACATTGACATAAATAATGTTTCTTTGTAGACATGTCACCTAGCATTACGAGGTATGAGGTACAAAAAACATGCATCCTATCAGCTCCAACACATGCACTCCAGGAATAAAAATAATAGTGTGTCCAGAAGAAAAAAGAGATGAGAGAGACAAGTTTGTGAATGATAACGAAGAAGCACAATCATTATTGAAAGAAGAACTGACACATGCAACTCGAAACTTCTGAAGAACACATGAATCATACTTGAATCCTAGTGTTGAGAATATTTTTGCACAATCAACTCCATAAAGATCATGAGCTAGATCTAGCTGACTTTCGATACTCTATATTCGGAAAGAGGACTCGATTCCAGAATCTACTTTATCCTAGAAATGCAGAGCTGTATAGACTAACACATAGATAACTTATAACCCAGTCTCATCATATTTTCTCTGTTGTGTATTGTTTTTAGATTTTGATATGTGTGTGTGTCTGTATAAAAACACACACTATCTCTTATATTAAACTGAATTATACAAGATATCATTTCTCATAAATCTTTATACACTTGTGAATTCACACAGATAAGTGTGGAAGAGGTCCCTGTGTGACCTGACTGTTCATACCCATGAAGAACTGTGCAAGAGGTAATGTGACCGGGATAGTCTTGTGTACTATTGTTTACCCCGATCCAGGGTATGGATCAAGTTTATTAATATAAACTACTTGGTGGAAGGTGATCAATATGTAAAGTGGATCAGGTCTCAACTTGAGATTGATCCACTTGTTTTATATATTCTATGTTGTTTAATTTAGTTTTCTCTGTTTTAATGTATAACTCAGAAATAACATAATTTTCTTCGATAGTTAATCTTGAAAAAAAGATAAAACTGTTTTTTCTTATTATAATAGCTTTAAAAGTAATATTGATAACTTATATTAAGATTAATGAGAATTAATAAATTTAATGGGAAGTTATTTAAACATTAAAACTTTCATAAACATATTACTTTGATTAATTGGGTTGTATATAAATTAATTGAGGAAACTTTTTAAGAATACTTTTTAAATAAATTTTTTTATAGATACTCAATTCACCACCCTCTTGGGTACACTACTCTGACCAACATGGTTGTCCTCTTCCACATCATTTGGAATATGGTCAATTTCCTGGGGAAGATTGTCTTCAATAACTCTTGTAAGTCTACATCTTCATACAAATAGGCGATGTAGTTGTATAGTAGAAATGTCATCATATAACTCCATCATTGTACCTTCTGAACATTGAGAAAATAAATTAATTTCTTGGACCCGTTGTGCATCAGCAGCCAATGGAAAAGATAGATGCCACAATGTTACTGGGAATTGAAAATGTTTATAGCTTATAGGCTTGATCTCTTTATCAGGGCCCAGATTTAAGGAACCATGAATTATCTCTTGAAGGTCACTTATGGTTACACAATTAGTTATACTAACCACTATTATTGGTTTTTTATTATAAGAAGCTCCTTCATCATTTTGAGTAACCTTCCCATAGCAGTACACACCTGTAAACATGACTCTCTACATCCAAAATGTTTCTTTAGTCAAAATTATGATAGTGTAACAAATATTAACAATGATGGTTGAATATATAATATTTATTAGAAAGATATGTTAAGATTCCTTTTTATACCCTAAAATACGCAAGTCATTATATGGATTCATTTTTTAATCCTTTGTTATTTATTAAGTATTCTATAATTAATCATTCATAATAATAACTATTATTAATAAACTATATAATATTTATGATACTAACATTTTAAAACATTTTAGTTTCCATTTCATTTTATATAATCATAATTTTCATTTTATCAAACGATTTTCATAGAATAGTTTTTAACTAAATAATCATTCTTTAATCACTAGTTAATCATTATTAAGCTATTATTTAATTATTTATTTGCTTAAGAATTAATCATGTGATAATCATTAGTTAAGTATAATGAACTAATCATATGTATTCATTTTTAATTATTAGTTAAAAATAATTAATATATAATTAACCATTACTAATAATAAGTATTATTTGTAAACTATATATGGTGAATTAAACTACTTAATAAATAACATCATTAAAAAAATAACTAAAAATAATTCAATTAATAATAATAACATTCAGTTATTAATTCTTTTGTCCTTGCCTATTTCATTCTATAAAATCATATTTATAATTTTATCATTAATAAATATACTGATTTGACTTTTCTTTTATTAGTTATTTTAGTAGTTTATTAAATATATATGAATCATCTTAATCATATCCCTCGGGAGTGTGACTAGGAGTGCAACAAGACCTGTTATTGTGCACCTATTCTTGTTTAAATCTTGCTCAATGCAGTGTTTCCGAGTTTTACCCCTACGTACATCTGTGCCAGAGCCACATCCACTTGTTTGTATCCAGACATGGATGTGATTGATTATATAACCACATAATATTTATGCTACCAAAATTTCATAATACTTAATCCTAAGCCTTATTCTATACATAATCTATAATTAATTATTACTCATAAAAATTATTATTCCAAACTATATATAACTAATTAAACAACCTAATAAACAAAATATTTAGAACTAACTCAACTACTTAAAAATGAAATATTTAAGACTAAATATAAGTCAATTATATAAATAAAAAACATTAAATTAAATAAAAAATTACCTCCAAATGATGCATTTCAAAAAAATGCATTCTTTTAGACCATTGACGTCACTTCAAGGAAGAGTAATTTTTTAGAGAGTAAAGAAATTGATTTAGGGGAGATGTGGTAAAAAGGAAGTGAGGAGAATGAGGGTGGGTTCCCATATATAGGGATTTGAGTAAAAGGTGGAATCAGTTTTGCTGCCTTTCGCCTCACCCAGAGACCAAAGGAAGCGCCCCCACCGCCTTTTCCATGTCATCGATCCAAGATGAAGGTGGGATGTGGGATTGATAGAAACATCGTCGATTCTTCCTTTGAGGCATATTTTAAAAAACATTAAACCTATGTTGTTCAAAAGAAAAGCAGAAAACGTATTAAAAAACTCATGTTAAGGCTACTAGATGCTGTGAAAATGTTCGTCTCCTGAACAAAGTCTATACTATCCATGGCCAGTATCTAATCTACCTGACATGATGTAATTTTTTATTTATGGGGTTTTTGGTCTTCAAAAAAAATATAAATACCCTCATCCTTGCATGAGATGTTTATAAAAAGAATAAATAAACAAAATCTAAAATATCATCAATTATTGTCTCTAAAGTTATATCAACTAGATGTGTGTATCTCCAAACATTTGAGGAGGATCGGGTTGAATAAGGATTAGAAGAGAGAGAGGGATAGTTTATCTCTCAGTTTTACCTCACGATCATTAATGGAGGAGGACCATGTATTTGGTTGTTTTCAAGGCATGATAGATCATTGTGGGGGGGGGGGGGGGGGGGTTGTCCTGCGAGTGGGGTTGATGTTGCGAATAGGTTGGCATGTAGGGTTTCAGAGAAATCCTTGGAATGGCACTGGAAATGGTGTGAGATGCATGTCAAGGAAGACATCAGGTGATGGAGGGAATTAGTCATATTAATTTGGGATGCGATGGTTTCCTGTGATGTGGGGAACAATCCGGAGAGTTTGGGATCTCAACGGTGGATTTGTTTTGTGGCATGGATGTGTTTATGGAAATGGCGGGGTTTATAGAGATGGAAATTTGATGACATCTGTAGGTGGAATGTTGGGTTCTAGAGAGAGCTTTGGTGTGGGTTTTCGACGTCATTATCTTCCAGTGATGATGGATGTCATTGATTGGGACACAGGGCTGGTGGCCTCGATTTTTGCGGTTGTTGACTTCATGGAGTAGCACTGGATGTGTGAAATTTCTCTTTGGTATGGATCCAGATCCGGGTGCTTGATGACTTTGGTAGTTGGATTATATCATGTATGTCTGGTGGCTCATAAGAGATATTTTTAATAGGTTTTCTGAAAAAAATTCAAATATTTTTGGTTAATTTAAAAAAAAGCCTTAAAGGCGGCATCAGCGATGCCAACTTCCATACCCTGCACCGCCTTTGGCTCGGATCAATGACATGACAAAGGCAGCAGGGGTGGGGGAGAGTTCTCTGGGGGGATGTCGCATTTCCATCAAGTCCCTATAAAATGGCATCCCCCCTTCTGCTCACTTCAACTTTCCCCCATCTCTCCAAAATCCAATTCTTCTCTCTCTAAATAAATCACTTTTTTGTGCGGTGGAGTTGGTTCTCCAAAAGAAAAAGGTTTTTTGGAATCATCGTTTTAATGTATTTTTTTATTTAATTTAATATTTTCAATTTATTTAATTGAATTTATTTTAGTTCTAAATATTTCATTTTTTAAGTAGTTTAGTTAGTTCTAAATATTTTGTTTATTAGTTTGTTTAATTAGTTATATATATTTTTGAAAAATATTTATTATTAGTAATGATTAATTATAGAATATATTAGGATTAATTATAGTGAAATTTTGGTAGCATAAAGATTATGTGGTTATCTAAACAATAAAATCCCTATCTAGATTCAAACAAGTGGATGTGGCTCTAACACAGTTTTACCTAGGGGTAAAACCTGAAAACACCACTTTAAGCTGGACTAAAATGAGAACTGGTGCATGATAACGGGTTTTACTGCACTTCTGGTTTGACACTCCTAGGGGATATGCTTAAGATGATTCATATTTTCTTTATAATATACTAAAATACCTAAGAAAAGAAAAATCATATCAGTATATTTTTCAATGATTAAATTATAATTATGATGATATAGAATGAAATAGACAAGGTCAAAGACATTAAAGAATGAATGTTATTATTACTAATTGAATTCTTTTTAGTCGTTTTTAAATTTGTTATTTATTGTGTAGTTTAATTAGTTATATATAGTTTAGAAATAAAACATATTACTAGTAATGATTAATTATATATTAATTAATGATAATTTATGATTAAAATGAATACATATGAATTGTTAATTATAATTAACAAATGAATTTAATATGATTAATGATTAAAGAATAAATAATTGATGAATAACTTAATAATGATTAACTACTGATTAATGAATGATTGATTAGTTAAGAATGTACTAAGAAACATTAATATCATTGTTTCATATATGAAAAGATGTTCTAAAATTTTTGTATCATAAAGATTATATAGTTTAGAAATAATAGTTTTTATTAATAATGATTAATTATAGATTAATTATTGAATAACGTAGGATTAAAATATGAATACATGTAATGATTAGTTAATAATACTTATCTTTGATAAAATGACAATTATGATTATATAAAATGAAATGGAGAAGAATAGACACATTAAATTACACATGAATGTTTTAAAATAGACAAGAAATAACTTGACATTTTTCAATTAAACATGGTTTGGATGAGATAAGCGTGACTTCAGAAGTAAGGTAAAATCTGGTTTATTTTTATTTGGTAACATAGTGACATTATATGATGATATTTACTTAATAAATAAAGTACATACTTGTAGAATATGTTATTAATCTATCTAATAAAAGTTAGTTGGGTTTTACGTCACTTCTGAAGTTAGGCTCATATCATCCAAACCTTGTTTAGTAGAAAAATGATTGTATTTCTTTAATGTTGTAAAACATTCATGTGTTATTTTATGTGTTTGTTCTTATATATTATAGAGTGATTGAAGAATTATTATCGAATTATTAACTAATGATTAACCTATTAATGCTTAACTAGTGAATAAATATTGATTACCTTAGTAAAAAGTTTACTAAGAAACATTAGTGTCATAGTTTCAGATATACAAAAATGTTTTACAATTTTAATATCATAAAGATTATATAGTTTTGAAATAATAGTTATTATTAGAAATGATTAATTATTGATTAATTAATAAATAACATATGATTAAAAAACAAAATCGCTCTCAGCTCTCAGCTTCGACGTCCCGTCCATGTCCTAGGCGTCCATGGTCGTCGTCTCCGCTCCTCCCCCACCAGCAGGGGAGGGGGTCTGCTCTTCCCCCCTTCGAAGAAGCATCCTTTTCCCCCCGTTTTTTAATCCCACTTTCCTTCCCCTTTCCCTGAAATCACCATTTTCCCTCATGTAACTGATCTCCGTGATGGTTACCCTCAACTCCAGCTTTCGACCTCAGATTTTACGGATGCTTCGGCTCTTCTCTCTCAGACCCTGGTTGCTCGGTTCTCCTCCCAGCATCCACCGGTTGATATCTTTGACAGTTTTGTCTTCTAATCATTGGGGATTCAAGCATGAGTGACAGTCGGTCTCCTCGACAAGCGACCCATCATGATCTGATTCTCCTCTTCGGAAGATATGATCACTGCGTGGTCTGAGGCTCCCCGATCCTGTAACGGCTTCCACTTATTTCTGCTGAAATGGTCTTTTGACCTTCATATGAAGTGGGATTCCCCGAAAATGGCTTTTTGGGTATGATTCTCTGAGCGACCTCTCCCATTTCAGAATCCCGCTATTCTTTGAATGCTTGGGAACCTGTTGGGATGATTTCTCTGCTCGGATTCGAGAACCAAATTAGTTTGTCACCCGATCTCTCCACACATCTTCATTGAAGTCGATGTATCAAAACCACCATTCGATTATATTTGTATTTCAGTAAGGGAATAATTTCATTGGAAACAACCGGTGTTCTTTGATTCTTGGATGCAGTTTTGTTCGGCATGCCATCATCTTTGGCACTTGTCTTCTTCATGTTGGCAAAGTGGAAGGGCACGTCAAGGGGGGTCGGCCGGTGACCCTCCCCTGGGATTGGATGGGAATAAAGACGGTCTAGTCTATAATAAAGGTGGTCTTCTGTTAGGGGCAGTGCCTATCTATTCCATTCCCGGGCCTCAATGTGCAGAAGTTATGGTTCCCCAGAAGGAATCTCTGGTTTCCCAGGTTAACCCTAGAGTTACTAATATTTTTCACCATCTGAAATGCGATTTGGGTGTGGTATGTTTGGATGAGGATGCTATTGCGCCCAAGTGTGATAGCGGGATTTGCAGTGTAAAGAGACATGGGGTCAGCAACCTTGCAGGACTGGAACAGGAAGGGGTTGGGCAGGAAGTGAGGGATGTTCACCTTGATGTTTCACAAGCAGTGGAGATGGATACAACAAATTAAAATAATGAAGAAGAGGTGTCTAAAGTTGTATGTGATGAAAAAAATACTGGTGAGGATTCCCATTATCTGGCAATGGATGACACCTCAAAACATTTCCAATTTCTGGGTCACATATTCTAAAAGCTAGGAGTCTCAAACAAGTCCAAGCATGGCATGGAGACTAGAATCTCTTATACTGAGAAGGTTAAATCTATGGGATCAACATTGAATTCTCAAAACCAGTTTGCTGTGTTAGGAGGGGAAGACGATGAATTCCAGGCTAGTGTCGAATTTGGAATGGTAGAGGTCATCCATGGAGAGGACCCCATTGTGGGTGTGGAAGCTTGTTAAGAGGAAAATGATGAGGACATGGAATATGTTATGTCCACGGACATGGCCATTGCAGAGGACTATCTAAGATCCACTCCGATGAATGGAAAGAACATTACCATGGACCCTGACATCTTCATTATGAAATCTCGGAGGGTGTGACACAAGAAGGATTATTTCACCCTGTCTCTTCCCTCTGTTACTAGATCTACATGCAAGGGTAAGATGCTTCTGAAGTCTCCTACAAGTGCATTTATTTTCCCCACAAGTAGGTACAATGGTTTTGGAAAGAATCATGAGGTAGGATCCTCCAATGGCATGGTTTCCATTGGATGTGAGCCTACTATACTTGGAATAAGGGCTACGTGGTAGCAGCACACAAGTTAGGATCAAAGGAAGACCCTCAGCGACATATAGACTCGGTGCTAGAACACATGGATCTCCTTTTACACTTGGATGAAGAAGTGGAAGATGAAACTTTGTATATTATTGCATCAAAGAAACTGGTAATGTAACGCCCCGACCCTAGTTACCCAGAGTCGGTGCATTATTACATAACATTGGCATGATCACAACAATGATCAAATCTCGAAAGACCGATTGGTTTAGTAGCCTTGGAAACACTAGATATATTCATAAGTTTTACATTACATCATAAAATGAAAAACTACTACAACAACATAATGTCTCCATAATCCACACTCATATCCCCACATAATATCCCTGCAGGTCATTCATAATTTACTTCTTCACTTCCTGGGAAAAATAAAACATAGAAAAGTGGGGTGCTCAAATGCCCAACAAGGATAACAATATAGCGGAAACTTTCATAAATAAGAATAAACATTTAAGACAAAGTATAACTAAAACAAAAGCCTTTCAAACTTGAACTTTCAACATTGTATGGCATAAATAAAATGAAATAATGCCGTTTACTCATTCACATGGATATTCTACTAATCGAATAATCACATGAAAAATCACTAACCACTTTCATAATGTTGGAATGCATAATGCCAGACTATCACAACCACATAGCCAAGGCATCGTGCCAAGACTACAAATAAGATTTTGTCAAGGCCTTGTGCCAAGACACTAGTTTGTCTCATGAGACCAACCGATGCATCGAGGAGCTATAGCGGGCTCCACTCGTCACATATTAAATCCAATGCATTCCCATATGAAAAGGTTTAAACATAACATAAACATTCGTATTAAAACTAGCACATGAAATGTCAATAATTTCACAATAAACTATGAATGGTATAAAAATAGCACGTCCACAGTCAAACATATCACAAAACCTTCAATACAATATATAAGTTTTGCATCATAATAAATCAACTTCAAATAAGCGTAAAATCCATCAAAGGGTGTTGACATAGATGAAATCAAAACTCTTTTTAGAGAAAATATATCTTTCTATTTTTGAAATCATTTAAGAGACATATAAAATAAAACATTTTCTTTAAAAATATTCTTATAAGCTTGTAAGGAAAGATTTGAAATTTTTATAACGGCGGAAAATAACTGCACCCGCCGTATAAGTTAAAAAAACATTCTTACCATAATTCTGTCGAAAAGGTTAAAAAGGAACTTGTTTTGAAAACGACGGAAAGATTCCTCTTATAAAAAGTCAAACAAGGGTATAAATGAATTTAACCCACATTCTAGTAAATAATAAAAATGTTTTGAAATACATTTTTAAGAAAACATGGATGTGGATGATAAAGAGATCCCAATAGATTATTACATATAAACAACCTCGGATACTGAAGAGATTGTGAAATAACCCTTACCTTGTACTTTTCCTTGGTTGGGGTAGGTTAACCTCCTGTATAATGGTGAAATAATTGTTATTAAATTATACAAGAATCATATACATTAATATGATATCATATATGATCTTTTAATATTGATTTGATAATAATATCTTAGTATTATCGTCGTTTCGGGTGTTAACTTACTCATTTTCTTTTATATGTTTTGTTACATAAGCCGTGTTTGTTATAGATAGGTTGTATTTTATTCATATCCAGAATTATATCAAGTCCTTAAACATCATTTTTAAATCATTAAATGATAATTATACTTGAATGGATACGATGGAGAATGAATCTTATCGCGTTCGTGGAGACGGTAGTCCGTACGTACGCACGAGCGACAATAACATTATTTTGATATTAAAATAATATATAAATGGATGGTATATCATATATACTGAATAATTAACATGTTATATTTATTATTTACATGAGTTACACATCATTATTATACCCATCCAAATAATATTATATTGAATAACAATTACACCACGACGTGGAGACGGTAAGCCGTACGTACGCACGTATGGTGACATGTTATTCAAAGGGTGGATAGAATACTGAATATGGTTGTACCATATTTATAATAACATCATAGTATATATATGATACTGGAGTTATTATTTTAGAATGGTAACAACAAAGGAAGAAGAAGTGGAAGAAGAAATTAACATGGAAAAAGGGTGGTGAAATCATTACATCTTCTTCGGTTTCTTCCTTTTGATTTGATCAAAAGGGCTCATTAGGTTGGCTTTCTGATCAAAATAAGGCCTCTAGGTTGTAGTGAGGGAAGTTGGGAGAGTATTTGGGCAGAGTTTGGCCGAACCAAAAGGTTTTGAAGGTGTGAAGAAATGAGAAGGAGGAGTGCCCTTTTATAAGAGGGGTGAGGGGCACCTTTGGAAAAGCTAGAGATATTAGTTTATAATAAATTCATATTCGGTTTCCAATGGCTACAAAGTTGACTATTCAAAGGTTAAGGAGGGGATGGGTCGAAAACAACTCAACCAATAGAATTTAGACAGGTTTGGGGACTTATATTAACCTTATCTTTAAGTATTAACTCTAAGTTAATTAGTTTCACTTTAACAATGTCTCTTTGTATTTTTATATAATATGGTTAATAAACATACTATATACATCCAAGCGACCCCCAAGTGGTCCATTAATGATGAACTGATCATGATATAAGTCTCTTGTCCGAACCTTAGATTTTTTGGAATTTAATATCAATTAATAATATAATATTTTTTTTAAGAACTCTTTTATGTCAATTTTGACACTATTCAATAGTTGATTTTTTTGAAACTCATAACAGATTGATTACTTCGAAAAAAGTAAATTAAATAAATAATAATATATCATATTATCCTATAAAATTGGTTTAATTTATTAAAATTTTAATATTATATTTATTTGGGTATTTATAATATCAATTAATTTAATTTTTCACTATTACAGTAATTACTGTATCATCATTGTGTCATAAATAAAATAAATTATTTAATGTCTGAAAATTATAAATAAAATATCATTATGTAGTAAATCTTTTTATCTTTCTAATGAATATTTATAATCTAAAATCCAACATATATAACCCTATGTACAAATTTTTTTTATAAAAGATATATGCTTGTGTCATTTTTGTATTCATTTTAACTTAATTAAAATAAAGTGTCCCTATCACCTACAAGAGGCACCATGGGGTCCCAAAATCGACCCAAAGATGGCTATGGTTGAACTTGTATCAACCAATAAGGCTAGGACACGTTTTAGGGTAATTTAGTATTATTATAATATTATTTTTTAACCCTTATTTACCGGATTTACCCTTAACCGTGGTAAATAAAATATTTACCGCAGTAATTATTCAAAATGTCTAAAAATAAAAGTTACCTATTTACAAAATTTGGACATCCTGATTCCAAATATGGAATCCATTTTTCTAAATTCAAAACACCGAAGTGGCAGAAATTAATTTAAAATTAATTCCCGTTGTCAAAACAAAAAGCGTGTTTTTAAGAGATAATAACTATCAAAAGATTGACACTTGTTTATGTTCGGTTTAATTGTAAAATTGTGTCCAATGACCAACATTATATTAAATGGTAAAAATATATTCTAAATATACTTTTAAACCACTCATATTCATAATTTATCACTATTAATTATTTTGATTAAAAAAGTTGTTTTTAATTAAAATTTAGTAATTTTCACTATTCATCAAAATATGAAAGTTATCCGAAAAGTACCAAAATTTCACCTTAGGCTAAATTCGATATTCCGAATCCAGAAATGAAGTCCATTTTAAAATATAAAATATATATAATTTCGAAAAGTAGGTATTACTATTCATAACGGCTAGTTTGATTGGTTATGGTGTGTTAGAACTCTGTGTTGCGTACAACACACGCTATCACATTATTCAAAGAGAAGCGTACCGTAGAAGCATGGGGTGTTACATTCTCCCCTCCTTCAAATAATTTCGTCCTCGAAATTTCTAGAATACTACCGCATGAAAAGACTCGGGTGGTTCTTCATCATAATTTCCTCGGGTTCCCACATTGCCTCTTCCATCTTATGGTTTCTCCACAAAACTTCTACCAGACGTGTCGTCCAGTTTCTCAGTACTTGTTCCCTTGTATCAAGAATCCTGACAGGCTGTTCACAATAAGAAAGATCGGGTTCCAGTTCTAATTCCTCATAGGTGAGTACATGCGTTGGGTCAGGAATGTATTTCCTCAACAGAGATACGTGGAACACATCGTGAACTTTGGAGAGACTTGGCGGCATTGCCAATCGGTAAGCTACAACCCCAATTCGTTCTAGAACTTCGAAGGGTCCGATGTACCTGGGACTCAATTTACCTTTCTTACCAAAACGTATGACTCCCTTCCATGGAGATACCTTCAGGAAAACATGATCACCGACTTGAAATTCCAAATCCTTCCTTCGATTATCGGCATAGCTCTTCTTCCTACTTTGAGCTACTTTGATGTGATTTTGGATTACCTTCACCTTTTCCACCGTTTCCTCCACCAGTTCTGGGCCTACAAGTTTTCTTTCACCAACGTCATCCCAACAGGTTGGTGTACGACATCTCTTTCCGTATAACACTTCATATGGTGCCATCTGAATACTCAAATGGAAGCTATTATTATAGGAAAATTCTACCAGTGGTAAATATTGATCCCACATATCCTGAAAGTCAAGTGAGAAAGATCTCAACATGTCTTCTAAGGTCTGAATAGTCCGTTATGATTGTCCGTCTGTCTGAGGATTGTAAGCAGTGCTCAAATGAAGTTCAGTATCCATGGATTTCTGAAGACTTTTCCAAAATCTTGAAGAAAAACGGGGATCACGATCAGAAACAATCGATAGGGGTACTCCATGAAGTCTCACAACTTCATTAATATATAGTCTTGCTAGGCGTTCCAGGGGTAGATCTTCTCTTATAGAAAGAAAATGTGCTGACTTGGTAAGACGATCAACAATAACCCATATTGCATCGTTCCTTCTAGGAGTCTTTTGTATCCCCATGACAAAGTCCATCGTAATATTGTCCCATTTCCACTCTGGTATGGGAAGAGGTTGCATGACTCCTCCAGGCTGTTTCCTTCCAGCTTTCACTTGTTGATAAACCATACATCTTGACACAAAATCAGCAATCTCCCTCTTCATGTTGTCCCACCAAAAATGTTCCTTGAAATCTCTATACATTTTCGTGCTCCCAGGGTGTATAGAGAAATTTGAACTATGAGCATCATCCAACAATTCCCTTTTTAGATCAGGTAAATCGGGAACACAAAGTCTCTTCCCGAATTTCAAAATTCCATCTTCATACACAAAGTCTCTCAATCTCCCATCATTAACAACTTTAATCTTCTTTTGAAATTCTTCATCATCGGTCTGAGAACTCTTAATCCTTTCTAGTAAAGATGGTTTGGCAACCATTTGAAAAAGCATTGATGTTTCACCATCCCTGGTTATTCCCATGTCCATCTTCACTAGATCCATGAAAATTGGATCCCTTTCAATTCTCATCATGTTCAAAACTCCATGGTCTTTTCTGCTCAAAGCATCTGCCACCTTGTTTGCTTTCCCCTGGTGGTAGTGTATCGTGCAATCATAATCCTTGAGTAATTCAAGCCATCTCCTTTTCCTCATGTTCAGTTCTTTTTGTGAGAAAATATACTTCAAACTCTTGTGATCAGTATAAATCTCACATTTTTCACCATAGAGGTAGTGCCTCCATATCTTCAAAGAAAAGATCATAGCTGCCAACTCGAGATCATGAGTAGGATAGTTTTGTTCATGAATTTTCAACTGTCGTGATGCATAGGCAATAACTCTATCATTCTGCATAAGGAAACAACCAAGTCTTTTCTTTGATGCATCACTATAAATAACGAACCCATCATTCCCCGATGGTAGAGTCAATATAGGAGCATTGACTAATCTTCTCTTCAGTTCTTCAAAACATTCTTCACACTCTTTTTTCCAAACAAATTTAACCCCTTTACGTGTGAGCTTCGTTAATGGGTTAGCCAATCGGGCAAAATTCTGGACGAAACGTCTATAATAACCTGCCAAACCAATAAAACTACGTACCTCAGTTATACTCGTAGGTGCTGGCCATTATTGGATTGCCTTGGTCTTAGAAGGATCAACAGAGATTCCATCATTAGAGACAATATGGCCAAGAAAATAAATCTCCTGAAGCCAGAATTCACACTTGCTAAACTTCCCATATAATTCATGCCTCCTCAGAGTCTTCAAGATAAAGCGCAAGTGATTTTCATGATCTTCGTAGGTTTTGGAGTATACTAAGATATCATCAATAAATACAACAACAAATTCATCAAGATACTCCTTGAAAGCTCAATTCATCAGATCCATGAATACAGAGGGTGCATTAGTCAATCCAAAAGGCATTACAGTAAACTCGTAATGCCCGTACCTATTTCAAAATGCTGTCTTCGGTATGTCTTACTTTTTTACAAACAACTGATGGTATCCAGATCGAAGGTCAATCTTTGAAAAGTATTGTGCTCCATGCAGTTGGTCAAATAAATCATCAATACGAGGTAAGGGATACATGTTCTTTATCGTTATAGCATTGATCTCCTTATAGTCGATACATAACCTCATAGATCCATCTTTCTTTTTAACAAAAAGAACAGGGGCTCCCCATGGAGAAACACTAGGGCGAATAAATCCCTTAATACTCCATTCCTCTAGTTGTTTCTTTAGTTCAACTAATTATACAGTGGCCATTCTATAACGGGTCTTCGATATAGGCCTTGATCTAGGAATTAAATCAATGGAAAACTCAACTTCTCGTTCTGGAGAATGTCCAGGTAAATCTTCCGGAAATACATCTACAAATTCTTTCACAACAGGTACATCCTCTATTTGAACATTCCTTTCCTCACCGACAGTTATTTCATTCTCTTCCTCCCCAATAATTGAATTAAGTTGAGCTACTGGGGGTGGATCTAAATAAGAATTAGGTGGTGATGATTCTTCTCTAAAGATAAGGTGTTCTTTATCATTATCATCAAGAATCGTAACCTCTTTCTTCTTACAATAAATCTTCGCATCATAGTCTGAAAGCCAGTCCATACCGAGGATTATATCAAACTCAATCATAGGTATGAGGATGAGATCAGCAGATAAAGAACATTTATGTCCTCTAATGGGGACTGATTCACAAAACTTTGTTGCAATGATACTTCTCTTAGGGGTTTTAACTGACAACTCCCTTATTAAATCAAATTGGAAATATCTAATTTTCTTAGAAAACTGGGAAGATATGAAACAATGCGATGATCCAGCATCAAATAATGCATTTGCTAAACTTGAGGAAACCATTAAATTACCTGCCACCACGTCTTTCGGAGCTTCTACCTCAGTAGTAGTGATAGCATAAGCCTGGCCTTGATCCCTTGGCCTTTTCTGAGGTAAGTTCTCCTGACGCTTAGGACATTCATTTGCATAATGTCCCATCTCCCTGCAATTGCAGCACTGAACTTTGGTAGCTTCCTTCTTCCCTTTGCAATCACGAGCTTGGTGGCCTTTTTCACCACACTTGTAACAGACTCCCATTCCCTTCAAGCAAGTACCAGGGAGTTTCTTCCCACATTTACCACAGGATGGATATTCAACCTTTCCTTTATTCCCCTTATTTTTATTCCCAGATTGATCAGCAGGTCTCTTCTTCTCTTTCTTTGCTTTAAAGTCATAAGACTTAGAGAATTCCTTTTCAGTCTTGATAGCACATGAGACAATGTCTTCGTACGACGAAAAGGATTGTGAGAATAACGCTCAACGGAGAAATGGTTTTAACCCATCAAAGAAACGATCAATCTTACTTCTTGGGTTACATATATAATCACCAGCATACATTGCTAACCTTGTAAAGTTAGCCTCATACTTTGTGACATTCTCATCCTCCTTCTGTCTCAGACTTAGAAATTGTCTTTCCATATCTACTCGATGGTCGCGAGGAAAGTATTTTTCTAAAAATAGATCTTTGAACTCCCTCCATTCCATATTTGATACTTCATCATCATCCTTCATATTTTGAATTAATGACCACCATTGATCAGCATCTTCAGTGAGGCGATAAACTGCCATGATAACTTTTTCCCTTTCACTGCTCCCAAAAGCCTGAAATATTTTCTCTAGGGAATTTATCCATTTCTCAGCTACTAAGGGATTTGTACTCCCATTGAACGTTGGTGGTTGTTGACTCATGAATCGATCTAACATTGATCCTCCACGCTGTGGATCAGGGTGCTCCATACGGGTAAGGTTATTATTCATAACCTGAGTAAGTTGTCCCAGTATGGTGATTAGCTGATCGGCACCAGTTGCATCACCAGATCCACTATAATTATCTTGAGCAGGAGGGCAATACCTACATGGAGTGCGTGCATTGATACAGTTTCCATTTCTTCCACTAGGTGCCATTTCTAAACAATGGCATAAACTAGATCAGTTTATGAATCAAAATACATAATCCCATACTTATAAAACACTTAACATAAATTGAACTATTTATGGATATAATCCATAATCATAAAAATGTTTTCTTTGAGGAAGTATATACTCATAAACCCTTCATAATGATTTGTAATGAAAATGAGAGTTGTCCTAAGCATATCCCCCGGGAGTGTCGTAACCAAGAGTGCAGCAAGGCCCGTTGTCGTGCACCAGTTCCTGTTCGAGTATAGCTCAAAGCGGTGTTTTCGGGTTTTACCCCTAGGTACATCTGTGTCAGAGCCGCCTCTACCTGCTCGTATCCAGACATGGATGTATTGCTCGGAAAACTCACAAAATCTCTACAATACCAAAATTCTAGGAAGTTCTTCTATACTAATCCTCAAAGTTCATCTTAGGCCTACGTGCTCTAATCAGAGTTTATCTAAATCTAGCTTCCAAGGTTTGTACTAAACTTCCTCTGATACCAACTGTAATGCCCCGACCCTAGTTACCCAGAGTCAGTGCATTATTACATAACATTGGCATGATCACAAGAAAGATCAAATCTTGAAAGACCGATTGGTTTAGTTGGCTTGGAAACACTAGATATATTCATAAGTTTTACATTACATCATAAAATGAAAAACTACTACAACAACATAATGTCTCCATAATCCACACTCATATCCCCACATAATATCCCTACAGTTCATTCATAATTTACTTCTTCACTTCCTGGGAAAAATAAAACATAGAAAAGGGGTGAGCTCAAATGCCCATTAAGGATAACAATATAGAGGAAACTTTCATAAATAAGAATAAACATTTAAGGCAAAGTATAACTAAAACAAAAGCCTTTCAAAATTGAACTTTCAACATTGTATGGCATAAATAAAATGAAATAATGCCATTTACTCATTCACATGGATATTCTAATAATCGAATAATCACATGAAAAATCACTAACCACTTTCATAATGTTGGAATGCATAATGCCAGACTATCATAACCACATAGCCAAGGCCTCGTGCCAAGACTACAAATAAGATTTTGTCAAGGCCTTGTGCCAAGACACTAGTTTGTCTCATGAGACCTACCGATGCATCGAGGAGCTATAGCGGGCTCCACCCGTCACATATTAAGTCCAATGCATTCCCATATGAAAAGGTTTAAACATAACATAAACATTCGTATTAAAACTAGCACACAAAATGTCAATAATTTCACCATAAACTATGAATGGTATAAAAATATAACATCCATAGTCAAACATATCACAAAACCTTCAATACAATATATAAGTTTTGTATCATAATAAATCAACTTCAAATAAGCGTAAAATCCATCAAAGGGTGTTGACATAGATGAAATCAAAACTCTTTTTAGAGAAATATATCTTTCTATTTTTGAAATCATTTAAGAGCCATATAAAATAAAACATTTTCTTTAAAAATATTCTTATAAGATTGTAAGGAAAGCTTTGAAAATTTTATAACGGCGGAAAATAACCACACCCGCCGTATAAGTTAAAAAAACATTCTTACCTTAATTCTGTCGAAAAGGTTAAAAAGGAACTTGTTTTGAAAACGACGGAAAGATTCCTCTTATAAAAATTCAAACAAGGGTATAAATGAATTTAACCCATATTCTTGTAAATAATAAAAATGTTTTGAAATACATTTTTAAGAAAACATGGATGTGGATGATAAAGAGATCCCAGTAGATTATTACATATAAACAACCTCGGATAATGAAGAGATTGTGATATAACCCTTACCTTGTACTTTTCCTTGGTTGGGGTAGGTTAACCTCCTGTATAATGGTGAAATAATTGTTATTAAATTATAAAAGAATCATATACATTAATATGATATCATATATGATCTTTTAATATTGATTTGATAATAATATCTTAGTATTATCGTCGTTTCGGGTGTTAACTTACTCATTTTCTTTTATATGTTTTGTTACATAAACCGTGTTTGTTATAGATAGGTAGTATCGTATTCATATCCAGAATGATATAAAGTCCTTAAACATCATTTTTAAATCATAAAATGATAATTATACTTGAATGGATACGATGGAGAATGAATCTCATCGCGTTCGTGGAGACGGTAGTCCGTACGTACGCACGAACGACAATATCATTCTTTTGATATTAAAATAATATATAAATGGATGGTATATCATATATACTGAATCATTAACATGTTATATTTATTATTTACATGATTTACACATCATTATTATACCCATCCAAATAATATTATATTGAATAACAATTACACCACGACGTGGAGACGGTAAGCCGTACGTACGCACGTATGGTGACATGTTATTCAAAGGGTGGATAGAATACTGAATATGGTTGTACCATATTTATAATAACATCACAGTATATATATGATACTGGAGTTATTATTTTAGAATGGTAACAACAAAGGAATAAGAAGTGGAAGAAGAAATGAACTTGGAAAAAGGGTGGTGAAATCATTACCTCTTCTTCGGTTTCTTCCTTTTGATTTGATCAAAAGGGCTCCTTAGGTTGGCTTTCTGATCAAACTAAGGCCTCTAGGTTGTAGTGAGGGAAGTTGGGAGAGTATTTGGGTAGATTTTGGCCGAACAAAAAGGCTTTTAAGGTGTGAATAAATGAGAAGGAGGAGTGCCCTTTTATAAGAGGGGTGATGGGCACCTTTGGAAAAGCTAGAGATATTAGTTTTTAATAAATTCATATTCGGTTTCCAATGGCTCAAAAGTTGACTATTCAAAGTTTAAGGTGGGGATGGGTCGAAAACAACACAAACAATAGAATTTAGACCGGTTTGGGTACTTATATTAACCTTATCTTTAAGTATTAACTCTAAGTTAATTAGTTTCACTTTTACAATGTCTCTTTGTATTTTTATATAATATGGTTAATAAACATACTATATACATCCAAGAGACTCCCAAGTGGCCCATTAATGATGAACCTATCATGATAGAAGTCTCTTGGCCGAACCTTAGATTTTTAGGAATTTAATATCAATTAATAATATAATATTTGTTTTAAGAATTCTTTTATGTCAATTTTGACACTATTCAATAGTTGATTTTTTTGAAACTCATAACAGATTGATTACTTCGAACAAAGTAAATTAAATCAATACTAATATATCATATTATCCTAGAAAATTAGTTTAATTTATTAAAAGTTTCATATTATATTTATTTGGGTATTTATAATATCAATTAATTTAATTGTTCACTATTATAGTAATTACTGTATCATCATTGTGTCATAAATAAAATACATTATTTAATATCTAAAAATTATAAATAAAATATCATTATGTAGGAAATCTTTTTAGATTTATAATGAATATTTATAATCTAAAATCCAACATATATAACCCTATGTACAAATTGTTTTTCTAAAAGATATATGCTTGTGTCATTTTTGTATTAATTTTAACTTAATTAAAATAAAGTGTCCCTATCACCTACAAGTGGCACCATGGGGTCCCAAAATCGACCCAAAGATGCCTATGGTTGACCTTGTATCAACAAATAAGGCTAGGAAACGTTTTAGGGTAATTTAGTATTATTATAATATTATTGTATAACCCTTATTTACCGGATTTACCCTTAACCGTGGTAAATAAAATATTTACCGCAGTAATTATTCAAAATGTCTAAAAATAAAAGTTACCTATTTACACAATTTGGACATACTGATTCCAAATATAGAATCCATTTTTCTAAATTCAAAACACAGAAGTGGCAGAAATTAATTTAAAATTAATTCCCGTTGTCAAAACAAAAACCGTGTTTTTAAGAGATAATAACTATCAAAAGATTGACACTTGTTTATGTTCGGTTTAATTTTATAATTGTGTCCAATGACCAACATTATATTAAATGGTAAAAATATATTCTAAATATACTTTAAAACCACTCATATTCATAATTTATCACTATTAATTATTTTGATTAAAAAAGTTGTTTTTAATTAAAATTTAGTAATTTTCACTATTCATCAAAATATGAAAGTTATCCGAAAAGTACCAAAATTTCACCTTAGGCTAAATTTGATATTCCGAATCCAGAAATGAAGTCCATTTTAAAATATAAAATATATATAATTTCAAAAAGTAGGTATTACTATTCATAACGGCTAGTTTGATTGGTTATGGTGAGTTAGAACTCGGTGTTGCGTACAACACACGCTATCACATTATTCAAAGAGAAGCGTACCATAGAAGCTTGAGGTGTTATAGGTAAAATCAATTCGTGTGATCATCACCAAGGGGAAAGAAGAGTGGATTGATAAGTAGGGTCGTAATTTTCTTAGAGGCTTCAACAAGGGAAAGATTAGTAAGGAGGAATTCAGAAAATCTTGGGACAACATGGTGAATCATTATGAAGACTTCTTGAAGAACTATTTGGACACTCAAGTAAATTACATTCCCTGGATACTATTTAGGGAGATTTGTTCCAATGAACTCAATTTTTTCTTTAAAAAATCTAAAGTTTCTTTTGGTGTTGAAACTGGTAATTTGTGAGGGTTCTCACTTTTCCCTTGAATGTGTTTGAAAAATAAAAAAACATTATGTTGGGTCGTTATGATTAAAAAATGAATCCATGTAATGATTAGATAATGATACATATGATCATATAATGTGAAATTAAGAAGAAAAAACACATTAAATAACACATGAATTCTTTATAACGTACAGTGATTAGCTAGCGATAATTTGATGTTTCCTATTATTTTTACCTTGTTTTCCAAAACATTCCGTGACTTTTATTCTGATAAAAACATATACAATGAAACATTACTACCATATTTTAGGGTATAAAAAGGTGTCCTAAAATTAAATTATAATAAATATTATATGGTCAACCATCATGGTTAATATTTGTTACACTATCATAATTTTGATCAAAGAAACATTTTTTACATAGAGAGTCGTGTTTTTTATGTGTTCTACTATGGAGAGATTATTTAAACAGGGCAAGGAGATTCTTACAGTAAACAAACAATAATAGGGGTTTCTAAAGCTGATTTTGTAACCCAAAGTAACCTTCAAGATAGAATTTGTGGTTCCTTAAATCTGGGACCTGGTCAAGAGATCAAGTTTTTGAGCTATAGACATTTTCAATTCCTGGAAACACTGTGGCATCTAACTTGTCCATTGGTTATTGATGCACAGTGGGTCCAAGAAGTTAATTTTTTTCTCAATGTCTAGATGGTACCATGATGGAGTTATATGTTGAGGTTTATACTTTACAACAACAACGTCCAGTTGTTTGAAATACATAGACTTACAAGAGTGGTTTAAGATAGTATTCCCCATGAAATTGTGTATATTCCAAATGATACAGAAGATGAAAACCTAGACGGTATCTTGGATATACATGTCAATCAGACTTCTGATGACGAGTTTTGTAATGATGGAATAGATGGTGACAACAGTGCTGATGAGGAGGGACCAGCAGAAGTTAGGGAGGAGGTTTCAGTAAATACAGTAGTTTTACAATAGCCTCGACCTACAATGAATCACCCACCACTCTTTGCATATTGGTCAAAAGTGATGTCAAGTGTTCCTGAAATCGACAATAATGTTCTCACACCGGAAACTGAGTTTCCAAGAGTTGTACCAGATAGGTTTAGTGAGATGGAAAAAACCTTATATGTTGGAAGAAAATTTTCAAGTAAAGATGCAATAAAAAGCACGATAAATAGATTTCTCATTGAGAGGAACTGTTACTATATATTTCATGAATCAGTCTATAGTTAATATCTCATACAGTGTGAGAAGTATCGAGATGATTTTAGATTTTTTTAGGGTGATTTGAGACATTGAATTTGGAGGTTGGAGAATCCTGAGGATTGAGGCAGCTCATACTTGCATTCATCCAAGCCTAACACAAGATCATACATCATTGGATACAAAATTTTTGTCATCTGTTGTTGTTGAGATAATTAGGACATGCCAAGCTGTTCTGATATCCCTTGTGCAAGAGAGGATACAACTGAAAATCAGTTTTTATATTTGCTATCAGAAGGCATGGATGGTGAAACATAAAGCAATTGTGAAGGTCTATGGTGATTGGGATGACTCATACCAAGTGTTTCCGAAATTTCTAGTTGTTATGTGGAATCATAACCAAGTTGTCCTTCATATTGATACAAATGAACATGTGTCTCATGAAAACCAACTTGATCCATCTCATGTTTAATTTCATCAGTTGTTCTGGGCATTCTTCCCATGTATCTCCACATTTCTTTTAAAAAATGTTCATTCAGATTTATGGAATGTTTCTATATGGAAAATACATGGGATTATTGTTGATTGTGGCAACCCAATATGGAAACTGTTCACCTCTTCCACTTTCCTTTTCCATTGTAGATAATGAAAACTATGAATCATAATGTTTTTTGGCATTTTTTCAGCAACCATTTCACCAAAATTCAGGGTGTTTGTTTGATCTCAGATCGGAATTAGGAAATTAATGAGGAAATCAATGTGGATCCTGATACATGGAGATACCCAAATTCACATCATCAGTTCTGCATTAGACACATTACTAGCAACGTTTATAACAATTTCCACAACAAACTGATGAATAAGGAAATCACGACGCTTGGGACGTATTGTGCTTGTTTTTTTTTCTATTTCAATATAAAGATTAAAAAATTATGGGAAATATCACCTATTATATTTAGAATATGATTCGGATCAGCGGTGGTTTGAATAAAATTTTGAACAAATAGGCCAGGATAATAAATAATTTTATGATTATATGTTGCAGATTCAAAAAGAAAAATGGACATTGGCATATAATGGGGGGAAGAGGTATAGAAACATGACTAAAAGCATTGTTTAGTGCATTAATAGTGTCTTCAAAGGGCTTTACAATATACCTATAACCACCCTATTTTAGGATATAGTATATCATTGCGTGAAGTACATTGTTGATCGACAAAAACTAGCATCAGATGGAATAAAGTAGGGGTTAAGGTACGAAAGACACTTTAAACAAGAGAATGAAAAGAATATTGATGAAGCTTCTGGTTATCGTGGCTATATTTTTTGATGATAAGACTCTCGATTTGATGTTCAATAGCTTTCTCACCACAACATAAATAGAATCAGTGAAAAAATGGTGGTATTACTTGAAATGAGGCAATATCAATGTGGAAAATTTTAGGCCTTACGGTTTCCAAGTACACATGCTATCACAGTATGTGCCTCTGTGAACATTTCATGGGTAGCATATGTTGATCCATTGTATTGGAAATAATCCATTTCTAAATATTATTCTGCACCATGGATGCCTATTTTGGAGTTTCGTTATTTCCCAATGCCTGAAAGCCAATAGAGAGTGATACCAGACATCAATTGTGTGTGTCCCTGTAGGAGACCGAAGGCCAGTAGGATGTAGAATTAGATGGACTGGCCTCAAGAACAAGGGAAGAATTGGAGATGCACTATGTGTCATCAAGAAGTTCATAATCGGAAACGATGCCCTAACATTGTTGGGTCGAGTTCACACTCTCAACCACAATGATGTATTGTCTTCATTGTGAGATTCTCGAATGGTAAATTATATGTTTTTATCTCTTTTTTTAACTCATTTTTTTAAACCTCAAAACGAAAAAGCAGAACACTAAACCCAAAAACGTCATCCCTATACCGTAATCTCAAAATTATAAATCCTAAACATTAAAACCTAACCCTGAAATTATAACCCTAAACCCTAAAACCTTACAAAAATCAAAAAACCTAGACCCAAAACTCAATATCTGAAACCCTAATCTCTAAATCCAAAAACCTAAAATATGAACCATAAACCCAAAAACATCTTCTCTTTACCTCAGGTTTCAAAACATAATGTGATTGATATAATAATAAACTTTTATATAACGAAATAATTGTATCATATATTACTGTACAATAAGATGTTATGAAATTTCAGTATAATAAAGATTATATGATCAACCATCTTTGTCATTATTAGTTACAAAACCAATAATAGAGGGTAGTATGGCTGATTCTCTAACACTAACTAAACTTCACGAAATAATTTTTGAGAAATAAACCACAACGCAGGAGGAATAGTGACAACGAAGACGGTGATGGAATAAGTTTATGTCATCATCGTCTTGCTTTTCACCATTACTCCTACGTTGTGGTTCATTCCCAAAAAACATTTCTTGAAGTTCATTTAGTGTTAAGAATCACATTTATATGTGACAAAATAATCATGCAACATACCATCATGTGGACAGTCGTACATAAATTAAAAATCACACCATTTTCAAAAAAAAATATACATAACAAAGACAAATTATTTATATATATAAATATATAATACCATATCTTACAAAACAATTTTTTCTAGGTAAAAGCATATCATAACACCAAATTAAAAATATGCTTTGAAAAACATTAATACATGCACCTTTAATTGGGTAAAAATAACATCGTAAACAATGTTAATAAACATGGCATGTCTTGCATTCTACAAGTCATACCATTCTACTAACCATGACGTTATATTTACATTTTACAATTACAAAACATTTCATTTTTTATATGCAGATGAATGATACCATACTACTCACTCTACAAGATACCCTTATTTCCCAGGTCGTTCTAGAGGGTGGTGAGGATCGATCGATCAGGGTGAGTCGAGCACACCGTTTTCATCACAAGGAGCCTCTACATTTCATTAGTCAATATTTGCGATGTGATGGATTATATGGCATTGCCGTATCAGAATTCACATTTATCAATCATCAGCAGGTTTCTGCCCTCATGGAGGGGTGGATACCATAGGTATACACATTCCACCATCCTGAGAGAGAGATGGAAATCACCCTCCAGGATATGGTAGTGCTTCTCGGTCTTCCAATCTAGGAGAGATCCATTATTGGACACACTAGTGCATCTTAGACCGACCTTCCTCAGTGCTTATTAGGTATCAAAATTTTGTTTGACTGTAGAGATAAGTATGGAGAATCGATCTCTATGGCTTGGTCGAAGGAACAAATTCCACATTTACCTGATGATGCTGACGACCAGGCTATCATGTGTTATTCCCATGCATATATATTACGGCTCATTGGAGGGACCATGTATACTGATCACTCAGTAATGCACATGCACCTGATGTATCAACTCCTACTAGAGGGATTTCATTAGTCCGGGACATACATTTTGGGATAAACCTTCTTGGCATATACGTATAGGTTATTATGCAGGCTATCCCACAAGGACCCCATAGGTCTCTGGGTATGCGTCATCCTTATACAGATGTGGGCATGGGAGCGCATCCCCGCATTCCTCCCTGATCATGCTAGTCCACCGATAGAGATAGAGGTGATGTGTGATACTCTGTGTAGAAGCTGGTATGATCACTCATTTCTATTGGTTTCTGATGCTACAAGAATTTATTGACTTTAATTTCTCATTATTTGTCATTATCGATGTTGTATTTTATAGGTGGTGCTAGCGACACAATTTCCACATGGTTCTGAGACACCATTTGGACATATATCGGCTCCTATTGGACTGTCTCTTACCTGAATAGGTATGTATATACAATCTATCATTTTATAGAAAATTTACTTATAGCATCAATTTTGGTTTTTAGTTAGGAGCTTTTTTAACAAATGCCACATGTAATATCAAATTTCATGGATTCCATACTAGACTATTATAGACCAATATTCACCATATTTCATTGTTGGGATTGAGGATTCTATGGATGTAGTTCCCCTCATTCACTTCCATATTATTGAGTGGTAGCAGTCTGACAGATTCATGCACCATTTCTTATGTTCTCAGCCACTTCCATTACCACCAAGACAAACAGAGTAGCTTCATGGGATGAAGCTGACAGGGAGGAAAGATAAATATTGGCACTGAGTACATGCCCTCTTTCTAGACTACTAGAGCATATGTGTAGAGTTATATATTAAGGTTGTACCTATGGATCAATTTTTTTACTTCGAAGCATGTTTAGTATGAGCCATGGTATAGACTGAAGTCTATAATGTATCTTACCCGACACTTTAGAGATATGCATAGAATGGTAAGTCAATAAATTTCCAATAGTTGGTTAATTTTACTATTTTTTAATTTATTTATAGTTTAGTCACTTAGAGAATTTTTTTCGCATGAGTAATGAAGAGGAGGAGGGGTTCTTTAGCAAGGTCGTCATCCATGCTAAAGCGCTAGAGATGAGGTCATAATATCGTGCACATTCTGAGATCATCTTCAAGCATCATTCCCATGTAGAGGAGGTTATTGCCCTAGAAGAACATCCTGTAACAGCTGGTGGTGCTGAGGATCCATGACCATGATAATGTAGACAGTGTCGTACTGCACGTGAGACCTCACCTGTTCCATAGGCAAAGGTCGACCCTCTAGTAGACTGGCTTTAGCCGAGTCAGGATGTGCCTCAGGTGGCATGGGATCCATCATTCTTGAGAGGATATTCACAATTCTCTCCATCTTGGGGTCCATATTAATCATAGTCATGGGTTCCAGATCCATCATGGACTTGGGGTCTAGATACATCATAGCCTTGGGTTCCAGATCCATCACAACATTGGGGTATAGCTCCATCGCAGGCTTGGTTCTCCACTGCGATGATGGTAGGTCCTTCTACCACCCTAGTGAGAGAAGGATCAGGAGGGAAGTAAAAGTTGTGGTTGAAAGCTCCTCCCACTGACACACAGGTGGAGGATGCAATAGTCGATGTTCTAGTGCTCGAGGATTATCCCTCTCTAGGTCATCAGACTCCATAGTGAACTCGGCGCGAACGTCCTATTTGTGGACCACCATGTGGGACAGAATGTCCTCTTTATAGACATAGTCATTGATTGTACATGTTCATTTATATGTTTTATGTCAATTGAAATGAAGATACTGTTATTAATATCATCCTTAATTATATGTTTATCCAGTATCTCAGTTTTAATTTATATTTTAGGCACAGTTTATATTTCTCAACTTTCAATGTTGACTACTTGAACGATAGGAATAATTATTAAATTTTGAGTAGATAACTTTATAATATTATAAAATATATAATATAAAAACAACGTAAATAAAATTTAAATGATATTCCAAACATGTAAAAAAAATTTAGAATAAATATTTTCATAAATAAAATAAATAAATTATAATGAAAGGAATATAAGAAAAGTTACTCGAAAGTAAGAGCGAAATGAAGGAATGTCTAGGAGGATCCAAAGCCACCTAATTGACTTTTAAATCCTATAAAATATGCACTATAAGACCCATATAAATAAAAAACTTTTTTAGAATACTTTATATATGTTTAAGAAATGTTTAATATTTCATTTATGTTGGTCTTATGATTTATATTTTATAGGCTAGCAAAGTCAAGTACTTGAAACTTTTTTAAGTTTCAATTAGGTAGATTAGAAAGCTTATAAATTATTTATCATCAACATTTTTTATGAAACTATTATTATTTTAGACTAATTCATATATGTTTAGTCAATTTTTAAACTTTAATGTATATTGGTCTTATAGTTATATTTTATAGGCTAGAAAAGTCACATACTTGTAACATTTTTATTTTTCAAGTAGGTGGATTAGAAACCTTATAAATTATGTTTCATCAATATTTTTTAAGAAATTATTTATATTTTCAACTAATTATTATATGTTTAATCAATTTTTAAATATTATTTTATATTGGTCTTATAGTTTATATTTTATAGGCTATAAAATTCACGTACTTGAAACATTTTTAAGATTCAAGTAGGTGGATTAAAAAGATTATAAATTATATTTCATCAAAAAGTTTTAAGAAATTATTTTTATTTTAGACTACTTATTATAATTTTAATAAATTATTAAATGTTATTTTATATTGGTCTTATATTTTAGATTTTATCGGCTGGTAAAGTCACGTACTTGATACATTTTTAATCTTCAAGTATGTGGATTACAAAGCTCAAACATTATTTTTCATCAACATTTTGTAATAAATTCATTTATCTTAGACTAATTATTATATGATTAATCAATTTTTACATTTTCATTTATATTGGTCATATGGTTTATATTTTATAGGATTGAAAATTCACGTACTTGAATCATTTTTAAGCATCAAGTAGATGGATTAGAAAGCATATAAATTATTTTTCTTCAACATTTTTAAAGAAATTATTTTTATTTTTGACTACAACTAATTTTTTTAATCAATTTTTAAATTTTAATTTATATAGGTCTTATATTTTATATTTAATGGGATAGTAAAGTGACATACTTGAAAAATTGTAATGTTTTCAGTTGGTGGATTAAAAATCTTATAAATTATTTTTCTTCAACATTTTTTAATAAATTGTTTTTATTTTTGACTATTATTTATACGTTTAATCCATGTCTAAATTTTTATTTATATTGGTCGTATAGTTTATATTTTATAGGATATCAAAGTCACATACTTGAAACATTTTTAATGTTCAAGTAGGTGGATTATAAAGCTTATAAATTATTTTTCATCGATATGTTTTTAGAAATTATTTGTTATTATCGACTACTTCTAATGTGTTTAATCCAAGTTTTAATTTTTTTTATATTGGTCTTGTAATTTATATTTTATAGGATAGTGAAGTCACATACATTAATAAGAGATAAATTATGCAAAAAACATTTCTTTGTTTATATATATATAAATAAATATAACAAAATAATAATAAAACTCTTAAATTTTAAATATATAAAAAATAATAATTAAATTAGAAAAAAATATTGTTTTAGGGCAAAGGAGGCATCCTTGATCCCACATTTAGGATTAACAGAAGGGAAACATCGATGGTGATGCTTTTAGGCATAATCCAAAAGGTGACATTGGTGATGATGCCTTTAAAGAATATTTTAAAAAATATTAAGCTACACTTTTATTAAAAAAATCCAGAAAACCTATTATAAAAACATTGTTAACCACCCTTATACCATATTTTCTCATCTAATTGCTACATTATAATAAGTTCTCAAAACCCATATTTTTTTAAATAGTTTTAATGTACCCATTATATGAAGAATTTTTCCTCTTTACACATGTCGTTGTGCTGCCTTTGAAATCTGTGACCATGCATAAGGATAAACACCAGAACACCACCGTAACCTCATTGAAGAACGATGAAGATGATGAGCTCGCAAATTTTAATTTTTTTTAACTATACAAGTTATGCACAGCCAGAATTTGAGGAGATGAACCCATTCAAGTAAAAGATTTAGATACCAACTACTTGATTAACTAAAGTCTGATCTGACTTTGAGTGCGAAGGGATCGCATTGTGGAGGGTTGTTTGTAGGTTTGGAGCATGCATCAACCCTCTCTTATGTTGCATCAGTAGAAATTATGTTTGGAGCACCAATGTTTTTTGAAAAATAAAACCATTTGAGGTTCTAAATGTGTTTTTAAATGTGTGGTGGTTTTTAGAAAAGATCATCATCAAAGTTGTATCATGATAGAATTTTTGTGGGATTTGGAGGATCTTGGAGCTCAAGTTTTGTTCTGGGGAGTTGATGGACTGGAATAAATTTTCTAAAAGTTTGTTTGGCAATATAATGTGTGACTAATTTAAAAGTAATGTGTTAAATAGAGGAAATGAGGCCAAACAATGAATCACCAATTCATAAAATTTCTAGGTGATTATTAAACATACTACACATTTTTGGTTTGAGGTTCTTAGAAGTGGACTGCTTAAGTAACATGCAGGTTGAAACAATTATGTCACCAATGACACATGTTCAGAAATTAAGTTGTAGTTGAGTTGAGTTAGTGAAAAATAATGTTGACATACCCCACTCATTGATAGAACACATAACATGAGTGAAGATTCTATGATATTCCAAAGTTTTATGAAATCTTGAGAGAATGTTTCAAGGTATTTTGAAAAGATACTATAACGTGCGCGGTATTAAACCCACAGTTTAGGAGTGAAACATGTTTGGGGAGTTTTTTTCAAGAATATGTTTAAGATGTATGACAAATGTGTTCAACGTGAATGTTACCGAAAGATGTTTCCAATAAGTGACCGTGATCACACAATTTGGATTCCAATGTATTGTATGCTAAAAAGGGAGAAGAACCACGATCAACTGATATGATTAATATATGGTCACTCCAAGAAAAAAGAGTGGGATAAGATGACTGGGCTTAGAGAAAATCATAATATAGAGATGGAGCTTATGTAAGGAGACAATCTCCCCAGATATGCTTTAAAATATTTTTCACCCAGCTGTTTGCATTTCTATTTCTCCAAGAATGAGTACTTAAATAAATTAGTGGATTTGGTCTATGATTAGGTGAGATTAATTTATCCATTATGGTTTTGTTAAAAAAATGCAGATAAATTTTATGTTTAATATTAATTTTTGTTCAATTATTATCATCTTTTCACATTGCTTAAGAACCGACTGGGGATGGTAGTGAATTATTACACTCTTGATCATTTAATGAAGTACTGAAACCTATAAAAGGTGAATGTATATATTCTCCATAATGAATGGATTAATTATATGGTTAAGATTGATTGATAGAAACTATAAAAGGTTCACCAACTATGAAATTTCACTAAAGTGACATCTCAATGGACCTATAATTTTTCTCAAAGCACTGAATAGTTGTATTAATTAGTGTAGTATTGGATAATATCATTTTTACATAGTTCAAAGGAATTTATGGTCTCTAATTTCTTCCAATATCAGTCCCTTACTCTATTTTTTTCTTCCTGCACCACTTCCATTTCAATACATCATTTTCACACACTTTACTTCATCACCTACTATTTTTTTAGTTTTCATTTGTTTGTTTTTACTTGTTTGGGTCAGCCACACACACATTATGCATTCCCTACAAAATCTACACCCCTATCACCATCCTACTAGTTTATGTAGTTGTAGGGTTTTATAAATATTAAATTTGGGTGACTTCACTAACAATATTCATCAGATAGATACAACATATTTAGATGATGTAGAAGAAAAATAAACTTGAAATGACTTAGTAAGGATGATTTCCACTTCTTTTACAAACCCCATTAGGATTACACCTTAATCCTTCATGTAATAATCTTAGGAGAAAACCAAAATCTCAAAAAGAAAAGGATATAATCAATGATGTTTTTGGGAAGTTCATGACCAAGGTAAAGTTGTCAAAGTTTGTGATTATGATAGGAGAATAGATGTGCTTTTATAAGCGAGAAATGGAACACACATGAAATTAACAAAAATATTTTAATAATGTAAATTCTTTTTCTTATGAAATTTCAACAAAATGGATAGGTCTTCTAAGTTAGGATAAGATAATTTAAAAATATATTAAACCAATAATGTATTTAAATTTTTTTTTTGTAATTTTTTCTCTTATATCTTAGTTTAACCCTCCCAGTAAACATGTTTTAACCTTAATTTGGATAAAAAATTTCTATTTTTTTTACTATTTATTATGACCAAAAATTATGTAGACCATATTACCTAATATTAATTATATTTATTCTAAAATGAAACTCATTTTATGAGATTCAATTTTTGTAAGTTGAAAAAAATATTTTAATATAAATTTGAATAACAAAATGAAAACCATTTTTAGAAATTTTTTTGTTTTAAGCATATAAAATTTTTACAGCAAAATAAATTATAATATTGATTCCAATGGAATTAATTAAATTATGTTAAATCAAATGATACTTTTTTATTTCAAATTAATACAAAACTAAATGGAAACTTATATATTCTTGATTAATATAGAAGAACTAAATTAAGTTTTAATTTGAACAAAAACCTTACTTTTATTTCCAAAAATGTTAATCATATATTTCTAATTTCATATAAAATCATGTTGCCTTATTTTAGGAATTTCCCATCTCTCAACACATATTCCAATTTTTTATGGGGGGATTTGGGACTCCCAAGGATGGAGAAGTTTTCTAGAGAAATTAACCTAAAGATCAAAAATGTATGTTTGTTATAATTAATGGAGTTTGAGAATACATTTTCAAAGGATTTGTGGGGTCATCCCAATGTTCAGAAAACACTGTAGATGGTTTGGATTTTTATGTAGATACTAGTATTTTTGCTGCCTATAGGACATTTTCATGTCATGAAAGTCATACACGACCAGAAACCATTTTCAAGAAGATGTAGTAAATTTGGTTTAAGGAATTAAAGGATTACATGTTGTGAATATTATTCTTGTTGTGAAAGGGTAAAATAATGTTTTTTAATCTAAGGTGACATGTTTTTTGGAGTCTTTTCGAAATTGATGAATTCAAGTCATGAAATGTTTTCACGTCATGAATGTTTCATTGCTTGTGATTTTTAGGGTGATACACAGGTGATTGAACATTAATTTGACCACATTCATTTACTCTAATACCTAGGATCTCTCCCATGAATTTTTAGGGATCTCCACTCCTTCCAGATCATTCATTCATATATTGATAATCATCATTTTTTGGCGTATCTCTCTAGGTAAAAATCCAAATGTTTCTCTGTTTTTATTGATCGTGGTAGCCCCATAGAGAAACTTTTATGGATCTATTTTTCTAGGATGATTATATTATTTAAATTTTCAAGATTATTTCTATGATATTTCTCAGGAGGACAAAAGTTGTGTCTGTTATTGTGTGGTGGTAGGTGCACGTCCTTTGACTTATGTGTTCTTTCATCCATATACTATTGGTTCTTATTTATAGGACAAGATTCTGATGTGAGGGTTGATTTTGGGGTCTCGATCACAATCCATGTGTTATTCCATGTTAGTGGATCCCATTGTGAGAAATTGAAACATGAGCTAGAGATATGTTTTCCCATCTCTATCCCATGTTGGATGAAATGTATTACTCTAGTTTTATAATTTTTTTATAAATATATTTGCATGATCATTTTTTGTGTGTACAAAGGGGTTGTAGTGAAAATATGGTTTCCCCATGTTTTTGTAAAAAGAAAGGGTATTTTGAAAGAATTTTGAAATGAATTTATGAAATTTTTTGGAAAATGTAGCACATGGGAATCCTTGGGCACTTGGGTGGATGTTTTTGCATAGGGTCATCATCAATGTATTGTAGGGGGTTTACTGATGGAGTATTCCTTTAGTCCCTTGGCTTGTTGTTCTAGGGAGTTGATTGAAATTGTTTGGGGTTAACTCATGGGGTGTTTTCTTCTGCTCTTTAGGCCTATGTTCTGTGGACATGATTGTACACAGAACATTGTTTGTTGTATGATTATTCTACTAGCCAAACCTATAGTGATCCTTAGCATGATTTTACAAGTCATATTTTTTTTTATTGGATTAGATATGATATGATATGAAATGTATGTTTTAATTTTTTGGATTTGATGTGTATGAAATGTTTTAAAAAAATTTACCTACTTTATTTGGAACTATTGAAAAATGGGAAATGTTTTACTATGATTTTGATATAAAAATTAATTAATTTTTATTTATTCATTTTTTTATTTATTTTTGATCATTTTTTTATTGTTTTACAGATACTTGATTCTCAAAGACTGTGTGGGTTCCTACTGAGCCTATTTAGCTCACACCCTATGCGCCCTTTTGTCAATGTTTAGACCATTATATGTCTTTCTATTCAAGGAAATGAATGTTGCAGCAGTGAGGAGGTTAAGATTCTATCAGTTGTGTATGTGTAGCAGGTGGTGAGATGGTGGGAGTTTCACATGCTATCACTTGGAGTATTTTCTGATTTTAGTTGTCTTTTTTTGTTAGAATTGTATCATGGAGATTGTTTAGCTACTTTTGAGTTGTATCACTTATTCTATTTCCATTTGATATGACATATATTTCTTGTTTCACCATTCTATTATTTCTCCTCATTGTGTATATATATGTCATGTTTTTTTCTTTGGTGTGGGAGAATTAATTTCATATAGTTGTTGTTGATACCTGAGTTCTATTTTCCTTCCCATGGGAATCCTGAATTCCCCTTGGGTATGTGACAAATTAGGTCATCTGCCAATTTGAGAGGGTATCCAGGTCAGTTTCATCATAGTTTGGTATTAGATGGAGGTTTTGCTCAGTTTTTAGAAGTCTGTATACTGGAGATAGGATTTTCAAAACTTGAGAGGTAGGTTTCAGTGAGTCTCTATCCTACTCTTACCACGTATAGAGTCATGAAATCAAGGTATATTAGGATATGAGACTCCTATTTTGAGTTTTTGATATAAATATTTTTTTCTTATGGTTTTCTGGTTTGAACTGAGATTTTATTATTGTTTGGTCATTTCTTCTATTTTTGTAGGCAACATTATGCCTCTTCGGCATCTTCCATGGGTTACTCAAGAGGGAGTAATAAATAATCCTCAAGGGAATCCACTTTAAGATTATAATATTATCAATTTTATCATGTGGTAACTTCATATTGTCAATCAAAATGCACCGTAATTCCATAACATAGTTTCCAAGGTATAGTTAGAAGTTTCATGGGAATGGGATCGATCACAGGAGTTATTGTGATAGAATCCACCAACATGTAACGATGTGAATGAAAATAAATAGGGGGAGTACTAGAAAGACATGATCAACCAGGTCTCTGAATTTCTAGATACACCTAATAATATCCAGGTGAAGTGTTTGGCATTCGTACTTGAGGGTCCCAACAAGCAATGGTGGAATTCCATGGTACAGGTGGATAGACATGTGGTCTTACACTAGAAGGGTTTCAAGTCTCTATTCTACCAAAAAAAAATTGAGAGTTTTTTATTATGGTGATGTCTCCAGATTACCTCTCCTTGCTTCAGGGAGAGGGTTCAGTGTCAGCGCACACCAATCAGTTTGTGGAGCTTCTTTTTTTTACTCTAGAGGTAGTAAAGAATTTCTAGTTGAAGCCTCATAAGTACCTATAGGGTTTGAAAATGGATATCATATCATATGTATTTATGCTTAATGTTTTGAACTATGAATATAAAGAAAATAGGGAGATGGTGGAAGATGTGTTTATGGCACGAAAGTATGGTAATTCATCCCCTTCACTTCCACATAGTGAAAACTTCAGTGGCCTATTGGGGAAAAAGAGGAAACATGAAGACCATCGTAGGAGTGGTGGGGTATTATTCTCAATGGAATGCGTTATATTCTACTTAAGTTATAGATAGTGTTGTGCCACTGACTTTTGAACAGTGTTCCACGTTTGGGAACTCCCAATGTTACTATTTAACACTTGTGAAGATGTTTAACTATTGTGGGTGCTATAGACATCTACAGTGTTTCTGTCAGTCTATGTCTACGCCACAATATGGTCATTAATCAACACCTCCAAAGGATATTATGGAATATTCATATGATTAAAATACTATAGGACTACAAACATATGACTTATTATTGAAACAGAATCATGTGGTTGAAGAGTTTATGGTGGAGATGGATGCGGGTCTTGCGATAGTGAGAGGTACCATCATTATTGCATCTTCGATAGTGGTGGATTTATTTGATACAGGTGATTCCCGCTAATTTCCTCATGATGTTTATTTATATTCATACACTCCCAATATAACTCATTTCAATTGTTATTGATTTATGGACGCCTATTTTAATATGGAATGTGAAGGGGTTTCAGTGTCCTTGTTCGTTATCGATTGCTGATGTAGAGTTAGTATGGTATTTCCTTGTTATCTGTATGGATATGTTCGACATCATCATCAAGATTGATACGATTTTTTCTCATCATGATGAGGTTTATTATTATCATAAATTTGTTTCATTTATAAAGGCTAATGTGATCTCAAAGGTGTTTCAGTGAGAGTGAGATCTGAGGTTTATTCGTGCAAGAGCATCCCCCCAATGCACAAGAGTTTGTTTTTTTTGAGTAGTAGTTGAGCCTGATGATGTTTACTATGTTTCTAATCTTTTTTCCATTGTTCTATAGTTTCCTGACATTTTACAAGATGATTTCTCTACTCTTCCAATAGATAGGTAGGTATAGTTTTCGATTGATCTGGTTCCAATTACACAGCTGATTTTGATATCTTTTTAATATATGGAATCATTGGAGATAAAATAGATCAATATTTAATTAGGGGATTTGTTGAATAAGGGTTTTATTCACCTAAGTGTTTCACCTTGGGTATCCCCTGTGATCTTTTCCAAGAAGGAATATTGTTCACTTATATTTTGTGTAGAATATAAAATATTGAACTGGGTGATGGTTAAGAATAATTATCATTTGCAATGTGTGGATGGTCTTTTTGTGAAGTTAAAGGGGGAAAATGGTTTTAAAATATTAATCTTCGGTCAAGTTATCATTAACTCACAATTTTAGATTCTGATATACCAAAGATATATTTCATGAGTAGATATGGTCATTATGAATATATTTTGATATAATATGGTCTAAGTAACACTCCTCCAATTTTCTTCACATTCATGAACTAGATGTTCCATGGGTATCTCAACACTTTTTTTCTAGTGTTTCTGGATGATATTTTGGTTTATTTTAGGTCTGAACGTGAGCATGAGCACCGTTTGAGTTTGATTCTAGAAATATTAAGGAGTCACTATTTGTGTGTAAATCATTCAAAATGAAATTTATAAATCAAAATAGTGTAGTTCTTATGGAATGTGATTTATAATAATGAATTTTCAGTTGATCCTGAGACAGTGAAGGAAGCTTTGTATTGGGAGGAGCGACATAACAACTCTAAGATTAGGAGATTCCTGGGTCATACTAGATGTTATCGATGGTTCTTCAAGGATTTATCCAATTTTAAATAACCTTTTACTTATATTACTAGTAAATGGTTAACATTAATATAGGATAAAAAGTGAAAATCTTCTTTCAATAAGATTAAATGACTCCTAACGTCATCTCCTTTTCTGGTGTTACCTGATCCTGGTAAGGGGTGTGTAGTTTTTTGTGATGCTTATATTGCATGTTGGGGGTGGAAACTTATGTAGGATAGTCATTTGGTGGATTAAAGATCTCTCCAACACCAAAATCATGAGAAGAATTACCCCACTCATGATTTAGATCATACTATGGTGATGTATGCACATAAATGTTGGAAGAACTATATATTTGGGAAGAGGTTCATGCTATTTTCTAACCATAAGAGTCTGAACTAAATATGTTCTTAGAAAAACTTGAATCTCAGATAGATATGGTGGGTATAATTCCTTTAGATATTTTACTTTGACATCGCCTACACCTCGGGGAAATGGAATGTCATCGCAGATGCCCTTAGAAGGAAAGTTCCATCATAGGTTGTTTTATAATTGAATGAGTGAAACCATATGGGAATGTTCGCTCAGTTTCACTTGGATTATTAGGAGGATATTTTAGGTATGGTTTTCGACCAGTGTTTATTTATCATCATCTCTCATTGTGTTCATTTTTCAAGGTCAGTAGTAGGATGATGAGTTCAAGGAAACTTGATAAAACCTATATGGTGGGGATATTAATCCATATTGGTTTTTCTCTTTAAATGGTATTCTCTATTTTGGCGATCAGCTTTTCTCTAAATATCTATGAGGAGATCAGTTTTATTTAACCATCGTAGTTCTCCAAGGGTCATTCATCCAAGAACTAAAAAGACATATCGTGACATAAGACGGTGATTCTATTGGTTGGGTATGAAGTGTGAAATCTAATACTATGTGTCCCACTATTAAACCTACAAGCAGATAAAGGCAGAACTTCTAAAACATTCTAGTTTTCCTTATCCACTCCTAGTGTCAGTTTGGTAATGGGATGAGGTTTCCATGGACTTTGTTTTTGAATTACCATAGACTCCCTAAGGGAGGAATTCTATATAGGTGGTGATTTATCGGTGGAAAAATTCATCTCACTTCATTCTGATCAGGGACACTATTAAAGTGGAGGACCTAGGTAAGCTATATGCACTAGACATTGTGTGGTTAAATGGAATTATCTCTGAAATTATTTTGTATGGGGATCCTTGAATTACCTCTGGATTCTCAAAGAGTCCCTAGGAGGTGATGTGGACTCAGGATAGATTGAATAAAACAGACCATCCATAGATAGATGGTTAGGTAGATCTTGATATTCAGGTCATTGGGGATATGATATCTGCTTGTGTCTTGGATTTTGATGGATCTTGGGATCGCCACCTTGTACTAGATTAGTATTCTTTTAAAAATAGTTATCATTCATTAATCAGAATGGATCCCTTAGACGCATTATTTGGTCACCCATGCAGGTCACCTCATTATTGGGAATATGTGGGAGAGTCCACTTTGGTAGGACCAATACACATTTAGGAGACATTGGTGAGGATTGTGGGAATATTTTATCATCTAGTTATATTGTGGAGTTAGTATAAATCATATGAGGATCGACAGTGTTGTCCTTTAGAGATTTCTATTTGTAACCATGTTTTTATGATTTTTTTTCAAAGTATGGTCATCATCATCTTTAAAAATAGGGAAACCTGGCTTCAAGATATGTTAAGGAATTTGAAGTCAAGGAGATGCTTTGGTAGGTTGGTTATTGGTTGGAATTTCTAGTTCAATTGATGGGTATTCATGATTTTTTCGACATATCATAGTTCGGGAAGTACAATCATGATCAGTCTCATGTTTTTCAATTGGGAAGAGATCAATTTGTCTCCACATGTGTCTATTGTGGAGTAGATAGTGGAGATCGCTAAATCATAGTTAATGGTTTTTTATGGGATGTTGATTATGTTAGTTAGAGTGTTATGGTGACATGGATGAGATTATCATGTGACTTGGGAGTGTGAGTCTTGATGATAGAGGAGTGGAGACATCTCTCTCCAGACATCATTCTTCCACATGACTTATTAGGGATGGAAATTATTATGGTGTGGAGTTTGTAATATCTTGTTAACTTATTTCAGGAATTTACCATATCCCTTTTCATAATCCCATTTTTTGGATGCATTTTGGGACTCCCAAGTATGGAGATCATTTTTATTGGAAAGTGACATAATTTTTGGGGATAATTTTTGTTTGAATTGGAATATTGCATGCATAAATGTGCCAAATCAATTTTGGGGTTTTTTATGGATTTAAAGAACACCATAGATGGTTTTATTTTTTATGAAGAATATGGTACATTTGCTTCCTGAAAGGAATTTTCACGTTATGGATGTCTTAAACGGTGTGAAAATTTTATCAAGAAAATTTCACAAATTTGGCTCAAGGTTGTGAAAGGCTTACACAACATAAATATGTTTTGAGCTGTGAAATGATAAAATATGGATTTTTTATCTGATCCAACATGTTTTTTGGTTTCTTTTCTAAAATATTTAAAATTTGCATCATGAAACGTTTTCACAACATGAATGTTTCAGGGTTTTTTCTTTTTAGGGAACTACATAGGGGATTGAACATTAATTTGAGTATGAGACTTTCCTCTCAGAACTAGTATCTCTCCCATGTGATTTTGGGGATCTTCTCTCCTTCATGATCATTTGTTCGATGATTGATTATCGAGGTTGTTTTGGTTCATCTCTCTGGGTAAGACATCCTCCTTAATGTCCATTAATATCGATCATGGTATTGATGTTGCTCAATGTTTATGGATCCATTGGTATATGATAATAATCTTCTTGATACTTTCTAGATCCATTTTTTGATCTTTCTCTAGAGGTTTAACATTTTGTTGGTTTTGTTGTGGTAGGTGCGTGTACATGGTGGTATGTGTTGTTTCATCTATCTTTTCTCCATTATTATTTTTGGTAATCACTTTTGAAGTGAGTGTTGATTATATGGTATCCATTATAGTCCTTATTTTCATGCTTATTTGTGGATCATGTTGTGGGTGTGTATGACCTGAGCTTGAGGTAGGTTGTTCTATCTCTTTCCAAAGTTGGATAAACTGTATTGTTATAGTTTTTTAAATTATTTTATAAATGAATTGGGATGATTATTTTATGTGTGTGAATATGGGTTTTAAAGAAAATATTATTTTCCAATTTTTTAGTAAATGAAAAGTGTATTTTCAATGCATTATGAAATATATTTTTGAAATATTTTGGAAAATACTGAACATCAATATCCTAGGTTACTTAAGTTGAAGGTTTATCGTAGTTCCATCTTAAATGTATTAATATGGGATCATTCATTAGGTGTTCCTATATTCCCTGGTATTATTGTTCTATGTACTCGATTGACATTTTTGGTGGGGTTCACTCATGGGGTGTTCACCTTCTCCATAGGACTGTGTTCTAAGGAATTCAGTGTGCACTACTCATTATTTTTTGTATGAGTAGTCTGTTCAACTAACCTCTATTGATCTTTAGAATGATGTTACCTATGATATTAGATTGTATTGTATTTGATATGATATATGTTGAATGACTTGATTTTTATACATTTATATTTATGAAATTGTTTGAAACTGTTTTATCTCCTTTATTTTGAACTATAGAAAATATGGAAATGATTTACTATGATTTTATATAAGAAATATTTAACTATTATTCATAACTATTTTTTTTCTAGTTGATAATTGTTCATATTTTTGAACAAAGAATTTATGTGGAACACCTAGGTGGGATCCTACTGATCATGTTTAGGTCACACACTGTGTACCACTTCAGTGGTGCATAGACCATTTTGTATCATTAGATGTTGGGAAAGGTAAGGTGCCACATTGAGGTATTGAGGTTTCTGTCATCTATGTCTATCTAGATGGTGGATATATAGTGGGATTTTTCCAATGATATCAAATGAAGTAGCTATTTTTTATTTAGTCTTCTTTCTTTGTTGGACTTGTATCACGGATATGTTTTTTCTACTTTTGAGTGGTATCGCTTATGTGGTCTCCTTTTATTATGAAATATATTTATTGTTTTATACTTCAACTATTTATTATTATAATATATATATATATATATCATGTTTGATTCTTTAGGTTGGTTGAAATTATTACCTCTAGTTTTTTTGATGAATGGTTTTTAGTGATCGGTCTGTGGGGATTGGGAATGCCATTTAGGTATGTGATGTTTGGGGTCAGGTACTAATTTGAGTGGTTATTTGGGTCAGGTCCCTCATAGTTCAAAATTATATTGTTATATGTACTATATTACTTCATGAATATAGATTTCCATTCTATAAAAAAGGTTTCATAATATTTCATATTATTAATATTTCATTATAATGTCATAAAATAGATTTTTTTTTGTAAAATCTGTATTTTTCACTATTCATCCTGAGATCAACTAGTTATGAAAAATATCAAAACAATTACTATATGATAATTTTTAAATTATTAATTTAAAAAAATTAATTCATTTTATAGATTCAATTTATTAAAATTTATAATTTCTATTTTAATAACATTCTTATAAAATGTTGTGTGTGTTATATATTCCAGGTACCGCTCTTAATGCAGAGGTCAGAGCTTTACTCAGCGGGATGTAGCTATGAAAAGTATACATCATTGAACACAAGGAATTGTAAACTGACTCAAAATAACTTTTTAGAATCTATCAGGGGATTACTAAGCCCCCTTGGTAGCTGGACTATCTCATATTAAAGGAAATAATATTGCTAGATCCTAGTTTGATTGTTAGACACACATGGGGAGAAGGCACCTTTGAGGAAAATTCATTAGCTAGTAAAGGGATCACAAGTGAATAAATAATTTTATAATTTAGTATGGGATCTCTCCTAATGAATTTTAATCTCATTATGAGGGGTTATGACCATGGAATTCACCTCTTTTGACCACCATGACTATTGTTCCATGCCATTTTTTCCATAATAACATTTTAACTTGTCAATTAGTATTGAGTTATTGTTTGTCTCGAAAGAAAACATTAAAACAATTAAAACTTTTGTGTTATAATAATTATTTCATAAATATCACATATATTAATTTGATCTATCATTTTAACCACCAATATGATCTGTGTATAAAAAATGAAAAACATCACTTCATGATGACAATAGTTTGTAAGTAAGAATGAGTAATTATTTCATTTTTCATTGAATGTAAAAGAAGATGAAATGGGTAGTTAAATTGACATAAAAACTTTTAATTATCTGAATGAAATTCGTTTTGTTATTTAAGAATTTTTAAATAATATTTGTAGAAGTTATAAGAGGAAATAAATATGAAAACACTTTGTTAATAGTTATACCTCTTCTTTGAGAAAATATTTTGGATTACACCTTAATCCTTCCAGGATTGGTCTTTCGGTGAGACCACAATCTCTAGGATGTGGGGAGGGATTTTTGGGAGATATTAGGGTAGGTATTTACCAATATAGAGCACTCAAAAGGTGTGAGGAAGAATGGACTTGGGGAGTCCATTTATAAATGAGGGCAGTGACACACATGTAATTTTAATTAAAATTTAAATATTATATATGAATACTGATAGACATGGTCTTAAAAACTAATTTTTTTTGAATATATGGTAATAATAGTCTAAATATCATTATAAAATAAAACATAATATAATATTTTGTGGCCTTATAATTTTTTTACCTTAATTAACACGATTAACACTTTAGCATGGTGTCACATTTGTATAATGGTTACTATTCACAGTGATAAAAAAAATTAAATCTATATTATTACCAGACCCTAACCTCCTAATTCTAAATATGGCCTCTATTTTTAATGATTCAGTTTTTTTAAGTGGTATAAATTACTTTTAATGTAAGTTCACAAAATTCAACGACATACAATGTTTAGAAAATTATGTTTTTAGGCATAAAAATGAACATATATCAAAATCAAATAAATATTTTATTAATATGAAATTATATAAATTATTTTTAATCAAATTGAACTTATTTTATTTTAATAAAATCAAAACATAATGGTACTTTTAAATTACTATATTTAAAGAAATGAAATGGATGTTTTTCAAAAAAATTGAAGTTTACACTATTCACTCAAAAATCAATCTCTTGAAAAAAAATATAAAAAATTAACACTAATATTCTTATGATTTGATGATTTATAAATTTTTTTAATTTTTATAATTAATGTTCTTCAAAGTGGAAGAAATTAATTATAACTTCCGCACATAAAATGCAATAATAATTATTTTTGATGAAATTGTATTCATGATGTAGAAAATGAATTTATACTAATTCGTTATCTTGTGACCACCGTTAGATGAATATTACTATAATAGTTAATTTTCATAAATACCACATATCTCTATGATCATCATTTGAAAGTGAATAATTTATTGTGATAAAATACACAACATAAGGAAATTCTTTGAAAAATATTATTTTAATTATATAAAATCATTTGTTTTATAAAACAATTTCAATTATTATACCAAATTACTATATAATATCAATGGTGAAATAGGTATGATAGATATATAATCCCACTAAATATATAAGACTAAGATTTATACTATATTCCTATATAATCCAGCAAATATCCTTAAAATTATTACTTCTCTCTCATCATGATAATAATAGTTATACTTCTTAGCCTTTTGTCTATAGTTTTGATCAGGAATATGATCTTCAAGGAAGGCCATATGGATAAATATTATATATATTTTCATTTATTCCAATTGTATTTTTATTAATTTTTATTATTATAGAAACCATGTAATGTATTTTTATTCATCTATAATTGTAATATTTATTCTCAATAGAATATATCTCATTCAATATTACATCAATGTTATTTGAAACATAATATATAAAAAAATTAAATTAAATAAGTTCTAAAAACATGGTGTTTTACATTCTATGGCCCGTAAAGAAATTTTTTCCCCACAATTTCTTCTTGATCCCAATAAGAAAAGGAAATCCGTTTTAATGGGTGAAATAGGACTTTGAACATCATACTTTTCAAAAGAATTCGCAAAAATGGAACCATGAAAAAGACATAAGGCTTATCTAGAATAATTTTGTAGTGAATGATAAAACGTATGAGAATGAAAGGAAAAAACATTTTTCAATTTTAAAAAATTCTGTTAATAAAAACAAAAATCATAAAAAATAATAACAAAAAATCCTATTGAGATGAAAAAAATGGAAATATGAAGGTCACCTGGACTAACAAAAAATGGAGTTCCCAAATAAGGATAAATTATAAGTAAGTGAAAATATTGACCTGGAAAGAAGATCAATTTAAGAGATAAATTTATACTTTCAGAAGAAGATAATAGACCCTGAATTAATTGGAAATGATCATAAAATTATAACATTTACATTTTAAAGATTACTTTCTTGAGTTTAGGGATTCTTTTTCAATCAAGATAGAGGTAATGAGAAAGTATACTTACCTGATTTATTTCTATTCCATAAGAACAATTTAATACTTTAGTTTTTATTCAAGATGTTTTTACACTTCTATCCAATATCTTACTCAAATCAAGTAACATTCAATATCAATTTTCAATGCATGAATCACTAAAATAATCTTTTAATGGATCACATGTTTAATAAAGGGATGACTTTTTTATCTCATTCTTATATATATTAATCAAAACTAAAAATGGTCAGCACAAGTTAATATAATATCCAATATGAGTAAACTATCCTATGAATAGATACTATATTAATCTCCAAATACTCAACAGTAACACCATTAGTATAACTTATGTCATATAACAAATAACTAACTTAAAACTATTCAAAATATTTGTGAATAGTTTTAAAACCAAATGATCAATTTTTTTTGATCACAAATTCTTCTAAGATCAATTTAAAATTTCCCTCTAAAAAATTAATAATGAATAATTTCATATACCAAAAATTTATATCCCCTAAAAATATATTCTCCCAAATATAAAAATATTTTACATAAACCATAATTACTATAAAACCACAATAAGAATAATGTATTATTTCAAAATATAACAACAACCTTTTTCTCAAATAAACTCCCATCTTATCTAAAAATACTTCCACTTACCTTAAGCATGTAATGATACCAATATAGTAAAATTCATCAAAAATAACATTAATCACATAGTCAGTAAATCACTTTTCAATCCCACAGTTATCCATATGATAAAACAAATGTTCACAAAAATTAATTACCCTTTTATCCCAATTAACCATAACAACAACAATATCAAATATCATATTAACCCTAATGGGTATCAATACCTTTCAAATTATTTATATAATATATAAAATCATTATTCCTCAAATTACATCTTTATTAAAACACATGTTAATCTTTAGGGTTACATATACATCAAACATTTATTAAAACTCAACAAATGCATCCAAAGGTAGCCTCATCACATAAAACCATAAAAGGGGTATATATTACTTTAATTTTTTTTAATAAAACATAGACTTTTTAACCCACGATGATATCTAAAACTCTTAAATATTACTTACATAATAACTTTTTAATATATAATAGTATTTTAACCCTTTCTCTGATACCAACTATAACATCTCATATCTTAATCAACCCATAATTACATGATTTATAGTAAGATTTGAAATTTCATACATTCTCGTGATATTATAGGTTTATAGTTCTATATTACTAGGTAACACAATATATTACATAGGGAATACTTATAGAAAATTCTCAATGTTTTTAACAAAAAACATCATTCTTAAGTTTACGCTCTAGTTTCATTCATAACACACTTTCTTTGTTCAAGGATTTTTTTATATAGGGATAGAGTTCATAATAGATATGTATCATCTTTATTCCATTTTAAAAAATATTTAAAACATGTGATTAACAAATTGAAACTCAATAATGAATATAAAATTAAATGAATCTCATTACTCCATTGGAAAACATGAAAACCCTTGATGATTTTTACCCTTTTAACAATAAAACATTGATCAGATAAATAAAACATATACAAACTATAAAAGAATAATTTTATCAATGGAAACCATTAATAACCATTATAAATCATAAAAAATAATTTAGGCATAATGAGGAATATTATAACTCAAGGAAATATTTCATTGAAAGAAAATATTTCACCATTAAAATTTCATAAATTTTCCTTACCTTATGAAATAATCATATTTACATAAAAACCATTTTCTAGCAAAGATTATTTATCTTGGAGAATTAAATTAATAACATATGTTCACTCATATTTAATCCATCTGAGAATAAATAAAACCCAGTTAATTTCATTGGAGTAACCTACCTGGTTATCTCCATCATTTTTTGTCTTCAAAGAAAATAAATTAACTAATGTATTGGAGAAATATACTAGGCGCACCAAACATCATGAGAAATATCAGCCTCACCCGTCAACATATATAATTATCAGGTATTATATAAATGAATTAAAAATTTACACATCTAATAAATTTTCATCATAAAACCCATTAAAAATTCATTTCAACCAATAATCAAATAACTTTATAATTTTTTATAAAATAGGTATAAATATAATCTTCTTTTTTGAATGCATTAAAAGGAAAAAATACCCAAACCAATCAGAATTTAATTTACATTATAAAACAATGAATATATTAAGAGTCATGTTTTTAATAAACTAAGGACATGATTGAGAGAAATTTATCTGATTCCATGTTTTTGAAAAAGCATTCTATTTACATTTTTCTAAAGGAGGTAAAAATGAGCATTTTAGAAAATGTTGAAAATATTCCCTTAAAAATTTGAAACGTAAGTCAAAATTAGCTGAAATTGAATTTCCAAAAACTCTAATTCATAAATAATAACATTATTGAAACATTTAAAAACATGAATATGTATGGGAATCAATTTAAAATTTTTTAAACAACCTATTAATGGAATATTTCTTGTGGCATTCATAACTTTTAAAAAAAGGATGTTGAAGAGGGGAAATTGAAAGGAATTTATAAACCAATTTAATTCCATTAAATTAATGATAAAATTAATCCATAATTAATTTTATACGCAATATAAGAGAAAAACTAATGAATTTAGCATAAGTCTCAATGGAACAGGATTTAGACAAAAAATTCCTTACCTTAAATACCATATATCATCATACTTTCATTAGAAACGAAATAATAAAATCATATTAGTTATTTACGTGATTAATAAAAAAATAATTTTCATTACATTATCAATATTACATTTATTTCATTTATTACCATGTTTTATTTAGTTACTAAATAAGTAAATTTCATACTGGATTTTTTGATGATCTCAGTTTCATAATCCCAAAACTACTTTAATAAGTTGACCTTGGTTAAAGGGGTCACTATTTCACCATAACCAGAATATTAATCAAGAAATAATTATAATTTTTATATATTAAATAAATTTTTAGAACCATCCATGAAAGGGATATATGAAGAATGAAATAGATTGTATCATGGAGGAGGTTGTCTGCACGTATACACGAGTGACATTTCCGCTTTTCTAATAGGTGGTAAAGAAATAAAGTAAATATATTTTACTATTCTAGAATCATAATAATGTTATAAATTTCATATAAACTAAATATTTTTAACCTTATGTCCATCCATGCGAGGTAGTAATGTAAAACAAATCACATCGCTTCATGGAAGTAGTAGTCCACACATACACACCAGGAACGTTATCATTTTCCAAAAGATAAAATGATAAGAAGTTAAGAAATATTTTATATATAAAATTTTATAATTAGTTCCTAAATATCAAATATATTCATTTTTTCCATCCTTTTAACCATTTTTATGACCTAGTTATAAAAAATAAAACACATCACTTCGAGGTGATGGTAGTCCGTACGTACGCACGAGCGATGATTTAATTTTCCATTGGATTGAAAAGAGGATGAAAAGTTATTGTTCCATAAACTTATTAAATATTTTTTATATGGATGATACTAATGTTATTATATCATCATGGTTAAATAATATTTAAAATAGGTAGAAAAAAATAAACATCAAAACACTTGGTTATGATTTATACCTGTAACACCCCAAGATTTCATTGTGTGTTATTTCTTCAAAATAATTCAATAACTTGCACTAAACGCAACACCGAGTTCAATCGCACCATGAATTACCAAAAACGCCATTCAAAAGAGGTTATTAATAGTATTAACTAAATTTTAAACTTTATATAATCCTTATAATTTTAGAATCCATATTATGAGATTCTTAGACATAATGCAAGAACAAATTCATTTCCAGTATTGCACTTTTATAAACTTTTAATAGTGAACCCTTTTTAAATACAATATTTTGAACTTTTTGACTAAATGGGGACATCAAAAATATAAAATGAAACATCCCAAGCTTCCACGGTACACCTTCCTTTGAATAATACAGTAGCGTGTGTTGTACGCAACTTTGAGTTTTAACACACACCACAACCGATCAAACTATCCATTATGAATAGTAATACCTTCTTTTTAAAATTTTATCTCTCAAAATGGACTTCATTTTTGGATTCGGAATATTGAATTTAGCCTAGGGTGAAATTTTGGTACTTTTCGGATAACTTTAATATTTTGATGAATAGTGAAAATTACTAAATTTTAATTAAAAACAACATTTTTAATCAAAATACTTAATAGTGATATATTATGAATTTGAGTCATTTTAAAGTATATTTAGAATATATTTTTATGATTTAATATAATTTTGGTCATTGGACATAATTTTACAATTAAACCGGACATAAACAAGTGTCAATCTTTTGATAGTTATTATATCTTAAAAACACGCTTTTTGTTTTAACAACGGGAATTAATTTTAAATTAATTTCTGCCACTTCTGTGTTTTCAATTTGGAAAAATGGATTCCATATTTGTAATGAGGATGTTCAAATTGTGTAAATAGGTAACTATTATTTTTAGTCATTTTGAATAATTATTGCGGTAAATATTTTATTTACCATGGTTAAGGGTAAATCCGGTAAATAAGGGTTAAATAAATAATATTATAATAATACTAAATTACACTAAAACATGTCCTAACCTTATTGGTTGATACATGTTCGACCATAGGCATATTTGGGTCAATTTTGGGACCCCATGGATCCACTTGTAGGTGATAGTGACACTTTATTTTAATTAAGTTAGTATGAATACAAAAATGACACAAGCATATATCTTTTAGAAAAACAATTTTTACATATGGTTATATATGTTGGATTTTAGACTATAAATATTAATTAGAAAGATAAAAATATTTACAACATAATATTATTTTATTTATAATTTTTAGACATTATATAATTTAATTTATTTATGACACAATGATGATGCAGGAATTACCATAATAGTGAAAATTAATATAATTGATATTATAAATACACAAATAAATATAATTTGAGACTTTTTATGAATTAAAATAATTTTATATGTTAATATGATATGTTAGGAATTATTTAATTAATTGTTTTCGAAATAATCATTCTGTTATGAGTTTCACAAAAATCAACTATTGAATAGTGTCAAAATTGACATAAAAGAGTTTTTAAAACAAATATTATATTATTAATTGATATTAAATTCCTAAAAATCTAAGGTTCATCAAAGAGACTTATATCAACATAGGTGTATAATTGAGGGACCACTTTGGGGTATCTTGGATGTATATAGTAAGTTTATTAACAATATTATATAAAAATACAAAGAGACATTGTAAAAGTGAAACTAATTAACTAATAGTTAATACTTAAAGATAAGGTTATTATAATTCCCCACACCTGTATAAATTCTATTGGATGAGTTGTTTTCGACCCATACCCACCTTGAAATTTAAATAATCAACTTTGGATCCATTATAAACCGAATATGAATTTATTATAAATTAATATTTCTAGCTTTTCCAAAGGTGCCCATCACCCCTCTTATAAAAGGGAACTCCTCCTTCTCATTTCTTCACACCTAAAAAGCCTTTTGGTTTTCCCAAACTCTGCCCAAATACACTCCCAACTTACCTCACTACAACCTAGAGGCCTTAGTTTGATCCGAAAGCCAACCTAAGGAGCCCTTTTGATCAAATCAAAAGGAAGAACCCGAAGAAGAGGTAATGATTTCACCACCCTTTTCCAAGTTCCTTTCTTCTTCCACTTCTTCTTCATTTGTTATTACCATTCTAAAATAATAACTCCAGTATCATTTATATACTATGATGTTGTTATAAATATGGTACAACCATATTCATTATTATATCTACCCTTTTAATAACATGTCACCATACGTGCGTACGTACGGCTTACCGTCTCCACGTCGTGGTGTAATTGTTATTCAATATATTATTATTTTGATGGGTATAATAATGATGTGTAAATCATGTAAATAACAAATATAACATGTTAATTATTCTGTATATATGATATACCATCCATTTATATATTATTTTAATATCAAAATAAGGATATTGTCACTCGTGCGTACGTACGGACTACCGTCTCCACGAACGCAACGAGATTCATTCTCCATCATATCCATTCAAATATAATTCTCATTTGATGATTAATAATAGTATCTAAGGACTTGATGTCATTCTGGATATGATTAATATACAACCTATCCATTACAAACATTGCTTACGTAACAAAACATATAAAATAAAACGAGTAAGTTAACACCCGAAACAACGATAATACTAAGATATTATTAACAAATCAATGATAAAGATCATATATGATATCATATGAATGTATATGATTCTTGTATAATTTAATAACAATTATTTCACTATTATACCGGAGGTTAACCTACCCCAACCAAGGAAAAGTACAAGGTAAGGGTTTATCTTACAATCTCATCATTATCTGAGGTTGTTTATACGTAATAATCTACTGGGATTTCTTTAACATCCACATCCATGTTTCATCGAAATGTATTTCAAAACATTTTTACTATTTACAAAGAATATGGGTTAAAGTCATTTATAACCTTATTTTTTTTAAATGAATCTTTCCGTCGTTTTCCAAACAAGGCACTTTTTACCTTTCGACAAATTTAAGGTAAGAATGTTGTTTTAAATTATACGGCGGGTGCAGTTATTTACTGCCGTTATAAAATCATCAAAGCTTCCATTACAAGCATATAAGAATATTTTAAAAGTAAATGTTTTATTTTATAATTATGTGACTTTTAAATGTTTTCAAAATAAACATTTTAAGAATTTTTGGAAGTTACTCTTTATCAAGATCATAATTTTAAATGTTTTAAAGATTTATCTTTCTAAATATTTTTAATTAATGTCTATGTTTTCAAAATGATTTTAAAGACTTATTTATATGGACATGAAGGTTTTGAAATGATATTTATTTTTAAAAGTTTCAAATTGGTATGGGACACTTTGATTCAAAAATCTTTTTTAAATTACTTCCTTTATAAATGTGTGACCTTTCAATAATTTCCAGAAAAGAGATATTTCTCTCAAATAGTTTTGATTTCATCTAGGCCAATATCCTTTGATGGATTTTAAGCTTATTTGAAGTTGATTTATTATGATACAAAACTTTTTTATTGTATTTAAGGTTTTGTGATATGTTTTACTGTGGATGTGTTATTTTTATACCATTCATGTTTTATGTAGAAAGTATTGACATTTCGTATGCTAGTTTTAATACGAATGTTTATGTTATGTTTAAACCTTTTCATATGGGAATGCATTGGACTTAGTAAGTGACGGGTGGAGCCCATTATCGCTCCTTGATGCATCGGTCGGTCTCATGAGACAAACTAGTGTCTTTGCACAAGGCCTTGGAAAAATCTTATTTGTAGTCTTGACACGAGGCCTTGGCTATGTGGTTATGATAGTCTGGCATTATGCATTCCATCATTATGAAAGTGGTTATTGATCTTGAATGTGATTATTCTATTAGTAGAATATCCATGTGAATAATTAAATGGAATTATTTCATTTTACTTTTGCCATAATATGTTGAAGTTCAAGTTTAAAAGGCTTTTGTTTTGGTTATACATTGCCTAAAATATATATGCTTATTTTTGAAAGTTTACGCTAAATTGTTATCCTTACTGGGCATTTGAGATCACCCCTTTTCTATGTTTTATTTTTCCCAGTATGTGAAGAAGTAAGTTATGAATGACCTGCAGGGATATTATGAGGGGATAATAGTGTGGACTTTGGAGACATTAGGTTATTGTATTAGTTTTTCACTTTATGATGTAATGTAAAATTTTATGAATATATATAGTGTTTCCAAGGCTACTAAACCAATCGGTCTTTCGAGATTTGATATTTCTTGTGATCATGCCAATGTTATGTAATAATGCACTAACTCTGGGTAACTGGGTCGGGGCGTTACAGTTGGTATCCGAGGAAGTTTAGTACAAACCTTGGAAGCTAGATTTAGATAAACTCTGAATAGAGCACATAGACCTAAGATGGATTTTGTGGATTTATATAGAAGAACTTCCTAGAATTTTGGTATTGTAGAGATTTTGTGAGTTTTCCGAGCAATACATCCCTGTCTGGATACGAGCAGGTCGAGGTAGCTCTGGCACAGATGTACCTAGGGGTAAAACCCGAAAAAACCGCTTTGAGCTAGACACGAACGGGAACTGGTGCACGACAACGGGCCTTGCTGCACTCTTGGTTACGACACTCCCAGGGGATATGCTTAGGATAATTCTCATTTTCTGTACAAACCATTATGAAGGGTTTATGAGTATATACTTCCTCAAAGTAGACATTTTTATGATTATGGATTATATCCATAAACTTTTTAATTTATGTTATGTGTTTTACAAGTTTGGGATTAGGTATTGTTATTCATAAACTAATCTAGTGTAGGCCATTGTTTAGAAATGTCGCCCAGTAGAAGGAATGAGAACTCCAGTAATTCACATGATCCAAAGAGAAGGAAGGATCATATGTTTCATGGTCTTAAGCTAGAATTTATAAGAGAAATAGTCGCCCATGTATTATCATCATATGAAGAAATAATATCATGTGTTGATAAGATAAGTAAAGAGTTAACTATGTCCTATGGCTTTGAAGGGAAGCAAGAGAAGAAAAGGATGGGAGAGGGAAAGATGGATAAAGTGAAGAGGGAAAAGAAGAATTTTCCCATATGTGATAACTTTGGGAAGAAACACCATGGAACTTGCCTAAAAGGAATGGGAGTTTGTTATAAGTGTGGAGGAAAAGGGCACAAAGTATGTGAATGCAAGGGTAAGAAAATGGTTTCAAATGTACAATGCTTCATTGGCGAGGAGTTTGGACACTACACGAACCTATGTCTCAGTCATCAGACTATGCCGCAAATGATGCTATTGGATAATAATAAAGTTATGATACTACCACAGATGAAGAGGAATGATTAAAGTTCTTATGTTGATTATGTCATTTGAGTGTTGTATCAACAATGTACTTGTTATAATAATTATGGAGTATATAAGGATTGTACTGCAGTACAATTTCATTATGGACTTGAGATTGTGTGGAACAATGAAAAGTGACTCAATATCAGGTTAAATTTTTGGAAAATATATGGTTGAGAGAAAGATAAACCATAATATGGTTCTGATACCGAGGTAGTGAGTTTAGAATAATACATGATTTTTTTGGATAAATTATATTGGATATTCTTTACTACCTTGAAACTGATTAATGATTTGTATATTCCATCATTGTTGGGGTTTACAACATTTTTGGATTGAAGAAGTATATCTATTATTCTATAAGGAATAAGGGATCATGAATGTAATCAATAAGGTTTTATGATAATTCAGGATGTTGTAGTGTTTTAAAAGAATACATGATGAAGGTGATAACATGTTATTACGTGGCAAAAAAAAGGATCTTCATTGTGTTTACCGTCCTTATAAATTTTGTACTGAAGTATTTTGGATAGTTCTAGTTTGGATTATTTTGGATTTCCATAAAAGGACAACCCGGAGGTCGGGCGACAACACGTCGCGTCCGGCAAGGCCATGAGACTTGAACCTACAACTGAAGGGCGACAAGGGTGTATCACCTACCACAGACCCACGTGATGTCCATGATTAAATAATTTAGTTTTTTTTAAGATCTGGTAGATGAGTTATAAATTCGTTTTTTTGGAACCCTATACGAATAGGATAAATAGAATATTTTTTTTGCGTTCTATTATCTTTTAGAGTGAAAGATGAGTTTGTAGTAGAAATTAGTTAAAGGATGTAACTATACTTGTCAAGAATATATTTTTCTTATTCTCTTATTCTATGAAGAAATTAATTCTTATACTTTATTTATGGAATCCTAAAAACAAAAATGTGTTATCCTAATACCCTATGTTTTGTTGAACCGATGGTATCTCGAATCATCATAGATTGATGAATTTAAGGACCTCAATTTTTCACTTGTTTGTGATTGATGACCTCAATCACTACCTATAAATATTTACATTTTTCCTCCAATTATATGTCTCTAATTTCCACCAATGTTCTTTTATTGAGATCATAATTTGGTGGTGACCCTTTCATTTCTCTTTTCCTCATATTAAGACTAAATTTTAGTAACCCAATTTCCGATGTGGGTTTTCCCACAAATATATTTTCTATTTTCAACCTTTTATTTTCAAAAAACAATTTCAAATTGCGAGGACGCAATTTATTGAAGGAGGGGATAATGTAACACCCCAAGATTTCATAGTGTGTTATTTCTTCAAAATAATTCAATAACTTTAACTACACGCAACATCGAGTTCAATAGCACCATGACTTACCAAAAAAGACATTCAAAAGTGGTAATGAATAGTATTAACTAAATTTTAAACTTTATATAATCCTTATAATTTTAGAATCCATATTATGATTTTCTTAGACATAATGCAAGAACAAATTCATTTTCAGTATTGCACTTTTATAAACTTCTAATAGTGAACCCTTTTTAAATAAAATATTTTAATCTTTTTGACTAAATGGGGACATCAAAAATTTAAAATGAAACATCCCAAGCTTCCATGGTACGCTTTCCTTTGAATAATACAGTAGCGTGTGTTGTACGCAACTTCGAGATTTAACACACACCACAACCGATCAAACTAGCCATTATGAATAGTAATACCTACTTTTTGAAATTTTATCTCTCAAAATGGACTTCATTTTTTGATTCAGAATATCGAATTTATCCTAGGGTGAAATTTTGGTACTTTCCAGATAAATTTAATATTTTGATGAATAGTGAAAATTAGTAAATTTTAATTAAAAACAACTTTTTTAATCAAAAATATTAATAGTGATAAATTATGAATTTTAGTGGTTTTAAAGTATATTTAGAATATATTTTTACGATTTAATATAATGTTGGTCATTGGACATAATTTTACAATTAAACCGGACATAAACAAGTGTCAATCTTTTGATAGTTATTATCTCTTAAAAACACGCTTTTTGTTTTAACAAAAGAAATTAATTTTAAATTAGTTTCTGCCAGTTATGTGTTTTGAATTTGGAAAAATGGATTCCATATTTGGAATCAGGATGTTCAAATTGTGTAAATAGGTAACTTTTATTTTTAGACATTTTGAATAATTACTGCGGTAAATATTTTATTTACCATGGTAAAGGGTAAATCCGGTAAATAAGGGTTAAAAAAATAATATTATAATAATTCTAAATTACCCTAAAACGTGTCCTAACCTTATTGGTTGATACATGTTCGACCATAGGCATCTTTGGGTCGATTTTGGGACCCCATGGAGCCACTTGTAGGTGATAGGGACACTTTATTTTAATTAAGTTAAAATGAATACAAAAATGACACAAGCATAGATCTTTTAGAAAAACAATTTTTTCATAGGGTTATATATGTTGTATTTTAGACTATAAATATTCATTAGAAAGATAAAAATATTTCCTACATAATTATAGTTTATTTATAATTTTTAGACATAAATAATTTAATTTATTTATGACACAATGATGATGCAGTAATTACCATAATAGTGAACAATTAATATAATTGATATTATAAATACACAAATAAATATAATTTGAGACTTTTTATGAATTAAAATAATTTTTTAAGTTAATATGACATGTTTGTAATTATTTAATTAAATTTTTTCGAAGTAATCATTTTTTATGAGTTTCACAAAAATCAACTATTGAATAGTGTCAAAATTGACATAAAAGAGTTTTTAAAACAAATATTATATTATTAATTGATATTTAATTCCTAAAAATCTAAGGTTAGGCCAAGAGACTTATATAATGATAGGTGTATCATTAATGGACCACTTTGGGGGTCGCTTGGATGTATATAGTATGTTTATTAACCATATTTTATTAAAATAAAAAGAGACATTGTAAAAGTGAAACTAATTAACTAAGAGTGAATACTTAAAGATAAGGTTAATATAATGACCCAAACCTGTCTAAATTCTATTGGTTGAGTTTTTTTCGACCCATCCACACTTTAACATTTAAATAATCATCTTTGGAGCCACTATAAACCGAATATGAATTTATTATAAATTAATATTTCAGGCTTTTCCAAAGGTGCCCCTCACCCCTCTTATAAAAGGGAACTCCTCCTTCTCATTTCTTCACACCATCAAAGCCTTTTGGTTCAGAAAACCTCTGCCCAAATACTCTCCCAACTTTACTAACTACAACCTATAGGCCTTAGTTTGATCAGAAAGCCAACCTAAGGATCCCTTTTGATCAAATCAAAAGGAAGAACCCGAAGAAGAGGTAATGATTTCACCACCCTTTTCGAAGTTCCTTTCTTCTTCCACTTCTTCTTCCCTTGTTATTACCATTCTAAAATAATAACTCCAGTATCATATATGTACTGTGATGTTATTATAAATATGGTACAACCATATTCAGTATTATATCTACCCTTTGAATAACATGTCACCATACGTGCGTACGTACGGCTTACCGTCTCCACATCATGGTGTAATTGTTATTCAATATATTATTATTTGGATGGGTATAATAATGATGTGTAACTCATGTAAATAATAAATATAACATGTTAATAATTCTGTATATATGATATACCCTCCATTTATATATTATTTTAATATCAAAATAATGATATTGTCGCTCGTGCGTACGTACGGACTACCATTTCCACGAACGTGATGAGATTCATTCTCCATCGTATCCATTCAAGTATAATTCTCGTTTGATGATTAATAATAGTATCTAAGGACTTGATATAATTCTGGATATTATTAAGATACAACCTATCCATTACAAACATGGCTTACGTAACAAAACATATAAAATAAAACGAGTAAGTTAACACCTGAAACAACGATAATACTAAGATATTATTAACAAATCAATGTTAAAAGATCATATATGATATCATATGAATTTATATGATTCTTGTATAATTTAATAACAATTATTTCGCTATTATACAGGAGTTTAACCTACCCCAACCAAGGAAAAGTACAAGGTAAGGGTTTATTTCACAATCTCTTCATTATCCGAGGTTGTTTATACGTAATAATCTACTGGGATTTCTTTATCATCCACATCCATGTTTCTTCGAAATGTATTTCAAAACATTTTTACTATTTACAAAGAATATGGGTTAAATTCATTTATACCCTTATTTGTTTTTAAAGGAATCTTTCCGTCATTTTCCAAACAAGGAACTTTTTACCTTTCGACAAATTTAAGGTAAGAATGTTTTTTTAACTTATACGGCGGGTGCGGTTATTTACCGTCATTATAAAATCGTCAAAGCTTCCCTTACAAGATTATAAGAATATTTTAAAAGTAAATGTTTTATTTTATAATTATGTTACTTTTAAATGATTTTAAAATAAACATTTTAAGAATTTTTGAAAGGTACTCTTTATCAACATCATAATTTTAAATGTTTTAAAGATTTATCTTTCTAAATATTTTTAATTAATGTCCATGTTTTCAAAATGATTTTAAGGACTTATTTATATGGAAATGAAGGTTTTGAAATGATATTTATTTTTAAAAGTTTCAAAGTGGTATGGGACACTTTGATTCGAAAATCTTTTTTAAATTACTTCCTTTATAAATGTGTGACTTTTCAAAAATTTCGAGAAAAGAGATATTTATCTCAAATAGTTTTGATTTCATCTATGTCAATATCCTTTGATGGATTTTAAGTTTATTTGAAGTTTATTTGTTATGATACAAAACTTTTGTATTGTATTGAAGGTTTTGTGATATGTTTTACTGTGGATGTGTTATTTTTATACCATTCATGGTTTATGGAGAAAGTATTGACATTTCGTATGCTAGTTTTAAAACGAATGTTTATGTTATGTTTAAACCTTTTCATATGGGAATGCATTGGACTTATTAAGTGATGGGTGGAGCCCGCTATAGCTCCTCGATGCATCGGTAGTTCTCATGATACAAACTAGTGTCTTGGCACAAGGCCTTGGAAAAATATTATTTGTAGTCTTGGCACGAGGCATTGGCTATGTGGTTATGATAGTCTGGCATTATGCATTCCATCATTATGAATGTGGTTATTGATATTGCATGTGATTATTCGATTAGTAGAATATCCATGTGAATAAGTAAATGGAATTATTTCATTTTACTTTTTCCATAATATGTTGAAGTTCATGTTTAAAAGGCTTTTGTTTTGGTTATACATTGGCTTAAATGTATATGCTTATTTTTGAAAGTTTACGCTATATTGTTATCCTTACTGGGAATTTGAGATCACCCCTTTTCTATGTTTTATTTTTCCCAGGATGTGAAGAAGTAAGTTATGAATGACCTGTAGGGGTATTATGAGGGGATAATAGTGTGGACTATGGAGACATTATGTTGTTGTAGTAGTTTTTCACTTTATGATGTAATGTAAAACATTATGAATATATCTAGTGTTTCCAAGGATACTAAACCAATCGGTCTTTCGATATTTGATATTTCTTGTGATCATTCCAATGTTATTTAATAATGCACTGACTCTGGGTAACTGGGGTCGGGTCGTTAAAATACCTCTTCTTTTGGAAACCTCCATTGGATTACAATTTAATCCTTTTAGATTTGGAATTTTGGTGGGATAAGAACCTATAAGAAATAAGGAGGTTTATTTGTTAGATATTTGAGTAGGTATTGGATGAGATATAATTCCAGAAATTTTTGAGTAAGATAGTAGTTGAGTTTCCCTTTAATATGTGATGGGAGTGACATACTTGTAATGTTTCTTATCTTTTAAATATTATAAATGTCTTAAGTAGGGTTAGGTGGCTTAAAAACTATAAAATTTTGAACATAAGGTGATAAAAATATAAATATCATCATCCAATAACACTTAATATAATATTTTGTGGCCTTATCACTTAATTTATACCATAATTAACCTCTTTTACCTTTTCGGTGGTGATATATTTTGTTCATTGGTGCAATTCACAATTATCAAAAAATAAATAAACATATCAAAAAATTTGATACCCCTAATTCCAAATATGAAATAATTTTTTTAAGATTTAATTTTTATATGTTTCATAAAGTACGTTTAATATAAATTGCCAAAATGAAATGGAAGACAGTTTTTAGAAAATTGTGTTTTTAAGCATCAAAATAAACTTATTCCAAAATCAGATATAATGTTGATTCATATAAAGGTATTTAGATTGTGTTTAATAAAATTGGTAATATTATATTTTAAACCCAAATCCAAAATTTAATTGGGATTTTAAAATATATGATTTAATGAAAATAAATGACTGTTTTTCAAAAATCGCCATTGGTCACTATTCACTCAAAATCAATTTTTTTAGAAACAAATTATAAGACTATAATGACAAGATGATTTCAGAAATTATTTCCATTTCTAAAAAAAATATTTATAAAAATTGAAGAAATTAATTATAGTTTTCATCCATAAAATTCAATGAACCCCATTTTTGAAGGAAATATATTTATGCAATATAAAATGAATTTATACTCATTCTTTATCTAGTAAGCAAAATTAGATTAGTATTAATCTATTAGTTCAAATGATTAAATATCACATAATTTTATAGTCATCTTTTTAATTTGATTAGTTTATTATGATAAAGTACACAAGACCATAAAATCATTTCTTTGAAAAATATAATTATAGTCAAATAAAATCATTTATTTTTATAACTTTACTAATATTATACTCAATGAATATATAAGTCCACCAGTCATAGAGGTCCAATGGATATATATTTCTAATTATAATATAATCCAAATAGATATATTACCTTACTATATAATCTCACATAACTCCCTAAAATCAACAATTCTCTCTCATTATGCCAATAATAGTTATACTTCGTAGAAATTTATCCTTAGTTATAATCGAGATTAAGATCTTAATAGAATACTGTAACGATAAGGATGATATGATCATGATTTTTTTCATTTATTTAAATTTTATATTTCTTAATTTTGATTACTATAGCATCCTAAAAATGTATTAATGTTTATCTAGAATTATAATATTTTATCCAAAAAACACACATCACATTATATTTTTTCCATTTTTGTGTGAAAAAAAGCTATAGAAAATTATTTAAATAAAATATATTCTTAAATATTAGGTTTTTACACATGTAGTAACAATTGATGATTTTGAACAGGTTATGATGGCCAATGTGTGTCTAAATATGACTCTAATTGATGGCATGTGATTGAGAGCTTAGTTATGAACTAGGATGATAAAGAAAATGCATCATATAGATCCATGTAATTATTTTTTTATTTTTTTATTCCCTTGATTTCATATGTGTATACCTAGTGTGAGGTAAACTAGCATGAGATCTACCAATATTCTCATCTTGTACTATGAGTTCGAGGATGATATGGTTTCCAATGGATAGTGGGTAGGGATTTCAGAGATTGAGATGATTCATCGTGCATTTGTGTTTGTGATGGAATGATGAGATAGAGAAAAGATATGATAATTTGTGGCATGGATCTGGAAAAAGAATTTTAGAGGATCCATGAAAACTCTGATAAAATTCTCTTATATAGAGATACTGATTTTTTGTAAAATGAGAGAGGAATTCATCGATGAATTCTAAATTTCTCTCATAGATCAATAAATTGATTGAAACATTGATATATTTCTTGAAAGATATATAAGACTCTAGAATCGTCTAGGTGAATTTGAAGCTATAATGATATGTGTTCACTAATTAGAGATCCACAGGTGGGTGTTTTGTTGTGTGTGATCATGGGGATATGAGTAGGGAAGCAGAATCATGGTGTGTGTTAGGAGCTCTCTAATAATGATTCACTTAAGAGAATTACTGTTTCTAATAGAATTTTTCATGGATAACTATCATGTATAATTACCTGAGGGGGACTAAAAATTACATTTATCCATAGTTTCTAGATTATGGGACTCCAAACATGAATGTAATTTGATTCTTTTCACTCAAGATAAGACTGCCAGTTGAGTTGGGATTTGTTCTTATATTGGGAATGCAGTAAGAGGATTGATTTGAGGGTCAGGAGAAGGCTGATGTTGATTCTTTTAACAACATCTCCAGATTCATTTTTTTATGGTTATATGTTATTCTAGAGAATATATTATACATTTCTCTGAGTATCAATGAGTTTTTACTATCTTAATCATTTGGTATATGTGTTCTGCAAAATAAGAATGGTTGATGTGGTAGTGTGATCATGATCATCAAGCATTAGTGTGACTATGGTGGTGAAGGGATCTTGTTAGTGTTTGATCCACAATAATAATTAGGGGATGTGGTATGATCACACTAACTAGTAGACATATTATTATGATTGGATAAAAAGTAATGTTTTCATATGTTTAAAGGTTAATTTTCATTAAGACCTATAGAGGTTTTCGGTGGATGGAAATGCCTACTATGGATTGGATAAACGTATAGTGTGATGAGATCCCTTAAAGTACATGGGTGATTAATTGTGGATTTGAGATAGAGTTTGGTAGAAGTTGTCGACATCCTGGGTTGAAAATACACGGGGTGATATATTACATGTTTGGAGAAAGGAAGTGATGATTACATACATAAGTTACTTTTTTATGATATTTTTAATCATCACAATCTAAAATTTAATAAATCTATGTTTTTTATTTACCTTCTATCATTGGATTCATTGTGAATGTGTATTATATCATTTTTTCTTTTTGTGTCAACCATTTTAAGACACTAATAGGTCTATTATATAGCCTTGGAGTAGGTTTTTGTTGGGAATGAATGTTTCATGTAATGTTTTAGAAGGAATCTAAGACAGTATTGAATTTTTGTTGAGAAGTAGTGAATTTCAATTGATGGTTGTATTGCATATAAAAAGATGATACATTGGTAGTATTGATGGTTAGCTTCTGAGACCTTGTGTGGTAGATATTATTCATTCTTCTTGGCCCATTATTTATTTAGAATCTTTGATCCTTTTTTTATCTCAAGATAAGTGGTTAGAAAAAGATTAGGTGAAACTAGATGTGTTTTGGAAGAACAATGAACCTTTATTTAAAGGAGGGGAGATCACTACTCTCCCAGGGTTGGATGATAAATATTTCAAGGTTTTGAATGAATATCCTAGGTGAACCTCACACTTTCAAATGATTATATTCTCAATATCATGTTTTTTTGGTTGGTCAGTATTGTAAGTGTCTTTTTTTTGCAAGTTCATTAATTGTACCAATGTAACCAGGCCTTATAATTGATATGTCCTTTTGTGGGTATGTTTTACAAGGACATGATATTTTTCCAATGTTTAGTTTGACAAAAAAAGTTTCCTTGAATGGAACCCATATTATAGTTAGCTTAATAAAGAATAACGTATTATTATTACAGTCTTTTGGGATTTTGAAAATTTTTGTGTTTGTTATGGTTGACTACCTTGCAGCACATTACTTGTATTTATTGGTTAGAAGCTGATTTGAGGGTTCCATATTCCGTGATGGAAGGTTAATTAATGTGATGTTTGGTTATTTTCAGTTTTCTTCTTTTTACGTGTCAAAACATTTAAGGTGGGAAAGACGTAATAATATGAGCTTCTATATAAAAGTAACTTTACATTTGAATGAAATTCGATGATCGTTCAGTGTCATTAGGTTTATTGGAACTCATCTAAATTTAGATGAATCCTTTTTTTTTGCTTGATTGATTGTTGTTGGAAATTTATAGGGGAAAAATTAATATTTTGATTAAAATGGAAAAAAAATTTAAATCCCCCCACCACAATATGTTAGGTTGAAAAATGTATTTCACCATTGGATATAAATTGGTGTGTTCACCCTTAGGTAATATTTTCATAATTCTATAGTGATGATGATGATTAATTTTTTGAATTAATAATATTGATTAGTTCTTTCACTCGAAAATTGGTAATATTGTATATTATTTTCATCAAATGGTTGTTGTTTTGAATCCATTAGAATCATTTATAGTAATATTTATTGATATGGGGCCGACAATGTTGGGTCCCGGCACTGATGAACGTAAGGAATGTTTTGGGACATTGGTCCCCCGACCCACTTATGGAAAATAAAACATTAATATCATTTAATAGCATTGATATATTAGAAAAGAAAGGGATGTGGATGGAATAACTTCCTCCCACATTATCTCTCCTATCTCTCCCTCACTCTCTATCTACCACAAGGGCTGATAGAGCTCGAGAAGATAGTGATATTGGGTGGAAATCATAGGGAAGCTATATTGGAGGTGTGGTTATTTGAGATGAACCTTAAAACCCCATTTATTTTTTCATTAGTTATGTTTCTGTTAAATTTTTAGATCAATTTTGGTCTTCCTTATTTTACTTCTTCATATGTATATGAAATCAAAAAAATTGGTGATACGATCATAATGGTATAATGAAATGGGTTATAAAATGTTTGGATCGAAGAATATCTTAGAAAGATTAGGTTGGGGAAACCAACATCTCACTAGTATTCTAGATCCTTCATGGAATAATTTATTGAAATTAATACCAGCTTTAGTTTTAGGGTGATAAAATGAATTAGGACTGAGGATTTTAAGTATTTCTAAGAATGTTGAGTCAGACGGTGGTGGATAGAGGTGGAACTTCCAATAAAAGAAACACTGTCCATGAGGGGAATACAATGAATACACTTTTGTCACCAAAAATAAATAATTATATATAAATAAATAATAAAAATAAGACATAAAAATTCAAGGGGGTGCCACTCGTTTAATACAGGTCATAGTTGTGGCCAGTCCCAGTAGGGGGCTGAATATGCAGAGTGCAACATAAAGGGGGAGGATACCATCATCCCTCTTGAAATATAATACATATTCTATACTGTATAAATATAATAGTTTTAATAAAAGGTATCATTTTCAAATAGAGAAAAGGAATAAACCCATTTGGCACCATTTTTGAAAAGAATCTCAATGGTGATGGTTTTGAGAGCATCAATGTTTTTCTAAAGGGGTGTTTTGAGAATTAGAGATTGTTGAGTGTCGATGATGACAATGATGATACCCAAGTAATATTATGATACCCCCCAAAAAAAAATTCACAAGTAGAACATAATGGAATCCTTTTTTCTTGATATGGTTTCCAAAATATTATGAAAATATTTTTTTTTGATTTTGGACGTAGACATTTGTGGGCTCAATTCAAAACCTCGTAGTGTTGATAAGGTCATGGGGATAGATTATCATAAAAATTGTATATGGGAAGTTCAAGGAAATTTGTCATGCCACTTTCGGGACGTGGGTAGTGATGAGAATTCTAGACGAGGTTGTCTAGTTTCTTGGGTTGGCTGAGAAATAATAATATTATTACATGATAATAATTGTATTAGTGGGATGTTATAATTTGTAAATGAGAACTTGAATCAGACAGCTGAATGAATTTATTAACCCTAAGGTGTGTTAACTAGTATATGTTTAAAACCTAGTAGTGGTGATAAGTTGTTGAAAACATGGGGGATAATGATGAAAAATTATTACAATTCCTTCTAAATCATCTTGACAATGCTTATAGAGATTAAAAATTCATTGTAAAATAGTTAATTTTAGGCAAGGATCATATATGATTAGAATGAAAGAAGAAACATTGAAAAAGGTTGATGTGTTTTAGTAAAGATGAAAGATAATTATCTAGAAATTGGATAAATTAAGAATGAATCCAAGTACTTAAATAAAATTAGGAATTAAGGGAATTGGTATTTTCATAATGAAAATGATAGGAATGAAACTATACAGGGACATTTGTATGATATAAATAAGATCGTTTGTATTGAGGAATGAAATGGAATATATTAGAATAAAAAATTTGGTCAAATATATTGTATTACAAAGGGTGATAATGATGAATAATATTTTAAGATAACAATGTAAATCGTTGAAAATGGTGGGGTAATGTAGTATTGTAAATTTGATTACTGGGATGACACGGATGAAATTCTTATCGAATAAGGTGGTTCCAACCTAGCCCTTTCATGTGAAACGAATAATTCACTAACAAAACTAATCGTTATTGAATTATTATCTCTATCATGTGATCAGTTGTGATTGTAAAGACATGTTTGGTATGTTGTGGAATCTATTGATGAATAGGTGAGAAGTAATATTGATTGTGTTTTGATGTGACTAGCAAGATAATTCAACAGCTAATATTCATCTAATGTTAAATTATTGTTAGTTTTTTAGGATCTTGGTCAATAAGGGACTCGATGTGGAAGGAATAGAAGTAACATATATACTTCTCATGAATATTGTGAGATATATAGGTGGATCCTAGTTTGTGATTGATTTCACATGCTCATTATTCTGAGTTGTGAATCAACCTACAATGAACGAATATAGATAGCGACAGGATCCGAAGATGGATCTATAGTGCACTCATCTTATGTATAGGGTATGACTGAGATGGCAGTGGCAATACCTTATCTCCCCCATGGATCTAGGTAGGAAATAGAAATAAAATATGCTTGTATCTTCCAAAAATCACCCACTTCTCTAGGATTAGATAGGTCCGATAATTATAGGTGATAGTTAGGGATTTTTAATTCCTACAACATTCAAAACGAGATTAATGGATATGGGTATTTCCTCCAGTACTCTCAATATAATGGAATAATATATGGGATGTGTGGAGATTTGTAGTTCCTCTTTCATCCTTGGTGTGTGAATATGATTAACAATAATTCAGCCGAGTGGAAACACCCCCTTATATTTCATAGTTCATGGATTGAGGCGGATGATGATGCAAAAAATGTTATCTCTACTCACTACCCACTAGTCAATGGTTGGGAGTAATAGATGATCAGAAAAAACCCTAGAGATGTCTATTTCTATCAGTACACCAGTATAAAACATTACCCCTAGTGTTTTATATTTCCTCCCACATCTGAACACTTTTATCTACAAAGATTTTTCTTTCCTTTGGAAGATATGTGTATTTCCTCTAGTACATATGGGATAGTTTTATATTCATATTTCCTCCAATTCTATCAAAATAGGAGGAGACATGTATTTCATTCATCTTCTCATGAATAGTGCATGTAGGGTGAATTATTGGTATATATATCTATGATTAGTCATGAGATATTTGTCTGTTTCGTTGATGGGGAAATTTTTTTTGGTGAGTGTGATAAATGTGAGCTATGAATATATTTTTCTAGACTGATCATGGATATGTATGGTTACAACGTTGGGTGATGTCAAATTATTTATACTTTACTTTATGTGGATGAAAGTAGACACTAGATGTATACAAGGTCAGCACACGACTTGGGATCACCATACCGTGTATTTTTATATTCACCTATGAATGTGAACATTCACATTGTTCACCTCATCTTCATGAAGATCGGTGGATGTGGATAATGGAAGCTCATATAAATGGGATATGGAGAAATTATTGTTTTTCTATAGAGTGTAATCATGATGATGGTCACTCTCAGGTTTTCAATTTTAGGGATGGAATCTGGTTAGTATTTTATGGTTGAACTGAGTGATATACATTAAATTATAATGATTTTTTATATGTGTGAATGTTTTATTGTTATGTTTTATATTTCATGCATGTTATGGTTGATATTGATATATGATATTCGATGATGGGTTGCATGTTGTTGTAATTACTCTCTTGATTATGATAATACATCAGTGTTGGTGACCCACTCCTGGCCAGTTATATGAAGTCTTGGATTGTCACTTACCAGTATGTCTAGATGTGATAGTTTTTCCCTAATCTGGCCATGGTGGTCATGGGTTTTAGTTTAGGTCCAAATAATTTTGGGAGTTTTTATGTATTTTTGTGCTTGAGAATAAATCTTAGGGTTATATTTTACTTGTTATTTTTTTGATGGTTCTGTTTTTTTGTTTCCAATAGGTGGTTATATCTTCTCCTAACCATTTTCCATAGACCTTGATGCCTTTATTACTCTAAAATCTTATTTAATGGTTTCATGATATATTTGATATTTTTTTTATTTTTCATATGAAATATAATTTGTTAAATTTCAAATTCAACAATTTTTTCCAAAGTCATGTATATATATTGAATTATGAATAGATCATGGGTGTTCAATATCTTATAAAATCATCCATTACAGTTTTCATGTGAGTGTTTCTTATCAATAAAAAATGTATTGTTTCTATAAACGGAGTTATGTTTTGTGAGATGTTTATTTTATATAAAAATCATCTATGTGATTCCTTGAAAGATCATGGAAATTTTAGGATTAGAGGAAACCTAGATATATGTTCTCCACCAGTTAGACCTTAATCATGCATGACAAGGGATCCTCTGATCATACCAAGATTGTGTTAGACATCTGAGTAAGTAGGATGGCATTGCTGCTAGAAGTGTGATTTAATTTATCATAATTATTTGATTAGTCAATGGAGCCTTTTATCTCATATAGAATTATTCTATTGAGATTTATTAAAAATTTATTCCAATTCATTATTTTTTCTAATTAACTAGTTTGAAAAAGGTTTTGATATTCATTTTTAAAAGATCATTTAAATGTGTGTACATACTATTTTAAATCCATATATTTTTCATACTACATAAAATGGGGTTCCCTTTTGTCAAATCTTAAAACAAGCATGTTGGTTTTGGTAATTTAGTGGAAGTTCATAAATCCCCTTGTTGTTATCCTATTGGATTTGAACAATCTTCCAGTATACACACATTGACATGAATAAACACTTTGTTTTTCATGATACACATAAATAAAAATCTCTAATTTATCTGGATATAACTCTGTAGTTGTGATTAGGATATAATAAAGATTACATATGAGGGATGATCCAGTGTTAAAAGTAGATGGATTACTTATCGTCTTTTTATTAATTATTAATTTTATGCTTATGTATGATGTGGAAACGCCAGGAGTCGCAACAAAAAAACAACAATGGAGAGAAGAGAAAAAGGAAATAAATAACAAGAACCTACGGATTTTCATGGTTTTGAAATAATCCCTATATCCACAGAGAGGAAGAAAATCACTATAATTTGGGAGCAAAATTTATTGGGAGTTTTTTTGAGTTCTCACACAGACGCACTGAAACCCAAGCTCGAAAATGTGCTAATGTAGAGGATGAAACACTACTCCACCAACTGTCATAAATTCCACATCACTATAGTTAAAGGTAACCACCCATGTAAAAAGATCTACAGTGGATACCAGATGAAGACCAAGGAACTACAGTGAATGGAATCTGGAAGTCTGCGTCACTATATTGTATTGCCGATGCTGGTTAGTTAGATATACTATTGTTGTTAGAGTTGTTACAATTCCCCATAATTTGGGTCGTGGGACATCTGCCCCCAGATAATGGGTGTGTTTCCCCCAACATTCCCCAATGAGCTCATTGTAGAGCTTGACCTATGAATGTTGCAGTTTGGGGTGCAGTACAGGGCACAAGCATTCGGCCCAACCGGACCAGGCTACACCAATCCAACAATCTGCCACTTGGAGATTGATCTACTTCATTGCTATGATATGATGCCACTTACAAAGACAACTTACATAAATGATATCTTCTTCATCTTCACTCACCAGTGGCGTTCGTTCCATTCACAACATCAATTTCAGCATGATGATTCATGAAATAAAAGTTGTTTTCCTCTTGTACTCCCATCATGTCATCCCTTATTCTGCCTCTATTCATCCATTCATCAGTGGAGACCAACAAAGGCATAACATCGCCTCAACATCTATGTTACCATGGGATTTAGAAACATGTCTTTGGGATTTTAGGTTCCGCAAATCTTTTTCTATGTCAGCAATCCATCCTGTATAAAACCTCTAATAAAATGGTACTTCAACTGAAGGTGATTCTTCCGGGAATGAAACATTAGGATATTTAGAAGATCTAAATAACTCTAACTATCGCAATGAAATATATTATCCTCTCTCTTTCTTCTCAATTAATCCAATAATCTCTTCATCCAAACCATCTGCTTACTAGTTTTCGTTACAGCAATATATCATGTCATTATGGTGGATAAATCAACCACCTTCTACAATTATGTTATCCAACTTAATAAAGTTCCACCATTGGTAAATACATAAACAACTGTACTCCTCTTTCTGTCGAAGTCACCTCCATGTTCAGCATCCACATACCCCTATAATGAATTTCCATTTCCAAAGCACAGAGATACCTATTTTTTACCCTTCAAATGCTTTAGTATCCACTTTGCATCTTCCCAATGTTTCGTTATAGGGTTAGTTATATACCTACTCATAACTCCCACTATATGAGAGATGTCAGGTAGAGTGAAGACCATGTAATACATCAGACTTCCAACAGCTAATGTGTATGGAAACATTTCCATGTACTCAACCTCTTTTCCATCATCAGTGATTTCTCCATTGAGAGTTTGAAATGGCCCTCCATGGGAATAGAGACTGCCTTTTCTTCCATCATAATGAATCTTCTTAGAACCTTCCCAATGTATTCAGCCTATGATAACATTATGTTTCATACCACACGGTATCTCTTGATCTTCATCCCTAAAATATTTCAAGATTCTCCAAGATCCTTTATTTCAACCTCATTGACCAACTTCCCTTTCAAATCATCAATCCTCTACGTGCATGATCCTACAATGAGCATGTCATCCACATATAGAAGTAATATAATATATTCATCCCCAAATGATTTTATATAGCAACACTGATCCATGCGACATCATTTATATTCAATTTTAGACATCAATGAATCAAACTTTCTGTTTCACTGCTTGGGTGCCTGCTTCAATCCATATAATCTCTTCTAGAGTTTGCACATCATGTCTTTCTTCCTATAATCTATATATCCATATGGCTATATCATGTAGATGAAATCCTCCAAATCCTCCTAAATGAAATAATTCGTTACATCAAGCTATTCTAGATTCAAGTCATCTGGTTCCCCAATGTTGAGAACCACCCAGATGGTGGTAAGATTCATACCTGGTGAGAATATTTTAGTGAAACCCACTCCATTTTCTATTAGAATCATTTCACCACCATCCTTTCCTTGATCCTCCACTTTCCATCATGTTCTTCCTTGACCTAGTATACCCATATTTTCTAAAATTCTCTATTTACTTATGGTAGAGGTGTCAACTCCCATGTTTTATTATCATGAAATGAGTCAATATCCTCCTTTATAGCCATATCCAACTTGCTCGACTCCTTAATCTACATTGCCTCTTCAAAACATTATGTTTTTCCACCGTCAGTCAATAACAGATAAGGAATGGATGGTGAATAACACTGCAAAGACCTTCTCACCCTTGTTGATCTCCTAAACTCCCTTGGAGTAGTAGGTTCCACAGGTTCAGATGTCTCATGCTCAGATACACCTTCAACCACCACTTTCTCTTTTCACACTGCTTCAATGTTTCCATTTTTTATCTTCAACCGCATGATGATCTTTGCACATGATACATTCATTGAATATCACATTCTTGATCTTGATGACCATCTTGTTGAGATCATCCCAAAATAGATAACCAAACCCCTCAGCACCATAACTAATAAAGAAACATATTTTGGACTTTGCATCAAGACTTTCCACTATAGAAACATTAACATGTACATATGACAAAACCCAAAACTCAAAAATGTGAGACTCTCACCTTCTTACCAGACCAGATCACCTTGGGTAAATGTTCTTCCATTAGCACATATGGACTCTCGTTGATGAGATATGGTTCCATGTTCTCTACATTGGCCCAGAAGGTCTTGGGTAACCCTGAGTGTAAGCTTATACTCCTTGAACTTTCATTAAACATATTATTACTCCTCTCTACAACACCATTCTATTTCAGTGTACATGGAATAGTATTTTCCAACTATATTCCATTATCAGAACAAAATTTAATGAACTCCTTACTTCTATTATCTCAACCGTTTTCAGACCTCAAAATTTTTATATTTGAACCCGAATCATTCTCTACCATGAACTTCCACTTTTGAAACATCTTAAAAACAACATATTTCCGTGTCAAAAAGTTAACCCATACCTTCCTTATTGAGATGTTGATGAATGTCACATAGTATTGTGACCCTCTGAGTAAATTTACATGTGCAGGACCCCAAACATCAGTGTGCACCAGGTCCATCTTTCCAGCCTTCAGTGTTCTCCATCCTTATTCAAATGATACCTTCATCTACTTTCCAAGGATTCAATCTTCACATAATCAAACATCCACCCACTACAACTCTGGTAGCAGCCCTTTTGTTACCAGAACATTCACCCCTTTCTCACTCATGTGGACTAGCCTATAGTTCCATAGTTATAAATATACTATAGCTTTGAGTGATGTATCCATGCCTATGAATGTTTCTATCATGTTTCACATGGTACCATTATTTATTCCCCAATCTATGACCATATCTCCTTTGCTGATCTTCCATTCACCACTAGTGAACGTGGTACAGAACCCTGAATCATCATGATGTATGGAAGAAAAAAATCCTCTTAAACGAGGGATATACCTCACATTTTCTAGAACTAGTAAACTCCCATTGTTGGTCTTGATCTGTGCATCTCCTTTTCCCACAATCTACAAGGGCTCATCCTCAACAAGATGTACCTAGACAAAATCTCCAAAAACATAATTTTTCAAAAATCCCTTCTCCCTAATGTAGAATGGAAAGATACCCCAATGTTTAAAATCCTAGATTCCATTGGGCTATCCACACTCTACAGTATCACATCATTAGTTCTTTTAGCCTCCATGCTTTATCCACTGGTTTCAAGTCCCTTCCATTTTTCTCTTCACCCCTTCTTGACATGTCCCTTCCTTCTGCATGTCTAGAAGGTAGGACCATCCCCCTTTTTCTTCTCTCAGGTTTTCCCTCTTGACTTTGATCACCCTCTACGATTGTCTCATTGTGGGTACCTTCCCCTTCCTCCAATGTGGAGAGTATAACCATATAATCTACATGATTCTCTTCTTCGCATATCCTCACTAAGGATCAAGTCTCATATATCATTCAGATCTAGTTTTTCATTCCTTGAATTATTGCTCATAGTTTTTACATTTTCTTCCCAAATTTCAGTTAAAGAAGATTGTAATACTAGTGAACGTACCTCATCACCAAGATCAATGTCCACTAATATCTATTAGCTTATGAATGTGTGGAATTCATTTATGTGATCAGCCACAATTTTCTTTTCCACCATTTTCAGGTAGAACATTCATCACATCATGTGCACCTTGTTTTCCACAGAAGGCCTCTCATTAATATTCACGGGAGCTTTCATCAGATAAATTATTGTCTTCTCCTTTATTTTGTTGAATGCCACGTTTCTGGACAACATAAGGTGCACAACAACCAAAACCTGCTGATCCAGCAGTTCCCACTCCAACAACTCCATGTCCATTGGCTTCAAACCCATCAGTGGAGAATGTATCTTTTTTTATAAAGATAATGCTTTATCTACATCCTCCAGAAACTAAATTTAGTTCCATTGATTTGATTCATCTGCACCTTATCTTCTTCCATAACAATCATTGGAAAATATAAAAACATCCTATGATACTAGTTAATGGAAAAACACCGAGATTTGGAATGTCAAAACAACAATTCAGAGAAGAGTGAAAGGAAAAAAATAAAGAACAAGAAAGAAAGGATTTGCGTGGTTTAGTAATAATATATACATCCATGGAGTAGAAGAAAATCACTAGAATTTAAGAGTATAATTTATATGGAGTTTTTCAGGGTTCTCTCCCTCACACACACACACACTGAAACCCTAGCTTGAAAATAGGGTAATATAGAGGAAAAAACACTGTTACACCAACTGTCAGAATGTACGCATCTCTATAGTGAATGTTGTCCACCCATTTCAAAAGTGATATAGTGGATACTGGATAGAAGTCCAAGGAGTTATAGTGAATAGAGGTTGGAGGTCTGCATCACTACAATATATTGTTTGTGTTGGTTGGTCAGCTCTCCTATAGTGGTCAATGTTTCTACACTGCTGCCAAATTTGGGTTGGGGGACTTTGGCCCCCCGACCCCAGAGTAGGGGTGAATTTCCCTTATACAACCCCCAATGAGCTCTCCACAGATCCAAACCCACATAAGTTTTAGGTTAGTGCACAATACAGGCCACAAGTATTCAGCCCAACCAGATCAAGCTACACCAATCCAACAATGTATTAGGACTTGTTATAAATCATTATATTTGATCCCTATTTTTGTTTCGTTTTTTGGTGTTTGTATAGATGTGGATTACATTTGATGTTTTTATTGTTTTTTATTTTTGGCTTCTTGAAGCTAGTTTTCAGTGATGAATAATTACTTATTTATATAAAAATTTTAAGTATGCCGTCTTTGGTTGTTGATTTTAAAATATTTTATTTTTAGGTATGATTAGTGAAATATATGGAATTTTAATGTTTAATTTGTTGTTGAAATGAATTATTATCTATTATATTTAAAAAAATTGAAACAATTATCAATTTATATTTTTTGAGGTTTTATTCCCTTGAATCTTGTGATAGTGTATAATGGTTAGGAATGCACTTTAGGCCTTATGGTGACACAGATTTAAAAATATAGTTATAATGAAATGGTCCTCTTAATTATAAAATTCTTATAGAGAATTGGTATCATCCATGTCACATATAATATACTAATATCATAACGAATATTCTAATGTGGAATATATCATCCTTGGACCCATATAAATCATCTTACATATTCAGGATTATTCTTCCCTAATTATCACAATCTCTCATGTTATGTATAATGTGAAAAGGGTGTGTGTTGGATTGGTTTAGATTAATATGTTTGGGTGATGATGGGCGGAGTACTAGCAGCTCATACTATACATAAGGCTGCAAATCTAATAGGATATATTAGAACATGACTGGACAACAACGATTGGTAAATATAGCAGTGTGAACTTTGGCATAGATAATATTGTATCTTGAACATCATAGAAAATGGTATTATAGCTCCCCATGCTTCTTTCCAATGCCCACTATAGAAACATGGAATCTGGTGGCTGAAAAATTATATAATTTCATACATTCATCCACTTTCATAGTAGGACATTAGACTTTCTATTCAGTTGGTGTAATAATGCTTCATTCACTTCCTTACCTCATTTTTAGCTAGGGTCTCCTTCTGATGGGTTGCTCCATCCAGGGGGAAATTGATCTGGCACAAGAAATGTTGAGAGACATCAACGTTAGGACTCATAGGTCCAATATGGCCATCAAACTGGATATGAACAAGGTGTATGATATAATGGAATGTGGGTTCATTAATAGGGTTCTTACAAGGATGAGCCTTTCACTCAAAGCCTCAGACATCCTATTTAGATGCTTTAGTTCATCTTGGATGGTTGTTTCATTCATGGGGAGATCTCATGGGTTCTTAAAGGCTAATCAGGGCTTGCGACAAGGTGACCCACTCTCCCAAACTATTTTCATCTTAATGAAGGACACATTAAGTTGCCTATTGGAAAGAGGGGTCTTGAATGGCAGTACCATACACTATAGAAGGAAACAAATCCTCCCTCCATTTCTCACTTAAGGTTTGTAGACGACAGAATAATTTTCTCAAATAAAGAGATGTAATATGTGCTTGGAATCAAGAGGATGCAGGAGGAGTATTTCTTTTGGAGTGGCCAAGTGATCAACCACTCCAAAATTAATATTTTTCTCTCTAAAAAATGTGTGTCAGGACAGGACTCTCTTATATGAATTCATATAAACAAGAAGACAGGTCATTTCCGGATGGAATACCTTGGTACCCCAATATCCCCAAGCAGAATGCTTATTCGGGACATTGATCAAGAGGTGAACAAGATTACCAGTTGTATCCTCAACTGGAAGAATCACTTACTCCCCTTTGGGGGCGCATTGCACTTATTAACAGCGTCCTGACATCCATTCTGGTGCATGCGTTGGCTACCTGATACATTCCAAAGGGAGTGATCAAAGAGATTGACAAGGTTTTGGCCATATTCTAATGGGATGCAATTTCGGAATGGAAGAGGCACTAGGTGTCATGGGATAGGATAGAGTGTCCTATTCTTTATGGGGGAATCAACATTAAGAGCTTATGAGGCATGTTGTTGTGTATGCATGCCAAAATATCTTGGAAAACATTAGAGATCCAGACCCTCTGGGGGAGAATTATGTCCCATATCTTTGATGTCAATGTGGATGCAGAGAATGTTCAGGGATCACCGATGTGGCAATCTATTTTCACACTCATCTCAGGCCTCATTTAGCATTCCGAAAGGATCATAAGAGAATGGAATATTATGTTCTGTAAGTACAACTAGGTGGGCCCTATGCTCAGTTTCCTGGGTTTTCCAACTCCATCGATCACCTTCAAGGAGGCTAGCTTGTACTCAGAATTCATCAAAATAGTTTTAGACAATAATCCACAGGCCATTTTTGACTCTATGCTCATCAATTCTAAACTGGATAAATTCGTTTTCACCCCCTCTAATTCTGGGAAGTTCACTTCAAGAGACTTTCATAGGATCTCTACTTCGCAGGCGCAAACGGTTTGATAGAACGACATTTTAGAGTGTTACAAAATCCCTTCCAAATAAAACTTCCTTGTTTGGAGAATACAGAATTTTGGTATTCTTTTTGATGAGAGGGTCAGGCAAATAGTTATTAGTCTCACTTCCTGGTGCCAATGTTGGAAAAACAAGAGGGAATAGAATATCGATCATTTTTTCTTTGAAGGTGAGTGGGACCACGATGTTTGGAAGTTATTTGGAGAGTTGATGGATCTCTCTTACTTCATCCTTGGCATTTCAAATTTTATGGAGAGGTGGGTTCAGGGGACTTTTGAGAAAGGCTAGGAAAGGGTGGCATGAACTATTATCCTCACTGTAGAATGTTGGTACCTTTGGAAATCACGCAACAAGAAGTGGTTTGAGGGGATCTGTTCCACAGGATGGTTCATCATCATGTGCACTAAATTCTTTTTGATCGATCTATTCTCTGTTTTTGGGAATTGGCATGAAGCCCCCTCACTGCAGTTTCTGCAGGTAAATTCTCGCATCACTGCTTCTCACTTGGCCAGAAGTAGGGGTACCTGGGTGCAGTGCAATCCCCCATCCTCTTTCTTCAATTTAAATATTGATGGATTTTATCAAGTGGGTAACATGCGTCATGGTGGTGTTGTCTGGAACCCATGTATTTGTGTGTTTCTTGCTTCCACAGCTCACTTTTGGGATCGAAATTTTCTCCAAGCAGAGGCCAATGCTACACTCACCAGTCTCAACCTATGCAGACAGAAGAACATTACTCTTTCCCATGCTTAAACTGATTCGAAGATCATTTTTGACTCCCTGATGGGAAGAGTCTCTATTCTATGTCCAATTACCAACATCATCGAGAAATGTAAACTACTTCTGAATAGGAATATTCAGGTCTCCTATGCATGGATAGTGGGGAATAAAGTCATTGATCACCTTTCATCCCTAGAAATACCTTGTTTTAATTCCAACTGCCTTCTCAATGTCACCCACATCAAGCCTGAATGGGTAAACATAATTCTTTGGGACTCCCTTGGCCTCCATTATTTTAGACCCCCCCAGACCTTGTTTCCTTTGTATTTTCTTTATTCGTTGAAAAAATATAATGGCATGATGATGTAACTATGATATTCTCTATATATTTTTGATCTAGAATCATTGTGAAATTATTTCTCTCTATGGAAATATGGATTATTATTAAACCATTTATATCACTATTTAATATGAGATCTTCTTCTTATTATTTTCTTGTTCTCTAATTCTGTCTTTTATTTATCTATAAACATCTTTTGTCACTACAACCCTGAAGTTTCCACAAAAATTTTTATCAATGGATGATTATGGATTTCATGAATTGAATGATGGTTATAGAATAAGTTAAGGTTAAAATTGACCACTTCGATGGAACTGACTTCAGATGCTAGAGGATGCTGATAGAAGAGTATCTTTACTGGAAGAATTTTCATTTTCCCCTCCTAGGATTAAATCTAACATACATGGAGTGGATGGGAAGGTAGATTCTTTATCAATAGGTTTTTGGAGTTGTGTGCCTTATATTGGAAAAAACATGGAATTAAACATCAAATAATTGAATAAGATAGTTTTTCTGATGAAATATTTTGAAAATATGTATGAGAATCCTTCAGAATTAATAAAAGTATACCTAGTTTGAAAACTTTTCAATATGAAAATGATTGAAGGAAGTATTTTCGAAGATCGTGTCAACAAATTAAACACCATAATCATTCAATTGAAATCAGTGGATATTTCTATTGATGGTGAGGTTTGTGAATTGGTTTTACTGTCTTAATTTCCTCATAGTTTGGGAGCGATTAGAATAGTTGACATCATTTATTCAGTGAATATCAAGCTATTTCTGAAGGTTGTGTAGGACCTGATCCTTATTGAGGATATTAGAAGAATATAAATGGGTAGATTCTATTGTTCTATGTGAATGTAGAAGGAAGAGGAAGATATGCATAGTGAGACATTCGTAGAGGATGATGAAACTGAGGAGGAAATAGCAGGGACATGGAAAAGGGGGTTGGTCCTACTTGTTGGTTTTACAAGAAGAGAGGAAACATCGAGAAAGAGTGTATAAAAAATTGAATGGCACCTGAAACCGATGGAGAAAACATGGTGGATGAAGAACTAATGATGTTTTGTAGCCGAGAATGGATAGCCCTATGGAGTATTTTTATATAATTAGGGTCATATTTCTATTGCACTTCAAGAAAGGGTTTCCTAGGAAATTTTGTTTCTGAAATTTTTTTCGAGGTACATCTTGATAATGGAAAATCCTAGTAGATTGTGGGTAAAAGAGATGCATAAATCAAGACCACCAGTGGGAGTTTTATAGTTCTCAAAAACAAGAGGTATATCCCTAGCTTTAGAATAACTCATATTTCTATTAGAAATCATTATGATATATGTTTTAGTACTATGTTCACTAGTGGGGCATGAAAGATCACCAAAATAACTATGGTTATTTCTCATGGAGAGAATAATGTACCTTGTACAACAAGATAGAAACACTTGTGGACATGGTTTCATCATAAAATTCCATCAGAGTTTCACAAATATGGAACTACATTCTAGGCTACATGAGTGAGAAGGTGATGAGGATGCTAGAATAGAAGGACTGATGCTAGAGATGATGTTAGTGGATGTAAACCTTTGTGAATATTGTATCTTTAAAAATAAAAAGAAGGATTGTTTTTCAAAAGTACGAAGAACATTGAAAGTGAGGAATCTATACCTAGTGCACACTAATGTTTGGGGGCTAGCACCAGTACATTCCCTTAGAGCGTCACAATATTATATGACATTTATCAATGACTAAATGAAGATGTATGAGTTTACTTAAAAAAACTCCTAAATTTTAGATGTTTTAGAAGTGGAAAACCACATTGGATAATTAGTTTGGAAAAATATGAAATGCCTGAGGTCTGAAAATGGTAGAGAGTAAAGATGTAATTAGTTCACATAATTATATTAAAATAGTGGGATTTGGTAGATGGATATTATTCTGGGAACACCACAAAATAATGGTGTAGCTAAAAGGATGAATAATACAATGAATCAACATTCCAGGAGTATAAGGACACACTCAAGGTTACCCAAGACCTTCTAGGATGATGCAGTGAACATGGAAGCATATCGCATCAACAAGAATCCATTTTTACCAATGTGATAATGTCTAACTAAGGATATATGGTCTATTTAAGGAGATATGACTCTCACATTTATTATTCTTTGGCTATTTGGAATATGTATGTATTGATGTAAGTGATATGATTGATTCCAAGTATGAACCGTGTATCTTTATTGGATATAGTGTTGATGAGTTTGGTTATTTCTTTTGGGATGATATCAACAAGATGGTCATCAAGAGTCATAACATAATATTTAATGAATTTTTCATGTTTAAGGATCTTCAAGTAGATAATTCTTATAATGGGAACAAACAATTATACTGACCTAAGGAAATGCAGATTGAAGGTGTACCTAACCATGTGACATTTGAACTAAGGGAGAATACCCCTCAAGTAGTGTTGAGGAGATTAAAAAGTTTATGAATTATTGTGTAAAGGTATTCACCATCCTTACATTGTTTTTTATCGACTACTAGTGGAGAACTAGAATGTTCTAAAGAGACAATTTTGTTGATGGATTCAAGAAATTGGGAGTTGGCTAGGGAGGGGGAGATTTTCTAATTTCATGATAAAAAATTTGGTGTTGATACCTCTCACACCAGGAAATACAGAATTGAAGAACAAGTTGGTATATCGGGTCAAAAAAGATCATGATGGAATGATGAGGTATAATGGGAGGCTTGTGGTGAAAGTTTTTTATATAAGGGGGAGATGATTTCACTAAAATTTTCTCACCTATAGTGAAGATTACCACCATCCATGTGGTTCTCAGCAGTGTGTAACCAAAAGACAAGTATCTTGAGTAGCTTGATGTGAATATGGAATTCCTTCAGGGATATCTAGATGAGAAAATATATATTCAGTATCCATAGAGATATGTTGAATCTTGGAAGGATGACCTAGTGTAAAAACTCTATAAAAGCATATATGGGTTGAAGATGGAACCCAGACAGTGGAACAGAAAGTTTGATTCATTCATGACTAAAAATGCAAAAAAATGACGCGGCATTGATTAATAGTGCTACTTGAATCCATTTAGTAATGAATATATTAAACTTATTCTATATTTGGATGACATGGTCATAGTAGGATCATCAATGTGTTGGATTGATGAATTGAAATGGGAAGCTGGCTGAGGAGTTTGAGATGAACGATCTTGGAGAAGATGGAATGATTTTGGGGATAAAGATCAAGAGAGACTGCGCAATCGGAACAATGTTGTCCTCAGAGGCTGACTATGTAGGAAATTTGTTGAGAAGATTCGGTATGATGGAAGAAAAGTCAGATTTTATTACCCTAGATGGAAATTTCGAATTATCAAATGAGAAGTCACAAAATATTGAAGAAGAGGTTGAGTAAATGGTAAAGGTACAATACTTATCAGTCATTGGAATCTTGATGTATTCCATGGTATGTACTTGACCTTAAATTTCTCATGTATTGGGAGTTGTAATACTGAACAAGGATAACCCTGGAAAACAACATTGGGAAGTTGTGAAGTGAATAAAAGGGTTGTTTAAGGGAAGAAAAAAAGAATCTCTATACTTTAAGAAACAAAATGCATTGTAGGGGTATAGAAATGATGACCATAGAGGTGATGTCGATAGTATGCGAAGTATCACAAGTTATGTATTTACTCATAGATTAATTGTAGTAAAATATATATCACAATTTTCAAAGGTGGTGACTTTATCCACCATTGAAGAAAAATACATTATTGTAATTAAAGATAAGAAGGATATTGTTTGGATGAAGCACTTCTTAGATTAACTAGGTAGACATAGAGAGGAAAATGTATTTCACACTGATAGTTAGAGTGTTATTAATAATGAAAATAACCTAGTGTTTCATGTCTAGATGAAGTGCATTCATTATACGTACCATTTTATCTCGACATAGGATGGGTTGTTGACATTGTAGAATATATTTGAAATGAAAAAATCCATCAGATATGTTGAAAAATACAATGGTAATATAGATGATGAGGTACTTTTGTACCCCTATTGTTCTCTACTTATGAATGGAGTATGAGATGCATAATATGGGAAGACACTATGGGAGCACAAAAGGTGAAATAACTGGTATATAATGAATCTCCAATTAAAAATTGAAGTATTGAATGGAAATAACAAAATGTCCAGTGAAGAAGAAGAGAATATCAAATTAAGTGTGTTGTCTAATTTTGTGAAATCAAAGTACTTTAGTGTAGTGGATCATGAACCAATTGGGATATTTTTTTGTTGGTATATCCTGATTTGTTTGGTTGAAGTTGGGCTGAAAGCTAGAGTCTCATACTACACAGTAGGCCACAACTCTGACTGACTATAAAAGAGCTTACCGGATGACATCCACATGACATTGTACCAGTGTAGACTTTGGCATGGATATTATAAGTGGTTAGACATTGGAGACAATGGTATTATAGTTCTATAGACTTCTTTCAACAATCCACTGTAGAATATTGGTCTTGGGTGGATATAGCACTATAGTAGTGTGGAATTCCATCCACCTTTCACTGCAGCACAACGTAAATTTTTTGTAGTTGGGGGGATGGTTCTTCATTATATTTATTACCTCATTTTGAGATACTATTTCTATTTTGTGAAAATTTTATATTCTATCTGTATTTGTGCTCTAGAATCATAGATAAATTTTACACATCTAAGGATAGAGGGATTATTCCAAAACAATGTAAATTGTTGTTTTCTGTGATATCTTATTCTCATTCTACTATAGTTGTTTTATTCTATCTTTTTTCATCTGCAAACCAATTGTGCTTCAAAAAATCGAAAGGTTTCAGAAATATTTTTGTTGTTGTTGATGAAATCCACATTGATGATACTGCAGATCTATTTCCATCAATATATCAAAGATACTCGATTTAAGGAATAATTCAATGATGTTAAATAATAATGAAGACAAAAATTATCTTTCCTCAATATTATCTAATAGAGGAATATCATGACCCTATTCAAATAATATTTTTTTCTTAAAGGGTTCATCCTAGTGGTCGACCATAGGTGGTATCTAGGAGAGTCTTTTTTTGTGATTCTTTGTACCACTTATTTCTGTTTTTTACTATGAGAAGACCGATCATGATATGTTCAACACTAGGAGGGGGTGAATCATTGTTGGTGTCTTTAATGATTTTTATTATTTTCCTCTTTTACCTCTATCACTGGTTAAATGATTGGATCTCTTGTTATCTATAATTGCCTTTACTTTTTCATGAAACACATAAGAATAATAGTAGCTTTACAAGGTTCATCTTTTGAAACCAAAGAATTTTACTTAGAATGATTCATATTTTATTGAGATCATACAACCCACTAGTATCAAAATGTGAGTACAGTGAGAAGATAATATCATTATACTCATGTTAAACCTCCCATGATTGTGTAAAACATCTCTTTGAGTCTTTATACTACCTCAACAACTTACCATCATATATAGGTAACAACAAGAGATTTTATCACCAATTTAGAACCCTGATAAGTTGTTGATGTGCTACATTGTATTATTTGTCTTCTCTTACTTGTAAAACTACATGAAATAAACTATTTCTTCTCTTGTACATACAGTTGGACACGCAATTAATTCCTTCACTTTATATCTGCAAGTAAATGTGTTTCCTTTTTGCACATAATAGAGAGTTATTCTTGTCACAACTTGCACAAATCATTCACTTTCCTTATCTATATTCATTCATTAATTGGGAGTTTCACTATCATAGAATTCTTGCAATGTCTTCAAATTTATATTTTTTGAAGGGTTGTTTGTGCCTTATGAATATCGGGTACCATATGGAATCAGAGTATCTTATGATTATTTTTTATGTGCCTCATGGACATGATCACATTTACCCTATCATGTTCAAATCTATGAATTTATACACTTTATGAACATTCACTTATACCACATGATGCTCTGCATGCACCCAACGAAGGTAGATTATGATGATTCATAACAGGGTTCATTGTAACCTATAATCTCCTTCCATTAAATATACCTTATGATGATACAATATTATGTTTCATGTACCTTATTAAGTATTCATTGTACGTTACTGTCTTTGTGAACCTTGTGGAGGAACCATTCAGTGTAGAATCCTCCTAGGATACCACATAATAGTTCCCTGATCCGGTGGGCCACAAGACCTCAAGCGAATCTTTCATAACACCAGAGGCTAATAAATAGAAGTGAGGGCATTGGGAGTGCCTAGGGGATACTGTTACATCATTGAATTTGTTAGTTCACAATAATATATAAGGAAAAAATGAAGCAACATAACCATATAATAAATTATTGGACCAGTAACCTACCATAGAAGAAGTAGTATCAGTAGATAGATAGCAGTGAAACAAAAATAAATAGTTAATCATGAATGATAAATAATAATGAGTAGAATATTAATAAATAATAGATACCAATGATTATGATGATCATTCTGTACAAAATGTGAGTACATGAAGAGCATGGGATACATGAATATACCATATGCTAAAAAATACAAAAAAGACACAAAAAATCTAAAAAAATCATCTGAAGCATAGGTTTGGTCCTCTACCCCATACTCCATCCTAGAAAAGTAAATAAATCAAAGTAAGGTAGATACTTCCCTTTAACTATACCTAATATAATGACATCTTCATTTGTACCAAAGCCAGACCAAGCATTGTGTGAGATATAAACCAAGTAGTTCACCACCAATGGTGTCTAGATCAATCCATTACATGAAATATATAAATGAAAAGTTCCATAAGTAGTAGATAATTGCAATAAATAAATAAATAATCATGAAGTTTTGGTTTCTACTCGGATACTCATCCACCAATACCTACTTTGGCCTACCCTAAGAGTCTGAACTAAGTAACCATATATAAGTAGTATTGTATGTATATGGGTTATCATAAATTATATAATAGGAGAAAATAGACCCCAATCATGTAATTTTTCTTGGTTTTGCTTCTCTATAATATCATTAAATCATGCTCTTAATTTGAATAAGAGGGATCAAAAATGAAATAATCAAGGAAAAGACATCAAATCCAATGTGGAATCCTGAGCTCATCCAAGGAGATCCATGTGAAACCCTGAGGGTCACTACAGAAGCCTCTGGTATAACCAATATCACTGATTCAATTCTTGTATACTAATAGCAGCATCCCTGATATCACTCATGTCATATTAATGTTTGATTCCATACCAGGTATCTCACATAGGGGAACGAGTATCACCCGGTGAATGGTGTAACCATTTTTCCAATGAACTCTTTCCCAGTTTCCATCCTAGGGAACCGATGTCACTCAAGTGTAAAAGTAAATTCACCTGAAGATCCCATCCCAGGAAAACCAAGGGCCACTCCCTTCACATTAAGTAGATCCAAACTAAGCATGGAAATTCCATCCATGGAATCCTTAAGTCAGGACCCATGTTCTCTCCTGTCATGTATTCATGTAAGGCATGGAATTAACAATAACATGCCATCAATAAGAATTCCAAAATTACATGCTAAATAGGAAAGCCAAGTTTTACAATTCAAGAAAATCATTCATTTAGCTTAGTGTGCCTTTTCAAATTTCAGGTCTCTGGGTTCTGAACAACCCATGTACACCATACAAACCTCCTTGACTCCCTTAGGAATCATTATTAGGGTCATAAAAAGGAATTAAAATGGAAAAATAATGGTCCATAACTTTGTGAAAAGTAAGGATGTTACAACCTCTAATCCTTAGGACAACTCGTTCATGAGTTTCCCTTTCGAGGGTGGTATGACTTCATCTGATAAATGTTTCATCCACTATGTATGTATGTCTCCTTCCAACTCCTAGATCTCATATTAAACATATTCTTTATTATATAACTTCAGAACCTAAGGAATTGACTTGTCTCAGAGAGCCATTGTGTTCGAATAAATTATACATATTAGATGCTACTCAAATGATTCATCCCCCTACAACTCAATATCGTCGGGGTCAAACGAATGCGACAGGTCATCATGATACCAGGAAATATAGGATACACAGAAGATGTCATGTATGGAAGGGTCCATCTAAGGTAAAAATTACCAACAAGTTATCATCTCGACTCTCTCCACTATCTCAATAGGCCCGACATACCAGAGTGATATCTAGCCATGTCTTTGAATTTGTCTATGGCCTAATCTTGGTGATGCATTAAAAAGGAGACCTGATGTCCCACCTTGAACTCCATAGGTATACAATAATGATTGGTATTAGACTTATTCCTAGACTGATCTATATCCATGTTCTTGGGAAATGGTTGGAATTTCTCTGAAGTCTCTAAAATGATTTGAGGACCTGGTAGCACAACCTCATCTACCTCTATGCAGTAGAGAGGTCAATAGAACAACCTGATATAAAGGGCCTCATATGGAGCCATATGAATTATTTCATAAAAACTGTTAGCATCGGAAAACTCAACCAAATGAATATTCTTTTCCCATGAACCTATGAAATCAAAGATACATTCCCAAATCATATCATCCAACACCAGTATCATCTTCTCAGACTACATGTCGGTCTGAGGGTGATATGTTGTTCTCAAGATCACCTATGATCCTTGTGCCTTTTTCACCCATTTCCAAAATAATGAATTAAAAAGTGATTCTCTGTATGAAATGAGATAACATGGTACACCATGAAGTCACTCTATCGCATGAATGTAAATCCCTCCTAGCTCATCAATATACAAGGTCTCTCAGATAGGTGGGAAGTGTGTAACCTTGATCAACCTATTGATGATCACCCACAATTAATCACTACCTTAATGAGATATCATCAAACCCATCACAAAATCCATGGTGACATCATTCCATTTCCAATCAGGAATGGAGATAGGTAGTAGAATTCTAAAAAGCTGTCGGTACCCAACCATCACCTCCTAAAAGGTGGAGCACCGAGTGATGAAACTAGAAATATGCCTCTTTATAACTTGCCTAAAATATTGAAGTATGTATCCGTACATCTTGGTAATCCTAAGATGAACTTCCCAAAATAGGAATGATATTCCTTAATCAACTCTTCATATATATGTGAAGGCACCCAAACACACCAACAGAAGAGTGGGATCTCATTTACATCATCATCCTAACTAGGAGGTTGGTTTTCAGTTGCAAAACTCTCCCTTTAGATGACGCCCTCTAAATCTGAAACATCCTTATCTAGACCTGCTCTAGAAGAGAGAATGTTACTACTAGAACTAGTTTTCCATTCTACTCATGAACCTCCAGATGCATCTCATATAACATTGCAATAAACTTGCAATCACTGCTAGCCTCCCTGGTGTCTTTCTTTCGAGTCTTACGGCTCATGGAATTAGCCACAACATTAACCTTTTTGGGCGTATATGCAAGCTCAAAGTCAAATGACTGTATATACTCTACCCACTCATTTTTCCTCATATTTAAGTGTCGTTGTTTGGAGATATATTTTAGAATTTTATGAACTATGTAAATAATGAATTTACCACCCAATAATTAGTGACTCCAACAACAAATATCATGATCCACATATGATAGCTCAAGGTTGTGTATAGGTAAATTTTACTCATGAGACCTTAGTTGGAGGGAATCATGCTCCATGACCAAATCACCCTACATTATAAAAATACCTATAATAATCCCTAAAGCATCACAGTAAATAGTATAGCCTCTACCTAGCTTAGGAATAATTAGGATTGGTGCCGAAGTTGGTCTTCCTTCAACTCCTAAAAATTAGTCTCAAAAGATTTAGTCTAATAAAATCTCACACCTTTTTTGTAAAATCCCATAATTGGTGCTTCTAGCCAAGAGAAATCCTAAATGATTCATCTATAATATCAATCCATCCCTAAAAAGCTGCATATATCAAATGCATTCTCGGACATATCCTAGGAAACCACAACGCTTACCTTCTATAGCTCAACAGATATGCATGAATAATATATGATATGACCCACAGAGTGATCCTCGTGGATCCAAAAGTGGTATTTACTAAGATTCATCTATAAATGGTACTTTCTTAGTGTACTTATAATGATCTCACAATGGTTTTAATGGTCATGTTTATTGAGAGAATACACTGAGACATCGCCTATGAATTCTACCACAACAGAATAAAGATATGGGTGGAAAACCTGATTCATTAGAGCCATAAAGATTATAGGAATGTTATTTGGATTGAACGACATGAATAGATACTCATACAATTCATACCCTCCCCTTAATTGTTGTGTGTTGTATTTCAGATGGTCTCACAAGCATCTGATGGCAGTCAGACCTCAAATCAATCACAGAGAAAACTATTGATTCTCAGAGAAGGTTGAAGAATATGTAAATATGAGCCATTGGATACTGATTATTCACTACGATCTGATTCATTCAGAATTAATCCAGGAAGAAAATAAGTTTACCTTCCACATTCATGATAAAAAGGACCATTGAACCCCAAGGTGATGTGCTAGGTTATAGGAAACCCATTGCATCTAGATCTTCATGTTGTTTTTTGAATTATTGGATCTATGTAGGTGTTATCATATTTGGATGAATGGACACTAGTGTCACACCAGTAAAAATCTTGATTGTGAATTAAACATCTCTATTAGGAGGTAATATGGATAAGTAGTTATGGAATATATCCCTGAAAAAACCCAAAACTGGAGGGAATTCCACAAACTACATCCCATGATTGCTCATAAAGAGACTCTCCATCTTGGTTGTTACTCTTCTTACCCAACTATTCTTGGTACAATATCGACTTTCCTAGATATCCTATTTACTATTATAGATATATGAGCACCCTTTAAGCGATGTGAAAGACACTTTGTGGTGATAGAAATCCACATGGGATCAAAAATTCACGAGCCAATCCATGCCGAGAAAGATGTCGAAGTCGGTCATCTCGGCGATGAAGAAATTTGATAGAAAATAGTACCCAACTCTCTAAACAGGGCACTCCCTGCACTATCATATACCCTCATCTTTAACTCCTAATGGCATGTCCATAGTCATTACGCAACTAGAGTACTCTATCACTAGGACCAGACTTCCAATAATTGTAGCAGATATAAAAGAGTGTGATTCACCAATATCAAATAGGGATAAAACTATAGTAGATGATAAATGAATAATTCCTATAATTGTAGATGTCCCCAGACTCGACTCCTAGAGCATAGGATACATTGAATAAATATTGATTGAACCGCATCCCAGAGATACTACCTGACAAGCCTGAGCAGATCCACTCTACTGACACTGATAATCTGGGGAATAAATGCCTCATTCACAGCCACCACCAACGCATCCTGATCAACTGGTAGTATAGTAACTCCTATAGTGACATGGATTCACTAACCTTGTACCTAAAATAGGTGTTAGTACAAATCCTCCCATTCACTAGAGTCTGAAGTAAATGACTCGAAGAAGCGTGAAAGTTGACCCATCATGCCGCAAGCATCGAACTTGATCGGGTACCTTATGCACTAAGGCTTATTATGCCCTAGCCTACCTCAATGGTGACTCACCATATGAATGATGGTCTATGTCAACTATCTAGAACCTCCCCCACATGCACTATCGAAATGACACTTCCAACTGCTAGATGAATTGTTGCCCTACCTCGTAACTCAACCGCCTGGCTCACATTGTCAGCTTCTCTAAGAATTCATTCTATAATGAGGGTATAGTTCACTATCTCTATAATGATATTAAAATGGAATATTTCCACCTACAAGAGTATATAAAACAAAATCCCATCCTCAAAACACCTTACAATCATCAATTCATCACTGGGTAGAGATGGGGTGAAATGTTAGAGCTTGGTGAAGAGACAGGTATACTCTAAAACCATCATAGTTTCTCTTTAGATATGCATAACCCCTATAGAATGGTCTTATCATAGATTATGTTAAACTAGTAATACCTCGTGAAAATTCACGGCATATTGAATTAATGGATTTTATTTAATAATAGAATGATATTTCTAAAATGTACTAACAAAGAATAATGTTGAGTATTTTTTAATAACTATGTATTAGTGCATAAAAATGAAATGGGAGTAGACAAAATATACACCATTAAATTAATTGAAAAAAAAGATTCATAAAATACATATTCCAATGATCTAATAAAGAATCCACTGGTCATATTAAAAATTTCCACATAGTACATGATCCTGTTTTCAAAAACATTCATCACAAGTGTTAAAAGAAACTAATAACTAAGAGAAAAGAAAATGATCCACTATTAAAAAAAACCCATACACTTTTATATTCTATGATTCTATGTATATCACCAAAATCTAGTTATATTAAACCTTGTGACATTGAATGGATGAAAGAAACCATGCATTAATATTGAATATTTAAAGGAACTCTCTTAATCAGAGATACAATGGTCATGATTATTCAAGGAGAAAGAGTTATAGAGAATTATATAACTCAAAAAAATCCAACATGAAATATCACTAAATTCCTCCCCACGCAGTGATCCCCTGCCCCAATTCAATCCAAAACAGTTGAAAAAGTACGATACAACACCATGAGGTCAGAACTGATCATGTCGAATGTGAATTTTTCCATGGTTTTAAGAGGATTAATATCATGGGATATAATATTACATACAAATTAGAAGACTCTATGGGAATCTATGACAATGCATTGAAACATATTTTGATCACAAAAGATGCTCTGATTATTGTTTGGAAGGAATTGTTCAACCACTTCTATTCTGGTCATCCTTCCATCTATTTTCTCTGTTTTGAGTGGAGTATGGGGACCTCCTAGATGATTGATCCACCATATATGCTCTGTGTTACTTCTATCTCTTCTCCCTATTTGGATTGGAATATGGGGCCATCATAGCTGCATAAAAAAGGCATTAGGTCGGAAATCTGTAAAATATTTTAGTTAAGTATGGTTTCTTAGGTGAAGTATGTGTTTTACAAACTATGACAAACAATGGGGTTGGACCAGATTCACCTAAGAGGCCTATTTGAGTACAAAGAGAAATAATCCAGGGAGAAAATCCAAATATATCGAAACATTGAACGATATTTTATTAAAATATGGATGTTTTACATGCTATTTTGTTATGCCATATGTGTAGATCATTGTGATTAGGCTAGATCCCAATCAATGTACTGTTAGGGAAAAAACAGAAAATCATATGAGAAAACCCCATAAAAGGTCAAATCTTTGAATGAAATTTGTGTGAAATATAGTTGTTTGAGGTATAGTTTTTCAAATTAAATATGGATTCAATAATGGCTAAGAAATTTTATATAACATTGTGTATGGGAAATTAAGAAATAATTGTACAACCAATCCAGAAATGAGATATTTTGGAAAAATGTTAACATAAAAAAATGTGTACAAAAATGATTTATTTCAGAAAATAAGGTTGTGTTTTTCTCAAACAGAATCTGCTTTTAATAGTTTTGTTGTGTTATTCAGTGAGATACTGTCATCCAGATCTCGCATAGTAAGAGACTGCATGTCCTTATTAGTAAAAGGATGATAGTAGTAATTTGATTCATTTCTGTAGTGAATCCCAAATTTTGGATGCTGGGTTGACAATGTTGTGGATCCATTTAGCAGTTAGTATGGGGGGATGTGATTTCTATTGTATAAAATACTAAAAAAAATTGGTACTTGTTGAACCAAAATAAAAAATTCAAGGAGATTTGTTAGATGTTACTATGAAAGTTGAAAAATATTCAAAAATACTGATATTTTTTGTTTCATTGGTCTGGAAGTTAGATACTCAAATCAATTTAATCAGGTAATTCATATCGAAATACATAAAGTAAAATGAAATTGAATAATTCCCTGACTAGATTTTTCTCTAATCTCATATGTGTGTTTTTATATGAACTGAAATAGAACAATAGATATAGAGAGAAAATTCATGGAAATATCCATCTCTCATGTTGATGGGACTGTGGAGGTTGGTGTGGAGAACTATGGTTGAATGCTATAATGAATCTGGTTGGTTTTGTCAATCTGCACTTAAGAAATTGAATCTGATTTTAAGGAATTTTTATCATCATCAAATGAAAACAAATTAAAAAAATCTCAATGTTTTGGTTTTCTTGAAGTGTGTGGGAGGATGGTTATAGATTCATTTTACTTCAATATACCCATAACAGGTGGAAATTATGAAATTTTTTTCACATATTATATGCCAATCCCAAAAGTGATAGATTGGTTACCTAGACAGAAAAAAGACTAAATTATAGTAGTTGAGAATAATCTGAAACAAAAAAACAAATTCATGAGATAAATACTACAAAATAGCTTCAAAATATTGAAATATTTGTCAAAACAATAGTGGTTATTAGCTCTAGGAACACGCAAAATAGTTAGTTGGAATATGATGTTTTCCAATTTGAACTGAGAATAAGAAATGCAGTTTTTGTAATGATCCATTTAATGTAAATTCATCTTCAAAATGTTAGTAATGCCTACTCTAATGTTGTAATGAAAATATAATTCAATAAAGATATAAATCTTAATACCCCAGTGCATGAAAAAGTTTTACTTTTAGTAACAAATCATCTATTGGTGTTGCAGCCGACTCCTAAACATCCATTTCTTTCATGTCACTATAACAAAAAAGTAAAACGAATTTTACAAAATTAAGGATTCTATTATTTCATAAAATGAAATAGAAAGAGTCCAAGAAATCAAATTCTTTCCTATTATGGTCAAAATAAATTGTTCTATCTATTGGAAACTAATATAAATTGAACAAAACATATATGAACTGAAGTGAACAGAATATATGTGAACATCTATAGAAGACATATAGAGTGGATGACAAGATGTGGGAGTGTCGAAGGTAGAGTATCTGGTCTTGGAGGAGCCAAAGGAGGAGGTGTAGCCGACAGAGGAGTCGCAGACGGAGCACGCAGAGGTAGCGCTTGTACTGGAGAGGAGAGTCGGGAACAAGAGTAGGATAGGGGAGTCGAGGAGGGGAGAAATAATCGTAGAATAGCCTAACTTAAATCGTGATTGGGGGAAGCATACCTCGAGTTTAGTTTGGGTTTGGATGTAGAATTAGAGGCTTTCCATGACCTGGAAACATGGTAATGTGACACGTCAGTTGAAAAATTCCAACTATAGTGAATATAGAAAAGATAATTGGATTTAGTTAGGTTATTGAGTTGGATCAGGTCAAACCATTTATTTAAATAGATGTGGTTATCATCTTAAATAAGATCCCAAGATAGTCAACCTGATAAAAACACATCCCATAATCCCAAATTGCCACCGCTAGTCTTCATATACATTCCAAATAAACATTACTAACATTTTTTTAATTCATTTTTCGAAAATAAGAAATGTTTTGAAAACAATACACTATAAGAGTTGTCTAAAGAAAAATTAAAATCTAATAAACATACTAACCCCACTAAGGCATTTTATTAGAATTTTATGAAAATGCATAAGAAAGTTTAAACATAATTATAGTAACCAATAATTTTAATTGAATTTTATAAACATTTCTTAAGAAAGGTAAAACATGAATATAAGAACCAAATGAAAAGTTAATATAAAAATAACTTTCCTCTAACCAATAATAAAAGTGAATGATTCCTAATTTGTTTTACATTCATCCAATGATTTCAACTTCAAAATAAAAAATAGCTTACGAAATCAATAAAAAATAAGATAAAAAAGATTTAAAAAATGATAAAACCAACAGATGATAGGAATACACAAACCTGAAAATCCTCCATCACAGTTGGGTATGAATCCTTGAGATCAATGACAACAATGCCTTCGGGAAATTTCTAAATTAAATTGAGTAATTTTTCTTCATCCTCCAGATTGTTCTTAGGATATAATAAATCAAAAACAATTATTTAGACATTGTTTGAAATACCCTTTCTAGTATCATGAAATATATCAAGTACCTTGTAGGTGAAGAACTACCCATCAAACTTGAATTTAGGATTTTGTTTCTCAAAATATCAATGACAACTTTGTTGGAATTGACGTCAACGTAACTCACTTCATTGATTTTATCTACTACAAAAGGTTTCACTTGTCTTCAAATATGTAAAAAAAAAGTATAATACTCCATGAAATGGAAAATATATTTTAGTTATGATGTACGATAAAAATAAATCAATTTGAAATGCCCATATTTTTTTATCTAGTTTGAGACTTGGAAGTAATGAAATTCAAAAAAAATTAATACAAACTTTTAGATTTATTTATACAGAGTAGGATATAACTCAATCAATTTGAAATCACTACTAAAAATTAAAGGATTTCACTACAGGGCTATCTTCCTGTCTTTTTTCCTTTTCAACCCTTTATGATGTAAAAAAAATTTACAATAAGATCCTCCTATCACATTGTTCCATTTTGTATAGATTCTCATGTATTAAAAGAGAAAGGATAGAAGAGGGGTAACTGACATAAAGGGTTTTGATCAGAGGATTAAACCATTTAATGTACGGCTCTAAATGACAGATAAATTTAAATAATGAAAAAATAGTTGAAGAGATTAAATATATATAAAATATGGAAAACATAATTCATCTTGCTACACATATTCGTCAACAGGTTGAACATGTTCCATGTTCATCAGAAAAATACAACATAACATATGTGACATTCCATCAATGGTGTAAAGATTATTTCATATACTTACCATGGGAGATTTTAAAAGGATCAAACTGGTTATGAATTATTGTCAAAATAATGTACCATTCCCTGGACACCCCTATTAAATTCTCACTCTTATAGTCTTACCACCTAAATCCTGCACAAAAATTCCCATTATAAAAATATCGTAGAAAAAAGAGCCTTGCAAAGTGTTCTCGATGCAGCCAGAAATTAAAAAAGGGACAATCATATCACTTGGTTATCAAGTGCACAAAAATCATTATTTATTTCAACCATTCTCCTCATTGTTACGAATACAACCCCTCATGAGTGGATCATTTTTATCCCATAAATGACCCTTTCATTAACAACCAAACCATATTTAGTGAATACATATCCATGACAACAATCATTGACTTTCAAAGGCATATATATTTTGTGATGAAAATAGAGTACATAGGGATAGTGTTTTTGTTGTTTGGTGACTACTGGATGAGAGTAGGTAAAACACTAGGTTTTCAAAAAACCATCTATGCATGAATACTGGAAATTTGTAGATATGCTAATAAAAATATAGAAAAGTTTGTTAAATAACCAACACATATTCATAAGTGATTCATTTTTTTATAGTAAACTACCATGTAGGTAAAATATTACCTTTCATAATGTAAAGGGACACTGGAAAGTTCATTAAAAAGAATCAATCAAAAAAGAATAAACATCACCTCCCCAATGACACATAACATCATCAATCCACCATTGTAGTAGTTTTGGTACACCATCAGACTTTTCTCCTGCAACATAATTCCTTTCTCCATAGCATCAGCTAATAATTTTTTATTCCCTTCCATGAAACCAAAAATGGTTAGTTGTTTCATAAAATCAGGAAGTGGAAACGTATCCATGATATCAAGGATGAAAAATTAACAGAAAAGTAAAAACATACCCCAATAGAACCTATTAAAAGGATGAACAACTACTATAGTAGTATGGAATTGAACTATTTGGAGATGACAAGAATCGTTTTGTGGAACCTAATTAAATTCATTGGTTTGGTTTGGTTTCAAATTGACATATAATAATCCTCATACAAAATGTCTACAACAAATAGTGTTCAATGAAAAATATGAACCGATACATGTAGATATGTGAAGTTTTTCGACATAAAGACAAACCTGAATCAATAACCAAGTCTTATCTCTCCATGGATTCAATTTTAAACAATGTAGAAATAAAAAAGTTAGAAAACATGAGTGTTGATGATGATATCCAAACTGAAACCATGAATGAATATGAAATACAATGAAAATGTTGAGGGGAGTTAAGGAGGTAGAGGGATCCGAGAAACATGTTACCTAGTCAAGACATTTGCTGATGCAGAGCTCCTCGCATTTCGATTTAGGGACGTCGACAACAAAGATTTTATGAGATCCCTTATTCTATAATAATAGTATCATCATAAAGTATAATTAGATCCACTCCATGTCATGGTCACTACTGTAGAATGAGAGGAGGAATAGGAGCCGGAGGTGGTGCAGGTGGAGAAGGTGGAGGCTGAGTAGGTGAGGCAACCAGATGCAGTGGTGTTAGAGGTGGAGGTGTATCAACAAGAGGTATAACATATGGGTTTATGCGGGAACCCTGTGTGGAGCAGAGGATCCGAATATTGAGGAGTTGAAGGTGGAGCACATAGAGGTGGAGGCATGGATAGAGAGGAGATTTGTAGAGGGGAGCAGGATAGGGGATTCGCGGAGGGGTGCGGGAGAAGGGAGTTGAGGAGAGCAGCGAGAACCCTAATCGTGAAGGTGGGTTGGGTCATACGTATGTCGGAGACAACAATGGAGTGGAAAGGCGAGGGTGCGAGTGGATAGTGGAGGGTGTAATAGTAATTGGAAATGGGATTTCAGTGACGTGGTGTATTAAGGAGGTGACACATAACCAAGGATACACCCAAGATTAGTAGATATAGTATATTATTTGATCATAGAAGGCTATCTAGAAGTCTTCCTAGACCATACATCGATAATGCTCAACTTGAGAAATGATTCCCCACCAACGCTAAACAGAATCACATAACATATATGTAGCGAGCTTGGACCTCCACTTTGGCGGTTCCCTTAGACAGTCATGGATCGTCACCATAGCTTCTTACTAAGACTCAACACCCTATTTCCACCATACCCCAATAAGGTGCAAGGATTCTGCTGCTGAAAATATTGAGTCAATTTTTCCTTGGTAGGTCCAGGTCGGGGATCACCCTAAATAGAATTCATAAACCGGAAAATCTATCATGAAATGAAGCGTCGCTGCCTTGTGGAAGATCTGATACAGTTTCCTCAGGTGGAACAACAGGAAGTATTGTGAGTGGATAAGGGCCCACCACCTCTAAAGTATATTCATCACTAATCTCTTGTCATACAACACAAGGTAATCGTAGTGTCATATTTCTACCATTTCCAAGTGCATGCCTTAGATAGGATTTATAATATGGATAAGTACAATTCCTAGCTATAAAATGGAATAACTATCAACCTACTCTCGGATCCAAGTATAAGTGATAAAAAATGTCACATAATGATCCCAAGGGACATGACCTACTTCCCACTGCTATATCGGGTCAGGGTCAAGGCCTTATATTACACTTATAATGTGTCCATTTCATTTTAAAATTAATATTAATTTTGATTTTATTTTTCTAATTACTTTATTAATTTAAGAACTCTTTAAATTGTTGAATTAAATGGATCACCATTTCTAATCCATAAGGTAGTTGTAATAGTGGGTACCCTAGACCTGACTAGGCCATACTTTTGATTACCATATCATGTGTACAATACGATATACAAGATGTTAACATACCATTATAGTGTCTATATTTCTATGACCAGTATTTAACGGTAATTTATATAGATTAATTGTTGTATCAAAAGGTTATAACAGATCCTAGGCTGGGATGGGGAGGAAATACTAAAAGATCACTTAACACGTTTTTAGTAGAGGAGGCGATAAATCTTTCATATTCTATTCACATCTTCTCTATATCTTCTTATCTCTCCTAAATTATAGGGAGATAATCTCTAGATCTAAAATTTCAGATTGAGTTCCCTCTTGTGCATCACAAACAATGTAATACAGTGATCATCTGTATATTGAAGGTGACGTCGGAACTCCGCGCTAGCACATGAATTTTGATGAACATCGCTTCTGTAGTTTCTTGAAGCACATGTGGATGATCTAGAGTAATTCGGATTTGAATCCTTCAACCATCGATCAAAAATGATGATAAGATTTTGACCAGGGATTTGGATTGAACCATTTATTTTATGGTTTTAATTTAGGGCTTAAACCTTTTTAAGCAGGATCCTCACCTGATATCGGGTAGTGTTTCATCGATGATGAAGAGTTCATGTCGTTTGTCGGTGGAAAAATTTTAAAATCCCATTTTGGGATTTTTTTGCATGCCTAATACCTTAAATTTGTAGCATAGTAACACTTGAATATTTTAATACAAAAAAATTAAATTTTAATTATATTTAATAAATGGCATCGTTCTGGTCTTAATGTCATAGATAGTGATTCAATCCGAGGTCAAATGGCCATGTTAGGGTCATCTGAAATTTATAATGCGGATTTAATTTCTATTAATGGGTATTTATTTTAAATGATGAATATGATATTATATGTTAATCATATACCCGAGTTCTACTCTGTGATTTTTCACTACCAAAACACATCACCGGTGATATTTTGATCACCGGTATAGTTAATTCTAGATATCAAATTTTTGTCACTAGGGAGTTTTTTTATTAATAAATTTTATTTTATTAATAAAATTTTCTAATCCTAAAGGAGTAAGTTGGAGACTTCAATATTTTTTATAAAAAAAGGGTGATGGAATTTTTCGTTGTCCGAGTCAACAATGAGATATAACGCAAAACAAAATAAAAAAACCAAAGACCCAAAAAGTGGGTATGGTGGCCCCTCATTGGGATGACTACTCCAACAAACCAATGAGAATTTATTTGGATGCCTCCCTATTGCGTTGTGATTCCAAATGGGAACCTCCCTTATGCATCATCAGCGCACCTCATAGAATCTGTACCCAAAACCTCTCTTCACCGCACCAGTTTGGATTCCCCATGGTGAGCCGCCACTAGTTGTCTGGGAATTTCCCAACCCACAGAAGTTATTCCAAGTGATGACACTGTCAGCTCACTCAGGATGGACCACCATGCTAGTACAAAATCTAGTTGGAACCCTCCATCATACCTAGACTCCATTTTCGAGACCATCCCATCACCTAGATCATCGGCACTCTACCGCGACAGGCCTCCATATTCGGCTAGATCTAGTCAGAATACCTTGGATGACCACTGCTACTGGTCCTCCCTATCCTCTGGTGCCTCATCGAACTGATGCCTCGTTGAACCATCTTTCATTAAGCATGATTCCACCCCAAATGCACATGTTCTAGGCTATCTGGCTATCGAAAAGCCCTGCCGCTGCATCCTTCCCTATTTGAAGCTTCCATGGAGCTGTTGTCCTTCACCTTTCATGGAGAACCCTTCTTCGTGGGACACCACCTCTAGTAAAAATCCATGAAAGGTTGGTTCCCTTCATAGCTTATTACTCTCCTTCCACTGCCTGATCCTCCTAGTAGACTGTTAACCCCCTCCTAGTCTAATCTATCCTGAAATAGCTCAATCAGGTCTATTATGGCATCCCGCCTTTTTATTACATATAGTTCCATTACATTTTACAAACAGAGGATCTTTAAAGTCTAGTGTCTTGGAAATCAAGAAAATAAAACACGAAACAAACATAAAACATTATTTTAATACACTTGAAATTATTCATCATAAGTTCATCCAAAGTACAAATTCTTCATCTCATAACCTGGAGACATAAATCAAAGGAAAGGGTGAGGAGAAGGCCCAATAAGGAAATCAAGGGAATCAGTGTACTTGTGATATCAATAAGAACATGATGAAAACCACAAGACATGAGAAATAGAAAAAGAGGCATATCATAATAAAAATAACATGAATCACAACTTGAATATGTGGCTACAACATTTCATTTAAACATTCATGAACATATCACCGAGGTTCATTCCCAAGGTGTCATAAAAACATTAGCAAGGTTATTCACCAAGGTATCGTGAAACTTTTCATCTCTAAAGATTAATTATTTACCCAATGCATTGGAGCACTATCAGGGACCACCCTTAAAATGTATTTATTTTCATGAGAGCCACATAGATCATAATCAAACATTTTATAAATAACCCAAATAGAATCAAAGAAATGGGTTTCAGGTCAAAATCGTGACGTTTAAAAAGTACATAAAAATAAGATCATTATGTCATTTATAACCCATGGAAATGGAGTGAGGGTTATATGTATGTCAATTCCAAAATAAAACTGATCAATTTTTTGTATTTATGAATACCCCGGGAAATGAAAATAGATTTGGGTAACAACATAAATAATACAAGAGAATTTCTTGTGAAAAATAGAGAGATTTTGAGACGAAAATTCTGCATCATAATGACTACATAACATCATTTTTTGAAAACATTAAAAAGATAGAGGAAAAAGGTAAACCACTCATAATTAATAATATAGTCTAGGTATATAATAAGATCATGGTATGGATATTTTAATGACATACCACATGAAAAGGAAACTTGAAAGAAAAGAGAAAATGTTATTTCTTTAACAAAAAATTCGGCAGCCTAACGACGCCGCTTAAAAATTCAGAAAATAAATTGATGATAGCGGAAAGGGTCTCGCATCATTTGGACATGAAATGGAATGTAATAAAAATATATAATAACATACCCCTACATAACAAGATGGAAACTAGAAGACATAACGTAAAGTAAATCATGAATAAAAATAGCAGGGTGAAAGGTTCCGTAACATTGAAGAGTATCTTCGAAAGCTCAAAGGTTGGGACCATGGGGGATTGAGGGAACTTTGGTAGGTAGAAAGACCCGAGCTTCGTTGAGGGGGATTTTGGAATGAAATTAATGAGGGAATGTCTTGGTATTTATAGGAAAAGTGAGGGAATATTTAATTAATTTCCAAGGGACACCTCATCGGTGGTATTTGCAAAACCAAGGGCTTTCCCATAGTATTTCCCATTGTATTGCCCACTTGGGACACATAATAACACATATTACTATTCACAAGTCGACCAGATTTATTACATTATGATTACATCATCAATGTTGTCATTAAACACCTAAAACTCAAAACTGTATTTTTACTATTCACCGAAAATTCAACTGTTTCAGAAAAATCCCAAAAAACCACCCTAACCTAATATCGATGCTCTAAATTCAAAAATGAACTCCATTTTATGAAAATAATTTTCTATATTTTTTTAATTTAATTTTTAAATAAAATCATTATTTATTACAAAAACAACACTAAAATTTTAACTTATTTTGTATCACCTTGAAAATGTAATCAAGGTCCCATATAATTATCATATAACCATAAGAAAATAAAGTAACAATTTTTTATTTTAAATTATTAAATTAATTACAAAACTTTAATTAAAATATTTATAACAAACAAAAATTCCGACACTTATATGATGACAATTTTTCACTTTTAAGATGTGTAAATTATATTTATACATTCATGGGAGAAGTTTCAATTTTTTGGCTGAATTACTATTCATTACTATTCATAAGGGTATATTACTATTCATATTTTACTATTCACTAAAAAATAGTTTGATCTTATTAGACTCTAAATTTTTTTATGGTCACAATTGCAGAAGACCATTTTCTGAAAATCATTTCACATTATTAATTATTTAAAGTTTACAAAACATATTTTAAAATACCCCTTTTTCCAAAATTCATCAATAATATGCAACTTCATCCAACATTTATCCAGACATTTGAAATTCAAAAATTTAACATAATAAGAAATAAAAAATTTATTCCTATAAAGGATTACACAACGTAACTAAGGTCTCGTTACATAGCCCCTTATAACACCTGCATAGGACCTAAGTGTAAGGTGTGTTATGGTGATAGAATCTTGGGGAGGCTTGAAAAACATTTCCTGAGTGGTTATTTATATCTGCTTTAACATCTATCTTAGGTGATTCCATTCAATCTTCACATGTTGATTCTCAGCTTGGGCTTGGTATAGAGCAAAGCCCTGAGATGCTACCTTCTTTCGAAGCTCTGACAGATGGGCTTCACACAACCCGAGTCTACTAGATGAGGCCATCAACTCTTATTTCTGTATTAATTATCCAAGATCACATGTATTTATAAAAAATAAAGATAATATTAAGAGTTTATTTTACAACATTCATATTGACCAATGGTCATATAACAGTTGAAACCCAACAATATCACTTCATTAATTAAAGGATATAGTTTTGTGGAGTATAAAATAAAATAACACATAAATTTAGAAAACAAATATTATTAAAACGTTTGGGTCATTAGATTCTTCTCCCCTTATGAAATTTCATCCCCGAAATTTTAACTCAATCCCTTAGAAGAGAAAATGCTTGGGTACTTCTGCCTCATAGACTCCTCTGGTTCCCACGTAGCTTCTTCACATTTGTGGTTCCTCCACAACAACTTAACAAGGTGGGTATTCTTGTTGCATAGAACCTTGTCTCTATGATCCAAGATCTCCACCATCTTCTCCTCATAAGAGAGGTCATGTTCCAGTTGTACCACCTCTGTATTTAGTACATGTGAAGGGTCAGGTATGTACTTCCTCAAGAAGGATACATGGAAGACATCATGAACTTGTGCTAGATTTAGAGGAAGTGCAAGCCGATAGGTCATTGCTCCTACGAAATCAAGGATTTTATAGGGGCCAATGTACTTTGGGATGAGCTCCCATTTACCCAAACCTCATGACTCTCTTCCATGGTCAAATTCGAAGAAAGACTTTTTCACCAACATCATACTCCACGTCCCTTCGACAGTTTTCGGCATAACTCTTTTACCGACTCTGAGCAGCCTTAATGTGTTTCTAGATGGCATGGACCTTTTCTTTCATCTCATGCACAAGATCAGAACCAATAAACTTTCTCTCACCAACTTCATGCCAACAAGTAGGAGTTCTACATCGCTTATCATATAGAGCTTCATAGGGTTCCAATTGAATGCTCATGTGGAAGCTGTTATTATAATAGAACTCAACTAAAGGGAGATGTTGATCCCATCCAACTTTAAAATCCATTAAGCATGTTCTCAACATATCCTCGAGTTTTTGAATAGTCCTTTCAGATTGGACATCAGTTTGGGGGTGATAGGCCGTACTGAAATTCAATTAAGTGCACAGATCATGTTGAAGACTTCAATAGAATTTTGGTTTGAACCTTGGATCATGATCAAATATGATAGTAAGTGGAAATACATGAAGTCTTTCCACTTCCTTCACGTAAATCATGGAATGTTGATCAAGTTAGAAATCTTCCTGAATGGAGATAAAATGGTACGTCTTGGTGAGATGGTCCACAATAACCAACATCACATTGTTTCCTTTGTATGTTCTTGAAAGACCAGTGATGAAGTCCATAGTGATATTGTCCCACTTTCATGCTGGTATGGTTTGTGGTTGCAATACCCCTTTATAAATTTTTCACTCTGGATTCACATGTTGACATACCAGGCGCCTTGATGTGTAGTTAGAAATCCCCCTTTTCATATTATTCCACCGATAATGATCACAGAGGTCCCTATACATTTTTGTGCTTTCAGGATGTATAGAAAAATTCTATCTATGAGCTCCATCCATCAGTTCCTTCTTTATTTCCAGAATAGATGGAACACGTAGTCTTGTATGAAATCTCTGTACACCTTCTTGATTGATATTGAACTCAAGAAACATCCCATCCTTCATATCCTCAAACTTCTTCTGTAACAAAGGATCCACTTTTTGAGATTTCTTGATCTTCTATAGTAATGATGGTCGAGAAATCATTTAGCTTAGAGTTGATGATGTCCCTTTCTTTATAATTCCCATGTCTATCTTTACTAGGTCATTGATCAAAGGATCTCTTTGAATCATCATCATGGAATGAACACCTGTGTCTTTCCTGCTTAATACATCAGCAAATTTTTTTTCTCTTCTGAGATGACAATGATTTGAGCAATCATTGTCTTTAAGAAGTTCCAAACATCTCTTCTTCCTCATGTTCAATTCCTTTTATGTGAAAATATACTTCAAAATTTGATGGTATATGTATATATCTCATTTATCCCCAAAACAATAGTGCCTCCATATCTTTATAGCAAAAATGACCGCATCCATCATCAGATCATGCGTAGGATAGTTCTGCTCATGAGTCTTCAACTGTTGAGATGCATATGCAATGACTTTGTCATTTTTCATAAGTGCGTACCCAATCCCTTTCATAGATTCATCACTAAAAATAACGAATCCTTCTCCACTTGAGGGAAAAGTTAACATAGGTGCAGTAACCAATCTCGTCTTCATCTCTTGGAAGCATTCCCCACACTCCGTTGTCAAGATGAACTTGACCCCTTTTTGAGTTAACTTGGTTAATGGATTAGAAAGTCATGAAAAGTTCTTCACAAACCTCCTAAAATATCCCTCTAAACCAAGGAAACTATGAATATCAGTTATTGTTGTAGGTTGAGGCCAATCCTCTAAAACTTTTGTCTTTTTAGGGTAAACTATGATTCCTTCATTGGTAATAATCTACCCCATGAAAGAAACGTTTTGCAACCAGAATTCACATTTTCTGAACATTCCAAAAAGCATTTTCTTCCGTAGATATTGCAAAATACCAATTATATGATCCTCATGCTCCTCGTGACTTTTGGAATATATCAAAATATCATCAATAAAATCAACCAAAATGTTATCAATGTAATCCTTAAAGACTCTATTAACAAAATCCATAAAAGTAGGAGGTGAATTATTCAGTCCAATGGGCATTACAACAAACTCATATTGACCATATCTTGATCGGAAGGCAGTTTTTGGAATATATTTTTTCTTCACCCTCAATTAATGATAACCAGATCAAAGATCAATCTTAGAAAAGAGTTGAGCCCCATAAAGTTGGTCAAATAAGTCATCAATTATTGGAAGAGGGTATTTGTTCTTCACTGTGATCTCATTCAGTTCTCTATAATCAATTCAAACCCAGATCGATCTATCCTTCTTATTCACAAATAGAACATGTGATCCCCAATGACACACACTCTGTCAGATAAACCCCTTCTCAAAAAGATATGGGAGTTGTTTCTTTAACTCCTCCTACTTCACATTTTCCATACTATATGGGGTCTTTGATATCGGATGTGATCCAGGTATGAGTTCAATGGATAACTCTACCTCTCATTCTGGGGGAGGTCCAGGTAACTCTTTAAGAAATACATCAACATATTCTTAGATGATTAAGACATTTTCTATCATCAAACATTCATTTCCTTCTTCTTATTCCCTAATAAACTCCATAAAGAAGGATATAATAGGTTCTTCTAGAAAACTATCAAGTTGAGATATCTCTCCTTAGAAGATAAATATAGGTTTTCTATTCAAGACTATTGATATTTCCTTGCTTCTAAATTTGATATTAGCATTATACATTGATATCCAGTCCATCCCCGGTATAATGTCGAATTCCAGCATTGGAATGACTACTATATTTGTGATAATATTGTTCTCACTAAAGTAAATAATAGAGTTTCTAAACACAGACGATGCTTGGATAAACCCACCAAGTCTTGATTGATAAATCTACTTTTATAAAATTGGGGGTTGATTATAAATTCTTGGAAAACATGGAATAAATAAAGGAATGTGTAGAACCAGAATCAAACAAAGTACTTTCTAGATTTGAGAGAATAATAATAGTACCCACCACCACATCATTTGGCGCTTCAACTTCAGCCGTAGTGATTTCAAAAGTACGACCTTATTCCCATGGTCATTTCTAAGGCTGATGGTGATTCCCCTCCACTACTATCAGATTTGGACAGTGATTGGAAAAGATCCCAAGTTGTCCACACTTATAGAATTGGACATTAATCAGGGCCTACACTATCTTCCCCTTGACGTTTGTGTTGGGATGTTGTGGCTTCACCTCACTATGACAATTCCAAGTAATTTGGCCATTTCAACCAATCTTTTAGCACTTCTCGATCCTGAGTAGGCAGTTCCTTGAATGCTTCTTCCCACATTTATTACATGTGGGACATTGTACTTTCTTGCCTCCTCTTCCCTGATCAAATATCCTCCCTAAGATTAACTCCATCACTATTTTCTTGTCATTGGATTTATGAGACCATTGAGTCTCACAAAACTCCTATTTGACTTTCATGACACTTCGCACAATCTCCTCATAGCTATCATAATCTCATTTGGCTAGATTCTTCCACAGATGAGGTCTTAGTCCATCAAAGATTCTATCAACCTTACTATTTTGATCTGTGAAAAAGGTAGATGTGTAATGTGAAATCATTTTTAAGTTCATCTCGTAGAATCCCATAGATTAATTCTCCTTCTACTTCATCTTGAGAAACTCCTTATCCATTTTTTTAGCATTGATTGAGGAAAATAATTGCTGAAGAAGATCCCTCGAAACTCTTCCCACTCCATAGCTTCAACCTCCACTCTTGGCCTCGTGTTTTTAATCAGTTCCCACCACTGATCAACTTCTCCCTCTAATAGATACATAGATAGGGTGACCTTATCGTACTCTGAATAGTGGAGCACAGAAAAGATCTTCTCAATAGAGTTGATCCACTGTCCAGCAATCAACGGGTCGGTAGATCCACATATGGTTTTTAGTTGTTTAGGCATAAAGGATTAAATAGAAATGTGTTCCCTTTATGGTGGGATCAGTCTCTCAGCTTGATTCAACTTATTTACCATAACTTGAGTCGGCTGGTTCATCATTCATATGAAAGTTTCCATTCCGGCTTCCATCGGAGGGCCGTCCATGCATGGTCCATTGTGGTCACCATTTGCACGGTTCCTACTATTTCCCCACATTTTCTAAATGAATAAAACCTTAGTGAGAAACTTATTTGATTTACAAATCCTTTAACCATAAAGGATTTTATGTCTTAAAATATCATGCTTTAAACAATTACATTTCTCTATAAATCCCATTTAATTATTCATAAAAAAGCTTATAATTAACCAAAAATATCCCCTAGGAGTGTCGTAACCAAGAGTGCAGAAAGGCTTGTTGTCGTGTACCAGGATACCCTGGGTCAAGCCTGAAACTCCTTGTCAGTGTTTTCACTCCTAGCTACATCTGTGCCAGAGCCTCCTCTACCTGCTCGTATCCAGACACTGATGTATTTTCTTGATAAACTACTTACACAATAATCACCAAAATAACATAAATTATTCCTATATTTAAACTTTTCTATATGGTTATTCATAATTTTTTCAAAGAAAAATTTCTATAAATAACTAAACTATCCTCTAATACCAACTATGGCATCCCACCTTTTAATTACATAACTTTTCATTGCATTTTACAAACAGAGGATCTTTGAAGCCTAGTGTCTTGGAAATCGGGAACATAAACATGAAAACAACATAAATCATTCTTCTAATCAATTTGTAAGGATTCATCATAAGTTAATCCTAAGTGATAATTCTTCATCTCATAACTTGGAGACATACATCAAAGAAAAAGGTGAGCAGAAGGCCCAGTAAGGAAATCAATGGAATCAGTTTACTTGTGATAGGAATCAGTTTACTTGTGATATCAATAAGAACATGAAGAAAACCACAACACACAAGTAATGAAAAATGATGAATATAATAATAAAAATAACATGAATCAAAACATGAATATGTGGCTACAAAATTTCATTTTGAAATTGATGAACATATCCCCAAGGATCATTCCCATGGTGTCATAAAAATATTACCATGGTTATTCACCAAGGTATCGTGAAACTTGTCATCTCTAAAGATTGATTTTTTACCCAATGAATTGGAGTGACATTAGGGAGCACCCTTAATACATATTTATTTTTATGTGATCCACATTTATAATAATCAAACATTTCATAAATAACCAAAATATAATCAAATAAGTGGGTTTCTTATCACAATTGTGACATTTAAAAAGTACATAAAAATAAGATCATTATGTCATTTATAACCCATGGAAAGGGAGTAAATGTCATATGAATGTCAATTACAGAATTAATTAGATAAATTTTATGTATTGATGAATACCCCTGGAAATGAAAAAATATTTGGTTAAACACATAAATAATAAAAGACAATTTCTTGAGAAAAAGGGAGAGTTTTTGAGACGAAAATTCTACAGCATAATGGCAACATAATATCGTTTTAGAAAACATTATAAAGGTAGTTTGATAAGGGTAAAATAGTCATAAAAAATTCACAATACAGTATGGGTACATAATAAGATAATTTTATGGGTATTTTAATGACATACCACAAGCAAAGGAAACATGAAAGAAAAGAGAAGATTCAATTTCTTTTATGAAAAATTCGGCAGCCTAACAGCGTCGCTTAAAAATTTAGAAAAAAATTGATGAGAGGGGAAAGGGTCTCTAATAATTTGGAAATATGATGGAAAATAATGCAAATATATAAGAACATACCCCCACATGAGAATATGGAAACTAAGAGACATAACATAATGGAAATCATGACTAAAAAGAGGAGGGTGAAATGTTCCCTTACCTTGAAGAGTATCATTGAAAGCTCAAAGGTTGGGACATTTGGGGGGATGGAGGGAACCATGAGGGGACTCCTTGGGAGGCATAAACACCAGAGATTTGTTGAGAAAGATTTTTTTAATGAAATGGATGATGTAATGGCTTGGTATTTATAGGAAAATCGAGGGAATATTTAATTAAAATCTAAGGGACACCTCATCGGTGGTATTTGCAAATCCATTGGATTTCCCAGGGTATTTTCCCATGGTAATGCCCAGTTGGGGCACCTCATAACATATGTTACTATTAAAAATTCTACCAAATTTATTAAATCGTGATTACATCATCAATGATGTCATTAAACACCCGAAACTCAAAACTGTATTTTTACTATTCACTAAAAATTCAACTATTTCATAAAAATATCAAAAATTCACACTAACCTAATATTGATGCTCTGAATTTAAAAATGTACTTATTTTTATGAAAATAATTTTATAAATATTTTTAATTTAATTTTTAAATAAAATCATTATTTATTCAAAAAAACAACTCTAAAACTATAACTGATTTGGTAGCACCTTGGAAAAGTTATCAAGGTCCCATAAAATTATCGTATAACCCTAAGAAAATAAAGTAACAATTTATGATTAAATTTTAAGAAAAAAAATTATTTTAAATTATTGAATTAATTATAAAATAGTAAGTACAATATTTTTGACATAAAAAAAATACCAATACTTATATTATGTCCAATTTTCACTTTTAAGATGTCTAAATTATATTTATACAGTCATGGGTGAAGTTTCTATTTTTTGGCTGATTTACTATTCATCACTATTCACAAGGGTATATTATTATTCATACTTTACTGTTCACTAAAAATTAAGTTGATCTTATTACACTCTAAATTTCTTACGGGTCACAATTGTAGAAGACCATTTTATGAAAATCATTTTACATTATTAATTATTTAATGTTTACAAAAATATTTTAAAAGAACCCTTTTTCCCAAATTCATTAATAATATGGAACTTCATGCTAAATTTATCCGGACATTTGAAATTCACAAATTTAACATAATAAGAAATAACCATTTTATTTATACAAAAGGATTACACAACGTAACTAAGGTCTCTTTACATATCCCCTTATAACACCTACATATGACCTAAGTGTAAGGTGTGCTATGGTGATAGAATATTGTGGTGGCTCAAAAAACATTGCTCAAGTGGTGATTTCTATCAGCATGAACTTCTCCCTTATTTGATTCCGTTCAAGCTTCACATGTTGAAGCTCAGCTTGGGCTTGGTCCAGAGCAAAGCCCAGAGAGGCTACCTCTTTCCCAAGCTCTGACCGATGGGCTTCGTACAACCCAAGTCTACTGGATGAGAACATCAAATCTTCTTTATGTACTAATTAACCAATATCACTTGTATTTATAAACAATAATTTTATTGTTAAGATTTTATTTTCCAACGGTCATATTGACCAATAGTCATATAACAGTCGAAACCCAACGGTGTCACTTCATAAATTAAAGGATATTGTTTTGTGGAGTATAAAATGAATTAACACACAAATTTTGGAAACAAATATTATTAAAAATTTTGTGACGTTTCATATGCCCAACCCGACACAGGTCTAGGTGGACATTCCTAGACCAGAATAGCCCTATACGGGCTTTTTCTTGGCCTTTTATTGGTATCCACTAGTTCAGCAAGATCCATGATGGGCCAGAGCGGGGTTCTCAAGGCCCATATAATTTAATTAATCAAAAATTAATTAAATTAATTATTTTAATTTTAATTTTATATTAATTTAATTAAATATTATTTTTTGATTTAAAATATTATTTTTAATTATATGGATGAATTAATTTAGTTTAGTTTTAAATTAAATTAATTATTTATTTTATTTTCTGGTTTTAAAATTAAATTAATTAATGAGACCGAATGATAATAAAAATTAAATAAAAATAACAGTGAATTTTAATTTAATAAAAATTCCCCTAGAAAATAATTAATGAATGTTTATTTTTAATTTCGGTATGTAATTTAATATACCCAATTTTAATGTCTATGATCCTTAGACCAACCAATAAATGATTGGTTCATTTTTCGTTTATTTATTTTTTTATTATAATTATTTGTAATAATAATTTTAATTAAATGAAAATTGTGTGTCGTCAAAGAGTCATTATATGTTTAAGGGTATGAATTTCCATTTATCATGGTTTTATTTTGTAATCATGAGACCCCCTCATCTATGTGTGAGTATTTTTTTTAATAATGAGATAATAAGAGATGTATTTCACACCAAGTTATAGTGATCTACCTTATAAGAGATTTATTCATTGGATGGGAAGATGATGCAACTCATGTTGCAAGCATCATGAAATAAGGTATTTCCACTAGGGTCTAGGTTGGTCTATTAATCATTCAATGGATTGTCCATTAGAATCGGATCATGATCTTATTATTATTTTTTAGGGTTTATTATTTTTTGAATGTGTAGTTTACCCACGATCACATTGAATAAAAAACAAGCACACATAGATAAAATGACCATCTGACGTGATGAATTTTTCTATTTCATGCATGGTCATTTGTGAGTGAGATCACATAGCATGTGTTATGAAGATAGAAAATGATTTCTTCCATCACATAAAAATAATAAAACCCTCAAAGTAGTATTAAGTCATAACTGAATCCCATCATTCAACTTTGAACAAAATAGGGTGTTTGGGGTTCTCATTGTTCCATAGCTGAGGGTGCCTCTTATTACTAGGGAGTTCTTATGAGAGTGGTGGGTTTAATTAATTAATGTTGTAGTAAGGATTATCCATATAAAATTTTCTATCATTTTTTACGTAATCATTGAGTAAATCATGTAATAATTTTAGATGTTGCTACATCACTAAACAGATGAAGGAACCACAAGTTAATGTGGTTTTCCAGTAAAAAACCTACCTTGAAACCTTTGAGTATTGTCATAACCATAGCTTATAGAATATGAGGGGAGGTTCAAGTATCCTTGCCACTAGAAAAATCAAGATACTGTGTATTTAAATTATAGAAAATAAGGATCCCAGAATTCAATAAAATAGTGGGATACATTTAATGATATAATTAATTTAACAAAATCTCTAAATAAGTAGTCAACATTAAAAGTACCAATCTTCTAGAATTTTATTTTTGTAGAAAATGGAATTTTATACCAAAAGAAAATCTGGGATAAATAATGCACAAAGTATATGTCCACACTATCATGAGATTCTATGTGTAGTACAGGTGCTTTCACATAATACTACGATATTAGAAATTCTTGGTACTAGTGTCCCTAATACCTATTAATCCACCTCAAAAAAATGGTTTTAAAATTTCTTATAGGGGACTAAGGTGTTGATCATATGATGGTTTTTTATAATTATATCACAAATTTTTTATGATTGTTTCAATCATTGCATCAGACATGGGTAATATACCACATGGTCCCATATTGGAGAAGTTTTCAATAAGAAAGTAAGGCAAGATATGAAAAAGGTGATGATTACACTAGACATGTGTAAATTAAAATATGGATAAAAATATTTCATTGAATTCGTTTCTCTTATCTTTTTGACCCATTTACTTTTGTCTCATTTTAGAGTACAAAACATATAGTATTGAGAAAACACTTCATTTCCTATTTAGGTAAGGTTCAACAAGTAAATAATAATATAAAATATAGATTAATCTTAATTCTTATGGTGAACAAATTGTAGGAAAGGCTAAAATACTAATGTTATGTAATGTCAGAATCAAATTCACAAAATCCTTCAATCAAATGAGGTTGGTTAATAAATGGAGGAAATTTTCTTTATATATCATGAAATAATATTATAGAAGTTTGAGTTGTAAAGACCCAGAAATTTCATGGATTTTTTTTTCTTAAATACTTTGGAATTTCATGAGTCTGCGGTTTCTGACGGCACTTGATACTGAGGCCCAGTGTACCCAAAATCAATATTAGAAGTTTTTTTCGGGTACGTTCAATAAATGTACGTACTTTTTTCCTATATTTTTAACCGGTGCTCGGAATTGAAATCTGAGGACACCGATGAACTCGCAGCGCCGGTTTTCGGTTAAGGGGACCTTTACCGATATTGCGTTTTATGCGGGTTGAAAGTTATTTTTTTGGGGTTAAATAAAAAAGCTAAAAAAATTGTTGTGAAAAATTTTATTTATCATGGGAAGTTAAATCCTACATGGGGAAGTTATTGGTGGGGCTCACACCCACATAACCTCCCATGAGAGGATATTTTTGAGGTGGGGCCCACCCTAGCCTTAACCTTTCACCTTCCCTCAACTCCCCATTAATCCCCCCTTCATTTAATTTGATAACTCCCCCTTAATGGTGTAATATCTTGACTTCCCCTCTCACCCATTAATTTGTGGAAACACTTTTAATTAAAGACTTCTTTAATTAATTAATCATGTTTTGAATCAATTTGAATTGGTTGGAAAATCTTTTTAAAATAGAGGAAAGCCTCATTTTAATATTTTCTGGGAAAATATTTTCGTGGAACCATTGGAATTAGAAGAGCGCTTCATCCTTCCACGAAGAACGACACCCTCTTCGACGAAGAACGCCGATTTCATGATGAACGACGAAGTGACTTTCATTCTCTTCTCTGCAGAAAGTGAGGAGTCGCCGCTTCCTCCTCGGATTCACCCAAACATCATCTACAAATCCTCTTTCCATGACTCTGCTCTTGAAATTGAGGTTGGGGTTTGTATAATTTGAAGTGAATATTTTGTACTCGTTCTTCGTTGAATTTTTTGGATTGTCAATGACCTTATGTTATCACCTAACGCAGAGAGCACGGGCCGAACGAACATGGCCCGACAACCCTCCGATGGTTCTTGGTTATTTTTGATGGAGACGGTGAGGGAAGGGAAGACGGGAACTGGAGAAAGAGGCGGCTGTATGCCGGCCGTGAGAAGAGGAACCGCAGCCCGCATCCGTGGGCCGCTCGACAGAAGATGAACTGGCCGGCCGAAGATGGCTAGGCTAAAGGAACTACGGCGCACCATGGCTCCATGATACGGAGGACCACGGCCAGCACAGTACGGGCCGCTCTGGCAGAAGAACTGGCCGGCTCGTCGGAAAGTCAGGTGGATGAAGGTCGCGGCACCCATGGTGCCGTGCAGGGAGACCGCAGCCCGCCCATGCGGGCCGCTTGCGCCAGAAAGGTCGGACGGCTTCGGCTGGCCAGTTGGGAGGGTGGCGCCACTGGATCATGAAAGCGCCCTCCCGGACCCCTTGGCCCCTTCAGGTCGAGTTGCGCCCATCGGGCTGGGCCGCATGATTTATCAGACCGGTCCGACCCTCTATCAGGTCGGACCCACCAAAACCGGGTTAACCCGACCCGCCAGCCCACTGGGCTTGACGGGCCACGGCCCGGCCCGCACGATTTAGCAGACCGGTCCGACCCTATGCCAGGTCAGACCTGCCAAAACTGGGTTGACCCGACCGGCCATCCCACTGGGCTTAATGGGTCGGGCCCGTTTTCACTTAAAGGTGAATAGCTTGAAGATCACGCTTTTGATTGACACGCCTTCTGCGTCCCTGGGACCCTCGTGACGTGGAGGTACTTTTGTGATACACTAAGTGAGTTTTGGACAAAATTGGAAAATGGATGGGTTTGGAATGAGCGTATTTCCAACCGGGCCCCCGTAGCGAAAATGCTAATAACTCTCAGACCGAGCGTCTAATTGACGCGCCGTCTGTCGTAATGGGTTACTTTTGACGAGACGGAACTTCGGGATACATCAAATCTGGACTTACTAACAGTTGATGTATCTCCCCCTTTTCTCGAGGAGTGGACCCTCCCAGAATCGAGCGTGCTTTGTGCAGGAACCCTAGAGCTGGCTGTGACTACAACGACTACCGTACTAGAATCCTCCGTGGGTTCGGCGACGATGACTACTGTATTGGAATCCTCTGTGAGTTCGGTGATGACAACAACTGTACTGTAATCCCCCATGGGTTCGACAGTGATGAAAACTGTACTTGTATCTTACATGGGTCTGACCATTCGACTTCTGTACTAGTATCCTACGTGGGTCCGACAATGTAGCTGGTCTAATATCCTATGTGGGTCTGAAAGCTTAGCAGGACTAGTATCATACATGGGTTCGACAACTTAGATGAATCATTGACTGCATCTTATCATCTTTATCACTTTATGAAGGATGTATACCTGTGTGAGTTGAGTGTTGACATTCAATCATGATCATCGATGTGATTGACTTCTTTACTGTGTGGACTGGGTTGTGCTTGGGCTCGAGAGTTGGAGTCGAACTGGGATTGATGACTTAGGTATATGTATGGGCATATACCTAAGTAGAGTTGGTTGATACGTTGTGATTGTATCTTTCCATTGTGGTTTATCCTTCATTGCTTCTAGGAGACCTTCGGTGGTCTCAGGGTCCCTAATGAGTATTGTTATACTCACCACTGCACGGACAATGCCCACACTACGTTTTGTTGGATGCAGACGACGGAAAGGGATGATTGTGGTAGAGGCTTGTAGAGCTGGACAACACCTGGAGGTGGACCAATTGGTGAGACGTACACGGAGAAAATGGACGGACCCATGGTGTTGGGGAGACTATCTGTACCCACCCTTCAGGTGGGATTCCAGGAGGAGGACTCAGTGGTTTCTGTTTTACTTTACTGCAGTTGTACAAGTTTTTCAATTGCACTGTACTTTCAGTTGGGTTTGTATTCTGGCCCATTTACCTTTCAACACTTACTTTTTTTATTCAGTATCACTTTTTGCTTACATCTGTTGCGTACTCTATTGTGTTGTTTACTATTATAAAGGCAATTCCTTACCTTTTATTGGGACTTACGCCTTTGGTACTAGTTTCCAGCGTCTGGCCTATGGAAGGAAAGATTGGGGTAGTCACGGCACGGGCTCCGAAGACGGGTTATGAAAAGTTGGTATCAGGGGAGTTGGTTCTACCGCAAAACTTAGGACTCTGATCTATCTTACTGTTAAGCAATAGTGTTAAGAGTAATGAGTGTCGTTTTCAGTCCATGGAGTCCAGTGTTTGTGTGGCGGCTAACGTATCCATACACCAGGACCCTGACCTTTTATTTCCAACTCAGTGCACGAAAACATTGATTGCGTGTGTGTTTCAAAAGTTTTCTTTGTGATTACATTGTGTCAGCTCACTCGGTATACTGTTTGACCATGGCGCACCTGTTTCTTTTCAGGATTCCCCCATTAAGGGAGCCATCTAGGGTTCCGAGTCACATATGAGATGGCAGCCTACCGAGCGATGAGGACTCGGTGCAGGGCCCATCACAGCGGGGGCACCAGAGGTACCACTACCCGCTGAGCCACCGATACTACCATCCCCAGCAGTAGAGATTGCACGCCTCCTGAGTGCGTTACAAGAGTTTCAGCGACAGAGGCCGCCCAGGTTCCACGGAGAAACAAACCCTCAGGGAGCCGAGGATTGGTTGGAGGCCATCGTCAGAGTCATCAGATTGGCAGGGACACCAGCCGACCTTATAGTGATCCTTGTCGCGAGTCACTTGCACGCAGCAGTTGGTAGATGGTGGAGCTTGATGCTCCAGGTGCACGATGAGGCATCTCTACTTTTTACAAACGTCAAGAGTCTCTTCCACTCGGAGTTTGTTCCATCTACCCTTCGTGCGGTGCGGATTTAAGAGTTACTTCACCTGCGGTAGGGCATCATGATAGTAGATCAGTACTTAGCAAGGTTTACTAACCTCTTGCGCTACTCCACGTACATGGTACGAGACCCATTCTTCAGGACCCGGACTTTTGAGATGGGACAGAGGCACGAGATCAGGGCTTCGATGATCTCCCTCAGCATTCCGACGTAGGCGGGAGTGCTGGAGTGAGACCTTCTTGTAGAGATATTTCTCCCTGAGCCGACACCAGCATCGAGACCCACCACAGGGTGACACGTAGCAGAGTCTTCTATAGCCAGTAGTAGAGAGATGTCGCAGAGGTCCATGTAGACCAGGACATCAGGAGGTAGACCTCAGGATACAAGTTTGGTTGTGCGGGGCACCTGAAACAGAGCCAGCTATACGAGGATCAGGTAGTGCTATGCATGCGGAGGGCAGGGTCACATGGCTCGAGACTATCGACCCACCATGCAGATGAGTATCAGACAGTGGGGGGACCTCTGAGGTAGAGGAAAAGGTTTGACCATGGTAGTCCGCGGGGAGCAGGCAGACGAGGCAGTGGAGCTAGCTGAGCAGCGGGTGGTGGATGATGTTTTGAGTCTTTACCACCACCACCACTAGGAGGTCCACCCCAACCATAGGGAGTTGGCGGAGAGAGGCAGGATTAACTCCAAGTAGTGGAGGCTTATGACCACGGTGCACTTGAGATGATTCGAGGTACTATCTGTGTCTACTCCACCCTTGCTGCTGTATTATAGACACAGCTACGAGTCATTCTTTTATTGTCGCTGCCTTTGTTCGGAGCTCAGAGATTCCGACGAAGTCGTTGGCTTAATCCTTTCAGCTAGGGACTCCTACGAGAGCAGACTCGATGATTACACACTGGTGCTGGCAGTGTGATATTACTCTAGGAGGAGAGAGCTTCGGCAGGGATGTTCTTGTAGAGGCATCGAGGCCTTACGACATCATCTTGGGTATGGACTGGTTGTCTAGAGTCCATGCTCAGATTGACTGCATTAGGAAAAAGGTGTGGTGTGTCTGCACGGATGGGTGTAGGTTCACCTTCACCATTGAGAAGGGAGCCTTTGCAGTGCAGGATGGACTTACACAGAGGATATGGCATTTGATCACACATCAGTTGGCTAGTATCATCCTTAGGGCAGTTGATGTGGGGAGTCCAAGTTTTCCTGTTGTGGTGGATCAGTATGTGAACATTTTTCCTGAAGACCTTCCTGGACTACCTCCTCGTAGAGAGGTAGACTTCTACATTGACATGTACCCTGGGACAACACCGATATCTTCTCCAGCATATCAGATGGCTCCTTCCGCCCTTCGTGAGCTGCGGGTACAGCTGGAGGACTTTCAGGGTAAAGGAATCATCTGAACTAGTGTTTCACCTTGGGCTTCTCCAATTTTGTTTGCTAAGAAGGAAGATGGGAGATTGAAACTGTGTGTCGACAACTGTCACCTGAATCAAGTGACCGTGAAAAAAAAGCTCTCACTCCTGAGGGTTGACGAACTCTTTGATCAGCTCAAGGGAGCACCATGGTTCTCGAAGATAGACCTCAGGTAAGGCTATCATCATCTCAGAGTTCGAGATGAGGATGTGCGGAAGAGAGCCTTCAGGTTTTGGTATGGCCACTATGAGTTCTTGGTTATGCCCTTCGGCATAACCAATGCTCTAGCAGTGTTCATGAGTCTCATGAACAGGATCTTCCAACCATACCTCAATCGTTTTTTCATAGTCTTCATCAAAGACATACTGATTTACTCGACTACTGAGGAGGAGAACTCCTACCACTTGCGGGTTGTACAGGATACACTCCATGAGAACCAGCTTTATGTTAAGATCTCGATGTGTCAGTTCTGGATACGAGAGGTACACTTCTTGGGACACATCATCACGGAGGCAGGAGTTGCAGTGGATCCAGCAAAGATCGAGGCAGTGCTTTCTTGGGATCCACCTAGGAGCATGACAGAGGTGTGGAGTTTCCGAGGTCTAGCTTGGTACTATCGGAGATTTCTACCAGACTTCTCCAGAGTTGCAGCACCGCTTTCAGCCTTGATGAAGAAATGGAAACCCTTCGTATGGTTAGATAGATATCAGCAGAGCTTTCAGGAGCTGAGGCAGAGGTTGACCAGTGTGCCCATCTTGAGGTTGCCTGAGGAGGGCGTTGGGTACATAGTTTACTGCGACACATCAGGGACCAGACTCGGGTGTGTACTGATGCAAGAGCGAGCAATGATCATGTATGGTTCATGGAAGTTGAGAAAACATGAGCAGAACTACGCTACCCCTGACCTGGAGTTAACAGAATTGTTCTTCGCCTTGAAGATGTGGCGACACTGTCTGATGGGCGAGCGCTTTACAGTCTACTCTGACCCCCAGAGTATCAGGAACATCTTCTCATAGAAGGACTTGAACCTGAGATAGCGGTGATGGCTCGAGTTCCTCCAGGACTATGACTTTGAGATATTCTATACTTCTAGTATGGGGAACATGGTAGTTGATGCTCTCAGCAGTAGATCATGCATTCAACTACTAGGAGATGTGACAGAGCAACTAGCCGCGTTGCAGATATCCTTTGTGGATAGAGATGGATCAGCCTTTCTGCAGTCTCTCACAGTCACTCCCCAACTCCTTCAGTGATTCAGAGAGGCACAACGAGGGGACACTGACTACGAGACACAACGTACTCAGATATCCTCAAGGCTGGCACCCGATGGATTTTCTGAAGGAGAGGAGCACGTCGTCCTCTTCAGGGGATGTATTATGGTACCAGTTGCACTGCATGAGGAAGTGATGAGGGATTTTCACACTTCCCCTCTAGTGGTACATCCAAGAGTGGCGAAGATGTACCAGGACCTTAGATGATAGCACCGGTGGTTGGGTATGAAGAAGGTTGTAGCAGAGTTCGTTTTATGATGCCTCACTTATCAGCAAGTGAAGGCGGATCACCAGGTGCCAGCGGTCCTGGTTCAGCCCTTAGAGGTCCCAGAGTGGAAGTGGGATGGGATATCCATGGATTTCATGATAGGGCTTCCACGTACATACCGAGGACATGACTCTATTTGGGTGATCGTAGAACGACTCACCAAGTCTGCCCACTTCCTACCAATCAAAGAGCAGGTCTCAAAAGAGAGCTTAGGATGCCTCTACATTTAAGAGATCGTACTGCATCACGGTGTGTCGTTGACTACCGTTTCTGATCGGGATTCTCGATTCACTTCCCGGCTTTGGAAGGGGTTACAAGAGGCCTTTGGGACACAGCTTCACTTGAGCACTGCCTTCCATGCACATACAGATGGTCAGACTAAGAGGACCATTCAGACACTTGAGGACATGCTCTATGAATGTGTCCCCGACTTTGGTCGCAGTTGGGAGTATCACCAACCCTTGGTGGAGTTTCCGTAAAACAACAATTACCACTCCACCATCGGGTTGGCACCATAAGAGGAACTGTACGGTCGACCTTGCAGATCACCTCGGTGCTGCACTGAACCTGGGGAGTTAGCACTTTTAGAACAAGAGATGGTTTAGGCTACGATGGAGAAGGTGAAGATCATCCAGGAGCGGATGAAGACTGCACAGAGCAGACAAAAGTCCTATGCTAATTGGAGACGGAGACCACTAGAGTTCGACGATGGCGACCACATTTTCTTACGGGTCTCACCTCGATGGGGTCTACGGAGATTTGGTCGGGGCGATTAGTTATATCCATGATTCATCAGACCTTTCCAGGTCCTCAACAGAGTAGGAAAGATGGCTTACCACCAAGCCCTTCCACTTCAGTTGCACCGGGTGCCTGACGTCTTCCACGTATCTTAGCTGAGGAGATACGTGCACGACCCGACCCACATCATCTATCATGGGGAGCTGGACATCGATGATGGGGCGGCGTTTTCAGAGGTCCTAGTTGAGATCGAGGATCAACATGAGTGGGTCCTATATAGATGGTCGATTTTTAAGAACCTGTTTTTTATTTTTGAGGTATGGGTTTCCTATTTTCTCTTTTCCTTAAATGTTTTTGAGAAAATAAGGAAAATGGTGGGAAATCCAAAATTTTGGCACTACACGCTATGTACTATTCCACACACCGTGTACTTTGGCCGTGTGGGATGAGTACACAGGGTGTGTAGCCATGTCGGCGACGAAGGGTGTAAAAACTGACTACACACCGTGTAGTGGACCCTTACATGTCGTGTAGTTAATCGGCAGGAGAAACAGTAAGGCGGATGAAGCAACCGCCAGCTGGATGACAGTACACATCATGTAGTCGGGAATACACATCGTGTACTCATGTCGACAGATGAACCATTTAGCGGTGCCGCCAAAGGAACAATTAAATGAGGGAAGTACACGCCATGTAGTCAAAAGTACACGATGTATACTTTGTTTTTTTTCTTAAAATGGGCAGTATCCAACCATGTTCACGGGATTGTCTTAGAACTAGATGGGATCTCAGGAGAGGATGGTTGAACCTTCATGGATCAACCGATCAAGCATCAGGAATCCGTTTTTGCTTCCGTCGATCACGTCAGAACCGTACGGGTACGATATTCCTTCTCCTTGTGTGTTTCTTGCCAATTATTCCTCTAAGGGAAGTTATTTGAGGTTGAATTATAATTATTTTACCATAGATATATGACATTCTTGGATGTTTTAGAAGGCGTCGTTCGCGTATACCATTCTTGGGTGTTTAAGGTAGGTGGCTTGCTGTTAAATTTCCAACTGTTGTGTGTTTGTGTGTATTTTAGTGCTACGAACTCATGTTGGGGTGTCGTATGGCTGAGGCCATGGCTGTTTTAACTACCTAGAAATGTATAGGAGATTAAATGTGATAATAAACTACTGTTTGGGATCACTGCATGGATCCAGGACCACCCCGGGTGTACGTTCTTCTATTTAGCCGTTTGGCCATGATACCCGAGGGTATACCTTTGTAATAATGTTTTCTAAATTACCTTGAGATTAATTATATGTGAATTTCTTATTTACATGTTGGGCTCGGCCTGGTTACTTTTTCCTGAGGGTGGTGTTTTACCTTAGCCTGAGGGTATGAGTGGATTAGCCTGAGGGCAACGTTCTTTTTCACCTGAGGGAAACCTTTCGTATGCCTGAGGGAGGTGACTTTTGTGCCTGAGGGAGACACTTCTTACACCTGAGGGAAATATCAGTTATACCTCAGGGCAAGATTATGATTTCCTGAGGGTGAGATTATGATTACATGAGGGTAAGGGTTTGTGTGTCTGAGGAAACTGACTGTTTACATAGAAAACTTGCAGTGGTGGTTTTCCTTATATTTAATGATTAAATGAATGTTAAAATGGAAATATAACTGGTAAATTTAGTTACTTTTGAGTACTGCTTAGTTTATTGAATTTACTTTTGCACACTGTTGTTGCATGTTTACACACAGTTGGGCACGGGCCTTGGGTGGGTGCCTACTGAGATTATTTCTCACACCCTGTTTGGGTCATGCTTTTCGGCCCAAATAGATTACATTTATATAGGTGTGGATAAGGGAAAGGGTCCCTATATAGGTAATTGATTGCTGCTGAGGAGTATGGGATCATGGGACTGGTCTTAGGCTCACGATGCTACTGGCTATTTTGTTTTGCTTTGTTATACCCTGTATTGTTGTACTTCTATGTAACATGACATGGCTATTTTCATAGAACTTGAGACATGTTGCATCATATCAATATAACTAATTGGTTATCTATTACTGTAGTGGTTATGTTAAATGTGTATGGATTATTGCTTCCGCTATTGTTGTATGGTTTTATTTATTTCCATTGTGCCACACTTTTACAAATGAGGGCATAGTTTTTCCACTATCAAGCCTGGGCCCTCACTACTAGTCGGCAGCCTCTGGCATTTGGAGAAATGCTCTTGAGGTCATGTGGAGAACCGGGTTCGGGGCACCCCTTGAGTGGCACCCGGGCTCGGGATGTTACAAAGTGGTATCTGAGGCATTTCTTTTCTTTGAATTACTATTTGGAGCCTTACTTATAGATAGTACAGAAACAGTAGTTGATAATAAGTTGTGCCCGGGCATAGCTAACCTAAGTACAGGGAAAATCTAGTCTACCTCATATTTTTGTAATTCTTCTGATTTTGAATGCTTTACAGTTGATTTTATTTTCACCGTTGGGTGACACACTTGTGATTTTGTTGTTTATATGTTATCCATGGGTTCTATTTTATTGCAACCTGATTACATGAGGGTATTCCATCTCATGCATCATTTAGGTACTTGCTAGAAATCACATTCCATGCATAGTTCCATGCCACGTAGATGAATTAGAGATTGCATGTTGCCGTGATAGTTGTTGTGCTAGAAAAAGCATGATGTTGTGATAGCTATTTTGATAAATACCTGCTATGTGATAGGGTATTGTTGTATAAGCTTTTTGATATAATGGATGCCAAACTTTGGTTTTTGGGGAGTATGGGCCCTCATTGACCAGAATTTGGTGGATCATTGACTGTTTATTTTTAATCACACATAAAAGATGCCAAACATTGACTGGCGGGGAGTATGTGCCCTCACATATCGGAATTTGGCACTTAGGTGTTGTTTTTCTGTATTTTCTGGGTTCCGGAATAGTATCTGAGCCTTAATATCCGGAAATCCCAGGATACACACCGTGTAGTTCCTCAGACACGTGCCGTGTGTCCTTCTGTTTGGGAAGAAAAGATATATTTTGTGTTCACGCCATGTACCCTGACTACACGCCGTGTAGGATCTTCCTGTGTCACAAACCGTGTGGGCGGAGACACAGGGAAGCGAAATGCGGGGTTAAACATGCCATGTACCTGACGTACACACCGTGTAGGGTTGAGCCAGAGGCCCAGCCGTGTAACTAACAACACGGGTTAGGGTAATCCTTTCATGTACACACCATGTGTATATGGAACATGCCTTGTAGTGTGAGCCGTGTGTCCGGCCGTGTAACTAACAACACGGGTCGGTGGAGCTCGTCTTGTACACGTCGTGTACTTGTGGGACATGCCAGGTAGTCTCGTCCGAGGACAGAACATGTGGGGTTAGCCGTGTGGGTAGGGAAACAGTGTGGTGTACACACCGTGTGTGGGTGTAACACACCGTGTAGTATCAAGCCGAGTAGTCGGCCGTGTCATAAATGACACGGGCAGTTGGAAATTTGCACCATATACACTGTGTAGATTATATACATACCATGTAGTTTTGTTTAATGAGAGCTGTGCAGCTAAGATGTGTAGAAGGACCTGGGCAGGGGAAGAGGAGTCAGGTACACGCCATGTAGTCAGTATACACGCCATGTAGTCTTGTTTTGCAAATCTTAAAATTCATTCTTCCTCATGTTTACTTTTTGGTCCCTTCATTTCAAGTATTTGATAATGTGGATCTAAGGTGTGTGTTTGACCTTGTAGAGTCATGCCGCCAAGATGACCATGCGTTGTTCTCCTGGAGAGCGGCAATTATTATACTCCAGAGATGGTGGGCCATGGGCTACCAGTGGATCCTCCAGCAGAGCTAGATGAAGCGCCAACCGTTATACAGGATACAGGCGCAGAGGCGCAGTTCCTTGAAGGCTTTATGTGGTTCATGAAGACCTTTTAGGGAGCATTGTCGGCTGCCATATCTATGGATGAGCTGACTCGTATCTTCCAGCAGCAACATCCACCTACGTTATTAGGGGATGGCAGACCACAGGCTATGGAGTCTTTTCTGGGGTCGATGCAAACTATTTTCAAGCATCTTGAGATGCCTCCAGGGTGGAGGGTCAAGATCGTGACTTATATGTTGCGTGAATCCTCCAAGAGGTGGCGGGATGTTACCACCCAGTCAAAGCATCACAGGGACATGATATGGTAAGATTTTCAGGAAGTCTTCTATGACTTCTTCTTTCCAGAGATGCTGAGAGAATATAGAGTTTGAGAGTTCATGAATCTGCAGCAGGGTGCTATGTTGGTGATGTATTATTCTGCTCATTTCACTGATCTTTAGTTTTTTGCACTCGTTCTTGTGGGTGATGAGACGTTGAGAGCCAGACGCTTTGTGGATGGTCTTCGTTATGACATCTGATCACTGGTGAATGTTTTCTGGTTGCCTTCAATACAGGCTATTTTAAATCCGGAACTGATTACCGAGAGGAACCTGCAGGAAGCTAGTGGTGTGGGATAGGGAGGTTCAGCATCGGTTTCTGGTACTATTTCTACGGGGAAGAGGAAGCGATAGATGAGTTTCTCTCACGGTGGCAGTACTTGCCAGGCAGTTTCTTCAAGTGGGCCGGTCTTTTTCTACCAGTGTGGTATGGAGGGGGAAAAGAGACCTCAGTGTCCATGATACCCAATGGAGTGCCGAACTGGTGGCATGATGGGTCATCTGCAGCTCTTTTTAGGGCGTTTCCACCATTGGCTAGTGATAGGGGTTCTGTGCAGATTCCGCGTGCGGGAGTAGGACCAGTGGCTTCTTACCAGTCAAGAAACTGGAATACGTCAGGGCGTGCAGGCAGAGATGGTGGTCGTGGCCATGGTAGCCAGACACCAATATCTCAGAGGTAGTAGAGCAGGACAGCTCAGGGTAGGTAGGCTGTGTCGCAGGGCCGCAGCTCTGGACAGGCGTATGCAGTGCAACAGACCCAGCCGGAGTAGGATCCTGGACCTTCTACAGTCATAGGTACTATTCTAGTAGCCTCTGTCTTATCTTCAGTACTTTTCGATACATGTGCTACACATAGTTTCATTTATGTTCCCCTTGTGAAGAGCTTTGGGCTCTATGTTTCTACTTCTTCTGATATCATGATGCTAGACACTTTATTGGGAACTAGAACGGAATATGTGCGTCAGTTCAAGGAGTTCCCCCTTGAGGTTGGAGGGTGTCACTTTCTATGGGACCTCTATGTATTGGAGATGATGAGCTATGATTTCATTCTTGGGATGGACCGGTTGGTTCCCTTTCGGGCCTTTGTGGACTACTATCGTTGCAAGGTGCGTTTCATGACACTAGAGGGCAGAGAGTTTCTATAAAAAGGTGAATGGGATGTTCAAGAGAGTCGAGCTGAACCAGAGCATCATGGGCGTGGTGGAGTCACAGCCTAGATTGTGAGTTTATATCTAGATGATCAGGGGACTTGTAAGACAGATTTCCCTCCAGTGGTTGATCGTTTCATGTATGTATTCTTGGACAACGTTTCAGGTCTACCTCCAGAACGAGAGGTTGATTTCTTTGTTGAGCATGTGCCAAGAGTAGCATCAGTGTCCATTCCTATATACAGGATGGTACACCAGAGTTTCAAGAGCTCAAGAGGCAGTTAGAGGAGTTACAGGAAAAGGGTTTCATCTGACCAAGTACATCTCCATGGGGTTCGCCGGTCCTCTTTGTGATGAAGGCAGACGGTACACTCAAACTCTTTGTGGATTATCAGAAGCTGAACCAGTTGACGGGTAAGAATCGATATCCCTTACCAAGGATTTATGATCATTTTTATCAATTTCGTGGAGAACTAGTGTTCTCGAAGATTGACTTGAGATCTGGATATCATCAATTTCACGTGAGACCATCAGATATACCTCTTACAGCTTTGATGAGTAGATATTGTCTGTATGAGTACTTGGTTATGCCGTTCGGACTCACGAACGCGCCAGAAGTTTCCATGGCTCTGATGAATCGTGTGTTCCATACTTATCTGGATTATTTTGTGGTAGTATTCATGGACGACATCTTAGTGTACTCTCAAACTCGACAAGACCAAGCCACCCATCTTGATATCGTATTGAGCACACTAAGAGAGCATCGTCTACATGATAATATCTCAAAGTGCCACTTTTGGATGGACCAGATTCACTTCCTGGGTAATATCATCTCAGAGGTAGGAGTTTCATTAGTCCCAAAGAAGGTGAGAGCAGTAGTTTCCTGGGAGAATCCTAAGAACATGTTTGAGATACGGAGTTTCCTGGGGCTGGACAGTTACTAAAGACGCTTCATACAGGACTTCTCCAACTTAGCAGCACCATTGATAGGTTTGACTATGAAGCATGTGAAGTTAATTTGGTCAGAAGCTTTTGAGACAGCCTTTCATGACCTGAAAGGAAGGCTTACATCAGCAGAAGTCCTGATACTTCTTGAGCAGTGGATGATCTATACAGTTTACTGTGATGCATCGGGTATTGGGATGGGGGCAGTGTTGATGCAGGGAGATCGAGTTATGCCATACGGTTCTCAGCAGTTGAGACCACATGAGAGGAATTTCCCAATGGATGGCCTCAGGTTGGCTGCAATTGTTCATGTGTTGCACTATTGGAGACATTATCTCTTGGGAGATCATTTTGTGGTTCTCAACGACCACAAAAGTCTCAAGTATATCTTTACCCAGCATGACTTGAATCTGAGATAGTGAAGGTGGGTCGAATACCTATAGTCCTTCGATTTTGAGCTTGCCTATACACCTGGTAAAGGTAATACCGTAGCTGATGCACTGAGCAAGAGGACTCATATACAGGTTGTAAAGGAGGCCAATGGTGAGTGGCAGCTCATGGCCTTGTTCTCTGAGATGCATCTGGAGGTGCACGACAGTCAGGGGAAGGCCTATCTTTTATCTTTAGCTGTGACTTCTACCCTCCTGGAGAGAGTGAGTATGAGACAAATATCTGATTCAGAAGGCCTAGTTCTATGGGAGTCTGTGGCTAGTGAGGAACCTCCTCCTGGTTGGATGATAGGCGATGATGAGGTACTTCGTTTCCATGGACGTGTATGGGTTCCAGGGGATATAGGTGAGGAATTGTTGCAGGAGTTTCATGCTTCAGCTTGGGCAGTTCATCCTGGGGTAACCAAGATGTACTGTGACTTGAGAAGTTAGTACTGGTGGCCAGGTATTAAGAGAGAACTAGCTGGTTCTGTTATGAAATGTTCCACCTATCAGCAAGTGAAGGCGGAGCATTAGAGGCCATCCAGACTGTGACAGCAGTTACCCATCCCGGAGTGGAAATGGGATGATGTCGCGATGGACTTCGTGACTGGGTTGTCGAGGTCACCTAGAGGAAATGATGTCGTGTGGGTTGTTGTGGATAAACTCACGAAGGTAGCTCACTTTTTTCCGATCAAGGAGACCTTCGTATTTGATGATCTAAGGAAGTTTAATATCTGAGAGATCGTACGTCTTCATGGGTTCCCTCGTTCTATCATTTCTGATAGGGACGCCCATTTTACGTCTCATTTTTTTCATAGTTTTAAGAGGGAACTGGGTATATAGGTCCTTCTTAGCACAACTTACCACCCTCGGACTGATGGACAATCAGAGTATGCGATACAGGTTCTTGAAGACATGCTGTGTGGATGCATCATAGTCTTTGGGGGCTCTTGGGAGAAGCATATACCCCTAGTCAAGTTTTCCTATAATAAAAGTTTTCAGGAAACTATTGATATGGCACCATACGAGGCTTTATATGGTAGGCCATGTCGATCACCTTTGTGTTGGTTAGAGACATGTGAGGCAGCTTTAATGGGACCACGACTCGTGCAAGAGACTTCTGAGTAGGTCCGGTTGATTCAAAAGCGGATGGCTACCACACAGTCTCGTCAAAAGTCGTATCCTGATCACCGTAGATGACTATTAGAGTTCGTGGTCGGGGATCAGTTCTTCTTTCGTGTTTCTCCGAGGTTTGGACACATGCAGATCCGGAGATAGGGTAAACATTCAACAAGCTATGTGGGGCCATTTGAGATTATGGAGAGAGTTGGACCGGTTTCCTATCAATTGCAGTTACCTCCGAGGTACCAGGCCATGCACGACGTATTCCATGTATTTCAGTTGCACCTCTATCATTCAGACTCGTCTCACGTCTTTCAGTCAGAGGAGGTTGAGCTTCAGATCGATGCATCCTTTAAGGAGAATCTGATTCATGTCGTTGATAGGGGCATGAAGGTTCTCCGAGGACGATCAGTTCCACTTGTGCAGGTGCTATGGCAGCATGGCCGAGTGCAGGATGAAACCTGGGAGCGGGAGACCGACGTACATGCTCAGTGGCCAGATCTATTTTGAGCTTTTTCTTCGCCACCCTTAGAAGGGAAATTCGGGGACGAAATACTTTAAGGTGGGAAGTTTGTAAGAACCATGTTCTTATTTTTGAGGTATTGGTTTCTTCTTTTCTCTTTTTCATAAATATTTTTGAGAAAATAAGGAAAATGGAGGAAAATTCTAAATTTTGGGACTACACGCCGTGTACTTTGGCCATGTGGGATGAGTACACAGGGTGTGTAACCATGTCGATGACGACGGGTGTAAAAACTGACTACACGCCGTGTAGTGGTCCCTTACACACCGTGTCGTGGTCCCTTACACGCCGTGTAGTTAGTCGGCAGGAGAAACAGAAAGGCGGTGGAAGCAGTCGCCAGCTGGGCGACAGTACACGCCGTGTAGTCGGGAATACAAGTCGTGTACTCATGTCAAAAGATGAACAATTTGGGGGTTCCACTAGAGGAACAATTAAATGAGGGAAGTACACGCCATGTAGTCAAAAGTAAACACCGTGTACTTTGTTTTATTTTCTTAAAATGGGAAGTAGCCAACACTGTTAATAGGATTGTCTTAGAACCGGATGGGAGCTCGAGAGAGGATGACCGAACCTTCATGGATCAACTGATCGAGAGTTGGGAATCTGTTTCCACTTCCGTTGATCACGTTGGAACCGCACAGGTAAGAGCTTCCTTCTCCTTGTGAGTTTCTTTCCAATTCTTCCTCTAAGGGTTTTTATTTGAGGTTGAATGATAATTATTTTTCCTTAGATCTATGACGTTCTTGTATGTTTTAGAAGGCGTCGTTCGCATATACCGTTCTTAGGTGTTTAAGGTAGGTGTCTTGGTTTTTAATTTCCAACTGTTGTGCATTTGTGTGTATTTTTATGCTACGAACCCTTGTTGGGGTGTTTTATGGCTGTGTCCATGGCTATTTTAACTAACTAGAAATGCATAGGTGATTAAATGTGGTACTAAACTGATGTTTGGGATCGCTGCTTGGATCCAGGACCACCCCGGGGGTGCGTTCCTCTGTTTAGCTGTTTGTCGAAGATAACCGAGGGTATTATTTTGTAATAATGTTTGTTAAATTACCTTTAGAGGAATTATATGTGAATTTCTTATTTACATGTTGGGCTCGGCCCGGTTACTTGTGCCTGAGGGTGGTGTTTTACTTTAGCCTGAGGGCATGACTGGATTAGCCTGAGGGAAACGTTGTTTTTTGCCTGAGGGTAACCTTTCGTATGCCTGAGGGCAGTGACCTCTGTGCCTGAGGGAGCCACTTTGTACGCCTGAGGGAAATATTTGTTATGCCTGAGGGTGAGATTCTGATTGCCTGAGGGCGAGATTTTGATTACCTGAGGGTAAGGGTTTGCGTGTTTGAGGACACTAACGGTTTACATAGAAAACTCACAGTGGTGGTTTTCCTTAAATTGAATGATTAAATGGATGTTAAAATGGAAATATAACTGGTAAATTAAGTTACTTTTGAGTACTGCTTAGTTTATTGCATTTACTTTTGCACACTGTTGTTGCATGTTGACACACAGTTGGGCACAATCCTTGGGTGGGTGCCTACTGAGATTACATGTTACAACCTGTTTGGGTCATGCTTTTCGGCCCAAACAGATTACATTTCTGCAGGTGTGGACAAGGGAAAGGGTCCCTATACAGGTACTTTATTTCTTCTGTGGAGTAAGGGACCATGGGACCGGGCTTAGGCTTGCGATTCTACTGGATGTTTTGTTTTTCTTTGATGTACCCTGTATTGTTGTACTGCTATGTTACATGATCTGGATGTTTTCTATGAACTTGAGACATGTTGCATCATATCAATATAAATAATCGGTTATCATTTACTGTAGTTATTATATTAAATTTGTATGGATTATTGCTTCTGCTATTGTTTTATGGTTTTATTTATTTCCGCTATGCTACACTTTGTCAAATGATGGAATAGTTTCCCCACTATCAGACCTGGGTTCTCGCCGCTAGTCGGGAGCCTCTGGCATTTGGGGAAATGCATTTGAGGTCACGTGGAAGACCGGGTTTGGGGCACCCGTTGAGTGGCAATCAGGCCCGAGACGTCGATAACGGGTGCGGAATTTGCGGAGGTCCTAGTGGAGATCGAGGATCGACATTAGCAGGTCCTACGTGGATGGTCGATTCCTCCGGTGCGCATTCGCTGGCAGCACGGGAACCTCCAGGAGAGTACTTGGGAGCAGGATGCTCAGATGCGAGATGAGTACCCCCTTTTGTTTCCCTAGTGTGTGTTGTAGCTTTACGGGTCGTAAATCCCTAAGGTGGGAGTAATGTAAAGACCCAGAAAATTCAGGCAAATTTTGTTTTCTTAAATACATTGGAATTTTATGAGACTGCGGTTTCTGACGACACTTGATTCTAAGGCCCGATGTGCCCGGAATCAATTTCTAAAGTTTTGTTTGGGTATGTTTAATAAACGTACATATGGGTTTTCCTATATTTTGAACTGGTGCTCGGAATTTATATCCAGGGACACCAATGAACTCGTAGCGCCAGTTTTTCCTTAATTGGACCTTTACCGCAGTTTCATTTTATGTGGGTTGAAAGTTATTATTTGGGGTTTAATAAAAAAGTTAAATAAAATTGTTGTGAACAATATTATTTATCTTGGGTAGTAAAATTCTACATCGGGAAGTTATTTGTGGGGCCCACACCCGCATAACCTCCCATGAGAGGATATTTGTGAGGTGGGGCCCACCCGAGCCTTAACCTTTCTCCTCCCCTCAACTCCCCATTAATCTCCCATTCATTTAATTTGAAAAATCCCCCATAATGGTGTAATCTCTTCACCTCCCCTCTCACCCATTAATTTGTGCCAACTCTTTTAATTAAAAACATATTTAATTAATTAATCTAGTTTTGAATCAATTTGAATTGGTTGGAAAATCTTTTTAAAATACGGGAAAGCCTCATTTTAATATTTTCTGGGAAAATATTTTGGTGGAACCATTGTAATTATGAGAGAGCTTCATCCTTCCATGATAAACAACACCCTCTTTGACGAATAACACTGATTCCTCAAAGAACGATGATATTCCTTCCTTTCTCTTCTCCGCAGCAAGTGAGGAGACGTTGCTTCCTCCTTGGATGCACCCCAACGTCGTCTACAAATCCTTTTTCCGTGACTCCGCTCTTGAAACCGAGGTAGGGGTTTGTACAATTTGAATTGAATATTTTGTACCCGTTCATTGAATTTTCTGGATTGTCATCGACCTTATGTTATCACATAACACGGAGGGCGTGGGCCAAACGAACACTTCCCGACGACCCTCCGATGGTTCTTGGTTATTTTTGATGAAGACGATGATAGAAGGGATGACAGAAAATGGAGAAAGCAACGGCCGTATTCTGGCAGTGAGAAGAGGAACAGTAGCCCGCATCCACATGCCGCTTGGCCAAAAAAGAACTGGACGACCGAATCCGGCCGGGCTGGAGGAACCGCGGCACCCCACGGCGCTGCGCTGCGGAGGACCACATCCCGCATAGGTCGGGCCGATCTGATAGAAGAACTGGTCGGCTCGTCGGCCGGCCGGGCGGATGAAGGCCACGGCACCCATGCTGTTGCGCACGGAGACCGCAGCCCGACCATGTCGGCCGCTTGCGCCAGAAAGGCGGGCCGGATTCGGCCGACTGGTTGGGAGGGCGGCACCACCGGTTTGGGAAAGCGGGGGGCCGTGCCCCCCCCGGACCGCTCAGACCCTCTGGGCCGAGCCGCGGCAAGACGGTCCACGCCACACCCCTCGGGTCGGGCTGTTCGATTTATCTGACCGGTTCGACCCTCTACCGGGTCGGACCCACCAAAAGTGGGTTGACCTGACCCACCAGCCCAATGGGCTTAACGGGCCAGGCCCCTTTTCAGTTAAAGGTGAATATCTTGAATATCGCGCGTCTGATCGACACGCCGTCTATAGAATTGGGACCCTCGTGACGTGGCGGTCCTTTTACGATACTCTAAGTGAGTTTTTAACAACATTGGAAAATGGCCGGGTTTGGAATGAGCATATTTCCAACTGTGACCCCATAGCGAAAATGCTAATAACTCTCAGACCGGGCGTCCGATTGACGTGTCGTCTATTGCGTTGGGTTCCTTTTGACGAGACAGAACTTTGGGATCCATAAAATATGGACTTCACGATAGTTGATGTATTTACCCCTTTTCTCGAGGAGTGGACCCTCCCAGAATCGAGCGTGTTGTGTGCGGGAACCCTAGAACTGGAAGCGACTGTAATGACTACGGTACGTAAATCCTTCATGGGTCCAGTGACGATGAATACCGTACTGGAATCCTCCGTGGGTTTGACGACGACGATAACTGTACTAGAATCCTCCGTGGGTTCGACAGTGATGACTACTATACTTTTATCCTATGTGGGTCTGACTGTTCGACTCCTATACTAGTATCCTACATGGGTCCGACAGAGTAGCTGGTCTAGTATCCTACGTGGGTCCGACAACATAGCTAGACTAGTATCCTACATGGGTCTGATAGCTTAGATTAATCAGTGACTACATCTTATCATCTTTATCACTTTATTAAAGATGTATACCTGTGTGAGCTGAGTCTTGACTTTCAATCATTATCATTGATGTGATTGACTTGTTTCCTATGTGGACCGGGTTGTGCTTGGGCTCGACAGTTGGAGCCGAACTGGGATTGACGACTTAAGTATTTGTATGGGAATATACCTAAGTAGAGTTGGTTGATACTTCGTGATTGTATCTTTCTTTTTTGGTTTATCCTTCGTGGATTCTGGAAGACCTTTGGGGGTCTCACATTCCCTACTGTGTATTGTTATTCTCACCCCCGCATGGGCAATGCCCGCACTACATTGTGTTGGATGCAGACGACGAATAGCACTGATCGTGGTAGAGGCTTGTAGAGCTGGACGATACCTAGAGGTGGACCACTTGGTGAGACGTACATGGAGCAGATGGATGGAAACATGGTGCGGGGGAGACTATTAGTACCCACCATTCAGGTGGGATTCCCGGAGGAAAACTCGGTGTTTTTTGTTTTAATTTACTGTAGTTGTACTCATTTTTCAGTTGTACTGTACTTTTATTTGGGTTTGTATTCTGGTCCATTTACCTTTCAGCACTTACTTTTTTATTCTGTATCACTTTGTGCTTGCATCTGTTGTGTACTTTATTGTGTTGATTACTATTATAAAGGCAATGCCTTCCCTTTTATTGGGACTTACGCCTTTGGTTCTAGTCGCCAGCCCCTGGCCTATGGAAGGCGGGCTTGGGGTAGTCATGACACGGGCCCCGAGGAAGGGTCGTTGCATGAGTTCAATAAACTGAATTAAATAAGAATGTTACCACTTCTTCATCAAGTATATTCATCAATATAAGGTTTCAATTTTACTTCTTATGTATTCAATACAATATGATCATCAAATATTTGTATTGATATACAGTATCTATGTATATATAGAAACACTATTGGAAATTAGGTGTATTCTCCAAGCGGCTGAGAAAGGTGATTCCCTATCCAATGGTGAGAATAACACAACTTCTATATTTCCAAGTGAATGAATCTTTTAAAAAAATTATAGAGTATAACAAAAACATTTATCTGGTGTGTCATTTGATCATAAGAAGACATTATTCCTATATCCAGAATGAATGTTTTTTTGGTGTTTATTACTCAACCAATAGTTAAGTGATAAGTGAATCCTAGGAAATACCTAATGAATATAAAATGTATTATTATTTTTCCTAGTTGTGGAAAGATAATATTTGTCAATAAAAACTTAAAATAGATGTTCAGGGTATACCCAATTTTTTATTTAGTCTTGGTAAATCTAAACTTCTTTGGTATTATCGATGTCCTTAGTTTTGAACAAAGGAAGCTTTTGAAAAAAAAGATAATCCATAAGGATTTTGAATTAGTTAAATAATTGAAAGTAAAATATTCTAAGGGTAAGCAACTGTTAAACCTGTATCTTTATATTCCCTTAAGTCATTAAGGAATGGTAAAGTAATGTATGACCTATGCATTGTTAGAAGATATGATTTGAATCGACCCGACAAGATGAAGAATATATGGACCAAGCCTTCATCAATCAATATAAAGTATCATGGTGTAGTTATTAAACAAAAAATTACCTTATCTAAATAACAAAATTGATGTTAATAATGTGAATCAATGATGAATTCCTAAATGTTAACATTAATAAACAAAATATAGTGTGGATAAATTCTTAATCATAAATTTTATTCATTAGAGTTTTGATGTAATGTGTGTCAATGTTAAAACATGCAGAAACATAAATTTTATGTCATGAAGTCCTCTGAAAATATCGATGTTATCCCATATCCATATGCCAACTATATTAGAAAATGGATATCCTATTAATAAAAGAATGATTAAAATCCATAATGTCATAAGGATAAGTTTTGGATGCAAAGAGTTTGTTTGGAAATAAATAAACATGCATCAATAGAAAACACATTGTGAATCAATTATAATTATCCAACCAGTATCTTGGGATATTAAATAATACCTAAGATAAAAAAGAAATAGTCAAGCGATATACTAAATTTCTATAATAGGTTGCACATATCTTTTGAGATAGTGGGAGCTAGATTCACTTGGGTTTAGTCAACACTTAAGATGAAAATGTAGTTGGAATATGAACTAGTACCATAGGTTCATATGGAACATGAATGTTCCAGAGACACATACTACCTAGTAAGGATTAAGACATAGTGATGGTTTTTTATTCACCGTGGCCAGTGATCCACTATTCATTACAAATTATAATTCCTAGAAGTAAGAAGTATATAGAAATTAGATATGTTTGATGCGATAAATTAATATTCAATAATGTATTCCATGTATCAATATGAAAAGGGGATTATTATTTTGAATAATGTGGTGGGTATTCAAATGAAATTATACATGGATGGTACAAGTGCGGTACCAATAAGGCTTGATTGGTTAAACCATGTAGTTATTCCAAAATACATTATAATTTTACTTCTCATTGTTAATATCTATGATGATTTTATTGATTATTAGATGTCATGAACACCAATCATGGAAGCTGTCTATATAACACAACCATAAAGGGATGTTCATGTCACAAAATGCTAATAAAGGTTTCATATTACAAAAATCCAGATTTTTATTGAAGTAAGAAACATGATCATAGAGTATTCATTTGAAATGAATGATTTCCATGTGTCTAATAGAGTATAGTTAGAGAACCCATGTTTTCCAAGGAAAATATTTTTGGAAACATATGGAAAAAATATCAGTCATACCAGTTGAGACCCAAAAGAAATAATATATTCTCTAGTGATTTTATTGAAGTGGAAACCTATGTTCTAGGGAACATGATCTACTAATATATTACTAAATGGTTCTTGGACCTAGTCAATCGTATATATATTTACATGGTATTTAAATATACAAGTTGAAACAATTCATGTTAGAATTTTTGCTAGTGTCACATGGGATATATCTCTCTAGGTAGACAAGTTCGGGTCATGGGAAGAGATTAACATGGTAAGATGGATACCATAATCGTTAGAGATTGATTGATCACATATACCTTGATATTTAATAATAATTTATATTTATATGATAGCTCCACTTTTAGAAAATTAGGGGTTGATTCTAAATTCTTTGCAAACATGGAGGAAATAAAGGAATGCGTAGAACCAGAATCAAACAAAGTACTTGCTAGCTTTGAGAGAACAACAATAGTACCTGCCACCACATCATTGGGCACTTAAACTTCTTCCGTATTGATTGGAAAAGTATGAACTTGTTCCCTTGTCCGTTTTTGAGGCTGATAGTGATTCCCCTCTACTTCCCTCGGATTTGGACAATGATTGGGAAAGTGGCCTAGTTGTCCAGACTTATAGAAATCGACATCAGGTAGGGACTCCAACATCTTCCCCTTGTCATTTGTTTTGGGAAGTTTTGGCTTCAACTAACTATGACAATTATGATTAATGTGGCCATTTATACCAAACTTTTATCACTTCCCACTTATGAGCAGGCAGTTCCCCGAATGCGTCTTCCCACATTTATTACACGTGGGACGTTGTACTTGCTTGTCTACTCTCCCCTGATCAAAGAGCCTCCCTAATCTTCACTCTATCAATATTTTCTTGTCATTGGATTTATGAGACCATTTCGTCTCAGTAAACTCCAGTTTGACTTTCATCACACTTCGCATGATCTCCTCATAGCTATCATAATCTCGGATGGCTAGATTCTTCCATATATGAGGTCTTGGAAATCAAGAACATAAACACGAAAGAAAAAAACACTCTTCCAATCCACGTGTAAGGATTCGTCATAATTTCATCCTAAGTACAAATGATTCATTTCATAACCTGGAGATATACATCAAAGGAAAGGGTGAGCAGAATGGCCAGTAAGGAAATCAAGGGAATCAGTTTACTTGTGATGTCAATAAGAACTTGATGAAAACCACAGGACATGAGCAACATAAAAAGAGGAAAATCATAATAAAAATACTATGAATCACATCTTGAATATTTGTCTACAAAATTTCATTTAAACATTCATGAACATATCCCCATGTTTCATTCCCATGGTGTCATAAAAACATTACCAAGGTTATTCACTAAGGTATCGTGAAACTTTTCATCTCTAGAGATTTATTCTTTACACAATGTATTGGGGTTATATTAGGGCGCACCCTTAATACATATTTATTTTCATGTGATCCACATAGATCATAATCAAACATTTCATAAATAACCCAAATATAATCAATGAAATGGGTTTCATGTCAAAATCGTGACGTTTAAAAAGTACTTAAAAATAAGATCGTTATTTCATTTATAACCCATGGAAAGGGAGTGAGGGTTATATGTACGGAAATTATAGAATAAAATGGATAAATTTTATGTATTTATTAATACCCCTGGAAATGAAAATAGATTTTGGTTTCCACATAAATAATACAAGTGTTTTTCTTGAGAAAAAGAGAGAGATTTTGAGATGGAAATTCTGCAGCATAACGGCTACATAATATCATTTTAGAAAACATTAAAAACAGAGGGGACAAAGGTAAAACACTCTTAAATAATTCATAATACAGTAGGGATACATAATAAGATCATGTTATGGATATTTTAATGACATACCACAAGAAAATGAAATATTAAAGAAAAGAGAGGATGTTATTTCTTTTACGAAACATTCGACTGCAAAACAGCGTCGCTTAAAAATTCAGAAACTAAATTGATGAGAGGATAAAGGGTATATAAAAATTTAGAAATAAAATGGAATGTAATAATAATATATAAGAACATACCCCCACATAAGAAGATGGAAACTATAAGACATAGCATAAAGTAAATCATGACTAAAAAGACGAGGGTAAAAGGTTCCCTAACCTTGAATAATATCATTAAAAACTCGATGGTTGGGACCTTGGGGGGATTTAGGGAACCTTGGGAAGAATCCTTGGGAGGTAAAAGGACTAGAGTTTCGTTGGGGAGGATTTTGGAATGAAAAGAATGAGGGAATGGCTTGGTATTCATAGAAAAATTGACGGAATATTTAATTAATTTCCAAGGGACACCTCATCGGTGGTATTTGCAAAACCATGGGCTTACCAATGGTATTGCCCACTAGGAACACCTCATAACATATGTTACTATTCAAAAGTAGACTACGTTTATTACATCATGATTACATCATCAATGATGTCATTAAACAGCCGAAACTCAAAACTGTATTTTTACTATTCACTGAAAATTAAACTATTTCAGAAAAATCCCAAAAATTCCCCCTAACCTAATATAGATGCTCTGAATTTAAAAATTAACTCCATTTCATGGAAATAATTTTCTAAATATTTTTAATTTAATTTTTAAATAAATTCATTTTTATTCAAAAAAACAACTCTAAAAACATTTCATATTATTAATCAAGTTGATCTTATTAGACTTTAAATTTCTTACGGGTCATAATTGTAGAAGACCATTTTTCGAAAAACATTTCATATTATTAATTATTTAATGTTTACAAAATATTTTTAAATACCCTGTGTTCCAAAATTCATCAATAATATGAAACTTCATCCTAAATTTATCTAGAAATTTGACATTAACAAATTTAACATAATAAAAAATAACAATTTTATTTATACAAAATGATTACACAACGTAACTAAGGTCTTGTTACATAGCCCCTTATAACACCTGAATAGGACCTAAGTGTAAGGTGTGCTATGGTGATAGAATCCTAGGGCGGCTCAATAATATTGGCCGAGTGGTGATTTCTATCAGTTTGAACTTCTCCCTTAGGCGATTCCATTCAAGCTTCACATGTTGAATCTTATCTTGGGCTTGGTCCAGAGCAAAGCCCAGATATGCTACCTCCTACCCAAGCTCTGACATATGGGCTTCGTAGGGCCTGAGTCTACTGGATGAGGCCATCGACTCTTCTTTTTGTAATAATTAACCAAGATCACTTGTATTTTTAAACAATAATTATAATGTTAAGAGTTTATTTTCCAACGATCATATTTACCAACGGTCATATAACAGTTGAAACCCAACAGTATCATTAATTAAAGGATATAGTTTTGTGGAGTATAAAATGAAATAACACAAAAATTTTGGAAGCAAATGTTATTAAAAATTTCAAGATGTTACTTCTTCCCAACCCGAAACAGGTCTAGGTGGACTTTCCTTGACAAGAATAGCCCTATACGGGCTTTTTCTAGGCCTATTATGGGTCTCCACTAGTTCAGCATGATCCATGACGGGCCAAAGCGGGGTTCTCAAGGCCTAGATAATTTAATTAATCAAAATTTAATTTAATTATTTATTTTAATTTTACTTTTATATTAAATTAATTAAATATTATTTTTGATTTAAAATATTATTTTTAATTATATGGATAAATTAATTTAATATAGTGTTAAATTAAATTAATTAATTATTTTAATTTTTTGTTGTAAAATTAATGTAATTAATGAGACCGAATGAAATTTTTTTTTAATTAAAATAATATTGAATTTTAATTTAATAAAAATTCACCTAGAAAATAATTAATGAAAGTTTAATTTTAATTTTGGAATTTAATTTAATATACCCAATTTTAATGTGTGTGATCCATAGACCGACCAATAAATGTTTGGTTCATTTTTCATTTATTTAATTTATTATTACAGTGATTTGTAATAATTATTTTAATTAAATGAAAAATTGTGTGTCGTCTAAGAGTCATTATATGTATAAGGGTATGCATTTCCATTTATCATTGTTTTATTTTGTAATCCTGAGACCCCTCATCTATGTGTGGGTATTTTTGTTTAATGACGAGATAATAAGAGATGTATTTCGTGCCAAGTTATAGTGATGCACCTTATAGAAGATTGATTCATTGGATGGGAAGATGATGCAACTCATGTTGAAAGCATCATGACATAAGGTATTGCCACTAGGGTCTAGGTTGGTCCATTATTCACTCAGTGGATCAACCATTAGAACCGGATCAAGATCACATCAACATTTTATTTTTTCTGGGTTTATTATTTTTTTAATGTGTAGTTTACACATGATCACATAAAATAATAAACAAGCACACATAGATAAAATGACTATGTGATGTGATGAATTTTTCTATTTCATGCATGGTCAGTTGTGAGTGCGATCACATAGGATGTGCTAAGAAGATAAAAAATGATTTCTTCTAACATATAAAAATCATATGGTGCCATCTTAATACTTGATGGAAGCTGTTGTTATAGAATTTTTTTTGAGAGCTAAATAATGATCTTACATGCCTTGAATGTCAAGTGAACAAGACCTCAACATGTCTTCCATAGTTTGAATAGTCCATTCTGATTGTCCATCAGTTTGTGGGTGGTATATAGTAATCAAACAAAGATCAGTATCTATGGCCTTTTGAATACTTTTCCAGAAGAGTGATGTTAAATGGGGATCCTGATCAGAAACAATTGACAAGGGTACACCATGAAGTATTATAACCTCATTAATATATAGTCTTTCTAAACGTTCAAGTGGCAGATCTTCTCTTATATGAAGAAAATGTGTTGATTTTGTAAGATGATCAACAATGACCCATATCACATCATTCATTCATAGATTCTTTGGTATTCCCATGACAAATTCCATCATAATATCATCCCATTTCGACATAGGTATAGGAAGGGGTTTCATGAGTCCTCTAGGATGTTGCCTTCCATCCTTCACCTGTTGAAAAACCAAATGTCTCAACACATAATCAACAATCTCTCTCTTCATGTTTTCCGATCAAAAATTTTCTTTTATATCTCTATACTTCTTTGTGCTACTAGGGTGTATAGAGAAATTAGAGCTATGAGCATCATACAATATTTACCTATTTACCTTAGGAATATAGAGAACAGAAAGCCTCTTTCTGAATTTCAAAAAGCCACCTCCATATATGAAGTTAGTCAACTTCCCATCATTTATAGATTTAATTTTTTTTGAAACTCTTCATCATCATCCTGAGAGCATTTTAGCCTATCCAGTAAAGAAGGTTTGGAAACCATTTGAAAAATTTGTGATGTGTTACCTTCTGTGATAATTCCCATATCCATCTTTACTAGATCCATGAACAAAGGATCCCTTTCAACTCTCATCTTGTTCAGAATTCTGTGGTCCTTTCTACTCAAAGTGTCTTCTACAATATTTTCCTTCCCCAAGTGGTAGTGTATTGTGCATTCAAAATCTTTGAGTAGCTTAATCCACCTCCTTTGTCTCGTGTTGAGTTCTTTCTCTAAGAATATATATTTTAATCTCTTATGATATGTATATATCTCACATTTTTTCCATAGAGGTAATGTCTCCAAATCATCAAGGAAAATATTACTGCTGCTAACTCAAGATCATGAGTTGGATGGTTTTTTTCATGAATTTTTAGCTGCCTAGATGCATATGCAATCATTCAATCACTCTGCATAATGACGCAACCATGTCCTTTCTTTGATGCATCGCTATAGATAACAAACCCATCATTCCCCAATGGTAGGGTTTGGATCAGAGAGTTCACTAATATCTTATTCAATTATTCAAAACATTATTCACATTCCTTGGTCCATACGAACATAACCCCTTTTCATGTGATCTTGGTCATTGGGTTGGAAAAACGGGAGAAGTTCTGAAAAAAACACTGATAATAACCTGCTAAACCAATAAAACTACGTACCTCAGTTAAGTTCATTGGAGTAGGAAATTCTTGCACAGACTTTTCCTTTCTAGGATCTACAGATATTCATCGTTAGAGACAATGTGGCATGGAAAGAAAACTGATTGTAGCCAAAAATCACACTTTCTAAACTTCCCATATAATTTATTTCCTCTACGTGTCTTCAGAATAGTGCGCAAGTGATTTTCATGATCTTCATGGATTTTAGAGTATACGAGGATATCATCAATAAACACCACTACAGTGTTATCAAGATATTCCTTGAAAACGTTTTTTATTAGATCCATGAAAATTTCTGGGGAATTAGTTAGTCCAAAAAGTAATACTGTAAACTCAAAATGCACGTACCTGGTTCGAAATGCAGTTTTTTGAATGTCTTCTTTCATCACAAGCAACTGATGATATCCAGATCAAAGATCAATCTTCAGAAAACATTGGGCTCCATGAATCTGATAAAATAAATCATCAATTCATGGCAGAGGATACTTATTCTTTTTTGTAATAGAAATGATTTCCCTGTAATTAATGCACAAACTCGTGGATCCATCTTTCTTCTTGACAAAGAGGACAAGGGTTCCCCATGGAGAAGCACTAGGTCGAATAAATCCGTTATCACTCAATTCCAATAGTTTTTTCATTAGTTCCACTAACTCCACATTGGCCATTCTATAAGGGGTATTTGATATGGGCCTTGAACTAGGAATTAAGTCAATGGAAAACTCAATTTCTTGCTCAAGAGGATGTCTAGGTAAATACACTGGAAAGAAATCAATATATTCTTGCACAATAGGTATGTCCTCTATCTATACATTCTTCTCCCCACCCATATTTATTTCTTTCCCTTCCTACCAAATAATTGAATTAAGATGATATATTGGGGGTGAATCTAGATGAGAATCAAATGGAAAGGTTTTTGCTCTAAAAATAAGGGATTCTACACCATTCTCAAAAATTGTAACTTCCTTCTTCTTGAAATAAATCTCCACATCCTAATTTGATAGACAATTCATACCAAGACTTATATCATATTCAACCATTGGTATTATGATAATATTATCAGCTAAAGAACGTTTATGTTTCATGAGGGGGACTAATCAACAAGCCTTTGTTTCAATGATACATCCACTAAGAGTTTTGATGGATAACATTTTTATTAAAACAAATTGGACATGTCTAATTTTCATGGAAAACAGGGAAGATATAAATGAATGCGATGATCCAGAATCAAATAAAGCATTGGATAAGTTTGATGAAATAATCAATTTACCTGTCTCCACTTCTTTTTGAACTTCAACCACTATGGTGGTGACCACATAAGCTTTTCCCTTCTCCCTTGGCCTTCTTTGGTAAACACTTCCCTGACGCTTAGGACATTAATGTGCATAATGTCCCACATATCTATAATTGTAGCATTTAAAATTGGTAGCTTATTTTTTACCCTTATATTCCGAAGTTAGGTTGCCTTTTTCTCCACACTTCTAATAGACTCCCATTCCATTCAGGCATGTTCTAGGGTGTTTCTTCCCATAATTGTCAAAGTGTGGAAATTCAACTCTTTCCTTTTTCCATGTTTCCATATTTCCTTTCCCAGAGTTTTAGAATCCCTTTTATTCTCTTGCTTTCTTTTAAAGTCATAAAACTTATATAATTCATTTTATGTCTTGATATCACATGAAACTATGTATTCATATAATAAGAAATTCTAGGAGACTAGATCCCTTTGGATTAATGGTTTCAAACCATCAAAGAATCAATTAATTTTTCTCCTCAGAATTCAATGTAGTCCGCAACATGCCTTGATAACCTTGGAAAGTTATCTTCATACTTTTCAACAGTATCATCTTCCTTTTGCTTCAAATTCAGAAACAACATTTTCATATCCACTCACTGTTCACGTGGAAAATATTTATTTAGGAATATTTCCTTAGTGTCCAACTATTCCATCTCTTCTATATCTTCCTCATCCTTTGAATTTTGGATTAATGACCACCACTGATCTGCATCTCGTGATAGACGATAAACTACCATGATGACCTTCTCTCTTTCATTACATCCCAAAGTGAGAAATATCTTCTCTTTGGAACTTATCCACTACTTAGCTACAAATGGGTTTATAGACCCATTGAATAATGGTGGTTGTTGTCACATAAAGTGATCTAACATATCTCTTCCATGTGGTGGATCTAGATGCTCCATACGAGTATGTTTATTGTTCATAACCCGAGTATGTTGTCCCATTTTAGTTATAAGCTGCTCTGCACCAGTCGCAGCACCAGAGCCTACATCATTAACTTGTGTCAGAGGGAAATCCCTACATGGGATATGTGTGTTCATGCGCTTTATATTTCTTCCACTAGACTCCACTTCTAGATGATTTCATACTCTATATTAGGATATGAATCATAATATATAATCTTAACCTAACAAAATATATAGCATAAATTGAGATCCTATGCATGGATAATCCCATAATCACAAAAACGGTTTCTTTGAGGAAATATTTACATTTAAATCCTTCATAATGGCTTGTAAAGAAAATTTGAATTATCCTAAGAATATACTATTGGAGTGTCATAACCAAGAGTGCAGTAAGGTCCGTTGTCATGTACAAAGTTACCCCAGGTCAAGCCCTAAACTATTTTTCCGAGCTTTCACTCCTAGGTACATCCGTTCCAGAGCCGCCTCTACCTACTCATTTCCAGATAGGGGTGTATTGCATGAAATATTCAAATAATATATTACTTAACAAAATACTAGGATGTTGTTGTATGTTTATCCTTAAATACTATCTTAGGGACTCTTCCCTAATCTACGTTTTCTAAATCAAGTTTCTATGTTTTCTACTAAACTTCCTCTGATTCCGACTGTAAGGACCTGACCCCCGTTGCCCGGAGTGGGTGCTTTATTTGACTACATTGTCATAAAAAAAGTAATAAGCATCCTGAAGGACTGAGTAGTTTATTATAATTGGAAACAATATACATACATAAGTTCAATGTTACAGCTTGAATTGAAAATAAAAATATAGAAACTCCTTAGAAAAATTCCATAACTCATAGGTTATATCAGCATGTAATTCATAATAAAATTATTCATGTCCTGAGAAATTGAAACATAAGAAAGGGGTGAGCTCAAATGCTCAGTAAGGGTACGTAATACAGCAAAAGATAACATAAACATTATACATGGTGAATAATTGAAAACACATTCCTTAAAAATAAACTTGAACATAATATGGTAGAAATATGAGTTGTGTAAATATTTCCATACCATAACATAATCATGGGTATTCTACTAGTCGAATTACCACATGAAACGTCAATACTATTTTTATAATGAGGGAATTAATAATACGGGACAACATAACCATACAATCAAGGCCTCACACCAAGACCATAAATAATGATTTTTTGAAGGCCTTGTGCCAAGACCATAGTTTGTCTCATGAGACCTACCGATTAACCTAGGGGCTATAGTGAGCCCCAAAAAACACTTTATATGTAAAATGAATTCCAAATTTTAATTTGGATAAATAAAAACAACCTATACATTCATATTGAAATTAATATATGAAATTCAAATAATTTTCCCTGAATATTAATCATAAACACTAACCATTCAGAGTAAATTGGTGAATGGTTTTAAGATTACACATCCAAATTCAAAATAATCATAAAACATTAAAATTAATTATGGTATATTATAACATGGAATACTAATCCCAATAATAAATAATAATCAACAGGAGTGTTGAAATATATTAAGACTCTCTTATAAAATGTTCAAGTAAATCTTGAGATAAATACTCTTTTACTTTGAAAAGAAGAGTTCTTTTAGAAAAATATTTGTATAAAATAAGAAGTGAAGTAACATTGTATTTTCATAATAAAATGAGTGATTTTATAAAGTTTATGGTTTCCAAAAACATATTATAGAGTTCCCTTGAAAATATGTAATAATTAGATAAATTCCCTTGTATAGGGCATGTATTTAGGAAGTTATTTTGAACGTTCCTTTTAAAACATGGAACCATCTATAAAATAAGGAAATAATCTGATTGGTAAACATATATATAACCCACACACATAATTTTTTAGGAGTACATAATAATACACAAGATATTCATTGAGGTATTTAGATTATAAAAGTAACCTGAATGAAATGGATGTTCGGGTGAAAAAACCCTTACCTTAAGTCTGAACGTGTTCCTCTCTTGAACTTAAGCTCCTATAATATAAAATTATACTTAGTAATAACCTATTTAATAACATATTATACTTGAATTTAGTTTCTAATAATTATTTTTAGTTAATTTATTCCATTTTTTATAAGTTATTATATTGAATTTCATCGTTCTGGAGTGTTCGTTTTCTTTATTTTCGTAATCTGTTCACTTATTCTTATGTAATGGAGTGGAATAAATGTAAATCTTCAGAATTGAAATTACATATTATTTATGAAAATACATAAGTTTTAACAGTCATTTCTATCATTTGGTTACATGTAAATATGACAAATCATTAGATGAAATATTTATGACATTCACATAGATTATTTAGCGGTATTTTGATTATTAGGAACTAGTTTGGTCATATTATTTAATAATATGTACATATACTGGTTCCTGAATCTCAATTAGGTTATCATAAATATATTAAAGTCTTGTTAAACCTTAAAAATGGTTTCATGACTAGTATTGAAGGAGAATTTGAGGAATGAAACTTCGTCGTCCACGAAGGTTATAAATTGGAACCTCATGGATGTTGATTTCATTTATAAAATAAAAGAGAGAGAGAGAGGATATTGATGATGGTTTTTCCATTCACATGATATAACTCCAGTATAGATATTATATGGGATCTATCATGGTCATTTGGACATAGGAGGTAAGGAGATGATTTCAAAAGAAAGGAACTTGAAATGAAACTAAATGAAAAAGAAAGGTGATTTACCTCTTGATATAACCTCCTTGGGAACCTCATTAAGGGAAGGGGTTTTGGTCTTTTGGAAAGACCAAGTGCTTCATGGACCTAGGTAGTGACTAGGGAATATTATTTGAGTAGAACATTTAGGAGAATCAAGGCTTAGAGGATTGAATATAAGAGGGAGTGGGGGGTTATAGTGGAGGAGAGGAGTGAATTTTGAATATTTAATTCATTATTTTATTATTTCCATCAAGACAACCAATAGTGTTATTTCATGTGACCCCTAATAGTAATAATTTAATTTTAATTTGAAACAAGTTTCCTTAAATCACTTATGATGTCATAAATAGTGTATTTAATTGATAATTTGTATATACGGCATTTTACCGCATTTCTCTGTTCATAAAAAATTCCCGAATTTCAGAAAAATATCAAAAATTCACCCCTAAAATTTTTCGGCATATATAATTCTAAAATGAACTCCATTTTTCAAAAATAATTTTCCAAATATTATTAATCTAATTTTTAAATAAAATCATAGTTAATTAAAAAAATAACAATTATAATGGTATAATTAGTTTTATATCACATTGAAAAATTAATTAAGATCTCATTATCTTATTACCATAAGAAAATAAAATATTATAAGTGTTTACTATTCATAAGGTTAATATTACTATAAATATTACTATTCATAAGGGTATGTTTCTATTCAACCAAAATCAAGTTTGTTCTATCAGACTCCAAATGACTTATTGATCACAACTCTAGATGACTGTTTCTCTAAAATCAAAACATAGACGATTAAAAGTTGTGTTTAATGTCTAGATTATAAAATGAATTTATTTTCATAACCTTAGGGTGTTATATTATGAGATTATTTTTGGATTTTACATGTGATTTTTCGACTAATAGAATATCCATGTGAATGTTTAAATGGAATTATTTAATTTATTCTTGCCAAATTATGTTGAAGATAATGTTTTAAAAGCCTTGTGTTTCAGTTTTATACCTTGACATAAAATTTCATACTTATTTGTGATAGATTCTGCTATACTGTTTATTCTTACTGAGCATCTGAGCTCACCCCATTCTTATGTTTTATATTCCTGGGATGATAATAAGTGTTTTATGATTGGTATATAGGGTTAATCTAGGGGAATAATGGCATTCTCAAAGGGTTATTTATTCTGTGTTTTATGTTAGAAATTGTAATGTGAGTTTGATTAATGTAATCTATTTTCCAAAACTGCTAAACTAATTGGTCCTTCGGGACTTGATTCCATGTAATCATGCCAATGTATTAAAATAATGCACCAGCTCCGGGATTCTGGGGTCGGGACGTTACAGTAGGTATCAGAGGAAGTTTTCCAACAACCTTGGAAATTAGATTTAGAATATATGGATTAGAGACCATAAGATTATGAATGAATTTGAAAATAAGTCTAAGTATAGTATTTCATCCTTTATATTTTGTAATGGATTACCTTGGTTAATTTTATGGACTTGTGGATCGAGAAGAAGATGGTATCATTTAGAGATCTTATTAGTGATTCTTCAAGACTGTAACAAAATGATTAGTGTTTTTGGGATTTTGATTCACTTTTTGGTCAATAAATAGAATCATCATATTTATAAAACTAATGGATATACTTCTAGTAATTAAGAGACTAGAAAAGTTAAATGAGTTAAAGGAGGTATTATGTAATAATATGTTGAAGCATAGTTAATTTCTTAAGAGTGAAGTGAAATGATTAAGGTTATTTTTTATTTGGATTCAAGAATTATTACATCAATCATTCTGTGGTTATAATATTCTTGAGATATATAAGGATTGTACTAAAGTAATATTTATTTATGGATTTGATATTTTATGGTACCATGTAAAGTGACATAGTTAGAAGTTAACTTTTTGAAAAATATTTGATTCAGGGAAACATAACCTGTAATATGATTCTGATATTGAGGTAACGATGTTTTAATAAAGATATAATTGATTTGGATAATTTATATTGGATATTGTTGACTAAATTTTAACTGATTAATAGATTGTTTATTCCATCATTATTGGAGTTTATAACATTTTTGGATTTAAGGAGTATATCCAATATTTTCTGTTTTACATAAGGAATAAGAAATCATGAGTGTATTCAAATAAGGCTTTACAGAAATTTAGAGTATTTTCATGTTTTAAGAGAATAAAATATGAAGGTATTCACATTTTTTGTTATGTGACAACAAAAAGAACTATATTATGTTAGGTGACCTTCCTTATAATTGTTTTGGCCTGTGAGTTTGGACAGAAGTATTTTTGATAAGTGTAAAGGTTAAGATGGGTTATGTTGAAAATTGTATTGAATTTTTAAGGATAAAACATTTTTTAATGTTATTTTTGGAATGATATAATAATATAGTTTGAGAAAAAGGAAAACTCGTAGGTCGGGCAACAATCTGTCACGTCAGACAAGGCTACATGAATCGATCCCACAACCAAAGTGTGACACGGATTTATCACCTAACATTGGCCTAAAGGAATCCCTTGGTTAGTATAACATAGTTTTCTTTATTTAAATGGTATAATTTTATATTTTTAACCTTACACGATTAATATAAATAGAATATTTTTTATTTTTATTATCTTTTGAAGAGAAAGATGAGTTTGTGGTAGGAATTAGTTAATGAATGAAAAACTACATGTAAATTAAGTATTATTTCTTATGTTCTTAGTCTATGAAGTAAATTAATTCTATAACAATAGGGAAAGGATCATAAAACTAAAAAAAATTCGTAGTTCTTTTTTTTACGATGAATAAAATAGTCCCTTAGATCATTGCAAATTTAAAGAATTTAGATTGTTAACTTTCTCCTAATAATTTTTTCTATCACTCTACATCAGAACATGATCGTTAATATTTTATTCTATATCAATATTTTCCTACATTTAATCCTAGTATATGTTATCTCTAGTGACCTTCATACTTCCCTTTATTTATTTTAAAATAGTGGTCTCATTAATCAATTTTCAATGTGGGATTTCAATAAATATATTTTCAAAAGTCCAAGCCATAGTTTTCGATTCTATGTTTAAAATTTTGATGATAAAATTTATTGAATAATGGATAATGTAACACCCCAAAATTCTATTTTACGCTTCTTTTTTAATAATTCAATAGCTTACGCTACACCAATATTATCTTGCGTTATACGCAACACCGTATTAACTTGCAGTATATGCAAAACAATTTTTGGCTTGTGTTACACACAATTTAAAGTTCTTGTGATAGATTTAATTTCCTACATGACCAAGTATAAGTGATAACTAAATATTATAACCTAGTCATTGTAATGGCGGGTATGAATAGTATTAACTTTCTTCTAAAAAACTATTTGAATAAAAATAAATGATTCTATAAAATAATAAAATCACCCTTTATAGATTTCATTAATTAAATATATATGTTATATATTCAATTTAATGTTTTTAAATTCATCTTATATGTTTTATAGCTATTATATAAGAACAAATTCAATTTTTTCTGATAAAAGAAGTATTTTTCAAAAAATACAGTTTTACCATTTTTTAATGTCGAACCCTTTTTAAATGTAGTTTTTGACAATTTAATAAGATCTATTGGACATAATAAATATATTATTTGGAAATATGAAATTAAAATTTACCTTAGTTTAAAATTTGGTATTTTTTGATGAAATTCATATGTCAATGAATAGTAAAAAATACAGCATTTTAATTCAAAATTGATTTTTCATTTATATTTTTATATAGTTAGATTGTATTTTTAATTAGTTTGAAAGTGTAATTGTATATTTTTTTTGTCATTTAATCCAATTTCGATAATTGGATGTAATATTACATTTAAGTTGGACAAAAACACATGTCAATCTTTTGATAGCTTCTACGTCTTAAAAACCTACTTTCCGGTTTTGATAACAAGAATTAGTGTTAAATTAATCTCTGCCAATTCATTGTTTTGAATTTGGAAAAATGGATTATATATTTGGAATAATAAGGTCCAAATTGTTTAAATTGGTATGTTTTATTTTTTGGAAATTATGAATAGTAACTTTAGTAATTATTTTTATTTACCATAGTTAAAGGGTAAATCATGTAAATAAAGGTAAAAAATAGTACAATATTATAAAACTATCCTAACACATGTAATAATCCTATTGGATTATATATGGACTACTATTATCATCCTTAGGTCTATTTTATGACCCCATGAAGCCACTTGGGTGTGATAATGCCCATTTATAATATTTAATTTAAAGAAAAGGTAAATATAACATAAACATGTATCTCTTAACTAAATTAATTATAATTTGATGTATATAAACAATATATTGAACTATAACTAGTAATTATAAAGCTAAATATATTTCCTACATCATTTTATTTTATTTATAATTTTTATAGATTAAATAAATTTATTTATTTTTGATACAATGATGATGCAGTGATTACCTCATTAATGAATGATTGAAATAAATGATATTATAATTATTAAAAGAAATTTAATTTGGGTTTTTTATGACATAAACATATTTTATGGATAAAATTGAAAATTTTAGGGAACATTTCATGTTTTTTTCAAAGGAATAAATTTTTTATGACTTTAACAAAAATCAATTACGAAAAATTTTCAAAATTAAAAAAATGAATTTTTAAAACAAACACTATTTTATTAAATGATATAAGAGTCATAAAAATATAATATTCGTCCAAATGACTTAAATATTATTAAATATGCCATTAATGATCCACTTGGGGTTTTATTGGCATTTTATAGTAACTATACTAACAATATAGTATACAAATACAAGAGGACATGGTAAGAGTTATCTTATTTAATTAAGGGTTAAAGCCATATGATAAGGTTAAATTCATACCAAAACCTGCCTACAACCAATTGGATGAGTGGATTTATACTCATACTAATATTATACTAGAAATAAATCAATTTTTATCCATTATAAATCGAAAATAAATTTAAAATTAATTAATATTTCAATATTTTCTTAAAGTGCCCCTCACATCTCCTATAAAAGGGCACTTCTTCTTATCTTTTATTCACACCTCAAAATCCCTTTGGCTCGGCCAACCCCTACCCAAATCTCCTAAAAACTTCCCTCACTTCATCATAGAGGCAACCTTTTTAGAATAATTCCATCTTATGGAGTCCTTTTTTGCAAATCAAAAGGAGACACCTGAGGGAGAGGTAATCATTTTGTCTCTTCTTTCAAAGTTATTTTCTTCTTCTACTTATTCTTCCAAAGATTCTACCATAATAAAGTAATAAATAAATAATATAATATATCCTTATATGTGTTTATTATTATGGGAAAACTGAATTCCTTATTTTACTCATCCTTGGAAAAATAATATCACCATGCGTTTGTGCGTATGGATTACCCTCTCCACACTATGGTGTAAACTATTTTTCATATATACATTATTTTGATAGGTATAATTATGAATACAAATTACTTAAATAATAAATATAAAATTATATTATGTCTATATAATACATATTGTATCCAATTATATACCAATTAACCATTAAAGAAACAATATCGTCATTCGTGCGTGTGTACGGCTTACCGTCTCCACGATGTGATGAGATTCATCTTCCATGTCCAACATACGAGAATGATTATAAATATATATATATAGAATAATTATTAAATATATGACATAATAATTCTAATATATATATATATATATATATATATGCATATATGTCATTCACTTACTTCTACTTAATATGATAATAAAATAGAAACAAAGTTCATGCATACGTATGGTTTACCGTCTCTAAGAATAGTGTGTTCCATTTTATATATATATCTATTATATATTTTTATATTATGAATGTATATGATATATAAATCATTTTATCGTGATCTAAGTAATACAATTAAGAATAACAAGTCAAAACACATGCGAAAAAGAAAGCGATTATTACTCAAAATGTTTCAATAACTTGAAACTATTAATAAATGACTAATATAAAGTCATAAACCAATCATATATGATATAATAAATATTATTATGATTCTAGTACAAGTCAATAATATGTTAAAAACCATGATAAAGTAGTTTCAGACCCATATTGAGAGTATCAGACTTAAGGTAAGGGTTAATTTCGTAATCTCGTTATTATCTATGATTGTTTGTGCATAAGAATTTACTGGGACATATTTATCATTCATGTTTCTTAAAAATGTTTTCAAAATGAATCTTTTTTAGGTTTTATGTAAGGGAATATTTAACAAAAAAAATTTATAAATTTTTTAATGATTTATACTTCTAAACATTTCTCATTAATGTCCATGTTTTCAAAATGGTTTTAATGATTTATTTATATGGACATAAATGTTTTAAAATGATAATTACTTTCAAAAGTTTCAAATTGGTATGGGAAACTTTGATTCAAAAATGTCTTATAAATTTCATCTTTTATAAATTGCGTCATTTTTAATGTTGTCAAATTAAAGAAGGGATATTTTTCTGAAAGAGTTTTACTGATTTTATAAGATTATTTTCATTTATGTGTACATACTTTTGTTGGATTTTATGATTAATTGAGACTAATTTGTTATGATACAATATTTCATGTTGAATGGAAGGGTTTATGAAAAGATGGAATATGGATGTTCTATTTGAATACCATTCATGTTTTATGGTTAAATTATTAACATTGTTTATGTTAGTTTTAATACAAGTGTTTATGTTATGTTTCACACTTTTCATATAAAGAATGTATTGGACTTAGTAAGTGACGGGTGGGGCCTTCTATAGACCCTCAATACGTCGGTATGTCTCATGAGGCAAACTAGTTTCTTGGATCAAGACATTGACAGAATATTTGTGTATGTTCTTGGCACGAGGTCCGGATGTAGTGGTTAAGATGTCTTCCATCGTGTATTCCCTCAAAATGAGATTAGCTATTTATTTTACATGTGATTATTAAACTAGTAGAATATCCATGTGAATGTTTAAATTAAATTATTTTATTTATTTTTTCCATATTATGTAGAAGCTAGTGTTTTAAAAGGCTTGTGCTTTAGTTTTTTACCTTTCCTTAAAAGTTTCTGTTTATTTTTTAAATATTCAACTATATTGTTTATCCTTACTGAACATTTGAGATATCCCCTTTCTTATGTTTTACTTTCCTAGGATGGTAAGAGGTGTTTTATGATTGATATGTAGGGTTAAGACAGGGGAATAATGGTTTTCTCAAAGGGTTATCTATGCTGTTTTTTATGTTATAAATTGTAATGTAAAGTTCATGTATGTTATTTATTTTCGATGACTGTTAAACCGATCATTACTTTGGTATTTTATTCCTTTTAATCATGAAAAAGTATTAAAATAATGCACTGGTTTCTGGATTCTAGGGTTGGAGCATTTCTAGAACATTACTTTTCAAAACATTCTTGTGGAACTTGTTCTTATCACAACTACTTATGCATCTCTAGCATTGAATAAACCTGAGTCAATCATGGTCCCAATATCTCAAGTATATATGTGAGTCCTGTAATAAAATTTAAGTAACTTTAATACCTCTTTTCTATCATAGGGATTTCTGTAATATCCTATGAAACTTTTTGATAAATATTATAGATGCACTAGGTGAGTTTCTTGATGCTAGTTTGATTATATCTTAACAAACACTTTCCATTAAAACACATGTTCTTATGACATAATGGATTTCCATCATACTATAAATCATATGCTATCCATTTTTCATGATAGTTGAAAATTTGCTTTGGGATAATTCTATTATTTTCTATGCCTGATATTATTGCCTTCAATGAATATAATTTGCAACATTGATACAATTTTTACTTACTCTGATGTGTATAAGGAATTTTTCATTTAGGAATTTCATCATGCTACATTTTAGTGATCAATAATAAAATGTAAGAAACATCATTGATTCTACTTATTTGGATCATAGACCTGATGTGGATCAGGAAATGTGTGTTTGGGAATTAGCCCATGCTACATTATATTGATCAATGAATTCTTGGTCAAGATATTCTTTGACACACTATCCTGAAGAATATTATATCTTATGAACATTAATATACCATACTTCAATTTTATATTCCCGAAACACTAAAAATAATATTATGAATTATATTTACCATATGTTTACCCTTATAATAGTTCATGATCTATAACTGATCTAATTATGAAAGATTTGTGCCGTACATTTATTTTTAACTACCGTACATGGTATATCCTTGATGTTTACTTTTAATTTTGGCATGAAAAGGTATTATAATGAAACAACTAGATATAATTGTGTCTTACATTTTATATTCATCATGTTCTGCCTATAATTATTGTATTACTGAATATTTGTTGGGTATTAAACACCAAAAACAACATCCATTCAAAAATGATAATAATGTATCCTTATGTCCAAAGAATACGTGTGATAAATTTTTTGGTCATACTCAATAAAAATTATACATGAATAATATATTTATCAATTAGAAGATGTGCGATTCCCACCACTGAATTAGGAACCACCATTTTCAGCTTCTTAGAGAACACACCCAACTTATAATAATGTTTTTATAATTAGTTAAAATATTTAAATGCACATATTTAATTTCCATATTGTATTTAATACACAAGTACTATAATAGAAACATTACTTGAATTTGGTGAATATACCTAAAGAAGATTCAATTAATTGACTCTTCAATTTAGATCATTGTGTTTAATCATCAATAGATTTTATTTCTTGATATGCAAAGAAAATAACTTCATGTTTTGTACCTATTTCATTGAAGAAAATTATGAAGTTGTTTTTCGAATCACTCATTCCATTGGCCTTTTTGCATTTTCATTCATCTTTTTTTTCCATAAAAATTAAATATTATTCTTTCTTTAAGTACTTATTTACTCGGTGATCCTTACCCAAAAGGTAATGAGGCATTTTCTATATATTGTTAATTTTATAATATTAAACAAAACTGGAGTGAATGAGTGAAAATGATAAGAAAATGATATCCATTGAAAGATCATGACTGATAAAACACTATTTTGATGAATATGTTATTGATAATATAAGAAATAATTTCCTCACATTGTGTTAAATATGTTTATTTATAAAATATTTGGGATTTGATCATTCATTTGAAAATTTGGTGAAAATTCCGGTTTTACCCTTTATAGTGCACTGTAGTATTTCGAAGATAAATATTTTAATATTTATTATTTGAACTTGAAATGTTTTAACAGTGTTCCTAACTTAATTATCTACAACCTGTATTCAGGACACAATATCAAAATAATGCATTTGGATGGAGTAATTGGGCCATTGAGGCAAAGGTTGTCTGGACACTTAAGAATGGAAAAGCTTCTGTATTTCGGCCATAACTCCTTCATCTAGGCCTATATTGAGACCACATTTGGAGGGGAGATAGAAGCCTCATATACTCACATTTTATCCTTCTAGAAGGCCGGACAATTCACACGTTTTGGTTGTCAAATGGGCCATGAAATATGGCATAAAATATTTGTCCGAGATTCCCCATTCACACTTGAAACCACTTGGAACCTAGCCTCCCCACCACTCTATAAATTGGTGTTTTTCTCATTTGGTGGGGTTGGGGAGTGCATTAGGATATTGAAGGTAGAGTAGAATTTGTTTCACCCAAATTATCCAACCATTGTAAGAGGGGTATCTCTTGAAGCAAGGATCCCCTCATCGAAGCCTCCTTCTCTTCTTCATTTTGTAATGTTTTCATTTGTGTAATAAACTTCTTTGTTCTTATTTTATTTATCCTATTTTCTTATGTTTTGTTTAAATTTATTCTTCTCTTAATCTTCCTATTTTTGATTCAATTTTTCAGTAGAAACTTTATTGGGATATACCCATTATAAACCTTTTCACATGCAAAATGCTTCTACGATGATTACGCAACCCATGGAAGAGTAGTTCATTATAGTAATCGATTGACCTATACCCTTCTTCATTAATTTATTTTGAATCAATGAGATACTGTAATTCACATAATATGATCCATGAATTGTGTTTTTAAATTACAATAAAATAAGAAAGCAATTGAAAAATTAATACAAAACACGCGAGGTCGAGATTTTGTGTAAATTGTGATAGTGCAATCTTAATCGCTTATACAAGACCACACATGATAAATTTGTAGAGTTAAAATATAATCCCTAAACACAATTCATCTTCATTTCTAGAATGGATATGTGCTCTAATTAACCACTGACCATAAGCTATCTTTAGAAAAATAATCAAAGTAGGGTGTTGCGATTGCGTGTTCCGAAGCTAGCCTAGGGTTTAAGTAATTCAATCATTGTGGTTAAGTTAACTCTCATAGGGTTAGAGGGATAACAAATTAGGGGATCATAATTAAGTGGATATTTGTTTAAATGATAATGATTAATAAGTGAATGGAGAGGTAGAGTTTGATCGATTACGCCTTTTAAAATAGATTTCTAAAAAAACATCTTCTTGTTGTGTCATTTTAATAGAAATTCATTTCAAAACTAAAAAAAAATACAATCTTCTTCCAGCAAAATTCTTCTAGATTCATAAACTATATCAAACCTCAATCCTTTAAAGTAGTGTTTTTATTATATTCTATTTTGTTTTTTATAATAACTTTAATAAGTTGTTAAATTCACTTCCTCCTTTGAGAGACGAACTTGGTCAGCCACTCTGCTGCACCTAAGTACCCCAAAATCACACTAATATTTTGAGGGCGCCCATGACAGTGCTCTTTCAAATTGGAATCATTTCCGGGGAGGCAAGTAATTTATTCAACCATTTAGATGTATTTATTTTATTTTTATTTTTATTATTTTATTCACCTCTCTCTTTCATCTTTCCCCTTTCTCAGGTTTTCATTTTTTTCATCCTCTTCTTTTCTTTTTGGACCATCAACTCAAACTTCTCATTTTTATTTTACTATGGTCCACTTTATTTCTTTTCATATTTATTTGATTTATGAAACAAACTAATCTTGAAGATCTCATAGATATTGACCCTAAGATTGAACGTAGCCTTAGGGCTCAAATCAGACATTCTCAGTCTACGGGAAGTTTCAATATTCAACCAGATGGTGAATTCCTCTCTTCTGGAAACATTGAAATTGGAAGCAATTCAAATTCAAACATAAAAGAGGAACCAATGCCTGGAAATAATGGAAGTGAACTTAATAGAACCATTTGAGAATTGGATGCACCAGATATTAACTATCAACCAAATTGTATTGCATACCCGAATCTTGAATCAGACTTTGAATTGAAATCTTGGTTAATTCACCTTCTTCCAAAATTTCATGGATTATCTGGTGAGGATCCCAACAAACACCTTAAATAATTTAATCTGGTTTGCTCAACCCTTAAACGAAGAAATGTTTCTGAAGATCAAATCAAATTATGAGCATTCCCGTTCTCACTTGATGGAGCTGCAAAATATTGGATGTATTATTTGTAACCTGAAGATGTAACATGTTGGAATGATTTGAAACGTCTTTTCTTGCAATGACTTTTTCCAGCATCAAGGACAACATCCATTGGAAATGAGATATCGGGGATCAAACAGGCACAAGGGGAGTCAATGTATGAGTATTGTGAGAGATTCAAGAAGTTGTGTGCAAGTTTTCCACATCAACAAATCAGTGAGAAACTCCTCATTCAGTACTTCTATGAAGGACTCACATCTATGGAGAGGAGCATGGTGGATGCCGCAGCAGGAGGGGCATTGGTGGACAAGACACCAGTACCCGCACGTGCATTTATTGACAAGATGGAACAAAACTCCCAACAATTTGGAAATCGAGGAACACCACATATCAGGGGAGTAAATCAGGTAAGTCCTTCTTCTATTGAGATTCATTTTATTGATACCAAGTTAGAATAATTGAAAACTATGGTGAGGCAAATTGCTTTGGCACAAAATACATCTCTACCCCCTCCTTCGAGGCCTTGTGGCATTTTCACTGAGACAAGCCACCCAACTGACTATTTCCCACAACTACAAGAAACAGAGGATTGTGCATCAGTATTCCCAGGGAGACCATATCAGCAACATAAACAACAACCATATCCCCAAAAGAAGTTTGATACAACATATAACCAAGGGTCGAAAGATCAACCTGACATGAGGTATGGCTCTGGACAACAACAAAGGTCACCCTTTCAACAAAACTTCCAGCAGCCTCCACCTTACCAGCAGGGTTTCCAACAACCCCAAAGGATATTTGAAGCCCAAGCATCACCAAGACAACAACAAGGGAATCCCCCACAAAAGTTAGATTCTAATACTGATGATATTTTGAGGAAAATTGTTCTTAATCAACAGAATGAGCTAAAGAGTCAAGGTTCGGAGCTGAGGGAGTTGAAGACTCAAATGAGCCAGATTTCCACCACCCTCCATGAACTTGTAAGTAAGACATCAAGAAATCTACCTTCCCAACCCACTCCAAATCCAAAGGGGAATGTTAGTGCCATCTCATTGAGAAGTGGAAAGCAAATAAACTATACATCTGTACCTACCATTCCACCGGGATTCACCTCAACTCTAGAGAAGCCGCATTCCATACCAACTGACGAGCAATCCAAGGAGAAAGATAAAGGTAAGAAAAAGATTGATGATGTTCCTCCTAAACCCCTTCCTTTTCCAAACAGGGTTGTTCAAACCAAGAAGATGGATGATGAATCAATGCAAAAAAGAGGTTTTGGACACATTCAAGCACGTGGAGATCAACATTCCTCTACTTGAAGCCATTAAGAAAATCCCAAGGTATGACAAATTCTTAAAAGAACTCTGCACCAATCGAAAAGGGCTCAAGGGAAATGAGAGGATCAATCTTGGAAGGAATGTGTCAGCACTCATTACACCAACTCTAGCAATGCCGACAAACTGCAAGGATCCAGGGATATTCACCATCCCATGTACCATAGGCGAGTTGAACTTCTCTGATGCACTTTGTGATTTAGGTGCTTCGATAAATGTGATGCCTCACTCTGTATTCTCTTCCTTGTATGTTGGTGAGTTGAATCCAACAACAGTTGTGGTTCAGTTGGCAAATAGAGCTACAGAATATCCAGCGGGAGTCCTTGAGGATGTACTTGTCCGGGTACGAGACATGATCTTCCATGCAGATTTCTACGTGTTTAACATGGAGGAAGATCAGGTGAGTTCTCATGCTCCAATTATCTTAGGTAGACCCTTCCTCAAAACTGCAAAAACTATCAAAAATGTCAATGAGGGTACAAATTCCATGGAATTTGGGGATGAAGATGTGATATTTAATGTTATGGATTCCATGAAGTACCCCTCAAGGGATCATTCTGCATTTTTTATCTCCCATTTTGAACCACCAAGCAAAAACACCCCGGAATTGGATTTTCCTATGCTTAGGGAGATTATGAGAATCGGTTCTAGTTTGATATCTAAGAGTACCTCCACACCCGTTTCAAAGGAACAAGACTCTCTAAGATTTGATTTTGAAATGGAATCGTATTCTGATTTTGATCATGTGAACTATAATTATGACATGGATGTTGAGTATACTGATGGATTTGGTGCTTTATTCTATGATTATGGTGATTTCTGTTCTGATACTGATGTTCATTGTGCAGATATGTCTGTTGCATCAATTTATCCACCCAAACATCACCCCCCTACATTGGAACTCAAGCCATTACCCCCAAATCCTAAATATGCATACTTGTTGAGTGGTGATAGATTACCGATTATCAATTCTAACAATATCTCTTTTGAACATGAAGAAAAACTTTTGAATCTATTGAGAGATAACATTAGTTCAATTGGTTGGACATTGGAAGACATATCAAGTATTAGCCCCTCCATTTTCATGCATAGGATTCTCTAGGAATATGGGGCTAAACCGGTGAGACAGCCACAAAGGAGACTCAATCCGACCCTCCTGGAAGTTGTTAAAAAAGAAGTAGAGAAATTTATTGAGGCACGTATAATCTTTCCCATTTCAGATTATCAGTGGGTAAGTCCAATTCAGGTTGTGCCTAAGAAGAGTGGTGTTACTGTTGTTAAAAATGAGAAAGATGAGTTAGTTCCAATGAAGGTACAAAATAGTTGGCGTGTGTGTACTGATTATAGAAAACTAAATAATTCCACTCGCAAAGACAATTTCCCCCTCCCGTTTATTGATTAGATGCTTGAGAGACTAGCTGGGAAGACACACTATTGTTTCTTGGATGGATTTTCTGGATATTTTCAGGTTCCCATTGCAGTAGAGGACCAGGAGAAGATGACATTCACCTTCCCATTCGGTACATTTCCTTACTGAAGGATGCCATTTGGACTTTGCAATGCCCCAGGTACCTTCCAGAGATGCATGGTGAGTATTTTCTCAAATTTCATTGAGACCTGCATGGAGGTATTTATGAATGATTTTACAGTTTATGGATCCTCATTTGATGAATGTCTCTCTAGTTTGGGTGATGTGTTGCATCGTTGTGTTGAGAATAATCTAGTCTTAATTTTTGAAAAATTTCATTTCATGGTCGAAAAGGGAATTATCTTAAGTAATATAGTCTCACAGCATGGCATTGAAGTTAATAAATCTAAGGTAGACATTATTTCATCCCTGCCATATCCTACATGTGTGCTTGTTGTTCGCTCATTCCTTGGACATGCTGGATTTTATCGGCGCTTCATCAAAGATTTTAGTAATATTGCTCTTCCTATGTCATGATTACTTCAAAAGGATTATGATTTTGTGTTTGATGATTCTTGGAGAACTTCCTTTGATGATATAAAGAAGTGTATGAACACTCCACCTATCATACAACCCCCCCACAGTGGAAGATTCCTTTTGAGCTTATATGTGACGCCTCCAACTTCACGGTTGGAGCTTTCTTATCTCAGAGGGTGGAGGGACGTTCACTTGTGATCGCCTATGCATCTAGGAAACTATATTTAGCCCAATATAACTATACAACCACGGAAAAAGAGTTTCTTGCAGTCATATTTGCTTTAGATAAATTTAGTTCATATTTATTGGGCTCTAAAGTAGTTGTTTTTTCTGACCATGCAGCTTTGAGGTAACTACTAAAGAAGCCAGATGCAAATCCACAACTTATCCTTTGGATGCTCCTTCTTCAAGAGTTTGAAATCGAGATAAAGGACAAGAAGGGGTCATAAAACATGGTGGAGGGCCACATGAGTAGGATTACTCACACACTAGAGGGTGACACCTTGGACCAGGTACCACTTCGGGACACTTTCCCCAATGAGCATCTCTATACCATCTCAGGTACGCATCCATGGTATACTGATTTAGTTAATTACATTATTGCCTCTGAAATACCTGTGAATTTGAAGAAACATCAAGTCCAAAAATTAAAAAGTGAGTCTAGGTTTTATGTATGGGATGAACCTTACCTCTGGCGCATGTGTAGTGACCAAGTCATTAGGAGGTGTGTTCCCGATCATGAGTTTGAGTCTGTTTTTCATTTTTGTCATACACTTGATTGTGGTGGACACTTTGACCCCAGCAGACAGTTAGGAAAGTTTTAGACTCTAGATTATATTGGAATATCTTATTCCATGATGACCATGTGTTTTATAAGTCATTCTCTCATTGCCAACACACTGGGAACATTTCTAGGAGACATGAGATGCCCCAATATCCCATACTATTTTTTGAGATTGTTTATGTATGGGGCATTGATTTTATGGTTCATTTTCATAGTTCATTTTTATTTTTGTATATTTTGGTTGCTGTTTATTATGTGAGTAAATGGGTGGAGGCCAAGTCCACCAGAACCGATGATTCTCATGTTGTAGTGGATTTTTTCAAGGCCCAAATTTTCTGCAGGTTTGGTGTACCAAAGGCTATCATCAGTGACCAGGGGACACATTTCTGCAATTAGAATCTTTCTTCCCTTCTTCGGAAGTATGGGGTGACACACAAAACATCAACTCCATACCACACCCAAACAAATGGCCACTATGAGGTTTCAAATCGTGAGTTGAAACAAATCTTGGAGAAAACCGTGCAGCCAAATAGGAAGGATTGGAGAAAGATCTTGGATGATGCATTGTGGGCTTATAGGACAACATAAAAGACACCCATTGGAATGTCCCCATTTCGGATTGTTTTTGGGAAAGCGTGTCATCTCCCCGTGGATGTTGAACATCGGGCTTATTGGGATATACAGAAATGCAACATGGATTTGGACCAAGTTGGAATCCAAAGGAAGCTGCAAATTCAAGAGCTTAGGGAGATTTTATTGTCTTCATACGATAACTCAAGGCTCTACAAGGAATGATCAAAAGATGCTCATGATAGAATGATCCAACAAAGGGAGTTTCATGTTGGAGAGAAAGTCCTTCTCTACAGTTCACGACTGAAGCTGATGTCAGGTAAGTTGCGTTCCAGATGGTTAGGTCCTTATATTGTATCTAATGTTTTCCCTTATGGTGCAGTGGAGATCACCCAAGAGGACACTAGAAGCAGTTGTATAGTCAATGGGCAACATTTTAAGAGATACATTGAGGGACTTCCTACTGATGCAGTGGATTTTATCACACTACATGACCCCATCATCACTTGAGCACATCAGGTTGTTCCTAACCCTTTCACTTTTATATTATTTTTCCTATTTAAAAATTCTGCATTTCATGTGCATATATCATCTCATGGGTTCACATTGAGTACAATGCAATATTTTAAGTGTGGGGGAGGGAACCTTTTAGTTAGTAATTTCAATTGTTTTCCTGTTTAAAAAAACAAAAAAAACAAAAAAAAAGTGTGTTTTTCAAATTTTGTGTGTTTATTTTTCAATTTTCTTTGTCTTTTTGAAATTTTTGATCTGAAATGATTCTTATCCCAATGTTTAAATGCATATAAATGAGTGAAACAATTTATCCCAATAAACTGAGCTTAAATGAATGTTGAAATTGCTTTGTTTCAAGTTCAAATATTTAGTAATTTCATGAAAATTACACTGAATTTTGAATCCCATGCCACATCTCACTGTCTTTATATTTGAAATCAATTTCCTGTGAGGACTCTGAACCATTATTTTCATATTCATTACATTCACCTCACTTATTGAGAGAACCAAACCATTCTTGATTTAACCAGAATTAGATTTATTTCTGTCAAAACTTGAGGGTTTGAGGTACTTATGTTTAAATGATTGAGGAATTTGTTTGGTATTAAAGCCCCCTTTTCAAAGAATCCTTTTTTATAATGTCCTACCTAGAACATTTAATCCTTGTAGCCCTTATAATCCATGCACAACCTATTAGGTTAGCCACATTACAAGCCAATTTTACTTATCCAACCAACTCTTGAAGTGAAATTTCATAATCTAGTTGAGCTTAAGTGTGGGGGAATCTATATTGTGTTGGGATACCACATTCTGTGATAATTTGGGTGGAAAATTAAATCCTGAAGAGATGTGTTTTCGGCTGATGAAAATAATTATATTTAAATTTGTTCCTTTTCTGGAGCTTTCATGACAAGTGAAGTTGTTCCTTTTCTAGAGCTTCTAATTGAGGTGGAATGTTGTGCACATCTGGAGCTTTCAAGAAAATCATGTTTGAGAAGATTGAAAATTTTTATACTAAAATGATGAATGGTGTAAACCTTTCATGACTTTTCATGATGATGGAGCTGAATTGATACTATGGGGATTGAGGAGAAGACCATATTTAAGTGAAAATTAAATTAATGCAATTTTTCTTCAAAAAGAGTCAAGCCCTCCTTATTCAGCCTCATAATATTTCACATCTAAATCCTACCAACCAAAATCCATAAAACAACCCTAAAAAGGCCTCATGATAAACATATGTCCTTGATTCACATTGGGTGGCGATGTAGAAATTTATCAAGCCTATGGTGACCTTTGTATGAGTTTGGATGAGAAAGACATTGCAAAAAAAAATTGATATTTGAGTGATGAGAGAAAATTCAAGCGAGGTAAGTGTTTTGTGAATGGGAGGATAAAAGAAGTGGAAATATATTGAATGATATAAATGGAGAACTTGAAATAAAATTTTTTATGAGACATGATATCTTTTTATTCTTGGTGTGAAATTGATTGATCTCAAGGATATGTGTTTTAAAATTGGTTTTGATTTGATATTGATGTTTACTTGATATGAGATTTTGCTCAGGAGTGAAAAGGGGTAAGTGTGGGGGATTTGATAAAACACTATTTTGTTGAATATTTTATTGATAATAAATGAAATAATTTCCTCACATTGTGTTAAATATGTTTATTTATAAAATATTTGGGATTTGATCAATCACTTGAAAATTTGGTGAAAATTCCAGTTTTACCCTTTATAGTGCACTGTAGTATTTCTAAGATAAATATTTTTATATTTATTATTTGAACCTGAAATATTGTACCAATTTTTCTGACTTAATTATCTACAACTTCTATTCAGGACACTATATCAAAATAATGCATTTGGATGGAGTAATTGGGACATTGAGGAAAAGTTGGGATGGACACGCTAGAGTGGAAAAGCTTCTATATTTCAGCCATAACTCCTTCATCTGGGCCTATATTGAGCCCAAATTTGGACAGGTAATAGAGGACCTATATCCTCACATTTGAGCCTTCTGGAAGGCCGACCAATTCATGCGTTTGTGTGGTCAATGGGGTGGTTCAAATTGACATAAAATATTTGGCCGGGATTCCCCATTAACACTTGAAACCACTTTGAACCTAGCCTCCCCACCACTCTATAAATTGGTGTTTTTCACATTTGGTGCGGTTGGGACGTGAATTAAGAGATTTGAGGCAGATTATAATTTGTTTCACCCAAATTCTCCAACCATTTTAAGAGGGGTAGCTCTTGATGTAAGGATCCCCTCATCGAAGCCTCCTTCTCTTCTTTATTTTGTAAGGTTTTCATTTTTGTAATAAACTTCTTTGTTCTTATTTTATTTCTTCACTTTTATTATGTTCTTTTTAATTTATTATTCTCTTAATCATACTATTCATACTGGAATTTTTGAGTTGAATCGTTATTGGGTTATACCCATTATAATCCTTTGCACATGCAAAACGCTTCTACGATGATTATGCCACCCATGGAACAGTAGTTCTTTTTAGTAATTGATCGACCTCTATCCTTCATCATTAATTTATTTTGAATCAATAAGCTACTGTAATTCACATAATATGATCCATGAATTGTGTTTTTAAATTACAAGAAACTAATCAAGCAATTGAAAATTTAATACAAAACACGTGAGGTCGAGATTTTGTGTAAATTGTGAGAGCACGATCTTAATCGGTAATACAAGACCACACAGGATAAATTTGTAGAGTTCAAATATAATCCCTAAAGACAATTCATCCTCATTTACAGAATGGATATGTGATCTAATTAACCACTTACCATAAGTTATCCATAGAAAAAAATCAAAGCAGGGTGCTGCGATTGCGTGTTCCGAAGGTAGCCTAGGGTTTAAGTAATTTCATCTTTGTGTTTAAGTTAACTCTCATAGGGTTAGAGGGATAACAAATTAGGGGATCATAATTAAGTGGATATTGATTTAAATTATAATGATTAATAAGTGAATTAAGAGGTATAGTTATATCGATTACGCATTTTAAAATAGATTTCTAAAAAAACATCTTCTTGTTGTGTCATTTTAATCGAAATTCATTTCAAAACTAAAAACAAAAAAATATACAATCTTCTTCCAGAAAACTTCTTCTATATTAATAAACTATAACAAACACCAATACTTTAAAGTAGTGTTTTTATTCTATTATATTTTATTTTTTAGAATACCTTTAATATGTTATTAAATTCACTTCCTCCTTTGAGAGACGACCTTGGTCAGCCACTCTGCTGCACCTAAGTACCCCAAAATCACACTAATCATTTGAGGGCGCCCACGACAGTGCTCTTTCAATTATCCATCATTTAATTTATACATGTCCAGTGTAATCATTGCCTATTTTTATCTACACTTCTATTTATCCTCATAGTCTTATCATAGATGAGACATCATGTGTAATCAGACATGTCTTGATGTTGTATCCAAGACTCACATTGGATGTTGGGGATATCATGATGACATAGACATATTATTCTATATACATGAGTCTCCCATAAGATTATTTTTAATACCCTTGGATCATAAGGTGGATTAATAGGTTTTGAGGACACTAGAACCTAAAATTTACAATACTGTATTATTGTGCATATGCAAATTTACTATAATAAGAAATATGTGCTAGTTTGGACATTTACTTTTTTCCATGATTATCACAGTGTATATTGGGGTATTCCTTGACATTTTTTTAAAAAATTAAATCTAGAAGATTGTAATTTTATCTTGATTACTGATTTAGATATTATGATTAATAAATTAAATCATTATATTTCATCCACTATATTATTGAAATCTAGGAAACTAATGTACTAGAATAGGAATACTTTGTCACTTTTTGAATTCCAGTGGAAAGGATCCTTGAATATCCCCTAATAATATAAATGCTTTGGCTACACCACTACTCATAGAATTCTAGGTAGACGTTTGATAGGCTAAATGTATTAACTTGCAACTCCTTGATCCATTTAGTGAAGTCCCATCTTCTAAAATCATAACCATGATTTTCTTGATGTTTTCCTCTAAAGTTGAAAAAAGATAGATTTTACTAAATATTTTATTCCAAAATTAGTTAAATCAACCAATCACTCTCATGATAATTTATCAGTAGGAGGAGGAAATCTCAACTTTAGTTAACATGCACCCAAAACACCCGGTTTTGTTCAAATTCAAATGATGGATGGTGTTTCTGACATAATATTTCATTATGGGGTTTTATATTTTTGAAAATTTAATCTATTTATATTAATATATTCAGACTATGTTTTCTCTATCACAACTGAACATTAATAGAAAAATCATTCATCGCATATTTATGCATTTTATAGTTTATTATTTTATTTTCTTCCCATTGTAATGCAAATGTAATAAATATTAAAAAAATTCATAAAAGTAAATAAAAAATCTAACTCGTCATGAGAATCTATTATTAGTTGACCTATTTAATCTTAAAGAATAAACCATGGCCTAGGGGAATCAAAAATGTCTTGTAGCTTTACTCATGATGTAGCTCCTCTCCATCTAGTGTGTCCACATCTTGTCTGAAATTCGCTACCTCTTGGTATTGTCTGCATCTTATGTCATCCTCATCATAATAAAAATGTACCCTCTTGCATGTGAGGGCGTCTCAGAAAGAATAATGTAAATAATTATATAAACTGATGGATGCGTATACCCTTATACATTTTTAAACAAGAAAAAAATGATAATACATAGACTGTCTTATTTAATTACAATCATTACATAAAATTAAATAATTAAAATAAATAAACTAGTCCAACATAATGTCGGTCTGTGCTCAAGGCCAGTCGATATAATTAAAAAACACGCGATAAAAAAATTTCTATAAATTCAAAGTACTAGGGTAATTTAAATAAATTAAATGAATTAATTAAATTTAAGAAATTTACTCATATATTTTTTTATTCGGTCAGGTCATTAATTAAGTTTTATTCCAAAAATTATATTAAATAATTAATTTAATTTAGTACTAAAATTATAATTAATTTCTTTTTCGGAATATTAAAATATTCAATTTTTAAACCAAAATTAATTTTTCATTAATTTTATTTAATACTGAAATTTTATTAAATATCTTAATTAATTTTGATTATTGAAAATAACTCGGGCCTCGAAACCCCGCTCTGGGCCTATGTGGGTTGGGCCGACCCACACATACTAATTTTGGGTCGGGATAATCCCATGGAATTTTTTTTGGGCTATGTCAGACCGATCTGTCCGGTCCAATGAAGTTCCATACCATATGAGAAAGAATCAGCTTTGCCTATGAGTCATGGAAGCCACTATTCAAAGGAGGCATTGTGGTTTGTGCGTTCTCGGAGGATAGACCGGGTTGTCCTGTGACGACACTTTTTATCATCTCCAGTAGCCCATTTTATTAGATGATTCATTCATCTATAGATATCTTAACATGTGTTTTTTATAGGGGGCACCATCCTATCGGGTTGAGGAGACATAAGGAATTTTGGTCTCAAATCCAAATGGGTGTGCATGAAATGACCGGAGCACGCCAGGAATTTCACACATTTTCATTCGGGCCAAGTGCGCTGGGTTGCGAAGCAGGGAGAATCATCAGAGTCATGGAACTCCATCGATTTTGAGGTCTAAGGTCGATCTTGAGGTCAATGTTTGAGGGATATTTGGTGCATTTTCGTTCAGGCACGGCAAATCATCGGTGTTTCCGTATGGTTTGAAGTTTGTGTTTTGGTTCTTCCTATAATGGATAGCGATAAAGGTATTGCGGGTGTATTTGAAGTATTTTGTTTTTTATTAGTATTGTTGTAAATATATCCAACATTGCTTGTTGATGTTTGAAATATTCTTTTAATTGGATGTAATATATATTTTTGTAACATTTTGAAACATCCACTATTTTTTGCAATGGAATTTCAACTGGTTTTTTCAGTGAAACTTCCACTTGATGTACATGTTCCTCTCGATGTCCGTAGGAAGTTTCACTGGTTTTTTCAGTGAAAACTTCACTTGAAGTCCAAGTTTCCCTCGATGTACACTAGAAGTTCGAGTGGTAGTTCCACTAGAAGTTTTAGTGGAAGATCCACTAGATGTTCGAGTGAATGTTTCACTGAAACATCCACTGGAACTTCTACTAGAACTTGAAGTGGAATTTCCACTCGAACTTCCACTCGAAGTATCACTGGAACATCCACTCAAAATTCTACTAGACCTTCTTCTAAAACATTAAGTGGAACTTCCACTAGAACTCCCAATAAACATCCACTGGAAAATATATTTTATAAATTGTTTTATTAATAATTTTATAAAAATAATTTTAAATTTTTTATATATATTTTTGAAATTAATTAATATTTAGTAACATTTATATTACTTTAGTTGAAAAAAATTCAAATGGGTTAAATCTTATTGTAATGTTAATGTACTTTTCTTGATCTGAAGTTTTTTTTCAGGTTGTTGCAATATTTTTGATGGTAATGTTAATGTTGTAGTAGCTTCCACTAAACCAGTTGTAGGGATGTTGTTCAAGTCACTTGACGAAGCACAATGTTTTTATGTCACATATAGGGGAGTTAATGGGTTTAGTGTACACTAGAAATACTCTAATAAAAGGAGAAAGGAAAAATAAATTGTCACATCAAGACTTTATTCATGTAGAAAATAAGGTTATAGGAAGGTTGAAAAACGTGATAACATTATGAAATTTCCTTGGGATGAGACACGTATAGGTTTACTTACTAGAATGGGGGTTAGTTTATTGTCTTCTGACCAATATGAAAGTAGTATATGTTTTGAAGAGAATAATCATCCCTTGTACAAGTCTGAATCAATTCATATGATCAGGTCCCAAAGAAAAAAAATATAAGCACAAGCATCTGAGTTATATGTGAATGCTTCTATAGGTATTAAAACAAATGATTCTTTCTTGTTGGAGACAACTATTGTAGGGGTGAGATGTTATTGGGTACATGCGAGTTGATTAGTTTAATTTTTTAAGGTATAAATTGGAAGGTGATTTTCTTCACGGTGATGCATGTTGCAGGTTAGAATAACAAGAAATAAAAAGTCCGGACAATCCAACATTTGTTTATACTATGCAGTTTGACATGAATGGGAAAATTAGAAATATTTTCTAGGATGATCTAAAATGATAAAATATTATGAGTTGTTTGGATATGTTGTTGTGTTTGACACCACTTTCTACTCTAATAAAGAGTATAGGTCATTAGTTGTTTTTGTGGGGTTCAATCATCATCGAGAGATTGTTGTTTTTGGGTCATCATTGTTATATAATGAAACTGGGACTTACTTTTCTTAGTTGTTTCAAAAAAAAATTAGAGTTACATCACATGAAGATTCCTCAAACTATTTTTACTTATCAAGATGCAATAATGGGAAAATCCATTTCTGTAGTTTTAGTGGGAACGAAACATTGACTTTGTTCATGGCATTTGATGAAAAATGGTATTAAGAATTTAGGTAATTGGATGAAAGATAGATCTAGTTTTCTAACTATATTTAAGAAGTGCACGTTTGAATACCACAATGAAAATCAGTTTTATCAAGAGTGGTCTTCCCATAGAGCAGAATATGGGAATTAGAAATCGCATTTTCTAGATGATGTATTAATATTGAGAGAAAAGAGGGTGCATTGACTTTTAAAAAATTGTTTAACATTGGTTATTTACTGAACTCAATTAAGTGAATGTTTTAATGGATTTCTTAAATATTATCTTAATCGGATGTTAAGTGTTATTGATTTCATTAAGTAGTTTGAGAGCTTCTTGGAAAAAATCTGTATGGTGAAACAAAGGAAGAATTTGAGATGCGGGAGAAGATTCCTCGTAATCTTTACCCTTACCATTTACTGATGTGTCTAGTTTCTAATAGATATACACCAAATTTATTTGATTTATTTAAACATTAATATTAATTGATTGGTGCCTATTTTTTGATATCTTGTTTTAAAATTAGAGTTCAATTCGATAATGTTATTGGAATAGTTTGTTGTGAAGATCAATCTCATGCATCATGTGAATCTTCAAATGAAGTTGTTGAATGTTCTTGTCAAAAGTTTGAGACTTTTGGGTATCTTAGTTATCATGTTTAAAAAAATATATCGGTTTTATGCGTGTGAAATACCTGAAAAATATATTTTGGGGAGATATACCTGATTGGATAGAAATATTGTCATGTTCAAAGGATTTTATTTTCAGGTACTTGCTGATAGAAAATAAATTGTAGAAAAATATTACAAAGATTTAGCACGAATAGGAATTAAGTTAATTACCATAGCTTGTGAGATTGATACGGGTTATGACATTTCCTTCTCTAATGTTAGTTATTTTGAAAAATATTTTTCTGTCATAAATACATCTGCAGATAATGTTAATGGTTGTGCAAGTTCAGACAAAATTTTAAGAAATGATTCTTTTAAAAAGAACCAAAACATAAAAGGGGGAGATATATTGAAAATCTTTTCAGACAATGGCTACCGAAAGGGGAAATAGTTGAATAAAAAAATTAATCCTACTGCTATGATGATGATATGATTTCAATTTATGATGCATTACATTTATAAGAGAAGTTTAGTTGTTCATATTTTATCTGATATCATTACTCTTTTCATGTAGGGAGTCGTGGAGCAAGAAAATCTGTTTTTTGTGTTGGAGCTCAAAAAAGGTTTCACATGTAATTTTTTATGAGAATTATTTTCTATAACTATATTTAATTCTTTACTTTGTCTATTGTAGAAAGAATTTTCCCCCAATTTGGAACTTCATCTTGGGAGGTAGATTGCTGGAATAGCATTGGAAGAGGCCAAGTAGTATAGACAACACTTTATGGCAGTAGTTTTTTAATTTTTAATGACTGAATTGAAGAATGTATAAGCTGAAGTATTTAATAGTCCAGTTTCAGTTGTAATGGATTGGTAGTGGGATTGAGATACTTCAAGAAATTTTAAATGTGTTGTATACATTTTTTCTATATGGAACTGTAAAGATGTGATAAATCTGGGTTCTATATTTTGGTATGCATTTGTTTTTGGAGGATGTGGTAGTATTTGATAGTCCACTTTTGGTTCTAATGGATTGGAATTGGTATACTTCAATAAATTGTAAATGTGTTGTATGCATTTCATGTATATTAAACTATGAAGATGGGATAACTCCATGTCCTAGAATTCTGTAAGAATTTGTTCTTTGAGGATGGGATAAATCTAGGTTCTTGAATTTTGATGAAGAAATTCCTATGACTGAGTAAGAGTTATTGGATCCTCAAGAAGAGTCTTTCCATATAGAGGTGATCCATCTTCTGATGAAATCTAGATGTTGTCCAAACATAAAAGTCTTAAAAACAGTAAAGATAATATACTTAAAGTGTGAATATAACTAATATTCCACTCACCAGTTTCAATTAACATCATAAAATCTAACCATAAAACCAAATAAATCCCTTTAGAAGAAAATGTTTCCCCATATAAATAGATAATATTCTCCTTGCAGATCACGTTTTTTGTTCTAAAAATGTGAACATAACTATTCATCCACTTTTCGAATACAAATAAATACCATTGGAATTAATAACAGAAAATATAAACTACTAAAATTTATAACACTAATTGTTATTAGCAGCAGAAAATATCAACCAATAACCAACACCAAATATAAACCATCGAAATTGCAAATATAAGATATAAAGCGTTGAAATAACCAACACCAAATATAAACCATTAAAAATTTTGATGCCACTTTTAAACCATTATAATTACCAACAGAAATTATAACAACAAAACCCCAATTACAAACACCAAATATAAAACATTGAAATAACCATCACAAAATATAAAACTGTTGGAACTACCAATATTACATTTAAACACACTATAATTACCAACATCAATTATAACAGAAAAAAATTACCAGTAGCAAATATAAACCTTTGAAATAACCAACACCAAATATAAAACCATTGAAACTGCCAACACCACTTTTAAACCCACTGTAATTAACAATAGCAGTTATAATAGAAAAACTACAATTACCAGCATTAAATATAAACCATCTAAATAGCCAACACCAAATATAAAATCAATGCAACTGCCAATACAAACTTTAAACCCACTTCAATTACCCAAAAAAATTATAACCGAAAAATCATAATTACCACCAGAAAATAAAAACCATTGAAATATCCTACACCAAATATAAAACCATTCCAACTGTCTACAACACTTTTAAACCCACTGCAATTACCAACAGCAATTATAACAGAAAAACCACAATTAAAACCATAAATTATAGACCATTGAATTAACCAAAACCAAATATAAAACTATTGTAATTATAACAGCAAAACAAAATAAAGAAATACTCATACAAATAAAAACAAACTGTCATTAAAGTGGAAAATACAATAGTTTAGAAACCAAAGAACTGTCAAATATAGTGACCAGTAATAGCCATTAAAGTGGGATGTTAAAATGTTTAGAACCTTCTAAACCATTTCAATTGTACTCTGATGTTAGATCCACCACACCCAACTATTTAAATTGTTATCTTCATTTTGACCATATTTTTTTTACAAGACAACTCCTGCTACTATATGAGATTTTATTCTAGCTATATGATGGATCTATAAGGAAACAATGTGCCATATATAGGCGCATGTCATCAAATTCTTCTTAGGATTGGTTCTTGTTATACCCTCGATCTGTTTTCAGCATCTCAATGAGATAACAAACAATTATCTTGTAGTTTAATGTTGCATCCCCCTATCGAGGATGGTCTTCCACTATAAATGGAAGCGTTGGAGGAGTCATCTTTATGTACTCAGGTTTCCATTGTTTGATGACTTGTTCAATATATGTTTTATGAAAGTGTCGTATAAATTGTATTCAGTAATTTGGTGTATATGATAATTCATTTGATACTGAAGAGGATATAATTTACCATTTGTAAAGCATTTTGCTGTTAACAATAAATTGCAGAAACACCCATGTGAGCCTGCATGGAGTTATAGCAGATGAAATGTTTTTTTCAATATAAAACACAAGAAAAGTCCAAATCATATTGTCTGTGTTGATAGGGATGAATAAATTCCCATTTAACTTCATTGCCCCTTTTATGGGTTTCTCTACCAAACACTGTGTCAAATTGTTGTTTTTTCTGGATATAATTCTCTACAAAAATGAATATAGTGAGAGAAAATATTAATTAATATATTTAAAACATCAACAAACCAGATAATATTAGACTCACCAATGCAACACTTGTAATCATAGTTGATTTATCATTAAAAATTATGGCCATATTCCCTATTTCACTCTTTTATTGACAATATCAGTATATGCATCTATAACCTTATATCAATAAAAAAATAATAGAGAATGTGAGACTAATTGAATATTAGTTTATAGTAATCTTGGTTAAATTAAGCTCATCATGATACTTGTCGTGATTTTGGTGAAAATTTGGAAAATGTCATCTAATCCAACATAATAAAATCCATTCTCATCTTCCCATAAATATTTACTATAATATAATAAGAGTGTCGTATAAGAAAAAAAACATTTCAAGTGAATTTAATTGAAATACTTGAAATAAATGGCAGACATACCAGTCTGGTTCAATCTGGGGAATTTTTGCAACTTCTCATAGTCTTTTTTCTATAGGAGTCTACTCTACCCGACCCATTTAGGTATTCCGGGAAGACCTGTAATAGCTTATTTGGTTTTGTTTTTGTTGAAACACTTCCTACCTCAATGGGGTTTTCCAGTTGACTTGGTTATTCTATAGACTTTTTTGTCAAGTTGTTGTTCTTCTACTTGTGTATCAGATTTGATACTGAAAAGTGGAATATAATTTCATCTACTTCCTAGATCTAGACTTCACATTTTTAATAAATGATCTTGTTTGAAGACTCTTGGTTTCTCTCTATCTAGTTTGGCTGGTTTTATGTATAGTTGTGGCTTGTTCATCACCTTCCTGTAGTTGATATGAATGCTCTTCAATCCCAGTTTCCTTGGATCCTAGTTGCTAGTTTTACTTTTGTTGTTCTGCCTCGGGGGAGATGTGGGTTTTTTCAGAGGATCCTGGTGCATTTAAGCTTCAATTGTACCCTTTGTCCAAGTTTCCTGCTTGACAGAAGATCTCTTTCCAGTGCTACCTTCTATTCTACTTTTCTCTATTATAACATTCTAACTAACTAATAACTTCATTATTTTAATATTTTCATCCTATTTTTTAATAATTTCTTCCATTTTATGCAATTTTCATTTCAGGGATGAATTTACCATTACATGAATTTTTATTCTATCATCCTCCGGTTCCCCCTTTTCCTACTGTCCAATAGAAGCATCCATAACCGTTGGTGACTTCTCAATTTTTGTATCTTATTTAATCGCGGGTGACTTCTCTTAATTTTATTTATTGTCTTATCTATAATATTTTTGTTTTTGACATATTCATGGTTTATAAAACCATTAAATTGATACTGTTAAGTGGTACACTTACCTCTATATGTTGAACTTAATGAATCTTCAGTTTCATTAAAGCAACATCAAAATCCAAGAGGCACCACTTTGTGAAAGGTGGATTAGCTGCATGTTCAATTCCCTTTCACTATTCCACTTTTCTCACAATACCAATACTTCAATAAAAATAATCATATTAAGATTATATTATACATAGAATTGAAAATAAATATTAATACTTAATAATAAAGATATAATTACCCCAATAATCCTTGTGTGGTGCATGTGAAATTCATTAATTGATCTCATCAATTGTTCGTGTATTGCACGAGACCACCTTAGTGTTCTCGTGTCTCTTGAATTGTCACATAATTGATAAACCCCAACTTAGGTAAGACCTTTTAGTAGAAAAAAAATAGTTGCACGTGTGTATAAACATAAATGTGTTGTTCTTTCAAGATGATTGGGTTCTTCATCTCCCTTTAATTCTTCCAAAATGGCTGATTTTATTGCCTTATGTGTCGAAAACTTGACACCATTTTGAAATCTCTGTACATATAATGATACCTTCATTGTTTTGAACTAAAAAGATTCATCTATTTCTATTTGACTATTGGTTATTGCAAAGATCCTTTGGGTATTAGCTTCAAAGAAATGTCTTTCCCCTCCACTGAATCAAAAAGAAGTTGTTGAAGTCATATAGTTATCTAATACATACATAACAAAAATATATCATTTTTTTAATTTGATGTTGTTATTGTATTTGATATGAATGATTCAAACATATACCAAAATGGAGTAGTGCGCAAATCATTTCTATGACCATCTTTCAGTTGATCAATTATTTCTTGTAAAAGTCTTTGTAAGGAGGTCAAATTTGACCTAAACTACACACATGAAAATAGAAATTACGGAATTATTGGGTTCATACACAAAATTATAGCTTAGAAGGAAGAAAAGGTCTATGTTTAATTCGGACGTTAGTGGATGTTCCACTAGAACTTCCAGTGGAAGTCCCATTAGAAGTCCCACTAGAAGACCCACTAGAAGTCCCACTTGAAGCCCCACTAAAACTTCCACTAGAAGTTCCACTAGCCCCATAGTAAGTTCCACTGGAAGTCCCATGGGAACTTCTAGTAAAACTTCTAATGGAACATTGAGTGGAACATCAAGTGGAAATTCCAGTGGGACATCAAGTGGAAAATTAAAATAAATACTCATTGCAATTGTGACACCTATTTATTGTAAAAATGATTGAATTTAGCATTTGTAAAGTCCAGTGGGAGTTCTACTGGGAGTTCCATTGGATGATCCATCAGATGTTCTAGTGTAAGCAATAGTGGAAAAACATATTTTAATGTCGGTTTTTTTAAATTTTTGACGTTGGTTTTAAACCGATGTCTATAAAGGCGACGTAAAAAATATAGTTTTCGGCGTCAGTTTTTCAAAAACCAACGCCGAAAACAATTTCGGTAAGAGTTTCAGCGTCGGTTTTACATAAAATTGATGTTGAAACTAATTTTCGACAGGATATTCGGCGTCGGTTTTATCCAAAACCGATGCTGAAAGACGGTTGAACCTGGCCTTTGGCGTCGGTCTTATCTAAAACCGACGCCAAAGCCCCAGTCGAAACCTCTTTGAGCATCCATTTTAGTTAAATACAATGCCAAAGTTAATTTTTTTTAATCTTTCTGTGTCAGTTATTTAGATAACAGACACCATAAATAATTTTTTTTATTCTTTCGGTGTCGGTTATTTAAATAACCGACGCCATACATAATTTTTTTTATAAAATATTTCCAATTACACATCCCAAAAAATTCAATACCCCTATAAAAATAACATAGTATAAAAAAACAATTAAACAGTATTTTTCATCCAATGCCTCGTATAACTTCAATGCTTATATATAGTTAATCAAAAATATTATCTATACATTATTGTTATAAAGTAAAATTAAAATACACGTACCTGCAATCAGTGACTTCAAGAAATTTTGTGACATTTGCATGTCCCACGACTCCAGCATTTACGGCATGCTTATTGTTAGTTATTATTGAAGCATTCATTTGATTATTAGTAGGTTCAAAAACCTAATATATTAAAAGAGTTTGGTTTTTTTACCCCTATGTATTATTATTTATAAATATTATAAAATACATACCTCAAATCTTAATCAGACTTAACAAATAGTTTGCAAAAGTAGATTGAATATGGTTCATATTAGATTCAGAATAAGGCTGTGAATCATTGAATGCCTACAATAATATTGAATGATATGAAATTAAAAAAATAGAATAATATGGGAGAAAATATAAAAAAATACTATAACTAACCTTGTGAATATCATTAGTTTTCCAAATTGTGATTATCTCGTACATGAATTGTAGAATATAATAACCACATTCAACATGTCCATTTTGACGATGACACTGTAGTTATAAAACAATTAATTAAAAAACAATATATAACAAAAATATAAAAACTAATTACATGTACTTCCACATATTTGATTTCTGTTGGTTTCTTTTCTGACATGTATTCCTTGTTAAATTGTTTCCATGATCTGCATTTTTTTATATATGAACTAATAATAGTTGTGTAAACAATGAAAATTAAACATAATGAGCTTATAAAAAAAATTACCTATTTAATAAGGGGATAAATGGTTTTCGCACTCCTCCTGATAGAAAGAAAAACCAATATAATGTGCATTCACTTGGGAAAAATATGCCTAACATCCAATTCCCCCTACAATACAAAATGTTCACAATTAATGACATTATAATGATCATTAGTTCGTAAAATTTTTGATGTTCTTACTTATAAAGAAATGGAAAAAACCAGCACTGTATATCTTTCTGTGTTATTCTCTCAGATATATATTGATCTCTTTTATGATTCTTCACATATTTGGCTTCTGAGGAAATGTACTCTGGATCTATAAATCTGTAAATGCATGTTGTTTCCTTTATTAAAATATGCTTGTGTAGATACCTAATTTAAAAACAAAATATAGTAAGTCAATGAAATAACAATATTTTATTAACGAAATAGCAATTCAAACGTTAATTTACTTACATGATAAAAAACTACACCACACTCTATGTGATCTTTTCAAAATTAACTAAATTCATTATATCTTCTTTCAATAATTTCATTACATAATTTCATCCACATATATCAGGCGTCATCCGAAACTCATAGATAAAATTCAAGGAAGAAGAGGACTCAGATAATCTTTTTAACCCATAAGAAATATCAGAAGTATCTATAAACAAATGTTCCTGAACATTTTGTTGCATTTGTGTAGTTTCTTTTGCTTTCAGATATTCTTATATAAGTTAAATTTTAGAAAACATTACGAGTAATTCTTAATCATTTGTAATTAATATTTAAAAATACGCATACCTCAAGTAAAATATAACGAAGAAGGGCAGTTGTCCAAAGTATAAAATGGCCCGTACATTCCCCAACACTAGTGATCTCCACAGTAGGAAATGGTAGTGGAGTAGTATGATCTATAATAACAAGTACTGATACTCAAACCTGACCCATCTGCATAGGCTGAAGATGTATCGAGTCCCCCAAGAAATGTACTTGTCCTAACGCCACAATAAGTACATGAGGATCTCCCACAAAAAAACTCAGAATATAAGGCTTGATCCGAGGGAGGAGGTGGAGGCTCAAAGTAAGAAGGTGGGGAAGGGTAAGCAGATGGGGCAGGGTAGTCTGGGTGAGGAGGCTAAGAATGTAGAAAAATGAAAAAGTAATATTAGTGTTTAAAATTTATAAAATAGGAAAATTGATTAAAATAAAATAATACACCTCGAATGGTTGCACAGATGGGGAAGGGTAAGCAGATGGGGCAGGGTAGTCCGGGTAAGTATGCTGAGAATGTTGAAAAATGGAAAACTTATATTAGCGTTTATAATTTATAAAATAGAAAAATTGATGAAAAATAAATAATATACCTCGGAAGGATGCGTAGATGGGGTAGGGTAAGCAGATGAGGCAGGGTAGTCCGGGTGAGCAGACTGGGAAGGCTGAAAAATGAAAAAAATTATATTAGTGATTATAATTTATAAAATAGAAAAATTGATGACAAATAAATAATATACCTGGGAAGGCTTCGCAAACTGTGATTGTCTTGCCAAGTGTTCTAATAAAGACTTCTACACTGCATCTTGAATTTTATCACCCATAGACTATTTCATATCTTTTCACTCTTCTTTTAAGAATTCTATTTATGGGTCTTTTGATTGCTTACTCTTACCAAAAACCATCTGAATACTAACACCCGCCTGATATCCTCTAACATGGTCGGGGTGTTCTTCCTTTCCAAAATCAGTGGCTAGGATTTCCATCCTACCCTCAGGGATAAAAGAGCCATGTGTCTCTTGCTCCTGAAGTTCATCCTGAAATGAAAAATAAAAAGGTTATATTAGTGTTTATAAATTATAAAATAGAAAAATTGTTAACAAATAAATAAAATTTACATAAAATTTTAGTAGCCACTTGATGAGATTCCTCTTTAAGATATTGTTCATTCTTTCTTATTCTTGCTCGTTTCTATTTCTCATGGCGAGTGGGAGGAGATGGAGGACCAAACTGGACCTCTTCTGAACCACTACTTGATCGAGCTCTTAATGCATCAAATTTTTCTTCAATAATTTTCTGCTCCAAATATGAATACCTTCCACGTGATAATGTATGACGGTATACGTTTTTCAACTGGATCTCATGATGAGATCTCCTGGAGGCATGTTTTATAAAAATAAACTACTATGTAATATGAAAAATATAGCATAAATTTTAAAATATAAAACAATTAGCATACCTGAAATTTCTCTTCCTGACGACTGTCAAAAAATCGATTCCATGTTTCTTCATCTATATATGGATACTTAAGACATGGTCTTTCAAACCTTCTCTTTCGGAAAACCTAATTTGTTTGTCAGTTTTTTTTAAAATCTCTCCATCGAACTGCTGCTAAAGATAGATGTCTTTTCTTAATTTCATTGGTTTCCTCAAAATTGAATGTAATCTGTAATTGAATAAATTAAATATGTCATTTAAAATATATAATATTCAAAAAAGGAGATAAAAGAAATAATGAAAGATATTTTACCATCACGGCCTCTCAAAGCTGTTGCTTCACCGTCCGGTCCACTGACTTCCAATCAGGATATAAAATACTAATCATGCAACGGCTCTACATCGCCATATAACTGACAAACTGAACTAGATTTGGGCCAACTTCATTATTATTATCATCAAAATGGATGTGTACTTTTTTATCATCACGAGCAAGTGATAGTTTTTGTAAACGTGTAATACCACATTTACCAACTTGAGAACTTGAATTTTGAGTAGTAACAAGAGAAGTCTCCTCCGCCAAGGACGCATCAGTAGTCCTGCAAATATTTTTTTTGTAAATTAATAGTTTTATTTCATTAAATAAGTATATTAATGAATATTTAATAATATTTCAAAATAGATATACCTCGGTAACTGCTCCTCTCTATCTGTATCTGACATTGCTACTAGAAAGTGTAATGAAATTTTGTGTAACTGCATATCATTAGAAAACTGAATAATCAAAAACAAGGAAAAAAATAAGTATGTAAAAATAGAGGTATGCATTTTAATGTTTTAAAAATAGACACAAAATATAAATATTTACCATAAAAATTAGGAGACTAATTTAGTGTTTTCCCACATGCCTTCATCATGATCGGTACATACTGCATGCACTATGTCTGTCTTATACTCATTATAATCATCTGGAAATTGCGTAATAGATGAATAAGGCTCATGTAAATCACTAGCATCATCGGAATCATCCTCATCACCAAAATGGTATCTTTTCCCTTGCAAAACATTAACCACTGATCATTCAACGGATCGATGACATAAAATAATTCTTTTTCATATGTCTCCATGATAAATGGTTCCTTGTTTTGATTAAATCTTTTAAAATCAACCAGTTTAAACCCATATTCATCATGTTTCACGCCACTATTACTATCAACCCAATTACACTTAAAAACAGTGACTCAAAATTTAATATAATCAATTTCCCATATGTCTTCAAAAACTCCAAAATACGACGTTGATGCAGAAATTGGGTTTTTATCTTTGGCACTCGAAAAATTCACTGCATCAGCGAATACCATCACACCACTATTCTGAACGGTACCCTTGTCATCTAGTTATTTTGTGTAAAATGTATAACCATTGATATCAAAACCAGACCATGTGATCACATTAAGAGATGGTCCCACTGCTAACCAATTAAATGTTTCTGATACAGATATATCTGGGGTGACTTTCTCTTTAAACCATGAAACAAATGTCTTCTTATGCTCAATCATCAACCACTTTTCATTTCTTTTCTGATATCGTCACTTTAATTCAACAATATGTGAGGATATATATATGGTTGAACCTCATTTGTGTTGTTCAAAATGTATAAATGTGCTTGCATCACTTCATCACGTGGAATGAACTTTACCTTTAGGACTCAAACCCCTCTACCATCTCTATCAACTATCATATGTCGAGATTCAAAGAGACCAATATGCTCCACCTCATTCAAATAATTAGTACATAACTCAATCGCCTCTTCTAATACATATCTTTGAACAATAGAGGCCTATGGTCGATAAGGATTTTTAACATATCCTTTCAAAATTTTCATATATCATTCAAAAGGATACATCCATCTTAAATAAATAGGACCACATACTCTTATCTCACTCACAAAATGAATCAATAGATGTACCATTATATAAAAAAATTTGGGTGGTAAATACATTTCTAGTTTACACAGAATAAGAGTTTCTTCATTCTCCAACACATCTAACAAATTTGGATCAATGGCTTTGCTAAAAATGGATTTAAAGAAATTACATAACCTGATGATTGTCTTTCTGACAGCTTTTCCTAATATACCACGCACTGGTAATGGTATAATTTTTTGCATCAACACATCGAAATAATGAGATTTCATACCTATTAATTTACTATCCTTCAATGACAAAAAATTATTCACATTTGAAGAAAAACCGCTGGTTACTTTTATACCATGAAGACACTGACAAAAATTCATCTTTTCAGTCTTGCTTAATGTATGACAAGCTAGAGGTAAATATGTTCTATTTCTTTTCATAGCAGGAGCTAACTCCAAACGTATTCTCATTAATATCAAGTCCAATCTAGCATGTAATCCATATTCTGTCTTTCCTTTTATGTCTAACAAAGTTTGAATCAAACTGTCACGTATGTTTTTCTCAACATGCATAACATCAATGTTATGTTTTATCTCTAAAAATCTCTAATACGGTAGTTCGATAAAATAGACTGCTTCTTCCAGGTATGTTTTTGAAAACCAGAACTTTTTCTCTTTCCAAATGTCGAATCAATATCTTTCATTCTGTCATAATATTCTTCAGCTAACAATGGTCGAGGGGGGAGGTTGTATTCTTGTAAACCGTTAAATGCTTTTTTCAATCTACGATAAGGATGATCATTTCACAAAAATCTTCGATGTCCCATATACACTGTCTTTCTTCCATTCTGCAACTGATAATATGAAGTTTGTTCCTCACAAATTGGACATGCTTTATGTCCCTTAACACTATATTCAGATAAGTTTCCATATGAAGGAAAGTCATTTATAGTTAAGATTATCATATCACACAAAAAAATACTCTTTCTTGTATGCATCGAAAACTTTAACACATTCCCCCCATAACAGTTTCAAATCATCAATCAATGGTGTAAGATACACATCAATATCATTTCTCGGTTGTTTTGGTCTAGAAATCATCAAGATCATCATAACATATTTTTTCTTCATACATAGATGTGGGGACAAGTTGTAAAGTACTAGAAAAATAGGCCATGAACTATGTTGGCTACTGAGGCTCCAATATGGATTCATTCCATCAGTACAGAATCCCATTATGAGATTTCTAACTTCACTTCCAAAATAATGAATTTTTTTTATCAAAACTCGTCCACTATGGTGAATCGGCAAGGTGATGTAAGTTACCATCAGAGATGCGCTCATCTGAATTTCATCTTAACCTTTTTGCATCAATTGAATTTGCAAATAGACGCTTGAAACGAGGAATTATTGGAAGGTACCAAATTTCTTTAGTTGGAGTTTTGATTCTGGTACCTAAAAATAAATCAGAATTGAATTATCATAATTGTATGCAAAAAATATTGGATGATATCATTGAAAAGTAAAAAAATTGATTTTTTTATAACGTTACATGACATCACTTGAGAATGAATCTGAGTTGACTTTCTCATCCATCTTATATAGCGATGTCCCACATGTAAGACAACTTTATAAATGTTTATTTTCTATCCTATACAGTACACAATCATTGGGGTAAGAATGTATCTTTTTATACCCCAACGCCATTGGGAATAATATTTTCTTCACCTCATAATTGGAATCTGGAAGCCCATTGCCTTCTGAAAGTAGCTCTATTAAAAGCTCAAGTAAACTAGAGAAACTTTTATCACTCCACCCATTTTTTTCTTTTAAGTTAACTAATCTCAAAACTGCTAATAACACTGTATATTTACTGCAACCTGGGAATAATGGTTTCTCCGAATCTCCATATAATCATTCAATAGTTTGTGATATTTCGATGGTTTCAACACCTAAATCATGAATTAATTCTTCAATATGATCATCTTCCTCATTATGAATATCGTCATCAACATTGGATGTTGAATTTTCGCTTCTTTCACCATGAAAGTTCCAACATGTATAATTAAGGCTAAAACCATAACAAATGAGATGATCCTTGATTTTTCTAGAGTTTAAATTTCTCATATTTACACATTTCACACATAGACATAAAATCAAATCAATATTTTAAAGATTTCATTTATCAAATTCCAAAAAATTATCAACTCCTTTTTCATATTCACTAGTGGTTCTTCGTAGATAAATCCTATTAAATCCATTAATACCCGATATCACAATATAATTGATGAATATATTAAAACATATAAACATTTATATATCTATCAGATAAATTTTAAACAAAAACATATTTAATAAAAACTATTGATAATCAGATAAAAGACATTAGATATGAAACACATTTACAAATAGAGTAAATAGATTATTTTCATACTATATACATGTGTGTTATATTGATATTATAATTTAATTATAATATCATTCTTTTAAAATTTATTAGTTAATTTTACATAGTTGCAATCTTTCGATGTTTCATGTTTCAAAAATAATGAAGAGTACATTAATTTAAAGGATGCAATAAGTGTATTGGGTGAAATTTGATTGGAGTCAATGTAAAAAATAAAATTTATTGACAGGATATTTAAGAATGTTTGTTGAAAGAATATTTAAACATGTCCTAACACATTTAAAACTAAATCTAAACTAATAGTTAAAGAAAATCAATAACAAAATTGAATGATAAATTATTTATCTACAAAATTAAAAAAAAGCTTACAAAATTGGAATTTCAACCCTAATGAAGATGTTCAATCCAAACTGTGCTCGATATAATGACTTCAAAAAAACACTATAAAATCTATACCAAAAATGATAATACAAACCAAAAATAATGATAAACAACAACTAAAATCAAACCAATATTGAAAATCGCTCAAAATAGGTTTATTGGAGAAGAAATAAACAATGGAAGATAAAACATGAGATAAAAAGGAAGAACGTATACCCGAAATCGTGCAAACGACACGAAACCTTCAATGTAAAAAATACAATTTGTTGACAGGATATTTAAGAATGTTTGTTGAAATAATATTTAAACATGTCCTAACAGAATATAAACTAATAATTAAAGAAAATCAATATCAAAATTGAATTATAAATGATTTATCTACAAAATTAAAAAAAATCTTACAAAATTTGAATTTCAACCCGAATGGAGATGTTAAATCCAAACTGCGCTCAGTATAATGACTTCGAAAAACAACCACTATATAATCTATACCAACAATGATAATACCAACCAAAAACAATGATAAACAACAACTAAAATCGAACCAAGAATGAAGATCGAGAAAAATAGGGTTATTTAAGAAGAAATAAACAATGGGTGATGAAACAACATATAAAAAGGAAGAACGCATACCCGAAATTGTGCAAACGGCACAAAACCTTCAACAATGGCCTTCCAAGATCACAAATGAGATTCGAAGGTCGTCGGGAGTCCAAAGCGCCGCAGCGGAACACGATTTCGACGATCGAAAAAATGCGGGTTTCGGTCCCCGAATAATTTTAAATGACTTTGGGCGTCAGTTTTGGAGAAAAGCGACGCCGAAAAGATATCTTATGGAGTCATTTTTTAGGAAAACTGACGCAAATTTTTTATTTTTTTATTAATTTCGACGTCGATTTTTCTCAAAACCGAATTTGAAATTTTTTTATTATTATCGGCATCGATTTTCTTCAAAACCGATGCCGAAACATTTTTTAAAAAATTTTCTTCATCGGTTTCATGAAAAAAAACGTGAAATATCATTAGATAATTGTTTTTAGCATCGGTTTTACTAAAAACTGACGCCATAAATTTCTCTCACATACTATTCGTGTCGGTTTTTAAAAAACCGATGTTATTATGACGACGTTAAATCCCGTATTTCCACTAGTGATGTTCCAAATGTATATTTATAAAACTAATATTATTGTTAAATTTAATTAAAAGATCTAATCATTGCAATTGTTACACGTATTTATTATAAAAATTATCGAATTTAGAATTTGGAAAAGTATAAGCATTTTCATATTGATTGAATTTTCCAAAACCCCAATAGAAGTTCGAGTGGGAGTTCCAATGGGAGTTCCACTGGGAGTTCCATTGGAAGTTCCAATGGAAGTGTCACTGGAACTTCCACACTACCACTGAAATGTATATTTATAAAACGAATATTATTGATAAATATTATTAAAATATATACTCATTGCAATTTTTACACATATTTATTATAAAAATGATTGATTTTATCATTTGGAAATGTGTAATCATTTTTATATTGAAATAATTTTCCAAAACCCCAATGGAAGTTCCACTAGGAGTTATACTAGGAGTTCCACAAGATGTTCCAGTTGAACTACAACTAGAACTTCGACACTGGCATGGAAATGTATATTTATAAAACTAATCTTATTGTTAAATATAATTAAAATAAATACTCATTGAAATTTTGACACATATTTATTATAAAAATTATTGAATTTATCATTGGAAAATGTTTAATATTTTTTATATAGAATTAATTTTCCAAAACCGCAATGGAAGTTCCACTAGGAGATCCACTACGAGTTACAGCAGGATTTCTAGTGAGAGTGCCATTGGGAGTTCCAGTAGGAGTCCCACTAGGTTTTCTACTGGCATTTCCAATCATAATTTGATTGGAAGTTCCTATGGAACCTCCACACTACAAAATGATTTAATCTTCAACCCAGTGGAAGTTTCAATGGAAGTGCCACTGAAAATTATGGTGGAGGTTTCAGTGAGTGTTAAAGTGGTACCTATAGTGGAAACCACCAGGGGAAGTTCTATTGGAACCTCCAGTGAGGAATGATACACAAAAACAAATGGAATCCGAAATTAATTGATAGATAGAGAACACTTACAGAAAATAGCTCATAAAACAAACATTCAAAATAATAAATCATAACAATGGAAATAGAATATAGATTTTTGAGTAGAAATTTCGCCAAAAATCACTAAGTTATGAAGGATTAGTCATTCATTTTTGTTGTTTTATACAAAAAAGACTATCAAAAACTTAGACGAAACCCTAGCAGAGTCAAGCAGTTGTCAAAGAAAAAACTTGCGCCTTTGTGTTGGGTAAAACTTATGGAAAACCCGATAATGCCTTCTAGTGGATTCGTCACCACTTCTATACTCGTTGTATTCTCATTTGTTGTTCACATAATATCTCAATTCGGTGTGGTCTCCATAGTGATGGATTTTAGGGTGGGATTTCAGGGTTTCGTCGCAGTCGCCGCATGTGAGGAGCATCGACCCATCTGACAAATCGCGAGGGAAAATCGGTATACAAATTCCAATCGAATGAATGCAGTGAAAATATGAAACAGATGATGTGACGGATCAAAATACAAATAGACACATTTTTTCATCTAAATGGTGCACTGGATATTCTAGTTATAATAATAACTGAAGATAATTCTAATCCTTACGATGGAGGCATCGCTTACGGAATGTCAGTGATCAGTCAGTAATGACGTGTTCCAAACCAAACCGGCACTGTGGGGGGAGGGGGGAAGAAGAGGCAGTCCACTTTCTCAACCACAGATGAAAATGGTGATGATTCCTCGATCTGGAAGCACTTGGGTCTGGAAACCGGGTGGAGTGAGCGACCGAGGGAGGCAGTCAGCCAAATCCACGATAGGGGAGGCTCAAACTTGACGGTGTGGCTTGAGTGGATGAGCCGCCAATAGGGATTGTCTGGATAGGGAGCTAGTGTCGACACGATTGAGTATAGGTGGATATGTGATTTTCTGTTGGTTGGGATTATGGCCTGATCTGGGTAGTACGACGGCTAGATGCATGGGTGGCAGATGCTGCAGGCGAAGGGCAGTCCCGATCTCCTCCAAGCGGCCATAACTGGATGCAATTGGCACTGTATGAGGCCCGGTCAGCTGAGGAGCTAGGGGTAGGGGGTGTCAGGGGTACCTGAGTAGGGGGGAGGATACATATCAGGGCGGTTTCCAGTGCGGTGGCCTTGGATATGAAGGAGGAGGGAGGGGGGATCATCGGTGCAACATGAGGGAAGAAAGCTGTGTCGACCGCATTTGGCGAACAGGGAGGGTGACAAGGGGTTATTTTTTTTCTGGGTTTTTGGAAATGTTTTTTTGCCAAAATGGGATAGGACTTGCGGTATTTTTAAAACTGGGCCTGAGATGCATGAACCCCATTCACGCATCCCCGATCCCGGGACGATGCGTGAACGGGGTTCATGCATATTCAATCCGAACGAGATGCGTGAACCCAGTTCACATGTCCTTCACGAATCGGGTGAAGGATGCGTGAACGGGGTTCACGCATCATGAAGAATGTTTTTTAATAGTTTTAAAATTATTTATTTTTGTTTTTTTGTTTTTTTGTTTATATATATAACAAAAAAAATTATCAGAATTTACCCGCTATTTAAAATCCAGCAGCACTACCATTACAGTAGTCTGGATTCTGACATAAACTCTCACCCAGGACTCCCTTTTATTTGAGGGATTGCCCTAAAAATTATTCTGCATTTTCGATGTGGGATACAGGTTCTTCCAAACATGCACAATATATTTTGCATTTTCGATGTGGGATTCTGTTTCAAGTACATGACTTTGAAAGAGTATAAAATATAGACTATAAGACTAATATAAATTAAATTTAAAACATTGATTAAATATATAATAAATAGTTGAAAACAATGAGAATTTCATAAAAAATGTTGATCAAAAATAAATTATAACCATTCAAAACCATCAAATTGAACATAAAAATGTTCTACGTATTTCAAGTACGTGACTTTGAAAGAGTATAAAATATATAATATAAGACTAATATAAATGAAGTTTAAAACATTGATTAAACATATAAGAAATAATTGAAAACAATGAGAATTTCATAAAAAATTTTGATCAAAAATAAATTATAACCATTCAAACCCATCAAATTGAAACTTAAAAATGTTATACGTATTTCAAGTAAGTGACTTTAAAAGACTATAAAATAAAAACTATAACACTAATATAAATGAAATTTTAAACACTAATTAAACATATAAGAAATAGTAGAAAAAAATAATTTATAAAAAAATGTCGATAGATAATAATTGATAAGCATTCAAAGCCACCAACATGAAACTTAAAAATGTTTCAAATACGTATCTTTGAAAGACTGTAAAATAAAAAATATAAGACAAATATGAATGAAACATTAAAAATGGATTAAATATATAAGAAATAGTTGAAAATAAAAATAATTTCGTAAAAAATGTTGATGAAAAATAATTTATGAGCTTTCAAAACCACCAACTTGTAACATAAAAACATTTCAAATACGTGGCTTTGAAACCTATAAAATAAAAACTATAAGACCAATATAAATGAAAATTAAAACACGGATTCAACATATAAGAAATAGTTAATGATTAATTAGTTAATTAGCAATATAATTATTAATTAGTTAATAATTAGTTAATTAGTAGTAACATTATTAATTATAGAATAATTAATTAGTTAATTTGTAATATAATTATTAATTACACATTAATTAATTAGTTAATTAGTAATATAAATATTAATTATACAATAATTAAATATTTAGAAAGTAATATAATTATTAATTATATAATAATTCATTAGTTAATTGGTAAATTATTAATATAATAAATGATTATAGTTATTCATTACAATTATTAGTTATTAATTATTAAAAATTAATTATATAATAATAAATTAGTTAATTAGTAATATAATTATTAATTATATAATAATTAACTAATTAATTATTATATAATTAATTTTTCATAATTAATAACTAATAATTGTAATGAATAACTAGTTAATTAGAAATATAATTATTAATTATTTAATAATTAGTTACTTAGTAATATCATTATTAGTTATATAATAATTAATTAGTTAATTTGTAATATAATTATTAATTACATAATAATTAATTAGTAAATTAGTAATATAATTATTAATTAAACAATAATTAAGTATTTACTAAGAAATAAAATTATTAATTATATAATAATTTATTAATTAATTAGTAAATTAGTAATATAATAAATAATTATAATTATTCATTACAATTATTAGTTTTTAATTATTAATTGTTAATTATATTATAATTAATTTGGTAATTAGTAATATAATTATTCATTATATAATAAAGAATTAGTTAATTAGTAATGTAATTATTAATTATAATTAGTAATATAATTATGAATTATAATTACTAATATAATTATTAATTATATTTATTAATTATTAAATATATAATAATTAATTAGTTAATTAGTAATATAAGTATTAATTATACAATAATTAATTAATAATAAAATTAATAATTCTATTACTAATTAAACAATTAATAAATAACTATTTCTTATATGTTTAATCCCTATTTTAATTTTCATTTATATTGGTCTTGTAGTTTTTATTTTATTGGTTTTCAAAGCCACGTACTTGAAACGTTTTTAAGTTTCAAGTTGGTGGTTTTAAAAGATTATAAATTATATTTCATCAACATTTTTTACGAAATTCTTTTTATTTTCAACTATTTATTATATGTTTAATTCATGTTTGAAGTTTCATTCATATTGGTCTTATAGTTTTTATTTTATTGTCTTTCAATGACACGTATTTGAAACATTTTTAAGTTTCAAGTTGGTATCTTTGAAAGCTTATAAATTATTATTCATCAACATTTTTTTACAAAATTCATTTTATTTTAAACAATTTATTATATGTTTAATCCATGTTTTAAGTTTCATTTATATTGGTCTTAGAGTTTGTATTTTATAGTCTTTCAAAGTGACGTACTTGAAACAGAATCCCACATCGAAAATGCAGAATGTTCTGTGGAGGAAAGATAGCAGTTGAGTCCCACATCGAAAATGCTGAACGATTTCTAGGACTAGTCCTCTTATAAAAGAGACCAATGGGTGTGGGTGTTTGTCATAATCCAGACTGCTGTAATGGAAGAACTACTGAATATTAAATAGCAGATAAATTCTGCTGAAATTTTTTGTTATATATATATAAAGAAAACAAAAAAAAAAAAAATCTCGTGACAAGGTGACCCCGGCAAGTTGGGCCGCACCAAAGAAGAATATTGATGGGTCTTACATTTTTAAATCCCCTTTGCCTTTTTTTATAAATAACAAGGGGGAATGACAGCTGGGGACCAAACCCAGCCCTTAATTCTAGTTAAGGACCTCCTTTATTTTAGACTATGTTGGAATCTAATTTTAATTTAAAATTGGTAATATTTATGGTTCTTTGTTGCCTTTATTCTATTTTTTGGTCCCATACTCGCATTAAATTCTTGTTTTTGTCCGCAACTGTCATTCCCCCTAATAACAACTACCAATTTCTATTCTATTTTTTTATTTGAAAAACAAAAAAAAAGACTTTGTTTGTGTTATAGAAATGTCCTCAAGGTCACACCGTCCACATAAAAATTAGGATTATTATTCAATTAAAATAATATAAGAAGTTTATTTTTTCTTGATGGTGGAAAAAATGTAATCGGCTGGAGCGATGTTAGGTGGCTAGATTACTGCCGATGATTTTCCAAAATAGCCAAAAATTGATGTCATCCACAGATATGGATGAAAATCATATATTGTGCTCAATTTTAATATGTGAGAAACCAATTATGATCCACAACAAAAATTTCAGATGATCATATTTTGGCCATCTGATATCAGTTTGATGCATGATTTTTTATTGGCGGTAATTTAATAACCTCTATTTAAATTTAAAGAAAATTATTTTTTATTTGGCTCATAAAATTCCCACGATCTCTTTGATACCAATTTACTGTATCAAGGGGCACATCTGAAGTTGATGGGTTGGAGATTTTTAAAAATTTATTACTAGTGTGACTAAATTTGTCCACTCCAGTGATCTGTGCCCTAGTAAAGTCCGAGGATCACCTATAGATTAAAAAGAGGACATAAAATAAAAGGAAAAATACCTCATTATGATTTGAAGCACGCAAGTCTGAAACAATTCATCGACAACGTTTTCTTGTAGGATACAACACTAAACCCCTCTAGATCGTCCAGCCATGCTTATCGAATCTACGTGTATGTCATTTGTTGGTTTTCGGGTGCTATGGTGGAGCTCCATCAATCGCTTCAACACCGCGATTATCACAATGATCTTTTAACTTCGATTCGAAAAGGTAGACTTTGATGGTTCACTCAGATTGAGCGATTCTCTCTCTAGGATTTAGGAGGAGAGATAATCAAATAATTCTGAATGAGTGAATAGTCACATGGAAAGAACTTCTCTCTAACTTATAAAGTGGAAGTTCCAAATAAACAGTTAGGTTACCCTGACCCCCATTTATTAAACATCCACTAAATAACATTACAGGAAAAATGGATATTTGTGATGGGTCAAGGGCTCATCACAAATAACCCATCGAAAGGGGTTATTTCCGATGGGAAAATTACCATATCGCAAATAACCATTATTTGCAATGGGTAATTATCATCCACCGCAAAAGTTTTGGTGCGAAATACGCGCCAAAATGCGGGTAAGGGTATTTGCAACGGGTTCCTATTACAGTCGCAAATAACCAACACCGGTTTTTAGTATTTGCGACATGATACTTGCCCCGTCACAAATGGTTTCTCAGTAGATACCATTTGCGTTGAGGCCCGTTGCAAATAACTTTTTAACAACCCACCACAATTAATGCGGGAACAGTTATTTATGATAGACCCCCTCGCAAATACCATAATTTGCGATGGGTAGCCCGTCTCAAATACCACCGTCACAAATAATATAACATATATATACCCTCATCCGTTTTTCTACTCATTTCACTTTTTACTCAACTTATATCTCTATCTCTACTAAAAAAATTCTTATAAATTTTTTCATTCTTTACACTTTTAAATCTGAGCATTATTTGCGACTTTAATACTCAAAAAGCTTCAGTTTCAAGGTATTTATCTATTTTTTTATTGTCCAGTCATTTTATTTTATTTTAAATTATTTATAATTTTTGTTAATTAGATGAAAATTAATCAAATTATAATTAGATATTTGTTTTTCAATATCAATTTTTATGAATCGTTATATCTAACTGTTAATTAGCAATAAATTGTAATAATTAATAATAATTTTAAATAATTTGTAATAATTAGTAATAACTAGTAATAATTAGCAATAACTACTAATAAATTCTATTAACAAGTAATAAATTATATTAATTATTAATAACTAGAAATACATTGTAGTTATTAGAAATAATTTGTAATAATTAGAAAAAATTCGTAATAATTAAAAATAATTATGAATAATTAATAATAAATTGTATTAATTAGTAATAATTTTTACTTACAAGGATTAATTAGTAATAACTAGGATTAATTTGTAATAATTGGTAATAAATTTTAATAATTACAAACAATTGTAACAATGAGTAATAAATTGTACTAATTTGTAATAAATAGTAATAAATAGTAATAAATAGTAATAAGTAGTAATAAGTAGTAATAATTAGTAATAATTAGTAATAATTAGTAATAATTAGTAATAATTAGTAATAATTTGTAATAATTTGTATTAAATCCTATTAATTAGTAATAATTAGTAATAAATTTCAATAATTAGAAATACATTTTAACAATTAGTAATAATTTGTAATAAATTGTAATAAATATTAATAAATTGTAATAATTAGTAATAAACTGTAATAAATAGTAATAAATGGTAATAAATAGTAATAATTAATAATAAATAGTAATAATTAGTAATGACAAGTAATAATTAGTAATAATTAGCAATAAATCGGAATAATTACTAATAAATCATAATAATTAGTTATAATTAGTAACAATTAGTAATAAATCATACTAATTAGTAATAATTAGAAATAATTAGCAATAATTAGTAGTAATTTGTAATAATTAGTAATAAATCCAAATAATTTTTACTAAATAGTAATAAATCTTAATAAATAGTAATAAATAGTAATAAATAGTAATAAATAATAATAATTAGTAATAATTAGTAATAAATTCTAATAATTAGTAATAGTTAGTAATAATCACTAAGAACTAGTAATAAATCCTAATAATTATTAATAAATAGTAATAAACAATAATTATTAGTAATAATTAGTAAAAATAAGTAACGATTAGTAAAAAATCCTAATAATTAGAAATAATTAGTAATAATTAGTAATAATTAGTAATCATTAGTAATAATTAGAAATAATTAGTAATAATTACTAATATTTAGTAATATTTAGTAATAATTAGAAATAATCAGTAATAATTAGTAACAAATAGTAATAAAGAGTAATTAATAATAATAATTAGTAATAAGTAGTAATAATTAGTAATAAATCCTAATAATTAGTAATAATTAGTAATAATTCCTAAGAACTATCAATAATCAGTAATAATTAGGAATAATTAGTACTAATTATTAATAATTCGGAATAATTAGGAATAATTAAGAATAATTAGGAATAATTATAAATAATTCGAAATAATTAGAAGTAATTAAGAATAATTATGAATAATTAGGAATAATTAGGAATAATTAGGAATAAGTATGATTAATTAAGAATAATTAGGATTAGTTACGGATAATTAGGATTAATTAGTAATAATTGCGAATAATTAAAATTAATTAGGATTAATTAGGATTAATTGTGACTTATTATCATTAATTAGTAATAATTAGGATTAATTAGTATTAATTAGGATTAATTAGTAATAATCAATATTAATTTGTAATAGTTAGGATTAATTAGTAATAATTAGCAGTAATTAGTAATAATTAGTATTAATTAGTAATAATTAGTAATAAATAGTAATAATTAGAAATAATTAGTAATAAATAGTAATAATTAGTAATAATTAGTAATAACTATTAATAAATCATAAAAAAGCATAAATTTTTTTGAGTACATTTATTAAATGGTATAATTTTCTGCAGAGTGGCGACATTTCTTGTAATCGATGCCTTAACTCCTTGCAACTTTCTTCCAATAAAATTAATATGAAAAATATGCTCAGACATTCATCGGATCAGATTTTTCATAGTGATTTAAGTCAAAGAAAGTTTCATGAAGTCAAGTCATCGGACGAAAGAGGCTCTTTTCCCAACGATTCATTACCTTGTAAATTTCTACAATTGAAATCACTATGAATAGTCTTCTCCGACATTTGAATATTCATTTTTGTATGCACGAGAGAATAGAGAGTAGCATGACAAGTCCTACATGCTCTCCAGCCTTGTGCATTTGAAAATAGAAATTCATATGTTGTAGGAGACTTTTCATAGAGCTTTTAGTTCCAGAAAGTTGCAAGGAGATGAGTCGTCGTGCAAAAGAGTTACTGCCAATCTATTGGAAATTATGCCACTGGTAATTAAGAATAATTAGTACAAAATACCTAAAATTAATAACAATTAGTGGTAATTAGAATAAATTTTTATAAATTACTTTTGATTAGTATAAAAGCTTAAAAATTGTATAAATAACTATAAAATAACAGAAATTATTATAAATTTCTAGAAAAGAGAATTTAATTGTCTTCTCTGTTTTGGTTAGTGTTTATCTTATATCTAATTATAGAAAATAACTAATTATTTCATATTTTTTAGAAAAATATGGAATGAGGAAGTCGAGAACAGTCATTATTAGATGATCATGCTTGGACAACTCAGTGTAGGAATCCAAACAGTTCTAGTTTCAATCCTATATATATTGAGGGTGTTCAAGGTTTCTTATCATTTTCATCATCGAAACCAAAATTTGTTTTAGAAGGGACAATTAAGTGTCCTAATACGCAGTTCCAGAGCAAATATTACTATTTTGGTTCCAAATCGAACATGGTTTCAATATTTAGTACATGATGTAGCAAGTATGTCTTTTCAAAAAACTCAAACTTATGATAACATTGATTTAAATCCTAAGTTAGAACTATCTCATTTATATGAGTTTTTGAGGTCCGATGTAACGCCTCGACCCCAGTTACCCAGAGTCGGTGCATTATCTTAGTACATTGGCATGATTACAAGGAATCAAGTCTCGAAGGACCGATCAGTTTAGCGGTCTTGGAAAAATAGATCACATACATAAATGTTACATTTGCACTTTAATACGTAAAAAACAACATAAATAATCAGTATGAACGCCATTATTCTCGTGGCTTAACCCTGCATATCAATCACATTACACTTCTTGGAATCCTGGGAAAAATAAAACATAGAAAGGGGTGAGCTCAAATGCTTAGTAAGGGTAAGCAATACAGCGAAAACTTTCAAAAATAAGAATAAACATTTAAGGCAATCTATAAAACTAAAACAAAATCATTTTAAACTTGAAATTTAGCATAATATGGCAGAAATAAAATGAAATAATGCCATTTACTTGTTCACATGGATATTCTACTAATCGAATAATCACATGCAATATCACTAACCACTTTCATAATGATGGAATGCATAATACCAGACTATCATAACCACATAGCCAAGGCCTCGTGCCAAGACTACAAATAAGATTTTTTTAAGGCCTTGTGCCAAGACCCTACTGTGTCTCATGAGACCTAACGATGCATCGAGGAGCTATAGCAGGCTCCACCCATCACTTACTATGTCCAATGCATTCCTCATATGAATATGTTTAAACATAACATAAACATTCATATTAAAACATGCATACGAAATGTGAATACTTTCTCCATAAACCATGAATGGTATTAAAATAACAAATTCACAGTCAAACATATCAAAAAACCTTCAATGGATGTTTTTTATAACAAATCAACTTCAAATGAGCATAAAATCCATCAAAGGATGTTGACATACATGAAAATGATGAGTAAATTTTTTTGAGAGAAATATACTTTTTGTAAAATCATTTAAAATTCACACAATTATAAATGAAGTAATTTTAAAATAGATTTTTGAATCAAAGTGTCCCATACCACTTTGAAACTTTTGAAAAGAATTATCATTTAAAAACATTCATGTCTATATAAATAAATCCTTAAAATCATTTTGAAAACATGGTCATTAATTAAAAAGATTTAGAAAGAAAAATCATTAAAACATTTGAATTTATGATATTGATAAAGAGTACCTTTCAAAATCCTTAAAATATTCATTTTAAAATCATTTTTATGAAAAATTGACAAGGATGATAAAAATCTCCCAGTAAATACTTACACATAAACAATCTCGGATAATGATGAGATTGAGGAATTAACCCTTACCAATTTGGTAACATACAAAACATACAACCCATGAAAGGGGTATCATACAATGAATATGTAAATACACAAAAATTAAAGTGTATTACACAAAAAATACAATTATTGTCAGTACATACACCACACTAAAGGTAATAGTGGCAATATGGCATGAATATCACGGGAATAAAGAGTGAGATGAAAACCCCTTACCTTGCACTTTCCTTTAGTCGAGGGTACGTTTAACATCTTGTATGAAGATAATAGTATGTTATTAAATTCTACCAGAACCATATTAATATTTATGATATCATACGTGATTCATTTATGACTTTATATTACCCATTTAATAATAATTTCTATGTTAAGTTAACATTTTGGGTAATAATCACTTTCTTTATTGTACGTGTTTTAACTTGTCACTCTTGGTTGTATCACATAGATAATGATTTAAATACTTCCCGAATATAAAAAATGATAAATATATCATATATATTTAGAATATAAATATTTATAATAGACATATATATAAAATGTAAAACACCGTTTATGGATACGGTATTCAGTACGTACGCATGCATAAACGTTGTTTCTGTTTTCATATAGTATTGAATGGCAGTAAATGAATAAGATATATTTAAGTACATAAATCATTATATATATATATATATATCTCCAGTAGAATTGTTATGTCATATATTACATACTTATTAGTAATATATATTTTTATAATCGTCGATGAATGGTGAACTTGGAAATGAATCTCATCGCGTCGTGGAGTCGGTAATCCGTACATACGCACGAGTGAAAATATCATTATTTTGATATTAAAATAATATATAATGGGATGGTATATCATATATACAGAATAATTATCATATTATATTTATTATTTACATGAATTACAAATCATTATTATACCCATCCAAATAATAATATATTGAATAACAATTACACCACGACGTGGAGACGGTAATCCATACGTACGCACGTATGGTGACATGTCATTCAAAGGATGGATAGAATAAAAAATATGGTTGTACCATATTTATAATAATATTGAAGTATATAGGAGATAATGAATTAATTATTTTATAATGGTAATAACAAAGAAAGAAGAAGTGGAAGAAGAAAGGAACTTGAAAAAGGGTGGTGAAATCATTACCTCTTCTTCGGGTTCTTCATTTTGATTTGATCAAAAGGGCTCCTTAAGTTGGATTTATTAATAAAGGAAGGACTCTTGGATAAAGTGATGGAATTTGAGAGAGTATTTGGGTAGAGGATGGCAGAACCAAAAGGCTTTTAAGGTGTGAGTTAATGAGAAGGGAGAGTTCCCTTTTATAAGAGGGGTGAGGGGCACCTTTGGAAAAGCTAGAAATATTATTTTATAATAAATTAATATTCGGTTTCTAATTTCTCCAAAGTATATTATTTAAAGGTTAAGGTGGGTATGGGTCGAAAACCACTCAAACAATAGAATTTATACAGGTTTGGGTCATTATATTAACCTTATCTTTAAGTATTAACTCTTAGTTAATTAGTTTCACTTTTATAATGTCTCTTTGTATTTTTATATTATATGGTTAATACAATTACTATATACATCCCAGAGACCTCAAAGTGGTCCAATAATGATACACCTATCTTGATATAAGTCTCTTGGTAGAACCTTAGATTTTTAGGAATTTAATATCAATTAATAATATAATATTTGTTTTAAAAACTATTTTATGCCAATTTTGACACTATTCAATAATTGATTTTTGTAAAACTCATAACCAAATGATTAATTCTAAAAACGTTAATTAAATAAATCCTAACATGTCATATTAACCTATAAAATTAGTTTAATTCATAAAAAGTCTCAAATTTTATTTATTTGGGTATTTATAATATCAATTATTCTAATATTTCATTAATTAGGTAATTACTTCATCATCATTGTGTCATAAATAAATTAAATTATTTAATGTCTAAAAATTATAAATAAATTATCATTATGTAGGAAATAATTTTATATTTCTAAATAATATTTAAAATCTAATTTATATTATGTATAACCCTATATTAAAAATGTTTTAGTAAATAAACATTGATTTTAACTCTTTTAACTCTTCTTTTAATTAAATAATAATAAATGTCCTAATCTAATCCAAGTGGACCTAAATGATAATATTTTACTCCTAAGGTTGTTTCTGGTCGAGATACACTTGTCAATAGAATTAGGACATGTGTTAGGGTAATATTAATATCATTTTTACCCTTAATTACCCTATTTACTTTTAACCCTGGTAAATAAAAGTAAAAAGTTAATATTCACCAAAAAAAATTTAATCTCAATTAACCACATTTTACTCCTTTATATTAACCGTGTCTCTTGGTTTTTTTAAACTCCATCACAGAAGCGGTAAAGTTAAGTTTTATGAAAAATTCAGTTTTTTAACTACAACTTAGTGGTTTCACTATTCATCAAAAATTGACGTTTTTCAGATCAATGCCAAAATTTCACCATAAGCTATAATTGATATTCATAATTCAAAAATGATGCCTATTTTAAAAAATTCCAATCATATAAGTTGCGTTAATTAATTTTATAATTAATTCTGGCTGTTACAACAAATAGCGTGTTTTTAAGAAATAATATATATCAAAAGATTGACAATTGTTTATGTCCAATTTCAAAGTGAAATTAATTCTAATGAACACAATTGGATAAAATGGTAAAAATATATTTTAATTATAATTTAAAACAACTAAATAATATAATTTATCACTATAAATTATTTTGATTAAAAAAGTTGTTTTTAAGTATTTTTCACTATTCATAAAAATTGGAAGTTCTCAGAACAATACCAAAAATTCAACTTAGGATAATTTTGATATTTTGAATCCAAAAATAAAGTCCATTTTGAAAAACAAAATATATATAATTTCAAAAGTTAGGTATTACTATTCATAATGGCTAGTTTGATTGGTTGTGGTGTGTTAGAACTTGATGTTGCGTACAACACACGCTATCACATTATTCAAAGAGAGGCGTACCGTAGAAGCTCGGGGTGTTACATTCTCCCCTCCTTCAATAAATTGTGTCCTCTCAATTTGATATTATTCTTTGAAAATAATGGTTTAAAATAGAAAATATCATTGTGGAAAAACCCACATCAGAAATTTGGTTAATAAAATTTAGTCTGAACAAGATGAAAAGAGAAATGAAAGGGTCACCACAAAATTATGATCTCGATTAGGAGGGCATTGGTGGAAATTATAGACATATAATTGGAGGAAAAATGGAAATATTTATAGGTAGTGATTTATTTCATCAATCACAAACAAGTTTAAAATTGAGATCCTTAAATTCATCAATCTTTGATGATTTAAAATACCATCGGTTCAACAAAACATAAGGTATTAGGATAACACATTTTTGACGTTTCAAAATATATTATTTTAAATCCCACATCGGAAAAATGAATTAATGAGGCCTGTATTTAAAATAAAGTGTGGAAAGTATGAAGATTACCTAAAATAACACATACTAGGGTTCCATGTAGGAAAATATGGATATGGAAGAGAAATCTAAGCATGAATTATTTGATGGAGAGTGGTAGAGAACATGGATATGAAAAGGCCAACAATCCCAAATCCATAAATTAGTGATGATCTAAGGTACCATCTAGGACAAAATTTTTGTTCTATGTTCTTTTTCTTAATGTTGAGGAATTTATTTATGAGATTGGCTAAGATCATAAGAAGATATACTTAAATTATAATTAGAGTTTTATCCATTAATAAATTTCTACCACAAACTCATCTTTCACCCCAAAACAGAATATAACTCAAAAATACTCTATTTATCCTAATCATATAGGGTTCCAAATATAATTAATTTATAATTCCCATATCATACCCTTTATGTAATGAAATTACATTATACCATCCAGGAACTTCATGTAGCAGAATGGTAGGCGATAAATCCTAATTGCACTATGGTTGTGGGTTCGATTCCCACAGCTTTGTCCGACACGACGGGTCGTCACACGGTCTGCGTGTTGTCCTTTTATAAAAATCCAAAAAAAAATAAACTTTCAAACTTAATCCATTACAACCATTAGAATTATCCAAAATACTATTATCCAAACTCACAGTCTGAAATTTACAAGGAAGTTAAACATAATGAGGATCCTTTTTTCCAGGTAATAACATGTGAACGCCTTCCTCATATATTCTTTTACAACACCACAACATATTGAATTACCAAAATCAACCATCTCTTATTCCAAAATCACTACCTCAATATTTGGACCATATTAAGGTTTATCTTTCCTTCAACCATGTAATTTCCAAAAAAAATTAACTCGCTATTGAGTCACTTTTCATAGTACCATAAAATTTCAAATCCTTAATTAAATAGTACTGCATTTCAATCCGTATTTATTTCCAGAACATCATTGATACAACACTTAAATGAAATAATTATAAAATAACAACATAGGAACACTAGTCATTCCTCTTCATCTGTGGTAGTATCATAACTTGATTATTATCCAATAGCATCATTTTTTGCATAGTCTGATGACTGGGACATTGGTTCGCGTAGTGTCCAAACTCCTTGCAAATGAAGCATTGTACATTTGAAACCATTTTCTTACCCTTGCAGTCACATACTTTTTTCCCTTTTCCTACACACTTATAACAACCTCTCATTCCTTTCAGGAAAGTTCTAGGGTGTTTCTTCCCACAGTTATCACATATGGGGAAATTATTCTTTTCCCTCTTCCCTTTATCCATCTTTCTCTCTTCCATCCATTTCTTCTCTTGCTTCCCTTCAAAGCCATAGGACTCAGTAAACTCTTTAGTTATCTTATCCACACATGATACTATTTATTCATACTTGGGAGACTAGTTACCTTCTCAATTATGGATTAATACCATGAAAGATATGATCCTTATTACTATTTGGAACATACGTATTACTGGAGTTCACATTCCTTCTACTGGGTGCCATTTCTATACAATAGCATAAACTAGGTCAGTTTATGAATTGCAATGAATAATTACTAACACAAATTGAACAGTTTATGGATATAATCCATAGTCATAAAAATGTTTTATTTGATTAATTATATACTCATGAGCCCTTCATAATGGTTTGTAAAGAAAATGAGAATTATCCTAAGCATATCCCCCGGGAGTGTCGTAACCAAGAGTGTAGCAAGGTCTGTTGTCGTGCACCAGTTCCCATTCGAGTCTAGCTCAAAGTAGTGTTTTCGGGTATTACCCCTAGGTACATCTGTGCCAGAGCCACCTCTACCTACTCATATCCAGAAAGGGATGTATTTCTCGGAAAACTCACAAAATCTCTACAATACCAAAATTCTAGGAAGTTCTTCTATACTAATCCTCAAAGTCTATCTTAGGGCTATGTGATATAATCAGAGTTTATCTAAATCTAGTTTCCAAGGTTTTTGCAGAACTTCCTCTGATACCAACTATAATGCCTCGACCCCAGTTACCCAGATTCGGTGCATTATTTTAGTATATTGGAAGGATTACAAGGAATGAAGTCCCGAAGGACCGATCAGTTTAGCAGTCTTGGAAAAAATAGATCACAAACATGAATGTTACATTTTCACTTTAAGACGTAAAAAAACAACATAAATAATCTTTATGAACACCATTATTCCCTTGGATTAACCCTGCATATCAATCATATTACACTTCTTGTAATCCTGGGAAAAATAAAACATAGAATGGGGTGAGCTCAAATTCTCAGTAAGGGTAAGCAATATATCGGAAACTTTCAAAACTAAGCACAAACATTTAAGGTAATGTATAAAACTATAACAAAAGCATTTTAAACATGAACATTAGCATAATATGGAAGAAATAAAATGAAATAATGCCATTTACTTATTCACATGGAGATTCTACTAATTGAATAATCACATGCAATATCACTAACAACTTTCATAATGATGGAATTCATAATTCCAGACTATCATAACCACATAGCAAAGGCCTCATGCCAAGACAACAAATACAATTTTGTCAAGGCCTTGTGCCAAGACACTAGTTTGTCTCATGAGACCTACCGATGCCTCATGGAGCTATAGCGGGCTCCACCCGTCACTTACTAAGTCTAATGCATTCCTCATATGAGTAGGTTTAAACATAACATAAACATTCGTATTAAAACTAGCATACGAAATGTCAATACATTCTCCATAAACCATGAATGGTATAAAAATAAAACATACACAGTCAAACATATCAAAAAAACTTCAATGGATGTTTTGTATAATAAATCAACTTCAAATGAGCTTAAAATCCATCAAAGGATGTTGACATATATGAAAATGATGAGTAAATTTTTTTGAGAGAAATATCCTTTTTGTAAAATCATTTAAAAGTCACACATTTATATTGGAAGTAATTTTAAAAGAGATTTTGGAATCAAATTTTCCTGTACCACTTTGAAACTTTATAAAAGAATTATCATTTGAAAACATTCATGTCCATATAAATAAATCCTTAAAATCATTTTGAAAACATGGACATTAATTAAAAAGATTTAGAAAGATAAATCATTAAAACATTTGAAATTATGATCTTGATAAAGAGTACCTTTCAAAATCCTTAAAATCTTTATTTTGAAATCATTTTTATGAAAAATGGACAAGGATGATAAAAATTTCCCAGTAAATACTTACACATAATCAATCTCGGATAATGATGACATTGAGGAATTAACCCTTACCAATTTGGTAACTTACGAAACATACAACCCATGAAAGAGGTATCATACAATGAATATGTAAATACAAATAAATTAAATTGTATTACACAAATAATACAATTATGGGCAGTAAATACACCACACAAAAGGTAATAGTGGCAATATGGCATGAGTCTCACGGGAATAAGGAGTGAGATGAAAACCCCTTACCTTGCACTTTCCTTTAGTCGAGGGTATGTTTAACCTCCTGTACGAAGATCGTAGTATGTTATTAAATTATACCAGAACCATATTAATATTTATGATGTCATACCTGATTCATTTATGACTTTATATTACCCATTTAATAATAATTTCTATGTTAATTTAACATTTTGGGTAATAATCACTTTCTTTATCGTACCCGTCTTTACTTGTCACTCTTGGTTGTATCACATATATCATGATTTAAATATTTCCAGAATATAAAAAATGATAAATATATCATATATATTTAAAATATAAATATGTATAATAGACATATATATGAAATGGAAAACACCGTTTATGGAGACGGTAGTCCGTACGTACGCGTAAACGTTGTTTCTGTTTTCATATAGTATTGAACGGAAGTAAATGAATAAGATATATGTAAGTAAATAAATCCATATATATATATATATATCTAGTAGAATTATTATTTCATATATTACATACTTATTAGTAATATATATTTTTATAATTGTCGATGAATGGTGAACTTGGAAATGAATCTCATCGCGTCATGGAGACGGTAATCCGTACGTACGCACGAGTGCAAATATCATTCTTTTGATATCAAAATAATATATAATTGGATGGTATATCATATATACAGAATCATTATCATGTCATATTCATTATTTACATGAATTACAAACCATTATTATATCCATCCAAATAATAATATATTGAATAACAATTACACCACGGCGTGGAGACGGTAAGCCATACGTACGCACGTATGGTGACATGCCATTCAAATGATGGATAGAATACAGAATATGGTTGTACCATATTTATAATAATATTAGATTATATATGAGATACTGGGTTCATTATTTTAGAATGGTAATAACAAATAAAGATGAACCGGAAGATGAAAGGAACTTGAAAAAGGGTGGTGAAATCATACCTCTTCTTCGGGTTCTTCCTTTTTATTTGATCAAAAGGTCTCCTTAAGATGGATTTATGACTAAAGGAAGGCCTCTAGGATAAATTGAGGGAAGTTGAGAGAGTATTTGGGCAGAGTTTGGCCGAACCAAAAGGCTTTGAAGGTGTGAGTTAATGAGAAGGGAGAGTTCCCTTTTATAAGAGGGGTGAGGGGCACCTTTGGAAAGGCTAGAAATATTATTTTATAATAAATTCATATTGGGTTTCTAATGGCTCCAAAGTAGATTATTTAAAGGTTAAGGTGGGGATGGGTCTAAAACCACTCAACCAATAGAATTTAGATAGGTTTGGGTCATTATAGTAACCTTATCATTAAGTATTAACTCTTAGTTAATTAGTTTCACTTTTACAATTCCTCTTTGTATTTTTATATTATATGGTTAATAAACTTACAATATACATCCAAGCGACCCCAAAGTGGTCCATTAATGATACACAAATGATGATATAAGTCTCTTGGCCGAAATGTATATTTTTAGGAATTTAATATCAATTAATAATATAATATTTGTTTTAAAAACTATTTTATGTCAATTTTGACACTATTCAATAATTGATTTTTGTAAAAAATCATAACAGAATGATTATTTCGAAAAACGTTAATTATGTAAATCCTAACATGTCATATTAACCAATAAAATTAGTTTAATTCATAAAAAGTCTCAAATTATATTTATTTGTATATTTATAATATCAATTATTCTAATTTTTCATTAATTAGGTAATTACTGCATCATCATTGTGTCATAAATAAATTAAATTATTTAATGTCTAAAAATTATAAATAAAATATAATTATGTAATAAATAATTTTATCTTTCTAAATAATATTTACAATCGAATTTATATTATGTATAACCCTATATTAAAAAAGATTTTGTAAATAAACTTTGAGTTTAACTCTTTTAACTTTTCTTTGAATTAAATAATAATAAATGTCCAAATCTAATCCAAGTGGACCTAAATGATAATATGTTCCTCCTAAGGTTGTTTTTGTTCGAGATACACTTGTCCAATAGAATTAGGACATGTTTTAGGGTAATATTAATATCATTTTTACCCTTAATTAACCTATTTACTTTTAACTGTGGTAAATAAAAGTAACAAGTTACTATTCACCATAAATTATTTTCATCTCAATGAACCATATTTTACTCCTTGATATTAACCATGTCTCTTGGATTTTCGAAATTCCATTCACAGAAGTGGTAAATTTAAGTTTTATGAAAAATTCATTTTTTTAACTACCACGTAGTGGTTTCACTATTCATCAAAATTGAAGTTTTTTAGAACAATGCCAAAATTTCACCCTAAGCTATAATTGATATTCCGAATTAAAAAATGATGTCTATTTTCCAAAATTCCAAACATATAAGTTTCATTAATTAATTTTATAATTAATTCCGGCTGTTACAACAAATAGTGTGTTTTTAAGAAACAATATATATCAAAAGATTGAAAATTGTTTATGTCCAATTTCAAAGTGAAATTAATTTTAATGAACAAAATTGGATAAAATGGTAAAAATATATTCTAATTATACTTTAAAACCACTAAATTATATAATTTATCACTATAAATTATTTTGATTAAAAAATTTGTTTTTAAGTATTTATCACTATTCATAAAAATTGGAAGTTCTCAGAAAAATTCGAAAAATTTAACTTAGGATAATTTCGATATTCTGAATCCAAAAATGAAGTCCATTTTGAAAAATAAAATATATATAATTTCAAAAAGTAGGTATTACTATTCATAACAGCTAGTTTGATTGGTTTTGGTGTGTTAGAACTCGATGTTGCGTACAACACACGCTATCACATTATTCAAAGAGAAGCGTACCGTAAAAGCTCGGGGTGTTACATCCGATGAGGATGGTTTATATCCTAGTTGTAAGATAAGAATTTTTTAAGTAGTTGCTAAATTTATAACCATAAAATCAGATAATTGAATCTCACGTAGTTTTTTTGATCAGATATTCTCTTTGTTAAAAACACTGCAACTAGAAAGAAATGTGTTGCCTATAAATTTCATTAGGGAAAGATGCTGGTTCATAATCTGGGTCTTGGTTATTATAAGAATCATGCATGTTCAAATGACTGCATATTATATTATGGCGAAAATGAGTTTCTGGATAGTTATCTTACATGTGGGAAATCAAGGTATAAAGAATCTCAACCTGGGAAGCCTAGATTAATTCTTATAAAACAATTGAGATATTTCCCACTCACACCCAGATTGTAGTGTTTATTTATGTCTCAAAGCATAGAATCATTTATGTCTTGGAACAAAACCAACATTTCAACCAGTATAATTTTAAATCATCCCTCTGATAGTGATTTATGGAAAATTTTTTGAGGAAGTGCATCTGTCCTTTGGTTTAGAAGCCCGAAACGTGCAATTGGGTCTTTCTACTGACAGTTTCTGTCCATTTGGTTCTTACGGTAGTCAATATTCATGTTGGCCTATCTTTATAAATTCATATAGTTTACCTCTATGGATGTTGATGAAGGAGACATATATCTTTTTGACCTTATTTATTCCAAGTCATCCAAAAAATAATATCTATGTTTATTTGAAACCATTGATTGATGAGTTAAATTTAGTATGGAGTAATGGTGTCTATACATATGATGCTGCTGCGAAACAAAACTTCCTACTAAAAGCGGCATTGATGTGGAAAATTAGTGACTGCCCAACATATGGAATGTTATCTAGATTGAATACACATGGTCCAAAATCATGTCAGTACTCTATGAGAGATAGAAAAGAATTTATGCCCATCAATGGAAAAAACCTTTTTTTTCGACTGTCATCGCAGATTTCTTCCAACTGGTCATCCTTTTAGAAAAAAAATCATTTTAGAAGAGGAACATTTGAAAAATATGGGCCTCTAAGAATGATCTCAGGTACAGAGTTGAGATCAATTGTATCCTTATTACCTCCCATCACCTTTGGACCAACAATAAAGCAACTGAAAATTGATGGGTTTGGAAAAGAGAACAATTTGATTAAACGAATAATTTATTGGGATTTTCTATATTTGTTTAATTTGTTGGTCTATCACATGTTGAATGTGATTCATATTGAGAAGAACTATTTTGATAATTTATTTCATAAATTTTTTTATATTCTAGGAAAGACCAAAGATAATGTAGAGGAACGATTAGATCTTTCCCAAATTTGCAAGCGACCAAATCGTGAACTGTTTGAAAAAGTCATATCATAGAAATTAATGAAGCCAAAATTAGCTTATACATTGTCTAAAAAGAATCAATTATTATTTTTTCAGTGGATTGGATATTTGATACTTCTAGATGGTTATGCTTCAAATTTGGGTAGATGTGTCCGAAATGTTTATATTACTGGATTGAAAAGTCATGACTGTCATGTTTCAATAGAAAGACTTCAACAAATTTTATTAAGAGGTTTGATAAATCAAATGATTTGGGATGCGCTTACAAACATATCGAAAAAATTTCGAGACATTTGTGTGTCAACAATAGACTAAGATTCCATAAGAAAACAGAAAGAATATATCATTTTAATTTTATGTAAATTGTAAAAATTCTTCCCTCCATGTTTGTTCGACTCAATGGAACATTGGATGTTATATTTTCCTCATGATACAAAATTTGGAGGTCTAGTATAGTTTCAATGGATGTACCCATTTGAGAGATTCATGTAGAAATTAAAAAAATGTACGTAACAAAGTATCAGTTGAAGGCTCATTTGCATAAGCTTATTTTCAAGAGTAAATTTCTTTTTTCTACATTTATTACTTTCAATCTGAATATCCTTAAAAACACAACTGCCTAATTTGTAACGAGGAAAATTTTGATGATGACATGGGTGATCAATTATCAATTTATAATCAGCCCAAACTTGGCTTCAGTGGAGTTCATAAATGATAACTTTCAGATGATGAATATCATAGAGCTCATACATATATTCTTCTCAACTGTGAAGAAATTACACCATATATATTGTAAGCTCTCCTGACACTTATTCTATAATTTATATAACAATACATTAATCTTAATTTTTTAGGTTATATGATAATCATATTAAGAAATAGTTTCCACAAATTACAACAACTACTCTTAAAGAACATCGTCAAATTGTTCTCCCTATTGGTTTAAAAAATAAGTAACATAAATTATATTTCATTTCATATAAAAAAATCAATTTAATACTTTTTATTTTGAAATTTTTTTACCACTTTTCATGTATCTCAACATACTGATAAAATTGATAATCAATTTTCTGTATTGAGTAACCCACCATCAAAAATAGCTAAATATTATAATTCATATGTGGTGAATGGTTTTCAATTTCAAACACGTGCATATGGGGAATAAAAACAATGAATTGTGGTATTTGATTGAGGGGATCACCTCATAGAGAAACTAAAGTTGACTTTTATGGAATGTTAGATAAAATCATTGAATTATTTTATTTGGGACAACATTACTTAATGATGTTTAAATGTTAGTGGTTGGATAATGAGAGAGGCTTACATATTCATATGATCTATAAAATCATTCATATTAAATATTAAAGTCTCCTTGCAGTAAATAAACCATTTTTATTGGATCATTAGGCACATAAAATTTATTATACAAATTATTATGCTATTTAAAGGGAATCAAGTGATTGGTGGAGCATAATAAAAATTAAATCTTGAGATAATCGGTTTATTGAAAGTGAATGTGGTTCCACTGAAGTGAAACAAATTCAAAATTTTCAAGAGACTACTTCAAATCCATATTTTGTAAGAAGAGACATGAATAACATGGATAAAACTCCATAGTTAAAGGCCGATGGTGAGGATGATGTTAATGATGTTACAACTGAATTTGAAATGACAAGAGACATTTAAACTAAAACTAATATAAAAATTGATGATGTTGAGGGGGAATATGAAGACATTGACACCAATAGCTATGAAGATGAGGATGAAGATAAACATTTCACGGTAAAATGCTAGTTACAGAAATATATAAAATATATCTATATATAACAGTTGTTTTCAACTATTTGCTAACAATAATAATTTTGTGTTTCAGATGGAATATGATATGTATTGTTCGTTACAGGAGGATGCTATTCCTTTAGACGAGCATGAGGTCAGATCAGTTGATCATCAGACTATTGGTAGTTCAGAGAGAACTCGTAGGGGGTGTGGCCTTTCCCAACTGATGATTACTAACCCTATACCTGAGCGACATCCACATCATGGGTTTGATCCATGCACGCAAAGGTATGTTTACCTGTGAATTTTAGTTATTTTTCATTAGTTTATTTATATTATAATTGTTTGATTAATTATTCTTTTTTTCACAACATTACACATATAGCTATTGGATATGGGAGAACTATATTGAAAAATTATTTTTCTGATGCATTGGAGTCATGGGGTCAGATTCCCATTGATGTTCAAGAGCACATGTTCGAGCATTTACTGGTATGTAAATAAATAATATTTATTTTGAAATTAATTTAATTAATAACTTTATATATTAATTTATTTGTAGGGTTTACGTCGTCCCATTGAGGAGAGAATGCAAGAGGCTATTTGGAAGGCATGGTAGGGAGCTATGTGTTCGTGTTGAACTCAGTTTTTTCTCAATTTGAAAAGGAAATCAATGGAGAAAGCAGGAGTGCATGAGTTTTATGAGCCATGTAACGTCCAATGACCTGATTATATTTCATCTTTGTCTTGGGATATATTATGTACACACTAGTTCAGTAGGCGGTTTTAGAGTAGATCATCAGTAGGTTGAAAAAATCGGGGGAGATATGAGGTGACACATCGAGCTGGCAGTCGTATGTTCAGTACGCATAGGGAGCACATGGTATGTGTTTTTTTAAATATTTTATATAAATCTAAATGTAAAAAGTTTATTTTATATTCATATAGGCAGTTGCACAACATGATATTATGAATTACATTTTTTATAGGAGGATGTACAGTGATCCAGGCACGGAAGAGATTAGAGGTTGTCACTAGCATTAGATTGATGTTAGTATAAGTTTTTTTTAGTTTTAAATTTATCTAAAAATAATATTTTAACTATTTTAATTTTAAATTGAAATTGAATTAGTCATATGAGGCCATGACATCTCAGGAAAATGTTGAGAGTCAGGCTGAGACCAATGGTCAGAGCAGTACCCCCCGATTTGATGCGGCAACATGGATACAAGCGACCCAATATGGTTTCAAGAAAGACCGAGTTGTTGGTATCGTCTCTTGAGTGACCCATGGGGGTTTTTATGGCTCCTCTATGATGTCGGCGTCTAGCTTGAGAGGATCTCACAGATAGTCATCATTATCTCATGCATAGTATTAGGAGCAACTGCGAGCTTAGAGTGATCTTATAAAGACTATACATAGAGAGCAAGAGGAGATGCATCAGTGGCAGTAGTAGTAGCTGGAAGAGTTCCTCCGACAGTAGCAGCAGCAAATGCAAGATGAGATTTGTTGATGGAAGGAAGAGAAGGAGCAGGAGATGGAGTGCATGCAACATCTGACTAGCAGTTTAGTGATAGAGTTCTCTCCACCTCCTCGAGGTGACCCTGCCCATCAGTGATGTATTTTTATTTTATGATGAAAGATTTGAAGGAATTTTTTTAATATTAACTATTTAAAGTTTTAAAAAGTGTGTGTTTTATATTGTCAAAAAAATGACAGTTTTTTATTATTTTTTATTTTCTGTATTTATTATTTTATTAATTAATATAATATTATATCTTTGTGAATACTTAAATTTTATTATATTACTAATATTATTATATCATTAATATTAATAATCATATTATTATATTAATTAGTTATTTTATAATTAATTTTATTTTACATATATTAATATTATGATTTTATTTATATTAATATTATATTATGTTAATTATTTTATAAATATTTTCATTCTATTAATATTAATATTATGATTTCACTTATATTCATATTATATAATTATTAATCTTTTTTTTCATTTTTTTATTTTAATTTATTTTAAAAAAAATATTTTTTAAAATTATTTTAACTATTTGTGACGGACCTTAGCAAAAGGGTTAATTGTTTTTTATATTTCGAGGAGTAATTATGACGGTCTGTCGTAATTAATAATTATGATGGCCCATCGTAAAAGAGTAAAAATCCGGAAACTATTTTTGACAAGTCACTGGTCCGTCGCAAATAGTTTCTTCAAAAAAATTTGAATGCTTTTGTTGACGACTCTACTACCCATCACAAAGAATATGCTTTTACGATGGCCCGTCATTGAATGTAATATTTGCGATTCCATTTTTTTCAACAGATCATTTGCGACAGGACCCCATTACAAAAGACTATTTGCGATGAGATCCTGTAACATCCCAGGTAAATAAAGAATATGACTTTTTTATATTTGTTAATTTTTGAATTAAAGATAAATTTTACTTTATAAAGGTTTCTATGTTTGATAGCGTACCCGATACGCAACAACGAGTTTCTTTGAAATCATACATTGCACACTAATAATAAATTATTATTTTAAATGGTAGTTAACTCCTAGCCGTTGTATATGCAGGAATGAATGAAACTAAATACAATATGATTATACATGTTTGTTAAAAGTATTTACATTTATCCAATGAAAGTTACAGGCTTAAAATATGAATGAATCTAATTTGATGCATAATTTACATTAAAAGGCCGATTTATCGCCTTTTAATGGTGAACCCTTTTTAAATCTAGTTTTGGTCACATTAATACATTCTATGTGACCAAATAAAATTCTTATTTATAATTCAGACATAAAAATTTACATTGTGTCAATTTTTGGAATTTTTCCGATAAAGTTCAATTTTAATGAATAGTGAAAAATATTGTATTTTAATTCAAAAGTGCATTTTAATATAATTTATTTACATTTTTAGATTATCTTTTTAATTGGATTTAAAGTGAAATTAAAATATATTTTTACCATTTAATCCAATTTTTGTCATTGGAATTAATTTCACTTTGAAATTGGACATAAACAAGTATCAACCTTTTGATAGTTATTGTTTCTTAAAAACACACTATTGGTTTTGATAACGGGAATTAATTTTAAAATTAATTAATGCCACTTCTATGTTTTGAATTTAGAAAAATATAAATCATTTTTGAATTCGGAATATCAAATATAGATTAGGCTGAATTTTTGGTATTTTTTCTGAAAAACTTCAATTTTTGATGAATAGTGAAACGACTTAGTGGTAGTTAAATAAACCGACTTTTTCATTTAAATGAAAATTTACCACTTTTTTGAATTGAATTTTGAAAATCCGACATACATGGTTTTTATCAAAAGTAAAATTTGGTTCAATAAGATTAAAGTAATTTTTGGTGAATAGTAATTTTTGACTTTTATTTACCGCGGTTAAAGGTAAATAGAGTAATTCAAGGTTAAAAGAATATTATAATAATTTAAAATTACCTTAAAACATGTCCTAACATTATTGGTTGAGTACTTTACGACCATGGGCATCTTTGGGTCGATTTTGAGACCCCATGGAGCCACTTGTGAGTGACAATGACAATTTAGATTAATTAATTTAATGGGAAGACAAAATTCACATTAACAAATATCGTTTAGTAATTAATTTTTATATGGTGTTATATAAGTCCTATTTTCGACTATAGATATTCTTTGTAAATCTATAAATGTTACTACATGATTGTATTTTTTTTATAATTTTTAGACATTGAATAAATTAAATTATTTATGACACAATAATGATGCAATATTTACCACATTAATAAATGATATAAATAAATAAGATTATAACGATTATATTATTATCCAAAACATGTAAAATTCTTATTGGATGATTTTATTTCGAATATGAGTCATCTTATATTTGACCTCAATGATTTTTGGACCATTATAAACCGAATATCATTATATAATAAAATAATGTTTTCACACTTTCTTAAAGAGCCACTCCTCTCCCTTATAAAAGGAGACCATTTCTATCCAATTCCACACACCCCTCAAGCCATTTGGCTCATCCAAACTCTATCCAATTAATCCCCCTACATCCATATCCTCTTCTTAGAAGCCTTACCTTAGGTAGAAGGCACTTCAAGAAGTCCTTTTGTTCAAACCAAAGGGAGTTACCCACATTAAAGGTAACCATTCCTCTTAAATTGTATTATGTTTATTTTACTTCTAAAACTCCTATACTCTTTCTATTCCTTTCCTTTATAACAAAAAAAATATCCTCAATATACTAGGATGTTGTTATGAGAAGGATTCGAACCACACTTACACACAACTCCATCTAATGGATGAAGAACATAATGTTTCTGTGGATGGAAAACTAATGCCTCACGAAACGATGATTGTTTGATTATCTCCTACCGCCTATCATGGTGGTCATTATGATGGAACTGTATTTATATATGATATATATTATTTTTATGTTTTCTTTATTCTTCTGTAATTTTCTTTTAAAGCATGCATTTATGGTTTCCATTATGGGTAAACGCGATAATCTCATTAGAGGAAGTGCGGACTACCGGCCCCTCAAAGTGATATGACTCGTTCGTACCATATGTGGTATCTATAAAGGATGGATTTTATGATATTATATATGATAAAATAATGTAATTATAATACTACTATGTATCATTATGTTTTAATTCCATTAAATATGAAATAGAAATGGAAGTAGTGTTCATCCGTACGTACGACTTAACGTCTCCATGAATGGTGTATTTCATTTCTTACCTCTAAATGTTATGTACTATTATAAATACATATATATGATGGATATATATTATATATATGATATAAAAATTATGAATATTATTCTGGATATAATGAACCTTTTACCGCATGAACAACATGTAATTATAAGAAGTCAATTTTTGACTCAAGTACCAAATATCGACAAAACGAACATTATTAACATAAATGATTACATAATGTTTATAACATGGTAATAAGTGATATAAAATGAATAATAAACTTGAAAAATGTTCTTATGCAAGTAAAAATTAACTTTAGTTTATTATTCAGGATATTAAAGAATGAACGGGTCAAGTCGGACCTGAGGTAAAGGAATTTCTTATCTCACTTTTAATTCTGTAAGATTTCCATTGTTCGCCACTTATTCATTTCATGTGGTGTATTGTGTACAACCATTTGATATATTTTATCATGATTCTCATTATATTCATGGTTTTCTATGATTCATTTGGTGGTTATTAACTTTTGGTCATACGACTCGGTTGATTACCACGTGGTAAAGGGTTTTCGTCTCACTTTTTATTCCCGTAAGATTCATGCTATATTTTCCACTATTTCCTTTTTTGTGGTGTATGTACTGCCCATGATTGTAATATTTATGTAATATAATATCATTTATGAGTATTCACATCTCCATTGTATGAACTTGCTTTCATGTGGTGTATGTTTTGTAAATTTCCAAATTGGTAAGGGAACCATTCACCCTCCCCTTTATAAAAGACTTATTTTTGTTATGTCTTTCAATTTACATCTTATTATGTTTGGATATGTTCTACTATATCCTTATTGATTTAAACTTTATATCCAGGTGATGAGATTCCCTTTTTTATCTCATCAACTCATTTTCTGAATTTTAAAGTCACATCGTTAGGCTGTCGAATTTTTACAAGGGAACCTTATAACCCAATTTCAATTTTCGGGTTCAACTTGTAATTCTTGAATATGTCCTCCTATGAATATGTTTAAATGACCTATGATTATTTTACAATTAATATCCACTTATATTGGGTGTATTTATATTTTTCACACATAATTATGTGATTGATTTATCCTTAGTTTAAGGATACCATCTTTATAAGGGATTTTATCTCAATTTCCATTTCCATTGAGACTTCATTGTTGTTATCCACAAATTCACTCTTATATGGTGTATATACTGTCCTTTAAAATATTATATCTTGAATCCCTTTATTCTCATGATATTATAATGTTCTGATTAAAATTTTTTCTTCAATTATTTGTTTTCAAGCATCTCTATTTTTGTTAAAAACTCTTTAACTAAAATATCGTTTTTAATGTTTTAAAGATTTATTCTTCTAAATATTTCTCATTAATGTCCTTGTTTCAAAATGGGTTTTAGGATTTATTTATATGTACATTAATGTCTTCAAATGATAATTCATTTAAAATCTTCAAATTGGTATGGGACACTTTGATTCAAAATTCTATTTTTAAATGGTTTTGAAAATGATTTGATAAAACATTGTTTATTTAAATATCTTGATTTGATATATTGGAATGTGGAAATGTTATATTTCCTTTATACATGTGTCATATGTTATGATTATGTTATGGTTATTGGGCATTGTTTACGTATACGGGTGGTTCCGTGATAAACCTAGGATGAGTGAGCCCGAGATAGCTCTCCAACGCATTGGGTAACGTGAAAAAGGTGAAGGTGATGTTTCTCGTAAGAGATTTAGGGAATATTCCGTGATGGGTATTCCAAGTGTAACTCCCTATGTAGCTGTGATAGCTATAATGTATGTTTGATATGGATTCCATAAGTAACCTTTATGATTTATGATTAGTGTATGTTATTCATAAATCATATGATTTCATAAGGTATGTTTTTATTGAAATGTATGGTTTCATGGATTTGTATTTATTGTTGGGATAATGTTTTCCTTCCTTATTTTATAACCTTTACTGAGCTTTTTATGCCCATCCCAAGTTTTTGAAATGTTTTCCACATAACATAAATATGAATAGGTTCAAGGATGGGATCAAGGAAAAGTCATGTTGTCTAAAACATGGAACTAGACATGTGTCTTTTTAAGAGTTTTTATTTTATGAAAAAAATGGATACTGGGTATTAGTGTCAAATTTTAATATTCAAGTTGTTATGTAATAGTTATGGCCTAATTCTCTAAAAATCTAAACCTGAAAAGATCCCCAATGTGAATTATTCATTTAATTCAAGATTATGTAATATTTAAGGTCAGGTCCTTATAGTTGGTATCAGAGGTCGGTTTAGATAACTTTAGAGGTTTGGGTATTATTTAAGCAGAAGTGAAATTACCATAATGGTTAGGATTTCATAAAGAGTCATAGTTTTTTAGATGAGGTGAATGAGTTTAAGATAACATGAATAATTATCTTAGTATTTACCCTCCTTATAAGATATTATATGATGATTTTACTGATATACTCACACTAACCTTTCTGGTTTTAGTCAATGGCTGGATATAGCAGGCATAAAAGTAATAATGGATGTGAAGAAAAATATGAGGGTTTTCTAAATGAGAAATTGAATGAAATGGGTGCTTCAATGATAACTCTTGTGGTTATTCTCAACCAACTATCTGGAGTCATGATTGACCACTTGAACCTTGGTGATTTTTATAAGCCATCGTATAAGCAAAAAACAAATCCCCATGGAAGTTCAGGTAATAATCATAAAGTTATGTATGTTCAAAAACCTATGTGTCAAAGATGTGGAAATAAACACCTAGGAAAATGTTTCAAAGGGATACAAAGATACTATAGATGTGGAGATTAAGGTCATAAAGCAATAACCTTCCATGGAAAAAGGAAGCATCTAGTTGACTATATGAAAGGGAAAGAAGTCTTTTCCGAGGGATCAATTTAATGTTTAAAATGTGGTGTGCATGGTCATTATGAAAACACATTTCCTATGAAGAAGTTTTGGGAATAGGATACCAGGATCATACAAATATTTGTTTACCAATACCTAATTCCATTCTGATTGAGGATGAAGAAACTGACAATGAACAATGAAAGGTATGGATTATTTATTAACATATGTTTTCCTATTATTGAAATCATAGGATATGATTCATGATTTTGTTTGTAGGAAAGAAGTATTTCAGAATAAGTTGGAAAGGAATGGTAAATGGATCATGAATAATGTTGAATGAGTAATAAGTCAATATATAAGGGATTCAAGAGTTATGGTAGAATTTAGGATGGTGAAATGCTTAAAATTATTAAGGCTCTTCCGATGGTGGGATTACATTAGAAGCCTTTTTATAGTATGTGTAACCCTGATGTTTGATTTATGAAAATTTTATCCAATGAATAATTATCTTATATTTTGTGGATATAGTTATAAAGAACCATTTCGGTTTATATGATCCCTGTATTTGAGGCAATTACTGGTTAATAAATTTTGGGATGCAAAACGAAAGTTATTAGATAACCTTTGTGGTTAAAATATGTTATGGTTATTTTTGATGGATTTATCTCTTTTGGTAATGTTATAAAATTATGTAGTTTTTGAAAAGGGACAACACACAAACTGTGTGGAAACCCATCGCGTCGGACAAAGCTGTGGGAATCGAACCCACAACCAAAGTGTGACTGGTATTTATCGCCTTCCACTGGACTACATGAAGTCCCTGGTTAGTATGACTAATTATTTTTAGTTATATGATCTTATTAATCAGGCATAAGTTGATTTTGGGTTATCTATGGAAATTATTAACCTATCATGGAGGATATATGATTAGGTTAATTAATTATTAGTATGAGATTTTAAGAGTAACTAATGTTATTTGGAGATAAATGTTAAAATTTACCTTGGAAGACTATGTGATAAAATCCTTCAGAGATTTTGGTTTCAATCCTAGTTTGGATTACTTTGAATAATTTTAAGGATAACTGTTTATTTAATGGTCTTTCTTGAACCTTGGGTTATTTTTGCTGAATTTTGGAGATTAAGAGTTGTATTTCCTTTTATAAAGGATTATCCTTTTGGTGATTATCTGATCTTGTACTAACAATTTTGGTTTTAGTTGTAGTCTAAATAAAAGGGAAATAGATAGTTATCCTTTTGTGGATTATGTGATTCTCTAGAAGATGATTCTTGTGATTTTGATGTGACCAAGTCTTTTTGAATGCTCATCGTTTAGAGAAATGATTATTTTTGGTAGAAACTTAGTAAAAGATGAAACTCTACTTGAAGGTGATTATATTTCCTTATGTTTTTATTCTATGTAGAATATGAATTCCTCAAAATTATGAAAAGGAATGTAAAACAAAAACGTTGTTGGTTTATGTTTCTTACTGGGTAATCAAAGACCGTTTACACACATCATAAGTCTGTGATTTTATTCTGGTTAACATCCTCCTAATCATGTTTCCTATCACTCTCCATCAGAACTTGACCCTTTGTTTTCTCCTCCATATCCATGTTTTCATGGAACCTTCGTATGGGTTAACTCAGGTGACCACTGTACTTCTCTTTCTTTCTTTTAAAGTGATAGTTTTACTAACTCTTTTCCAATATGGGACTTTCAATAATGTTTCCGAGCCCAAATTTTAAAATTACGAGGAAAAAATCCCAAAAGGGGGGAAGGATGTAACATCCCAGGTAAATAAAGAATATGAATTTTTAATATATATTAATTTTTGAATTAAATATAAATTTTACTTTAAAAGGGTTGTTATGTTTGATAGCATACCTGATACGCAACAACGAGTTTCTTTGAAATCTTACATTGCACACTAATAATATATTATTATTTTAAACAGTAGTCAACTACTTGCCATTTTATTGGCGGGAATGAATGAAACTAACTACAATCTTATTATACATGTCTGTTAAATGTATTTACATTTATCCAATAAAATTTATAGGCTTAAAATGTGAATGAATCTAATTTTAAGCATAATTTACATTAAAAGGCCGATTTATTGCCTTTTAATAGTGAACCCTTTTTAAATCTAGTTTTTTCACATTAATACATTATATATGAGAAAATAAAATCCTTCATTAGAATGGGGACATCAAAATTTACTTTGTGTAAATTTTAGGAATTTTTCCGATAAAGTTCATTTTTTGATGAATAGTGAAAAATATTGTATTTTAATTCAAAAGTGCATTTTAATCTAATTTTTTTATATTGTTATATTATCTTTTTAATTGGTTTTAAAGTTAAATTAAAATATATTTTTACCATTTAACCCAATTTTTTTCATTAGAATTAATTTCACTTTGAAATTGGACATAACTGAGTATCAATCTTTTGATAGTTATTGTTTCTTAAAAACACGCTATTGGTTTTGATAACAGGAATTAATTTTAAAATTAATTAATTCCACTTCTATGTTTTGAATTTGGAAAAATAGAAATAATTTTTTAATTTAGAATATCAAATATAGCTTAGGCTGAATTTTTGGTATTTTTCTGAAAAACTTCAACTTTTAATGAAGAGTGAAACCACTTAGTGGTAGTTAAAAAAACTGATGTTTTCATTTAAATGAAATTTTACCACTTTTGTGAATTGAATTTTGAAAATCCGACATACATGGTTGTTATCAAGAATTAAAATTTGGTTCAATGATATGAAAATAATTTTTGGTGAATAGTAACTTTTGACTTTTATTTACCGCTTTTAAAGATAAATAGGGTAATTCAAGGTTAAATTAATATTTCAAAATTACCTTAACACTTGTCCTAACATTATTGGTTGAGTCATTTACGACCATGGGCATATTTGGGTCGATTTTGGGACCCCATTGAGCCACTTGGAAGTGATAATGACAATTTAGATTAATTAATTTAATGGGAAGAAAAAATTGACATTAACAAAAATCGTCTAGTAATTATTTTTTATATGGTGTTATATAAGTCCTATTTTCAACTATAAATATTTTTCAGAAAGCTAAAAATATTTACTAAATGATAGTATTTTTTATAATTTTTAGACATCGAATAAATTAAATTATTTGTGACACAATAATGATGCAGTATTTTCCTCATCAAAAAATGATATAAATAAATAAGATTATAATGATTAAATTATTATCCAAAACAAGTAAAAATCTGATTTTATGATTTTATTTAGAATATGAGTCATTTTATACTTGACCTTAATTATTTTTGGACCATTAGAAACTGAATATCATTATATAATAAAATAATGGTTTCACACTTTCCTAAAGAGCCCCTCCTCTCCCTTATAAAAGGAGACCATTTCTATCCAATTCCTCACACCTCTCAAGACATTTGTATCGGCCAAACTCTGCCCAATTAAGAACCCTACATCCCTCTCCTCCTCCTAGAAGCCTTACCTTAGGTAGGAGGCACTTCAAGAAGTCCTTTGGTTCAATCCAAAGTGATTTACCCAAATTAAAGGTAATGGTTTCTCTTAAATTGTTTTCTTTTATTTTACTTCTCCAACCCCTAAACTCTTTTTATTCATTTCTTTTATAAAAATACCAGTATCCTAAATGTACTAGGATGTTGTTATGAAAAGGATTAAAATTACACTTACACACACCTCCATCTAATGGATGAAGAACATAATGTTTCTATGGATGACAAAGTAACGCATCACGAAACGATGATTGTTCGATTATCTCATACCGCCTCTCATGGTGGCCATTATTATGGCACTGTATTTATATATGATATATATTATGTTTATGTTTTCATTATGATTCTTTAATTTCATTTTAAATCAAGCCTTTATGGTTTCCATTATTGGTAAATGCGATAATCTCATTAGAGGAAGTGCGGACTATCGCCCCCTCAAAGTGATATGACTCGTTCATACCATATGTGGTACGTATAAAGGATAGATTTAATGATATTATATATGATACAAAACTGGAATTATAATACTAATGTTTTAATCCCATTAAATATGAAATAAAAATGGAAGTAGCGTTCATGCGTACGTACGGCTTACCGTCTCCATGAACAGTGCATTTCATATCTTACCTCTAAATGTTATGTAATATTATAAATAAATTTATATTCTAGATATATATGATATATATGATATCCAAATCATGAATATGATACTGGATATAATGAAACTTTGATCTCATGAACAACATGTAATTATAAGAATTCCATTTTTGACTCAAGTACCAAATATCGACAAAACAAACATTATTAACATAAATTATTACATAATTTTTATAACATGGTAATAAGTTATATAGAAGGAATAATAAACTTGAAAAAGGTTCTTAATCAAGTAAAAATTAACTTTAGTTTATAATTCAGGATATTAAAGAATGAACGGGTCAAGTCGGACACGAGGTAAGGGATTTTCTTATCTCACTTTTAATTCTGTGAGATTTCCATTGTTCGCCAATTATTCATTGCATGTGGTGTATTTTTTACTACCATTTGATGTATATTATCATGATTATCATTATATTCATTTTATTCTATGATTCATTTGGTGGTTATTAACTTTTGTTCATACGAATCAGTTGATTAAAATGTGGTAAAGGGTTTTCGTATCGCTTTTTATTCCCGTGAGATTCATGCAATATTTGCCACTATTTCCTTTTATATGGTTTATGTACTGCCCATGATTGTAATATTTATGTAATATACATTCATTTATGATTATTTAAATCTCCATTTTATGATCCTTCTTTCATGTGGCATATGTTTTGTAAATTACCAAATTTCTAAGGGAACTATTCACCATCCCCTTTATAAAAGACATTATTTGTTATGTCTTTTAATTTACATTTTATTATGTTGGAATATGTTCTACTATATCCATATTTATGTAAACTTTATATCCAGGTTATGAGATTCCTTTTTTTTCTCATCAACTCATTTTCTGAATTTTAATGTGAGGCTTTTAGGCTGTCGAATGTTTACAAGGGAACCTCTTAACCCAATTTCAATTCTTTGGGTCAAACATTTACTTCTTGAATATGTCTTCCTATGAATATGTGTGAATGAACTCTGATTGTTTTACACTTAATATCCACTTATATTGGGTGTATTTATATTTTTCACACATAATTATGTGATTGATTTATCCTTAATTTAAGGATACCATCTTTATAATGGATTTTATCTCAATTTACATTTCCATTGAGACTTCATTGTTCTTATGCACCAATTCACCCTTATATGGTGTATATACTGTCCTTTGAAATATTATATCATGAATCCCTTTATTCTCATGATATTATAATGTTCTGATTAAAATTTATTTTTCAATTATTTGTTTTCAAGCATCTCTCTTTTTGTTAAAAACTCTTTAACTAAAATAACGTTTTTAATGTTTTAAAGATTTATTCTTCTAAATATTTCTCAATAATGTCCATTTAAAAAAAATGGGTTTTAGGATTTATTTATATGGAAATTAATGTCTTCAAATGATAATTCATTTAAAATCTTCAAAGTGTTATGGGACACTTTGATTCAAAAATCTATTTTAAATGGTTTTGAAAATGATTTCATAAAACATTGTTTATTTCAATATCTTGATTTGAAATATTGGAATGTAAAAATGTTATATTTCCTTTATACATTTGTCATATGTTATGATTATGTTATTTTTATTGGGCATTTTTTACGTATTTGGGTGGTTCCGTGATAATCCTAGGGCGTGTGAGCCTGAGATAGCTCTCCAATGCATTGGGTAACGTGACGGAGGTGAACGCGATGTTTATCCTAAGAGATTTAGGGAATATACCATGATGGGTATTCCAAGTGTAACTTTCTATGTAGTTGTGATAGCCATAATGTAAGATTGATACGGATTCCATAAGTAACCTTTATGATTTATGCTTTGTGTGTTTTATTCATAAATTTTATGATTTCATAAGGTATTTTATGATTGAAAAGTATGGTTTCATGGATTTGTATTTATTGTTGGGATAATGTTTTCCTTCCTTATTTTAAAACCTTTATTTTCTTTTTATGCTCATACCAACTTTTTGAAAAATTTTCCACAGGACTTAAAGATTAATAGGTTCAAGGATGGGATCAAGTAAAATTCATGTTGTCTAAAACAAGGAACTAGACATGTGTCTTTTAAAGAGTTTTTATTTCATGAAAAAATGGATACTGAGTAGTAGTGTCTACTTATAATATTCAAGTTGTTATGTAATAGTTATGGTCTAATTCTCTAAAACTCTAAACCTGAAAATATCCCAAAAGTGAATTATTAATTTAATTCAAGATTATGTAATGTTTAAGGCTGAGTCCTTATAGTTCCCATCGCAATAAGACATTTTTTCATTAGTGTAAGTAAAAAATAATTTATTTTGATGAACTAATTGCATCGTAAATATTATTTATATTTTTTCACATACCTATAATATATATTAAATATATTATGTGAAAAAATTGAGCCATTAACTTGACTCATAATTGTAGATAATATTAAACTGACTCGAAACATTATTTTAATATTCATTATTATAGTATTAATCCTTGTATTTACGTAACCACTTGTAATTAATTTTAAGAAACAAATTCTACCAAATTATTCTTTACTTGAATAATAATGAAGTTATTTATTTATCGGTGATCGATAATTCTTAGACAACACTCAGACCCAATAGTGGGGCCCACCATTCTGATATACATATTCTTCATAAAAGTGATGTTTCTTAAATGCACTATCGTGTGTGACCCTCTTGGCCCTAATCTCGATAGTAGTAATTGGTATTCACAGACCATGAGAGGAGTCAAGCAACCCATCAAGGCTCCTGAAGAGATAAAGAATAGTCATATAAATAACAACCAACCTACGAACACACCCTTTGTAATATAATGTATTTGTCTTTAGATATCACATAAAGTATGGAACATACTTGTGTCATGATAGTTTCTTGATCTATTATTTGTTGATCTGACTAGACTGATTTACTTCCGACTACCTTGGATAAGTATTTATGGAGGTACTATCATCCTAATCAATAAGTCCCAATATATTACTTTTTTAACACAAAAGAAAAAATATATATCTCTGACTATTCAACAAAGGACGCTCCCAACACAAGATACCTCTCCATGATTTTATTCTAATGACCTTAAATTTTTGAAAAGTATTTATTTTCTGAAAATGTGTGCTGTATTATTTTGTACACAACAAAAATATACCCAATTACTAATAAAATGAGTATAATTGAAATGTGACCACTGGGTTTTGACTGTTATATGACCACTGGTGAATTATGACCATTGGCTAATATGATAATTGGAAACAATAATCTTAATAATAATTTTAATATTATTAATTGTAAGATAAATATAAATTATAATGGTTAATTAATGTAGAAATAAGAGTCAATGTCCTCATCTAGTAAAGTTATGCTGTATGAAGCCCACTTGTAAGAACTTGGGAGGGTGGTACCATCTTTGGACTTCTCTTTTGTCCATTCCCAGTATTATATTCAATAAGTAAATCTTGAATGAAATCACCTGTGAGAGAAGTTCAAGTTAGTGGAGATTACAACTCGGATGATGTTAGTCGAGATACCCCATGAGTCTATCACTATCGCACACCTCACCCCTAGGCCGTACACAGGTGTTATAAGGGTTTATGTGTCAATGAATTAGTAAATTAATATATAATCCCTTTTTTAATAAAATTTTTATTTCAACATTTTCTTTTTAAGAATAGTTTTTCTTAAAAATTGAGATGGAATTTGGTAGATTGATGTTTCGGGTAAAAATTTTAATTTTTATAGAGATATAAATTGTTATATTAATATAAAATTTTATTAATATTTATTATAGTTAAATATTATTAACATAAAAATCTTATTTAATTATAAATGATAAAATAAGTTTATTTTTTTAAGTGTCAAAAATTTTACTATGCATTTTTTGTCCAATATTACTTTTACTAAATAAGTAATTTTGTAGTTAAAAGTTAAATTTATCAAATTTAGAAAATTTTTATGATGAAATAGATTTAGTTTCTGAAATCATAGCATCGATATTAGGTTGTGGTGAGTTTATGATAATTTTATAAAATAATTTAATTTTGTATTGAATAGTAAAAATACAGTTTTGAGTTTTCAGTATATTTAATGAAATAATAATGATTTAACATGTAATATAAAATCTTGTATGACTCTTTTTTATTGAAATAATGTAATAGTTGTCCCAATTGTCCAATAACATGGGAAAATACCATGGGCAAGCCCATGGTTTTGCAGATACCACTACTGAGGTTTCCAAGGAATATAATATAAAATAACCTCACTTTTGCTATAAATAACCCCCCATTTTCCCATTATATTTAATTAAAAATTAATTATTCATAAATATATGATAGTATTACATCCCAAGGAATACTCCCAAGGTTTTCTCAAGCCCCCATGGTCACAATCTATGAGTTTTATGAGTCACTCTTCAAGGTAAGGGAAATCTCAACTTCTCTTTTCTGTTCAATTTTATTTTTATGTTGTATGTCTTTTAAATTTACATACAATGTTACTATATCCATTATTTTCTATCACTTTACAATATTAATATTCATTTATGAATGGGATAGTCTTGTCCCATCTCTTTTTAATGTTTTCTAAAATTGTGTTTTATACCCATTATGTTGTCGATTTTACTTCTCAAAATTTATCTATTTTTCTCAAGAAATTAATTTATTTTATTTTATGAATACCCAATCAAATTTATTTTCTATGGGTATTAACATAGTTTTAAAAAATTTCTATTTTATTCTGGGTTTAACATTCAAGAATCATGTCTTCTTTTTCCATGGATTTAAAAAGACAAAAGGATCTTGTTTCTAAGAACTTTATAAAACACCATGATTTTGATATAGAACCCATTTTTTTATTCTCCATAGGTTATTTATGAATTGTTTTATGATATATGTGTCTCAAATTCTTTAATAAATATGAAGGGTGCTCTATGATAATGATCTAATGAATTGGGTAAATAATTTAATCTTAATATATGATTTGTTTTATGATACCTTGGTGAATAACCTTGGTTATTTTTATGATACCTCGTTAAGAAACCTTGGTGATATGTCTATGAATGACTCAATTAAATGATGTAGCAATATTTTTATTTTATGAATCAGGTTATTTTCATTATGATATTCTACTTTTTCCATTTCTCGTTCTTTTATATATTTCCTCATATTCTTATTGATATTCTTCATGATCACAAGTAAACTATTTCCCTTGTTTTCCCTTACTAGACCTTATGCTCACCCTTTCCTTGGATTTATGTCCCCAGGTTCTAAGATACAATAAATGTACTTAGTATTTCCCTATATGAATTTTTTAATGGGTAATATTATATTGATTTATGTTTTCATGTATTATGTTCCTTTTTTCTAAGACACTAAACATTAAAAGATCCTCTATTTGTAAAATGTAATGAAATGTTATGTAATAAAAAGGTGATATGACATATTTGGAATCAAAGGATGGTTTATTTATTCTATGGAAATCTTGATTTAAAAACATTAAGAATAACCTTTTGAACAAGTTAAAATATTGGAAAACAACCTGTCATTTTTGTGAAATATTAAGTAAGTAGTTTTCAAGAAAATAAATCCCTATTTAGATTCGAACAATTTGATGTGGCTATGGCATAGACGTATCTAGGGGTAAAACCCAAAAAAATCACTTTGAACTAAACTCGTATGGGAACTGGTGCATTAAAATTGGCCTTATTGCACTTATTTTTTGACACTCTTGCGGGATATGTTTGGTTAATCCCATGATTTTTATCAACCATTAAAAAGGGTTTATAGAAAATTTAATTGTTTTTAAAGAATAACATATTAAAAAATAACATTTTGAGGAATGAAATTACTTTAGAATTATAAGATTATTAAATGAAACAAGTTTCTCACTAAGGTTTTTTTCTTTTAGAAAATGATTAGAAATATGAGACACCATGAAAATGTTGAGCGCAATAGACCAGGCGCTGATGGACATCTGATGGGAGTCAGAATAGAAAAATTCATGATAATGACGAATCAACTGAATCAATTTATGAGAATTAACTTGAATCAAGCCAAGATACCGGATTCACCTTGTAGGAAAAACAATTTCATTGATTCGTTTATGAATCAAAGACCACATTCATTTAGTGTATTTACCAACCCATTGATTAATAAATAGTGGATAAGCGCTATTGAAAAGATATTTTATATACTCCATTGTTTGGAATAAGAGAATGTCACCCTAGTTATGTACCTCTTCGAGGGAGAAGTTGATCAATGGTGGGAACTGATCAAAAATATGAATCCATGAGGGGAGATTGAATCCATGGAGTGGTAAAAGTTTAGGGGGACCTTTTTCAAAAAATATTTTCCCCCGTTTGATGCGAACAAAAATTGATAAGGAATTCCTCAAGCTGAAGTAAGATAACATAGTGGCTATTAAGAATGGTAATTTTCTTGAGTTTAATATTGAACAAGAAGGTGTAATGAAATTTTTTACAAGGCTATGTGTTCCATATATTTCATAAATAAAGAAGGATATTATGGATGAATATTATAACTCTATTTACTCTATACATTCTGGAAGCACTAAATTGTATAGGGACCTTGGTGATCATTATTGGTGGTGTAATATGAAACAAGATATTTCCAACAACACTATCGGTTTTATGGTGTTTCAATAAGTGAATGTGTAGAGACCACTTCCAAAATAGGCATTACAACCACTACCCATACCATTATGGAAGTGGGATAATATCCCTATGGGCTTTTTCACTGGTCTCCTAAAAACATCCAAAGGAAATAATGAGATATAGGTTATAGTGGATCGTCTCACCAAGACTTCCCATTTTACCTTTATTCAAGAAGATTTATATCTTGATTAACTTGACAAGATTTATGAGAAGTAAGTGGTAAGGTTGCATGGGGTACCACTTTCTATCACTTTAGATCATGATCCAAGTTTCCCATTTAATGTATGGAGAAGTCTTCAACATGATCTGAATACTGAATTGAATTTTAGTACGGTCTTTCACCCACAAACTAAAATCCAATCTTAATGGACTATTCAGACACACAAAGACATGTTGAGAAAATGTTCAATGGAATTTAAAGGTGTATGGAATCAACATCTCCCATTAGCTAAGTTATCATACAATAAAAATATCCCTTCAACTTTACAAATGAAATCCTATGATGTTCTATATAGAAAGTGATGAAGAACTGATACCTTTTAGGAATAATATTGTGAGGGAAATATTATTGGGCTTGATATTATGGAGGAGATGATAGAAAAGGTACATTCCATCCAACAACACATAATGGATGTTCAATGTTGGTAGAAGAGCTATGTTGGAAACAATCGAAGGGACTTGGAGTTTGATGTTAGAGATAAATTATTCCTTTTAATTTCACCTTAGAAGAGAGTCATGCGGTTTTGGAAGAATAAAAAGCTAATCCCCATGTACATTAGACCCTATGAAATCCTTGATCTCATAGGAGTAGTGGACTATCATCTTGAAAATCCTTAAAATCTACCACAAGTTTATGATGTATTCCACATATCTCTCTTGAATAAGTACAAACCTAACCCTTCACATGTACTAAATACAAATGTGGTAAAACTAGAGCATGACCTCTCTTTTGCGGAGAAATCGGTGGAGATCTTAGACCATATAGGGAAGGTTCTAGTAAACAAGACTACCCACCTCATTAAAGTGTTATGGAGGAACCAAAAATATGAATACGTGATGTGGGAACTTCAGAAAACAATTAGGCAGAAGTACCCTAACCTTTTTCATCTAAGAGAATGAGTTTAACTTTCATGAATGAATTTTCATTATGGGGGAGAAAGTAACGAACCAAATTTTTTGAATAATATTTGTTTCTAGGAAATGTGTGTTATATTATTTTGTACACAACTAAACTATATCAATTTAATAATTAAGTGAGTTTAATTTAAATGTGACCATTTGGTTTTTACCATTATATGACCATTGGTGAATTATGATCATTGGTCAATATGACCATTGGAAAAAATATTCTTAATAATAATTGTAACATTATAATCAAGTTATTATAATTATGATATTCTTATTTTTTCATTTCTTATGCCTTTGGGTATTTTCTCGAGTTCTTATTGATATTCCTTAAGACCATAAATAAACTGTTTCCCTTGTTTTTCCATACTAGGACTTATGCTCAAGATTTTATTTTTTGTATGTACCCAGGTTATGAGATGCAAGAAATGTAATTTGGATGAACCTTGAATAATCCTTTCAATTGGAGTAGAATATTTTTTTTTAATTTTTCATGTATTCTATAAATTTTTTCCAAGACAATAAATGTTAAAAGATCCTATGTTTGTAAAATTTAATGAAAATTTATGTAATAAAAGGGTAGTATTACATATTTATTATCCTATAGTTTTTCTTGAATAAAAATACACAATCAAATGGAACAAATATATAATCATCTCTATTCAAGTGACTAATACATATGTTCGTAGTTAGTAACAACCAATGACATCAGAAATGTGTAGTGTTCCTATTAAAATTTCTGTCATAATGATATCGACTACTAGATATAACCCTGTTTAAACATAATGAGAAGAATACTCAATTATTTGGATCCCCCAACAACTGATATTCAGACATATAATTTGTCCAGTTATTATGATATATATAGACAAAAGGAAATTCATTTATGACCAGTGTCATTTTATCTTGAGGTTTTCATTATAACCTGATATCCAATATAACGTTTTGATACAACAATTAATCTATGGAAATTGCCAATAATAGGGGAGGTATAAATATCAAAACTAAAAAGGTATGTAAATGTCAGGCATATCTCACTATATACATGATACGATAATCTAAATGAACTCTTTACTTGGGTTTTGGGAACCCACCATTATAACATGTACTCTATATTAGTTGTATAAAAATTCACCACTGGCTATAGCTATAACATTTAGCTAATTTTCATTCCCCAAAAGGTAAAAACAAAAACTGTTGTGATTTTCATGTGTCAAAATCACCAACAGAAGCTGCATAAAATATCCTTGTAAACGATCATATTCCTCAAAGAATAATTTTGTGTCTTTCAATATGTTCAGGTATCATGTGATCCACTTCATAGCTTATCAGTTATCCTTCCCTAGGTTAGACATGAAACAAATTACCACTCCCACTAGAAAAGTAATATCTGGATATGTTCAAACCATCACATATATCAAGCTTTCTAAATTTGAATCATATCTTAGTTTCTCAACGTAACGGACCTCATATTCTGTTGAAGGTTTATATTCCTTTGATAACTTCAAGAGTCTAGCAAGGGGAGCCTAAAAGAATTTATATTCGATAATTTGAAACTTTTAAATGATATTTTGAATGTATTCTTTAGGATATAATACCAACCATCATATTTTTTATCACTTTCAATCATCATCCCCAAAATTTTATTAAATTAACCAAGATCCTTAATTTCAAATCATTTGAAAATATTCCTCTTAATATCTTCTCTCTACTGGATTTTTAATCCTGCGAGCAACATGTCATCATCATAAAGTAGGATAATTATGTAAGTTCCATCATTAAAAATTTCTGTTATAAAAAGTAATCAAAATAAATCCTTGTGAAACCTCCTTCATTCATGAAAGCATCAAAATTATGGTTCCACTATCGAGGAATATATTTCAATCCACGTATACTTTTTTTCAAATTTCACACAAGGCCCCCATTTTGATGGTCTTCAAAAATCCTGTGTTGTATCATGTAGATATCCTCTTTCATATAGCCATGGATAGTGATAGTCTTTACATTGATCTTTTGAAAGTGTTACCCATCAATAAGAGAATTCTCAATACTATTTGAATTGTAGTATGTTTTACTATTGGTAAAAATTATTCTTAGAAATTGATTCTTTTTTTCTGTTGAAAACATTTCACCACCAACTATGACTCATATATTCTACATTTTTTATATTATTCTTTCAAATTGTAAGATCATTTTTCTCCAGTTCTCACTTCCTTTTTAGTAGTTCAGTAAGCTACCATGTTTCATTGAACTTTAATGAAACATTTATTTCTCTGTGGTTAACTATAATTGATTCAATTCATAGAGTGTTGTTTCCTCCCCAATGTCTATTAGATGTAAAAAAATTATCAACCTCGTACTAGAGGACAAGTCATCCAACTCTAGAAGTTATTGTTAGATATGTTTTAGCATTCATAAGAACTTTAGTTCCTTATTCTTGAACATATGGTTCTCTTGCTATCAATTTTTTTATGTGAGGGATTTTCCTCTGAATTTTTTAGTTCTCAAATCATATCAATCATTGGTTGAAATTTCAATTAATTAAATTTGCTATCTGGTATCACCATTATATGTGAATTTTTGGTGTTTTCATCTAGACTAACTTCTACTTTAGTAGTTTACCTTTTCTCCTCAACTTCTCATTCATCCAAATCTGATCCTTCCATAAGATCTTATCATGGAATATTATAATGATATTCCATTGATCATTACTCCACTATCAGTATAAAAATTATTTATATCCATACCCTATTAAGAAATAGGCTTTGTCCTTTTCCTCCAGCTTATCTATGTAATTTTCCTGAAAGATATTGTAAGAAATGAAACTGATGATCTTGAGGTGTGAAACTTTCGGTATCTTATCAAAACAAATATCTTCAGGTAAACAATTCCCTACTACATAGGTTGGAAATATATTTTCCAAGAATTTTGTTATGTTAATTTATTCTACCCATATGATGTTGGGAATACTAGAGTGAACATTCCAGAATATATCATTTTATTTCAATGTATAATTCATACTATCTTCCACTCCATTCTATTGTGGAGTTCTGGGTACCATTATCTCAAGCATCATCCCCTTATTTTGATTTATGTTCTGAAAGTTTTACTATTATATTCACCATCAATATCTGATCTTAAGAACATAAATTTCTTACCAGATTCCAATTCCCCAATGGTATTCCATTGTTCAACGGAATCAAACACATTAGATTTATTTTTAATAAAATAAACTCATGCATTCCTAGTGACATTATTAAATAATGTAAAAAAATATCATCATCCTCTATGATACTGAACTAAATAAGGTCCCCATAAATCCATGATAATGTTATAAATTTCTCAAGATCTAGGATTCTAGATATTCAGATTGAATGAGACCCTATTTTTCTTTCTAAGCACCCAAAACTGACAACTTCTAATGGTTTTATGATCTAGATTCATAATGTCCTTCCCTACTAGAACCTTCTTGTTCTTTACTTTAAGGTGACCTAATATACAATGTCAGACCATTATATTTTCAGATGGTATAACTATATCCATTCCAATACCATCTATGATTATGGTCCGATATAGGGTTCTATCTTTATTCATCATGCCATAGCCAAGGATCATGAATTTACTTTCTAGACTCCAATGTTGAAACCAGTTCTCAGACTTTAATCATCTAACTACTATGTTGAAATGAGGCTCTTCCTAAGACTTGGTATGTTTTTCATTTATTTCAATGGAATAATAACCTTATTTTATTCTAGATTATTTAAATCAACCTTTCAAACCACTTCAAAAGCTTCATCTTTTACTAGATGAACTTCTGAAAAAGCTTCGAGATACATATATTTCCATGCATCTTCAATTGGATGGTGAGTGGAAATTGTTGGAATCATGTTTCCCAATCTATTTGGATGATGTAGGGATGAATTCTAGTGTCCCAAATAGAAACATCATGGTTTTACCTCCAAGGTGATTTCATTGGGGGATGTAAGGGGTAACACACCCTTTCTCTAGAGGTCGAAGTCCCCCACCCCAAATTTTGGGAATTGTTGCTAGTAATGAAAAAAGTCACATGGCCCATAGGGATCACAGGTATGGGGAAGATACGGGGTGGGAAATGCCTAATTTTTTTAACCATTTTAAACATGGTCTTATACAAGCCGAACCCCCTGTAGATACGGGCCAATGCGGGTAAAATCTCATGAGTACGGGCTAACCCGTGGGCTAGATATTTTACACGCAACATGTATGGTATTTTCCCAAGATATTTCATTATTTCCACAACCCAGATCTCTCTTGGTTTCTCCTATATCTATCGTTTGGCACTTTTGATAGCTTGGTTTTATCTCTAAAATCATCATAAAAAAATTCCATCACCAATGAGAATCACTTCATTTTGATTTTCTTCTACTTATTTTCTTCCAAATTCTCTTCAGGATATACATTCAGTATTTTTTTTTCTAGTGTCCTCTCTATGGTTCCTTTTTTCATGCCTTATATTCCATCGACTTTGTTTGTTTTCTACTCTTCTATATTTTGGGGGTATTTCCTTATTGGCGCTATGAGGGCTTCATTAATGATCCTTCATACCTTGTTAGCATGTGCAATGGATTATATTCTGGATTTAAGATCATGGTGTTGGATTTGTCTAGTGTCAAAGACTCTTGGGGTTTTTTCATTTTCTAGTGTGCAGCAGCCCAAGGATATTATCTTACCTTTTCTAAATTATTATGTAAATTGAGATGATGTGAGCCTTGAGGCATCAACTAGTTCAAATTCTGTCATGTGAATACTTTCTTCAAAACATTTTATTTTTAAAATTAATTCTATTTTTTTATTTAATTTGAATAACCATTTCCATATTCTATTATTTTAATTCCCATTTTTTTCTAGTGAGTACCCTACATAGATTCCTTTTTATGAATCCTTTATCTTGTTTCTCACTCATATAGGCCACTATACTATACACCCAGTCTATCACTCACCAGATCATACCCCACCTACCTAATCAGTGAAAATTATGATCAGTGACACCAATGTGTAACTGTAGTAGTTTTTTCTTTGACATGACACTATAGTAGAGCTGACCATGAGACATTGATAGGGAAATTTAGTTCAACAGACATCCAAAAACCAGTCGTTGTAGCAACTTAGACTTGAGTTGTTGCATCAATGTAGCACAATGGAATTTCTATGTAGTTTGTGAAATTGTTCATTATCTTCTTTATTATCTCATTCGATCTTTGGTTTTTGTGTGTGAATATATGATAATATTCTTATAATTCTTGTCTCGAAATTAGTGAAGTGTTCTTCCTCTCCTTGGATGTAGGGATTATTTCCCGAACCAAGTAAATATCTATGCCTTGAAATATTTATCTCATTATTTTTTTTCTATCTTTTCTTTATCTGAAAACCATTCTATCATTATAGATCCTGAAATTTACAAAAAAAATATGCACTAGATTCAACCACCCATGACTCCAACTAATTGTGAATAATGAGTAGTAAATTGCTTCAAACTTCCATTGTATTAATGGATTTACAACTTATGGTGGTTGATCTCCCATTATTTACCTTGTTATTTCTGTAGTCCTTCTGAAGATGTTCTCTCTTACCAAAATTCCAGTAGGTGGGCCTTGGACCAATAGATTTCCGATGACTCTTCTCTTAGATACTTTCTTTTTATTTTTGATGATTATTCTAATGAGATGAGCATCTGCGTTCATTTTTTGGTCACAAAACCAGATGGTTCTTCTAACTCTCTTATTTTAGGCTCCTAATTAAGGATAAAATTATGAAATTACACCAACACAAGATCATTTTTTATATAGGAATCACTTACCTCTATAACTATAACATCCCATGATCCTGGTAGAGAAGAAAGCAGTGGTATAACCCATACGTCATATGTGAAGGTTACATTAACTGACTCAAGATGACTTCTAATCATGTTGTAATTGATCACATGATCTATCACTGATTGTCCTTATGGTATCATCAACTTAAAAAATGTTCTCATTAGAAACACCTTGTTTATAGTAGTTAGTTTTTCATATATTTATGTCTGGGCCTTCAAAGTAATGGTTTATTCTTCCTCTCCTTGATATTGAAGGGAAAATTATATCAAAAAAATTACGCTCACCAAGTCTAAATCATATATATCTATTTTTTCTAATTCATATTTCTCCATCATGTTAGAATTCTCACCCAACGGTAGTTTAATTTCTTTCTGGATTAGATAATCCTCTATCTACATCTTTTAGAAACCAATGTTGGTTCTATTGAACTGACTTATTTGAAAATTTGCTTTATTTTTTTCATATATTCTAATGAAATTATGACCAACTCAAATTCAATAGGACACTAAGGAAAGAGAGAAAGTAACCTATATTATAGAGTGTGTTGAACCAAGATCCTATTTTTGACTTGTAGGGGAAGATAATGATGCCTTCTCTAAAAAATTTGACAATAAATACCAAATTATTGAACCCTGAGTTCACTATATGTTCATATCCACAAGTAGTACTAAATAGTGAATCATTGTAATACCAGATCATCCACCCCTGTCTTAGAGCACCATAATTAGGAAGACGATAATCACTCTAATCATATCTAAAAGTACAAATCGCGCACACTTAAAAAACATATATATTATAAGAAAAAAAAGAGAAAACATATATTTTATGTGGTTGAGACATTCATCCAATATCTATGAGAGAACATAGTGGTCTTATTTATATTACAAAAAGTACATTTTGTAAAAACACTATTACATGGAAATATTTCAATAAAAGTTTCATAATATATTTATTTTTGTACTGCATATTACTGTACATCACATACAGTCCACAGTTGGTCCTACCTCCTTTTATAGATGTTCATAGATGGTCAAATAGGTAACACCGACATCCGAAATTTTTGGTCAACCATATGTTGACTTATATATTTTGCTGATACTTCCAATGAATAGATAATATATACCAGTACACATTTCCCTATACACAAAGACCAAATTGTACAATATTTGTTTGAATGTTTGTGAACTTTTTATGTCAAAATAGTATGCCAAAGGTTCATGATTTCACTAAACAACCAAGGCCCAAGGAAACTTCTAGAATATGAAATTTCAATGAGAGAACCTCTAGTGACTTGAAATTCATATTATCTAATCTCAATATTCTATGAACAAGGGATTCACATCCTAAAAAAATTCATTGAATCCCTCCCAATTAATGAATCCATAGAGTTTAGATTGAATAACTAATTCTTACCATTTTCATGTGACATCCTCCATTATTTATACTTCTATCTTCTCATTTATATCGGCTGAGGTGACAAGAAAATTGAAAATTATATTGATCCTATTATGGAATGTTTCTTATTTCCTAGGTCTTGAATTCCCTCAAAAGATTAGTGGATTCATTTTTTGATATTGCAAAATTATGATCAATATATCTTGGTTCCCATGTTCAAATCAATTTATCCATAGTCTAGAATGCTTCCAAAATGTTTTGAATAAGTTCCTAGCCCACCTCTGGTTCAGGTGTACCCACATTCTGTGGGGCCCTTTATTATTGGTTTCTAGGTCTTCTAACTAGTTTCATTATTCTTGAAACATAGTAAAATTATCCATTCAATTATCATAGATTACATTAAGCCTTCGTTATAAAGTCTATTACAAGATAACAAAAAAGTTTATAGTAAAATAATTTCGAAATCAAGAATTTGAAATAACATATGAATTCCATAATATTTTAGTGAAGTCTCTTTACTAATGTACAGTAGTATACACTCATCATCTAAACCCACAATAATGAGTTGATGACATATATAGAAGTGTTTATCAACACTTTTTGTACATGAACCGCCTGGGTAACTTGAATTTAATCAAAAATAGTTTTTCTACCTTTTTTTATGCTATACATTTCATGTCATGACACATCATATCTTTCGGTATACCATCCCAATCGATGGACTATAACATTTGTAACATCCTGACATAATCTATTGGCTTAGGATGGATTAATATTCCACTAACCATATGTGACCTCCCTAAGGAACCAAATATTGAAAAAAAAATTCATGATATTTACTAAATTTTGGAGGATTATTTTCCCTTAAATACAAAACCTAAAATCAAACTATAAATAAGAGACATAAAATGATGTATGAAAAAAACATGAATAAATTCCAATATCATAACCAAATGATCAATCGAGTAATAGAAAAAGATAAAAAAACATAATTCAACATTCCCAAAATAAATAAAACTCAAGGAAAATAAGACTAAAGGAAAATAAGACTCGATGAACCCAGGTGACACCACTCAGAACTCCAAGGATCAACTGCCAACCCAGTCTCTAACACCAGAAAATCATAACCAAAATATCACAAAGTTCAGTGGGTAAAATATAAAACTCCCCCTTACCCATATCATGATAAACAATGTCCACATAAACACCAAGGTTCATATTTAAGGATGAGTATACAACATAATAAGAAAACCCTAAGACTTCCCCCAAAATGTCAATAAAACAAAAAAATGTTTGAACACAATTTATTTTAAATAATAGAAAGGTAAAAATCAGAAAAACTCATGATCATTATATAATAATAATATTAAGGTAGTGAAGTCACTCACACTAAAAAACACCCATGGAATGAACCCAATCACACATACAGACCACCCATAAATGAAACCATTTCCTAATGAACCCTATAGAAAATTCCAAATCATAAGTAGTATTCTTCCCTCCAATCACATGTTATCACTCGATATCATAATCTAATGTGCCCCAAGATTTGGCATTGTGATAATTTATAAATCACATAGCCCTTTAAATATTCATATAAACACCCACCCACTAAATTCATGCCAATATCTGACATCTAAAACATTTATTTAAAAAAATAAAATCTATTATATCATTTAGTCAAACACATTATGGGAATCACCCAAAATTATAGATTTTAAGAGAAACCTATAAAAGGGGATTTTAAATAGGATTCCAAAATAGTTTTGAAACCAAAATCATAAAAACGTTCATTCAAAAACAATGAGCCTACACATTTTAGAATAAAATGGAAAAGGGGGGAAGCCACCTACCTCCAACATGACTGACATGAAGAATTGAATCAATGCCTCACAGATATGAGATCTCAATTTTCACCTTCAAAAGATTCCAAGGACGATTTATCAAATATTTCCATGAACTATAGGTATGAGCATCAAATCTCTGGTCTAAGGTTTCTCTTCAGTGAAAATGGGGGAATCAAAGAGAGAGATAAATAATGACACACTTACCTTCGATCTATAATATCAAATGCTCTCTAATCCATTGAAATCAAGAATTATAAGGAAAAAGATATTCGATGTCGACTTAGTAAGGGTCGAGGGATGAGATTTTACTAAAAGATGAGACGAATGAGGGTTTTTCGGGAGCCTATTAAATACTATTTTTTGGATTTAGTAAAATATGTCACACAATTTAACAAACCAAGTACCAACCATGAAGATCATCTCTATCCTTGAAATTACCAAGTCGTATGGTTTCCACAACCATGGATTAACCATTCACCTACCCAAAAGACCCCTCCATCTCTCTAACGGCTACCTGAAGAACACCACACAGCTTCCCCTAACTATGATAAAAATGTGTGCCACCTAAAACCTTCCCAAAAAATTCCAAAACCACCGAGAACCATCTATAACTAAACCTAAACATTATTAAAATTGAAAATACCTAATAAAACTATGAAATTACTCAAATAGAGGGTGTTAAGTTTATTCTATTATATATAAGGTAGGTGAAAAAAATTTATTTTTCCTCTTCATAGTAGAAATTTGAAGTGTTGCCTTATTTACAAAAAATAAATATTTATTCTTCTCACATCATGCACATCACATGAACTTCCACTTCCCTCTTGTTATTATTCATCAGTGGAACACAAACTTCATTGGATATTCAAATCCTATTTGGCTTCAACACGTAGATTATTAAGGATAGTTTATATATCTTTTTTCTTCTCCACTATCTTCAATACTGATGTATTTTTCTATAGATTTTAGTATTTGTTCTATTTTTTATAAAACAATTATATAAGATTTATAATTACATTTATTGAATGGAGGATGAAGAAATGAGTTTGAATTTGAAATTCAAATTAAACCATATAACTGCAACCAATTTCTCTTTCAACTCTTGTTCTTATTTTCAAATTCTATATCAGGATATTAGGAAAAACAACATGTGATACATCATACAAAATAATATATTTTTATAACTATTTCTATTACTTTGTGTCAAAACCATTTTCTTAAGGAAAAAAATCCCTCTCAATTTTCTAGAATCATGATTGACATCATTCAATAGTTAGGTATTTGGAGATCAACTTTCATAACATTATTAGATCTGAGATTATAAATTTTCACTATCATAGAATTATTGTATATTTTTTAACTCTATGTTTTATAGGGTTTTTTATACATTAGAAAGATCTAGAACCTTATGGACTCATTTGAAATTATGATGATTTTCAATGTTGATGGTTTTGGGCACAACAAAAGCATGCACAAGTAAGAGATATATTGAAATTTAATTTAGTAATCATTGCCTGAAACCAATAGTGAGGATATTGAACATAAAATTTATAATTAATTTATTTAATATTTGAAGAAATAAATACCTTTTATAAGGAACCTTCTTCGTTGGTGAATTTTGATTTCATGAAAAGACCCTTTCATATTACCTTCATTATGTTGTGAGGGTCCAAGTATAGAATCCCTCTAGAGGTGATCCACATGTGTTCATACGATCTCTGAGAATCACCACTCAATATCTATGTGCTAGAGTGGTGAGTGGAGTGTCTTACATTATCTGTTGTTGATGGATCATTATTTGGTCTTGAAGAAATTTTTCTTTTACTTCTCTATCTTGAGAGAGAGGGAGGAGGTGTTGATATAGAATTATTTGTGTGTAAAAAATCCATATTGTCAGTTTTTTGGTTCCCTACACAATAGACATAGCTATATATTTAGAGATTTTGGATTTATGTTAAAATTGTATTTCATTTCATAGTGGTCATTAAATAACATTTATTACCTTTAATAAACCCCATGCCACATATTAATAATTATATTAATATTATTTTATGGAATATAACAACTTGCCCAATAAAAAATATTATGCAATGGACTTTGTAATTAATACTGTCACTGGACTTAGTCTTGGTCCATTCAAACTGATCTATATTTTATTGAACAATCAAATACATATTTTATTTTTAAATAATTATTTTATTCATAATCAGCGAATAAATATTTTTTAAAATATTCATTAATTAAAATAAATTTTTTATTCATGTGCATATGAATATATATTCCTTTAATTTATAAAATCAATATAACATGAATAAATTTATTCCTCATACTTGATAAAAACATTTATTCCATTAATTAAACTCAAATAGAATTTAATTGAGATCAATAAAAACACAGAGTACGTGACCCTATAGGATCCTTTCTCATTGGCATTAAGGGACTTGTCTAAAGTCTACAATTTGTATCTAGAAATAGGTCGAGGAACCTGAGATAAAGAACATAATTTCAAGAAATCTTCAACCACATACGATCACTCACTGTGTAATATAATCCCTTTGTCATAATATATAATCTAACAGGTTTCATAACTGTGTCACCAACCTCTGTGCTTGATTTGTCTTTCTTTGACTATCTAAAATAAACACATTATTACACCATGTATATGGAATTTAATGTGATGGTTCTATTCTAATCAAAGGGACGAGATATCAACTTCCATAAATATGGAAGGGGAAAATATTTCCTCAACTTATTCATTAATGACATGTCACTCGTGAAGCACCTAACATATCCAACTTCTCCATGAACTGTTATCATCGTGGTTTATGAAATACAACTAAGTATGTGGGTTTTAACATTAATTAATAATTATTTTAAATGTATAAGGAGCATCAAACAGGCTATTATATAGGTATATCCAATGACACCAAAACATGAAAAATTCCTAACGGCATGACTGTTCTCATAATATCCCATCATAGAGATTACCAAGAGAATTAATCATGAGAAGAAGCCTCATCTGCTTACAAGTAATCGCACCTGACCACTTATGTATTGTGCCCCATTATAGTCCATTATCCAACCACATAACATCATTTAAGAATATATTCATGGAACATCAAGGTTCTCATCATAGAGAGGAACTGTAATGAACTTATCAATGTGACATATAGTCTAGGAAATTATTACATTAGAGTCATGAAGATCAATAAACAACATGTAATAATAAGTTTCATTAGTACTCCATAGATTGAATATTTATATAATCAAAGTATGCACAGTTAGTCCTATGACACCAACTTCAAAAATCTCACACATGGACTAGATTAAACATCCTATAACCTTCAGTCCGCTAGATCTCACATGATAGTCATGCTTCTGTGGAGTCCAAGATTTAGTTAAGGGCTCTTCTAGGTTTTCATCCTTATATATACTTCTCACTACAAATTCCCCTCTCTAATTAAAATCCCTCAAGAGATGATACTTCTAATGTTTGTTGTTTGTCCACTGGTGTGACCTTGGATCTTGTTCATGATCCATACTTTTAGTATTATCACAATAGAGTGTGATCGGGTTTTTACTTCTAGGTACAAAATCAATCTATTGGATGAAGTTGTGCATCCATACTTCTTTTTTAGCTACCTTAGAAGATGTAATATACTTAGACTCTACTATATATTCAACAACCACAACATTCTTTGAGATCTTCCATCTCACAACACCTCTATTCAGAGTAAATATGTATCATGTCTACAACTTCATGTTATCTTGATTAGTTTAGAAACTAGCATATTCATATCCTCTAACAACTAGTTCCTCATGCCCTCTATAAACTAGGAACACATCGTTTGTACGCCTTAGATTCTTAAGGATAGTTGTGACCTCTATCCAATTTTGGTCACCTATATTAGCTTTATATCATTGTATTAAACATAATGTGTAGGAGACATCTATCCTTATACAAAGTATAACATACATGATTGACCCAACTATTAATGTATATGTAAGCCTTGAATTTGTTTTTCGTCATGTGTCTAAGGAAACATTTTCTTCGAAAGATGAATTTCATGTGACCCTAGAATCAATCCCCTCTTGGATTTTTCCGTACTGAATCTCTTTAGTATCTTGTCAATGTATGTACTTTTACATAGGTCAAGAAACCTATTTGATCTATCAAGATGGATCTTGATCCCACAAATATATATTTTCTCACCCAAGTCCTTTATAGAGAATCATTAATTCAACCATGATTTAACTGGCTGTAAGACTGGTATTTCATTTCCAACGAGTAATATTTCATCAACATCGACTATTATGAAAATGATTGGACTCCCACTAAACCATTTATAGGCCCAAAGATCGCATTCATTATTTATGAAACCAAATTTCATTATGGCCTCATAGAAAAAAAAAATTCCATGACCTGAATGCTTTCTTTAATCCATAAATGTATCTTTGTAACTTACATACCAAGTTGGAATCCTTGGGTGTCACAGACCCTTTCGGTTGTGTCATATTGGAATCATCCTAAAGTTTCCTATTAAGGAAATATGTTTTGAAAACCATTTTCCAAATCTCATAATCATGTAAAGTAGTAATGGAAAGTATAATTCTAATGGATTTAATCATTGTAACTATTGAACAGGTTTCATCTTAGTTAATTACATGATACATTTTAAACCCTTTTGAAACTAGTCACACCTTATGGGTACTGACTTGTCCTTCTATGTCCAATTTCTTCTTGAATACCCATTTTTATCCAATTTGTTTTACATGTACTGGAGGTTCTACCAAAATCATGACTTGGTTTTGGTACATGAAATCTATTTTAGAATTGAAGGCTCCTTTCAACATGGAAATATCTATGCCACTTACCACATACTTGTAGGGTAAAGGATCATTATTATCGATGAATAATGATTCATCATCATCGGTGACTAGAAAACCATACCGTTATGGTTCTCTAACATCTCTAGTACTCAAACATAGTAATTATGTCTCTAGAACAATTACTTCTTCTATAGGTCTTTGTAGAATTTTTAATATGCCAACTCTTATGTATCTTGATCCCAGAATTCATTGAAGTATATCTCACCCCCACTCTTTCTTTTAAAGATAAGAGACTCTTAAAGAAATGTGGGACATCTTCAAACCAATTTTTTTTTTCTAAAGTATTGTATAAGTATTACCCCTTTGTTTTTTAGATATTCTATAAATATAAACTTTTTTCCTCATGGTGACATATTTTTACCTAAAGAGCCCTTAAAAAATGCCCCACAGCCCCACACATATAAGTAAGATAAAATGGGTTTATTTCCATTCCAAATTGGTATGGTATACCATCTATTACTTTAGTTACAACTAACTATAGCATGAATTCTTTTTTTAATGTTTATCCCCAAAAGGTTAATGGATGAATCTCATGAATCATCATTGATCTCACCATATAGAAAAATGTTTGGTTCCTTTTTCACTCACATCATTCTACTGAGGTGTATAACGAGGATTGAGTTTACATAAAATCACAAACTCTTGTAGATAATCAATGATGTCTTGATTAATATATTTTTCACTGTGGTCCGAGAAAATTTTCTTAATATTCTTACTAAGATGGTTCTCGACATCATTATTGTATTACTTGAATTTTTTAAAATAATTCAGCTTATACCTCATTAAGTATACAAATATATATATAATAAAAAAATTAGTAAAAGTTATGAAGTATTAATAACTACCCCTTAATTTAATAAGAAATGGTCCACCCATATTGCTATGAACTAATTCAAGAATCTCATCAGCCATTTCACCTTTCCTACTAAATGTAGCTTTGGTCAGTTTGACTTGTTAATAAGTATTACATACTTTAAGTGGGTTTAGTTTAAAAGAATCTAAATAACCATCTTGATGTAATTTATTCAATCACTTTTCATTTACATGACCTAGCTAGTGATTCCAAAGTTGGTTGTGGTATAACTCATGTGATGTAACTTCTTTATTGATTCCCATTATTCGGTATGTGTATACCAACACATAAAGACCATTATTTAAATGTTCCTCACCATAAAAAATACTATCTATATAAAATAAGCAACATTTATTCCTAAGTTTAAAAATAAATCTGTTAGTATCATGTTTAGATATAGTAATAATGTTATTGGTAATTGAAGACACATAATAACAACCCATTAAAACAAATATCATTTCAGATGGAAAAGTGAGGTGGTAGTACCCAATAACTATAATACAATGTTTAGCTTCATTGGATGTTCGATGATCTACCTATCCATAGTTAATCTCTCTAAATCTAATTATTTCCTATATTTGAATACAAATTGGGGCACCAAAAGTTGTATTTAAAACCATATTTGTAGAAACAAATAAATTTTACTTGATAAAAAACACACCTGAAGTATAACCTTTCTTCATTAGCCGTGAGAAGTTTTTATTCCAATGGAACTTCTTGCCACATTTGAAAAAAACAATATCGTGTTCTCTTTCTTTCCCCTTGATCTTCCTCTACTTAGAAGGACTTGAAGAATCTTTAGTCTTTATACTCTTCTCTTTACCTTTCTGTTTATTCACCATATGGATGAACGTTTTTTTATGATTCACATACTTATCTAATTGGAATAGAAGAGAAATGAGATATAGAATATACCTCTGAATGTAGTTCATATTAAAATTCCACAAAAAACTATAGAATCTTTAAGGGATTGATTCTATAATGAGGTCAGTGCCCATTTATTTTGGAAGTTTAAATCCTAGAACCTCTAAGTTTTCAATGTAGTCAATGATCATAACTACATGAGGCCCAACTAGGGAACCCAATCCAATATTTCTTTGAAATAGCACCTTGTAAATATCAAATCGTTCCTATCTATCTCTCTCACGGTAAAATCCAAAGAGGTTATCAATCTTTTTATACACATCCTTGATTTTGTGAGACTTGATTAGTTCACTAGATATCGATGAAAGTATCAACCATTGAATTTTGACAGTGTTGCTCAAATGTTTTTCATAGACAAGGAACTCTTCATCACTCACCTCTATAATAGGTGGATCAGGCACTAAGGATTAAAGCATGAAAGATTTCCATTCATGTTTTACCACAACCCAAACATGTCTAAACCACTCCTGGAAGTTACTACAAGTTAGAAGGTTATATTTCTCCAATATTGACTATAGGGATAGTGTGGATGATGAACTTGTCATTTTATTCTACATTTAAATGGAGAGATTACTAGTACATTTCTTTCTTACAAAATAAGCGAGATATAATAAATTAATTGTTTTTATTAATTTATTTATAAATTATCCTAATATTTTATGAATAATTAATAGCCATCACCACTGAATTTGGAATTTATAGTTACTTAAACATTCTAATCGCAAGGATCCCCATTAAGTTTCTTAAATATCCATACTTTAGCCATAAAAACCATAATAAAGAAAATAGTTAAGCAGTATTAAAAACTGTTCACTTGCAACTCCTTGATCCATTAGGTGGATTCCCCTATCCTGAAATCATTACTTGGATTTCCTGAAAGGTTTCCTATAAATTTTTATTTAATAGACTTTAGTAGTTAAAATATATGTAATTTCAGTTAAGTCAACCCAAAACTCTCATGAGATCTCCCCGATAGAAGTAAGTGTTCAGACTTGGCCCTATACTTCACTTAGTTCTATGGTTTCATTCCGAATCTTGCAATGGAAGGATTAGTCTGTCTTAATATTTAATAAAGGGATTTTAATTTATTATACACATATTTTTATCTTGTTTTCATCCTTTACACATCTTGTTAATATTTTGTGGATTTCACTTAATTAATTAACCATATTAAAAAAACATTTATGCATAATTCATTTATTTAATTTCTGTCATTGTACATTAATTCATTTATTTATGTGAACTCGGATTTGCATCCATAAAATAAATAATTTCATAGATATAAATAATTATTTAATTAAATGAACCATTCATGATATTTATCTAACATTTTTTAATAAGTGGAAATTAAATCAACCTTCGAACTAGGGGAAATAACTCTTATTGTTAGTATTTGAATGGGTTGCAACATTTCACCTATCTACCTATGTATCTCCAGGGTTGGAATCATTATGGTTTCGTCATGAAATTAATCAATTCATTTTGGGATTCTCCATTAATTACTAATATTTATTACTCACACACAAGTGAGGGGAACCAAATGATTGGATAAATGGGGTTACATAAATATCCTTAGACATATAGGTCCTTCATAATAATGGAGGGAGAGATGACTCACATGACATTATTTAATTTAAAATTAAATAATTGGAAACTCATGGAATAAATTAAATTAAAACATATAACACATACGCAGGTCTTTTTCAATATCAAGAATGACCATACATACAAAAAATACACAAAAATAAATGACTATAATTTATTTATTTATTCATTATTTAATTATTTAGGATAAAAGGGATTGAATTAATTAATTAATTCCATGTCATATTAAGATCATCCAATTTTAGTTTCCAATACCCATCATTAATGGAATTCATGTAAAATAAATGGTTGAACCAATAATGACATATTAATTACAATAATTAAATTGATTATTTAAAATTATTTAAAACCATTATTAAATTTTCATGCACAAAATGGTGTTCCAATAAAAAAGTGAAGTTTTAATGATGAAATTTTCAAATTTAACATAATTTTAATTTTATCCATTAATGGGAGACTACATTACGTACACATGAATCTACATTCCACGTACCTCAGTTCATGTATATCCAAGTCACATGCAGGGGGCTTTGGTGTGTTAACTCTTCCAGACTACATGGTATGTAAATCTTAGCTACACACCCTCTATCCAAATTTTGTATACCAGGATGGCTCGATTAATATGTGGTGTGCAATAAAATCACCACGGGTAATTAATTGTTCAACACATCTAGATTCAATGCCCATGGGTATACAACGTGTGCTTCGGCTGCACGTTGTGTAACTCGGTTTTACCGGCCAATGATTTGACACATCGTAGTGGAATCTATGATCATTATTCATTTGTTCTTAAACATTTAAGAAAACAGACAACTGAACAAACATGATTAATATGTCAATAATATGTTAATTCAAATCTAATTAAAGAATAAATAGCATGAAATTAAAATATAACCAAAATTATGCATAGATCAACAATCAAATAAATAATTATAAATTAAAATGTGAACACTATGATCCACATGATGGTTCCAAGCATAGTAGAAACATGCACATGAGAATGATATAGTAAAATTGCTTTTAATAATCATTTACAGAAACCAAGAGTGAGGATCTTGCATGAAAATTCATAATTTATTTATTTAATATTTGAAGAAATAAATTCATAGGATTAGGAACTTTCTTCATTTGTGACTTTTGATCTTCTTAAAAGACCCTTTCAGATTACCTTTGTTGTGTTGTGAGGATCAATGGATAGAATACCTCTATTAGTGATCCACACGTGCTCCTATGATCTATGTGAAACACCAATAGATCTTCGAGTGCTAGTGTGGAAATTCGAATTTATTGTGTTGTTCATTATCGATCACTCATTTTTCTTTCATGGTGAAATATCTCTATCACTTCTCGTTATTGAGAGGGAGAATGAAGTATGAGTTGAGATAGAATATTTTATGCAAAACAATTATTTATTCTCAATTATTGGATGCTCTAAACACCAGACATAACCATTTATTTTTAAAGTTCAGATTTAAGTTAAAATATTATTTAATTTCATACTTTACATTGAATAAAATTTATTACCTTTAATAAACCCCATGATGGATAATAATTATTATATTATTATTATTTTGTGGTGCCTTCCAACTTACGTAATAACAAATATTATGTAACGGTATTCTTAATTATTATTTGTCACCAGAGTCAGTCTTGGTCTATTCAAACTCCTCTATCATTTATTGAACAACCGAATAAGTATTTTATTCATAAATATATATTTTATTCAAAATCTAGAAAATAAATATTTATTAAAATATTCAATAAATAAGGTAAATATTTTATTCACATATTGGTGAATAAATATTTGTTTAATTTATACTATCAATACAAGTTGAATAAAATTATTCCCAGGACATGAAAATAACATTTATTCTATTAGTTAAACTCAAATTAAATTTAATAGATATTAATGGAAACACTTAGTTTGTGACCCTCTAGGATTATTCCTCATTGGAATTTGGTGGGATTTCCTAAAGTCAAAGATTACTATCTTGAAATTGGCCATGGAACCCAAGATAAAGAACCTATTTTCACAAAACTAAAAACCACATATGAACACTCACTGTGTAATATAATCCATTTTTCAAAATATCTCATCAAGAAGGTTTCATAACTGTGTCACTGACATATATGATTGATATTTCTTGTATTTGACTTTCTAAAATAAACACATCATTACACCATGGTCGTAGAATTTAATGTGGTGGTTCTATTGAAATAAAAGGGTCGACATATCAACTTCCATAAATATAGAAGGGAAAAATCCTTCTTATACTTATTCGTCAATGACATGTCACTCGTGATGCACCCCACATATCTGACTTCTCTATGAATTGTTATCGTCATGGTTTACGAAATACATCTAAGTAAACGAATTTTAATATGCAATAATAATAATCTTAAAGACTAAATACCATCATACATTCTCATAGATAAGAATATTTGATGACACAAAAACGTGCGGAATTCCTACTAGTAGGTATGTAATCATAATCTCCCATCCTGGAGATTACTATGTGAAAACTTCATTAGAAGTAGCCTTATCAGATTATGAGTACTGAAACCTAATAGTCTATGTACCATGTGTTTCATCATAGTGTTTTATCCAACTCTAGAACATTATTTGAGAGCATCTTCATAGCACATCAAGGTTCTCATCATAGCGGGGAACTACTATGACCTTTTGAATGTGAAGTATAATCTTGAACATTATTATATTATATTCCTACAGAACAATTAACAATGTGTAATAATGTGTTTTATTAATATTCAATACATCAAATATTTATGTAATCAAAGTAAACAAAGTTGGTCTTAGTCCACAAACTAAAATATATTAACCTTATGAACATCATCGCATGTACCTTAAGTGTAACAACCCAAAAATTTTGAATAATATTTTCTTCCTATAAATGTGTGTTATATTATTTTGTACACAACAAAACTATATTTCATTACTAATGAAGTGAGTATAATTCAAATGTGACCATTCAGTTTTGAAAAATATATGACTATTGGGGAATTATGATTTTTGATCAATATGACCACTGGGAACATTAATATTAATAATAATTTTAAGGTTGTAATTAGTATTATAAATAGAAATTATAATGGTTCATAAATGTAAAAAGAAGATTTAATGGCCTCTTCCAGTGGAGTTGTGGCATATGAAGCCCATTTTTCAGAACGTGGGAGGGAGGTAGAATATTTTTTCTTTAATCTTCACCAATCCTAATCCAAGCTTCAACGTGTTATTCTTAAACAAAATCGCCTATGGGAGAAGTTCAAGTTAGTGGAGATTACCACTACAGTGATGTTAGTTGAGCCACCCCATGGGTCTATCACTATTGTGCACCTCAACATTAAGTTGTATGTGAGTGTTATAAGGGGTTATATGTCAAGGACATAGTAAATTAATTTTTAATCCCTTTTTATAAATAAAAATTTTATTTCATCATTTCTATTTTAAGAATAGTATTTCTTAAAAAGCGAGATGGAATTTGATAAATTGATTTTTTGGGTAAAAGTTTTACTTTTCCAAAAGATATAAATTATTATATTAAAATAATGTTGTATTAATAATGTTTATTATGATTAAATAGTTTTATAAAAGCAATATTTTTAATTATAAGTGATAAAATAAATATTTTTTCAAGCGTTGAAAATTTTTTCTACGATTTCACTAGGCATTTTTTGTTTGCTATTATTTTTAATAAATAAGAATTTTTATAGTTAAAATTTAAATTTATCATATTTATAAAATTATTATGATAAAATAAATTTCATTTTTTAAATCATAATTTATATATTTTTTTAGTCTGAACTTATGTGAATTTTAAAGAATACTTCATTTTTTCATGAATAGTAAAAAATGCAGTTTGAGTTTTTCTAGATGTTTAATGATATCACAATGATGTAATAATTAATATAAAATTTTGGTCGACTCTTATGTATTAAAATATTATAACAGGTGTCCCAAGTGACCAATACCATGTTTAAATACCAAGGTAAAGCCTATGATTTTGCAATTACCACTACTGAGGTGTCCAATGAAATTAATAAAAAACTCCCTCTCTTTTCTGTAAAAACCCATCATTTATTTGTTTTTTTCATTCAAAATTCATTCTCCACGAATATAGGATATTATTACCTCCTAATTAGTCATACAAAGGTTTCATTAGGCCCCCAAGGGCCCAATCATGGAGTTTTAGGAGTCACTCTTCAAGGTAAGGGAAATCTCCACTCTCTTTTTCATTCAAGTTTTCCGTTTATGTGGTATGCCATTGCAAATTAAATAATATGTCATTTTGTGAATTTTATTCTATAAAATTAATATATTAAAAGTATTTTATGAATTGGATATCCTTTTCCCATATCATTTTATTTTTTTTCTAAAACTATGTTCTTTATTCGTTACGCTGCTGGATTTTCCTCTCAAAATTTCACTCTTTATCTCATGAAATATTATTATTTTAGTTATGTGAGTACCCAAAACTCTTTATTATGCAAGTTTATTTACCAATATGTAAAAATTATTTATTTTATTATGTAATTTAAATACATAAAACCCTCATTCCATTTCCATGGGGTATAAATGTCCTAATGATCATGCATTTTAATCATTTCTTAAAAACACCATGATTTTGACATGAAAACAGATTCTTTTATTCACCATGTGTTATGTAAGAAATTATTTATTATGATATATGTGGCTCACATTAATTGATACATCTAAAGGTTGTTCCCTGATAGCACTCTAATACTTAGGGTAATGAATTTAATCTCTAGAGATGTCATGATTTACGATACCTTGGTAATTTTTATGACACCTCAATGAAAAACCTGGGTGATATGCTTATGAATGACTAATTTAAATGTTGTATCCACGTTTCTATGTTATGAATCATATTCTTTGAATTAGGATATGCCGCTTTTATAATTTCTCATGCCTTTATGATATTTCTTAAGTTCTTATTGATAATTCTCGTAATCACATGTAAATAGTTCCCTTACTTTCCATTATAGGGCCTTATGCTCACCCTTTCCTTTTATTTTTCCCCAGGTTATGTGATAAAATAATTGAACTTAATATGAACCTTTCAGGAAGCCTTTAAAGTGGAATAGAATAATTTTTTTGGTTTTTCATGTATAATGTACCTTATTTCCAAGACACTAAACATTAAAAGATCCTTTGTTTGTAAAACACTATGTAAGGTTATGTAATAAAAAGGTGGGATTCCATAATTTGTATCAATGGAGGGTTTAGATATTTTTTAAAATTATTATTTGGAATTTTTGTAAGAACCTTAGGGACACGTTAAAATATAACGAAACATCTTGATATTTTGGTGAAATATTAAGAAAGTGGTTTTCGAGAAAACAAATCCATGTCTGTATATGAACAAGTAGATGTGGATATGGAACAAATGTATCTAGGGGTAAAACCTAAAAACACCACTTTTAGAAAGACTTGGATGGGAACCGGTGCATGATAATGGGCCTTACTGCACTCTTGGTTTGACACTCCTAGGGGACATGTTTTATTAATCATAATCGTTTTGTGAACCATTATGAAGGATTTGAAGAAAATTTAATTGTTTTTAAAGAATAGAATATTTAAGAATATTTTTTTGACACATGAAATTATTTTAGAATTATAAGATTATTAAATGAAACATGTTTCTCACTAGGGTTTTCTTCTTTTTAAAAATGGCAGGAAATAAGAGAAACTTCATAAATAGTGAGCACAATGGACTAAGAATTAAAGACCTTCTAATAGAATTTGGGATATAAACCTTCATAAGAATAATGAATCAATAGACTTGAGTAATAGTAAATAACTTGAATCAATATGAGAGACTTGATTCAACATGAATGGAATAATCTTCCATTGAGTCCTTTATGAGTCAACGACCACCATATTTCAGTGGATCTATTGACCCATTTATTGATAAATAGTTCATAAGATATAAAAAAATATATTTATGGTACTCCCTTGTTTTGAATAAGAGAAAGTCACCTTGGATGTGTACTTATTAGAGGGAGAAGTTGATCAGTGGTGGGCGCTAATGAAAAATATGAAGCCAATATGGGAGATTGAAGCTTTGGAGTGAGAAAAGTTCATGGGAACCTTTTTCAAAAAATATTTTCCCCATTCAATGAGAAAAAAATGTATAAGGAGTCCTTCGAGCTAATGTAGAATGATAAAGAATCTATAGGAAGCTATGAGATGAACTTCATAAGAATTTCTCACCACACCTCTAGTATTTTCAAGGATACTAATAGAAAGGTTGATATATTATTTGGTGGACTAATACCACATCTACATAAGAAACTTTCCAACCTAGACTATGATAACTTTGAGGAGATCATGAGGAGTTTAATGAAAGTTGAATTGGAGTTCAACGAGACACATTGGTCTCAAAAATTGAAGGAAAATAATGGATATTTTAATCCAAACATGGGGAGGATCTTTGACTAAGGAAGAGGAGAAAAGAAAGTGAAACTTTCCACATTAATTGTTTTTGGAAGAATTAATTGTAGATCTTCTTTCATGGCAGTGGGAAATGGTACAAGTGTGGAAGAGAATGACATATTTATCGAAATTGTTTTAGTGAGGAGAAGCCTTAAATTCTCAACACCAACAATATAGGGAATATGGTGAAGTCCCTACTTAAAGTTCAATGCTTCAAGTGTAGAAAGCTTGGCCAGATTTCCATATACTGTCCAAATCCTAGGGTAGTGGAGAGGAATTACCATTATCCTTAGCATAAGATAAGGTATAAAGGCTTTAATTATTCTATCAATAAGGCTAAATTTGAAGCTCCAAATGATATTGTGGAAGATACTATTGTTTTTCTCTCAAATCTAGAAAGTACTTTGTTTGATTCTTGTTCTATGAATTCCTTTATTTTCTATAGGTTTTAACATAATATAGAATCAATTCCTGAACTAATATTAGTAGAGTTATTAGTAAAGACTCATTGAAGGATTATTCAAGAATCAATTGAGTATATAAACTCAAGTATTAAAATTGGATATAACAATCTCATCATAAATCTAGTATTCATTCCATTGATGGAATTAAAAATGATACAAGGGATGGAATGTCTCACAAATTATAATACTAAAATCAACTATAGAAGAAAGTAAATCCTTGTAGTGTTGAATGAAAAACATACAGTTTTTTTAAAAGGAGATATATCATGACCAAATATTTTTATAAAAGTACCACCCTTAGCCTTATTTATGAAAATTATCAGTGAATATGAATAAGGAAATGAAAGTATACGAAGAGAGAATGTCCCCATCATTCAGGAATACATTGATGTAGTTTTAGAGGAGTTACCTAGGCCTCCCCTATAAATAAAGGTAGAGTTATCAATTATACATATTTCTAGATCTAATACAATATAAAAAAACCCATATAGAATGGAAAATTCCAAGATAGAGGAATTAAAGAAACAACTCCATAATATTTTGGAGAAGGGTATTATCTGGCCAAGTGTGTTTCCTTGGTGAGAACCAATTCTCTTTATGAAGAAGTATGGATTAATGTGGTCATGCATTGATGATAAAGAACTTAATGGGATCATATTGAAGAATAAGTTCCCTCTTCCAGTAATTGATGATTTATTTGAACAACTTTGTGGGGGTCAATTCTTCTCCAAGATTGATATTTGATTTTGTTTTCGTCAATTGAGGGTGAAGAAAGAAGATATTCAAATTTCTAAATTATAATCTTGATATGGGAATTATGGGTTAGTTATTATGATGTTAATCTTTACTAATTATCCTTCCATTTTTATGTATTTTATGAATACATACTTTAAGGAATACCTTGATATATTTGTTATAGTGTTTATTGATGATATTATGAGATATTCAAAAAGTCACAAGGAGTACGAGGATGATCTAAGGGTTTTATTGAGAATTATGAGGAAGGGGATGCTAATTGGAAAGTCTAGAAAATGTGAATCTTGGTTACAATAAGTTTCTTTCTTGTAGAACATTTTAACCAATGAAGGAATATTAGTTGGCCCTACAAAGAAAACGGTTGTATAGGAGTTGCCTCATCCAACAAAAGTAACTGAGATTCTTAGTTTCCTTGGTTTAGAATTATATTATAGGAGGTTTGTGAAAAACATCTCATGAATTTATAATCCACTAACCAGGTTAACTTGAAAAGGGGTAATGTTCATCTTGACAAATAAGTGTGATGAATTTTTCCAGGAGATGATGAAAAGATTTGTTACTGAACCCATGTTAACTCTACCATCTATCAGTGAAGGATTCATTATTTCTATCGATTCATCTCTTAAAGAGATTTTGTGCGTCCTCATGAAAAATGATAAGGTGATTTCTTATACATTTTAACATTTGAAACCTCGTGAGCACAACTATCCTATGCATGATCTGGAGCTGACTATGGTTGTTTTTTCTTGAATAATAATGAGGCACTATATTAATGGGGATAAATGAGATATATACAAAGAGCATCAAATTTTAAAGTATATTTTCTCACAAAGGGAATTGAAAAAGAGATATAGGAGATGGTTATAACTTCTTAAAGACCATGATTGCTCAATTCATTATCATTCCTAAACATAAAACAAATTTACCGATTCAATATGTAGGAAAAACCTAGATGTTTTGGAAATGAGAGGGTTCAAAGAGATCATTATATCAATGATGTAGTAAAATTGTATATTGGAATCATAAGGGAGGAGACATCATAAAACTATCCCAAATGGTTTCTCAACCATCATTAGTGGAGATAATCAAGAAATATAAAACAGAATATCCTTTTTTAGAGAAGAGGATATAGGATGTGAATAATGAGAAGTTTATTGAGTTCAATATTGATCAAGAAGGTGTACTGAAATTTCATACAATCCTATGTGTTCTTTCTATTCCAAAAATAAATAAGGGGCTGATGGATGAAGTTCATATCTATATTTACTATTTACATCATGGAAGCAGTAAAATTTATAGCGACTTTGGTGATCAATTTTGGAGAGATAGCATGAAAATGGAGATTTCCAACTACACTACAATGTGCATGGTGTGTCAACAAGTGAAGGCAGAGATACAACTTCCTAAAGGGGTATTACAACCACTACCCATACCATCATAGAAGTGGTACAATATTACAATGGACCTTTTCATTGGTCTCAATTGGTCATCCAATGGAAATAATGTGATTTGGGTTATAGTGGACCATCTCAACAAGACTGCCCATTTTATATCTATTCAAGAAGATTTACTCTTGATCAAATTTACAAGATTTACTTGAAGGAAGTGTTAAGGCTACACGGGGTACCACTTTCTATCATTTTTTATCATGATCCAAGGTTTACTTCAAAATTCTGGTGAAGTCTTCAACATGATTTGAATACTAAATTGAATTTATGTATGTCATATAACCCAAAAACTAATTTTCAATCTAAAAACAGTATTCATACACTAGAGGACATATTGATAACATGATCAATGAATTTTAAAGGTTTATGGGAACAAAATATCTTATTAGTTGTGTTCTTATAAAAAAACATCTTCCATCCAAGTATTCAAATGTAACCCTATGAATATCTATATAGGAAGTGATGTAAAACTCCTACTTGTTGGGATGAATCTGGTGAGAGAAAGCTTATTGGTCCTAATCTCGTGTAAGAGATGATAGAAAATTTTCATTCCATCCAACAAAACATAAAGGCTGATCAGATTCGATAGAAGAGATTTGCTAAAAACCGTTTAAGGGACATGAAGTGGGATTTTGGAGATGAATTATTCCTTTTAATTTCACCTTAGAAGAGAGTTATGTTGTTTGGGAAGAAAGAGTAGCTCAACCCTAGGTACATTGGACCCTATGAAATCCTTGATCTCATAAGTGTAGTGGCTTATCAACTTGAACTTATTCCAAATATAGCTCAATTTCATGATTTATTCCATGTATCTATCTCGAGGAAGTACTTACCTAAATTTTTAAATTTACTGAATCCGAAGGTTGTAAAACTGGAACATAATCTCTCTTTTGAGGTGTGGCTCATAGAGATCTTGGACCATAGATACAAGGTTCTATGCAACATGACTACCCACATCATTAAAGTTCTATGGAGGAACCATAAATATGAATAAGATACATGGGAAATAGAGGAAATAATGAGGTAGAAGTACCATCGTTTTTCTCACCTGAGGGATTTAGTTGAAATTTCAGGGACAAAATTTATTAGGGGGAGAGAATTTAACAACCCGAACTTTTTGTTTAATATTGTTTTCCTAAAAATGTGTTCTATATTATTTTTTTTATAGAACAAAACAATATACCTATACTAATGAAGTCAGTATAATTGAAATGTGGCCGTTGGTTTTTGACGGTTATATGACCATTGGTGAATTATGATCGTTGGAAACCATACTATTAATGATAATTTTAATGTTATAATTAATATTATAAATAGAAATTATAATGGTTAATTAATTCATAAAGAAGAGTCGATAGCCTTATCCAGGAGAGTCATGCCATAAAATCCCATTTTTTAGAATATGGTAGGGAGGTAGCTCCTTTGGGATTGTCTCTTGACGAATCCCAATCCAAACTTCAACATGTTAATCTTGAAGGAAATCATCTACAAGAAAAGTCCAAGTTAGTGGTGATTACCACTCGAGTGATGTTAGTCGAGCCACCCCATGAGTTTATCATTATCACAAACCTCACACTTAGGTCATATACAGGTGGTATAAGGGTTTATGTATCATTTCCTTAGTTATGTATAATCCCTTTTATAAATAAAATTTTTATTTCATCATTTCCATTTTATGAAAAGTTTTTCTTAAAAAGTAAGATGGAATTTGATAAATTAATTTTTTTGTGTAAAAATTGTACTTTTCAAAAAGATAGAAATTATTATATTAAACTATTGTTTTATTAATAATAATTATTATAATTAAATAGTGTTATAGAAACCCTAATTTTTAATTATAAATGATAAAATTATTTTATTTTTTATGTGTCAAAAGTTTTACTATACACTTTACTACGCATTTATTATGTGTTATTATTTTAAATAAATAAGTATTTTTTTATTTAAAAGTTAAATTTATCATATCTAAAAAATTATTATTATAACATAAATTTAATTTTTGAAATCAGAAGGTCTAAATTAGGTTAGGGAAAATTTATGATAATTTTATAAAATAACTCATTTTCTCATCAATAGTAAAAATAAAATTTGTGTTTTTCAATTGTTTAATGACCTAATAATGATGTAATAATTATTATAAAATTCTTCTATAATCTTGTGGAGTAAAATAATATAATAGGTTTCTCAAGTGTCTAATAACATGACAAAATACCATGGGAATGCCCATGGTTTTGCAATTACCACTACTGAGGTGTCCAAGGAAATTAATAAAAAAAACTCTCTCTCTTTTGCAATAATTAACTACCAATTTATGTGTTTAATTTCATTAAAAATTCCTTATCCAAAAATATCTGATAATATTACCTCCCAAGGAGTCCTCCTATGGTGTCCTCAATCCCCCAAGGTCCTGATCATCGAGTTTTAGGAGTCACTTTTCAAGGTAAGGGAAATATCCACTCCTCTTTTCCATTTGAGTTTCCTTTTTATGTGGTATATATTTCCAAAATACATACTATGCACTTATGTCCATTTTATTATTTCCCTTCAATGTATTAAGAGTCTTTTATGAATGGTATATTCTTGTCCACTATCTTATTATTGTTTTCTAAAACCATGTTTCTTACCCGTTATGCTGCGGAATTTTCCTTTCAAAATTTATCTCTTTTTCTATAGAAATTATTTTGTTTTCTTTATGTGAATACCCAAACCCCTTTCTTTAATTATAATTTTTAAAAATATGTAAAAATTATTTATTTTATTATTTATTTGACATTCATTGAACCCCCATTATATTTGTGTGGGTTATAAATGACACAATGATTATGTTTTTTATATTTTATAAAACTATAAGATTATGATATGAAACCACTTTCTTTATCTATAGATGGAATGTTTTATGATACCTTGGTGAATAACCTATGTAATTTTTATGACACCTCTTTGATAAACCATGGTGATATGCTTATTAAAGACTCAATTAAATTTTTTCGCAACATTTTTATATTATGAATCATGTTATTTTAATTATTATATTCATATTTGACTATTTTTCATTCCTTTATGACATTCCTTATGTTCATATTAATAATTATCATAATCACATGTAATCTATTTCGCTTTATTTCCATTATTAGGAATTATTCTCACCCTTTCCTTTGATGTACATCCATAGGTTATGAGATGTAGTAATTGAACTTAGGATGAACCTTTTATGAAACCTTTCAAGTTGATTAGAATAACCCTTTCATGTTTTCATGTATTATGTACCATCATTCAAGGACACTAAAAATTAAAATATCCTCTATTTGTAAAATGATATGTAATGTTATGTAATAAAAAGGTTGGATGTCGTACTAAAAAGTTCAAATCTAGGATGTTCTATACCTTATGTACATCCACTTGTAATTTATGATGGTCTGCATATACCATATGATGGAACCTTGTAATGTTCCATCATAGGGTTGATTATACCCTGTGATGTTTTTCTCCCTTCAATATACCTTATCAGTATCCAAATATAAGGTTCATGTACATTATGAATTCATCATTATACTTCATGTACCTTATGAATAATTCATTATACCTTATGAACATAAATAACTATATTAAGGAATCCTATGAGGTTATTCTATACTTAAAGTGCCATCTTCTGAGCTTTTCGTGATATTGCATGGTGTTCTTGTGATCTTTGAGGATTCCCACAAGAAATTTGGTGTTGAAACTAATGATCTCTTATCCTTTAATGTGGATAAAAAGATTAAAAAAGTGGGATTAGTGTGTAACTAGTGGTGCATGAGGAATAAGACTGAATACATGACATTTTTTCTATCCCAATATCATACGTATTTTATTTTTTTAAACAGTACCATGTGTCGTTGATCCCATATTGGTGTCTCACTTAGAATTTCACTTCTTAATAATATCGGGGAATTCATACTATGTTTTTAAAATCCATTATGGATTTCAATAACTCAATAGATATTCTGTATCACCCCATATAGTAGCTTCATGACTCGTTACACCTATAACACCCTACATAAGATCTCTGTCATTTATTTTCTGCCTCCAATAATGCATGAGGATGTATTCCACCTTCAATATTGGTTCGGTGTCAACATGATTCTCTCTATTCTCTGGTAGATGTGTTGTATTTTACTTGACCATGTTTTTTTCCTTAATACACTTTTATATTTCATTTTTAAAATAACTGTGTAACTCAAGAACCAACATCCATCCTTCTATCTTACACCCTTCACTTCTATTTTAACTTCAGCTAAGTAATTTAATTCTTTTAATATAAATGGTTGGATCATTGGAAATTATTTCTTCATAGATATTTATAATTCACCATTATAAATTCTCTATAGAACCAAAAATCTTTAAACATACTTTAAACATATTTTTTCCTCCAATATGAATGTATCTCTAAGACTCTAAAGGAGAACTCAACATGTACGAAGGAAAGAAGGGTTAAGAAATGGAAACGATGAAGGAAAAAATTGTGTATCATGTTTGGTATTTTGTAATGGTGATTATAGGGAATATGTATTTCCATCATAATATGGAATTTATTTTCCTTCCAAAAATGGATGGAATCACCCGTTTCTATACGAAACGAGTTACATAAAAAAATTCCCTTCCTCGTCCACCAAATATTAAATCTTTCTTCTTCCATCAACAACTCTCCATACCACTAATGAATTCTTTCAACCACACCACAATCCCCCTTCCCCCCATGACAACATCATTGAAGTCTTATGACTATGCCCATACTCTCTCCCTACAAAGACCCCTTAGAATCCCAGCGACTATGCTATCGATGCCATACGACCACACCCCCACCCTATAATGAAATATATGAATCATCGTGATCATGATATTTATTCCATTAGTGATTAAATAGTGTATCCCTACCCTTTGGATAATGTTTGGTCGACTTCTAAAATCCCAGACTTCACACCAAACCACAACTTTTGTAGTTCTACCTTCAAGGTGAGGTTGTTGGGGGGGTTTTAGTGGGTACTACACCCCTTCTTAGGGGTCCAACGGTGAATTTCCTCATCCCGGTTTTTTTTCATGGTAGTAACATTGACAAGACTATAACTGATATGAATAGAGACACTAATATAGCACTATAGTAGTGCTGAATTACTATCGTAGCATTTTACAGGACATTGTGGCAAAGTGGGATTTAATATGTCATTATAGCAGCATGTAAATGATGGTACTGAGGGATCATTGTATATCTATAGACATCCAACCACTAGTTATTATAAAATAGTGGACTTACTATGTAGTTGGTGACATAGTTGAATCATCTTCTTTAAGATCCCATTCGAGAGAGGGTTTTATATACTCTAAAAATATACTTGTAATTTGACTCTTGAATTAGTGAAGTTGTAACGCCCCGACCCCAGTTGCCCAGAGTCGGTGCATTAATTACATAACATTGGCATGATCACAAGAAAGATCAAATCTCGAAAGACCGATTGGTTTAGTAGCCTTGGAAACACTAGATATAATCATAAAGTTTTACATTACATTTCAAAGTGAAAAACTACTACAACAACAAAATCTTCATATCCATACTATTAACCCCTCATAATATCCCTGCAAGTTATTCATAATTTACTTCTTCACTACCTGGGAAAAATAAAACATAGAAAAGGGGTGAGCTCAAATGCCCAGTAAGGATAACAAAATAGCGGAACATTCATAATAAGCATAAACATTTAAGGCAATGAATTACTAAAACAAAAGCCTTTTTTAAAATTGAACTTCAACATAGTATGGCAAAAATAAAAATGAAATAATGCCATTTACTTATTCACATGGATATTCTACTAATCGAATAATCACATGCAATATCAATAACCACTTTCATAATGTTGGAATGCATAATGCCAGACTATCATAACCACATAGCCAAGGCCTCGTGCCAAGACTACAAATAAGATTTTGTCAAGGCCTTGTGCCAAGACACTAGTTTGTCTCATGAGACCTACCGATGCATCGAGGAGCTATAGCGGGCTCCACCCGTCACTTATTAAGTCCAATGCATTCCCATATGAAAAGGTTTAAACATAACATAAACATTCATATTAAAACTAGCATACGAAATGTCAATAATTTCACCATAAACTATGAATGGTATAAAAATAGCACATCCACAGTCAAACATATCACAAAACCTTCAATACAATATAGAAGTTTTGTATCATAATAAATCAACATCAAATAATCTTAAAATCCATCAAAGGATGTTGACATAGATGAAATCAAAATTCTTTTTAAAGAAATATCTCCTTTTATTTTGAAATCATTTAAGATCCATATAAAATAAAACATTTTCTTTGAAAATATTCTTATAATCTTGTAAGGAAAGCTTCGATGATTTTATAACGGCGTAAAATAACCGCACCCGCCGTATAAGTTAAAAAAACATTCTTACCTCAATTCTGTCGAAAAGGTTAAAAAGGACCTTGTTTTGAAAACGACGGAAATATTCCTTTATAAACCTCTTATAAAAAGTCAAACAAGGGTATAAATAACTTTAACCCATATTCTTGTAAATAGTAAAAATGTTTTGAAATACATTTTTAAGAAACATGGATGTGGATGATAAAGATATCCCAGTAGATTATTACGTATAAACAACCTCGGATAATGAAGAGATTGTGAAATAACCCTTACCACATTAATCAACTGAGTCGTATGGCCAAAAGTTAATAACCACCAAATTATTTACAGAATAACATGAATATAAAGAGAATCATGATAATATATATCAAATGGCCATACACAATACACCACTTTCAATAATTTAGTGGCGAACAATGGAAATCTCACGGAATTGAATGTGAGATAAGAAAATCCCTTACCTTGTACTTTTCCTTGGTTGGGGTAGGTTAACCTCCTGTATAATGGTGAAATAGTTGTTATTAAATTATACAAGAATCATATATATTAATATGATATCATATATGATCTTTTATCATTGATTTGTTAATAATATCTTAGAATTATCGTCGTTTCGGGAGTTAACTTACTCATTTTCTTTTATATGTTTTGTTACATAAGCCATGGTTGTTGTATCTTATTCATATCCAGAATGATATACAGTCCTTAAACATCATTTTTAAATCATCAAATGATAATTATACTTGAATGGATACGATGGAGAATGAATCTCATCGCGTTCGTGGAGACGGTAGTCCGTACGTACGCACGAGCGACAATATCATTCTTTTGATATTAAAATAATATATAAATGGATGGTATATCATATATACAGAATCATTAACATGTTATATTTATTATTTACATGAGTTACACATCATTATTATACCCATCCAAATAATATTATATTGAATAACAATTACACCACGACGTGGAGACGGTAAGCCGTACGTACGCACGTATGGTGACATGTTATTCAAAGGGTGGATAGAATACTGAATATGATTGTACCATATTTATAATAACATCACAGTATATGTGAGATACTGGAGTTATTATTTCAGAATGGTAAGAACAAAGGAAGAAGAAGTGGAAGAAGAAATGAACTTAGAAAAGGGTGGTGAAATCATTACCTCTTCTTCGGGTTCTTCCTTTTGATTTGATCAAAAGGGCTCCTTAGGTTGGCTTTCTGATCAAACTAAGGCCTCTAGGTTGTAGTGAGGGATGTTGGGAGATTATTTGGGAAGAGTTTGGCCGAACCAAAAGGCTTTGAAGGTGTGAAGAAATGAGAAGGAGGAGTGCCTTTTTATAAGAGGGGTGAGGGGCACCTTTGGAAAAGCTAGAAATATTAATTTATAATAAATTCATATTCGGTTTCTAAAGGCTCCAAAGTTGACTATTCAAAGGATTAGGTGGGGATAGGTCTAAAACAACTCATCCAATAGAATTTAGACAGGTTTGGGTACTTATATTAACCTTATCTTTAAGTATTAACTCTAAGTTAATTAGTTTCACTTTTACAATGTCTCTTTGTATTTTTATATTATATGGTTAATAGACTTACCATATACATACAAGCGACCCCCAAGTGGTCCATTAATGATTAACCTATCATAATATAAGTCTCTTGGCCGAACCTTAGATTTTTAGGAATTTAATATCAATTAATAATATAATATTTGTTTTAAGAACTCTTTTATGTCAATTTTGACACTATTCAATAGTTGATTTTTGTGAAACTTATAACAGATTGATTACTTCGAACAAAGTCAATTAAATAAATCCTAATATATCCTATTATCCTAGAAAATTAGTGTAATTCATTAAAAGTTTCATATTATATTTATTTGGGTATTTATAATATCAATTATGTTAATTTTTTACTATTTTAGTAATTACTGCATCATCATTGTGTCATAAATAAAATAAATTATTTAATGTCTAAAAATTATAAATAAAATATCATTATGTAGGAAATCTTTTTAGCTTTCTAATGAATATTTATAATCTAAAATCCAACATATATAACCCTATGTAAAAATTGTTGTTCTAAAAGATATATGCTTGTGTCATTTTTGTATTCATTTTAACTAAATTAAAATAAAGTGTCATTATCACTTACAAGTGGATCCATGGGGTTCCAAAATTGACACAAAGATTCCCATGGTCGACCATCTATCAACCAATAGGGTTAAGACACGTTTTTAGGGTAATTTAGTATTATTATAATATTATTTTTTAACCCTTATTTACCGGATTTACCCTTAACCATGGTAAATAAAATATTTACCGCAGTAATTATTCAAAATGTCTAAAAATAAAAGTTACCTATTTACACAATTTGAACATCCTGATTCCAAATATGGAATCCATTTTCCTAAATTCAAAACACAGAAGTGGCAGAAATTAATTTAAAATTAATTCCCGCTGTCAAAACAAAAAGCGTGTTTTTAAGAGATAATAACTATCAAAAGATTGACACTTTTTTATGTTCGGTTTAATTGTAAAATTATGTCTAATGACCAACATTATATTAAATTGTAAAAATATATTCTAAATATACTTTAAAACCACTCAAATTCATAATTTATCACTATTAATTATTTTGATTAAAAAAGTTGTTTTTAATTAAAACTTAGTAATTTTCACTATTCATCAAAATATGAAAGTTATCCGAAATGTACCAAAATTTCACCTTAGGCTAAATTCGATATTCCGAATCCAAAAATGAAGTCCATTTTCAAATATAAAATATATATAATTTCAAAAACAAGGTATTACTATTCATAACGGCTAGTTTGATCGGTTGTGGTGTGTGTTAAAACTCGACGTTGCGTACAACACACGCTACTGTTTTATTCAAAGGAAAGCGTACCGTGGAAGCTTGGGATGTTTCATTTTAAAATTTTTGATGTCTCCATTTAGTCAAAAAGTTTAAAATATTGTATTTAAAAAGGTTTCACTATCAAAAGTTGATAAAAGTGCAATACTGAAAATGAATCTGTTCTTGCATTATGACTAAGAAACTCATAATAGGGATTCTAAAATTATAAGGATTATATAAAGTTCAAAATGTAGTTAATACTATTAATGACCTCTTTTAATGGTGTGATTGAACTCGGTGTTGCATGTAGTGCAAGTTATTGAATTATTTTTAAGAAATAACACACTCTTAAATCCTTGGGTGTTACATTCTCCCCTCCTTCAATAAATTGCGTCCTCGCAATTTGAAATTGTTCTTCGAAAATAGAAGGTTGAAAGTAGAAAATATATTTGTGGGAAAACCCACATCGGAAATTGGGTTACTAAAATTTAGTCTTAATATGAGGAAAAGAGAAATGAAAGGGTCACTACCAAATTATGATCTTGATTAGGAGAACATTGGTAGCAATTAGATACATATGATCGGAGGAAAAACGTAAATATTTATAGGTAGTGATTGAGGTCATCAATCACAAACAAGTGCATAATTGAGGTCCTTAAACTCATCAATCTATGATGATTTGAAGTACCATCGGTTCAACAAAATATAGGTTATTGGGATAACACATTTGTGACGTTTCAAAATATCTTAGTTGAAATCCCACATCGAAAAATGAATTAACGAGGCCTCTATTTAAAATAAAGAGTCGAAAGTATGAAGATTACCGAAAATAACACATACTAGGGTTCCATGTAGGAAAATATGGATATGGAAGAAAAATCTAACCATCAATTATCTGATGGAGAGTGGTAGAGAACATGGCTATGAAAAGGCCAACAATCCCAAAGCCATAAATTAGTGATGATTTAAGGTACCATCTAGGACAACATTTTTGTTCTAAGTTGCTTTTCTTAATATTGAGGAATTTATTTATGAGATTGGCTAAGATCATAAGAAGATATACTTACTTTATAATTAGAGTTTTGTCCATTAATAAATTTCTACCATAAACTCATCTTTCACTCGTAAAAAAAATTATATTTATACAATTCGTACAGGGTTCCAAAATAAATGAATTTATAATTCATCTACCAGATCTTTAAAAAAAACTACATTATTTAATCCAGGACATCTCTTGGGCCAGTGGTAGGTGATACACCCTTGTCGCCCTTCGGTTGCGGGTTCAAGTCTCGCAGCCTTGCCGGACGCGACGGGTTGCCGCCCGACCTCCGGGTTGTCCTTTTATGGAAATCCAAAATAATCCAAACTAGAACTATCCAAAATACTTCTGTCCAAACTCACAGTCCAACATTTATAAGGAAGGTAAACATAATATAGATCCTTTTTACCCTGTAATAGCATATGAATACCTTCATCATGTACTACCATATTCCTTATTGATTACATTCATGTTCCCTTATTCCATATAGAATGCTGGATATACATCATTAATCCAAAAATATTTTAAACCCCAACAATGATGGAATATACAAATCATTAATCAGTTCCAAGGTAGTCAAGAATATCCAATATAATTTATCCAAAACAATCATGTATTATTCCAAAATCACTACCTCGGTATCAGAACTATATTATGGTTTATCATTCTCTCAACAATATATTTTCCAAAAATTTATCCTGCTATTGAGTCACTTTTCTTTGTTCCACAAAATCTCAAGTCCTTAATGAAATAGTACTGCAGTACAATCCTTATATACTCCATAATTATTATAACAAGTACATTGTTGATACAACACTCAATTGACATAATCAACATAAGAACTCTAATCATTCCTCTTCATCTGTGGTAGTATCATAACTTGATTATTATCCAATAGCATCATTTGAGGCATAGTCTGATGACTGGGACATAGGTTCGCGTAGTGCCCAAACTCCTTGCAAATGAAGCATTGTACATTTAAAACCATTTTCTTACCCTTGCAGTCACGTACTTTGTGCCCTTTTCCTCCACACTTATAACAAACTCCCATTCCTTTCAGGCAAGTTCCAGGGTCTTTCTTTCCACAGTTACCACATATGGGAAAATTCTTCTTTTCCATTTTCCCTTTATCCATATTTCTCTCTTCCATCCTTTTCTTCTCTTGATTCCCTTCAAATCCATAGGACTCAGTAAACTCTTTACTTATCTTATCAACACATGATATTATTTCTTCATATGATGATAATACATGGGAGACTATTTCTCTTATAAATTCTAGCTTAAGACCATGAAAGATATGATCCTTCCTTCTCTTTGAATCATGTGTATTTCTGGAGTTCTCATTCCTTCTACTGGGAGCCATTTCTCAACAATGGCATAAACTAGATCAGTTTATGAATCAAAATACATAATCCCATACTTATAAAACACTTAACATAAATTGAACTATTTATGGATATAATCCATAATCATAAAAATGTTTTCTTTGAGGAAGTATATACTCATAAACCCTTCATAATGATTTGTAAAGAAAATGAGAGTTATCCTAAGCATATCCCCCGGGAGTGTCGTAACCAAGAGTGCAGCAAGGCCCGTTGTCGTGCACCAGTTCCCGTTCGAGTCTAGCTCAAAGCGGTGTTTTCGGGTTTTACCCCTAGGTACATCTGTGCCAGAGCCGCCTCTACCTGCTCGTATCCAGACAGGGATGTATTGCTCGGAAACTCACAAAACTCTACAATACCAAAATTCTTGGAAGTTCTTCTATACTAATCCTCAAAGTTCATCTTAGGTCTACGTGCTCTAATCAGAGTTTATCTAAATCTAGCTTCCAAGGTTTGTACTAAACTTCCTCTGATACCAACTGTAACGCCCCGACCCCAGTTGCCCAGAGTCGGTGCATTAATTACATAACATTGGCATGATCACAAGAAAGATCAAATCTCGAAAGACCGATTGGTTTAGTAGCCTTGGAAACACTAGATATAATCATAAAGTTTTACATTACATTTCAAAGTGAAAAACTACTACAACAACAAAATCTTCATATCCATACTATTAACCCCTCATAATATCCCTGCAAGTTATTCATAATTTACTTCTTCACTACCTGGGAAAAATAAAACATAGAAAAGGGGTGAGCTCAAATGCCCAGTAAGGATAACAAAATAGCGGAACATTCATAATAAGCATAAACATTTAAGGCAATGAATTACTAAAACAAAAGCCTTTTTTAAAATTGAACTTCAACATAGTATGGCAAAAATAAAAATGAAATAATGCCATTTACTTATTCACATGGATATTCTACTAATCGAATAATCACATGCAATATCAATAACCACTTTCATAATGTTGGAATGCATAATGCCAGACTATCATAACCACATAGCCAAGGCCTCGTGCCAAGACTACAAATAAGATTTTGTCAAGGCCTTGTGCCAAGACACTAGTTTGTCTCATGAGACCTACCGATGCATCGAGGAGCTATAGCGGGCTTCACCCGTCACTTATTAAGTCCAATGCATTCCCATATGAAAAGGTTTAAACATAACATAAACATTCATATTAAAACTAGCATACGAAATGTCAATAATGTCACCATAAACTATGAATGGTATAAAAATAGCACATCCACAGTCAAACATATCACAAAACCTTCAATACAATATAGAAGTTTTGTATCATAATAAATCAATATCAAATAATCTTAAAATCCATCAAAGGATGTTGACATAGATGAAATCAAAATTCTTTTTAAAGAAATATCTCCTTTTATTTTGAAATCATTTAAGATCCATATAAAATAAAACATTTTCTTTGAAAATATTCTTATAATCTTGTAAGGAAAGCTTCGACGATTTTATAACGGCGTAAAATAACCGCACCCGCCGTATAAGTTAAAAAAAACATTCTTACCTCAATTCTGTCGAAAAGGTTAAAAAGGACCTTGTTTTGAAAACGACGGAAAGATTCCTTTATAAACCTCTTATAAAAAGTCAAACAAGGGTATAAATAACTTTAACCCATATTCTTGTAAATAGTAAAAATGTTTTGAAATACATTTTTAAGAAACATGGATGTGGATGATAAAGATATCCCAGTAGATTATTACGTATAAACAACCTCGGATAATGAAGAGATTGTGAAATAACCCTTACCACATTAATCAACTGAGTCGTATGGCCAAAAGTTAATAACCACCAAATTATTTATAGAATAACATGAATATAAAGAGAATCATGATAATATATATCAAATGGCCATACACAATACACCACTTTCAATAATTTAGTGGCGAACAATGGAAATCTCACGGAATTGAATGTGAGATAAGAAAATCCCTTACCTTGTACTTTTCCTTGGTTGGGGTAGGTTAACCTCCTGTATAATGGTGAAATAGTTGTTATTAAATTATACAAGAATCATATATATTAATATGATATCATATATGATCTTTTAACATTGATTTGTTAATAATATCTTAGAATTATCGTCGTTTCGGGAGTTAACTTACTCATTTTCTTTTATATGTTTTGTTACATAAGCCATGGTTGTTGTATCTTATTCATATCCAGAATGATATACAGTCCTTAAACATCATTTTTAAATCATCAAATGATAATTATACTTGAATGGATACGATGGAGAATGAATCTCATCGCGTTCGTGGAGACGGTAGTCCGTACGTACGCACGAGCGACAATATCATTCTTTTGATATTAAAATAATATATAAATGGATGGTATATCATATATACAGAATCATTAACATGTTATATTTATTATTTACATGAGTTACACATCATTATTATACCCATCCAAATAATATTATATTGAATAACAATTACACCACGACGTGGAGACGGTAAGCCGTACGTACGCACGTATGGTGACATGTTATTCAAAGGGTGGATAGAATACTGAATATGATTGTACCATATTTATAATAACATCACAGTATATGTGAGATACTGGAGTTATTATTTCAGAATGGTAAGAACAAAGGAAGAAGAAGTGGAAGAAGAAATGAACTTAGAAAAGGGTGGTGAAATCATTACCTCTTCTTCGGGTTCTTCCTTTTGATTTGATCAAAAGGGCTCCTTAGGTTGGCTTTCTGATCAAACTAAGGCCTCTAGGTTGTAGTGAGGGATGTTGGGAGATTATTTGGGCAGAGTTTGGCCGAACCAAAAGGCTTTGAAGGTGTGAAGAAATGAGAAGGAGGAGTGCCTTTTTATAAGAGGGGTGAGGGGCACCTTTGGAAAAGCTAGAAATATTAATTTATAATAAATTCATATTCGGTTTCTAAAGGCTCCAAAGTTGACTATTCAAAGGATGAGGTGGGGATAGGTCGAAAACAACTCATCCAATAGAATTTAGACAGGTTTGGGTACTTATATTAACCTTATCTTTAAGTATTAACTCTAAGTTAATTAGTTTCACTTTTACAATGTCTCTTTGTATTTTTATATTATATGGTTAATATACTTACCATATACATACAAGCGACCCCCAAGTGGTCCATTAATGATTAACCTATCATAATATAAGTCTCTTTGCCGAACCTTAGATTTTTAGGAATTTAATATCAATTAATAATATAATATTTGTTTTAAGAACTCTTTTATGTCAATTTTGACACTATTCAATAGTTGATTTTTGTGAAACTTATAACAGATTGATTACTTCGAACAAAGTCAATTAAATCAATCCTAATATATCCTATTATCCTAGAAAAGTAGTGTAATTCATTAAAAGTTTCATATTATATTTATTTGGGTATTTATAATATCAATTATGTTAATTTTTTACTATTTTAGTAATTACAGCATCATCATTGTGTCATAAATAAAATAAATTATTTAATGTCTAAAAATTATAAATAAAATATCATTATGTAGGAAATCTTTTTAGCTTTCTAATGAATATTTATAATCTAAAATCCAACATATATAACCCTATGTAAAAATTGTTGTTCTAAAAGATATATGCTTGTGTCATTTTTGTATTCATTTTAACTAAATTAAAATAAAGTGTCATTATCACTTACAAGTGGATCCATGGGGTTCCAAAATTGACACAAAGATTCCCATGGTCGACCATCTATCAACCAATAGGGTTAAGACACGTTTTTAGGGTAATTTAGTATTATTATAATATTATTTTTTTAACCCTTATTTACCGGATTTACCCTTAACCATGGTAAATAAAATATTTACCGCAGTAATTATTCAAAATGTCTAAAAATAAAAGTTACCTATTTACACAATTTGAACATCCTGATTCCAAATATGGAATCCATTTTTCTAAATTCAAAATACAGAAGTGGCAGAAATTAATTTAAAATTAATTCCCGCTGTCAAAACAAAAAGCGTGTTTTTAAGAGATAATAACTATCAAAAGATTGACACTTTTTTATGTTCGGTTTAATTGTAAAATTATGTCTAATGACCAACATTATATTAAATTGTAAAAATATATTATAAATATACTTTAAAACCACTCAAATTCATAATTTATCACTATTAATTATTTTGATTAAAAAAGTTGTTTTTAATTAAAACTTAGTAATTTTCACTATTCATCAAAATATGAAAGTTATCCGAAATGTACCAAAATTTCACCTTAGGCTAAATTCGATATTCCGAATCCGAAAATGAAGTCCATTTTCAAATATAAAATATATATAATTTCAAAAACAAGGTATTACTATTCATAACGGCTAGTTTGATCGGTTGTGGTGTGTGTTAAAACTCGACGTTGCGTACAACACACGCTACTGTTTTATTCAAAGGAAAGCGTACCGTGGAAGCTTGGGATGTTTCATTTTAAAAATTTTGATGTCTCCATTTAGTCAAAAAGTTTAAAATATTGTATTTAAAAAGGTTTCACTATCAAAAGTTGATAAAAGTGCAATACTGAAAATGAATCTGTTCTTGCATTATGACTAAGAAACTCATAATAGGGATTCTAAAATTATAAGGATTATATAAAGTTCAAAATGTAGTTAATACTATTAATGACCTCTTTTAATGGTGTGATTGAACTCGGTGTTGCGTGTAGTGCAAGTTATTGAATTATTTTTAAGAAATAACACACTCTTAAATCCTTGGGTGTTACAGAAGTGATTTTTCTCTCTTTATATGTAGGGAGTAGTCATGATCCAATTAAAACATTATGTTCACATTATTTACCTTTTTTTATTTTTTTCCTTTTTACTCTTCTTATATAATTTATTTTTCCATTCTTTCTCCCAAAGATTCCACAACCCTAAGATCAAAAACATAAATATTTACACCCCCTTCAACCCATCCAGATCTACTACATACAATAGTTACATTACTGGATCTGTGGTTGGTGATAGGGGAAGTCAAACAACATGGTCGTTGTGGGGGATTTGGGTTCTGGTAGATGATAGATATGTTGGAAAATAGAGTTATGACATTAGAATATGGCTTCAATGGTATAACAAGGTGGGAGAAGATTAGTTTTAGAGAGTATCTATTATGGGATATCGAGGTTTGGAAAATGGGTAGACCTAACTATAGGGAAGGTAAGGAATCATGGACAAGTCTTCATGGGAAAATAATGATAGTTTTTTCTATTTAAAATTTTGTATCTTTGTTCCATTGTAAAATTTTCCACTATACCAAACAACATTGTTTACTCGATTCCCATTAATTTTCCAATTACTATTCCTTTTTTGTAACCAAAATAATTCATTTCATTATACCAAATGAGGCCTTAATTTTAGCTCTTCTAAAAAATATTGTGTTCTCTGATACACTTCCTAGAAATTATTACTTATTTCAATTATTTTTCATAATATATTGACATGAAGATACATTGAAATATCAAACCCATTTAAATTCCCTAAAAAATAAATAACCCTCGAAATAGGCTCAAAATTGTGTTTTTTAATGAATATAGTCATTTTAAACATAAAAATGGTTTAAGAAAAAAATAAAACAATAGAAAATAATGGAAATTTTGGGGGAAAAGAGAACATAATTTAGTTAACAACACTGCGCTAACTGAAGAGGGTTGACCAACATATTCCAAATCGTCATTTTCACTTTCTCACACTCCATTATTTTAAAATATATGGATTATATATCATCCCCCTATACACCCTTTCATATTATTTTTATAAAGATTGATTAACCTCTAATCTAAGTGACATGATCCCGTCTCTTTATTTTAATTTTTTAGGATAATCCTTCTCCTGATGGAACATCCCATGAAAAATACCTAACTTGATCACTCAAAATATACCTCTTCAGCATGTAGTCCTCAAGTAATCAATCAATGGATTTATAAATTACACATGGTTATGATTTTAACTCCATCATATATTAGATATGTAGATTAAGGGATGATTTTTTTTGGGTCCTCCCCACGTGGCGACCCACCAAACATAAAAAACAAAAATAAGATATCTACAAGAGGGTTATGGGATTTTTTTGAGGTTGATGACTTTTAGAGAGGTGTACTTTTTTTACAGGGAATACCTCTCTCTATTTGTGAAGAATACATAGGTTTCAGTCATGGAATATCTATCCATTCTAGGTGAAGTGAAGTTAGTATTTATGTAGTAGTTTTCAGATTTTAACTGGACAAATTCTCTAGGTCATATTTTCTTTTATCTATGGTGATCTTTGACCTGATCTTGGTGTTTTTCATCTACACCATTTATTCAGATAGTGAACACCGAATCTTTATAGTAAGATCTATTTGGGTTTTTTTTCATGATGCATTCTTCATTTAAGGATAACATCAGACTGCATCTACGTTCTACCTTTGATCAACTATTTTATCTTAGTATTATTTTTGAGATCTCACTCATCATTTGGAGTCTTTTATTTATAATCTTGACTATTATTGGGCTCTAATTTCTGGAATTGATATCATAGTTTTTCCCTCAATGGGTTTTCTATGTAAAAAATGTGTGGTGTCAACACTTATTTTTCTTGCACATATATATTCTCACTAAGCACCCTCTATGATTTTCCTAGCTTTTTTGAAGGGAAAGAAAAAAATTTATATTTTGTTTTCACTTTGGATTCTATTTGAATGTTAGTTCCATATCATCTTTCCCATCATCTGGTATGAAAGGTTTGGGTTTTTTAGAAAAATTATGGAATCCAATTATAGTCATATGATTTTTTGAATGGTTCCAATTACCATATGTGGCAATTAAAAATAAAGGATTGGATTTTGATTAAGTGAATGAATCATCCAATGTTTAGTACTCAGAAAACAAAGAGAATGTATGAAGAAGAATGGGTGTTTGAGCTTGAGATGGTTTGTAGTTTCATTTGATAGTGGGTTGAAGACAATGTGATAAACCATATTTTCAACATCTCTCACACCCAAACACTGTAGGTGAAGGATGAAACTGTCTATTCTTCAAAGAAAGTAGACAATAAATTGTTTCTCCTCTAACTGGGGATGAATTTTAGGAAAAGAGAAGTTACGTCTATTTTTGACTATTTTAGTGAATTTCATGGAAGTTTTGATCAATTTTTGGTTATGGGTATTAATTTTAAAGATTGTATTTTTACTCTTTTTCTTCATAATAGTTTACCCAATTCTTGGTTGAATTTGCATGTTACTGTAACCATTTCTACTACTAGTGGTGTTATGATATTCATTTTTTCTATGTATTATTTTTTTAATGAAGAGGTACAAATATGTACTCGGGATAAAAAATAGTCAGACCGTTTAATCACATAGAAAAAAGGGAAAAGTTAGGAAAAAAGTCAGGCATAGAGTAGTTGGGGTAAGAGTAATGAAATAAGAAAATCCAGGCCAAAACATATATATTTTTAATATAATAATTGTGGTAATAAAGGAAATGTTAAGATGTTTTTATATAATCTGAAAAGAGAAAAAATAATGATGGAAAATCAGTATAAGAATAATGTTTATGGATATGATCATGTCTCAACCACTATAGGGGTGATCTTTATATTGTTTAAGACTCCATTAATATTGCTTCTATTGATTTTTACTGGGTTGTGGAAAGTGGTTCCTATTTTCACGTGACATCGAGGAAGGAGTTATTTATATCTTCTAGCCCATGTATTTTTTTGGATTTTAAATTTGGTTAATGACCGTCATGATGTTTTTGTAGGTACCAGGACTGTGTGTTTGGAGACTCGCATAAGAAGTAAGATGATTTAGAGGAATGTTCTACATGTGCCTAATACTACTAAAAACACCACATACCCACAGTTTGGAATCATGGGTATAGCCCCTAAAATTATGATTATAGCATATACCCATGGTTATAAGAATTGTCGAGTTGGGAGTCATCAGTATAGACCTATACCCATGGTTCTCAAACTGTTGGTGCAGGAAATTTAAATTTCATGACATATACCCATGGTTTCACCAAACCGTGGGTATATACCTATAATTTTGGTTTCATCAAACATTGGGTATAAGTCATTTATTAAAAAACCATCCATTGGGATTTTAACCCATTACCCCACCTACACTCTAATGACTATACCACTATCCTAAAAGACATTTATTTTTCTTATATTCAAATAAAATTGTATATATATATATATATTAAATTATTTAGTATTATTTTTGTTACTGTACAAAAATAATGGGCCAACCTATACCCACAATTTGGTCATACCATGGGTATAGGTCTTTTATTATAATAAATATGCCACTAGGAATTGAACACAACACCTTCACATAAAATAAAACGACTTTACCACTATCCTATAAAAATATTTAAGTTGATATATTTAAATATATGTATATATATAAATATAAATTTATTTATATAAATTATTTATTGTTATTGTTATTATTATGAAATAAAAAATATCCCACCTATAGCAATAGTTTGGTTAAACTGTGCGTATAAGATCATCCCATGAAATTATTTTCTCCCACAGAACCTATTTCCATGGTTTACAAAAATCATGGGTATAAGTCCTTCCTTTGAAACTTTTTCCCCACAAAAATTATTCCGATAGTTTACAAAAACAGTGTGTATAGGGGTGTCCTCTACCCATGGTTTCTGTAGAACCGTAAGTATAGGTCCTTCCCATGAATGTTTTTTCCCACAAAACATATTCCCATGGTTTACAAAATATGTGGGTATCTGGGTGACTTATACCCATATTTTTTTAGAGAACAATGTGTATACCCTTGTTTTGGAATATTGTGAGGTTAATTTGGGTATTATTTCTACTAGTATTCTTGATGATGCCGATTTCTCTATAACATCGACGATAGAATATGGAATCTTTTCAAGGGATCCTTAATTGTGGCTCGAGGGAAGAAGCGGCCTGGTTTTAACTGGACTATATATTCTATTTATTATGGCACTACTTGTGTTTTTATTTTAATTTTTCTTCCAAGTTATGAAATAATAGGATCATCCAATTTATTTAGAAAGGGACTAGTTTTTTGGCATAGATAAATCTGCTTCAATATTTGAAGTGTGTAATGTTGGAAACATACGATCACTATATGTATAAAAAGGGCATGGTGAGTTTCAAAAATCATCCTTTAATCAATAAGGAACATGTACTTCAATTAGTAGATTCTAATGTTTACGATCCTTTAAAATCATTATTGGTGGTATTTATATTGTGAAATTTATTTTTGAATACCCACATAAACTTTGGGTTTATTTTTAGAATTCCAAAATTCATGTGGCCAGTGTGTTTAAGAAATTTCGGTTTTCACTTGAGTGGGATTATAGTAAGAAGTTGAAAATTATTTGTGCTAACAATGAGGGTGAGTATTGTGGTCCGTTTGATTAATATAGAAGGAAAAATGTATTCAACATCAGAATATGTGTCCTAAGACCCCTTAAATAAATGGATTAGTTAAACAGATGAACATGAATTTGTGGGAAAGAGATTGTTGTTTTCTTTAAGAAGCATTATTTCCTAGACAATTTTGGGTTGAGGAGTAATTTAATATTATTTATATTATCAATTTTTCACTTGTTGTTTATTTGCAGAGATACACTACCGATACATTTTGGTATGGAAAGGAGATCAAGAATGATCATTTATGTGTTTTTGGTTGCAAGTATTTTGTTCATGTTACTATAGATAAGTGGCCCAAATTGGATGGTAAGTCACAATAATGTATTTTTATTGGATATGGAAAGGATGAGTTTGGATATTGGTTTCATGATCCAACATTCAAGAAACTTATCAAAAGTCATGATATAGTGCATAAGGAGTATGAGACTATTACAGATATTGGTATGGAAGAAAAATATACTTCTCTAATTTTCTATTTCTTTTTTATCCTTAATCCAGTTTATGATTCAAATTTATAACATATTAATGATTCTGATGATTATGTTGATGTGTATAATGATGTTCATGGTGAACATATTGGAGTTGATATTTCTGACACTCCTTTTTTTCTGATGATCCAATTCCATGGGTTACTAATGAACCCAAAGTTCCTCTCTGGAGATAATCTTGTAATTGTACCATTTAGACTCTGTATTCACCTGATGAGTATATGGTCCTTGATGAAGGGGGATAACCAGAATCTGTTGAAGAGGTGATGTAAAGTGATCTGAAGGACAAATGGGTTGTGTCAATGGATGACAAGATGATAACATTACATAACAACCATATTTTAGAGATGATGAAGTTACCTATAGGTTAGATATATTTAAGAAATTGATGGATTTATCAGATTAAAAATTATGAATGTCGTTTTTCTCCACGATACAAGGTAAGGTAAGTTGTTAAAGGATTCTGAAAAAAATAAAGGTATTGATTTTGATGAGATTTTTTAACCTTTTTCCAAAATGACTTCCATTTTGGTTTCTCTTGGTTTGGATGCTAGTTTGGATCTACAAATTGAGTAGATGGATATGAAGATAGCTTTCCTCTATGGAGATTTTGAGGATGAAATTTATATGTAGAAATCAGAGGGTTTTGTAGAAATAGGTAAAGATAAATAGTTATGTAAGTTAAAGAATAGGTTTTATGGTTTGAAGCAATATTTGATCTAGTGTCATAAGAAGTTTGAATATTTAATTTTTCATTAGGGTTTTAGGAAGACAACATCTGGTCATTATGTTTTTGTTCATATATTTAATTATGTAGATGATTTTATTATACCGTAACTTTATGTTGATGGTATGTTCATTATTAGTCATGTTACATCTAGAATTGATAGATTGAAGAAGGATATGTTTTAGTATTTTGTGATAAAAGTTTTCGTGCCAGCATGACACATTCTTTGAACATCGATCTCCTATGACATAAAGGCCTATAAATTGTGGTTTTCTCAGGATAGAGATACTAATAAGGTTCACCAAATATTTTATATAGACAGAGGGAAAGTGGTTATTACTCCTATTTCGTTATATTATAAGCTCCATACCAGTCAGTCGCCTTCTTCATATGAAGAGAGAGACAATATGAAGAACATACCTAATTTATTTTTCATTTTCTGTTTGATTTATGCGATGGTATGTACTAGACCAGATATATCTTATGGAGTTGGTGTGGTCAATCATTTTGTATCTAATCTAGGTATAGATCATTTGAGAGAAGTGAAATATATTTTACGATATCCTTATGGTACTTATGATATTAGAATGTGTGTTTTCAATTGGAAACATATGATTTGAGGATTTAAAGTTTTAGTTATGGAAGGAGATACAAATTCGAGGAAGTATAATTTAGGATATTTGATCAATTTTATAGGAGAGTTGTATCTTAATAGTCTAGTTTATAGAGATGTATTACTTTATCTATCACAGAGTCTGAGATTATTATAGTTATAGAGGCATGTAAATAATTTTCTTGATGAAACTTTTTATCCAATAACCCAATTTTAATCATGAAAAATATATTTTATTTTGTGATAGACAAACTATTATTTGTTTTGGAAAGAACCCAAATTTTCATGGTAGGTCAAAACATATCAATGTTCGATGTCATTGGATCTGTGACATCATTGATTCAAGGAAATTGGAGCTTGAAAATATCTAAACGTATGATAATGTTATATACATCTTGAAGAAGAGTTTAGTCACAGTTAAATTTGAGACATTACAACTAATTACGGGGTTGGAAATTATCCCAACAATAGTTAAAGGGGGGTTTTTTTGAGGTCCTTCACATGTGGGGACCCACATTCCACTTAAATAAAAAAAATATATCATTGACATGGTTACATGTTTTTTAGGCGAATTACATCTAGATTGGTGGACTTATTTTTTATGGGGAAGATCAGTATCTCTCGATGCAGTGCATACTGGTTTCATGTGTGACGTATATCACCATTATAAGTGCACTGCAATTTGGATTTCAGTAATGTTTATTATATCTGAAACTAGAGAAATTTTCTAGGTATGATTAAATTTCATATGTTGTGTTCTTTGATATGATACTAGTGTTTTTCATCTCTACCATTTATTAGAATAGTGAAAAACAACTCTTTATGGTTAGATCTATTTGGGTTTCTTTAACAAAGTATGTTCTTCATCTCCGGATTCCTTCATCCTGCCTCTACTTTCATCCTCTTATCAACTATTTTATCTGAGTATGTTTTAGAGATCTCTCATCTTTGAGATTATTTTATTTAACAAGGGTCGTGTTTGGATAAGATCCTAGAATGGTTTAACGAGAGAGATCAAAGAATTATCCTTAGCATCCCTTGGGTACCAGACGTAGGTCCTGACCATTGCTTCTGGATCAATGAAATTTCGGGCGTTTATACGGTGACAACCAGCTACAGACTTGCTCTTGGAACCCACCCAGTTGGTAGGGACGAGGGTCATTTGAAATCAATCTGGTCGCTCAACGTCCCCCAAAAAATTCGTCATTTCTGGTGGCAGGTTTTTACGGGTACTCTCCCAACAATGAGCCTTCTTGTTTTCAACATATGGCCAGCATCGCCTTTTTCCCTTTCTGCCTGAACACTCTTGAAACCCCTCTACACGCTATCATTCTCTGCCCTGGAGTTAAGGAAATCTGGAATCTATGGGTCTCGGCTTCTTCTGATTCGTTGGCTTTGGCCTCTGACCTTCCCGATCTTCTGATGCATTGGTACTCCTATCTCTCCCCGACTGATGTTGGTTCACTCTGCACTCTGGTCTGGATTATTTGGGTCCGGCGCAACGATGCTATTTTTCATCATGCCTACAGACCCCCCAAATTCTGGATTGATCGTGCTACCTCTTGGATTGAAGGTTGGGAAGGCCACAATAGATGTTTTATGCTGGGTGTCTCCCCTCTCCTCTTGTTCCCTGGAATCCTCCTATGGAAGGGATTCTCAAGATAAATGTGGACATGTCGCTTCCAAAAGCTGGGCTTGTTTCCCTCGGCCTCCTTGCCCGAAATCATCTGGGTAAAATTCATGCTGCTATGTATGAACTACATCAGACATTCTGGGAACTGGTGGTCACTGAAGCCAAGTCCATCCTTGCTGGTATGATGCTCTCTATTGAATGTGGATGGGGCGCCATCATCATTGAGTCTGACTGTCTTTCCATTATCGACACTATCAATCACAACAACGGCGGACTCCAGTCGTTTGGCGCTATTGTCAGGAGAATTCTCTCACTCAGCCAATGTTTCTCATTGTGCACATTTTCATTCACCAAAAGGGAAGAGAACAACGTGTCCCATCAGCTAGCGTCCTCAGGCCCATTCGGCACTAACCATCTCTAGCTGGACAATTTCCCTTCATGGCTTCGTGCATGTACTTCTGCTGATCTTTGTCATTAATGCTATATGCCTTTTCAAAAAAAAGGTGGTGATTTAAGGAGTTAAAATACGAATGAGAGGAGAGAAAATCATACCTCTCTATTCTCCCACACATGAAGTCCTCAAATGGAAGAGCATAAAATGGATATATTATAATGATGAAACTCAATGCTAGCGAATTTCTCTCTATGGGTTTACACAATTAAGGGGTTAACCTTCCATTAACATAGTGGATGAGATATATAGGGGGAGAATCAATCTTATAAACATTCAAAATTAGAAATAAATGTGTGAAAATCACCACTACATGATGAAAAAGACACATAAGTTAAATTTCCATTCACCTTTTAACAAAATTCATGTAAAAAAATGTGAAGGAAAAAAAGAAAATAGCGGAACAAAAAAATCAATTCATATACACTCCCTAATAAGGCGGAATGGTTAGTATAATATAAGTCTGTTTAAATTTATTGATTACAAAATCAACTATAGTTTTTATCTATATTAACTAGGTGTCAGAAGCTCCACGACATGGGAATTGTCTTAACAAACTCATTTTGGGAGAGCTCCACTCTTTGTGTCACATGTCTACTATTTATTCAACTGGCCGGAACAAGCTCCACATGAGATTAAAAATATACCATAGTGTATAGAATTATCACATTCATGGACTCATTATAACACCCTCAGTTTTTTAGTTAGTAAACCTTTCAATATTTATTTTATGTATATAATGATTTTTTATGAAGTTTGGGAAATATTGGAGGACTTTTGGAATGTTTTTAATTCCTTTCTTAGGGTGAATGGTTTTAGTAATTTTATTACAAACCATGAAACTCCTATAGAAGACCTTGAAAATTAAGGTAGTGGCCTTTGGCTAAGCACATAGTTAGGTGCATGGTTTTTCCAAACCATGTAGTCACCTATGAGAAACTATGCATTTGGGAACATAGGAATTTTCCTGATTAGTGCAAGGTTTTTCTAACAGGACACCCTAACCTTGTATGATAAAAAATTAGATCTGGAATTTTTGTATTTGATTTTATTTTAATTTTAATTGGATATATTTCCTAAAAAACAACCATAACCTGAATTCCTCTCTTCCCAAAGGTTGTGGTGACCATTCCTTTTAATTCATGAGAGATCCGTTGGTGTCTCTTGGTGCATTGAAGCCCAATTTCCTAGACAAGTCTATATTATTTATTATTTTCATTGGTGTATTCATCTTCCCTCTCAAAGATTCATATGTTTGATCCTTTGAGAATAGATCTATTTTTTAATTCCAATCATGTTGAGATTTTGTTTTTATGATGTTAGGGAACAATATATAAGGCAGGTTTTTGGATTTTCAACCAAATTTTGTTGAATAATTCATGTCATTATTATTTTCCTCCATATTTTCTAAGGTAGGTAGATTCACTCTTTACTCATATTTCTAGAAATAGAATGCTAGTTTTCTAATTGGGTAAATTACATAAATATTGTTGTGAAATAATTGTTAAAATATTGGTAGAATATTTCTTTAGTGATGGTTTGTGAAATTTTAATTTTTTTGTGAAAAGATCTTTATGAATGATTTTAAAATGATGATTTTAATATGGTTGTTCAGTTTGATTCATGAAAAAATGATTTATGGAATAGTTTCTAGTAAAAACATTGTTTTACTGAAGTGGTTTTTTCACAATTGGTTTGTCTTGGTTTTGGAATAATTGGTTGGTGTCTGTTCATTTTCATTAACATGGCCATGTAGAAGGGGAGTGTGCCATTAGGGAACTATAATATGATTACCTTGTGATGATTTTGTTGATTGATAAGAGACCACTCATGAGAATGAAATTGTCACATGGGAATTCATGTGCAGCTGTGTGGATTGGAATGGGTTATGCCAAATGGATTTGTGAAATGGTTTTAAGGACTTGTTTAGTTGTTTTCCATAAAAAATATTTTTTTAGAAAATGACTGGATTTGATATAAGTAATTGAAAATGATTAAAAATATTTATATATATATATTTTTTAAATAAATGTGCTAACATGTTCTATCCTAGTGGTGTGAGTGGGGATTCATTTGGGGACTATCAACTATATTTCATTACTCACCTTCTTCTTGGGATATTTGGGGCATTTTTTAATATTATTTATCAGGAAAAAAGTAAAGGAAAAGTATCACATTTCTTTAGTGATGATTCATGATACTTAAGAATGGATTTTGGAGTTGGAGCTTGGATAATGTTGGGAGTTACAGTGTTGGTGTCTTTGGAGTCTTTTAGATTTGTTGTTTTTGTCTTCCACTTTGTATTTTATATTGGTCTCAGTTTCCCCTTAGTACTCTAATATTGTTTGGTTTGGGTTATTATACATTGTGTATTATTAAATTGTTATCATAAATCATGAATTGGTTGTTGGTTATGGTTATCTTGGTTTGGTAGTTTTACTTTAATACGGAAAACAATCCCCCATCTATTAATGAAGCCCTTAAATTTATTTCCAACATTTGGAACCTTGGGGATGTCGTCAAAGGAAAAGTAGTAATTCTGGATCAACTCAAGAGAATTAAGAGGGGTTTGATGTTACAAATGGTATCAAGATTGGTCGATCCAAATCTTTTTGGACATGTGGTATCAGTTTTTTCAATAGTTAGGTATCAGTTGTGTCAGTCATGTAGTCGAAAATAATTCTTGATTATAACTTGAGTTGAGATGGTAGAAAAGAGTAGTATCCTAGGAACTTGAAATTTAGATCATGAAAAGGTGTACCTAACCTATTTATATTGGACCTCATGTTACCTTATTGTTGGGTACATAAGTGTTTTGAGATACTTATATGTGTTTTTACCTCATTGTAATGAGTATATTCAATAATAAGATAATGAAATGTATTTTAGAAATGGATTACCATTAAAATTGAATATATCAGTATGAGTAATGATTTATGATTTTCTAGTAAAGTGTTGATTTTTAAAAAAAGCTTAAATTTCGTTAAAATGTGAGATTTTGGAAATGGATTCATTTTTGTATTTTGAAAATGGTTTGATTTTAAAAAGTATTGTGCAATTTACAAAAATGGGTTGAAAAGGAAAGTGTTGATTTTTAAAAAGAATTGTTGTGATAATTATGATGTTGTAAATTTGAAATTGATAAGACTTCAGTTACTATAGAGTGAGACTTTTGGAGTGTTGTTTTTGTTATAGATAATGGAACCAATTATGCATAGAAGATTCCAATTATAGGAAGATGCTAAGAATGTGGTTGGACCTGAGCCATAGGTGAACCAAAAACTGGCTCAGAGTATTGTCTAGGATTTTCAATCCATGGATAGTGGGAACATAAGGGACGAACCAAGGAAAGTGGATTATTCCAATCAGTTCCAGAAGTAGAATCCACCCATATTTTGGGGTGATTTGGAACTATAAAAGGTAGAGGTGTGGATGATTAGAATGAATATAATATTCAATTTCCTTAGAACACCAGTAGAGATGAATGTCAATTTGGTGATGTATATACTGGAATGTCATTCATGCTAGTGGTGAGATTTAGCAGTTTAGGCTAAATTGGACCGAGGCATTATTGGGATAATTTTAAAGAGTTTTTCAATAAACAATTCTATCCTCACACATTCATAATTGATATAACAATATACTTTTTTAGATTCATGTAGGAGAACCTAACAGTGATATAGTATGCGGATAAAATTAACAATTTAGTTTTCTTTTCACCCGAAATTGCTGCTAGTTCATCCTTAAAGGAACACATTTTTGAATTTCCATTAAAGAAGTATATTATATCAAAGGTTGTCATGCTTTTTATAAAAAATTATATAGATATGGTCAATAGGGTGATGGTGCTAGAAATATACATCTCATGAACTACTGGTGGAGGAATCATTTTGATACCTATGTGAAATGATTAGAATAATCAAAATGGGTACACATGTTTCCAAGGGAGTGAGGTGACTCAAAACTAGACAACTAGATCAGTGATTCTTCCTCCAAAACCCAAGAGTAAAGTTAGATGTTTCCATGTGTGTATTTTGATCACATCAATCAACATTGTCTGACGCCATCTAGATCATGCCATAGTTTCATCCATATGGTCCATCTTCAATGTTATTATCACAGTGTTCCATGGTCGAGTGTTAAGGATACATCTCATGGTTTTCAGACTTCATATGCTTCGATGAGACAAGGGATGAAAAATACCTCTCATCAGCAGAACTGAGAAATGCATGGTGATTCTAGGAATACCATGACTCCACAGAAAGGGAAATCTAAATAGTGAAATAAATATTAATATCATGTGCTATAACTATTGATGGAGCTTAATTGATTTGGGATTTATATATTCTTGAGATGGATTTTTAAGACATAATCTTGGGTTTGGACTAGTTGACTATGTTCAAATATCACATCAACTATTATACACTATGGGTTAGTTTTATGACTGAGAATGGTATCGAGCATCTCTTTCAAAGAGACCAGAATGTAAAGGTAGGTGGAACATCATTGTTGGAACCATCGATTGGGATGATTTTGTAAAAGTTAGTATCTTTGAAATTCTAATTAGTGGATCAGATCAGGGGTATTAATTTTCTATCATTTTTCAATCAGTTTTTGGATGATTTTCTCAAAACTTTTGATGGGTGTTCTCCCACAAGAGAAGTGGAGTTTATGATTGATCTCTTAATTGGGGCTAGTACTATATCAATTCCATCTTATCAAATGCCATAAACTGAATTGTGGGAATTGAAAGTGTAGTTGGAAGAACTAGAAATAAATGTTTCATTCAGCCTAGCACGTCTTCATGGGTAGCACTAGTCCTTTTTGTCAAAAAGAAAGATGAGACTCTTCATCTTTATTTTGATTATCGTATGCTTAACCAAGTTACGATAAAGAATCAATGTCTAATTCAACGAATTGATGATATGTTTTATAAATTGAGGGGATCCCTGTGGTTCTCTAAAATTATATTGCAATTAGGATATCACCAATTGTTGGTTCGGACAAAGGGTATTCTGAAAATAGCTTTCATAAGTAGATATGGACATTACGAGTATGTGGTTATGTCTTTCGGTCTAACAAATGAAAAGGTGGTCATTATAAAATTGATAAATTGGATATTTATGAGGTATGTGGATTATTTTTTGGTGGTGCTTTTGATGAAATATTGGTGTATTCAAGGACAATAGTTGAGCATGAGAAAAACATGGTGATGGTGTTGGGAATCCTGCCGGATCATCATTTGTATGCCAAAATTTTGAAGTATCATTTTTGGTTATAAGAGGTACGTTTCTTTGTCTATGTAATCTCCGAAACAAATTTTTTTTTGGATCCATAAAGGATATATGCTATTATCTCTTGGAAACCTCAAAATAGTGTATTTGAGATGCGTAATTTCTTTGGATTATTTGGTTATTGCCAACACATTATTTGTGTTTTTTCATTACTATATTCACCTATGATAGCATTGAAATGGAATAATGTTCTATTTCAATTATAAGATGAATATTAGAAGTATTTTCAAGAGTTTTATGTTCTCCTTACATCAGCACCAAAAATTATTTTTCTTGAATCCGGACAAGGGTACATGGTATATTTTAATGCTTTAGGATCATGGATGGGATGTGTTCTCTTTCTGAGAGATAACATTGTTTCTTATGGATCATGGAAGTTATGGTTTCATGATAAGAACTAACCAATACACTATTTAAATATATTTCATGATTTATTTACTTTGAATACATGGCATTATTGCTTCTTTGGTGATAAATTTACAATGTTTATATATCATATGATCATGAACCATATTTTCTCACAAAGGTATTTGAGTCTGAGATAAATAATATGGATGGAATACCTATAGTTTTATATTGTGACTTAATGTAAACACTAGGTAAAGAAAATTTGGTGGTAGGTTCATTAAGATAAACTCATATGGTTAATTGGAAAAAGATACTTTAGGTCAGTGGATGTTGATGTCGGTGATAGCCAACATGCACATGTATTGCTAAGACCACAACAGTTTTGTGTTTTTTTTGTTTCAAGTTTCTTTTGTTCATGATCTAGAGAATATGGTTAAGGAAGAATAAAGATCTAATTCTAAATGTGTTGTTATGTGGTCAAAAGTAAATGGTGGGGATACTATTGAGGTATGGAAGTTGTATGGAAATTTCATTATATGGTTTTAAGATCGGATGGTTGTACCTATGGATTTTCAATAAAAACTACTTCATTAAGACCACCATTCAAGATGATATCTTCATCCAAGAATATAGACCATTTATAAGGCACTAAAAGAAATATTTTGGTGGGTTGGCATGAAAATAATGGTGGTTGTGTTTGTTTCTAGATTCTTAACTTTTCAGAAGGTTAAGGTATAGTACCAACGGCCAGTGGGGATGTTGCACTCCTTATCTATTCTTGTTTGTAAATGGGACAAGATTGTCACAGATTTCGTGATAGGCCTCCCAAGAACAGTTCAAAAACATGATTCCATACGGGTGATTGTGGATCAACTCACAAAGTCAGTTCATTTGATCCCTTTTAGTGAATCTTATATAGTAGAGGAATTTAAATAAATCTATATCTAAGAAGTGGTAATGAGGCTTGGAGAACCATTTTTGATAGTTTCAAATAGTGATCCTAGGTGTATGTCTCTTTTTTGGAAATCCTTATAGAAATCCCGTGGAATATAGTTGAATATTATTATGGTATATCATCCTTAGATGGACGAACAATATAAAATAATAATAAAAACATAGGAAGATGATTTGTACTTCTGTAACAGATTTTGGTGGCTCATGGGAGGAGCACATATTGATAGCGTAGTTATTGTACAACAATAGTTTTTTTGACTTGATACATATGGAACCTTTTGAAGCTTTTTATGTGCTTCCTTTTCATTCTACACTTTCTGGGGTGTAAATAGTTGTTACATGATTGGTAGGAATTATCATTTTATAAGAGATAACAGAGAATATTTAGTTGATCATGAAAAGGATGGAGTCAACAGATTTTCGTTAGAAATATGCAGATCCTCATCCATGGCCATCGTCATTCAAGGTGAGTGATCATGTTCTCTTGATAATCTCTCCAAGTCATGTGTATATTCATTTTGGAAAAAGGGAAAGTTATATCCTCAATACATTGGCCCTTTTGAGGCACGTTAATGGGTTGGTGAGGTGGCATATAATTTTCCTTTTCCACTATGGTTTAGTGCAGCGCACAAGGTCATTCATGTATCTCACTGGAAAAAGTATCATCCTGATCATGACCATGAGATTCGATGGGATCATGTTATCCGAGAGCCATATGCATCATTGATTTATATGATGGTAAAGATTTTGGATACTAAAGAGAATGTATTACGTGGGAAATTCATCGTTCTTGTGCATTTTTTGTGGCAACGTGGTTATGTTTTGGAGGAAACTTTGGAAAGGGAAAAGGAAATAGTTGAGAAACGACCTGAACTCTTTCAAGGAAATAGTGGTTTTCCAATTATTTAAGACAGAAAGGACTATGATAGGGAGTATTTAGAAACCCTTTATTCAAGTATGTATCCCTTTATTTATTTATTTTATGTATGAAAATTTTTTGGGTGATGTTTGTGAAGGTTTGAAAGACTCTTGGAATGTTTTTGGGGGTTTTCGGAAGGTGAACAGTTTTAGCATGATTAATACAAACCATGAAAATCCAATAGAGATTAGTGATAAGTGAGGAATTCAGCTCTGGGTAGGATCATGATTAAGTGAATGGTTTTTACAAACCATATGGTCACCTAGTAGAAACTTTTCATTTGGGGACAAAGGAATTTGAACGATTACATCATGCTTTGCCTACCTGTGTGCTCTGACCATGCACAAAAAAAATAAAATCTGAAAATTTTAGATCTAATTAGTTTTTACACCTATTTGTCTCATTTTCTGTCTATGTCAACCCAAACATGAATTTATATTTTCCTAAAGGATGTGGAGACCATTCCTATTGATCCATGAGTGATTTGTTTGCGTTCCATAGTGCGTTGAAGCCCGATTTCCTCAGCAAGTCTCAGTTCTTAATTGTTTTCCTTAGTTTCTTCAAATTACCTCTCTTGGATTCAAATATATGATCCATTTGGAAAATATATATGATATTTGATGACAAACATGGTGATTTTTTGTATGTGTTGATGTTAGGGAACGAGATCTAAGGTATTTTTTTGGTGTTTCAACCTTGTTTTATTGAACAATTCATAGTGTTCTTCATTTCCAACATAGTTTTCAAGGTAGGTGGATTCACTCTCGACTCCTCTTGACAGAACTAGAATGAGTGTTTTCAAATTTTTTAAATTTCATGAATTTTATTGTAAAATTTTTGTCCAAATCTTGGAAGAAACCTTCTTCAGTGATGATTTTTGAAGATGTGGATTTCTTGTCCAAAGTTCTTGGTTGAATGATTTTAAAATGTTGAATTTAAAATGTCTTTTTAGTTTGATTTATGTATAATGGTTTTGAGAAATTTTTTTCTATAAAAATATTGTTTAATTGAAGTGGTTTTGAAAAAAAATATTTGGAATGGTTTTGGGACAACTGGTTGTTGTGTGTTCATTTTCATTGATGTGGCCATATGGAAAGGGTTTGTGCCATTGAGGCAGTGGAATATGGATACCATGTCATGAATTAGTAGATCCATGTGATACCCCTAATCATTATAAAAATATAACATGATCAAGCATACATGGATGTTTGGATTGAAATGGGTTATGCAAAATGGATTTTTGAAATGGTTTGAAGGACTTGTTTTTTTGTTTTCCATGAAAACTATTTTGTTGAGAAAATGATTGGATTTGATAAAAACTATTGAATTTGTTTTAAATCATTTTATATACTTTTTTATTTAATATTCTAAAATATTCTATTCTAGTGGTGTGAGTGGGGATTTAATTTGGGGAAAATTTACTGAGTTTTATTACTCACCCCATGTTTGGGAACTTTGGTGCATTTGAAGATATCATTTATCGGGACACAATTCAAGACAATGTATCACATTTATTTTTGCGATGAATCAATATAATTGAGCATGGATTGTGGAGTTAGAGGTTGAAGCATATTGGGGGTTTTTGTGTTGGTGTCTTTGAAGTCATATAGATTTTTTTTATTTTGTCTTCCACGTTGTATTTTGATATTGGTCTTGGTTTCTACTTAGTGTGCAAATATAGTTTGGTTTGGGTTGTTATGCATTGATTTTATTACATTTTCATGATGGATCATGTATTTCTTGTTGGTTATGGTTATCTTGGTTGGGTTGTTTTAATTTAAAAAGGAAAATATACCCCCATCTATTAATGAATCCCTTTTAATTTATTGTCATCCTTTGGTGTCTTAGGGATGTATCCTAATGCCAAGTATAAATTCTGTATCAACTCAAGACAATCTATGAGGACGTGATGTTAGAATCCTCCCCATAGACATCAAAAAATGTATATGAAATTCTCAAACTCAACCTTTATCGGCTCAACGTCTGTTATTTCCATTATTCAGTAGCTCAGTTTTCCATCAAGGAACACCTCAGCTATCACCCCTATGTAGCAGTAGCAAACCCACAAAACTATAAATCATACCAAATATGAACTAGTAGCCAATGCATAAGAACTCCTACTAAATATTTTGTCAAAAATCATTTGTGAAACGCACATCTAAGCATCAAAACACCACAATATGGTAGCTTTACCAGGACTTAGATCAGTGCAGTAAACCAAGAAACCCACTTTACAATAGTATGGTGAATCTCTTGACCAGAGCAGCGATGAACCCAAGTATGTACGAATAAATCTGCGAGCCAGTGAGAATACACAAAATTAGCTAATGGAAAAATATATAACACAACAAATATTCAGAATATCATCTCTTTATTTTATCTAGAAAACAAATATTGAGTATCATCATGAGCAATCACTACTAGACATGATCCCTTTAATAGCATGTAAAAGGCTCTTAACATCATTAAAAAGGTACTTTTAATTATAGTGCTAATAAGGGGGGGGATCACCTTTATCATTGTTAAAAAAGTGATGGTAAAGGGGGTCTTTTATCCATGTTAAAAGAATAGATAATAAAGTAACCCCTTTATTAGTGCTATTTTTAGTGTTGATAGTGGTCTTGTTGGCTACAATGTTCATTTAATATGACAAAACACCTTGAAAAAACACGTACTTTCAAAAATTTCTATATAAATTTAATGTGACATCATGAAAACAAAAATGTCATACCATGGTATAAAAAACATTACTATATATATTTCAAACAATGTTTTAGATAATTACATTTAAATTTTCCAAGAAACATTTTAAAACATAAATGTTTCACTTTTTGGTTCCCGTGATCCCCTCTCAAAAGCGTCTGGCCATGGTATCGGTTACCAAAAAAATAATCTCAACCTAAGAAAAAGATTACACCTATATAATAAAACAATTATTCTCTTAGTAATACTATTACGAAATAATTTTAACCTTAATATGAGATAATATATTAATAAAATGTCAATTTTAAATAAAAAAGACACATTTGGAGTTATATCAGTCACACTATGCATCGTATTGAGGTGGGGTTGATTCCTAAGAAAAAACGGCTCATGGATCGTTTTCCTAAAGCATCAAAACAATAAAAATGTGTTTGATCAGTTTTCTGTATGTCACTTGTTCTTCTAATTAAATTAATGTAAATTTTAGATAATTATAAATTTTGAGTTATATCGGTCACACCATGTTTCAGATTGAGTTGTGGCTGATTCCTACCAATCAAAAATTATTGAGGGATCGTTTCCATAAAGTATAAAAACAATCCTAATGTGTTTTCTTAGTTTTCAGTATGTCAGTTTCTTTTCTAAAATTTCATTTCAAATTGGAAACATGTGTTTTGAGTCATACTATTGGAATCATTTATCGATTTTATGTGAGACTACATCATAAATATAAAAAATGATTTATGGACCACTATCCTAAATTATCAATATTGTCCGAGATCCTTTTCTTAGTTTTTTTTGAGTGACATGTTTTGAACTAAAATGTCAATTTTAAACTGATAATAGAAACTTAAATTCATAACGGTCACACCATTCATTATATTGAGGGGTGGTTGATTCCTACTCATCAAAAATGACTCATGGATCGTTTTATTAAACTATCAAAACAATATGAATGAGTTTTCTCAGTTTTTAGTATGTCATTTATTCATTTTACTTAAATTAATGTCAATTTTATTTAAAAATACACACTTAGAGTCATAACTATCACATGGTGCATCGTATTAAGGTTTGATTAACTCCTAAATTACCTAAATTACTCATGGATCATTTTCATAAATTATCCAAATACTGAATGCATTTTCCCAGTTTTCAGTATGCTAGTTGTCTTATTTTTACAAAAAATGTCATTTCAAAATGAAAACGCGCATTTTTAGTCACACCAATCACATCGTGTGTTGGTTTGTTGTGATCCTACTTCATACACGTCACAAATGACTTATGAATCATTGTCCTAAATTATCAATATAATCACATCATGATTGCATGATTTTCAGTGAGTGACACATTTGGAACTAAAATATCAATTATAAACTAATAATGGACACTTGTAGTAATACCAATCACACCGTGCATTGGATTGAAGTTTTCCTGATTACTACATGTCACAAATTACTCATGGAATGTTTTCCTAAAGTATCAAAACAATTTGAATGTGTTTTCTTAGTTTTTACTATGTCACTTATTCTTTTTACTTAAATTAATAGTCACTTTTAAATAAAAATACACTCTTCATGTCATACCCATCACATCATGTATCATATTGAGGTATGATTGACTATTAAATGTCACAAATGACTCATGGATCATTTTTAAAAATTATGAATACAATACAAATGTGTTTTATTAGTTTTCAATATATCACTTTTTATTTTTATTAAATTTCATTTCAATTTTAAATAATGACACATTTAGAGTTATACCGATCACACCATTAATTGGTTTGAGTTATGGCTGATTCTTACTTGTAAAAAATTATTAATTAATCCTTTTACTAAATTATCTAAAAAAATTATGTGTTTTCTTGGTTTTCAGTATGTGAGTTTTGTTTTTTTAACTAAAATTTCTTCTCAAATCAGAATTTCATATTTTGAGCTTTACCGGTCATATTGTGTGTCTTTTTGATGTGAGACTACTTCATAAACATCATAAATGACTTATGAATCATTATCCTAAATTTTCAAGATAATCAGAGTGCAGTTTATTATTTTTCAATGAGTAATACATTTTGATATAAAATTTCAATTTTAAACTGACAACATATACTTTTAGTAATATCAGTCACACAATGAATTTCATTGAGGTGTGGTTGAATAATAATTGTCAAAAATTACTCATGGATAATTTTATTAAATTATGTAAAAAATAAGAATTCATTTTCTTGGTTTTCAGTATATCACTTGTTATTTTTACTTAAATGAATGTCAATTTTAAATAAAAAGACACACTTTGAGTCATACTGGACAAACCGTGTGTTTTATTGAGGATCAGTAGAATTATACAATTAACAAATGACTCATGGATCATTGTCTTAAATTATTAAAACAATCTGAATATATATGCTCAGTTTTCAGTATTTCACTTGTTCTTTTTACTAAAATTAATGCCCAATTTAAATAATAAGAGACACTTTGAGTTATAGTGGCCACACCATGCATCATATTGAGGTGATTTGGATTCCTACAAGTCAAAAATGACTTATAGGTCGTTTTCCTAATGTATCAAACAATCGGAATGAATTTTCTTGGTTTTCAGTATTCGAGTTGATTTTTTTGAAATATGTCATTTCAATCTAGAAACACGCATTTTGAGTCATACCGGTCACATCGTGCATCGATTTTATGTGATAATGCTTCATACATGTCAGATATGACTTACAAATTGATTTATGAAATAATCAATATAATAAGAGTGTGTTTTCTTGGTTTTCAGTGTGTGAGATATTTTGAACTAAACTGTCAATTTTAAAATAATAATGGGATCTTTTAGTCATTCGGTCACACTATGTGTCATTTTGAGGTGTGGTTGATTCTTACATGTCATGAATGACTCATGGATGATTTTACTGAAGTATCAAAACAATCCTAATGTGTTTTCTAAGTTTTCTGTAGGTCACTTGTTCTTTTTTACTTAAATTAATGTCAATTTCAAATAAAAAGAAACACATAGAGTCATTACAATCACACCATGCATCATGTTGAGGTGAGTTTAATTCCAACACATCAAAAATGACTTATGGATCATTTTCCTAAAGTATCGAAACAATACAAATGTGTTTTCTTGGATTTTAGTAAGTCACTTGTTTTTTTACTAAAATTAATGTCAATTTTAAATAAGTAGACACACATGGAATTATAACAGTCACACTATGCATAATATTGAGTTTAAGTTGATTCCAATACATCATAAATTTCTTATTTATCATTTTCCTAAATTATTAAAAAATACTAATGTATTTTCTCATTTTCTAGTATATCATTTGTTCTTTTTACTAAAATTAGTGTCAGTTTTAAATAAAAATACACACATAGACTTATAGTGATCACATGGTGCATCAGATTAAAGTGAGGTTGATTCCCACACATCAAAAATGGCATATGTATTGGCATCCTAATGTATAAATACAATATGAATGTTTTTGTAGTATATAATATCTAACTCATTATTTTTTACTTAAATTAATCTCAATTTTATATAAATAGACACATGTCGAGTTATAACAGTCACACCGTGCTTCATATTGAGGTGTGATTTATTCCTAGACATTAAAAAAGAATTATGGATCATTTTCATAAATTATCAAAACAATCCAAATGTGTTTCCTTGGAATTTATTTTTTCACCTTTTCTTTTTACTAAAATCAATGTCAATTTTAAATAAATAGACAAACTTACAGTAATAATGGTCACACGATGCATCTGATTGAGGTTTGGTTGATTGCTACACATAAAAAAATTACTTGTAGATTTTTTTTAATAATGTATCAAAATAATAAGAATTTTTTTTTGGTTTTTGGTATGTAAATTATAAATAAATTGACATAGTTATAGTCATACTGGTCACGAAAATTTCCATGCGGTATTATCACTTTCATATAGGTTCCTAATCCTCATAATAAATGGAAAGTACCATATAAAATTCATAAGAATGAATTCGTCTCTCTTGTATAAAGAATAACCTTAATTTTTACATTGTATAAGTGATTTTTGTTCCTTGTAAAATAGTAGAGTCATTCTAATATGTGTGTATCCTTTTAGAGATCATACTCATCAAGTGTAGAATACATTTGGCAACATATGTTCGACTTGAGATCTCATTATCTTCTATGAGAATGTCATTCAACAGATAAAGTAGTTATATAAAATTGGCATCACTCTATCTATTGCCTATTTTAAAATTATACAAATTTAGTATGGCTAAAAAGGCTGTATATTTAGTATAACCAGCACACAATGGAATATTTTGACAACTCTTTAACATCTCAATCAATTTTGGGAAATCATGAAGTTCAAATTAAAATTTCCTTATCATTTCCTCAATACGGTCACCATCATTATTCACATCCTTTATATGTTCTTCTTCATTATCCACACTTGTAATCATATCAAATGATCCATAAAACAGAGTGTTATCTCAGCCACTGGCTACATTTCATTTTCCCCCATGTCTATTCCAGCATTTATAACTTTGATATATTTTATGACAGATCAAGTGTTCTTCCAACTCCTCTTGACTAATTAGTCTTTTATAACAACAACGTAAACATGAAAAAAGGATTTAATATGGGGAATATGCATGATCTTTTTCCAACATAATGAACTCTTTCACTCCATGTTCATACTCTTTTGTAAAAAAATTGGCATCCATCCATTATTTATTCATATCCATCATATTTAATTTAGTAATACTAATATTTAAAATAATTAATTCACAAATTTTTGATATAAAAATTAACCAAGGATAAAAAAATAAATATTAAATATATATTACAAGGGTTAAATCACCAGTTTAAAAACAAAACATCATTTTCTAACATTTGTAACACTTTCAAATCACCCAAACTCTTGGTTTAAAATCCAATTAACATAAGAATAATTTTTAAAATATCATGTTGGTGATTACCATTGATTCCTATTGGTCGATAGTTCTCTACAATGAGTCTTTATATCATCTGATGTTCAAATCCAGAAACCCCTTTAATGGATCATCCATTTTGAAATAGTGTTATAGCTCCACTAAATAATTGAGATATAAAAAACTAATTAAAAACCTTCCAGTGCTCCTTCCAAAGATTCACCATTAATCATTAAACTAAAACAACCTCATAAATTATATTTGGTATTATACACCCCATGTTTTATATCAGTCATGATATAATTAATTCATATAGAACCCCATCTATTAAATTGAACTCATCATCTATTTTAGGTTACCCCTCTTTTGAATCTTTTAAATATTCATCTAAGGGACCTATCACTTTTTTTAACTTTCTCATTTTGAATATTTTCAAAAACCTTCTAGATATACTCCAACTAAGTCAGGAAGAGGTTAAATATTTTAAGTCTCCTTCAATATTTATCCCCAATATCCACTTTACAGAACCAATGTCCTTTATTTGGGATCTTCTAGATAAATCAATATTCATCTCTACCAACCTTTCCTTCATCTATCCAACTAAGGGAAATTCGTCCACATAAAGAAGTAAAATGCCAAAAATTTCATCATAATACACCATCATATATTAGAAATTATTTACATTACACTACATTAACATTAATTCTATTATGAAATCAATGTAATTCAAGTTACACTATCTTGGTTCCAATTTAATCACAAAAAAATTCCATTTGATATTGAAAAAAACCATCTATTCAATTAGTCGTGAAACCTTCTAGTTGATCTATATAGATATCTTCCTATGAATCTCCATGAAGGAATATAATCATGTCAACCATTTTTTCTAGAAATCAACCTTCATTGGAAACCAAGACAAGAACCATCTAAATTTTTATACTCTTCATAGAATGAGAGAAAATATAACTGATGTCTAATCCTTCTAACTGTTGAACTACATTTACAACTAAATAAACCATGTACTATTTCCTATCATCCAATTTCTCCTTTAGTTGATAAATCTTACTGTTATATATATCCATCATTCCTGGTTCCAATTCAATTGTCTAAAATGTATCAAAATCATATAGGGAACTCATTTAATCATTAATTTTGTACTCACACTACAATGAGTCCAATAGTTGTCCTATGTTGAATCCTAAAAAATAGAAAAACCACTTGACTAACCCACTTATGCCTCATTAGGCACACTATTATAGATTAATCAAACCATACAATTAGAGGAAACTATCTAGTGTGTGAGCTAACTAGTGTAGTATATATCTGGACATATTTCCTAATTCCTAGGGTTCCCATGTATCCAATCAAGTGGAAGTGAGAAACAACATTCCAATTACCATCACATGAATAAATATAATATAATTAGTAAGACACATCTAAACTATAATACCATCACAAGAAAGATACCTTCTACACATCCGTGAATAATCATCAAGAACTTTATATTAGTAATCAATTGTATCCTCAGATGTAAAATACGGAAATAGATATATAAAACAAGGGGCCTAATTTTGAGGGTTTGACCAACATAAATTTAAATTCCTTTTTGAAGTTAAAAACTATCCTTGGAAATATATATTGGGATACCAAGTTACAAAACTAATATTTAAATATATATTTCGTTGAAATGTACTGTAAAAGACAATTTAGAAATGAAAACCACCCATGGAAACCATTTCAAACACAAAAACCACTTTGAAAACAATAATCATCTCCATTTAAGGGACATTCAAAAACAAAAATTCTGTTTAATTTTATAAAACAACTTATCACGAAATTCACACTATTTCAAATAAACCATTAAAATTCTATATTCATTTTAAAATGTCACCTAGGGAATTTACATATTTACGTGGCATTCTAAAAAATATAATTAAAACATAATCACCTAGAGAACCATATGTTCCAACTGATAAATTCCATGAAAAACATTTGAAACTCATCAAGGGCATAATATATTATCATAATCTTATAAGAAATGGTTTTAAAGAAACTCAAACATCCAAGACATATTATGAAAATGGATTATATAGAAACACATACCTTATAATTATGAGTAACTAATATACTATAACATGAGGAGCCCAAAAATGGAGACGATGATGTTTATAAGACCTATACATCAAAATTATGAAGAAAGGGAATGGAGGAGAGTTTATCTTGGAGGGGGTTCTGTGATAGTGGTGGGGTTTGATGGCATCAAATAGGTCGACAGTGGCCAAAGTAGCGTCGATGGTGGCAGAGGAGGGGTTCAGTAGTTGGGGAGAGGTTCTTAGCGGTAGAGGAGGGGTTCAACCGTGGATGTGGGGTTCAATGGTGGAGGTGGGGTTCAGAGTGGAGGTTGGGTTTGTGACAGAGGAGGGGTTCGCAGATGTAGAGGTGGTGTTCGGCAGTGGAGGTGGGGCTCACATCAGAGGTGGGGTTCGCGGTGGAGGCAGGGTTTGGAATGAAAGAGGAGGGGTTTAGGGGCGGAATTAAAGGTTGGAATCCACGAGAGCCTAGGTGTGCAAGAGAAGAATATGATTGTTATGGTTCATTTATAATATTTGGTAAAGATTTTATCAATGATACTTAAATAGAACTGATAAAGGTATGTTTTATCAGCACTAAAATAGGAAGCACTAATAAAAATACATTTATTAGCGATTTTTTAGTGCTGATAATGATAGGCCTTTATCAGTGCTAAAATTGTAGTACTAATAAAGACACATTTAATAAGTTCTTTTTTCGCACTGATAAAGGCATATCATTATGAGTGCTAAAAAAGCGCTGATAAAGATATAATGTTAATAATTTATTATTATTATTATATATATTTGTACAATTATATATATAATTAATAAATATTCATTTATTTATAATAATAACTATAAATAAATAAATATTGATTTATATTTATATATGCAATAAATATTTTTAAATAATTTTATGTATTTATAAATATTATAAACAAATATATAATTATTTATAATTGTAAATTTATGATAAATATATTTATTATATTTATAAGTATTCATAATAAATATATTTATTATAAATAAGTTTAAATATATATTTATTTATATTTATAACTATATATTTATATATTTTTTAGTGAAAAAGGGAATTCCCATGTGTGTCCTTTTCAAACCCTCCACACAAGGGAACCCACCACCCCATGAGAAGGTCACTCTAGAGAGATCCCTAGCTGGGAAGGAGCTCTTGCTAGCCGAGATGGCATAGCATCCCGAAGGGTGACAACCCGGGCGGCAATGGTTCGTCAAGAAATCCGTCAGCATGGGTGGGTTGTGCCTCATTTTGCCCGCCTAGTCAGAAACCAGGTGACCCAGCAAGGAAGTGGATCCCGGGGGAGAGGTTCACCCTGAAAGCGGACTCCCAGGATTCGAACCCTGGACCTCCCAATGAACGGCCTTGTTGTACCCCTCTCTTTCACCACTATGCCACCACCAAAGCAGTTACTATAAATTTATATATATATATAACTAAATAATTATAAAATTACAATAACCGTATTTCTTATATTTATAAAATTATAAATATATATAATTTATAAATTAATTATATATTTATAAGATTATAAATATAATAAATATATTTTTTATAATTTTATTACTATTTGAATAAATATTTATTTATTTATAATTGTAACTATAAATATATATATATATATATATATTTAAATAGTTATACAATTTTAAGAACCATATTTTTTATACTTATAATTTTATAGATATATATAACTAACATATTTATTTTAATTTTATAATTATTTAAGTATATCTATATTTATTTAGAAATATAATTATAAATATTTTTATTTATTTATAAATATTTTTATATATTTATAAATATATTTATAACATTATAATTATAGTAAATATATTTACTATTATTTTATAATTATTTAAATATATAATGACTTATGGACCCTCTACCCCATTGTAAATTGGCACAACCCCAAGGTTGGCCACCTTAGGCCTTATTAGGGACGTGTGGTGGGATGGTGGTGAGGCCACTCTAATACCTCATTACCTAAATACACATTTAAATGATATTTAGGATGGTGTTTGGGGTTATCAACGGGAGATGCTTCCGATTTTACCCCGATAGCATTAGGGTTCAGTGACGACAACGGTTGTGGTGGGACAACTATCGGCACGACAGTGGTCCATATATTGCTGGTGTGCGGCCTCAATTAGGGTTGATTAAATACTTATAGGACTTGAAATGATGGCTCATCCTCAAGGGTTCATACTCATGATGAGTCAATTGATGAGTGCACTGTGAAGCATTCCTTTTCATTCTTCAAAGGACCTTCTGCTTTCAACATTCTCTATAATGGTTCTGTCACTCCTGTCAAGGTGGATTAGGTTGCGGTATCTGATAGAATTGAATTTGGTAATCACTCTATTATTGCTCGACTCATCTTGCATCAGGGATCTATTCCTTTGAAGGTTGATGAGTTGGTTTAGCGATTGGGGAAAATTTGGGGTTTTTACAATTCTCAATGTGTGTTGCTGGGTCATGGATTCTTCCACATGTTTTTTCCCTTGGAGGCTTTAAAATCTTGTACTATGGGGTTTGGATCCCTCTTTTTGAATCCAGAATCTATTCACGTTAAAGAATGGGATCGTTGTTTTGATCCTTTGAATGCAGATAATTACTCTACTCATATTTGGGTTCAAATTTATGGATTGCACTGGATTCTTTTGAATCCAAGAATCCTCCATGAGGTAGCAATTTCACTTGGTTTACCCATAAATATGGATAAAGCTTCAGAATATGTAACAACCCGAACTATTATAAGTTAAATTTCTATTTTGATTTAATTAAATGTATTATTTTTTAAAATTGATATAGAAAACACATTCACTCCATTTGTTTTATTATATCAAAATGTATTTAAATGACTACTAAGTATCATTACTATTGATAATATAGTCATTGAATAGTGATCACATGACTAGTATTAATATAGGGGTTTCACAAATCCTTTCGACACAGACAATGGAGGTGATTCCCTCAACCCATAGGATTGTTACCTATGAAGCCCATTTATTGGAGCATATGAGGGATAAATCATTTCTAAGATTTTCCCTAGACCAATCCCAAGCCTACATCCAACAACTTAAGCATAAGAGAAACCGTCAATTGGAGAAGTTCAATCTCATTCAGATCACGGCCCAAACCTTGTTCACCGAATGGCCCCATGAAATCTCTACCATCGCACACCTTACTGTTAGGGAATATAATGGTTTAATAAAGGTATATGTATCAATACATTATAATTATAATTATGTACATTATTTTTGTATAGAATAACGAATATACTTTTATTTTTTATAGTTTTTAAGGAACAAATATTAGTTTTGGGTAATATTCAAATTGAATTAAGAAATATAATTTTATTAATTAATAAATAATATTTTAATAAAAAATTATAATTAAAATAATTTTATTAAATATAAATTATCATATAATTTTTATGAGGAAAAATGTAATTTTTATTAGGGTTTAAAAACTATTTTTGTGAAAACCATCCAATTTTCAATAAATGTCGGTTTTTGTTTTAAAAGTGAAAATTGAAATATTTATAAAATTATTTTGATAAAATAAATATTATTTATGGAATCAATACATAAAAATTATCCATTTTTGATTTTTCATAATTTTATGAGACAGTCAAATTTTTTGGGTAAAAATTCCATACCATATAAATATATAGTGTGTTTTATGACATCATAACGACACAATAGTGTTGTAATTAACACTATAAAAGGATTATTAGGCCAAATATAAGTATTAAATCTAAAATAATGTGATTTTAAATTTGTTTTACTTATATTATAATAGAATCCTCCAAAATGTATAATATATTTTATGATTTTAAGATCATTTATTTAACAATGTTACTCATCTCCACATAATCAAGGACAATATTTTCATATATTCAGTACATGGAATTATAAAATAACTTTTTCCACTCCACTTTGGAAAAAACCATGGGTAAAAACAATTATAATGTTTGTGGTTTTGAATATATAATTATATAGATTCCAACACGTGCGTTTCTGAAATATTAAATAATTCCTATCTCATTTCCTATATAAAACCCCACAAGATCCCACTTATATTCACTATAAATACTTTTAGTACACCCTTAATCTTTCTTCCAATTTATATAATCCTCCCATGGCACCCCAATCTCTCAATAATCCCCTCTTGAAGCATTTTAAGTCACACACCCAATTAAGGGTTCTTTCTATTCTCATTTTTATCCAAGATTCCTTATATTGTTACACCCTCTTATTTTCATTTAAAAATGATGGGGTATATTTTCTCACCTCCCCCATACTACCCTTATTATGTTTGAGTTATTATATATACCTTTCGCACTCATTAATCCCTCCCATTTACACTCGTTACCTTGCAAAAATTTCATAAGAGTTATTCAATTTCTCCTCTTTCTTCAAGATTCTTTATTATGTTATGCCTTATATTTCAAAATTACTTATGTAGGTACATGTATTTATATTAAATTATTACTTTAAATTTCATTTATATATAATGTGACACCCCTTTTTCTCTCATCACCCATTTTTATGAATTTTTATTTCACGTCGTTAGGCTGTTGAAATTACACTGTGATTCTCTATTCCAAAACTATTATGTAAGTGAATACCATACCCTTTCCCCATCAAGGGTGTTCACTTTTATACACATATAATTTTTTATACAGGACTTACATATATTTATTCCACATTCCTTGATCTTGGAATAAATTATTATGATGAATGAATCAATTCTTTATGATCTATGTGACACAGTTAAGCATGATAATGAAATGAAAGTGATGGGTGTGCCAAGAATTATATAATGTCGCAATGAATTGGGTTATTTTTAGTATCATTATATGAAATTTTGGGATAGGGGTTTACCTTATTCATTTATGAGACATTTTACACTATGATGTCTTGGAAGTTTATCCTTGACCAATGTTTCAATGTTTTAAGTTGATGCCACATTTCCATTTTATGATTATCATGTTATATCATGCCTTTATTTTCAAGATTATTTTATTCTCAATTTTTTTATGAATGTGGTTCTTTGGTTAAAAACTATAACACCATTTATTTAAAAATTATGCTTATAAGAGTCTAGAATATTAGATAAGATTACAATATTTCACATGAAGGGGGAGCAAGTCATCAGGGAGATCCCCCAACCAATTTTAGTCCTAAATCACTATTTTATTGGAAAGGCCATAAGCAACTATGTTCACTTCATGATAAGTATGATTTGTAATATGGTTTATGTATTGCAGTGAATGGAGACATTCCATCTAACATGTAGTAATCTACTAGGAAATTTGTGCAACACCATTCCAAATTGCTTAGACAATGGTGGTCGAGTCACCCTCAATCCATATATTGTTCCATCCTTGTTTCTTGGAAAAGGAAATAGCATGAATGATGCTCATCATTTCAACATCTAAGGAGGATGCAATACCAAATCCTCCAAGGTGGCATCTGAGGATCTGACCAAGATTATTTCTAAATATGGCGATGTATCCCTCGGGTCTCAGGTTTCCTTTTGAAGCTCCGTCAACATTAATCTTAATCCATCTAGGAGGTGATTGTTGCAAAAAAACATCAAATTTGTACTGTGGTTTATACTCCATTGATATTCCTATTTTTTAATATGTTTTTTCTTCCACATGTTATTCCATGTTTATTCCATTACTAGGCTTTATATCTCGCCCCTTTCTTATGTATGTCCTCTTATTATCCCATGAAATGGTAAGTATGAAATAATGTTGTGGTCATGTAAAAGATGATTTCAAAAATGATGTTGTATTTCATGTTTTAAGTTGTTATGTAATGTCCCTAATTTACTAATACACTATACTTATCAATATTTTTGGGTTTTATTAAGTGTAATTTTAGTTCATTAAATCATGTATGAATGTAATAAAAATAATAGGGTTGTTATAGTTGGTATTAGGGGAAATTTTAGTTATTTTTAGGATTATGATTAGAAAAATCAGGTGAAATTCTTAGGTATAATACTAATTATAAGAAAAACATCCCTAAATCTTGTTGAGTATATAGTAAGTGATTTATCATGCAAATAAATACCTGTCTGGATATGAACAAGTGGTTGTGGCTCTGGCATAGATGTATCTAGGGGTAAAACCCAAAAACACCGCTTTGAGTTTGACTCGAACGGGATCTGCTGAATGAAAATGGGCCTTGCTACACTCTTAATTTTATAATTCTAGGGGATATTCTTTTATAAATTCATAATCTTAGTATGAACCATTATTAAGGGTATAAAAAAATTCAATAATAATTTATGTTAGGAAATAGATCATAGATAACATTTATTAAAGCCAAAATATTCATAAGTTAAGGTAATAAATGTAATTTATATTTTATCACTTTAATATAATTGGATTCCAATTTATATGTTTAATAGTATAAATCAATTACCCCTAGTTTTCCTTTCATTCTATCCAGTGTCTGGTAATAGGAGGAATTGGGCTAGCCTCTGATGCAAAGATCAATGTAATGACTACCCTAATGAGATTCCCAATCCTATGGGAGTGGGAATCACAAACATTGTCATGATAATATCTTAGTTAACTCATGTTTTTAACAGAAACATAGATCAAGAGGAAAGTCCACCCCCCCCCCAATAAAGAACATGTCACAATCAAGATATTCATGAGAAAAATGCCTCATACTTATAATGGATCATCTGATCCCTCAATCACTGAACAATGTATCAAATTTATTGAGAACATATTTTCCATCCTTCAATTATCTGAATAAGAGAAGTTTCTTCTAGATACTTATCATATGGAGGGTTAAGCTGATCAATGGTGGACATTGATCAAAAATAATATTTATGAGGAAGAGATTGAGGCAATGAGATGGATGTATTTTTGGAAAATGTTTTTCAATAAATATTTTCCTCGCACCCTCCAACTTAATATGAAAAGTAACTTCCTTTACCTCAAGAAAAAAGATGACAAATCCATCAGAGCATATGAGTAAAACCTCGTATGGCTTAAACGATACACCTCCGGATTTGTCGTTACCCTAAAATTCAAGGTCAAATGCTTCATTGGGGGGATAAAACCTAGCCTACGTAAATCCATGGTGATCTTTGACTTTAATAGACATGGGGAAATTGTCCAATGTGCCCTCAAAGTTGAAATGGAAACCAACAAATCTTAGGGATATCAAAGGGATAAGAAGCGGAAGGTGGGGTAAAATTCTACTGGTTCGATAGAGAGATCTAACGGTGCCATGAAATTTCAACACCCCACTTTTTAAAGGTGTGGAATGAAGCACCCTAGAAATTTCATAAAGGGGATGAGGAAATTCTTTAGTTTCAAGAAATAATGGACCCTAGCTAGAAATTTCTGGCAAGAAAACCCCGCTACTGCCCTAGAGGACATGAATGCTTCAGTAAACCCTCAATGCGTTGTTCATTGCTACAACATCAAATAACCAGGTAATTTCTCACACCAATGTACTAAGCCAAGGGTTTTTTGAGGCAACCAACAACCTACAAGGCCATAAGAGTGATATTGTTCCATCACTACTGCCAAAGTGAATCCTAACATGAAGTGGTGATAGGTACACTAGTCCTTCATACAAGAATAGAAAACATAATTTTTTATTCTGGTTCTATGCATTATATTATATGCCAATGTTTTTGTAGAATAATCCAAACACCACCACAACAAATGGAAGTATAGATTTCATTGAAAATGGTAACTGGGAAAATTATAGCAATCCATGTATATAAATCCTCCCCTATCACAACTTGTGGATTGAACATCATGGAGAACCTTATGATACTTCACTTGGTTGAATTTTATGCAATTCTTAGAATGGATTTTCTTTCCATATATAGAGACAACAAAAATTTCTGTGAGAGGGAAATCACTCTCCATATAGAAAATCATCCTTTGATTCTATATAAGTGCTAGGAGGAGGATGAATATTATTTAGAACCATCATCCCAAGAATGGATATTACTGTCATATGATCATGTGTATCTTTCTTAGATGATCTATTCTAAGGAAGGAATCATCCTTGAAGACATTCTTATTATGAGGGAATTTACTGATGTGTTTTCCAAGGAATTTCATGGTCTTCCTTGTAGAGACCTGAAGCTTAACGTACATATGCATTACATACTTTTGCGGAATACTTAGTATATAACAAAAACACACACACAAGGACCGTAATAGTTTACTGTCTTTGGAAACTTGGAATATAATCTTCTCATCATGGTGAAATATCTTAAACATCTCCCATAAAGATCTTTTTTTACCTAAAACCTTTCTTTATATCCTGGGGAAAATAAAACATAAAAGGGTGAGCTCAAATTCTCAGTAAGGGTAAACAAAATAAATGTCATTCACATCATATACATAAGAACATAACTTTTGGAAATCTTAACCTGCAAAAGAAATCATAATTTCATAACATGGGATAAATCATGGCAGTGAAATGTAATAACAATAATCATAACTTAAGACATGAATCTTTGTGGCATTCACACATAATCATAGAGAATAATTTCTTGTTAGTCAAGACTCATTTCCAAGACTATCTTAGTGGACAAAGTCCCTTTCTAAACCGAGTCACCCTCGTTTCAGTCCTGTTTCACTGAACCGGTATAACCTACCATTCCAGCCATGTCTATCCCATGAGATATAAAATCTTTACCCAATGCATTGGAGGGATATATAGGTCCCACCCATCTCATAATGATACCATTCTTATGTGTGCCACAAAAACATAAATCATACATCATTGCATAACCCATATAATAAAAATGGGAATCTTAAACATCGGGACATCATAAAACAATTCATATAAGATAAAGGAATTCATAAAAATATTTCCATTACAACATAATCAAATCCATGTAATAATAGGGATAGAAACAGAACCCTTTATTATCTTATATGGAAAATAATTTTGATAAAACACTTGAACTCCATTCTTGAGGAAAATATCCTTTCTACTTCAAAAACATTTTCCTTTGTTAACATGTCTTACAATTTTAAACTAAAAGAAGTTGATTAAAAATAAACTTGAAAACTTGTAAACGAAGATTCTTGGAAATAATGTTTTAAAAATCCATTCATGTCGTATAAGTTAAAAAAACATTCTTCTCGTACTTTTGTCGGAAAAGTCAAAAAAGTACCTCGTACGAAAAACGACAAAAGATTCCTTTAATATCTTTTACTAAAAACTCACCAAAGGGTAAAATAGGATTTAAACAATTGTAGGTGAATGGAAATAATATTACATATTGAGTAAACATGGATTTGGATGATAAAATACACCCCAGTAAATACCAAAGTATAAACAACCTCGGATAAAAATGACATTGTAATATTTCCCTTACCTTATGTCTGATATGCTTTGTACGTATCCGAACCTCCTGTATAATGATTTAAATAATGTCATTAACTTATTAAAGAATCATATTCATTGTTATTATATCATATATGGTTCACTTATGACTTTATATTACCCGTTCTTTTGTAAATTCCATGTTAAAGAAGCGTTTTGGGTAAATCGTTTCATTTATCGTAGGTGTTTGGACTTGTTGTTCTTGACATTATTATTACTTATATCATTATTTACATAGTTCCAGAATATAAAACATGATTTATATATCATATATATTCAGTATATATATATATAATAGATAGATAAATGAAATGAAACACACCGTTCATGGAGACGGTAGTTCGTACGTACGCATGAACGCTGTTTTCCTTTCCTTATTGTCTTGAATGGAAGTAAGTAGATGACATAAATATATATATACATAAATCCAGTAGATTTAACATGTCATATATTTCAGTATTATTCATTATATATACTTTATAATCATTCATGAATGGTTAATGTGGAGAATGAATCTCATCGCATCGTGGAGACGGTAGTCCGTACGTACGCACGAGCGATGATATCATTCCCATGGTCGTGGAATTGTGTTGAAGTGTATGTATACTATTTCAGTATCAGTATCACTTTATAATAATCATATATAGTTACTCATTACACCATTATACCCATCCAATTAAGGTGGTGGCGGAAAATAGATTACACCACGGCGTGGAGACGGTATTCCGTACGTACGCACGCGCGGTGATTTCCTTTTCCCGTAGGATGGATAGAAGGTTAATTAGAGTTGTTTAATATTTATAATAACATATAATTATATAAGAAATACTGATGTTATTACTTTATAATGAAACAACTAAATAAGAATAAGTTGAAGAAGAAATAAATTGAAAAAGATCGGTAATTGATATTACCTCTTTTTGACGTGCCTTCACTTAACCTCCACTTAAAGAACTAAGGATGGTCTTTGGAGAAGACCAAGACCTCTAGGATGATACTAGGGAAGTGGAGAAGATATTTTGTCAGGGTTTGGCCGAGCTTTAATGCTCAAATTGGTGTGAGGAGGAGAGGGAGGAGGTGCCCTTTTATAAGGGAGGAGAGGGGCACCTTTGGAATTCTTAAAAATGTTAATTTATAATAAATCTAACCCCACTTAAAAACCTCCAAAAATGACTCATATTCTAAGATTAGATGAGATAGTGTTGTAATCTCATCAACCAATAAAATTTAGGCATGTTTGGATCTTATTTTAAACCTTATCATTTTGATTTATCCTTATTTTATCTATTTAAGTTTATTTGTGGTAATAAAATTGTAAATTTTAAATTATAACAAATAATTAATTATTTGTTTTGAATTTTCCATAATTATTTACTTTATAACATTATAGACCATATAAATTTAAATTTATAATTTTTAAATATTTTTGTGATTTTTAAACAATTTTATAATATGTTATAACAATAGTGTCAATTTTGACACTATTCATTTATTTGAATTTAAATAAAATATATACAGACGATATTTTCGAAATAAAAGCTTTAATAGATTAATAAAAGGTAATATGTATATATAAAATTATTGGATCACATTAAATAGTTCATATAATATTTATTTTATTATTTTTAAAACCATTTATTTGGTTTATCTCTTAATAAAATAATTACTACACCATTTTTGTATAATTATTTAATATACTTATTTGTTGCATAAAAATTTAAAATAAAATCCTATGATGAATATACATATATTACCTTTCACAATAATACTTTTACTCGAATTTATCATCTTAAAATCACAATATGTAAATTGTTATATTTATTAAATTATGAAGGTGACAACTTTGGCATCATTTAAAATAAAATAATATAAGTGTCATAATTGGTTGTATAAGACTCCAAATGGTCAAATATTCGACAATTGGATGATTATAGTTTAACTTTACATGACAAATATGTTTTGGTCAGGGTTTTGGGCCTTTTATGGTCACTATTAGTTTAATAAAAACTATATTCTTGTTTTTTCACTAGATAAATAATTTCTGCATCACTATTGTGTCACAATTAATGATAATTTTTTAATCCCAAAAAATTATAAATAAATTCTCATGATGTAGATAATTTTGTTAGATTTCTGGAAACTATTCATGTTAGAAGTTTTATGATGTTTATCACTAAGTTAAAATTATTATACTTGTAATATTTAAGAGAGTGACATGTTGTCACTTTCTTTGGTTTTAATAATAATTAAATTATTTTCATGGTCAAAAGTCCATAAAATGAATCTAATCCGCCCCTTAGTTGATATGGGTTTACTTTTAACCATCAAATAGAATTTTATCATGTGTTAGGGCAATTTTATAATATTATATTTACCCTTAATTACCCGATTTACCTTTAACTATGGTAAATAAAATTTACCGTAGTTACTATTCATAATTCCCAAAAATAAAACGTAGCCTATTAACATAATTTGGACCCACTGATTACAAATATGGAATCCATTTTTTCAAATTCAATACACAGAAGTTGCAGAAATTAAATTAAAATTAATCCCGTTGTCGAATGTAAACGGGTTTTTGTTTAAAACATTGCAAAAGATTGAATTGATTTAACCTACGAATTCAAGGTAAAATCAATGATAATGACATAAATTATATTAAATGGTAAAAATATATTCTATTTATACTTTAAAACCATTCAATATTATAATTTAACCACATAAGATATTATGATGAAAAAAGTTGTTTTTAATTAAAATATAGCGTGTTTTTACTATTCATTAAAATCTGAATGTTACCAGAATAATATGAAAAAGTTATCCAAAGTAAATTTTTATTTCTTAATTCCAAAGAAGAATTTTATTTTGTCAAATTGAACTTATAAAAATGTCAAAAACTAGATTTAAAGTGGGTGTGACATCAAAAGGCGGCAAAACTGCATTTTTTGAAAAATACTTATTTTACCCGAAAAATTGATTTTGTTCTTATACCATGTTCTAGAAAATGTGTAAGATGAATAATAATGTTATAAAATTCAAAATTTAGTTAATATTATTCATAAATGCTAGTTCATAATAATATTATAATAATATATCGTTGTTTAGTAAAACCCGGTATTTCATACAACACACGCTATCGAGGAAGGTCGCGATTGCGTGTAATGCAAGCCAAGTCAGGGTTGCGTGTTGTGCAAGAATCCTTTGTTGTTTCGTATAATGAAATCCAACCATATTTCATTTATACATTGAATATATATATATATACTCAATGTTGCGTAGAATAACTATTATCAAAATTGTGAGTAACACGATCCAAGAATAGTGTTGCGTATACTGCAAGCTAATACGGTGTTGCGTATAGCGCAAGGTAATCTTGGTGTAGCATACAACACAAGACATTAATGAAATTAAAAGAATATTTTTCATAAAATCTTGGGGTGTTACATTCTACCCCCCTTAAAATGAATTTCTCCCTCGAAATTCGTCGGGGTTATAAATGGTTTACTAATCGAAAGTTTGCTTAATTGAAACCCACATCGTAAAAAGGAATACCAAAACATGGCTTTAAAAACTAAAGTATGAAATGTAACGGTTATCCAAATTAACTCATCACTGGGTTTCCACGTAGGGGGACATGGGTGAAAATATGGATATGGAACAAAAATCTAACCATCAAGTTCTGATGGAGTGTGGTAGAGAACATGGCTATGAAAAAGCCAACAATCACAAAGCTATTGATTTTTGATGATCTAAGCTACCATCTGATTCATCGGATATAAGGGAACTTGAACAACATTTTTGGTTTTCAAGATCATTTCCCTAATGTTGATGAATTAAAAGAAATACTTGCATGATTTTGGAACAATCTCACTATTGTTCATGAATTGAACAATTTCCACTTCATTCCTTAAAGAAATGAAGTTGAATTTGTTATCTGTGATGTGTTAGCAGATCATGGATAGAATGATGGGTCATTCCATCTCTTTCAAACAAAAGGTTAGAAAAAGTTATAAGTCCATCTTATGGTTAGATTAATCATATATGGTTCCAAAAATGAACTTATAATTCATATATCATACCTCTTAATAAAATAAAACTAGTTTCTACTAACCAGGGACTTCCTGTAGGCCAGTGGTAGGCGATAAAGGCTAGTCGCACTTCGGTTGTGGGTTCGATTCCCACAGCATTGTCCGACGCGATGGGTTGTCGCCCTTCCTGCAGGTTGTCCTTTTTCTAAAGCTATATTACATCCCATCAAAAATATCAAAAACGTTTTATCCTTAAAAAATACTAACTTATGTCCAACATAATCCATTCCAATCTTCAGGCTTATCTAAAATACTTCGGTCCAAGCTCATAGTATAAAGAAAATGATCACGTGAATGCCATCATTTATCCCTCATATATCATAAGATATATCTTGTTGGTCAAATTACAAACATGTGAATACCTTAATCATGTATTCTCTTGAAGAATGAATATCCATTGAACATTAGTGAAAACATGAATATAGTTAAAAGTTAACACTTTCCACATACCAAAATACTCAAAATTCTATATACTCAAACCATGATATCACTTATTCCTTATATCAATCATGAGCTCATGAATACAATCAAACATTTCATTATCTTCTTATTCCTTCATTATGTGCATATCATCTACTTTACAAAAATATCTAAATAACATTCCATGGTTACTGGTACCATTCAACATATACTTTCAAATACTTTTAGGAAAAACAATAGTGTAACAATCCTTAGATGATTCTTTATTCCATAGTACCATTAACTATACAACATAGCTCTTGATAAACATACAATCATTCCACTACCTTCTAAAACAACCGACTGAGCTTCAACAATTCTTTCAAATCATATATCATTTGTAGTCTCCTCATCATCATCCATATAAATACTACCTATATGACCATGCTGATTCTCTTCATGAGATTTTACATTAGGGCATTGGTTTGTATAATTCCCGTACATTCCACATTTAAAACATCTAATCATTGTTGATGTCGTAGAAATACCATTGTCCTTGTCCATGGTGTTAACTGAACCTTTTCCTTTGCACTTACTGGCTTTGTGTCCTTCTTTTCCACACCCAAAGCATCTTCCAGTTCCTTTGAAACAATCTCCCTGATGCCTCTTCCCACATGATTTACATGAGGGAAATTGAACTTTCTTTCCTCTATGATCATCATGAAACTCCATCTTTCTCTTATTAGCTGAGTTAGAAAACTTACCAAATTTTACTTATTGATCATATTATGAGATTGCTGATTCGGCATAATAATTATGTTTGGACTTCCAAATCCCATTTCATTTGGTTGCTCATGAAGAATATCATTCCATTGTCCATCATATCCTCCATTATCGTGAATCATCTTGTTTCCAGGCATTTTCTAAAACCCAAAAAGAATAGTGTGGGAGGAAAAAATCATAATAAAGGGGGAGTAACTTCAATATATAACATATTTGGTTTAATCTAATATTGTTACCATTGTTCTAGGACTATATTCTATATGTATACTTATCCTTAGGAACATCTCTAGACATACCTTAGAAATATCTCTAGGGATCTCACTAACGTTTTCGCATCCTAGATTCCAAAGGTTGACTAAACCTTTCCTCTGATACCAACTATAGAGACCTAAATCTTAACGTACATATACATTACATTACTTTTGCAGAATACATAGTACATAACAAAAACACACACACAAGGACCGTAATAGTTTAGTGTCTTTGGAAACTTGGAATATAATCTTCTAATCATGGTGAAAGATCTTCAACATCTCCCATAAAGATCTTTTTTTTACCTAACACCTTTTTTTATATCCTGGGGAAAAGGAAACATAAAAGGGTGAGCTCAAATGATCTGTAAGGGTAAACAAAATAAATGTCATTCACATCATATACATAAGAACATAACTTTTGGAAATATTAACCTCCAAAAGAAATCATAATTTCATAACATGGGATAAATCATGGCAGTGAAATGTAATCACAATAATCATAACTTAAGACATGAAACTTTGTGGCATACACACATAATCATAGAGAATCATTTCTTATTAGTCAAGACTCATTTCTAAGACTATCTTAGTGGACAAAGTCCCTTTCTGAACAGAGTCACCCTCGTTTCAGTCCTGTTTCACTGAACCGGTATTACCTACCATTCCAGCCATGTCTATCTCATGAGATATAAAATCATTACCCAATGCATTGGAGGGAGATATAGGTCCCAAACATCTCATAATGATACCATTCTTATGTGTGCCACAAAACATAAAACATGCATCATTGCATAACCCATGTAATAAAAATGGGAATATTAAACATCAAGACATCATAAAACAATTCATATAAGATAAAGGAATTAATAAAAATATTTCCATTACAACATAATCAAATCCATGTAATAATATGGATAGAAACAGAACCCTTTATTATCTTAGATGGAAAATAATTTTGATAAAACACTTGAACTCCATTCTTGAGGAAAATATCCTTTCTACTTCAAAAACATTTTCCTTTCTTAACATGTCTTACAATTATAAACTAATAGAAGTTGATTAAAAATAAACTTGAAAACTTGTAAAGGAAGCTTCTTGGAAATAATTTTTTAAAAATCCATTCATGTCGTATAAGTTAAAAAAAATTCTTCTCGTACTTTTGTCGGAAATGTCAAAAAAGTACCTCGTACGAAAAACCACAAAAGATTCCTTTCATATCTTTTACTAAAAACTCACCGAAGGGTAAAATAGGATTTAAAAAATTTTAGGTGAATGGAAATAATATTACATATTGAGGAAACATGGATGTGGATGATAAAATACACCCCAGTAAATACCAAAGTATAAACAATCTCGGATAAAAATGAGATTGTGATATTTCCCTTACCTTATGTCTGATATGCTTTGTACGTATCCGAACCTCCTGTATAATGATTTAAATAATGTCATTAACTTATTATAGAATCATATTAATTGTTATAATATCATATATGGTTCACTTATGACTTTATATTACCCGTTCATTTGTAAATTCCATTTTAAAGAAGCGTTTTGGGTAAAATCGTTTCATTTATCTTAGGTGTTTGGACTTGTTGTTCTTGACATTGTTATTACTTATATCATGATTTACTTACTTCAAGAATATAAAACATGATTTATATATCATATATATTTAGTATATATATATATATGTAATAGATAGATAAATGAAATGAAACACACCGTTCATGGAGACGGTAGTCCGTACGTACGCATGAACGTTGTTTTCCTTTCCTTATTATCTTGAATGGATGTAAGTTTATGACATACATATATATATACATAAATCCAGTAGATTTAACATGTCATATATTTCATTATTATTAATTATATATACTTTATAATCATTCATGAATGGTTAATGTGGAGAATGAATCTCATCGCGTCGTGGAGACGGTAGTTCGTACGTACGCACGAGCGATGATATCGTTCCCATGGTCGTGGAATTGTGTTGAAGTGTATGTATACTATTTCAGTATCAATATCACTTTATAATAATCATATATATTAACTCATTACACCATTATACCCATCCAATTAAGGTGCTGGCGGAAAATAGATTACACCACGGCGTGGAGACGGTATTCCGTACGTACGCACGCGCTGTGATTTCCTTTTTCTGTAGGATGGATAGAAGGTTAATTAGAGTTGTTTCATATTTATAATAACATATCATTATATAAGAAATAGTTATGTTATTACTTTATCATTAAACAACTAAATAAGAAGAAGTTTAACAAGAAATAAATTGAAAAGATCAGTAATTGATATTACCTCTTTTTGATGTGCCTTCACTTAACCTCCACTTAAAGAACTAAGGATGGTCTTTGAAGAAGACCGGGACCTCTAGGATGATACTAGGGAAGTGGATAAGATATTTTGTCAGGGGTTGGCCGAGCTTGAATTCTCAAATTGGTGTGAGGAGGAGAGGGAGGAGGTTCCCTTTTATAAGGGAGGAGAGGGGCACCTTTGGAATTCTTAAAAATATTAATTTATAATAAATCTAACCCCACTTAAAAACCACCAAAAATGACTCATATTCGAAGATTAGATGATATAGGGTTGTAATCTCATCAACCAATCAAATTTATACATGTTTGGAGCTTATTTTAAACCTTATCATTTTGATTTATCCTTATTTAATCTATTTATGTTTAATTATGGTAATAAAATTCTAAATTTTAAATTATAACAAATAATTACTTATTTTTTGTGAATTTTCCATAATTGTTTACTTTATAACATTATAGACCATATAAATTTAAATTTATAATTTTTAAATAATTTTGTGATTTTTAAACAATTTTATAATATGTTATAACAATAGTGTCAATTTTGACACTATTCATTTATTTGAATTTAAATAAAATATATAAATAATATATGTTCGAACTAAAAGCTTTAATAGATTAATAAAAAGTCATATGTATCTATAAAATTAGTTTATCACATTAAATAGTTCATATAATATTTATTTTATTATTTTTAAAACCATTTATTTGGTTTATCTCTTAATAAAATAATTACTACAACATTTTTGTATAATTATTTAAAATACTTATTTGTTGCATAAAAATTTAAAAAAACTCATATGATTAATATAAATATATTACCTTTCACAATAATACTTTTACTCGAATTTATCATTTAAAATCACAATATTTAAATTGTTATATTTATTAAATTATGAAGTTGACAACTTTGGCATCATTTAAAATAAAATAATATAACTGTCATAATTGCTTGTATAAGACTCCAAATGGTCAAATATTAGACCATTGGATGATTATAGTTTAAATTTACATGACCAATAAGTTTTGGTCAGGGTTTTGTGCCTTTTATGGTCACTATTAGTTTAATAAAAACTATATTCTTGATTTTTCACTAGGTAAATAATTTCTGCATCACTATTGTGTCACAATTAATGATAATTATTTAATCTCAAAAATTCTATATAAATTATCATGATGTAGATAAGTTTTTTAGTTTTCAGGAGACTATTCAAGTTCGAAGTTTTATGATTTTTATCACTAAGTTAAAATTATTATATTTATAAGATTTAAGAGAGTGACATGTTGTCACTTTCTTTGGTTTTAATAATAATTAAATTATTTTCATGGTAAAAAGTCCATAAAATGAATCTAATATGACTCTAAGATGATATGGGTTTACTTTTATCCATCAAATAGAATTTTGGCATGTGTTAGGGTAATTTTATAATATTATATTTACCCTTAATTACCCGATTTACCTTCAACTATGGTAAATAAAATTTACCGTAGTTACTATTCATAATTCCCAAAAATAAAAAGTATCCTATTAACATAATTTGGACCCACTGATTACAAATATGGAATCCATTTTTTAAAATTCAATACACAAAAGTTGCAAAAATTAAATTAAAATTAATCTCGTTGTCGAATGAAAATGGGTTTTTGTTTAAAACATTGCAAAAGATTGAATTGATTTAACCTACGAATTCAAGGTAAAATAAATGCTAATGACATACATTATATTAAATGGTAAAAATATATTCTATTTATACTTTAAAACCATTCAATATTATAATTTAACCACATAATATATTACGATGAAAAAAGTTGTTTTTATTTAAAATATAGCGTGTTTTTACTATTCATTAAAATGTGAAAGTTACCAGAATAATATGAAAAAATTATCCAAAGTAAGTTTTTATTTCTTGATTCCAATTAAGAATTTTATTTTGTCAAATTGAACTTATAAACATGTAAAAAACTAGATTTAAAGTGGGTGCGCCATCAAAAGGCGGCAAAACTGCATTTTTTGAAAAATACTTATTTTACTCGAAAAATTGATTTTGTTCTTATACCATGTTCTAGAAAATGTGTAAGATGAATAATAATGTTATAAAATTCAAAATTTAGTTAATATTATTCATAATGGCTAGTTCATAGTAATATTATAATAATATATCGTTGTTTAGTATAACCCGGTATTTCATACAACACACTTTATCGAGGAAGGTCGCGATTGCGTGTAATGCAAGCCAAGTCAGGGTTGCGTGTTGTGCAAGAATCCTTCATTGTTTCATATAATGGAATCCAACCATATTTCATTTATACATTGAATATATATATATATATATATATATACTCAATGTTGCGTAGAATAACTATTATCAAAATTGTGAGTAACACGATCCAAGAATAGTGTTGTGTATACTGCAAGCTAATACGGTGTTGCGTATAGTGCAAGGTAATATTGTTGTAGCATACAACACAAGACATTAATGAAATTAAAAGAATATTTTTCATAAAATCTCAGGGTGTTACATTCCTCCTAGTAGAGATATTGAATTCTCAATTGATCTTATACCTGGGGCATTTCTTATATCAAAGGCTCTCTATAGAATGGATTTTTTGTAACTTTAGGAGATAAATAAACAACTTTAGGAAAATTTGGATAAAGGGTTTATACTCCCAAGTGCTTCACCATGTGGTGCACTAGTCCTCTTAGTCAAGAAGAAGGTTGGGTGAATGTACCTTTTCCTTGATTATCTTGATCCTAAATAAATCATGATAAATAACAAGTATCATTTACCAAGAATTGATGACTTGTTTGATCAGCTATGGGTAACATGGTACTTCTCCAAGGTGGATCTGTTGTCAAGATATTACCATGTACGGGTGAATAAAGAGGATATCCTCAAGAATTCTTTTTATACAAGGTACGTGCATTATGAGTTCATAGTGATGCCATTCAGAATCACTAATGATCCAGTAATCTTCATGGACTTTATGAATATTGTCTTTAGATATTTACTTGAAAAATTTGTGGTAGTATTTATTTATGATATTCTAATATACTCCAAAAGTAAGAAGAAGCAAGAGGGTCATTTAAGTAATGTGCTAAAGACCTTTTGAAAAGAAAAGCATAATGGAAAGTACAAAAAATGTGATTTCTATTTGAATGAAGTCTCTTTCTTGGGGTATATCATCATAAGAAATGGGATATTTATATACCCTTCAAATACTGCGGCAATTGATGGATTACTAAGGCTAACATATGTGGTAGATATCCATAGTTTCCTTGGATTATCGGGGTATTATCGTTTACTTGTGAGAAATTTCTCATGATTTTCAAACCCTCTAACCTAGCTAACTAGAAAGGGAGTCATGTTTTCATGGAATAATGAATGTGAAGAGATATTAATAGAGTCTAAAAGGATTCTTATCATTACACTCGTGATCACACAACTCACAAGTAGATATATTTCCATGGTATTCAGTGATACTTCGAAGAAGGGCATGTACTGTGTGTGGATGAAAAATGAAAAAGTCATCGACTATGCTTCAAGGAAGTTGAAAGTTCATGAGAAGAACCATCCAAAACATTTTTTGGAGTTGGTTGTTGTGATCTTCATTTTGAAAATTTTGTGACATTATCCCTTCAGTGAGAAGTGTTAAATATATGCGGATCAAAAAATTCATAGGTATATATTCAAACATAAATAGTTGGTTATGTACCAATGAAGATGGTTAGAGATGAATAAAGACTATGAATACTCAATTCACTTCCATCAGGGGAAAGTTAATAAATTGTAAGATGGTCTAGGTATAAATGATCCAATAAATATTTTGTTCATGAGAATTGAGATGGATATAATATTCTTATACTTGAAGAGGACTATCATGAGAATAATAAATGAAATAACATAATCACTCCTTTAACCAATGATTGCTCAATGGTATCTTATGGGGTGGTGAAAGGGTGATTGAAGAGATGATGTTGGAATTTAGAAGCTAGTGGAAACTATTAAAAATGGGAAATCCTCAGAGTTAAATGTTAATTAAGAAGGTTTTTTAAGATTTGGGTCAAGACTATTCGTAACATAAAATCCGGAGTTATGTATGGATCTATTGGATGATGCACATAGCTCAGCATTCTGTATCCACCCTGGAAGCATGAAGATGTATCAATATCTCTAGGAACACTTTTGGCGGGAAAATATGAAGAATTAGATCAGAGAATATACATCAATATTTCACGTTTGTCATCATGTAAAGGAGGAAAGGAAACAATCTAAGGTGATGATGCAACCATTAACCATATCTACATGGAAATGGAAAAACATCACCATGGAATTTGTCACTAGGCATCTTAAGACATCTAAAAGAAATAGTTCTATCTGGGTTGTGGTGGATCATCTGACAAATACTAAACACTTCATTGCGATTCAAGAGGATTTCTCATTTGATGAACTTTCACATATATACATTACAGAAGTGAGGAGGATTCTTGGTGTACCACTTTCAATTGCATATGATCAATATCCAGGATTCACCTCAAAGTACTAGAAGAGTCTTCTATATGCTCTGAATACTGAGTTAAACTTTAGAATGACATATCACCCTCAAACTAATGAACAATCTATGTGGACTATCTAGACAGTTGAGGACATGTTGAGAGCATTCTCAAGGAAATTTAAAGGGGGATGGGATCAGCATATTCCTCTGGTTCAATTCTCTTACAACAAAAGTTTCCACTCAAGAATCCAAATGTATCCCTATGAATCTCTTTTCGGTAGAGGTGGAAAACACCTGCATGTTGGGATAAATTTGGGGAAAGAAAACTTCAATATCCTAAAATGGTTGAGGAAATAGTGGAGAAGGTTAAGACTGTTTAGTAGTACATCAAGGATGCTTAGAGTCAACAGAAAATCTATATTTAAAATCATCGACAAGACCAATAGGTTGATGTTAGAGACATGGTATTCCTCTACATATCTCCATGTAAGAGAGTAATGAGATTTGGTAATAAGGTAAGCTTAGTCCAAGGTACATCGGCTCTTTTGATATCCTTGATCGCATCATAGCGGTTCCCTACTGAATAGAACCCCCACCTAACCTATCTAAAGTAGATGATGTATTCCAAGTATCCATCTTGAGATAGTACATACTATACCCATATCATGTACTCATTCTAGAGGTGGTACCATTGGTGAATGACTTCTTGGATGAGGAGAATCCAGTGATGATCTTAGATCATAGAGACAAATTTCAACGGAATAAAATAATTCATCTTGTCAAAGTATTTTGGAGAACCCACAATTTTGGAGAAGTAACATGGGAACCTGAGGAGGTGATGAAAAAATGTTAACCTCGTATCTTTTAATGTGGGATATGAAAATTTCTAAAGGTAAATTTCTTAAGGGGGTAAGATTGTAATGAACCAAACTATTATAATCAACATTTTCCTTTTGATTTAATTAAATGTATTATTTTTTATAATGGATTTAGAAAGAACATGAACTACATTTTTTATTATATATAATTTATTTAAATGACTATTAAGTATCATTACCATTATTTAATATAGTCTTTGAATAGTGATCACATGACTACTATAAATATAGGGTTTCAAAAAATCATTTTTACACAGAAAAAAGAGGTGATGGCCTCAACCAGTGGGATCATTCCCTATAAATCCCATTGATTATAGCATCTAAGGGAGATAAAAATTTTGGGCTTTTTTCCAGACCAATCTCAAGTCGATATCCAACAAATAAACTTGAGAGAAACTGTTTATGAGAGAAGTTCAACCTCATCGAGAACACAACCCAAACCATGTTCACCGAATGAACCCATGAAAGCCCCACCATCGTACACATTACTCTTAGGTTTTATGCTAGTGTAATAAAGGGATATGTATCAAGACCCTAGAATTATGATTATATAAATTATTTTTGTATAGAAAAATGAATATACTGTAATTTTATTTTTTTAAAGCACAAATAGTATTTTTGGTTAATATTTAAATTGAATTAAGAAATATATTTTGATTAATTAATAAATAATATTTTAATAAAATATTTTTATTAAATTACTTATACTAAATATAAATGATCATATAATTTTTATGTGTCAAAATGAAATTTTTATTAAGGATTAAAAATGGTTTTTATCAAAACCCTTTAATTTTCAATAAATGTCAGTTTTTATTTTAAAAGTGAAAATTGACATATTTAGAAAATTATATAAATAAAATGAATATTATTTTTGGAATCAGGATGTCAAAATTATTCAATGGTGATATTTTCATAATTATCTGAGATTATCAAATTTTTGGGTAAAAAATAAATACCATATAAATATATAGTGTGTTTTATGACATCATAATGGATCGATAGTGATATAATAACCACTATAAAAGGGATATTCGGACAAATATAACTTTTAACTTTAAAATAATGTTATTTTTTTATTTTTTTACTTATTTTATGAGGCCTTAGTGAATCCTTCAAAATGTATAGTATATTATTTGATTCTAAGTTAATTTCCTTAGCAATGTGAATCACCTCCACATAAGAAAGGATAATATTCTAATATCTTCGACTCATGGATTTATAAAATATTTTTTACCACTCCTATTTGAAAAAAAAATATAGGAAAAATCATGGGATGGTTTTTAGTTTAGAATATTTAATTATATAGATTCCAAAACCTAATTTTGTAAAATTTGAAAGAATATCCCTCTCATTTCCTATTTAAACCCTCAAAATACCCCACTTATCTTCACTAAAAATATAGGTAGAACGTATTTACACTGTACTACCCTCTCTATAATTCTCTCAAGGAACCCCAAACTCTCAATAATCCCCTCTTGAAGCTTTTGAAGTCACACACTCAAGTAAGGGTTTCTTCTATTCTCATTTTTATCCAAGTTTCCTTATATTTTTACACCCATTAATTTTCATTAAAAAATGATGGGTTATGTTTTAGATCCTCCCCCACACTTCCCTTATTATTTTTTAGTGATTACATACCACTTTATCTATCATTAATCCCTCCCACATACACGTATTACCATGCCAAAATTTCATAAGAGTTATTCTATTTCTCCCCTTTCTTTAAGTTTCTTTATTATATTATGCCTTATATTTCCAAATTCATTATTATGGAAAATATATTTCTATGACCTTATTACTTTTTATTTCATTTATATATGATTATAAACCCCTTTATCTCTCATCAACCCTTTTTATGAATTTTTATGTCACATCGTTAGGCTGCTGAAATTGTGTCGTGAATCTCTATACCAAAACAATTGTGTAAGTGAATATCATACCCATTCCGTATTAAGGGTGTTCAATTTTATACACATATAAAATTTTATTTAGGACATACAAGTTTGTATTCCACACCCCTTTTATCATGTAATAAATTATGATGATAAATGAACCCATGCTTTATGATCTATGTGACCCAATTAAGCATGAGAATGAATTGAAAGTGAAGAGTGCACCCAGAATTATATAACACTCCAATACATTGGGTAATTTTTAGTATCATGATAAGACATGTTGGTATAGGGTTTTACCTAATTCATTTATGTGAGTTTTTCCACTATTATGTCTTGATAGTTTATCCTTGACAGGTGATGCAATGTTTTAAATTGTTACCACATTTACATGTTATGATTAACATTCTATATCATGAATTTATATTAATGTTTCTTTTATGATACATTGATATACCTATTTTCTAACATGTGTTGTCTTCCTCATGTAATGACATGTTTATTCCCTAACTGGTCTTTATATATCACCCCTTTCTAATTTATGTCATATGGATATCCCATGCAATGTTAAGTACAATGGAATGTTGTGGTCATGTAAAAGAATTTTTCAATAATGATGATGTATTTCATGTTTAAATTGTTATGTAATGTTCTTAATTTCCCAAGATACTAGACTTATCTATCTTTTGGGTTGTATTATGTGTAGTTTTATGTCATTGAATCATGTATGAATGTAATAAAAAGAATAAAATAGTTATAGAATATTGTATGTATGGTCATTTTACAAGCTTACTATTTGAAATTGAATTATTATCACCAAATGTAGATAGAGTTTTTTTTATCTATCGATAATTAAGAGTATGATTTAATTATTTTCTATGAATGTTTTTCAAAATTCTATATGTAATGGGGGGTTGTCGTCCATAAAAGGGACTCTTGAAGGAGGATTATGGTTTTTGAACTATGTTCTGCTCATGGGTATGATAAACACCTTTGTGTGAAGAAGGATTTAAGTCATCTCAGCCTAGTCTGTTTCAAGAGAAACATAGAGGTTTTGTTTCTTGTGTACTTTCTATTGTATATAAATCTAATGTAGCTAGAAAGAATATTGAAAATGATGTTGTGAAGGTCCCTAGTCTGGACAAGACCTCTGTGTTGCTAGTGGTTGTTTCTTTTGTTGATGAAGCTGTGCACATTAATGTCATTCCAGAAACAAATGTGAACATTGTGGCTGATCAACATATTTATGAGTATAAAATTTCTGATGATTCTATCCAGGACAGTGTGTAGTAAAGTTTCATTCTATGAAATAATTCTCAGAGTTTTAAAGGCATATATTTATCCCCTATTAATGAAAGCGTATCACCTCCACATCAGTCTGATAAGAAGAAATTATAGTTTTACATTTTTACTGATACAGAGCCTAATGCTAGCAAGGAGTCTCTGAGACCAGTCTAGAAATTTCATAAAGCTAGCATCATAGAGATTTATAACTTTTCAAAAAGGTTGGAACCAATTAAGTGGGGAGATTATGTATAATGAAAATGGATACTGATTGTGGATAGTGAAGGGTTTCAAATGTTTTCAAAGAATATTGGTTATCAACATGAATCACCTAATGTTTATAAATAGAAAATTGATCAGGAAATTGTCACTGAGGTCAACAGTTTTAAGGTTCTTGGTTCTCTTAATGATTATGTAAATTATGTCTCTAAGGATATGTCTACTGTTGAAAAGGGGGAACATGATGTGAATATGCCTCAACAAACATGGAGAAGGGGTAGGCATCCAATGGTTTGTAGCCACAAATGTGGCTGAGAGGATGTCGTTCGAGGGTGGGGATGAGTTGGTTCTTCTAGATCTTCCAGGCTCACCCCGAAGTAGTTAGATATCAAGGAGAAGTACATTGCGCTTTTTAGCCATAAGACCTCACCGTCAGAATGGGAATCTGCTAATGCTGAAGACCCTGATCATGACTCAGATCATGATTATGGAAATGCTTGATCTGTTTTTCTCCTATGTATGTGGGCTTTCCCTTATTTTCACCACGTTTCTTCCTCATGTACTTATTATATTTTCTTCAATTTAAATAAATTTTGAAGAGATTTGGCTTTAGGCCGAACCCATTTTCATTATAAAAAAATTAATATTTATTTACAATTACATATTATAATAAATATACATTATTTATAGTTATAATTATATATATATATAAGTTTCCTAATGAGAACTCTATTAAAAATATAGAAATCTGTATTTACAGTCTCTTTCTAAAATAAATAGGTATTTCATACCCATTAATAATGGTTCAAGAAATCTCTTAAATATTTCTATTTCATATTTATACTACACCATTCTGTTTTCGAATCATATGAGTATAAATTTTTTTATTATAGCCATTTTGTGAGGGTAATTATTCAAAATACTGATTTTCAAACTCTTGGACATTATCACTTCTTAAGGTATTAATTTCAAGTCCTCTGAGGTTTTTATAGATTTTTCATACCTGAAAAAATATGAACATGAATAATTTATGTGATCTCAAAACAATACCCTGGTGTATCTAAGAATGCCATATACTAGAACATAAGGAGAGATATTTCTATTTAGGATAAAAACTATATAAGTTCCAAACAAATAAATGTGAACCATATCAAGGGGGTTATAAGTTGACACTTCTTTCTTTGGTTTTAAATAGATTTTATGCTAGTTCATTTTTGGACATGGGTTGCAAGATTTTTCTGTTGGGAATTCTAGTTTAGATATATCCTTGGTTAATAATTTCCTAGATATATTTTTTAGCGGTTGTAGGTTGCAATGGAATATTATCTCATTACAAACCCATGAATCATTATGAAATTCCCTTAAACAATATATATTTTTAGAAATTAATGAGTTTAAATCAACAACATGAAAATCATTATTATACAATGTAATAAAAAATAAAACATCCTTGGAATCATTAAATTATCATGAATTAATCTTAAATTTAACATGATAAGAATCATCACAAACATGAGATTATAATAATATTATATTTTAATCCCACTATAAATAAGACTTTATTAATTAAAATATCAGCATAAATACTGATCTGACCAAATACAATAATTTTTAATTTTGATTTTTCACCAAAAGTGACATGTCCACCATCTACTTTGACAAGTTTATTGAAACTTGAGTATTCCCTAGTTATGTGTCTATAATATACACTATCCAGATACCATTGATGGTTATTGATACTCTTTAAATAGTTTTCTTATAGTAAAATTAAACAAGAAATGACTTTGGTACACATATTATCTTCGGGCCTGAAATGTTAGTGATAAAAGCGTTTGGAATTCAATGTTTCATAATAGGTTTCTCAAAAATAGACATTATATTGTTTGAAATAAAAACCATATTTTCTATAAATTAATAGTATTATTCACATAAATAATAGAACAATAATAGGGAATAATTTTTTATTAATTAATCTCTCTCTAGGATAGTAAGTAATCCTAGTACTATACATGGGTGTGGGTTTTTACAAAAACTCCTTGTAAGGGTTTCTCTACCATTTTTTAATATTTCTAGATAATTTTCAAATATTCAATAGAAATATTAATATCAGTTTTTTGTTTTAATAATTGTGATTTTTTTTACTTTTCAATAGAAAAATAAGACTTAAAGTGATCCGATAAAGCACGATGATTCACTAACCTTGTTTATTTATATTTATGTTCATTGAATGCTTCCTATAGAATTTATAATTCTCAAATAAATACTCAGTACTCATTTTTTAATCGCTATTTTCATTCATAGAAAGGTTTAAAATATTAATATGAGATGTAGAAATAATATTCAGTCCCTCAGAATTGTTTGTCCTGAAACACATGTTTTTTTAGTTATATACTCTATGCTCAAGTCAGAGTCACATCAACTATCATCAGAGGTACTTGATTTTTCTTTAATATCCTTTCTATATAATTTTCTATTTTTATCATTGGTTTTCTTATATTTCATCTTAGGAAAATCTACCTTGATGTGTCTATTTATTTTTCACTCATAACAGGTTATCTCATTAGTTGAATCATCCCTTTTCCATTTTTCCTCCAATTTCAACTATTTTTATACCTACCTTGATGATTTTGTTTGATGAAAATTTTAATCTTCTAGTATAAATTTTTGAATCATCTGGATAGATAATCCATTTCATCATCACTATAAGAAGGTGATTAATCATTACATGAACTCTTATCTTTGAGTTTTTCTTTTAGCTTTGAGTCGTAAGTCTTGAAGGCAACTAACATTATCTTGGGTTTATTTTCCTCCTCTTTATTTACATTAAATTTCCCATTATACATCTTAATATTTCTAGTAATATATTTTACTAGTAACTTACATATATCACATGATTGCCTTATGCAAACAGAGGTTCTTCTCCACCTATCTCGTAGGTATCTGGGAAGTCGCATGACTTGATATTTATCAGCAATATCCTTTTCATGTGAATTTTTTTTGTTCAAAATATCATTATACCTAAGATATATATCAAAAATGGATCATCATTCTTCATCTTAAATCTACCATATTAAATTTTATATGTATTTAAGAGTATCTCTTTAGCATTTAAGGTCCCCTCATGAGATATAACAAGGGTATCCCAAATTTTAGAAGTAATAAAACAATAAAATATACTATTAAATTCATATTCACTTAATTAGAAGAATAAAAAATTAATTTATTTTTTAGTTTCATTCATAATAGGACTTAGTGGTATCATTCTAATCAGCTCTAGCATAAATGTGTTTTTTCAAAATTATCCTCAATAATTGTCCAGATTAAAAATCCTATGATCTCAATATGGATTTTAATTTTTATATTCTATTTATCATAGTTAGTTTCATTAAAATATGTTTTCTTATCGGTGTTAGATTCTTCTTGAAGATTATTATCCATAAATACAAAAATTTATAAATAACATAAATTTCAAGATCTTTAGAAAATAATAGATTACTGTAAAAGGTATTTTAAAATCCTCTGATACCAAATATTGGTTGGAGTGGGAAAATCCATAATATTGGTGGGTCAATTGTGTTTTAAATAAAAAATTCTACTTAAAATGATTTAACGACTAAATCCTTCAATTTATAGAATACCCCCAGTTAAATAAAACAATAGAGCTATATAATTTGATCCTTTTCAAAAGATTCAAAAAAACTCGATCATAGCTGAGTTAAAATTATTTTTAAAAACACTTTAACCATTTAATGTTATTTACTAATATCATGCATGATATATAAAACAAAATGTAAATATAATTATCAAATAAAAAATTTGATATATAGTTTTACAAAGAAAATACTTGTTTTTTTGGAAAATAGAGTAAAAATAATAATAACACACAATCGAATAAATAAGGAGTTTAATATCAAGATAATACATAATACTCAACACTTGGAAATCACCCCAACTAAGCAGTTTCTTATAAATTAAACTGATCCACAACCTGGGTTGGGTTTTACACAAAAACACACAAATCTGTATAGACTTTACAAAGCCTTTTCATTATTCTACATTGGAGAAATAAAACAAAAACATATGTAGGCAGTCTCGGATACACAACCTCTTCCACTATTCTTAATTAGATTACATATGAATAAATAATGGAGATATTGTCTTACATAACTTAAATATAAAAAACACAGATTAGGAGAAAGATTGAATTTTTTTTGGAGCATAGTATGTTGTTCTTTTTTTATACATATGTCTCTTCCATAATCTTCCATATTTTGTGATTTTTAAATTGATACATGAAGATTTTTTGAAGTTCCCATATGTTTCGTCATAGTTTTAAGGAGAACAGGGTGTCACAAATGTTCATAATAGAGTATGAGTTCTTCATTTTTATGTAATAAAAAACTCTAATGTCTATATGATTTTATTATATGTGTTTCTATATCTATTTTTACCCATTAGTATCTCCATGCATGTTTATTCCTACTTTAATAAAAATATATTTTTAGAAATATCTGTTGAGAAATCATCATTAAGGATCCTTATATTATTTCATGAAATCTGGGTTCATTTAATGCTTCTAATCGACATTGAAATATGTATAGAAAATTAGTTGAATTAAATAATAAATTAATAAAATACTTACCCTTATACATGGTTTATTTAATGATATTCAATATCATTATTACATGGTGGTTTTCACTTCATAGGTGTCTGGTCAGGATTTTCAATTGACTATATAGTTTGTAGAATTTCTTGTTATATCTCTTCATTCATCATATAGTGACACTTTGTTCTTGCAGTCGATCATTTATTTTATGTTCAATAACATTCCATATAGTTTACCCCATACAAGGTAAAATTTGAGACTATTGACCATGTTCGCATCATTTGGTATTTCAGTTAGTTATTTTTTTGGAAGTCCACACTACTTTTACATTATCTTTTGACCACATTATTGCTCGTAAGGTTGATTTGTTAAGTGTATGGTAGATCCTTTTTTGTGGTCGATCTATTCCTTGTAGCTTTAATCATGAAATTTACTTGAGACAATGAGTGGTCACTCATTTCTTCTTGTGGTCACTTGTTTCCTTCTTCATATACTTTCCATGCCTGATCAGGTGGTCATGCAATCCGTTGAATATATTCTATGGTCTCTTCCATAATTAGTGAAATTTTCATGATTTTATTAAAAATAAAATTTATTACATAAAACGTAAAAAGTATTAAAAATAATTAAAATGTGATTTTTGATTATTAAAATAAGGAATTACTAGGCTAAGACAACACCGAGTTATCATGGGATGTTGGGATTTGGATTTTTATTCTGAGTTTTACTTTTGACATGTTCATTTGTGATTGTGTTCATGTTAACAATGTTTTGAATTATGATTCTATCATATAGATTTCTTAAATACTTTCTAGGTTTTTAAGGAAAAATGGGTGTTTAACTGGTGAAATCCAGTTATTTTTCTTTCATAGCCACTATCCCTTTTTGTAAATCATGTCTTAAGCATATTTTGATCAAAATTATTATGGGATACATGTGGTTGTAATTTGGAGTGGTTTTAAAGATATTTCAAAATGGCAATATAATATTAAAATGGTTTTGGGAAAAGGATATTTTGATCTTTTTATATTGAGTTGTTTGGGGAAATCCTAGCTTTTAATTTTAAAATATTGGTTTTAAAATAGAGAGGTTTTGGTTAAAAATTTTGTAAATATATTATCTTAAATTGTGATAAAATATATTCTCAGTTTCATGGATTTCCAGTAAATGATTTTAAAAATGTGATAATTTTTTTGGTGATATTTTTTTTTCTAAATAAACAATGATTTTATTTTAAATGGGTTGGATTTGGTTTTAAGTCTAATGAAGTGAATCTTTAATGAAATTTTAGTGCATTTTGATAGAAAATAATTGATTTTTTTAATGTAAACACAGTTTTAAGGGTAAATAGAATGTTTTGGATTTGATAGGAACAAATTTTATGATGAGATCTAAATTATTTTAATATTGGGGGACCCCATAACACCTTTTTTATTGGTCAAAAGAGACCCTAAAGGCCTCCTAAATAGAGTTTTATTTTAAGGTACTCTAATTTTAGATAATTTGATGATATTTATATTTCCTTCATGTTTTTGTCATTTTTATTTTATGGGTGGTTTGTGAACTTATTCTATGAGTTTACATTCCTATTGATATGACGGTGTTCAAATTATAGTGATCTTCCCTCTTTTTGTAATTTATTTTTCTATAGTGTCTTATATGTCAAGGTTTGCCTTAATGGTCTTGGACGTTTCTTATAGGGGGAAGTTCAATGTTAATAATTGTGTGTGTGTGTGTATTTAGTTATTTATATGTGAGTTTATATCTATATATCAATTCATGTATATTTATATATATTTATGTATACTCTATTTGTGTATATATATAATTATATTTAATTATGTATATGTGTATGCATTTGTGTGTGAATGTATATATATTTATATAAATCTATTTATATTTATATTTATTTATTTATATTTATATGTATTTTTGCATATTTATATGTATTTAAATTTATATATATTTATATATATTATGTGGGTATAAATATATATATTTATATTTATATGCGTGTATATATATATTTATGTATATTTATATGTGTTTATATATATATATATATATATTAATATTTATATATAATTATATTCAATCATATATATATAAGAATTTATGTATTTATATATATTTATTTAAATTTATTTGTAGTTATATATGTTTATGGATATTTAAATGTATTTATATATTTTTATGTATATTTATATATGTTATATGGGTATATATATATATTTGCATATTATGTGGGTACATATATATATATATCTATTTCTTTATATTGATATGTGTTTATATATATTTAAATTTATATACCATTATATTTATATTTATATATTTAAGTAAATTTGTTTATATTTATCGATATTTAGATATATTTATTAATATTTATATATAATTATATATTTATATATATTATGTTGGTAGATTCAAAGATACTTAACGGAAATTATATCTCACAATAGCAGAGCAAGGTGAAGAAGGTGATGTGAACCCTAGCAATTGAGTTTAAGATTCATGTTGGAAGAAGTATAATCATGGGATTATTGTTGATTTCTTAGATCATGTTGGTCATAAAGAGCCATTCATCTCCCATGTGACAACCAAATCAATTATGGTGGAGATTTATTTTCATGGGGATCCTGGATATTAAAATATTTTCATAGATGTTGTCAAATCTAAAAGCAACATTTTTCTCTGATTTTGACTCTCCTCTTCCTGGATGGGTTACCAAGGAAGGTAGAGTTATTCTTGTCTCATTCAATCAAGATGTAGTTGAGGAGTGAGTGAATTTCTATAGAGACTTCATAATCATGCGTGAATTTATTCCAAATGTTGTGAGGTTATATAAATTCAATGAGCTCACCCAATGGATTGTGATGATCTAGGGTTTTGAGGAATGGAGGATGAATGCTATGTGATGTGGTTATGATCATGATTTTTTCTCTGATGAATGAAAATAGTGGGCTTTGAGTCTTGTATATATTTCACTGAAGCCTAGGATTCTCTAAATTAATTAATGAGATCATAATTTTGATCATAAAAATGTTATAAACACACATAATAAAGTTTGGATTTGAATTTTCAAACTGACTTGGTTGTACTGGTTTCCAAAATACTTTGGGATATGGCCTCCCATGTTGGAAATCCCATAAGGTTGGTTAGGTAGACAGACAAACCAAGGTTTGGGAATTATTCTATGATACTTTTGGAGGTTGATATGTCCCCTACATTGGTTAAATATATTTTCTTGACCACTAGATATTATATAATCTATCTACATATTCAATATGATAGAAATCTAAAGTTCGGATTCAATATCAATTTCTTTCGGCATATTACTTCTGTTTGTAATAGAGACAAAATGTATAGCTTTTTTAAATTTAATGGTCTTGATGATTTTTCATGTAGAATTAAGAAAGGTAAGGTTAAATCCCAATTTCTAATTCCCATAACTAGGAACCTTGTCCATCTAGTGACGGAATTTCTAACCCACTTGCTGGCTCAAAAGAATGCAACCCTATCAATGATGTCACTAAGAAAACATTGAATTTTGTTGAGGAAATGGATGATAGTTGTACGTCTAGTTGTGTTCAAGATAATGTTTTTGTAATAATGATTCATGTTGAGGAGTTTAATGATGGTGTTTAGGACGATTTTACAACAATCATACTTGTTGTTGGGGATGGTGCACCTCTTGTCAATAGTGAATCAATATCTCATGTTCAGGGATATAATTTTGATGATTTCAAGAGCATGATCATACCTATTAATCCTATGAATGATCATATAATTTATGTTATTATAGGTGATAAATTTGTTGTCCCCTATGATAATTAAACTAAATATTTTATCTTGAGTTGTGTTGGAGATGTCTAGTAGGGTGTTTCTATCTTATATACGCTGGCTTTATCAGCGCTTTTCTAGCGCTGATAAAGGCCTTTTTAGCGCTGATAAAGGTCGTGTTTGTAGTAGTGAATTGTCAAGGTCTTGAGAAATCTCCCATAGTAAAAACCCTTCGACACTTCCTTGTCACCATAAAACCCATGCTTATTGTTCTTGATGATCCATCAATGTTATTTGAAAGTTGTAAGGATTTTAAATTGAGTTCCTCTAGTTATTACTTTGTTTCTCATAATAAGTATGAAGGTACCATGAATTCTCTTTGGGTTCTAAAACATGATAACACTATTCTTAAATCTTTTTTTTATCAAAAATACATTACTATTTCTGTTGGAAGAAATGGTGATTATTTTTCTATGACATTTGTATATGATTTTAATTTTTATTCAAGAATAATATCTATATAAATAATCCTAGAACACATCTATAAGAATATGTGTGAGATTTGGATATTTGTGGGTGATTTCAATACTATTCAAAGACCTAAAGAAAATACTGTAGTTAATTTTTGTATACTAGATTCTCATGAGTTCTCCACCTATATCGATAATTTCATTTTGGATAAGGTTCATATTGTGGGAAATGATTTCACATGGGGTAGATTTACCCTTAATGAGAGGAAGGCTAACAAACTGAATATTTTTTTTCAAGTGCAAGAAAGGAATTATTCCATTTATAATTCTAGTCTCACTCTACCCAAATTACATTCTGATCATAAAACATTTCTTATTTATTTTTCTCTCAAAAAACCCAGGTCACACCCTTTACCTTTCAAGGTCAACAATGCTTGGATGGTTGTTCCTAGATTTAGGGATTTTATTGTGGATTATTGGAAGAATGAAATTTGTGGTAGTCCCTTACTAACCTCTTCCACAATGATAAAATGTTAAAAATCATGGCTCAATGAATGGATCAAGATTTATATTTTCCAAGATTGATTTTGATATCAAGGAGGCTAAAAATAACTTGGCTCATTTTCAAGAAGTTAATCAAATTCAGGATGTTCCCTTTATGGAGGCGTTAGAAGCTCTATCCATGATTGATGATTTTATAACTCTAAAGAGGAATCTTCATCGAATTCAATTTAATGTTAGGTATCTTAAATAAAAAGATAGTAACTCAATACTATTTCATTGCATGAATAGAGAGAATAAGGAAATAATAGGACTATCTATCATAATCTTTAATGGGATTGATTGTAGTTTTAAAAATAAAATTCCCAATGTTGCAATCAAATATTATCAAGATTTGAATGAGGACAAAGGAGATGAAAACATTCAGAAAAATGTTAATAATGTTTCTTATACAACTAATGATATTCAAAATGGGAGTCTTGTTGAAATCACGAATGAAAATGAAATAAAGGACGCCCATTTTTTCTGAATATTGACAGTGTTTCTATATCGGATGGCTTCACTAATAAATTTATTATGTTCATGGACACATTGTGCACCTTGTAGTTATTAATGGTGTGAGATAAATTTTCAACCCTGCATATATGCCTCATGTAATGAACTCTAGATTCATTCCTTTGACCCCCAAAAAGGAAAATGATCTAGATATTAAATTCTTTCAACCATTTTCTATTGCGAACTCAATTCCAAAAGTCATTAGAAAAATCATGTCCTCAAGGATGGGTGAGACTTCCCTGGGTTTTATAACTGAAAATCCATTTGGTTGTTTTCCAAGAAGGAACATTTAGAATTATCTTTATACTACTTCATATTGTTCAAACGTCCCGATGGAAAAGGTGAAATATGTTTATATGGATTTAAAAATTGACATCTCTAAAGTGTTTGATACAGTAAAGTGGAACTCTATTTTTTCTATTCTAAAAAGGCATGGTTATTCTTCTAAATATATCAACTTAGTTAGTTGTATCCTAAGGATTTTCATGATTTCTATTCTTGTTAATGGGTCCCTAAGTGGTTATTTTAAGTGCTCTAGAGGTGTAATGAAAGGAGATCTTATCTTTAATGAGGATTATTTAAGTTATCTAAATGATCTTGTTTAGGATTGGATTTATAAGCAGGTTCGGGTTAGAAGAATATTTTTTCACCCTCACATCTTTTATATGATGATGGTATTATTCTATTTGATAATTCTATAAAATTACTACATCTTAAATAAAATCTATATTTGAGCATTTTGAGTAAGTTTATGGTCATGTTATCAGCTAAAATGAGTCTTTTGTAATGTTTTGGGAATTAGTTCTAATCTCTATGAAAAATAGAGTGAAAAGGGAACTTGGTGTTAGAAGAGGGTCCCTACCTTTTGTTTGTCTTAGGGTGCCACTTTTTTAGTGAAATTTGGGGATATGTAACTTGGAGGGTGTTAATATTAAATTATCAGTCAAATGGAATCATGGAAATGGAAAACTACACCATAGTAAGGCATTAATTTTTTAGTCAATTCAATTTTATCTTCCTTGTTTTTATTTGCTTTTCGTTATACATATGTCTTAAAACTCTCATTAAGGAGTTTCATATTATGATTCATAAATTTTTTGGAATGTTTCAATTTATGAAATTATTTTGATAATAGTATCTTGTAAATATTGTGTTAAACACGTAGATATGGGAGGAATGAGAATTAAGGATCTCAAACATTTCAACGAGACCTTAATAAAAAACTCTCTTGGAGACATATCCCTTTTAATTAACCTTCATTAGAGTTTCTTGCAACAGTATTTTTTCCCAAAAAATAGAGTAGTTACTCTATGCATGTTCCTTCCTATTTTTTCCATCTATTAAGTATTCTTATCATGATATCATGTTATGCTCAAGGTTGATGGTTTATAAGTATACCTCTTAGAATTGTTGGAGCACTCAGTGGATCTCAATGCCAATAAATGACGTGGTTGACATTCCTCTTCCTTTGAAGGATGTTACCATTGCTGATATGCATAGTAATACCAATGTTCATGAGCTTCTACCCCCTAACCTCAATTTGGAGTTTGGAAGGTACGAGTATATTTACTGTGATACACTTATCGAGACACTGAATATAAATGGTGTATTCACTATAAGGGAATGAAATATGTATTTATGTAATGAATCTATATGTTTTCCTTTGTGGATGAGATGATTTTGGAATCCCTATATATCACCTACTATATGACTTCTTTTTTGGCGAATATGGAAGTAGAGGCTGCCTCTATAAGGACTTATCCAGCATGCCAGATTCCATCATACCCCTTCCTATTACTTGTTTCTTCATGATTAGGAGACTATTGATCACATGTTTCTTGAATATAAGTTCATTTATAGATAATGGTTTTATGTTTAGGATATTTTTTACTGTAGCATTGAATGTGGGAGCTTTGAGGGGCTGATGATATCCATATTTAATACAGTCTGCAGTGCTCTGATTCAAGTTCTCCTGTTCAAAGCTAGAGTGGCATCCATATCTTATGTATGTAGGGAAGGAAAAAAGTTCTCTTTTGAGGATCATACCACCGACTTTTATATTGGAGTTAATTAAATTCATATGGAAATCATCATTGCCTCCAAAATTAAAATTGGATCAATGATTAATGATTTCTATGATTTAGTCATTTCGAGATCTATTGGTTTTAGTGGTAGGAAAAAGAAACCATTTTTGGATAAATCTATTAGACGGATTCTTCTAATCTCTATATGGTTGAAAGTGATTGGATTGGGGTAGTCTTAGGTGTGCTGGAAGCTTTGGGTTGTGGTGGTAACTTTGGCACCAATCAGGATCTCCTTAAGATCTCTTTTTATCATGTCATTGTCTATGATCATGCTCTTGAAGCTAAATTATGGGATATGATCAAGGCGGTCAGGTATTCTATTCACTATGGTTCGTAGTGTTTATGGATGGAATCTGATTCCATTTTGGCTGTGGAAATCCTCAAAGTGAATTCCATGAATGTCCCTTGAAGAATGTTTCCATCCAGGATTGATTTCCTTAGTCTTGTGGATTGTATCTTACATGATGTTATGCATGTAAATCGGGAAGAAAATATGGTTTTTGATGCTCTCTCCAAGAGTTCAGTTGCGAAGACTAGATAAAGATGGAATTTTGTGGTTCTAAATTTTTGTTCTAATTTGGTTGAAGTTGATGCATGTGGTGATGTGCATACCCATCTTTGTAAATTCACCTTGTAATGTATTCTCTGTTACATTTATCATTCTAATAATATTTTAGGCTTAGGATGGCCTGTATTATAAACCTCTTAATTATATTAGGTTGGTATATATTTATATATCTATATATCTATATTTACATATATTTATATATGCTTATATATATCGGTATATATATATATATTTATATGTATATATATTTTTATATATTTATGTAAATTTGTTTATATTATATTTATATAATAGATATTTACATATATTTTTATAAGTTAATAAATTTATATGTAATTACATTTATATAAAGTTATATGTAATTATATTTTTATATGTAAGTATATATAAATTACGAATAAGTATAGACACACAAACACACACAGATATATATATATATATATATTTACATGTATTTATTGGTATATATATAAGTATATTAATTTCTATTTATTCACCACATAAATATATTAATGAAGTGGTAAAAAAATTATAAAATAACCAAAATGTAGGTGTTTAAATCTGACCATACACACATATGTATGCTTAATTTTATATTGTGAACCTAGCACTGTGGGATGGATTTTGTTGGACCTAGGATGGTTTGGGGTTTGGTTAGGCCTGAGATTGAGCTGTATAGGCTCAATCTGTGCCTAGACTGGACTAAAAAATTATAAACCATAGAAAAATATATTTTTTATTATTCATACAAAAAATAAAAAAAATTAAATCACTGTTAAACTTTAAAAATAACCACTAAAAACCCACCATGAAATGAACTGTAATGGATTTTTAAAACCACTATTTAATAATCATTGATGCTTGAATTCAGGACGAATTTGAAAAATTTCCACAAAATGGAATTTTTTTCATAGTGATACTCTATAAATAAACCTTACATAAATGAGATACCACAAAATATTCATTAAAATTCATTTTATCTTTACAAATTTTATGAGATATTAAATAGCCATGTCAATTGTATTATTACGACCACTTTACTTTAGTGTAAAGTAACTATTCATAGCTTGACTCATTGATCAAGAAAAAAAATCAACATTATTCAAATAATTATGAACTCATTTTATATTTACAAGAATTTATATTATAAAAGAATAAATATAGTAATTCCAGGGGTATTTCAATCCCACACTTTGGGTTTGTTATGAAAACTATAATTTATTGTCAATGTAATAACTCAACATGTCATTAAATAATATTTACAACTATTACTCTCTTCTCTCCCAATTATTGATAGTATATTAAAATAAATGATTTTATAGTACCATACTTACATATTAATAGAGAACATTTTAGACTCATAGAAGAGAAATATAAACAAACTACCTCTAATTACACCCAAGGAAGGTCATTTTAGACCAAAAAGAAATTTTTTATATTTTTAATGTTTTACATAAAACATTTGTAGTCATAATGCCTTGTGAAGTATCACATCGAGAACACCATGTAATTGAAAACTCTTCTTGAACCTAATAATACCCACTTATTCTATAAAAAATACATCATACAAAATATTACAAAAATTTAATAAATGAAAGTATAACATGATGTGAAACATTTTAATAATTTTACTTGATTTTTCCTTTTCATTTTGTTTTATAATTTAAATCAATTCAGAATTGTCTGTATATTATTTTTCCTTTAACATTAGATTTGGTATATGAATCATTTTATCTTTGTAATTTTATTGAATGACACCACCTTCATGAATATATTCCATTTTGTTTATCAGAGGCTCGTGATCCTTTAACATTGTGTCACATGTATAGATATAGAAACTAAGACATAGTCCTTCATATATTTCATTGAAATAGAATTATAATGATCTAATATTTTTTTGTTCATCGTCATCTTAAAAATAATATGTATTTCACTCTTTCAAACATTCCTTAGTAATAAACTCTTATAATTAGAAGGGGATTTCTCCTTGTGTGTTGTATGTAAAATAAATTTACTGATCATAGAGATTCTAGATATTCTTATTCTCTTATTTTATTTTGAACCAGTATATTATTATAATTATAGAAGTAGAATAATGAGAAAATCCGGAACACAATGACTAATGTTATAACATTTCCTACACAATTTGTAAAGATACTATTTTTTATCTTTATAACAAGAATTCGCGTTCTTTTTAGGTCTTTGCATATGTGTATTAATCCTTCCATTGAAAGTTTTACATGTCATTTATTATTTCATACCTAATGACACCTCTAAAAGGAAATATTATATGAAATATAATATATTTTATACATATAAATCCCAGAAAACTAACAATATTTATCAAATTTGTACTTTTTTTATATATCATGTTCTATTAATTTTGTTTGGTAATGTTATTTTAAATTAAATGTGTCTCATTTTTTCACATTATTTGACATGATAGTTTTATTAGTTATATTTCTAAAAAATTCATCTATTATGATATCTTTAACAATGACTTGAATTTTGTTTTTGGTAAAAACATGGTTCGTTTTACATTATGGTTTCCCTACTTGAACAACATTCACGATATCTTTGTAGTATCCCACAATTTGTTTTGATATCGCACAAAAAACATATTAAAATAGATATTATTTTAAAAAATCTCTCTTAATATTAATCAAATAAATTTAAATTATTTTATGGAGTTTGATCAAAACTATTATTCAATGTATCTCTTATGATAAATTTTTTATCATGCTTTGATTATTGGTTGAAACATTTTGTTATATTTGTTTTTATTCATTTAATATATTTTATAAATCAATTACCAATTTTTTATTTTCAATAATATAGAAAATATCATTAGAAAATATTATAACTTTTATTATCACAAAATTATTTCTTGTAATACTTAGAAACCCATAAAGATTATTTGTGGTAAACATTTTCTTCATAAAAACTTTTGAATATTCAACTTCAACTTGGGTAGCTTTATCACAATCAACATTCATATTCATGAGAGTTTCATTATCCTCAATACAATCACATTAAAATTATACTATTATTTCTCCTTATATGATACATCAATTTGAAGATCATTCTTTATCTTTTCACGTTCTTCAATATGAATCTTTAATATTTTGATTCCTTTAATAAAATCCTCTTTAAAAAAAATAGATTCAGTGTTTTCATTATTTTTAGTCTTTTTTTTTAGTATCTAAAAAACATAGTTTAATTTAAAATTTTGTTTAATACATTATTCAATTTTATCCTATAGTATATTCTACTCATAGAGTCTTTTTAAACATATAAAATACTTAAAGGTTTTTTTAATTTATCACTTGTTGAAATGTTTCCATCATCTTATACAATAGGATCAATAAATAAATTTTGTTTCCCATAAAGCTAAAATAATTTAAAATAATTTTTTATTCACTAAAATAATCCTCATCAATCATACCAATGAAAATTTTATTAGTATTATTAAAGAGTATTTTATTCTTCTCATATGATAAATGTTGGGTCCTGAAAACTGCAAAAAAGAGATTGAATTGATTCCATGTATTTGTAAAAGGAAGAAAAAAATAGGAGTAAGAGTTTAAGGAAACAATATTCAAATGGGATGTAACCATGATGCAAAAATCCTTTTTTTGGACTGCTACTCTGTATAGCGATCTGCTGATTCACGAAGAAACTAGAACTATATAGTTCGTGGGATAGATATGGTTGTGATAGTGTCCGAAAATGAAATGAATTCATTTGTGGGTAGGAGGTAGGGATTTATTCCACCAAAAATGATTTCCACACAGGTTAAGCCATTCATTAGTTGGGAATCCTCTGCGGGGTTCTGCCAAAGAAGGATCATGACCCACCACTTACAACTAGCTATACCGGTATCTAGTTCCTCTATTATTCTATAAATATAACTTTAGGGGAATCAAAGAAGAGGACATCTGGATGTATAAATCGAAGAGATTTGAATAAAGGAATAACATGATTAAAAGCTATTTGATGATTCCCAATAGGTAAAACCTGACACATAACATTAAAAAGGATAAAATAAATCATTAGGAAATCCATGATCTCAAAACCCTTTGAGGAAATAATTCCCATAAGGTACAAAACCAATAGACCCATTACAAATAGGTGTCCCTCACAGAAAAGCGCTATGTGGGTGGAGCCCTTCCACATGTATACAAACACTATGTGAGCGAAACATGATCCTTCATAGCCAAACTCAACATAGGAAGAACCTACATCCACATATCATAATTCTACATGGACGATATCGTCACCTGTGTAGCTACATGATATGTGGAGGGAACCCCATCCATCTTAAGAACATACTACACAGAATGAGGCATCCTAGGGAGTTCTTCTATCCAACACCCATCATTATGTACTGTGGTATCTATTCCCAAGTCGACCCCTCCATAAAAAAATTTAAGGGCATTAGGAAAAGGCCCATTCCAATGCCACTAGACATTTATGATAAGATGATCAACCACATTAGCAAGGGATTTCGAGATTACATACTCATGGTAAGTGAAGTTGCATGGGAGACCATAGAAATAGGGAGAACCTTTAGAATGATCTAGAGTTTACATTACCATGGTAACTAGGGTTCCGACCATCTAGTTCTCACATAAACCTCCACATTGTAGGGATTGAGGGGAATCACTAGACTTTCCCTTCGATGGGGACCAATTTTGAATGTTCATCTATATCCATAGAACTAATTTTTTAGATCTTATGAAGAGGTAATCCCCTATCCTTTATTAACAGTGGCCTCACTTTTTCTCCTATTTTTCATTATCCCAATATGTATTTTAATAGATCGCCAAACATGACTATCCTCTATATGAAAAAAATGTAAATGGGATCATTCAAAACCCTTATTGAGACCCTTTGGACTCCAGTACCATCCATTAGTGGATAGAGTAGGATGCATGATCTCTAAATCCACTAACTCCTCTTATTTCTCACATCAGACATGACTCACATAGGCTTAAAATTTGGTAGTAATCATTAAATCTTCATGATCCAAAAAAACACAAACCTGACTCCCGTATGGTATAATCCCCAATCACATCCCCTTAAGTGGGAAGTTCCCATGCATAATCCATAATCTTGACCCTTTATGGGAATCCTCCATAGGTATAAGTCCCAAACGACTAAACTGTGTGGGATTGTATTCCCAACTAACTAGGATACGTAGGAAGCCTCCCTGAGGTCAAAACCTAGCACCCAAAATACCACAATGTTCTTAGGGCCATATTATTGGTACAGTCACATCCACCCAGGAGACTACATATCTTCCGGGTACCCCATGAAATGTTCATATAAGTCCCATACTTTCATGGACTAGGAACCATTTCTTAGGGCATCCTTTCTACATGATAATAAACTGCATAGTTGGGTACCTTTCACACGAACTTAAGAGGTGATGTGTCTAGTTAAGTGACACTGAACTATGTTTGTTCTGATTCCTCTCATCAGGAAACATACAAATCCCATTTTATGGGTTTGTTCTCGATATCACCCCAACTAACATCCCCTCTGAATGATGACAAAATCTAGAGCACCCCATCATGCAGCTTAAAAATAGTGTCTTCCCAATAAACAACCAAATAATCCCTGGTCTATCTCTAAAAGGGTAACATTGATGGGGAGCATTGGATATATTTAGACCCCTCCATTGATGGAGAACCTCATATACATATAGATGGTTTCAAATCCATGTGTACTAATTATCGATAATTACATTAGGGTAATCTATGACATAAACACTTGGGAATGAACCAATGATTCATGAACATGTCTTAAATCTATAAGTGGGTATTGGAATAGGCAATAGTTCTTCCAAAAAGGGTGTGATGAGCCTGAATTATAATCCTATCAACAAATATGAGTTTTTTAGTGTTTTCGGTGAAGTTACCCAATGAAAACCTTACATTGGAATGTAGGTCCATGAATCATGGATATGAGAGTCATTAAGATTTTTGGGATCCATGAACAAACTTGTTGGAAAGGATTCGAAGATCTTATATCTGGCATTGTTGATTGCACACCATTTAACCCCCTACAATCCACCAACTCTGGAATAAACTATATATGTCTGAAAATAAATGGTGAACCCAATGTGAATCATTAACATAAGTGGTGGTGTAACCCCACTTCAGGCCCTTTTATTATCTAAAATGAGAGAGGGAAAAGAAATACCATCAATTATGCATGTGCTCGTGAGATGATACTTTTCAAAGGTTTTGATTTATGTATCTATCACATATATAGAAGTAACTCTTCAAAGCTCTCTATAATCTAGTGGAATCTTGCCAGTTCACTCAGACACACGCATCAACTACAACACATGCATTCAGGTTCTTGGTGAACCATATGACTCCATCTCCCACTTAGCATCTTCAATTCTAGGTTTTAATGTAATGGTAATTGAATAACATTAAAATGGTACTATATCCACCCTATATGCATTTGTATGGGCCTACCAGTCAATGAATCCACACCAGACATCCACCCAACGATGGTTGGTGGTCCATAACAAGGAATATCTACTACCCGTCTCCATCAGTTTTTAGAGTTTATCCCGAGAAAAAGACAATGAGTGCATCCCATACATTAGGTAGGATAATGAATTCATCTCCAATGAATTTCTCCCCACATCACAAAGTCCCACCCAAGGTATCATTCCAAAAACCATCACCACCCATTCCATGCAGCCTAGTATCCTCACCGCGAAGAGGATACCACCCTTGTGGCCCTAGATAAATTCATAAATAACCAAGTACCCAAGGAAACATATGAGGGGATACAAACCTAAAATTAGGATTATAGCATCATCCTGATTCAATCCAAAGAATCCCACCATGAAAATATGGTGGTAGGTTCTAATACTATCAGTCAAATACAATGGAAAATAGTTAGTAGATAAAAATTATTGAACCCTCTTATGAAGTCCACCCAGAAAATATGGTTTCATATTATGAGAAGACAAAAATACATGCCACTACTCCCCAAGCCCTCCATGGAAATAGGGAATAAAATTATAGGAAGATGCATTTCACATCCAATGTACATGAATACCATTAGTAAATTATGATGGAAATCAAATACAAGAAGAGAAAAATTCATGTGGTTGAATATCAAGACCGCTAGAGAAACAAAATGAAAAAAGAGCAGATGCAAAATTCTACTCGCCAATACAAATCCCATCAGTCAATTATGAGGGAAACTGGAGAAAGAATCCAGCATATTCCATCAATAAATAAGGGGTAGATCCATATCTCTACAGCCAAAACAAGATAGCTTCTAGTACCTACTAGAAGAAAATAGAGGACCATAGTAGACATATATTACTACTCTGACATCAAAATGGGCATATATTCTAGTTCCAGCCAAGGAAATCTCTCAAAACATCATAGCAATTTTGGAGGATCATGCATAAATTCATGACCATATCCTATAAAATTTTCAATATATAATCACATTTGTGGTATTATAAAGAAGTTGGGACCAAAACCTCCTCTTCTCAATGAGGTTTCTCATCCACAAAATAGGGTGGTCACTCTATAGAAAACATGCATACCTGCTTTCATCCATGAGTATCTTCATCTATATTACATGATTAATGGACAATTGGATCAAGCATAAATACCCATTCCAACTGGGGGAGGCACTGTTCCACCATGGTGTCCCCTCCATGGAAGAAATATATCCCTTCCAAAACTCATGATTCTCTCTAACTTATCCTAAAAGAATCATGGCACCCACCCGAACAAGATCTAATATATAAAGGTCATCACCTACAACAAGTTTACCCATTCACCTACAAGAGAGCACCCAAAAATAGTTCATGGAAAAGGAAGCTAGAAAACGAAGAGAAAAATTATGAACCTACTCTGTTGGAAGATATAGTTCAAGATGGAATCAGATACCTATCCCTAGTGTCCCATGATCCTACGAATTCATTACAAAATTATAGAAGTGGTAATAGCAGTTGTGAGGGTCCTCCCCACAACATTGTTACCAGCATTTCTAGAGGTCCTCCCTAGAACATCTACCACAAAGTCATACTTCACGAACACAACTCGATCGATCAATAGAATCTATCTCCTAATGAGCATCATGGTAACCCTCCTCATGGATAGAATATTGAAAAATAATAACGTACTCCCCTTGATAACGTCCTTTGTAAAGGTGTTCCCTAGGGTATATGCTATATATATTCTCCAGGGATTTGGGTATAAAATTATAATGGTAATCCTCTCTGTGATAACACCAACAGTGAAGGTCCTCCACACAGTGATGTCTCATTTAAGCAGTAAGGTCCTCCCCATACTAGAATCTTCCCTGAAGGTCCTCCCCAGGGTATACACTGTATATATTCTCCATGTAGTCATACATCAAACTATGATAATATTATTTTCCATGATAACACCAATGGTGAACGTCCTCCTTGCATTGATGTCTCATTTCATCAAGAAAGTCCTCCCCTTGATGAAGTTTACCCTTAGTTTCCTCCCCGGGGTATATGCTAGAAAAATTCTCCCTACAATCAGACATTAAACTATGATTTTAGTCCTAGTCATGATATCACCAACTATGAAGGTGTTCCCACAGTCAAATTCCATGTTCACAAGAATTTCTTCCCCTTTCCATGTCAAATATGAGAATGCCCTCCTATTATGAGGCACTTAGAAGGGTGGGGTCGGACATGTTAGAAACCTATCAATGAAAAGTGACATCATTTCTCAACTAGGAGAAATATCATGGAAATTATCATCCTCCAAGACACCCCATACCATTTTCATATCAACAAGATGCATTTTATCCCCTCTTCTCATGAAAAAGTCACAAAGAGGTGTTCAGGTTGAGAAAATTAAGTAGAACATTATCTAAAAAAATAATAGAATAATATGTTTATCTCAAGAAGACAAATGGATAGGTATGAAATACCAGTTATGTTTTATTCCCCATCCACTTATCAGTTTGATATTCCAAGGGAGTTTTTAGAGGAATGAAAACATATCATTCTTCTCAATATCTGGACAACCCTTTGACACTTGAAAACAAATTATTTTCCCTATAATGGGTATGTTAACCATGTTAAAATCCTTGAAGATCTTTATCATCAAATTGACTTGGAATCCCATCCATCTATGTGATGACCATAATTGGAGAGGTGGATGAATGATCTCTAACTGACCTACATTAATGCACTGCAAAAGTTATGATGTTTAATAATTGATTCCGTGTCTTCTGTTTATATTTAAGGATGGGGAAAGTATGCGGATTTTCATTTTACCCCATTCCAAATTCATAAAAAACCATCAAAAATTAAATCCTATTATTTCATCATTCCAATGTGGTAATTAAATTAAATCCCTACTCAGTAGAGGCGACACTCCCAACAAAATTCGGCCCTGAAAAATTCTCAAAAGCATCGGGACCAACAAGAGAAATCCATTGATAAACTCTTAAACTAGGAAACAAAGAACATTAAGTAGGATTCATACTTAAGGGAACCCAATAACCATGAATTTATAGTGTTCTAAAAAAAATAGTTCACATAGAGGCCCGAAATCATATCCAGCTCACAATCAAGCGGGAATGTATGAGATCAAGAAAGCTGCAATCGAAGCAGCAACTGTCGCAGTACAAGATCAGCCCCAGCCCATATGGTTGGGGTATTTTTAACACAAAATTCCCCCATAATACTGAAAATTTAGGGTTGAGGGACAATAAAAAAGAAATGGGAACAACCACATACCATAGGGTTGGGGGAATTTTTACCTCAACCACATTCCCAACAGACATCAGTCTTTTCCTGTTTTGGGAGGACAAAATGTATAGAGGCCCCCATTCTATCTAGTATCATGACTCATTCCCCTAAAAAGGGAGGTGTATGAAAAGACCGTATAGGGGATCCATCCAAGTTACTATAAGCCAAGAATACCAAATAGTATCCTTGAATAGAAGGAATATATCCATTAAAGGATAAAAACAACCCTCCTAGAATTCTTCAACTAGTATGCCACCCGAAATATGTAAATTGATTGTAAAATTTGTGGATAATAATCATGCAGATGACACTAAAAATAATTCAAATGGTGAGGATCCAAGAGAGGATGGTTCCACCAAGTATGTGACCCACAATGATCATGGTAGTGTGCATACTCGAGACCTGAGAATTCCCCTAAATCTAAGAGCTCCCGTTTTCAATCTCTCATTACCTACTTTGTGAATCGCTTACAAAGAGAAGAGGAAAGGACGAGTCACATTCATCCCACTTCCTCCTATTGATGATAACATGATCCCTATGATTTAAAAAATATTTTCATAGCTAGAGAATGAAATGAACGAGTTGAGATGAATCAATATTGAGCTACTCTGGGGTAGTATCACAATCGAATACCCTCTGTGAGAAGATCCTCAACATAAACTTTTAGCAGGTTTACCTCAACCATAAGGGTTTATCCCAACAAATGAATAAATTCCATGGCATCTGCCCAACACGGAACCTGGACCATCCATCTACCTGGACCTAATCATGGATGGGTATCATGATTTACCTCCACTAAGGAGAAAATCAGAATAGGTTTAGGTAAATACTTATATGATGTATCCATCTGAATATCCACCTCAAATACCAACATAACCAGCACATCAAATCCCACCCCTCACTATTCCTATTCAATACTAGGTTCCATAGAACCTGAATCTAGGACTTATCATTACAATAAATTCAATGGAATCCCTATTGGAATCCATGGATGAGCACCATGCACTAGTACAACCTAAATGGAAATGTTTCCCCAACTAGGTGAATGAGACCCCACTACTGCAAATTTTTGGGAGTCTTATGTCTCCAATATTTAATGACTTAGGTGACCTAGAACAAAATCTGACACATTATGTTTCCTATTGTGATCCCATGATGAGAACTACAGAGAAAAAAAAGGTAGTAAAGCTCAGATTATTTGTGATAACCCTTTAATGGTAAGATTTTGTATGGTATAATAGTTTGCTAGCTCGGTAAATAATAGGATGAAAGGATCTATGAAGGAAGTTCCTCTTCCATCTCAGCTCATATTTTCCATTGACAAAAATTAGTGACCTCTCTAACTACAATAAGTGGTAGAATGAGAGAGTCTTAGACTTCATTTCTAGATGGAAATGGTTGACCTACTCTTTCAACTGACCAGTCCCCTGGGACGAAATGCCTATGTGCATTGATAACCTCTGCAATGAGCTTTGAATTACACTCATCTTGGGGAAGTACACTAGTGGGTTCTAGTATTTCTCTATCATTTCCCAAATAATGTAAGACTTCATATAGTGGACTAATCTCAAATCCATGGTAACTCCACTAGTTCTTGGAAAAATAGTAGAAAATCTAAAGTAAACTTCATCAGGCTTAGGATATCCCCTAAACCTAATCCAGCTCTGAGTCCTGCCCCATATCGTGTAGTTACCCCTAGGTTTTAATTGCAACCCTCACCTTGGAAAGATGAGATCAGGGGACATTATTATAATATGTTCAAGGAAGGAATGAATAAAGTTTACTTGTTCTGATATGATCAATTGTGTGACTCATTTATAGCCTCCATGAATTATAATTTACTCTTTCTACCAGAGCTAAAATTACTTTCTCCACCCCTCCAAATAGCATAACTATAAGTATATAGTTAGGCAGAGTCATCGTCACATGATGAGTTGATCATGAGATCTATTAATGTAATTCACATAATGAATCCCTTCTCCAAATATGAGTATGTATATGAACTCGAGTTCCCCACACTAAATCATGGAGATAGAGGAAGATTTCATATGAACCTAGTATATTAGGGACATCATAATATTGGAAAAACAAATTTTTGGTTGCGCCATTTATTGAACCGTCAATGTGGAAGAAACACATAGAAGATCCCTTAATCGGACCCAAAATGAAGAGGAAAATACCCCCACCCCTACCTGAAGAAACTTTGAGCTGATCATTATGAAATATCTATCATAATAGTAATTTTTGTATAATTTCCCTCGGTGTATAGGAAGTCCTACCTGGCCCAACCCACAATGAACAGAAGCACCTGCAACTCCTGTCTTGGGGACTGATTCGTCCACATCCAATACTCTATCCCCTGAAGTAACTGTAAAATAGTATACCCATGTTGGGAGGCACTGAACTTTAATCCATAAGTATGATATCTTAAAATAGTTTTCCCTTGTACCATCCAAACTTTCAATCAAGGATTCCTTGAGTTCTTCAAGAGATTTTAGAGAATCACTCATATAGGCTATACTAATCCCCCAAGAGTTTGAAGCTGAGTAGCTACCAATGAATTCTATTAGACAAAGACTGATCCCATAGAATGTAACACAATTATATCCTTCATATATAAACACAAAAATTACATCAAACAGGGGAACATTAAACCCATATATGTATCAAGAAGGTTAAATGGTGTTGATATCCATAATTGTTTGCTTGACAATGGCTCTGAAGTTAATCTCATTTAGGTGAGAACACTTCGCTGGTTGGGGTGCAATGAGTATAACCTGGTACATTTCAAAATAACCTTGTAGAGATATGATAAAAGTGGGTAGAATCCATTGTTCCAAATCAAGCTCTTGAATAAGTTTGTGGACCTTGTGGTTGACTCTGAGTTTCTGGTCATATGGTAAAACACAACCTTAAATGTATTCCTAGAAAGGCATTGGTAGAAAAAACATGTGGAAATACCATCATCATACCATCAGTGCAAAAAACATTACATTAATTGAAAAAATGGGACATTTACCTTTAATAAGGCCCCATTAAAATCCTAAGTGTCACACTTTATCGATGTCAGATTCTATGAGTGGAATTGAATGTGAACCTTGGTTAATGATATTAATTGGGTCATTACACTAAAAAATTTGGAAATGATCACATATGACCCCTTTAAATAGATTTCTGATTAATATGTACTACCCATCAATTATATTAGGTCTATTAGTCCTTATTTTGACAAATATTTAGTATTCCTCATGATTTCAGTCATGACAACCGAGTCCAGCAATGTTGGAATGTGTCCAGACTCCCTAGTCAATGGTGAAGTCTTAGATGTAAATTCCTTTAATTCATCACCAGAGCTCAATAAAATACTTTACTCACCTACTAAGGAAGAACATTACATCTTTTCATCCAAATAAGGTGAATACACCCCTCCATTACTCTATCCTCCCCAGAGTTTCATGGGAATCCATCGCTACAAGATGAGTGAGAGAAATTCACTTCATCTTCTGAATGTTAAGATATCGAATCCTCTACCAACTCTAAATGAATCATCACAAGACTTGTTTCCCCATCATAAAAAGTTCAATAATAATAGGAATAAGAAGAATAGGACCTTAGGGATACCCTTCATGAATTATAATAGGGTTTATCTACCACCATCGACAAAGTTAAGGAAATAAATATGGCTATAAAAGAATTTCTACGACCTACCTTGATCAGTGTGGTCATTTATTATAAAAAGAAATAGGAATAAATATCCTTAATAAGGAAGAATTGATATGTTTTCTTCTAGAACTACACATAAATTCTAGACCTTGATTATTAGGTGTCTACTTACCACATGGGTCTATAAGAAGATCACTGAGACTATAAACAAGTTGTCAAAGGACGCACCCGACACATGCTGCAAAAATAGAGGTTAAAGTTGGAATGATCATAAAATATAGCTTTATTTGATAAGTCAATTACCCTAGGTTTCTGGCCAATATATTCCCCCTTAAAATGGAATAATGGAAACATTATAGTTTTCATTGAATTTATAGATTTCAATCGACACTACCCAAATGATTATTTCATGGTCATGATCACAGAACTATCGATCGATGAAACTACCAGATATCAAGATCCATCTTTCATGGATTTATATTCAGATTAAAACCAAATCGATAAGGCCTAAAAAGATTAATAATTAATTTCCTTCAAATTCCCCTAGGGATTATTTTTCTATCGGGTTATTCCCTTTGGTTTGAAGAATTATGGTCTTACATATCAACATTCCATGCATCACATATTCAAACCATTCCTCAAAAAGTGTGTTGAATTCTATATTGATAACTTCATCATTAATCCATGGAAATCCTCTGAATAAATTTCATTTCTTAAAATCACCTTCAAAAAACTATGAAAACATAGTCTAAAAATAAACCCCTTAAACAAATGACAGGTCTCAAAATCATCTTCAATTTTGAACTCCCTAAATTATCCTATTTGATTTTGTTTTACTCAATTTAATTTCTATTTAGACACCCCTTGTTTGAAAAAAAATGGATTCTTTTGAAACATGAATATTCTTCAAAAATAACACAATATTTATTTTATTTATCCTCTTATATCTATAATTATATATTTTTATTATCAACGATGCTTTAGAGAAAATGGGGAAATAATTAATTGGAAGGTTTGAGATCCAATCATAATTTGTCCCAAAAATTTATTAACAAAAAAAGAAAACAAGAACAATGATGTAGAAAAGTGGAATAAGAACCACCAAACACATGGTAGAAGACAAACACCATCCACAATACAGTCAAATAAAAAGTGAAAAACAGTATGAAAATGATCCATTGAGTCAAACTCCAAGATCAAGTGAGAAGGTCGACTTTAAATCCCCTAAGGAACCTTAAGAAAACTAGGCAGTAAGCCTATAAGAGAAATGGCCCAAAATCCCTTTGTCTATATGCCACACCACCCTACAAATCTACCCGACCCATCACATCCAGCACCTAAGATGCAGATATCAAGACAATTATAGCCAGTACATATGATGCATCCCAAGGTCATCACTAAAGTCCTCCCAAAAATAGAGGTATTTTCACCCTACATCCCATGGTCATCCTCAACTAGAAAAACAACTCCATTGACCTTCCCTGGGTCAAGGTCATTACTTGTGGTCTCCATCCAACCATCCACCTCAAAACTAAGATAATTCGTTGTGTTCCACTTCTCAAGAACACACCATCGTAATTGGCATTTTTTTCCATCCCTGCCATGCATTCAGCATGTGCCTCCATCCCCACCACCACTAAATGTCTTGGCTTGTGTCTCAAAGGTCCTAACAAGACCACCCCTAGTACTTGTTTCTGGAAAATTGATGAAACCTTTTTGAAGGTGCCGCCAGGATCCCACATCAATTTGATGAGGATGAAGACATGATATTGTCTTCATGCACCACACCCACTACATCATCACCCAAGTAGAAACTGATTAACCTAAATCACTCATGAGCCACTCAGATCTATTCTTGCGCACCTCCAACCACACCATCATCGTCCATCTATTTGATTTCCAGGTAGTCCAAAAGTTGAAAACCCCCAAGGAAGAGGACCTCTGCAAAAAACAATAATTAGGATATGAAAAGAGGTCATTCTTCATCAGTTCTTCCATGGTAGGATCCAAATGACATTAGTCATCCATAGAATAAACACTAGATCCATCACCAAAAAACCATGAATTCCTTCAATTTCAAGATCAACCTTTAGAAAATTAATCCTTTTGAATGGAAAATAAAGGGAAAAGAGATTTTCATTCCATACAATATAAAATTTAGTTTGATCATCTTCAAAAAATATTGAATTGAAACGATTTCTGTAATAATATAGAGAGAAAAGCTCTCTCCTAGAGAGATAATCCATACTCATGGGAACCTAATTACAATGAAACCAAATTAACAACACAAACCCACACTTCTAAGAGGATGTATAATCCTTTATTATCGTTTAAAATTAATTTTGTGAAAATATAAATCCCTTCATTCTTTTATCTTCTAGATCTTTATTGAGTCATGGAACAATCCAACATAATACCAAAACCATCATAAAAAATAACAACTGCCTTTTAATTTTCTATTTTTATTCATTTGATTGGTATTTTTTCTACCATATACCATTTAATATCCCTTAATCCTCTTCATATTCAACCATAAAAACTAATTCTTAAGATTATCTCACTTGTTGGGATAATCAATAATTATAGGATCTAGATTAAATAACCTCATTCATAAACTCTCCCAAATTTTGATAGCAAATGAACCCCAAATAACTAATGGATGATAGATCATTAAAATAACTATTCACTTTCACTCTAAGAACATTCAAATTTTCTTCCCTATTTTCACCTCAAAAATGTTTAACAAGAGATGTAGACAAATTTCCATTTGTACCTTCCTTAAAAACACATTGAAGAAGAAGGAATGTTGAACTTAGTCATTGATCCCAAGCCTATTGAGGCATGAACAAAACAAGTTAGATAAAATAATGAAGGAAGCATACTGGAAGTTTTTAAATATATACTTGCAGAGTTCACTGACATTTGTGTTGTGTGTGAAAACCAAATACCACAATAGTTTCCATAAGGTGTGGTGACTAACATATAAGAATGGATGAGCTACTCCTCTTACCAGCAATTAGTTTTTGGATGGAACCTTAGAATGGATTACGTATTTGTAATGAAAGGTTTAGGCTAGAGGATTTAGATCCCAACAATTGGTATCAAATCCAAGTATACCACCCCACTCTAGTTTACTATGAATAGTACTTAGACCAGACCACCACATGAACTCAAGAACACCTCCCCACTCTCTAGAGGCATCCAGATATAAGTAATGGTCTAAGGCAATATCATAAAGACATTATAACTCATGTATCATGGTGAAAATAGAAATTTAATGACCAGACATCATACACATCACATCATATTACATAGAATAAACAGACATTTACAATAATTATAAATTAATACATAACTAAACAAAATCAAATGTCTGTTGGTATATAAGAAGAATCACCCATTGTGTTTATAACATATCCAAAATAATAATATTAAAAGACATGAGGCACTGATCTAGCTCTAATACATACCTCATCCTAATATCTATGTCCCACTTGAGATACTTTATCTTGAACAAATAATATACGGATTTATCTCTACTTATTCCTATAACCAAGTGGGAGTCTACTCGGGAACCCTAATGAAATAGTGTCCTAAGAAGGGTGTGAGTGCATAAATCAATAATGAACCACCGATGTGGTAACATACTAACCAAAAATGTTTTGATATATTCATGTGACGTGATCCTCATAAAATAATAAATAAACTATAGTTTTAAATAAAAAAAATCAATCCACTATGAATCCTCGTGTTTGTGACCCTGATTGACTATACTTACTTCAGATCTTGCCAAAAATATTTTTTATCATGAGAATCAACTCAGGGGGGACACTATATTAACTCTATGGATCCCACAATCTCACCCCCACAATGATGAGTAGTGGATCCTAGGGCATCATTAGGTGTCCCTCATCCACGATCCCTCAGGTGGAACCCCATAATAGTATCCTGGAATTCATCACCATTACAATGACATATAATTCTTTAAAGGGAGAGGCCCTAGGAATTCCTATAAATTAAGGGGAGATAGATTACTAAGTGAACCATTAAATAAAAAGGAATACCCTCCCAGATCCCATGATCAATCTCTTGGGTGTCTAATAACACTTGATGCCTCAATGGTTCCATATCTAGTGCATCCAATCAATAATAGGGGTATCCTGGACATCGATCGAGGGGGTCCAATAGTCAACCTATGGATTTATAAAAACTATGATTGAGGATATATTACCACACAACACCTCACACTATCATTAAATTCCTCGGGATCCCAGACATTCAAATGGTAAAATGATATTGTTATTAAAATCCTTAGCACCTCAGGAATTCACAATGGAATCACTATATCATAGGAATCTATAGCTTTTAATAAATTCATGCATACACACTATCAAATACTCTAATCTTATATCTTAGTATGAACTATTTATAATCCATCATTTCATCAACCATAATTTAATCTAATCAAACTTGTAATCCAACCCCAAAATACTATGAGATAGAATCCTAGGAAATTCAGGCAGCCAAGGGTCTAATCTATCTCAACAGGGGATTCTCCAGTATCCCAATAAATCATAGAAATTTTAATCTTAATGGATGATTCCAACGTTTCTTAGTAAATAAAATATCATAAACAAAACATAAAATACAAACATAACAAGGGTTGGCCTAATTCCCATGCATATAACCATCATCCCTACCCCATTGTGTGTACACATTGGTTTGTGTTCTAGGGTGACACCCACAATCATATACACCCATAGATGACCCACCCATATAGGGTAACTCATTCAATTGGGAGCCCATATAGTATCCCTAGGGTTATATTATATCACATGTACCCTTACCTAGGTCCTTATGTCAACACAAGTTAGGTGCACCTCACTTGGGAAATTCGGGTCTTAGTTAAGTCTTGGGTCATAACCCATATCATAGAAGATTTCACTCTCCTTGACAGTGTCATAACATAAAATGACATCATGGGACACTTAGGTAACCCTCAAAGGATGTAGACTAAGAATTATCTCATGCCTCATTTCATATCCAAGTTCATCTAGTTCATCCCACAAACATAAAATATTCATCGTTCCCTTGGACAAAAAACCTATATAGAAACATCTCAAGGGAATGGAGACTCACCCTAATATCTATCTCACAATTCCCAATGGCTCTATGGTTTCACAATGGTCGTATCATATTCTACAAGTTATTTCCATGTCAATTCAAGTCACACATCCTCTTGGATTTTCCAAGGAGCCATAGGAAAATTCCTCTATGTCAAATTCAATTTACTTCAAACTAAACTACTCATTTTAATTAAACAATTCCATTTAACTAAATTAAACTAGGTTAATGCCTCATGTGGATTGACCACACATCATATGCCGCAAAAAAACCATTCAATAAGTTATAAGGTGTATATCAAGATCCACCTACATCATCCATGAAGCCTTCTAATATTAATTCCAAGGGATGGTAGCTCTGTCAATGCCTTGTTAGTTCTTCACAAGCTCATCCATGATCCAATCAATACCAGATCATCACTTGACCCCATATATCAAGATAAAATATATAAGAATTCAATTATAAAATTTTTAATTCATTAAACAATTATATTTAAAAGTTTCATAAATGATGTTTCATTCATCAATGACCCCATCACATCGAAACCTCAACCCAATACATGTGGGAGGTCCATGATGCACTCTCAATATCATATTGGGAAAAATACCTAACAAGTGTCACCATTTATATCATTAAGTTAATTTAGTCTATGGATGAATCATATAAAAATCCATGGCATGATGTACCTTTCCCAAAATAATGAGCGACGATTGGTGTACATTGTCTCAGGACGTCTTCTCCTTAGTATGTATGAAAGACCCATTGAAAATTGTTGATTTCACAATTATTTGGAGAAATTTCCATAAAAAAACATAACACAAAACATGCCAACTTAGAAGAATCATAGGATGAATATGAAAAGTGGAAGGAGGAGGCACCCATACCTCAATCCACTAGAGAAAAAATCACAAATGATGCCTCAAAATTAAGTGTGTAAAAGGAAGCAATATTTTATTGAAATCTCCCTTCCATGCATACGAATGAAGGAAAATGAGTGGACTTCACCTCATAAAATTTGAGGGGGGGGGGAATTGATGTAGTCTCATTTTCTATGTCTATAGACCAACTAATGTTTTTATGTATTATTTAATTTAACAATAACCTTAGCCCCTCCTAAGGCACTCTTGATCCCCCAGGACAGATCCCAACCATCAAACATCATCCAAAAACTCTTATATGAGCTATTCTAACCTATAAAATTTTATTTAGAATCTAGAATCTCTAAATGACCCATATACCAAACTCAAAAATTAAAATTACCTATAGAATTATTAAACCTGTATAAAAATGGGAAATTACAAACTCCCCACCATAATACTTCTCATCCCTAAGAAGCCATGGGGGCCATCCAGTTATATATCTCAACCAACCCCAATCACTAATTCCTACTCAAATAGACTCATTTCATTCCTAGATGCCTAATGTGATTCCCAATCACAATTACAACACAAGGTTCTAAACCCATTAAAACATGAGGCAAAAACATTGGTTTTTATTAAAAGACCAAGAAGACTCTTACCATGCCCATATATCCCAAAATGCCTATGGTTTCATCATCCAATGACCCTCTTGTCTGATGGTTCTCCCCACCATATAACATAATTAATTAGGAACAAATCTGAACCATGAAATATTCTACCATACATGAACTATGAACATGCCACATTTTCCATAGAAAGTACCAGATAGCTCCTAAAACATACCCATGTTATCCAAAATGATGCATTTGATGAGTTTTTGGCTCACTGCATCAATTACATAATATCACCTGTAGAACCTTCTTCAATCAACCAATATAAAAAATGCTCATCTTATATCACTTACATGCATTTAAAAACTCCCAAAAATGATAAATATATCCCTATAGGCATGCCACAATCTCTTAATAACCCCCAACGATGTCCATACTAACCACTTAATGTGATTTCCTAGTTGAATTTTCATACATCAAAAACTGCCTTCGTGCCTTTCCATTAGCACTCCTCACTTTTGAACCTATCTCAAGAATTACCTCAACCCTAAACCTAATGCTCGGATTCCATTTAACATCACATCCTAATTAACACTCAACATTCCCAAAGGAATCTAGAAAAACTTTAATTCATTTACTCACTAGTATCTTTATGCCCAAAATAGTTGTTTAACCATCGATCTCATTCACCAATGACCCTTCAAAATGAGGGTTTTATTACCCATGCTCAAAATCATGCTCTCTACCATAGGAGAATCCTTATCAGCACACTAATTTTCCAATTCTCCATCATCATTACCATGTTTTGCTTTCATCAAATGTCATGGCTGGATGTGTCCAAACCTGCTCATTCTTGAGCGCTAATCTGAAATGTAAATCATCACCCATTTCTGAACCAATGGTACACAATCCATAATATCATCTCAAATTAAATCATAATTAGGTTTAACAACCCTCTATCATCTAGTATGGTAACACCCAATATGTGTCCCCACTTACTCATCTCCTCACGTACAAACTCAATAGGTTTCACTGCTAAATGTGTACCAGTCCTCCCAATCTACCCTTATCCACTTTAAACCTAGATAATTATATCTCTATTAAATTATATGTTAAGTTCCACACTCTGGACAACCATACCATAACACATGACCAATTTCTGATGTCCCCTCTATCACAAAGGGAAATTTATCACCATCCTCAAACCTTGGGCACCCAATACCACCAATGTTGCGTCAAATTCATCGATCCTCATCCCACAAATTCCTACACTATATTTTCCAATTTAACAAAAACCATGAATAACCAAAACATGAAATACCCTGATATCATCTAAATATGAATGATAGTAGGATCTTGTACCACCCGATCACCTAACATGACTCGTGATCCCCTGAGACATATCTCATCATAACTAGGCTAATGTTCCAAAATAATTGACTCTCCACACAACATGGCCATTTATCAAGAAACAATAATCCTAAAGGTTCTCATCCAAAATATTTACATTTCACCTACACTTAGTCCAAATGCAAGCTTATCCACCATTTAATGTCGTTCTATGTCATGGGTGTCTATCTATGCTCACATCATGTACTAAAACACATCCAAAGTAAATAGGGTTAGACACCCAAATGGACATACCATTTCAAAATTAGTCTTGATACCAAGTCACTCTATGTGCCTTAAATCCTAAGGCACTAGCACACAAGGTGTTATCCTCACAAACTCTAATGACATAACCATTTCTTTTTATAAACATGATTTCATCTTCCATGTATCAATCCTATAACTCAATCCTATTCCCATGCTACCCACCAAAGAGACAACATGAATCCTATAATAACCCCCCTCATTGGTTACCCTTCATCATCAGAAATAACTGTCTCACTAAAAAATAATTCATGTGTTAAATTTATTTAGGGTCTCTATAAAATCCCATGTTAGTATGGGTGTTCATTTATTGATGAAAATTGAGTTTTTTTGTGGAGGGTCCAATTTTATACCATAATATGGATTCAAATTAGATGTACTGGGATTAATAAAAAGAACCTTTTTGGGCATGGAATGAGTTTTTATCAATGTATGGGGGTTCAGGTGAAATCACCTCTGGTTTGGCAGGTGACCACGATTGCGGCCTTCAGGCTACAAAGTTTCCCCATAACCAGCCAAATACCTTTTTCTAGCTAGTATCCCCCATCATTGGTCAGATGATGGGCCACCTGACCATTTATGAGCCTCATTATCAAGCTTGTGAGACACGAGATGAGTGCTTTTAAAGGATGGAATGCAATATTTTACCCCTTATACCCATCTTTCTTTAACTAGGGTTTGGGCATCATTTTTTCATGAACTGAAACCTTAGGTGCCTCTTTCCCTTATCCATGGTTCTTGTTGGAAAAATAACCTCTTCACAGTGATTTTGGGTTGTTGTGTTTTTCTAAAGGTTTTAAATTATTGATAGAAGTTTTTTGTCAAAATATGTGTGATTGTTGTTTTGGTTTTGGGAGAAATGGACCAAAGGGTAGGTTGGGTTCATAAATACCAAAGGGTTATGTAGTTACATGAATCAAAGGATATTAAGTGACCGCATAAAATTTTGGTTATAATTAATTCCCATCAACAAAAGGAGATATCAAAATTACATAAGTGAAGTGAGTATTTAAAGAAAGTGTGTCCATGATAGACTTATTTTGTAGTTACTTGAAATCACATGTTCCCATAATTATCACCAGTTTATGTGAATAGGTATTGGAATTAGATGAAAGAATTTTAGTTGGAATGATGGAGAAGTATTATGGTCATCATTAATCATAGAATCACAATATTATAACAAAGTGAAAAAATTCACGTGAAAGGTAGTGACACTGATTATGGTGAAGGGGATTGAGACATGCGATGGATGTTAAGTGTATAAGCTCAAAGCATTCTTATGATAATGTTATCATGATTTCATGATCCATATGATGTAACAAAAAAAGGAAAAATAAGAATCCATTTTTTCTAAGGCAAAGGCACATACGTATAACTCTGAGTTTTGAATTTAAATTGATGGTTGTATGGCTATATGTAACTATTAACATGTCATTAAAAGTTAAAAGTTTTATTAGATATTTTTTACAAATAAAATTATAGAGAAGAGTTTTTATGTGAATCGAAGTATATTCTGTGATCAAAGTCTTGTAATTGGATTTCATGAAGCAAAGGGAGTTACACGAACTAGCCAGTGAGTGTTACACGAACCAAGAAGAAAGGTTTTGCACTCGAAGAAGAAATGTTACGTGTGAATGTTATTTCCATATCTTTGATGAAAAAATTTCATAAATACACACTCATTCAAGTTTTAATCCCCTAAAAACTGATAAAGATCATCTAAATATTTTACTGGATGTATAGTTCATTCACTTTAGTAGAGATAGAGAATCGAGCTTCCAAATTTGGATGGTTGTAAACTAGGAGGGATAGTGAGTCTCCTCCAAACATTATAAAAGTATTTAACTTTAGTTTATTTGTTACATTAGCACATCACCTCTATGTACTCCATGGATATGTTCCGTGAAGAGTGAACTCAGTAAAATTGTCGTTTCCTGTTCTTATTTTAATTTACATTAATCTATTACAATGGGAATGATGGAGAAGAATGTTTTATTCAATGATGAATCAAGATATAACAATGTAGTTATTTTAATATGTTATATCATGATTATTCCCAACCTCTTCGGTTATTTACCATGGTGGAACTAATAATTTGAATTAGAATGAAAGGTTAAAATCATATTTTATATCTTAGTTAAATTCATGGATTTTTTTTTTCAAAAAGGGATTCCAATCGACAATGGAAAAACATTTCAATCTTGCAAGAAATAGACACAAAAATACTTGTTGTTTTTACTCATATATGATTTTATAGTTGTGATGAAATTTATTTTAGTTAATATGGATAATTGAGATTTATCAAAAGAATTAAAAATACAATTAGATTTTGATTCCCGAGGAATCAATTCATTAAGTGTATCCATTGAAAACATACTCTACATTAAGTGGATTTCATGTAACTCATGTCATTCCATGTGTGAAGAACTAATAAATATCTATGAAGTAGATTCAAAAGTCTATGAATATAAATTGAAAGTTATATGAGACATGTATGAGGATCTGAGGATACACACTAATGAGTCTATTTTTGTACACTTTTATTAGGAGAATATTGTTTCTGAGGGAATGTTTGGTCTCAAATAAATCATTGGGGATATAAATATCATCAAAATTATAATGAGAAGATTTCAAACTATGTTTAATCTGAAAGTATTTATTCTGTAGTAAAAATATCCAATGGATTTGACATTGGATATATTACATTGTATTCTTATCACATAAATGATGAAAAATGATGATAAAGAGGCAGTTGAAAAAGGGAATTCTAAAGAGGTGGTAAAATTTTGAAAGGTGGGGACATTATAACATCCCATGTTTTTTGTTGATATTATTTAATTATTTAATATTGAGTGGATTTAATTTTTTTTGATGTTTTGGTATTAAATTTTGAAATTTTTATGGGTTTTATTACTTTTCATGGTTTCTGTATGGTCATTTTATGGTTAATGTATCAATGTGGTTAAACCATATATGGGGTTCCTCATGGCTTAGGGTTTAGAGCACAAAATTCTATGAAAAATACAATGGTACCCTTATTTAAGGGGTTTTTAGTTCATTTTTATGTGCATGAGTATAACATGGATGGGGAAAACCATGTGTGTTTTAGTGGAAACTGTGTGGGGGGACCTTACATACAATATGTGTAGAGAAAAACATGTGAATGATTAAGAAAACTGTGTTATAATAATGTGAGATCCTTTGTATTTTTATTAGAGTGGTTTTTCATAATTATCACATAGTATAGTAAACCATGGAAGCAAGATGTGTGATGTGTAGTGTGTCTCTAGTGAATCCCATATGGTCGGTGCATGGTTTTCCAAATCATGCTTCCAAACCATGTCAACTTCCTAGATTTTAAAATCTATTAAAATACCCATTTTCCCTCATCATATTTATGGTTAAAACCCCTTATCATATGTTCCATTCAGATAAGACTTTGTGGGTATGAGGTAGTTTCTTCTTTCTATTTTCCTTGGAATTAGAACCCTCCACTTTGATCTGAGTGGATTTCTCAAGGTGAGACCCTTCTTCTCCTTGTGTCCTCCTCCGATTCATCTCAAATCATTTATCTTCTGGTTTGTTCCACTCATCTGAACTCTAGGGACTACTGTAGTTTAATTTAGGATTTTTTGATACTTAAGAATGGGGTTTTTGATTTTTATGAATTTTGGAGGATCCGAATTGACTTTTTTGAGAATACTATGTTATTGTAAAAAAGACCCCTGATGGTGTTTTTGAGTATTTATGTTAGTGGACAAGGTTGGAAGTTTTTGATGATGGGTTTTCTTAAAAAGAGGCCTAATTTATTTTTTGTGTTTTGGGATAATTATATTAAAATATAACATAGTTCATAATTCTTGATAAATATAACATGATCCATGTGAATAAAGGATGATCACACAATCCTCTTGAATGATGGAATACAAAACTATCCATGAAAATGAAGAATGATCATGTGATCCAAGTGAATGGAAGAAGATCACACTATCCATGTGATTAAAGGAATATCACATTATCCATTTTAATTTAGGAGGATTTTGCGATGACATGAATGAAGGAAGATTTCATAAACACATATGACCGAAAGGATCACACAAATAACATAAAAGAAAATTGGATAGAAATGATGGAATCATCTTGTAGGTACTCAAAATCATGTGACTAAATGAGTATAAATGGATCTTATGATGGATTCATGTTATGTTCCTGAAGACAGTGACCCCGACTGGGGTGGAAGGGATTTCGACAAGCGACATGCAATAGAGGTCAGTCACATAAGTCAGAAGTGATTACGCAAAATGCGTAAGGCCATGGATAAGTTTACTAAGGTATAGAAACTGATGGTTGTAAACACTTTGTGGAGTCAAGGTAGTGGATTTATGTTAATAAATACCCACTAACCCATCCTTAATATGTTGTGGAATTTTTGTAAGTGGTTTGATATGAAGAAAAGAATGAAGGAGGGATTTCATGTAAAGTAGAGGGATTTATGCAATAACATCATTCACCTAAGAAGAAACACACAATGATTTTCATATAAAGATAACGAGATCACATGATTGAAAAAAATTTCAAAGAATATATGTTCTCATATTGTTTTCCCATTGGAAGACCCATTGGAGTCACACGGTCCACATAAGTAAAATAGGGGTCTTGTGTAAGGGTTTTATGCTCAAAGAGGAAAATACTATTTCAAATGTGGTTTTCATATATTTGATAAAATATGATTATAATGTCACACTAAAGTGTGAATCACCTCATAACTAATTTTTAGAAGAGTATACATGAGGAGCAGTGAGTTTACTTCAATAGAGAGAGTAGTGATCTTTTGAATTGCGATTAGTTAAAACCAGGATGGATAATGAGTTTGATCCAAAACATATAAAAATAATGTGATTTAGTGGTTTTTTTTAAATCAATACATTTCCTTTTTATTATCCTTAGACATAACCTAGTGAGGGTGAAACAAGTAATAAATTACGTGTTCTGTGACTGTTTTAATTTATATTTATTTATTTCAATGGGAAAGAGAGATGAGATAATTTTGTTTAATGATGAAATAAGATCCAAAGAGATAGTTTTTTAATATTTGATAAACTAATTCACCCCCTCTCAGGGTATTTAACTCGGTGGGACTAAAAATTGTTATTTTAAGAAAGAGTTAAAGTTGGAGATTCTATCTCAGTAGAATAAATGGAATTTGTTAACCATAAAGTGATTCCAATATTTGATGGAAAAAATTTTAAGCTATAGAAGAATCATATGAAACACTAATTTGTATAATTAGTTATGGATGTGTTTTCATCTACAATGCATGGTATATCAACCTGTGTGGGTAGTAGATATTTATCAAAAGAATATCATAGAGAATCAGATTTTTCCCAAGAGGAATCAATGATTTAGGCATATATTTTATCCAAAGAAAAATATGCCTGAAGGTGATATCATACAAGACATCACATTCCATTTGGGAAAATATTATAAATATCTACATAGGTGATTAAAAATCTGAGATGCTAAATTTCAATTTTAGTGGAACAATTATGAGGACTAGATAATACACACTCATGAGTCTGTAGATGTATTATTTTATTATGTGAATTTTATTGGGAAATACATATGTGATATCAATGAAATTATCGATGATGTAAATATGATTATGTTAATTTTGAAAAGACTTCCACCGTGATTCAATCCAAAAGCCTCGATACTTGAGGATAAGATCAAATGGAGTTGACGTTGGATAATTTAAACAGTACTATTATCTCATACGAGATGAAAAATCTTGATAATGAGGTTGCGTAAAAATGGAAATCTAAAAAGATAAAATCCAAGTCCCTAAAGAAGAACACTCTAGAAGATGGAAATAAAGAATAAATAGTTTATGAGGTTATGCAATTATCTTCCTCAAATATACAAAGGGGAAAAGGAATATTTAAATAGAAACTTTATATTGCATTATTTAATTATAGAAAGGTTAGAAATCTAGAAAAAAATGTTTCTAAAGAATTTCTAAAATGACTATGAGGATGATGATAATATTACCAGGAAAACGTATCCAGGGAAAGTGAGAGGTAGGAAAAACTCAAATTTTAATTTCATCAAAACAAAGAATCATATTTCACAAGAAAATAATTGTACAGAAGAATCTGAGGTAGAAGTTATGGAGGACTGCAAGGATCATGGATAAAATGATATGGTTAAAGTTTTAGTTAATTATTAGATAAAAGAAGAGAGTGACAATGAAAAAGTATATGTCACAGGAAGAGTGTACCTCAAGGTTGAATTAGAAGCCGGATGTGAGGAGATAGATGTTTAAGGAGACAAAATAAATAAATATAATAGACTGGATCACGATGATAAAAACTATATGCAGTATCAGAAAGAAGAGAAGTGTGATTCAAATGATGAAATTGAAAAGATTAAATATGGAAATCCAAAAAACATAGAGAATGTTGGTAAGTAAAATATCAAATATTAAGAATAGTCCAAGGTTATCTATAGTTTGAATGACATAGTAAAAGATAATGTCAAATATATCAATGAACTTAAGGAGGAATTATTTGGAATATAAAAATATATTGAATATTAGGATAAAATCTTGAACATAGGTAAAATATTGGGAAATCATATTACATAAGTGAAATAGAAAGTAAATTATATTTTATAGGTACATCTAAACAATATAAAGGGTTGTCAAGCGAAGAAAACTAAACCTTAGAATAAAACAAGTTTTGTGGGATTGATCACGCATAAAATGTAGGGATGATTTGTACCATAGAACAAAAATATTCTCTTATATTGAAACATTATTTGGGTATGAATAAAAATAAAAAAATTCAAAGAACACAAGGGATAAATATTGTTATAGTAATGAAACATGAGAATAAACCTCATATTAGGTGTTATTATTATGGAAATTTGAGACAATATCAAAGAAAATTATTCCATATCCAAGAGTTATTGAAGGTAACAAGAGGAAAAAATGTGCCCAAAAATAATTCAATATTCCATGAATGATTTTGATATTCATTGTTTTTTGGTGTGGAGTATTTAGTCACATGACTAGATATTTCTCATCAATAATGTTGAGTAATGTGATAATGTTGCTACAAAATTGTTGTACATATCACCTTAAGTAATCATCAAACGAATTGAGAATGAAAAATCAATTTACATCTTTTTAAGACAAATTTGGTCATTTATAATCTAAGGAATATCAGGAATACTAGACAACATCAAGTATAATGTCAAAGACAGGGATCAAAAAGAAAAGAGATGAGTAGGAAGTGGTCCACGATATTGACTTTAAAACAATAGATATTGATATTGGATTCACCACTAATATGATGGGAAATATGTATACGGTTACAAACATCAGGTACGATAAATATGGTGTTGTTATATTTGGAAATCATGATGGATTGAAGATTATTGACTCCAGAAAATATAAGTTTAAGGGAAAAGACATGAGACGTGCTAATTTCAAGGTTGTTGAAGGTCTCAGTCACAAATTGACAAGTTACAGTCAACTATGTGATACAGTACAAAATACAATGTTAACCAAAAAGTATTGTGTCTTAATGGAAAAAAATGGGAAGGTTCTTTTGTAGGTAAAGCATAGGAAAGACAATCTCTAACTTCTGAGTGGAGAATAAGATAAGTGTTTTTAAGGAAGAATAAAATGGTTTGTGGTATAAAATTCTTCTAAATTTGAGCTAACTATTTTTGGAATAACTAGTGACATTTGATATTTATCAATACCTCCCTTGATTATCACATGATCACATTCATACATGTTATTCCAACCAACAAGGAAAGATCACTCAAAATACATGTAAGAATAAATATAAAAGGTCAAAAATAGTTCTTATAATGGGTCATATTTATGTGTTTGGACCTCTTTCACCTATATCATTTGAAGAGAAGATATATTATGTCATTTTTATTAATTATTATTCATAAAGTCATGGGTTCCAATTATCACCCACATGTATGAGGTTTTTAGTTTCATAACACAATATCAAAAGGAAGTTGAAACTGTTCTTGATTAAAATATCCAAAAGATCTAAAATGATAATGGAATGAAGATAACAAATAGAAAATTATAAGATTAACATGATAGGCATGGGATAAGTAACCATATCTAAATAGTAAGAACCCCTCAGCAAAATAAGGTGGTTGGGAGAAGAAACTGAATTATCAATAACGTGGTCAAAACAATAATTATTGAGATATATCTTATAGATAATGTTTGGAATGAAGTATTATGGAAATAAACATATATTTCTAATAGAGATTTGTTGTATCCAAATGATGATAACACTTCATATGAGTATTTTTATGGGGAGAATCTTACATTTAATTACATTTTAGTCTTCAGGAGTAAGTGCTTCATTCTCAATAAGGATAAACACATGAAGTTTGAATATCTTAGAGATGAGGGTATATTTCTTTTATATTTAGTTGAAAAAAGCATATAAATTCAACAATAAGACTATGGGGAAGTTTGTAGATAGAAATGATGTTTTTCTGTGGAAAATGAGTAGAGTATTTAGAAAAAAAATGAACCATATTAAGAGGATAGTGATGAAGAGATGATCAGCTATGGGGGAGTGTATGTACCTAAGGTAAATTCAAAAGAAGATTTAGGTGATTATCATGATGAATTTTAACCTATATCCATACAAATACTACATAACTTATATGAGATTGGTTGGAAAAACATAATCGGTGATAATTTTACACTTATATAAGCAAGGAGAATTATGAATCTAAAACAAACATCTTTATAATCACAATAATAGCGAATGTATTTTGAAGAAGCAATAAGAGATGATAATTAGTCTTAGGCGGTGAATAAATAGCTTTAAGAAATCAAAAATAATATGGAATGAGAGATTGTTTCGAGTTTTATAGACATAAATTTCACCATGAACAAATGGGACTTTTATAATAAGCTAAATGAAGATGAAATTGTAATTCAAAACAAATCATGACTTTTGTGCAAGGGATACTCTTATATAGAGGGTATAAATATCGATGAAACATTTTTACCTCTTTCAATAATTGATTTTATTGGATTATTCTAGGCCATAGTAGTGAAAAAAATTCAAAATTTTCCAAATGGATGTCAATTAAACATTTATGAATGGGGTACTATAAGAATATGTTTATATTGAACCTATATATGGTTTACTCATTCAATAATATGAAAACAAGTTTTCCAATTGAAGAAGGCATAGTATGTATTAAAATATGCACCAAGATCATGGTATTGAAGACTTGATTTATATTTTCGGAAGATAAGTTTCTAACATTGTGAATTTGATTACAACATTTATGTCATTAATGAGATTAATCAAAGGATTATAATGATATATTATGTGGATGACATAATCTTTAGTGGATAAAATAAAGAATTGTGAAAATAGTTTTTGGAATTTAGGAAATACAATTTCAAAATTTCAATGATTGGCGAGATGATTTTTTCCTTAGCTCACAAGTGATACATGGAAGTATTGTCACATTTATTTCACAATCCAAATATGCTATGTTGGTTCTAAGAATATTTGGAATGAATAATTACAAGGGAATAAAAATTCATGTTTCTAGATGGATGGAACTATTAATAGATGATGAAGGGAAAGTTATCAATTTCATTAAATATAGGAATATAATTAGGTTCGTATTTCACCTAAAAAATAAATGTACCATCCTTGTTATTCTAATTTTCTAAGTTTTATGGTGTTAAACTAATCCCAAGAAGATCCACTTACTTATAGTGAATATGATAATTTAGTATAGCAAGGGAATAATTGACTTTGGTTTTCTATATAATAAGAAATCATATGAAGAGAAATTGGGTTATACATATGTAAAGTATTCCATTTCGACATATAAAAAAATTTCAACACCATATGGTATATTTTATCTTGGAAAATTATGTATTCATTAGATAAAAAATAAACAAGATTACAATTATTTGAGCACCATAGAAGTTGAATACATTATGGATACTTAATATTTCATGTAGTTACTATAAATGAAGTATTAGGTTGATGATATAGGAGTTTAAGTGAAGTCTCCAATCAGAATTTATTGTAATAATTCAGTAATTATAAATCCTAGTAAAAATACATTCCATCACTCAAGAAAAATGAACATTGAAATAAAATATCACTTTATCAACAAGAAAGTGGATAATGGGATTCTAAATCTATAGTATGTTCCTAATAAACTAAAGGTTATAGGAATCTTGACAAAGGTCATACCCATAGATGTGTTTGAATGACATCAACTAGCTCTTGAAGTTCAGTCAACCCCCCATACTTGAATAGTGTTTATGCGGGAACCCCTCTCCTTGAGGTGTGTTTAGTCTTTTCCTATGTACTGATATGTGTTATTTTCCCCGTTACAGACCTTATAAGAGTTACATTTAGTTTTATTGAAAAAGGGGAAGATGGTGTCTTCATAAATATAGGTGAATAAACTAATAGGGGATCTGTGAAACAAGGGGGTTTTAAATTTAATGATACTAAAATTAGTCTATTAATGAATAAGAATCATGAAAATAAGCGACCTACGGTTTCATGATACAATCAGTTGACATGTTTGGTTTGATAATTTGTATTGAGGGCTGATATCATTTTATATTTTTTTTGTTATTAAGGATTCTAAAGGAAGGATCGAGAATAAAGTGTTTCATCCATGACCTTTTTCATTCTACTATTGTTTCTCATGCAGAGTTTGACTCACGTGATATTGTAATATATATTTATGAATCCTTGATCATTATTTGTGGTTTTAAAAGGAAAAGTGTCTTCAAATGTGCTTTATTTATGAACAAATTAGTTCTTGATATTTTTAAGTGTTGTAAAAAAAACTCAAAGTGGAGAATTATTGGAAAAACTCCCTCTTGATTATGTGTTTTGGCTGGTATAGTTATTGAATATAATGGAATTTATTGAATTTGTTTTGTTAGAATATGTGTAAATATTGTTAGAGTTTTTTGAGAAATTGGATAAGGAGTAGGTTTGGAGAAAATTCCTTAAGGGTTACACAATATCATGAAGCGAGGGGATCATGAGATTGCATAAACCATTAGAGATCATGTGATGGAATGAACCAAAGGAGATCATGAAATTTCACAAGTGAAGAACATGTTTGACGAAATTCTATGAAATAATGTGTTTCTTTATGGTCTATTGGAATCAGGTAATCTCATAAGTATCAATGTTATATGGGAAGAGGTATTGTGAATTGTATGAAGGATATTTAATTTAAAATAAAAGAGAAGTCTTCCAGTCACTCTTAACTCTGAGATAACAAGAGTATGATAAATTCACATGAATGGAATGAAAGGTAGTGATACTAACCAATTTGGAGGGATTTGTGGAATTCTATATAGGATGATCACATAATATTGAAGTGGTCATGTGATGATGATCTAATGATCACATGAGCTAGATGACATTATGTGAAATGTATATGGTAGAATCAGGTTTTTCTAAGGTTGTTGAATGTATGGATAACCAATATTTGTGGATTTAATGTGGTTTATTTATTCCTCTAAATACCAATTAACTCATCATTAAAAGTTATGAAGTTTTCTTAAATGTGTTATTTGAATAAAATTATGGATAAAGTGTTTCACAAGAATTAAAGGATTTTTGGTGATCAAAGTCATGTTAGTAGAGCACATAAGGAAAATAAAGTTATGAAATAAAATATATCAAATCATGTAATTATTTTTTTTGTAAATATAATGTGGTCACATGATTGTTTTAACTAAGGTTTCATAAAGTCTTTAGCATATTACACCCTCAAGGTCTCATGATGAGAGATTCGTGATTACAAATAGTAGAAGGGGTCTTACGCAGGGAGTCTTACGCTCAGGTATTGTAATGGGGTATTGTGATCATGTAATCTAGTGAGGGATACATTTTCTAAGAATAAATGTTTCATTCTTCAAAAGGAAACATTATGAATGAATGTTATTTTCAACTCTTTTATGAAACATGAGCATAATGAAACATGTATTCACGTGTGAACCAACATATAATTGAAAAAATATTACAGTGAACAGGGCATAACATATGAGGATATTACATCATTTTAGATGATCTTACAACACACTAAAAAGTATATTCTTGAGGACCATAAGAGTTTAGTATCTTTAGAAACTTATAATACAATATTATAACTTAGTGAATGATCTTCAATGTTTTCCATTGTGATCTTCCCATTTTTTACCCCTAATTACAAACATTCTTCATAACTAGTGAAAATTAAACATAAGAAAGGTTGAGCTCAGATGCTCAGTAATGGTAAATAAAGGAGATATGTAATCATAACATAAAAAAAGGGTATTATAATTTTATCATATCGTTGTAAAATCATAACATATATATCAAAGAATATAAACACACAAAAATATTGGTACTTCCTAAGACATGAATCAGAAGGTAATCAAGAGAAAAATCTATGAAATCATAACACATTAGTAAGGAATATAATTTGTGGTATACATGTAAGAATATAAAATAATTCCATACAATTAAAGGGTTAATACTAAAAACTATCAATGCACTTCGTGAGGGATATACCTACTAGGTGGGATACATGACCATTCCCAATTGCATCCCATTTCTTATAGTGGAATGGGTCGACTCCCCACACCATCGTTGTAGTCAAGGTTCACTCCCAAGACAATATTAGTAGTCAAGGTTCACTCCCAATACCATCTTAGCAGACAAAGTCATTTACTGAATTGAGTTTACTCTTCATACCATCCATTTCTCTATCATGATATATAAATATTTACCTAATGCATTGGAGGGAGATATAGGTCCCACCCATCACATAATGAAATCAAACATATGTAAGCCACAAGATCATAAACATTCATCATATCCTGACCCATAAAAAGAGAAGGGTTTCATAAACATCATATCAAAACCCATGAAATCAAATGGGTATCATAAATATTTTATCCAATTATAACCAATAGAAAAGAGACATGTTTCATAATCATATCATCACATAGTAACCTGTGAAAGGAAGTCAATTTTATAATAATTTTATTATGGTATAACCTGTGAAAGGGAAATGTGTTTCCTAAACAACTTGTCAAATTAAATATAATCTATTCAAATAAAAAATATGAATTATTTCCTTGGATCATGTCCCTAGTAAAGCATAAACTATATCAATGGATTTTATCTTAGATGGATAAGGATTTTGAAAGATCATTAGGAGCATTTCTTAGGGAAAATAACATTTTCTTTAAAATAATATTTTTATAATATAAAACATTTTGTAAATTATTTTCTTTTAAAACCACATTGAAAACTTATGATTTATGCTTTTAAAATCACTAAAAACATTTCTCGAGGAAGATATCCTTCAAACTTTGGAAAACATTTTAAAAACATAAACCATTTTGAAAAATCGTTTCTTTAAAAAACCACTTTTAGAACTTATAAAGGAATCTTGAAAATTTTCTCAAACCCTTTTTATTTTAAAATAGCTTTGAAAACAAATAAAGGAATATTTGAAAACATTTTGAAAACATTTTCTTTGAAAATATCATTGAAATTTTTTAAAGAAATTTGGAAAAAAATATGAAAAATACATTCATTGAAAATACTTTGAAAACATATAAAGAATTATTGAAACCTTTTTTAAAACCTTTTTATTTGAATAAAATTTGAAAAAATATAATGAAATATTGAAAATATTTTTAAAACCTTTTTCTTTGAAAATAATTTTAAAACTTATTACAAAATCATGAAAACCTTTTTGGAAAAACATTTCATTCAAAACACCTTACAAAATGAATTTTCCGAATATTAAGATTTAAATTTTCTTCAAAAATAACCGGGTAAACTTGAAAATGAAGCTTGAAGGAAATGACAGTCATGATAGTGGGGAAATCCGTACATGCTGAACATTCCTTTTTCACAATAAAATGTTTAGAAAATTTCCTCGATCATAAAATGACAATAATATTACTTCTAAAACCATTTTTAAAAAGTTAAAACATGGGTAAAATTTTCATTCAAATCCTAGGATAATAGTATAACATTTAGTAAAAAAATTAGAAAACATGGTTTTGAATGAAAACAGATTTCCGACCAAAGAGGGAAATAAAGTCAAATTTAAATTAAAAATTTATTAATTATCTTTGGTAAAAATTGAATAAAAAATGGTACCATTACCTAGAATATATCATGAATAACCAATGGATAATAAATTTCATGAGAGATATTGAGATATGTATTATAATATTTAATCATTGGAAGCATAATCATAAATAATCCCGATAAAAGATGAGATTCTAGAAATAACCTATTACCACTTTGGTAACCTTGAATCATAATCCACATTAGATAATAACATTACATGAAGCCTAAAATATCATGAAAATATGGATATTCATGATGGAAAATTTAAAAGTTAAGTATATACATCTTATAAAATAATATAGGTGCATAATATAACATGTGTCTCAAGGAAAGAAAACTAAAACAAAATTACCTTATTGATATTGTAACATTAGAACCCTAAACCCCATGAAAGATATACCATAAAGGGATATGTAAATACCCATAAATTTAAGGACATTAATAATATAATAAATTCAAGGATATCATATATAGCACTCAAAATAAATGAGTGGTGAATATGAAATCGTCTCGCAAAAAATAAAAGTGAGACTATAAAACCCTTACCTTATGTACAAACTTTTATTTCATACATTAAAATCTCATGTATAATTAGAATAAGTTTATTATAAATCTACTATATAATCGTATTAATATATATAATACCATATATGATTTTATTATGAATTTTTATTTCTCTTTTAGTAACATTTTCATGTTAAAGTTAGTTTCAAGTAATAAATAATTTGTTTTTTAAATGTTTTGACTTGTTATTCTTGATCCTCTTACATATATCAGAATTTACTTTTTTATAGAATGTAAAAAATGATGTAAGTTTCATATATATTCATTATATAAATATTTATAATAATCTATAAAAGATAGAAATATGAAATGGAATACACTGTTCATGGAGATGGTAGGTCGTACATACGCATGAATATTGTTTCCATTTTTCTATCATATTGAAAGAATGTAAGTAAATGGATTATATATATATATATATATTATTATGCTATAATTATTATGTAATATATATCATATAATTTTACTAAACCTATCGCTACTAAATTCCATTTAAAGTATGAACGAATCACATTGCTTTGAGGAGGCGGTAGTCTACACATCCACAAACAAAGTTATCATATTCCCACAAAATAGAAATAATGAGTTTATGTGTTATATAATAATTAAATAATACTAAATGAATCATAAATATCATATATATAATACAAAAATAGTAATATCATCATGATTCCTATAACACTCCGAGATTTTGTCAATTATTGTTTTTCGAATTATTTTTCCTTTTTGATATTTTTCATTTTACGTGACACCAGAAGTAGTTATATATATATATATATATTAAATCAATACGTAAAACATTACTTTCACACAAAACTTACTTGTCTTGTGCTACATGTAATACAAACTAGGCTTGTGTAACACACAACACTAACTTGGCTTGTGCTGCACACAATAAAAATTTTACTTGTGCTACATGCAACACTGACTTGGCTTACAATAAACGAAACACTGAGTTGGAATTTATTAAATGGAGTCAAATCATCATAAAATACATGGAACATCGATTCATCATACATTACATGCAACCATGACTTGTCGTATGTTACATGAAAACCTGATGTTTCTACGAAACGTCATTTTACTGTTATAATTATTTAAATGAGATAATTAAAACATAGCCATTAAACATAGTAATCTGAATGGTAATAAATTTTTTTAAAAATATTTTTTATTGTTTTTTATAGAAATTAATCATATTGATAACGGAATATATAATTTTTGGAAAAGACCTTATATGTTTAAAAATACTATTTTCTCAAATGAACTACATGTCATGTCCTATGAAAAAACAATAACATCATTTTTAGGAAAATATAGAACTTTTATTAGATAGAATAAAATTAATTTTATAATTTAAAATTACCAAATTATCTTAGGTTAAATTTTTGTGATTTTTCGATGTAACTTCATTTTTTTATGTAAAGTGAACAATACTAATTTAAGTTTACAATCGCTCTTTAATTTAAATAATTATTAATTTTAAATTATATTTTAAATTTGTTTTAAGGAAAAATTATATCAATTATACATATATTAATACAACGTATGTCATTATAATCAATTTTACTTTGCAACTGAATATAAAAATTTAATATACTTTGGAAAATTTTATGGCCAAATTAAGCTTAATTAAGGACTAAACTGCAATCTTAGGGGGCCAAATGGCCTATCCACTTGTCTAAAAACCATTTTATGGAAATTATTCAGCCATAAACCTTAAATAATTGATTTATTTTGGTTTGGTATGACTTTTTTTATGTAATAACATGTGTATACCTAACTTATTTTCAAAACATCAATGTGAGTCATTTTCCTTCCCTATTAAAGGCCACCAAATTTCCCTCTTATTTACACCTCTAAAACCTCTTATGTTCGGAAAATATATTCCCAATATACATTCCAACATATTTATCTTACTTATATAATCCTTTACTTTGAAATAAGTCAATCATATGAATCCTTTTGACACAAATCAAAAGGATTTAACTCATTAAAAGGTAAGGTATCTTCTCAAGTCCTTTTTTTAATTATCCTTATAAAACCTATAAAAATATCTTTATTATATTCTTATATAAAAAAATTATACAAAATATACTAGGATATTTTTATGTAAATGGATATACACACACTTACACACACCTTCTTATAATGGGTCATGAACATATTGTTTCTGTGTACGGAGAACTACTGCCTCACAAAACGATAAGTATTCATTTTTCCATTACCAACTATAATTTTGGTAATTATGATGGAAAATTTGTTTATATATGATATATATTATATTTATAATATATTTATTCTTCTTTTTGTTTTAATTATAACATACCTTTACGCTTTCCATCATATGTAAATATGATAATTTTGTTTGAGGAAGTGTGGACCACCGCCCACTCAAAGCTATATGTTTCATTCGTACACTACATGGATTGCATTAAGTATGGTTTTAGTGAATAAATATAATATATATGATATAATAATTATTCTAAATAATTATATGTATATATAAATATATTTCATTTTCATTATTTCTTTCAATACGACAATAAAAACGGAAACAACATTCATGCATACGTACGGCTTACTGTCTCCATGAATGGTGTATTCCATTTCATACTCCTATATTCTATATATTATTATAATAAAATTGTTCTTAATATACTAGATATTTATATCATTGTATACATTCTGTAATCATGATACAAGTATAAGGACCGACGATATGAAAAGTTAAGACACATGTGAAGAACAAAGAAAATATTACCCGAAGTGAAACCTTAACACAAGATCATTAACAAGACGGTAATATATGGTCATAATAAAAACACATCGGGTATTATTTATAGTAATATGACTCTATAAAATATTTATAATACATATATATTTATTATATATGAATATAGTAAGAGTATGAAAATATTCATGACACAAGTTAAGGAGATTTCATATCACTTTTTATTTTCGTGAGATACATGTTATGTTCTCCACTTTTTCCTTTTGTGTGGTTTATGTACTACCCATGATTCTATTATGTTTATATCATAATTAATTTTATTGATATTAACATATCCATTCTATGGTCCTTCTTTCATGGGGTCAAAGTTTCAAAATTTTCCAAACCAGGAAAATAGTTTTGTCTCAATTTTACTTCTCTGAGACTCATGTTTTGTGATTCACCTAAAATATTTATTTGAGGTGTATATAATTCCATTTTAAATATTATATCATGAATTGAAATATTTTAATGATATTTTAAGCTTAATTTAATTTCAATTCTTACATGTAGAGTATGATTTCATGTTACCAAGTTATAAGAGTTTATTGAGGCAATCTCGCCGCTTTTTGAGATTATTTATGTTTATGCTTCCTTTAATGAAATTATATGATCAATATCACAAGAATATTAATATATTTTCATATAATATGGTTATGAATGATTTATTCATATATTTTTACCATTTATTCTACTCTTTTGTATATAATATAGTTTAGAAAATGTTTTTAAGAATGTATGACTTTAAGCTCTCTTTTGTTAGAAATCTATGTTACTTCAAAAACATGTTTTCTAAAAATGGTTTACAAGAATATTATACGATTATCCTATAATATTTAAAATTCATTTTTACCTTTTTTTACCAATCTATTCAAATAAATATTCTTATCTATTTTCAAAAAAGACTTTTTTAAACCTTTTAACCATGAAAACGGAATGTTCTTTTTACCTCATATGACATGTTCAGATTTATTTTTCGGCGTTTCTTTAATGATTCCATTGCATTTTTAAAAGGTTAATTTTTAAGAAAATGTTTTCTAAAAATTAAATTTCAAGGAAAATTGTTTTCAAAATTTATTTTAACCTTTTTTTATACTTTTTCAACGAAAATTGTCTTTAAAAGGTTTTCGAGCCTCATTTATATGTTTTCAAAGTATTTTCAAAGAAATGGTTTTAAAAAAATTAACAATTTATTTATAATTTTTAAAATTTCTTTCAGAGAAAACATTTTTAAATTTTTTTTGAATCTTATTTTAAATGTTTTTGTGGAAAAATGTTTTAAAAATGATTACAAGTCTTCTTTATAAGATTTAAAGGTATTTTCTAAGAAAATGATTTTTAAATGGTTTTCTGTATTAAAATAATTTTTCAAAAAGAAAGGATATTTTCCTCAAGAAATGTTATTGAAAGATATTTAGAAATGATTTATATCTAAGACGACATGTGTTTATTTTACTCATGGCCTTCTAGAAAATTATCTAAATTTTCCATTCATATCAGTTCTATAAACAGGTTGTTTGAAATGTCATGATCTTTACGAATCTTGTTTCTCTTTCACGAGTTATACATTTATGAAATTTGTTTCTCTTCCATGGGTTATTTTATTTTGTAACCTACTGATAATCATGAGTTATGATTTGAAGAAATGATTATGAAACCTATCTATTTACCATAGGTTATGATGTTATGAAATGTTATTGATACCCATTTAATCTATTGGGTTATTATTTGATGTTTATAAAACCTATTTATTTATATGGGTCATGATATAATGAAAGTTTTAATTTTCTAGTGGAATAAGTATAAATTATTTTATTATGAGATGGTTGGGACCTCTATCTCCCTCAAATTAATTGGGTAATGATGGATGACTCATGGGAATAAATTTTATGTGTGAACCTATTTACACATTCACAATGTTATGAATAGACATGGTATCATGTCCAAAGGTTTATACATGAATTTTATTACATGTTCACAATGTTATGAGTGAACCTTATTACGTTCTCAAAATGTTGTGCATGGACCTAGAGGCATGTCCAAAAGTTTGTACATGAACCTGATTTAAAGTTCACAATGTTATGAGTGAACCTTATCACGTGTTCACAATTTTATGCATAGACCTAGTTGCATGTCTATAAGTTTATGCATGAACCTGATTACATGTTCACAATGTGCTGAATGAACCATATTACATGCTCCCAATTTTATGTATGGACCTGGTTTCATTTCCATAAGGTTATGTGTGAACTTGATTACATGTTCACAATGTTATGCATACACCTAGTTTCATGTCCAAAAGTTTATTTTTGGGACTGATTCCATGTCTTTAACTTAATGAGTGAACCTATTTCTACTTATACATGCTCACAACTTTATAAACCAATGTGCATGCCAAAAATTTCATGTCTTATTACTATAATATTCTTTCATGACTTATGATCTGAATTTTCTAATGATCTATGTATTATAATCTTACAACATTTATTATGATCTCTAATATGTAGGGTATAATCTTAAAATGTTATTATCATGTTCCTTACCCTATTTTTTCATGTTATTTTTACATAATTGATTTGTTTACCATTACTGAGAATCTGAGGTCACCCCTTTCTTATTTTTCATTTCTCTAGGTTATGAAGATAGTTTTTAGGTTGAAGTACTAAAGGTGTACATCATTATGGGAGATGATGAAGATCTTTCACCAGGATAAAAGATTTTGTTTCCATATTTCCAAAGATGCTAAATTATTACAATCCTTAGACATTTATTTTTACAATGTACCAAATATTCACCTAAAATGATTTAATATCCATGTATGTTAATCCTGGGTCTTTATAATTGGTATCAAACTAATGGTTTTGTTAACATTTGGAAATGATGATGAGAAATTTTTTTTGAGATAATTTGGTATATTTCTAAAGATGTTTCTAGGGATGTATCTATGGATAAGTATAAGGATGAGTTAACATTTATGAAGATGTACTATAATTTTTTTAAAGCATTCAATGAGTGGTGTCCTAAAAATTCATCCATATATGGATACTACAAGTGGATGTGTCTCTAGAATAGATTTAACTTGGGGTAAAAACTCCAACAAGATGTTTCGGGCCTGACTCGGGGTAATCTAGAAAATGATAATGGGTCATATTACACACTTAGTTTAACACTCTCAGGGGATATACTTTGGGAATTCACAAACTGTTCATGAACCATCATGACGGATTTAAATAGAATTTTTTTATGAATAACTAATGTAGAGACCTGAAGCTTGACATACATGAACATTACATTACTTTTTCGGAATACTTAATACATAAAAAAAAACACACACACAAGGACCGCAATAGTTTAGTGTCTTTGAAAACTCGGAACGTAATCTTCTAATCATGGTAAAAGATCTTCAACATCTCCCATAAAGATCTTCCCTTTTTTTCTTACCTAAAACCGTTCTTTATATCCTGGGGAAAAGAAAATATAAAAGGGTGAGCTCAAATTCTCAGTAAGGGTAAACAAAAGAAAAATCAATCACATCATATTCATAAGAACATAACATTTTGGAAATCTTAACCTGTAAAAGAGATCATAATATCATAACATGGGATAAATCATAGTAGTGAAATGAAATCCCAATAATCATAACTTAAAACATGAAACTTTGTGTAATACACACATAAACATAGAGAATCATATCTTATTAGTCAAGACTCATTTCCAAGACTATCTTAGTGGAAAAAGTCCATTTCTGAACCGAGTCACCCTCGTTTCAGTCCTCTTTCACTGAACCGGTATAACCTACCGTTCCATCCATGTATATCTCATGAGATATAAAATCATTAACAATGAATTGGAGGGAGATATAGGTCCCACCCATCTCATAATGATACCATTCTTATGTGTGCCACAAAAATCATAAATCATACATCATTGCATAACCCATGTAATAAAAATGGGAATCTTTAAACATAGTGATATCATAAAACAATTCATATAAGATAAAGGGATTCATAAAAATATTTCCATCACAAAATAATCAAATCCATGTAATAATAGGGATAGAAACATAACCCTATATTATCTTAGATGGAAAATAATTTTAATAAAACACTTGAACTCCATTCTTGAGGAAAATATCCTTTCTACTTCAAAAATATTTTTATTTCATAACATGTCATACAATTTTAAACTAAAAGAAGTTGATTAAAAATAAACTTGAAAACTTGTAAAGGAAGATTCTTGGAAATAATGTTTTAAAAATCCATTCATTCCATATAAGTTAAAAAAACATTCTTCTCGTACTTTTGTCGGAAAAGTCAAAAAGTACCTCGTACGAAAAACGACAAAAGATTCCTTTCATATCTTTTACTAAAAACTCACCGAAAGGTAAAATTGTATTTAAACAATTGTAGATGGATGGAAATAATATTTCATATTGAGGAAACATAGATGTGGATGATAAAATACACACCAGTAAATGCCAAAGTATAAACAATCTCGGATAAAAATGAGATTGTGATATTTCCCTTACCTTATGTCTGATATGCTTTGTATGTATCCTAACCTCCTGTATAATGATTTAAATAATGTAATTAAATTATTACAGAATCATATTTATTGTTATTATATCATATATGGTTCACTTATGACTTTATATTATCCGTTCTTTTGTAAATTTCATGTTAAAGAGCGTTTTGGGTAAAATTGTTTCATTTGTCATCCGTGTTTTGACTTGTAATTATTCATATGATTACTTAGATCATGATTAATTAATTCCAGAATATAAAATATGATTTATATATAATATATATTCATAATATACATATATATAATAAATCATTAAATGGAATGAAATACGCCGTTCATGGAGACGGTAGGTCGTACGTACGCATGAACGTTGTTTTTGTTTCCTTATTGAGTTGAATGGAATTAAGTAGATGACATAAATATATATACACATAAATCCAGTATCATTATTATGTCATATATTTCCTGATTACTTATTATATATACTTTATAATCATTCATGAATGGTTAATCATTGAGAATGAATCTCATCGCGTCGTGGAGACGGTATTCTGTACGTACGCACAAGCGATGATATCGTTCCCATGATCATGGAATTTTATTGGAGTGTATGTATACTATTAAATAATCAATATAACTTTACAATAATCATATATAGTTTTTATTTATACCATTATACCCATCCATGTAAGGTGGTGGTGGAAAATAGATTACACCACGGCGTGGAGACGGTATTCTGTACGTACGCACGCGTGGTGATTTCATTTTCCGTAGGATGGATAGATGGTGAAATAGGGTTGTTTTATACTTATAGTAACATATCAGTATATGAGTGATACTGATTTTTATTACTTCACAATGAAAAAACCTTAGAATAAGAAGTGGAAGAAGAAATAAAGGTGAAAGAATCGGTAACAGAAATTACCTCTTCTTTGAAGCGCCTCTTTGAGACCTCCTCTTAGGGCACTAAAATTGGTCTTTGAGGAAGAACAGAACCTCTAGGATGTTTATAGGGAATTTTAGAGGAGAAATTGGCAGGGTTTGGCTGAGCTTGAATGCTCAAAGTTGTGTGAGGAAGAGGGGGAGGAGGTGCCCGTTTATAAGGGAGGAGAGGGGCTCCTTTGGAAAACTAAAAATATTATTTTATTATAAAGTCATATTCGGTTTTAAATAGCTCTAAATTGATTTATTTAGAATCTAAGGTGGGGATGGATCTAAATCCTCTAATCCAAAATAATTTATACAAGTTTAGGTTCCTATTTTAACCTTATCATTTAGATTTAACATTATGTTAAATAATTTTTCTTTTACCGTGTCTTCTTGTGTTCTTACACTATAAGGTTAATAAACTTACTATAACAAGAAAAAAGAACCACAAGTTGTTTATTATTAATATATATAACCTTATCTAAGTCATTTGGACGAATATTAGATTTTTAGGAATAAAATAACAATTAATAATATAATATTTGTTTTAAAAACTATTTTATGTCAATTTTGACACTATTTGGTAATTGATTTTTGTGAAAATCATAACAGAATTATTAGTTCGAAAAAGGTTAATTAAATCAATACTAGCATGTCATATTAACCTATAAAAGTAGTGTAATTCATAAAAAGTCTCAAATTATATTTATTTGTGTATTTATAATATCAATTATAATAATTTTTCACTATTGTGGTAATTACTACATCATCATTGTGTCATAAATAAATTAAATTATTTAATGTCTAAAAATTATAAATAAAATATAATTATGTAGTAAATCGTATTATATTTATAATTAATATTTACAATAGAATTTATCTTATGTATACCCCTATATTAAAAATGTTCTAGTAAATAAACTTTGATTTTAACTCTTTTAACTCTTCTTTGAATTAAATAATAATAAATGTCCTAATCTAATCCAAGTGGGCCTAAATGGTCATATTTTATTCCTAAGGTTGTTTTTGGTCGAATTAAACTTATCTAATAGAATTAGGACATGTGTTAGGGTAATAATAATATCATTTTTACCTTTAATTACCCTATTAACTTTTAACCGTGGTAAATAAAAGTAAAAAGTCACTATTCAACAAAAATTATTTTCATCTCATTGAACCACATTTTACTTACTGACATCAACCGTGTCTCTCGGATTTTTGAAATTCCACTCACAGAAGTGGTAAAATTATGTTTTATGAAAAATTCAGTTTTTTTAACTACCACTTAGTGGTGTCACTATTCATCAAAAATTGAATGTTTTCAGAAAAATACCAAAAATTATGCCTAAGATATATTTGATATTATGAACTCAAAAATGATGTCTATTTTACCAAATTCAAAACATATCAGTTTCATTAACTAATTTAAAAATTAGTTCCCGTCGTCAAAACAAATGGCGTGTTTTTAAGAGATAATAACTATCAAAAGATTGACACTTGTTTATAACTGGTTTAAATGTGAAATTATATCCAGTGACCAACATTGTATTAAATTGTAAAAATATATTCTAAATATACTTTAAAACCACCCAAATTAATAATTTATCACTATTAATTATTTTGATTAAAAAAGTTGTTTTTAATTAAAATTTAGTAATTTTCACTATTCATCAGAATATGAAAGTTATCCGAAAAGTACCATAATTTCACCTTAGGCTAAATTCAATACTCCGAATCAAAAAATGAAGTCCATTTTGAGAGTTAAAATTTCTAAAATTTTAAAAGGTGGTTATTACTATTCATAACGGCTAGTTTTAATAATATTTTAATAGCATATCATTGTTTAGTGAAACTCGGTATTGCGTACTACACACGCTATCGAGGAAGGTCATGATTGCGTGTAATGCAAGGAAAGTCAAGGATGCGTGTTGTGCAAGCTCTTTTTGGTGTAGCGTACAACACAAGACATTAATGAAATTTAAAAGAATATTTTTCATAAAATCTCGGGGTGTTACATTCTACACCCCTTAAAAGGAATTTCTCCCTCGAAATTCATCGGGGTTATAAATGGTTTACTATTCAAAAGTTTCTTTGATAGAAACCCACATCAAAAAAAGGAATATCAAAACCAATTTTTAAAAACAAAAGTATGAGACGTAATGGTTACCCAAATAAACTAATCAGTGGGTTTCCACATAGGTGAAAATATGGATATGGAAGAGAAATCTAACCATCATGTTCTGATGGAGAGTGGTAGAGAACATGGCTAAGGAAATGCCAGAAATCACAAAGCCATAAATTTGTGATGATCTAAGGTACCATCTGATTCATCAGATATATGAGCACTAGGACAACATTTTTGGTTTTCAAGATCATTTCCCTAAAGTTGATGAAATTGGAATTAGAAGAAATACTTTCGTTATTTTGGTATAGTCTCGCCGTTTTTCATTCTTTGGAAAATTTCAACTTCATCTCTTAAATAAATGAAGTTGAATTTGCCATTCGTGATGTGTTAGCAGATCATGTGATAGAATGACGGGTCATTCCATCTGTCTCAAACAAAAGGTTAGAAAAGTTATCAAAAAACACATAAGTCCATCTATAGTGAGATTAATCATATATGGTTCCTAAAATGAACTTATACTTCATATATCATACTGCTTAATAAAATAAAACTAGTTTCTACTAACCAGGGACTTCCTGTAGGCCAGTGGTAGGCGATAAAGGCCAGTCGCACTTCGGTTGTGGGTTCGATTCCTACGACCTTGTCCGACGCGATGGGATGTTTCCCGTCCTGCAGGTTTTCCTTTTTCTAAAACTATATTACTATAACATCCCATCAATAAAATCGAACACAAACTTCTATCCTTAAACAATACTAACTTATGTCCAACATATTCCATTCCAATCTTTAGGATTATCCATAACACTACAGTCCATTCTCATAATATAGTGAAAACGATTACTAGAGATTTAATACCATCGTTGATCCCCATATATCATAAGATATGCCTTTTTGGTCACATTCCAAACATTCCAAGGCCTTAATCATGTATTCTCTTGAATACCCATTGAACCTAAGTGAAAACATGAATGCAGTTAAAAGTTAACACTTTCCACATACCAAAATCCAAAAATTATATATACTCACTCCATTACATAGCCTTCTCCTTATATCAGTCATGAGCTCATGAATACTATCAAAAATTTAATTTTCTCATTATCCCTTCTATATTCCAAAAATATCTGAATATCCTTTAATGTATACTGGTACAATTAATCATACACTTTCAAAACTCAAGGAAAGACAACAATGTAATAATCCTTAGATGTCTCTTTATTCCATAGTACCATGAGATTACTTATACAACATTACACTTGATAAACATGTAACAATTCTTTCAACTCACATATCATTTGTAGTCTCTTCATCATCAACAACATAAATACTACTCATACGGCCGTACTGATTCTCTTCATGAGACTTTCCCTTAGGGAATTGGTTTGAATAATGCCCGTACATTCCACATTTAAAACATTTAACCATTGTTGATGTCGTAGCAATACCATTATCCTCATCCATAGTGTTAATTGAACCTTTTCCTTTGCACTTACTGGATTTGTGTCCTTCTTTTCCACACCCAAAGCATCTTCCAGTTCCCTTGAAACATTCTCCTCGATGCCTCTTCCCACATGATTTACATAGGGGAAATTGAACTTTCTTTCCTCTATGATCATCATGAAACTCCATCTGTCTCTTATTAGCCGAGTCAGGAAACTTACCAAATTTGATTTTATTGATCATATTATGAGATTGCTGATTCGAAATAATAATGATGGTTGGACTTCCAAATCCCATTTCATTTGGTTTCTCATGAAGAATATCATTCCATTGTCCATAATATCCTCCATTATCGTGAATCATCTTGTTTCTAGCCATTTTCTAAAACCCAAAAAGAATAGTGTTAGAGAAAAAATCATAATAAAGGGGGAGTAACTTCAATATCTAACATCTTAGGTTAAATTGTAAGATCTTTACCATAGTTCTAGGACTATATCCTATACGTATACTTATCCTTAGGGGCATCCCTAGACATACCATAGAAATATCTCTAGGGATCTCACTAACGTTTTCACATCCTAGTTTCCAAAGGTTGACTAAACCTCTCCTCTGATACCAACTGTAGAGACCCGAAGCTTGATGTACATGAACATTACATTAGTTTTGCGGAATACTTAATACATAACAAAAACACACACACAAGTACCGTAACAGTTTAGTGTCTTTGGAAACTCGGAACTTAATCTTCTAATCATGGTGAAAGATCTACAACATCTCCCATAAAGATCGTCCCCTTTTTTTTCTTACATAAAACCTTTCTTTATATCCTGGGGAAAATAAAACATAAAAGGGTGAGCTCAAATTCTCAGTAAGGGTAAACAAAAGAAAAATCAATCACATCATATTCATAATAACATAACATTTTGGAAAACTTAACCTGCAAAAGAGATCATAATATCATAACATGGGATAAATCATAGTAGTGAAATGAAATCCCAATAATCATAACTTGAAAACATGAAACTTTGTGGCATACACACATAATCATAGAGAATCATATCTTATTAGTCAAGACTCATTGCCAAGACTATCTTAGTGGACAAAGTCCATTTCTGAACCGAGTCACCCTCGTTTCAGTCCTGTTTCACTGAACTGGTATAACCTACCGTTCCAGCCATGTCTATCTCATGAGATATAAAATTTTTACCCAATGCATTGGAGGGAGATATAGGTCCCACCCATCTCATAATGATACCATTCTTATGTGTTCCACAAAAATCATAAATCATACATCATTGCATAACCCATGTAATAAAAATGAGAATCTTTAAACATCGTGACATCATAAAACAATTCATATAAGATAAAGGAATTCATAAAAATATTTCCATCACAGCATAATCAAATCGACGTAATAATATGGATAGAAATAGAACCCTATATTATCTTAGATGGAAAATAATTTTGATAAAACACTTGAACTCCATTCTTGAGGAAAATATCCTTTCTACTTCAAAAACATTTTTCTTTATTAACATGTCATACAATTTTAAACTAAAAGAAGTTGATTAAAAATAAACATGAAAACTTGTAAAGGAAGATTCTTGGAAATAATGTTTTAAAAATACATTCATGCCGTATAAGTTAAAAAACATTCTTCTCGTACTTTTGTCGGAAAAGTCAAAAAGTACCTCGTAAGAAAAACGACAAAATATTCCTTTCATATATTTTACTAAAAACTCACCGAAGGGTAAAATTTGATTTAAACAATTTTATATTGATGGAAATAATATTACATATTGAGGAAACATGGACGTGGATGATAAAATACACCCCAGTAAATGCCAAAGTATAAACAATCTCGGATAAAAATGAGATTGTGATATTTCCCTTACCTTATGTCCGATATGCTTTGTACGTATCCGAACCTCCTGTATAATGATTTAAATAATGTTTTTAACTTATTACAGAATCATATTCTTTGTTATGATATCATATATGGTTCACTTATTACTTTATATTACCCGTTCTTTTGTAAATTCCATGTTAAAGAGTGTTTTGGGTAAAATTGTTTCATTTGTCGTCCGTGTTTTGACTTGTAATTATTCATATGATTACTTAGATCATGATTAATTAATTTTAGTATATAAAATATGATTTATATGTAATATATATTCATAATATACATATATATAATAAATCAGTAAATGGAAAGAAATACACCATTCATGGAGACGGTAGGTCGTACGTACGCATGAACGTTGTTTTGGTTTCCTTATTGAGTTGATTGGAATTAAGTAGATGACATACATTTATATACACATAAATCCAGTATCATTATTATGTCATATATTTCATGATTACTTATTATATATACTTTATAATCATTCATGAATGGTTAATCATTGATAATGAATCTCATCGCGTCGTGGAGACGGTATTCCGTACGTACGCACGAGCGATGATATCGTTCCCATGATCGTGGAATTTTATTGGAGTGTATGTATACTATTACATAATCAATATCACTTTACAATAATCATATATAGTTATTATTTACACCATTATACCCATCCAAGTAATGTGGTGGTGGAAAATAGATTACACCACGGCGTGGAGACGGTATTCTGTATGTACGCACGCGCGGTGATTTCGTTTTCCGTAGGATGGATAAATGGTGAAATAAGGTTTTTTCATACTTATAATAACATATCAGTATATGAGTGTTACTGATTTTTATTACTTCATAATGAAACAACCTTATAAGAAGAAGTGGAAGAAGAAATAAAGGTGAAAGAATCGGTAACAGAAATTACCTCTTCTTTGAAGCGCCTCTTTGAGACCTCCTCTTAGGGCACTAAAATTGGTCTTTGAGGAAGACCAGAACCTCTAGGATGTTTCTGGGGAAGTGTAGAGGAGAAATTGGCAGGGTTTTCCTGAGCTTGAAGGCTCAAAGTGGTGTGAGGAAGAGGGGGAGGAGGTGCCCTTTTATAAGGGAGGAGAGGGGCTCCTATGGAAAACTAAAAATATTATTTTATTATAAAGTCATATTCTGTTTTAAATAGCTCCAAATTAATTTAATTTGAAGCTAAGGTGGAGATGGATCTAAAGCCTCTCATCCAATATAATTTAGACAAGTTTAGGTTCCTATTTTAACCTTATCATTTAGATTTAACATTAAGTTAAATAATTTTATTTTTACCGTGTCTTCTTGTGTTCTTACACTATAAGGTTAATAAACTTACTATAACAAGCCAAACGAACCACAAGTTGTTTATTATTAACATATATAACCTTATATAAGTCGTTTGGACGAACCTTAGATATTTAGGAATAAAATAACAATTATTAATATAATATTTGTTTTAAAACTTATTTTTTGTCAATTTTGACACTATTTGGTAATTTATTTTTGTAAAAATTATAACAGAGTGATTAGTTCAAAAAAAGTTAATTAAATCAATACTAACATGCCATATTAACCTATAAAATTAGTGGAATTCATAAAAAGTCTCAAATTATATTTATTTGGGTATTTATAATTTCAATTATTATGCTTTTTCACTATTATGGTAATTACTGCATCATCATTGTGTCATAACTAAATTAAATTATTTAATGTCTAAAAATTATAAATAAATTATAATTATGTAGGAAATCGTATTATCTTTCTAATGAATATTTACAATCGAATTTATCTTCTGTATACCCCTATATTAAAAATGTTTTAGTAAATAAACTTTGATTTTAACTCTTTTAACTCTTCTTTGAATTAAATAATAATAAATGTCCTAATCTAATCCAAGTGGGCCTAAATGGTCATATTTTATTACTAAGGTTGTTTTTGGTCGAATTAAACTTATCCAATATAATTAGGACATGTGTTAAGGTAATAATAATATCATTTTTACCCTTAATTACCCTATTTACTTTTAACCGTGGTAAATAAAAGTAAAAAGTTACTATTCACCAAAAATTATTTTCATCTCATTGAACCACATTTTACTTACTGACATCAACCGTGTCTCTCGGATTTTTGAAATTCCACTCACAGAAGCGGTAAATTATGTTTTATGAAAAAATCAATTTTTTTAACTACCACTTTGTGGTTTCACTATTCATCAAAAATTGAAAGTTTTCAGAAAAATACCAAAAATTAGGCCAAAGATATATTTGATATTATGAACTCAAAAATGATGTCTATTTTACCAAATTCAAAACATATCAGTTTCATTAACTAATTTAAAAATTAATTCCCACCGTCAAAACAAATGGCGTGTTTTTAAGAGATAATAACTATCAAAAGATTGACACTTGTTTATAACTGGTTTAAATGTGAAATTACATACAATGACCAATATTGTATTAAATTGTAAAAATATATTCTAAATATACTTTAAAACCACTCAAATTAATAATTTATCACTATTAATTATTTTGATTAAAAAAGTTGTTTTTAATTAAAATTTAGTAATTTTCACTATTCATCAGAATATGAAAGTTATCCGAAAAGTACAAAAATTTCACCTTAGGCTAAATTCGATACTCCGAATCCAAAAATGAAGTCAATTTTGAGAGATAAAATTTATAAAATTTTAAAAGGTGGTTATTACTATTTATAATGGCTAGTTTTAATAATATTTTAATAGCATATCGTTGTTTAGTGAAACTCGGTATTGCGTACTACACGTGCTATCGAGGAAGGTCGTGATTGTGTGTAATGAAAGGAATGTCAAGGATGGGTGTTGTGCAAGATCCTTTTGGTGTAGCGTACAACACAATACATTAATGAAATTTAAAAGAATATTTTTCATAAAATCTCGGGGTGTTACAACTAAGGATAAACCTAATGTGTCATCAATTAAAGGTAGGTGGCTTGATTTAGACGTCTTATAAATAATTTTACATGATTTTGTGGTTTTATTCTATTATATGTGTTTCTCACTATGCACTTTTTGGTTTTAGTCAATGGAGAAAACTATAAGGAAGATTGTTAACGTTGAATGTTTCATATGTATAAAGTATGGGCATTATGAAAATTGTTTTCCCAAGTTTAAATATCATAAATAGAATCATGTTGGTGGTATGAGTAGTGGTAATACATCTAAAGATAAAGAGACCCCAAACAACATGTGAAAGGTGTGTGATGTTCTTCCAAGTATTGATTACATTAATCAAAAAAAGAATTATTAGATTGCGGTTGAGGAACCTTAATACATGATTAATATTTCATATTATAGGAAAAATGTATTAAGGAATAAGTATAATAAGAATGAGTAGTGGTTTACGAATAGAAATTGGATGAATGATGTACTTATGTTTTGGAATTAAAATATTATTTTATACCAATAATGAAATATATAAGTATTTTCAGTATAAGTTTTCATTATGTATTTAAAAGGATATGTTTAATGGTGATTAATACATAGAAAAGTGATATTTTGATTAAGGTAAGGTAACCCTTAATGTGATCAAGATGTTGAGAAAATTTTATTTCACATTGATGAAGAGATTATTGATTTTGATAAAGTTAATTATATCGAACTGGATACCCTAAATTTGATTATTGATTGGTTGAAAAAGTGGTTTATATCATCATGGTTTAATTTTTCAACTTCTTGGATTTAAGGAATTTCTCCACTAACCTTTGAAATAAATAATCATGTATATTTTCCAAAAGGAATTATGGTAATTAAGATTTTTACAATGTTTCAAGGGAATATATGATGAGGGTATTCACATGTTTGTAATGTGACCACCAAGTGGTACTTTGTGATATATAGGGGATCAATATTAAGCTGATTTCATGAAACTATTTCCAAATACTTGAATTTTAATCTTTTAGAAGGATTATAAGGTTAACCATTTATGGAAATTTTATGTTGAAAATCAGATGAAGTCTGCAAGATTAAAGTGTTATCTCTCCATATGAGTATTTATACTTATTGTATAGCTTGTTAAAACTATATTGTGTTGATTGTAATTAATTATAGATGGGTTGACTTATCATGGATCTCATGATCTGTTAGTACATTAGGAATTAAAAAAATAATTCTCATTCCTTTTATATGGTGGGAGATGAAGTGTAAATCTATAAAGAATTAAAAAAAGGATGAGATTCTATATAAGGAAGGCAATCAAACCAAGAAAATATATTTCCTTATATTCATGTTCAATAAAAATAATTACTCAGTGATTGATAATGATAAAAAATGGGTTGTCCTAATACCTTAATTTCTGTTGAATAGATGGAAATTTAAATCATCATGGATTTATGACATTGAGGCCATTAAATTTTCTTTAATCATTCATTGGTTTGTGATTGTTGATCTCAATCAATCCCAATAAATATTGATGTTTCCCTCCATGTCCAATCTTCACTCCCAACCAATGTTCTCCTATGAGGAAACCTAATTATATATTACTTTGGATAACTGTTATGGTTCTAACTTTCCATTTTCAAGGGATGTTTTAATATTCATTTTAACGATGTGGTTTTATATGAATGAAACTTTTTGTATTAAACCATTGATAACCCAAATTAATTTTGAGGGTGAAATTCCTTTTAAGGGGTTAGAATGCAATACCCCGAGATTTTATGAATTATATTTTTTCGATATTTTTGATATTTTTCATTTCATGTGACACTGAAAATAGTTGTATATATATATATATATTAAAACACTAATTCAAACATTACATTCAAATGTCTCCTAGTTGGCTTGTGCTACACACAATATTAAATTGGCTTGGGCTACATGCAACACTGACATGGCTTGCGCTACATGCAATGCCAACATGGCTTACTCTAAAAGCAACATTGTACTGTATTTTTCTACAGGCAACACTAACTTGGAATGAGTTACATTGAACTAAATTGGCATATGATACAAGGAACATTGTTTTGGCTTACGGTACACGCAACCATGTCTTGGTGAATGTTACTCACAATACTGATGTTCTACAAAACATCAATTTACTATTATAATTATTTAAATGAAATAATTAAAACCTAGCCATTAAAAAAAGTAGAATAAATATTAATAACTAATTTTAACATATTTTTTATAATGTTTTTATTTAATTGAATAATATTTATAATTGAATATATAATTATTATAAAATACCTTATATGTTTAAAAATATTATTTTCTCAAATGAACTACACTTCATGCCTTATATAAAAAGAAAAAAAATTATTTTTATAAAAATATATAAATTTAATTTGATAAAATTAGACATAATTTTTGAATTTATAATGTTGAAATTATCTTATGGTGAATATTTGGTACTTTTTTAGAGAAACTTCATTTTTTTTATGAATAGTGAAAAATACGCTTTTAATTAAAAATGACTCTTTTGTTTAAATAATTATTAATGATAAGTTATATTTTTAATTTGTTTTAAGGAAACATTATATAAATTATAAATATATTATTAAAATTTCTGTCACTATAATCAATTTCAATTTTAAATTGAATATAAAATCGTAATAAGCTTTTGAACGTTTTACTTTAAAAACTCGCTTTCTCGCCACGTCTGTAGGATTAGCATTAATCTTAATTTGTTTAAATTAGTGAATTGATTTTAGAATAATATAAATAAACCATTTGAATCCATATATTAATTATATTCTAATAATATAAACATATTTTTTTACCAAAAATATTTGTAAAAGTGATTAAAATTAATCACAACAGTTAAGGTCAAATTAAGCATAATTAGGGACTAAACCTCAATCTTAGTGGGCCAAATGACCTATAAACCATTTCAAAAACTATTTTATGGACATTATTATTCAATAAACCTTATATTATTTATTTATTTTGGTTTTATGACTTTTTTTAGGAAATAACGTGTGTACACCTAACTTGTGGTAAAAAATTCCAAGTGAGTCATTTTTATTCCCTATAAAAGGACACCATCTATCCATATTCTTCACACATATAAAACCTAATAGGTTCGTCCAAGATCTGACCAATAAACTTCCCAATATCCCTACTTTATTATAGAATAATCCACTTGGTCAAAAGGAAACCTATGGAAGCCTTTTGTCACAAACAAAAAGAAGTTATCTGATTAAGAGGTAATGTCGCTTCTCAAGTCCTTTCTTTAACATTACTTCTCCACTCCCAAAAACTATATTTATTATATTATTATATAAAAACAGTAGTATAATAAAAATTATATTATTTTTTATTTAAATGGTTCAGCCTAAACTTACAAAAACCTCCATCTAATGGTTAATAGACATACTGTTTCTGTGTACGGTGAACTACTGCCTCACGAAACGATGATTGTTCATTTTTCCATTACCACCTATCATGGAGGCCATTATGATGGAAAATAGTTTTATAAATGAAATATATTATATTTATAATGTATTTATATTTCAGAAATTTTTATTTATAACATAAATTTATTCTTTCAATTCTATGTAAATACAATAATTTCATATGAGGAAGTGTGGACTACCGCCCCCTCAAAGTGATATGATTCGTCCATACACTACATGGATTTCATTAAGGATGGTTTTAGAGAATATATATAATATATATTACATCACAAAGCTTCTATAATAATGATATATACATATACATATATTTAATTTTATTTCTTTCTTTCAATAGGAAAATAAAAATGCAATCAATGTTCATGTGTGCGTATGACATATCGTCTCCATGAACAGTGTATTCCATTTAATACTCCTATATTATGTATATTATTATAATAAATATATTCGGTATATAACGTATATTTATATCATGTTCAAAATTATAGAATCTTTATATAATTATAAGGACCAACGATATAACAAATTAAGACACATGCGAAAAACAAAGAGAATATTACATGAAGCAAAACCTTAACATAGGATTGTTAACAAGGGGGTAATATAAGGTCATAATAAAACAATATATGATATTATGTATAATAATATTCTTCTATAAAATATTTATAATAAAATTATATTTATTAAACACAAATATTTTGTAAATACGAAGAGAATCAATACATATAGTAAGAGGATTTTATACTCAAATTTATGGGTATTAACATATCCATTCTTTGATCCTTGTTTCATTGGGTTTACACATCAAAAGATACCAAATCGGTAAAATAGTTTTGTCTCAATTTACCTTTATTGAGACATGTGTTTTGTTATGCACCAAAACTATTTCTTTGATGTGTATATACATCTATTTTACATGTTATGTCATGAATCTAAATATTTTCATGATATTTTAAGCTTCATGTAATTTCATTTCTTACATGTGGAGTCTGATCCCAAGTTACCAATTTACAAGAGTTTATTGAGATAATCTCTTCTCTTTTCAATATTGTGTATGTTTCTGCTTTCTTTGAGGAAATATTATGAACCATATATCAAGATAATTCTTGACATTAATTTTACTCAATTTATTCAAGATTTATTCATATATTTGTACCATTTATTTCACACTTTGGTATATAAGATATCTAATAATGTGGTTTTAAGAAATATTGACTTTACTGCCTCTTCGGTCGGAAATCTGTGTTCCTTTAGAAAATTATTTATAAAAAGGGTTCCCAAAAATGTTATACCATTATACAATAATATTTAAAAGAATTTGTTATCAATTTTCCCTTTTACCAATATCTTAAAATGAATCATCTTTTCACTTTCTAAACAAGGAATTTTTATAACCTTTTTACCAAGAAAAAGGAATATTCTTTTTACCGCGTACGAAATTTCTAGATTTATCCACTGTCATTTCATTGATTCATCCTATTCATTTTCAAAAGGTTAATTTTTAATAAAATCTATTTTAAAAGTAATTTTAATGCATTTTTTTCAAAATGTTTTCAAGGTTTTTTATAAGTTTTTAGGGAAAATGGGTTTCAAAATGTTTTCAAACCTTATTTATAAGTTTTAAAGGTATTTTAAATGAAATGTTTTTAAAACATTTTCACGCTTTATTTATAAGTTTTCAAAAAAAATTCAAAGTAAAATGTTTTTACATTTTTTTGAATCTTATTTTATAATTATTCATGAAAAATGGTTTTAAAAATAATTACAGGTCTTCTTTATAAGTTTTCATTGTATTTTCTGAGGAAGTAATTTTGAATTGGTTTTATGTATTGGGAATCCTTTTTCGAAGAAGAAATGATATTTTTCTTAAGAAATATTTTTTAAAGATATTTCAAAATTATTTTCCTTCTATGATGGAATATGTTTATGTTACTAATTCCATTATAGAAATTATCTGATGGTTCCATTCATATATTTTATAGGAATGGGTTATTCTTAATGTCATGGTCTTTATAAAAACCATTTCTCTTTCACTGGTTATATGTTTATGAAATCCATTTCTCTTCTATAGGTTATATGATTTTAAAACTCACTTATTTTTATGGCTTATTCTTTGATGAAATGAATATGTAACCTATCTATTTTCCATAGGTTATGATGTGAGAAAATTTTATTGATACCCATTTAATTTTGTGGTTTATGATTTTATGTTTATAAAACCCATTTCATTTAATGGGTCATGATATAATGAATGTTTTAATTTCTTTTTGGAACATGTATGAAGTATTTTATTATAATATGGTTGGGACCTATATATCTCTCTAATTCATTGGGTAACAATGGATGAATCTTGATTATAAATGTTATGCATGAACCTGATTACACTTTCAAAATGTTATGAATAGACCAAGTTTTAGGTCCATTGGTTTATACGTGATCCTAATTACATGTCCAAACTTTTATGAGTCAACCTTATTATGTGTTCAAAATGTTAGGAATGGACCTAGTTGCATGTCCATAAGGTTATACGTGAACCTAACTACATGTTCACATTTTTATGAGTGAACCTTTTTACATTTTCACAATGTTATTCATGGACTAGGTTGAATGTCCATAAGTTTATGCGTGAACCTAATTTTTTTCACAATGTTATACATGAACCTGATTACATGTTCACAATTTTATACATGGACCTGGTTTCATGTCCATAAGTTTATGCATGAACTTGATTACGGTTTACTCTCTAAAAATGGGTATGACCTCGTTTGTTTAAGCTTCAAACATTCCAATAGGTTTCTAACAGGATTATTCGTTGAACCAGAAACATCCAATGATTCTATATCCATTAGGACCTACTTTCCAAAGGTAGGTGTTCATTAGTTGTGGACTAAATGAGGCTTAAGAATTTTCATTGGTCGAGAGGATGGGAGGTCGGACTCATCACACCTTTTTGGGGGGAATTATTGTCTACTCCGGGAATCTCTTATAGATTTAAGTTATATTATTGAATCCTTATTAATTTACCACGTATGAAAATGAGTTTCCATTAGATCTGACAATCAATGATTGATATGTATGAGATTTAGAGACTCTTTTATATGTATTTTAGGTTCTTAATCGATAGATAATCATCTATATTTATTATAGATTCCTAGTGAATGGTATCCTTCAACACATTATATAGAAATCTCTTGGTCATTATGATAACCATACTGGTTTTAAAGCCACTCAGTGGGTCACTTGAAGTTTATTGTTTTTCAGAAGGAAAAGGATTATTTCAGAGTTGGGATCGTACCCACAGATGGGCTACCTGTGTATCCTTATTAGAAAAGGTATCATAACCAACATAGTTCGAGTGAAGAAATATGATGTTTATGCATGATTAATGGCTCAAAGAGAGATTTCGTAATTACTTTTATACTCTAAACTCACGTGAGTCATGTTTGGTGTGAGAAAAAAGAGGTATCAGTAAAACCTGACCATTGTGCCACAAAAGATGAAATCATAAGAAATGATGTGGGGATTACGTATGTATGATAGCTCAAGTAAATAAGGATTAGGACTTATTTTAGGAAATAAGTCCATAAACAAGGTCCATAAAGGTATATGTGCTTTATGGAGATTTAAATACTTAACTTAGGGCTTACTCATGAAAAGGAGGCCCATGTTAAGAGAAATTATGACTAGGGCTTACTCCTAAAAAGGAGGCCTATGTTAGGGAACTTGGGGCTTACTCCAAAGGAGGATGCCCAAAATAAAGATCTTCTCATATTAAAGGATTAGGTTGAAATGAATTAAATATATAACCTTAGTGACATAATGTTATGTAAATCATGAGGTTTTGAGATATTTTCAACAGAAATCCTTTCAGATAAGGAGGCCAACAAAGTAACCATGCCATATATGGCTTTAAAGAGGGTTTTGAAGGCTAAATCTTGAATAGGAGAGGTGAATTTGAAGAAAAGAGTTGAATAGGCAGGAGGGGCATCGAAAAAGAGGCAGGCGTGCAAGTCATGTTTGGGTGCGCAAGTCCTGGTCTTGAAAGTATACTTCGGTGACATGGGAATACTTGGGAGACGGTTAACAAATAGGATAATACTTGGGTGAGGCTTGTCTCAAGACCTTAGTATTATCCCTAGAGGCTTCCAAAAGGGTGGCGCGCAAGTTCTGTTGAAGGGATAAGGTGGCGTGTAAGTGTCTTCATTTCCTTTAAGGGTTAGAAACTTAGGCGTGCAAGTGTTGATGAATTTAAACACTTAGGCATTATTCCCCTTATTTAGATCTTCCATTATAGGTAATAAATTACCCTAGAAGTGTTTAGAAGACTTCATGTAGAGGCTAGGGTACCGAGAGCTTAAATAGGACTTTTGGATTTTTTGTCCTCGAAATGGGGGGCCCATAAGGGGTATTTATAGGACATTGAGGACCTTGGGAGAAAATAAAATTGGGCACGCAAGTCACCTACGTGACCAATATGTGGAATGAAAGTATACTTGCATGACAATATTGAATCTTGAGTTACCCATGTTTAATGAAATCCTTGTTCATGCCATTGTTAATTTTTGATGTTTTTCAATAGATGAATCTCTTTGTGCTTAAATTATTCCCCTTTTTCAGTTGTTAGACTCTGTGACGGAAAGGAGCGTCATCAAAAGTCCCCCCTCAGAGTTGGATCTGAAAAAGGAAGGAGGATTTGACTCTGAGGTAAAGAACAAAACAAATGAATTTTTTTTGGCGTGCAGGTGTTGAGCACGCAGGTAGAAGCATGCAGGTGAGATCCATGCATGGTTCGGTGCGCTGAGGTACGACCTTTACTATAAATATGGGTGCCTCTCTCACGCAAAGCACCCGGATTTCAAAGCACTTCACTCTCGTCACGCAAGTGGGCTCTCATTCATGCTGGTGCTGTTATCCGCGGTTCATTGGTTATTTTTGTCGCGCTTTAGCAGAGGTATTTGGACTTGCATGGTGATACCTGCGCGCCCATACTCAAGTGACCGAATTAGACTTGTGCGCCAACATGAGACTTGCGTGCCTTAATTCCTTAGCCATTTTTCCAAATTTCATCACAAATTTTATGAAAAATCAACTTACTTAAGAGTTAATTATTCGATCATTGTGCAGATTCAGTGCCTCCCAGAAGAATTGGAACGGCTAATGAGATGGCTAGTAAGTATATTGATGACATGATGAGCATCATTGGCCATGATTATTACAATATCTGTGACAGAACTCTCCCAGATTTGGCCAAGTACTTGAAGAAGTATCATGTCAATTTCCTACAAAATCATTTCCTTGCAAATATGAAAATAGAAAACCATGGGCTGATATGTTTTCTGCTACTAGTTAGTGAAGAGAAGACTATCATGACATTAGAAACAATATCTAAAAATATTACTCTCTTCAAATGGCTCTTTACATTCAATGATCCATTCTCAAATCCATGTATCAATCTACCAAGTCTATTGGACAGAAACATAGTAACTGTTTGATCAGTAGAAAATTTTCTGAAACCGCACTCAAGAACATTCTTTTACAATTGTTCCAAGAAGAGCTGGTATCACTGCGTCTCTTATTTTATCTAGTTGAATGAATGAATTCCAGGTGGCTGCACATGAATCTAGGGATGCCGTAAATCAAATGAAGAGTTATATTGAAAGCCTCTTGTAATTCTTGAAAGAGAGAAGAGACTCCAGTCTATGGATGTCCTTCTAACTCTTGTGCATCAATGAAAAACACTTTCATCTTTAATCATTTGTGCATGCATTCTCTTGCTACCTACTTTAAATTTTTATAGAATCCAATGAGCCTAGTAAGCATAGTATGATTTTTCTAGGATTATAAAAATAACCCTACAAATATTGAATCTTTTTATTGCTCAATATTACCTAAATCATACAAAATGTATGTTTAGTGAGATGGGACTTGACTTTTGTTCATAGTTCCCTTGTCTTTTGTGTACAGTTTAAAGTCATTCACGTCGAACATAAAAAGGATAATGTTTAAGGTAGAATAGCTTTGATCGAATGGATTAAAATTGACTCAAATCCTTGATAATTTATCTGAAAACATATTACCACATTCAATTATGGGGGGAAACATGTGATCTATGACTTTATAAATTTTGAATCTTAGAAATGATATGAAAAAAGGGATAAAAGGAATTATAAGAAGTATTTCCTAAGAGTGAAGTTACCACTATTTAACAAACTCATTAGGGGGTTGAATTATATAGGGACACTTAAGTACATTGGATGCATAGTCAAATAATAGCATCTTTTGGCTGACAGGTCCAATATGTAGACTGATTATGCAAGGACACCTAAGGGAACATGCTGCATAGTCTGGAAAAATAACTCTTAGAAATTTTACTTTTCTATTGCTAAAAAGCCAGTGAATGTTTATGGAGATTCAAATTTTCTGAATCATAGAGTTTGTTGTATGGAGAGAGGTACTTGAATATGGAGAGGGTATTTCCAATCAAGATTGTAAAAGAATTGGATGAATGTCACTCCTGTGAAGGTCTGGCCCAAACGTAGGGAAGGGAAATATAAACCATAGACATAAATACTTTCATATCATAAAAAATAGTATGGGACAAATATGTTAAGGATGGCTATTTTTTCCCGGATCCCTATATATTGTCGTTAAGACAAATAAAAACAAAAGGGATTTTCCTCCTAAGAATGAAATTACCACTATTTGACAAACCCATTAAGGGGTTGAATTATGCAGGGCCACTTAAGGGCATTGGATACATAGTCAAATAATAACATCTTTTGGCTGACATGTCCGTTATGTAGATTGTTTATGCAAGGCCACCTAAGGGAACGTGCTGCATAGTCAGGCAAATGAACTCCTGAGTATTAGATATTTTGTCACCAGAAGTCATGAAAAGGGTTATGGAGATCTAGAAATATTTAAGGTTAGGAGTATGACACATGAAAATGGGTATTTTCCGATGCATGTAGGAGATACAAAGAACAATTCTAACCACAATCATGTTGTGACTGGGTCCTGAATTGAGGCATTGTACTCACTACATATTCCATAAGTATGGGAATCAAGGCCTACGTTGTTCTTGAAATACAGTTTAACGTCATGTGGGTCGAGAGTGTAGGAGATCTCCGTTTAGGGTCATAGATCTTGGACAATAATGAGGAATACACATTTTGTGTTTTATAAACCTGATGTGAATGAAGACCAGGGTTTTCATGCCACATTCATTTTTTCACAGGGGAAATTTTTATCCAGGGTACTAAAAGTGGAATTTGGGGTTAGGTACAAAGATTTGAGACTCGATTTGAGGGATGCTCAAACATTCCTATGTATCCCATAAGGATAGGAATCAAGCCGCATGTAGTTCTTAAAATACCCTTTGTATAGATTTGGTTCGTACAAGTGAAGGGTGAAAGGGGACATTACTGCAATGATGGTTTGATCCAATATTAAAGGCTTTTGAATCACCATGTATGCATGTAGTCTTTAAAATATGACCTGATTGGGGATCAATGTCAATGATGATTCCCTCTAAGGTGAGGGACAATGGGGTACTGTATAGTTTAACTTCATATAGCAAGGACGACGGTTCTGCACATTTTAGCGTCATTAGCTAGGACAAAACAGTTTAACGTCATGTAGGACGTAGGTGAACCAATGTGAAGATATTGGTTTTCGGCTGCTATAAGGATCAACATCGTATGAGATGTAGGTGAACCGACGTGAAGAGATTGGTTTTGGGTTGCTTCACGGATCGACATCGTATGAGACGTAGGTGAACCTACGTGAAGAGATTGGTTTTGGGCTGAAACCTCGGGAGATTGCCTACGTACCCAGCCTAGAAGGCAAGGATCAAAGTCCGCGTAGTTCGATTAATAATGAATTAGTGATCGAGTTGTACTTGAGGACAATGACCTAAAAATGGAGTTGGGACTTACGCATGGTTAGCAGCCTAGAGAGGGTATTATGGTTGAAGTTTACTCCAAGATCACGTGATTCAAACTCAGTGTGAGAACCAAGAGATAGAAACAACCAAAACGATGCATAGTTTATTTCCATGTAGGACATTAAAGGCTATGCAGTTTAAAGTCTTCCAGTTAGGACTAAAAATATTTTAAGGTCATATGCATGGACCAATGCTGCATAGTTTAGTGTCATGTAGCTAGGACAACACAGTTTAATGTCATGTTGGACAAATTAGGGGCTTTTATAGTTTAACGTCATGTAGGACATATTGTAGTTTAACGTCTTGCAGGACATGTGCACAGTTTAACGTCATGTTGGATGACAAAGTGACCAAGCAGTTTAAAGTCTCACAGTAAAGACTAAAGAGGGGACTATGGAATTTAATTTCATGTAGCTAGGACAACACAGTTTAACATAATGTTGGACTAAAAGGGTGTTGTACGGTTTAGAATCATGTATCTAGGACATATTGTACTTTTTTCACAGTTTAACGTCATGTGGGACGAAGAGGTGCATAGTTTGACGTCCTATAGCTAGGATGATGGTTATGCTGTTTAAAAACATGTTGGACGTATTGTATTTTTGTTACACAAAATACTTCTTCAAATATATTACATTGGATGGAGTCGGGATGAGTCCTCCATCCATTGAGATTAAAGAATATGCTCTATTAGAGTAGACATTATGTATTGAGTAAGGTCCTTCCCAATTTTGCTCAAGTTTTGGAGGATTCTTTCCTGGTATCATTGGATTTCTAGGAACCAATACAAATTCTCCTTGAATAAATGAACAAAGATGAACTTTTTTGTGGAAAGCACATGCTATTTGATTCTGATAGACTTCCAAGTGGTGCAGGGTGACCAATCTTTTTTCATCTAATCGTTCCAATTCATCCAATCACTTTTGAGATTGTTCATCTGTAGATGACTTATCACAAATGGAAACTCTGGGTGAAGGTAACTGAACCTCAATAGGCAAGACTGCTTCTATTCCATATACAAATGAATATGGAGTTGACCGTATGGCAGTACGGGTGGCGGTTCGATAAGCCCATAAAGCATGAAAAAGTTAATCAGGCCATGATTTCTTATATTTATCCACCATATTTTTCATTATTTTTTAATGTGTCTTATTGAAAGCCTCTATGTGGCCATTGGCTTCTGCATGATACCGAGAGGAATGGTTGGATTTGATTTTGTATTCTTGATACAACTTCCTTACCTCACATGAACAGAAGTTGGTGCCATTTTCCGTCAATATGGTATGAGGGACACCAAATATATTAAAGATGTTAGACTTGATGAAGCTAACAACACTTTTAGAACTGAATTATTTGAAAGGTATTTCCTCTACCCATTTGGAAAAGAAGTCAGTAGCAGTAAGAATATACTTAAACTGCATGGATGCAGTTGAAGGGTAAGGTCCTACTACATCTATTCCCCATGTGGAAAATGGCCATGAGTATTTAGCTGTATGAAGAAACTCTGGGGGTTGATGAAGGGAGTTGGAACATACTTGGAAATAATGACAATTCTTATTGAAATCAACAAAATCTTGTATCATTGAGGGCCAATAGTATCCAAGACTTCGAATTTAATCAGACATTCTATGTCCAGACTGGTGCGCACCACAGACTCTTGCATATACTTCTTTCATTACAGTATTTGTCTCTTCACCATCAATGCATCTGAAGAGAATTCCATCAAAACCACTTTTGTAGAGAATTTTTTCTAGGTGAACTAGGCTATCATAAAGATTAAAATTGACCACACATCGCCGGACTTGTTCTTTCCTGGATCTATCAGGTGGGAGTGTTCCATTTTGAACGTATTCCCTGATAGGTGTCCTCCATCCTGTAGTATGACCATATGGTTCAGAAATGGGACTAATTTCATTGATTTCATCTATTCTAGTCTGAACATAAGGTTAAATTGTATGACGGTGGGCAATACTGATGATTGTTTTGTCCCGATTTGGATCTTCCAGAGCTGTGGCTATATTAGCCAATGCATCAGCTTGGGCATTTTGTGATTGCGAGACATAAGAAAATGTTGGTTCTGAAGGAAATTCCGCCATTAACTCTATTACATAATCATACAAAGGGATTAACTCTTCTTTTCTGATGGCATAATCCCCATTGACTTGTTTAATTACTAGGTCTGAATCACCTTTCACCTTTAAGTGATTCACTTGCGCCTGAAGTTCCAGCACCAATCCTGTGATGAGAGCTTCATATTCTGCTTCATTATTTGTACCGCCTTCCCAAAATAAGAATGAATAGGGTAACACATCCTATTCTAGGGAAATAAGCACAATTCCTAACCCAACATTGTTGAATTTAGGATCTTCCATTTTCTTCCCCGTTGGACTTCTGGAAGCACCATCAACGTACATTTCCCATGTTTGAATATTATCTTGAATAGAAATGACTTTCTCATCAGGAAGTTCAACATCTAAAGATGTATCTTCCACTGAAGGGTGTTCAACAAGGAAATTATCCAGAGCCTGGCCCTTTATTGTCTTTTGAGACACATACTAGATATCAAATTTATGCAAAATAACTACGCACCTTGCCAGATGTCCTGTAAGAATTTGACGACTAAGGATGAATTTTAGTGGGTTATTGCGAAATACCAATTCGACCACATGATGTTGCAGGTAGTGTCTTGATTTTTGAATTGCAAATATTAATGTAAGGTAGCACTTTTCAATATTTGAATATCGAGTTTCTGCTTCAATCATTGTCAGACTGAGATAGTAAAGGTTGTTTTCATTCCCAGCATCATTCTTCTGAGCAAGGAAGGCACCCAATGATCACTCTAAAGCTGTCCCATAAAGAATAAGTGGTCTTCCTTCAACAGTTGGCATTAATATCGGTGGACTCAAGAGATATTTCTTGAGAATATTTAATGCCTCTTGACATTCTTCAGTCCACTCTTAAGTGACTCCCTTTGTCATCAATTTGTTTAAGGGTGAAATTTTTCCTGCCAGATTGGTGATGAAATGATGAATATAGGCCAAGTGTTCTTGAATTCCTCTCAATTGCTTCAAATTTCGAGGAGGTGACATACCAAGGATTGACTTTTTCTTCTCAGGATCGACTTCGATACCACGATAGTGTACCACAAAGCTGATAAATTTTACTGAGGTTACCCCAAAAGCACATTTTAAGGGGTTAATCTACAAATTGTGCTGTCGAAGTTTGTGGAATATGATTTCCAAATCAGCCAAATGATTAGAATGTTTTCTGGATTTAACCACAAAATATTCCACGTAACATTCAAGAAATTTCCCTAAAAAGGGTTTGAAGATATGGTGAATGGCATGTTGATATGTTGCACCGGCATTTTTCAGGCCAAAGGGCATTAGACGATAGCAAAACACACCTTGAGGGGATCTTAAGGCTGTAAATTCTTCATATTTAGGATCCATTTGGATTTTATTATACCCAGAATATCCATCTATGAAGGAAAGTGCTTCATAGCCAGCTGTTTCATCAATTAAGAGTTCTGTGATCGAAACTGGAAAATCATCCTTAGCACAATTCCGATTAAGAACTCTGAAGTCAATGCAAACTCTCATTTGTCCATTCCTATTTTTCATAGGGACAATATTAGCCATCCATTTGGGATATTGAAATTCTCTGATGAAGTTAGATTTGATAAGCTTATCCACTTTAGCTTCAATTTTGGAAGCATAAGTTGGGTGTGTTCTTCTTGCAGCTTTCTTGAATCCTCAATGTTCTTTTAGCAAACCCAAATGATAAGTATCAAACTCAGGATCAAGCCCTAAAATTTCTGTATACTTCCAAGAAAATATATCTCAATTTTTCTTTAAAAATGAAATATACATTTATTTCTCTTCAAGAATCATGGCCATATGAATTAAAGTGGGGCGTGGATCTTCTTTTGTACCCAGATTTATTTCTATGAGTTCATCCATAGTGGTAGAGATACCCTCCTAAAATGTTGGAGGAGCATCTCTGAGATCATCCTCTTATTCTTCAATATGTGCTACTTCTTCTGTTTCTACTTGCATAGTAGATGATGATGTAGACTTTCCATGATCAAGAGAGATGTTAAAATTTGAACATCTTGAAGAAGAGATTTCCATTTCTGACCATGTTGACGATGAAGGGTCTTCCTTGGGTAATAAAGATAGGATGATGGATTGAGAATCGACATCATTCTTCATCTTTGACATTGCTATAACTTCTTATGGCCTGGTTGATGAAATATAGAATTGCTGGATTTTAGCGGATGAAATGAAGACATCTTCATTTGAGCTTTCATCATTGCATGGAGAATCACCAATTTCTCCCATGTTGTCTGGCTTGATTGTTGTAATTGACATTATGGAAGTTTCCATAAGAGTATTGGGATTTGGGTATATCCTGTCAATTTGATTGATATGAAACACATAATCTGTAATCACATGTATGAATGGGTTTACTGGAACCTTTTCCAAACCATATGGAACATTAATTTTGGTAACCTGCTTTTCTGTAGATACCTCTTTTTCCTCAATGTGATAGAATTATGCCTCAATGTATTGAGATTCACATGTTTTGAATGGGGCTTTATCACCATAAAATGTCCCAATTTGACCATTGAAAAAATATTTGAGACATTGATGGTACGACGAAGGTATAGCCGCATGTTGATGTATCCAAGGTGTTCCAAGAAAACTGTTGAAGGCTGTGTCATGATGGACAACCCTAAAATCTGAATTGGATACAAGATCCCCAAACTGAGTTCTGAGTGTAATCATTCTCAGAGGGTCTTGTTCATTTTTATCATATCCTTGAAACAACAAAGTAGAAGGATATAAATCAGATTCCGTGAGGCCCAATCGATGAAGTCTACGAATAGGGATGAGGTTGACTCCTGAACCATTATCAATGAAAACTCTTCGGAAGTCTACATAATTGGCCTTTCCAGATAAATAGAAAGTCCATGAACAACATCATCTTCATCTTCATCTATAAAAGATATCACTACATGGAATTCTGTAGGATTATTCTCTACATGGTAAACTTCATCCACAACAATTTCATTTTTGAATTCCTCAGGACTTGTCAGAGCCTCAATGAGTGCCTCCCGAAGATCCTTTGATAGATTCAAGGCATCTAGAATTGATTAGTTGGCTGGTACTTTGGCCAAATGTTTCAAGACATCATACATTTAGTCAAAAGTTCTGCATTTCCCAATAGGAACATGTGGTTTTGTAGTTGCCTTAGAAGTTGATGCTTTGGAAGTAGATGCATTTGGTATTAGGGTATGAGTTGGAAATACTTCAGGATTTGGAAGATTTGACCGAGTAGGTCTATTTATTTTCTGAGAGTAAGAAGGTGTAACCTCCAACTGATCTTCCAAAATAACTGTACTAGGACTGAATCTTCCATGTGTGGTAGAACATTCTTGTTCTTGTTGAGCCTGCTGAAGGGCTTTTCCATGAGTTTTTTTTCTGCATATACAGTTCTAGAAAGGGTAGGATTGAAATAGTGGCTTCTGGAATATCCATGTCTTCCTCTGTATCTTAGGCATCTAGAACTCCCTCTAATTCCTATGTTTGATATAGGGAACTCGGGCTCATCAAGATCACAACTGTTACTGGAATAAATATCTGTTAAGTGAATCATGTTAACAGAACCAAAGATCAACTCTTCATATGAGGAAGACTCTGCCTGATTAGCCAGTTTAGTTTGTGCCGTTTGGTGGGGTAGTGCCCGTAGATTTGAATTAGATGGCATGAAATCTACCAGTGTCAAAGACAACTTGGGATTTGACATGATCTCATCATCTTCTGATTTCTCTTATTTCTTCGAATTATGCCGCTTCTTTGAGGATTTTCCTTCAGAAGAAGGGGGTTTTCATGTGGCATTCATAGAAAAAGACACAATTAGATTCTTCAGTTGTGCTCGTAAAATGGCATGAGTTCGGTTGATCATTTTCTTAACCATCCAATTATCATACTTCTGCACATTTTTTCTTTTGACTTCTTTCCACTCAGCTTCTTCTTCTGGATCTATAGCAGTAACACATGCTACCTAGACTGAATAACCTTTTAGTTTGACTTGTCATGAGTCCACTATCTTTTGCAGGAGGTCTTTGAAGACAAAACACTCCTGAATGGAATGCCCCAACATCGGATTAATTAGGAAATAGTTGGGAAGGTCTTCAACTCCTTCCATGATTAGCCTTTTAGGCCTTGGAAAATGAACCAAATTATTCGCCAGAGCTGAAATGATGTAACCAGGATCTTGTTCATTTTAGAAAGAATAAACTTTATTCTTAAACTCCTAAAATTGTTTCCATATTTGATCTCTTTGATCATCTTGATTAAATTTCCTCTGTTGTTTCCGCTCAGGAGGTGGAGCCCTACAATATGATAAAGGTTTTGAAGTGGAAGCAGATACGGGTGCTTGTTTAAGTGTGATTGTAGTAGTATCTGCTTTCCTCATTCTCTTTCCTAGAGCTAATTGAATTATATGAGTTGTATCCTTAGTCTTTGTAAGAGAGTCTTCGATCTGCTGATCAATCAAAGTAGGGTCTCGAAACCCTCCTGTGTATTTCAAAGGCATCCGCGGTGTGCGTAATTCATCACGCAGATTTTCCACAAAGATTGGCAACAATTTCTCTTGAGGGAGTGCTAAGCATAAGTAATATGTTAATCCCTTCTAGTGAGTAATGAAATCAGAAACTCTTTGATTCTCCCTTTTCATATAATTTTTAAGATAAAAAATTGTTTTCATTGGCAACGTTGAGCTGAATTGAAGAAGTAATCATTGACGGAGATCTTCCCACCCGGTAATTGATCGGGATTGCAAGCTTGTATACAAGACAAAAGAAGGCCCTTGTATTGAATGTACAAAACACATGAGCTTAACAGATTCTTTTTATTGAGGATTTCCCATCATAGGATCACAATGAGAAACAAAATATGTTATGTTTTGTTTTGGGTCTCCCGAACCATTAAAAATTGTGAATGTGGTACATGCAAAATTTGATGGGGGAGGAATTTAATCCACCCATTCAGGGTAAGCTCTCTATTCTGGTTGAATGTGTGTAAGTTTTCCCTCCATAGCTTCCAACCAAGCTGTTAATGACTTAATGGTTTTTATTAACTTTTGATAAACAACTGGTTGAGCATGGACCTGAGCAGGTGCAATAACTGGAGCTTGGACAGGTGCGATGACTAGTACTGCAACTGATGGTAGCACTACTTGTTGTTATTGCACATGACCCATAGTATTAGACCTGTGATTTTGTACTGGTAAAGAAGGATATTATTTATCAATCTCAGTATCTACAACACATTCCCTTGACTGATTGACTCCAGCATGCTTAGAAGGAATACTACCTTGAAGTAGTTCTGCATTCAACCTCCTTAATTCCTCCCTTTCTTCTTCTTGTAGTGTGAACCTTTTCTCTAGTGAGAGTGATTGGCCTTCTCCATAGGAAGGGTGTAATGTAACTCGATTCTTTATTTCCCCCCTTTTGGACTCCTTTTGGAGAGGGGGAGTTGGTTATTTGAAGGAATACATAGATTCTAAGTAAGCCTTTGATTCCAGGTACACACACCTTCCTCATTTACATCTGTGTGTACAACCTATTGAGTAGGAACTTCTTCATCTGATCCCTATAAGGGAGCCCTATGTTCTAGGGGATCAGAAAAAATGGCATTGATGACATTTATTGACGCATAACACATTTCACCCCTTTTATCGGCATTTATGCGATACTATCTTCTCCCATGTCATTGATGAGACATTTCCTTTTGTTGAGTTGATCCCTCAGGAACTTCTTGATGAACTGTAGTTTGGAGTGAATATCCTGATAATTTTTCTCTTCGTTCCTCTTTTGGATTCTTCCTTAATCAAGAGAATACTGTCTTTCTCTAAGGAAGAGATTAAGGATTTGAAAAAGCCCCCAGTCCGGTGGACTGGGGCTGTTTCTACTGTTCCTTCTCAACTCCTCGAATCCTATTTATTGATTATGAGGGTTGGGTTAAAAGAGTCCCAAGTCTTGAAATCTGGGGTGGTTCTTGAGCTGCTACATTTGAGACTTTCTTAAAATCTCTCATGATCTTGTGGACTTTAGTTTGGAAATTGGTTGGATGCATTAACCTACATCCACTCAAATCACCTGGCTCAAATGACTGCTAGATGATTTCTGACACTTCTGTCACCTGATGATGCACATGCTCTAAACGAGAAGCCTATTAGATATTATCATTTTCTTGATGCAAGATTAATTTGAAAACTTGTTCTCTGTATGCCTAAATTTGGGAAAAACTAGTTGAGGCTTGTTCTTGAGAAATCCTTTGATTACATAAAACACAAATTGGTTGTTTCCTGTCATGGGTAATAACATTGCATGAGACCATTTTTTGCGATCTTTGTTGACTGGAGAGTACAGTGAAATATAGTGCTCCATGAACACCCCATCCCCTAAGATGAATAACAGATAGGGCATTGAAATTAACTGATGCAATATTTTTAGTGCGCCAAGGCATGAACGCTAAAGGGCTCTCTCTTTCTTTTCAACCATTGGATATCGGTAAACTGAGAAAGATGCAAAATCAATTTGGCGTTGTAACCCTTCTATTATCTTGACATGATTTTCATATTCATCATAAGATAATGTTTTCTTTTTCAATTGACAAAGAGTCTTCCATATGTTGAGATGAATATCATGAATACAATCTTCCATCAACATTTCCGGAATATCATACTGAGATTCAACCAAAGGCCAAAACATGACCGCTACTTCACATTTCGCCAGTTGTTTTCTCATATTTAGCACTCACTCCTTATCATTTGATGAAGATTCTTCTACCAGATTAGACCAGATCTGGTGATTCTTTGTTGCTTTATCATATTTAACAATATTGGTAGAGAATTAGTTTATGAAACTAGAATATGAATGACCCAGGGGTGGTTCGGAGAAAGACCTATACCCCGGGTTATCTTCTGATTGAGAAATTATTTCACCTGCTAGCGGTAAAGCATCCGACATGACTGGCTTCACATTTTCAAGTGCCTCAAGATAAGAGGGATTTCTCGTTACTGCATTTTACTTTGAATAATTTTCCAGGAAATGAAAATTACTACTATGGATAGGACTTTCATAGCTAAATTCATCATCATTGGGAGGACCACCATGGTGGGTTATAGAAAAAGATGAAACCTTTTGCTCCTTCATCTTCTGGCCACACAGAGGGTTAGCGGGGCTCTAATTTGAAGATGATACTTTGAGATCGACCGAACAGTCATGAAGCAAGCATTCATGAGGAAGTGTCTGATGAAGACCTTTGGAATTGTTGTTCCCAATATTGAGAAATGAGAGAGTAGAATCTTGAGTTGCTATAGATAATTGTCTAAGGGCTTCAAGGACTCCAGCATCGAGCAATGCCTTATTATAGATTGTCTCTTGATTTCTTGACTGTGTTGAACATGCCTTCTTCTTAGATGCCTTCTTACTCACATTGGGAACCACATGTTGAAAAAAGTGGTTATTATGGGCAGGTGTATGTGCCTGCTCAAAATAAATGGTTAGGTTAGGCTGATTATCTCTATTAAAATCGGGTGTATGTGCCTGACTTGATTATTCGTACGACATGGGAGAGCATGCCCCACAACCCTGTTGGACTGGGAAAAAGGTGTGTATTTTTATCGGGTTTACATGTTGAGGATTTGCTCCACTGATAGGGATAGATTTATGATTCCTTCCCTGTGATGCTGCAGAAGTTTTCATAATATTCTGACAGGTATCCAGAATATGAGCAATGATTTGCTTCTGCTCTTTCACCATTGTAAGAATGTGATTGATGACTTCAGCTGTCGGAACAAGAATATACATCCATTTCGAGTCCGGAGTAGGTGTATGGTCCTGCTCTTGTCCTCCTTTTCCCATCAACGAATATTGACATTACTTATGCATAGGGGTAGAGAGTTGAGTTTGCTCCAAATTTTTCATCGAAGCTTTCAGACTGACTTCTCTAAGTGATACCAACGAGACTGTTGGCAGGCTTGATGAAAATTGGCATGTGTATGTGCCTGTTGTATATTTTTCATCAAGTATGGTTAATGATTTTCCTTGAATACTGGCAGACGAGACTACCGAAATAATTGTTGATTGTAAATAGGTATATGTCCCTGCTTATCAGTTTCCACCATATTAGATTGGCAAGCTTATTTGGTCGTAGTCAGACGAACCTACTGACTAGCTGATGAGTTATAAATAGGTGTATATGCCTACCTATAATACTCTGCCGAAATTTCCTGGTGGGATTGGTGTGTTACTGTCAGACGAGTCTACTAGGCAATAACAATCGGATGGACGGTTGTATATGCACGCTTGTTGTTTGCCAACAAGTTGGCTTGATGGACTTCTCTGGAGGGGGAAGAAGTAAGAACCAGATCCTTATTGACCAGATTTCACCATTGACTATTCGTCTTACAGACTCGGGTCTGAGGAACCTGAGCCAAACCCCTAAGTGATATACCCTGATCATGTTGAGGGTGTACTACAGCACAAGTCTAGCAGCAATTGTTGATGGGATCCATCGGTAAGGACTCCTGTATCTTTGAATTAAGGCCTTGAGTGACCTTCTCGTTCACCTCCCCATAATATATGAGGGACTGGTGATTGCGTTTCGGGGATAAAAACTCGAAACGGTTGGATATGGTGGTTGGAACCACCTGCTTCTTGATCATTGGTCTTCGCTGTCCAGACAACCAGGGTGAATTTTAAACTTGGAGGGCTTGTCAAGTAGCCTCCAGAGTCGGAATGGTATCGTGTTGACAGTATTTATTAACCAGTGCATTTGAGACCCAGCTTTGAAGACGCTGAGTAGCTGATGTCGTCCTCAGAGCGGATGAGGATCCAGCAGGAGTAGCAGCAGAGACATTCATAGGTGTGAACTTTAGTGAATCCATTTCGGTAACGCATAGAGGTAATGGAAAAGAGTGCCTATTTGATATAACAGACATAATCAAGATACGTTCAGCCAATACATCTTTTGGATGAGCACATATGTTATTGATTTTTTTTTGGCCCTCACATTGAGACAAATAGGGGCCAAACAAATAGGTAAAACATCATTTTACATGGTTAAGGATTCACATTGGGTTCACCGTTTTTGTTTCCCCTATGGAAATGGGGATGACCGCGTTTGTTTAAGGTTCAAACATTCCAATCGGTTTCTAACGGGATTATTCATAGAACTGGAAACATCCAATGATTCTGTATCCATTTGGACCTACTTTCCATAGGTAGGTGCTCATTAGTTGTGGAATAAATGAGGCTTAAGGATTTTCATTGGTCGAGAGGATGGAGGTCGGACTCATCACACCTTCTTTGGGGGAATTATTGTCTACTTCGGGTCACTCTTATAGATTTAAGTTATGTTCATGAATCCTTATTAATTTACCATGTATGAAAATGAGCTTCCCTTTAGATCTGACAATCAATGATTGACATATATGAGATTTAGAGACTCCTTTATATGTATTTGAGGTTCTTCATCGATAGAGAATAATTTGTATTTATTAGGGATTCTTAGTCAATGGTATCCTTAAACACATTAGATAGAAATATCTTGGTCATTATGATAACCATATTGGTTTAAAATCCTCTCAGTGGGGTACTTGAAGTTTATTGTTGTTCATAATGAGATGGATTATCTCAGAGTTGGGATCGTACCCGCAGATGGGCTACCTACATATCCTTATTATAAAAGGAATCAGAACCCACATAGTTCGAGTGAAGAAATATGAGGTTTATGAATGATTAATGGCTCAAAGAGAGATTTCATAATTACTTTTACACTCTAAGCTCATGTGAGACATGCTCGGTACGTGAAACAAGAGGTTTCTGTAAAACCTGACGATTGTGCCACAAAAGATACAATCATAAGAAATGATGTGGGGCTTACGTATGTATGACGGCTCAAGTGAATGAGGATTAGGACTTAGTTTATGAAAGAAGTCCAGAAAAAATGTCCATAAAGGTATATGTGCTTTATGGAGATTTAAATACTTAACTTTGGGCTTACTCCTGAAAAGGAGGCCCAGGATAAGAGAAATTATGACTGGGGCTTAGTCCTGAAAAGGAGGCCCAGGTTAAGAAAAAATATGACTGGGGTTTACTCCTAAAAGGAGGCCTAGGTTATGGAAATTGGGGCTTACTCCTATAGAAGATTCCCAAAATAAAGATCTTCTCATATTAAAGGATGAGGTTTAAATAAATGAAATCTCTAACCTTAGTGACATAAAGTTATGTAAATCACGAGGTTTTGAGAGATGTTCCATAGAATTCCTTTCATATAAGGATGAAAACAAAGGAACCATGCCATAAATGGATTTGAAGAGGGTTTTGAACTCTAAATCTTGAAGAGGAGAGGTGTATTTGAATAAAATAGTTGCATAGGAAGGAGGGCCACCCAAAAAGAGGCAGGCGCGCAAGTCCTGTTTGGGTGCGCAGGTCCTGGTCGCGCAAGTATACTTGCGCGACATGGGTGTACTTGGGAGATGGTTAACTAATAGGGTAATACATGAGTGAGGCTGGGCTCAAGACCTTAGTAATATACCTAGAGTCTTCCAAAAGGGTGGCGCGCATGTTCTGTTGAAGGTATAAGCTGGCGCGCAAGTGTCTTCATTTCCCATAAGGGTTAGACACTTAGGCGCACAAGTGTTGATGAATTTCAACACTTATTCCTTATTCCCCCTCTGTAGATCTTCCATTCTAGGTAATAAATTACCTTATAAGTGTTTGTAAGACTTCAAGTAGAGACTAGGGCGCCGAGAGCTTAAATCTGACTTTTGGATTTTCCGTCCTCAAAATGGGGGACCCACAAGGGGTATTTATAGGCCATTGAGGACCTTGGTAGAAAATAAAATAGGGCGTGCAAGCCACCTACCTGACCAATATGTGGCATGCACGTATACTTGCACGGCCATAGTGAAACTTGGGTGACCCATGTTTAATGAAATCCTTGTTCATGCCTTTGTCAATTTTTGATGTTTTTCAAAGGATGAATCTCTTTGTACTTAAAGTATTCACCATTTTCAGTTGTTAGACTCTGTGATGGAAAGGGTTGTCAACAATTACACATTCAAAATGTTTTTCATGGACCAGGTTTCAAGTCCACAAATTGATGTTGGTGCCTGATTTCATGTCATTAACGCAATGAGTGAACCTGTTTCTACATATACATGTTCACAACATTATAAAACAATGTGTGTGCCACAAATTCCATGTCTTTTTCCTATGTTATTTTTTATGACATATGATCTTAATTCTCTTATGGTATAAGTATTATAAACAACCATTATTTATTATGATCTCTAATATACAGGTTATGATCTGTAAATGTTATTCTCAAGTTCCATACCCTATTTGTTCATGCCATGCTTACAATTTTACATTATTTACCCATAATGAGCATAAGAGATCACCCCATTCTTATGTTTCCTTTATCCAAGTTACGAAGAAAGGTTTTAGGTTGAATTAATTAAGGTGTAGATCTTTATGGGAGATGTTCAAGATCTTTTTCTAGGATAGATGATTTTGCTTCTAGGTTTCCAAAGTCACTAAAATATTATGGTCCTCAAACATTTATTTTTTAAGTGTATGAAATATTCATCTAAAATGATTTAGTATCCATGTATGTTAATCTCGGGTATCTATAATTCCCATCCTTGAAAGCCAGTAATGGAAGAATGAATGACATAGGTTCGTGAGGATTACTCTATCTTACACACAAACGATTATTGTGTATCCCATTTGATGGATGTTTGTGTGAGTGTGGGTCATGACCTCAAAATATAGAAATATCAGTATATTTATTGTACTAAGTTTATTATATAAACATTTTATAAAAACTATATGGGGTTGATAAATAAATAAAACAAATGATCTTGTTGAATGATGTTACCTCTTATTTGGGTAACTCTTTTTGGTTTGCACCAATGAGAATCCTTGGTTGGATTTATGTCTAAAATAAGTATTATAGGATGAATATAGGAAATTTTGAATGTTATTTGGGTAGTTTTTTTATGATTAAATGTTATTGAGATGTGTTAATAAGTGAGGGGGTGAGTGCCCTTTTATAGTGGAGGATGATGGGTATTTAGGTAAATATAAAAAGGAAAACATTACTTAGAGGTCTCCCTTATGTCACGTGTCTCATATAGTGGTCCATTTTTATGAAAATGGGGGATATTGTCTATATATGGACACCCAATTCCTTTTGAACAATTTTTTAGATCATTTGGCCCCTTATGATTAAATTTTAACCACTTTGTAAACTCGTTTTTACCTTAATCACTATAATTAATTTTAATTACTCTCGCTAATATTTTTTGGTCAAAGATTAAGTTGAACTTATTAGAAATTAAAAATTATTCTGATTACCAACATTGAATTAATTTTTCTAAACATTAATAAAATAATTGGTAAAAATTAATTTTAAATTAATCTCACATATAGAACAAGAAAACGTGTTTTTTAAGTAAAAAATGTTCTAAATATGGAAATATTTTTGTATTCTATTTCAATGTGAAATTTATTAAACTAACCTAAATTGGATAAATAAAATTATATCTAATATAAATATACCTTAAAACCAATTCAAAATATAATTTAATTATATAATTAAATTGGATGAAAAAATTGTATTCCATTAAAATTTTGAGTTTTTCATTTTTCATCAAAAAATGAAACTTCTTAGAAAAATAAAAAAAATCACCCAAAGTAAATTTTTATATTAAACATTCAAATATGAATTTTATTGATTCAAATAAAAATTACAAATATTTCCAAAATTATATTTAAAATAGGTGCGCCATTAAAAGTCGGTAAATTTTGCTTTTAGAAAAATACATCATTTAATTCATAAAATTGAATCTATTATTACTTGATACCTATAAAATATATTGGATGAGTGTCCAAAATTTGATAGAATATATAATATATAAATTTTATTAAAATCATTAATCAAAAGTGTTTTTTATGTTTATTGAGATAAATTTATTTTTGTAAGTAGAAAAATAGTTTTATTAGAAAATGAATTTCTTTATTTTCAAATAGTTCCTACATTTATTTCCAAATAATTTATAAAAATAATTAATTTATATAAATGTGTATATAATATTTTTCAATTTTTTTTAATATTATTCATAACATCAATTCCAACATCTAGGTTGTAACTATAATAATATTTTAACAGTATATTGTATTTCAGTATAACAAGGCCTTGTATGTAACACAAGCAATCAAAGGAACTCAACATTGTGTGTAACAAAATCCAAACATAGTTTTTTTTAATTTCAAGCTAATATAAGTGTTTCATGTTGTGAAATATTCATTTTTTTTCATTAAACACATTCCAAACTTAGTTTTTTCATATAACATAGGCTATATTCATTGTTGTTTGGAATGAAAAATATTTAAATGATTAAATTAATTTGACAAAATATATTTCAAAAAATATTCGGGTGTTACATTATAGCCCCTTAAAATGAATTTATCTATTGAAAGTAGTATGTGTTTTCAAAGGATGGATACTTTAAAGTTAATTTCATAGAACCCCATTTCATAAAAATGAATATTAAAACTTTGTTTAAGAAGGGAAAGATGGAAACAATATAGTTACCCGAAGTAACTCATAACTAAGTTTCCACATAAGAGAAAATAGGTGGCAAGTTAAAAAAATGGACCTGGAAGTGAAATATAATTATCACTTTCGGATACCGAGTTACAAAGAACATGGTTAGAAGAAATTTAATGATCACAAATCCATAAACCAAAGAGGTTAGAAAAGGGTCTCTGATATCATAAAAATAATGATAATAGGACAAAATATTATTTCAAGACCACTTTCCTAAATTTTATGAATTTTCAAGAGAATATATACTTACTTTATTTTATCACATTATCACCCTTTGGTATTTTCTTTACCAATTTCTACTTCATCTCTTACTCTAAAAATGAAGGTTCATTTGTTGAACCTAAATCACTAAGAGATCAAAAGATTCATAAGTATAATGATAAGTAATTACATGTATCTTTAGTTATCATCAAATATAAATAGTTATCATGGGTTAACCAATATTCATAAATCCTCATATGGAGAGAAAACACATTTATATTTAAAACCTAATCTAATATTTAACAAAAACCATTTGATAAATAGATAACCTTATAACCCTTAAGAAAAATTAAATTAAAAAAAAGATGGTCACTATATTTCTAAAAATCAATTTAACATTGATCCCCTATATATCATAAAGTATCTCTTATTTATTAAATACCAAATATGTGACTACCTTCATCATGTATTCTCTTGAAACATGGTAATAGCCTGAATTACCATAAATCATTATTGAAAACGTGCATGTTTCCTTGTTCCAAATATTATTGGATCTACTCATTAAATAAAAGAATGTCGTAAAACCAATCTAGGAGTGCATAAAACACATTTTATAAAATCCATTTTGAGTTATAAAATCATAAATACTATCCAATTTACTTTATCCATGTCATCATCTCTTTATCCATACTAAATATCATTTTTTGATCCTCAGGAACATGTTAAGGGTTACCTTCCCTTAATGCAACGATGACATTAAATCATTTTTCTAGTTCATCAGTAACATTCAGTATATTTTTTCAATTCCTTAATGGAAAACATATTCTTCATGATTCATATAACATAATTCTTGAATTCCTACCCATATACACTTCAATCATCCAAATTTGTTTTTAAACCATTACTTAGGCATCATCATCATATTCCTTAATACCCCTTTACTAAAATATGAAATTTGAATCATGTCTTAAGGTTTATCAACCTCATTCTAATCATTCTTCTAAAATTTAATGTAAACAATACTGTTAGAACATCCCATAACTTTCACATGTCATTCACAGTCACTTTATCTTCAATAGTATTTCCAATACTCGTACCACCTTCTTAATTATCTTCATGAGATTTCCACTTAGGACATCAATTTTCATAATTCCCATACTTTAAATATCTAAAACATTCAATGTTAACCCAGTTCCTTCTAGTTTCCACCATTTACTAAAACCATAAAGTATAGTATGAGGAACACTTATCACAGAATAAAATAAAATAATCATGAAGAATCACATATTGGATGTCTAAATCATGATACATGCTTTTTTAATAAATAACACCATAGGTTTATCCTAGGTTATTCATAGTCATAAATTTATTAAATTTTACAATATGGTTCATAAATAGTTTGGGAATTCACAAATATTATCCCCTAGAACTCTCAAACTAGGTGTGTAACAACTCTCATTGTAATGCACTAGTTCACGACCAAGTCTTGCTCAATATGGTGTTTTTTAGTTTGTATACCCAATATACATCTGTCCTAAATCAATCTACTTGTTGTATCCATAAAGGAGTGTATTTCTGGAGAACCACTCACTCTATCCTTTACCAAAATTAAAATACATTTTACTGAACATTAACTAATCCTTTGAATTATCCTTAGAAACATCCCTAGATATATCTTTATAAATATCCCTATGGATATCACTAATGTCACGACCCGTCCTCGGGGCCCGTGTCGTGACTACCCCAAGCCCGCCTTCCATAGGCCAGGGGCCGACGACTAGCACCAAGGCGTAAATCCCAACAAAAAGGGAAGGCACTGCCTTTGAAAAGTAAACAAGCACCACAGAGTAAGAAAGCAGAAAAGTAAACACTAAGTAAAAACTGTACAAGCTGTGCTGAAAGTAAAAGGGGCCGGAAATACAAGCCTAACTGTAAAGTACAACTGAAAGGAAAAACAGCAACTGAAAGGAAAAACTGCAGCGTCGAGCCGTCCTCTGGAAGTCCCACCTGAAGGGTGGGTACAGATAGCCTTCACTACTCCTCGGGTCCACCTAACCGCTCCGAGTACGTCCCGCCCAGTGGTCCACCTCCAGGTACTGTCCTGCTCCGCACGCCTCCTCCACGATCAGCGCTGTCCGTCGTCTGCAACCAACACCACGAAGTGCGGGCATAGCCCGTGCAGGGGTGAGTATAAGCTACTCAGTAGGGACCCCGAGACCCCCGAAGGTCTCCCGAAATCCACAAAGGATAAGCCACGAAGGAGAGATTCAATCACGAAGTAATATCTGACACGGCTTAGGTATATGCCCATACATATACCTAAGTCATCAATTCCCCGATCGGCTCCAACGTCTGAGCCCTAGCACAACCCAGTCCACACAGGAAAGAAAAATGCATACCCACGCAGAATAGAACAACAAAATCCACAAAGGAGAGTAAACAGTAAATCCACACAGGATAGCTCAACACAATCCACAAAGGAGAGAAACACAAGATTCAGCTCACACAGGTATACTTCTTCGGATGACGATAAAGATGATCACTGAACCATCTAAGTCGTCGAACCCACGAAGGATCGATAGGTACTAACCTTGCAGTGACCCACACAGGATCGGACCCACACAGGATCGGGCCCACACAGGACCGGGCCCACGCAGGACCTGTAGGTGCTGGCTCACACAGAACTGCTGAGCGCTGACCCACGCAGGATCGGACCCACACAGGATCGAGCCCACACAGGACCGGTAGCACTGATCCACGGAGGATCGCTGAGTGCAGTAGTCGTCGCAGTCCACTGAGGATCTCTGCACAGTCGTCGCCGCAGTCCACAAAGGATCTCTGCACGGTCGTCGTCGGAGTCCACGGAGGATCTCTGCACAGTCCTCGCTGTCGAAGTAGCAGTCACAGCCAGCACTAGGGTTCCCGCACACAGCAAGCTCGTTTGGGAGGGTCCGCTCCACGAGCCAAGAGGCTGATGCATCAACTGATACAAAGTCCGAAGTTGATGTATCCAAAAGTTTCGTATCGTCAATAGGAACTCAACATCACAGACGGCGCGTCAATCGGACGCCCGGTCTGAGAGATATTGGTATTTTCATCCCAGGGGCCCGGTTGGTTTTTAAGGCAAAACCAACCCGACCACACTCCACCTGTGTCCGAACCTCGGGCGGAGTATGCCAAAAGATCCGCCTCACTTAGAGGAATTCAACAAAGCTGACGGCACGTCAATCAGACGTCCGTAGCTCAAGACATGAGCGTTTCCGCTCCGAGGGCTCGGTTGGTCTCGTGTACGAACCAACCCGGCCGAACTCAAAGTATTCCGAAACCTTTAGTGCAATATACCGAAACGACCGTCTCGATCCAAGGATCACGTTCCCGCTGACGGCGAGTCGTTTGGAGGCCCGTAACTCAAGATACGGCCATTTGAACGAAGATGCCCGAAGAAGGGGGTACGGGCCCGGACCGACCCGGCCCGACCCCCCCTGGGTCGGCCCGAACCGGGTCGACCCGACCCGGGTCCGACCCGGTTGGACCGGTCCGGCCCAGCCAGGGCGCGGCCCGGCCGGTCGGACCGGCCTGGCTCGGCTCGGCCGAGCGGCCGAGCGCTGCGGGCGTTGACCCGAGGCCTGAGAAAGTCGTGGCCCGCGTGGGCCGTGCTGGCGAACCGCGGACGCGGCTGAGCCGCGTCCCGCCTGGGCGAACCGGACCCGCGCGGCCGCGTGTCCATTGGCCGCCGCCGGTGCCGCCGCGCCGGCGACCTGCGCCGCCGGCAGTTTCCGCGGGCCGCCGACGTCGCTCCGGTGGCCCGTTTTCCTTCCCGTCTGCGCCGTTGCTCCTCCCGGGATCCATTCTTTACTGCGGGATCGTCAAACATCCGCTGCGGCACGTTCCGTCGTCGTCTGTCAAATCCTCACAAAACGAAGAATGGCGAAGGGCCGTCGGGCCGTGTTCGTTTGGCCCGCACCCTCCGCGTTAGAGATAAACAACCGGGAGAAATTTATTCCACACAGGAAACAACAATTTTTAGTAAGATTAAAAATTGTTCACAAAACGGTTGTTTAATTTCTTTAAGAAACATTGACGGGAATAAAAAAAGGGTAATTCCCATAATATAAAATCCCTACCTCGTCGATCGTCGCGCGCGGGCGTTCTTCGCGGAAAAGATTGTCGCGGAAGAGAGGGATCGTCGCGTCGTCGCGGGGAGGCGTCGCGTCGTCACGGAATCCGGCGTTGAGTCGGCGAGCTCAACGAACCAAGAACAACAGATTTGAATTATTAATATTTAAATCTGTGTTTCATTTAAAACCAAAAGAAAAGAACTTTTGAGAAGAAATCCAAAATCACTCACCTCAAACGGTCGGTGATCGGAGATCGGAGCGTGGAAGAACGTCTCGGACGGAAGAGTCGTCGATTTCTGGGTTCGGCGTTCTTCGCGTTCTTCACGTTCTTCATGTTCTTCGCGAGGGAGAAGAAGCAAGAATCCTCTCAAACCTTCTCCAAAGATTTTGGGTTGGTCTTATTTTATTAATATGCCAACACACGAAAACAGGTTTAAGAAACGATTGAATTAATTCGTTGAATTAATTCAACGAAAGAAACAGGCCATTTAATTCACGAAAGAAACAGCCCATTTAATTCACGAAATAAACCGCCCAATTAAATGGTCTGTTAAGAATTTAGAAACCGCGTCAGTTTACTTTCATTAAGACGGGTTTTCACGGGTGCGTTTCTTAGCGGAAAGAAACGGCGGGGCTCGTGCGGGCCCCACCTCACAAATATCCTACCAAGGGGGTTGGATAATTCTGGATAGCGTCATATCTAGTTCAACTCAGTTCAAGCCGCCTTTAAGTGGCTTCAAGTGGCTTCCAAGTGGCTTAAGTGAAATAAAATAAAGTTGTCGCAGAAAATTATTTTATTTCTTAACTTTAAGCCTGAATATTAAAAACCACACCCGAGAAAACGCAACTCCGGAAGAGGCATTTCTAAGTGAATACCGGCGCTGCGATTTCATCGGTGCCCTCAGAATTCGATTCCGGGCACCGGTTAAAATGTTAGAAAAACCCGCTCGTCCGTTCACTGAACGTACCCGAGCCAAACTTCGGAAAATGATTCCGGGCACACCGGGCCTCGGAATCAGGTGCCGTCAGAAACTGCGCTCTTGTAAAATTCCAAGGAAAATTAAGAAAAAAAATTTCCTTGAAATTTACTGGTATTTACATTACTCCCACCTCAGGACTTTACGTCCTCGTAAAGATACATCAAAAACTAGGGAAACAAATGTGGGTACTGAGCACGCATCTGAGCCTCCCACTCCCAAGTGCTCTCCTAGAGGTTCCCGTGCTGCCATCTGATGCGCACAAGAGGAATCGATTGCCCATGTAGGACTCGCTCCTGTCGATCCTCTATCTCCACTAGGACCTCCACAAAAGTCGCCCCATCATCCACGTCTAGCTCCCCATAGTCAATGATGTGTGTCGGGTCGTGCACATATCTCCTCAGCTGGGATACGTGGAAGACGTCGTGCACCCGGTGCAACTGAGGTGGCAGAGCCAGACGATAAGCCACCTCGCCAACCCTTCTGAGGACCTGGAAGGGTCCGATGAAGCGTGGATACAACTTTCTGCCTCGGCCAAATCTTCTCAAACCACGTCGAAGTGAAACCCGCAAGAAGACGTGGTCGCCATCCTCGAACTCTAGTGGCCTCCGCCTCCTGTCAGCATATGACTTCTGCCGGCTCTGTGTTGTCCTCATCCGCTCCTGGATGACCTGGACCTTCTCTGTCGTGGCCCGGACCATCTCTGGTCCCACAAGTGCTGACTCTCCAGGGTCTGTCCAGCACAAAGGAGATCTGCAGGGCCTGCCGTACAACGCCTCGTAGGGTGCCATCCCGATGGTGGAGTGGTAGCTGTTGTTGTACGCAAACTCTACCAAGGGTAGGTGGTCCTCCCAGCTGCGACCAAAGTCGAGGACACATGCGTGGAGCATGTCCTCGAGAGTCTGAATGGTCCTCTCCATCTGACCATCCGTCTGAGGGTGAAAGGCGGTGCTCGGACGTAGTCGCGTCCCGAACGCCTCCTGCAACCCCTTCCAAAGCCGGGAAGTAAAACGAGCGTCCCGATCAGAGACGATGGTCGATGGCACACCGTGAAGTCGTACAATCTCCTGAACGTAGAGATGCCCCAAGATCTCCACTGAGCCCTTCTCTCGGATGGGCAAGAAGTGTGCCGACTTGGTGAGTCGGTCAACAATCACCCAAATGGAATCGTGACCTCTGGAAGTGCGTGGAAGTCCAGTCACGAAGTCCATAGATATCCCGTCCCACTTCCATTCCGGGACCTCCAAGGGTTGTACCAAACCTGCTGGTACCTGATGCTCTGCCTTCACCTGCTGGCAGGTGAGGCACCGTGAAACGAACTCTGCCACATCCTTCTTCATGCTCGGCCACCAGTGTTGTCGTCTGAGATCCTGGTACATCTTCGCCACTCCAGGATGTACCACCAAAGGAGAAGTGTGAAACTCTCTCAGCACCTCCTCTCGTGAAGCGACTAGTACCAAGGTACGTCCTCTGAAAAGGACATCGTGCTCTGATCCAAGGGAGAAACCATCAGGTGCCTGTCCCGAGGATATATGTGCACGCCGTGTCTCACAGTCAGCGTCCCCACGCTGTGCCTCTCTGACCCGCTGATGAAGTGGAGGAGAGACTGTGAGAGACTGAAGAAAGGCTGCTCCGTCTCTATCCACGAAGGATATCTGCAAAGAGGCTAGCTGCTCTGTCGCCTCCTCATGTAGTTGGATGCCCGTCCTCCTTCTGAGGGCATCAGCCACCACGTTCCCCTTCCCAGGAGTATAGACTATCTCAAAGTCATAGTCCAGGAGGAACTCGAGCCATCGCCGCTGTCTCAGGTTCAGGTCCTTCTGAGAGAAGATGTACCTGAGACTCTGGTGGTCAGAAAAGACTGTAAAGCACTCACCCATCAGATAGTGTCGCCATGTCTTCAGGGAAAAGACCACTGATGCCAACTCCAAGTCATGGGTAGCGTAGTTCTGCTCATGAGGCCTCAACTGACGTGATCCGTAGTCAATCACGGCCCGCTCCTGCATCAGGACACACCCAAGTCCGGTCCCTGATGCATCGTAGTAGACTACGTATCCAACTCCCTCCTCAGGCAACCTCAAGATAGGTGCGCTGGTCAACCTCTGCCTCAGCTCCTGGAAGCTCTGCTGACATCTGTCTGACCACACGAAGGGTTTCCCCTTCGTCGTCAACGCTGAGAGTGGGGCCGCAACTCTGGAGAAATCCAGCACAAATCTCCGATAGTATCCGTCTAGGCCCAAGAAACTCCGCACCTCTGTCACGCTCTTAGGTGGCTCCCAAGCTAGCACTGCCTCGATCTTCGCGGGATCCACTGCAACTCCCGCCTCAGAAATGACGTGCCCCAAGAAGTGGAGCTCACGTAACCAGAACTGACACTTCGAGAGCTTTCCATAAAGCTGGTGCTCTCGGAGTGTGTCTAGTACAACACGCAGGTGGTAGGCGTGCTCCTCCTCCGTCGTCGAGTACACCAAAATGTCATCGATGAAGACCACGACAAATCGATCGAGGTATGGCTGGAAGATTATGTTCATGAGGCTCATGAACACTGCTGGAGTGTTGGTCACGCCGAAAGGCATAACCAAGAACTCATAGTGGCCATACCGACACCTGAAGGCCGTCTTCTGCACATCCTCGTCTCAAACTCTAAGCTGATGATAGCCTGACCTGAGGTCTATCTTCGAGAACCACCATGCTCCCTTGAGCTGGTCGAAGAGGTCATCAATCCTGGGAAGCGGATACTTGTTCCTCACTGTCACCTGATTCAGGCGATGATAATCGACACACAGTCGCAAGCTCCCGTCTGCCTTCTTGGCGAACAAAATCGGGGAAGCCCAGGGCGAAACACTGGGTCGGATGAACCCCTTGCCCTGCAAGTCCTCCAACTGTACCCGCAGCTCTCGAAGCTCAGCGGGGGCCATCCGATATGCTGGAGTGTATATCGGGGCTGTCCCGGGGTACATGTCAATATAAAAGTCTACCTCTCTGCGAGGAGGTAGTCCTGGGACGTCGTCGGGAAAGACGTCCGCGTACTGATCCACCACTGCAGGAAAACTGGGACTCCACACGTCAACTGCTCCCAGGATGAGGCTAGCCAACTGATGAGTGATGGGCTGACCTCTCCTCTGCGTGAGTCCATCCTGTGCTGCTAAGGCTCCCTTCTCGCTGGTGAAGGTGAACCTGCTCCCGTCGGTGTGCACACATCGCACCTTGCGCCTAATGGAGTCGATCTGAGCATGGACCGTAGATAACCAATCCATGCCCAAGATGACGTCGTAAGGCCTCGACGCTGCTACAAGAAGATCCCAGCCAAAGCTCTCACCTCCTAGAGTAAGCTCACACTGCCGGCACCAGTGCGTAATCGTCGAGTCTGCTCCCGTAGGAGTCTCTAGACGTAAGGATCGAGCCAACGGCTCTGTCGGAATCTCCGAGCTCCGAACAAGGGCAGTGGCTATGAAAGAGTGACTCGCTCCTGTGTCTATCAGAACTGCAGCAAGGGTGGAATAGACACAGATCGTTCCTCGAATCATCTCTGGCGCGCTGTGGTCGTAGGCCTCCGCTTCCTGGAGCTGAGCCTGTCTCTGCCCGCCAGCTCCCTGTGGTCGGGGCGGGCCTCCTGGTGGTGGTGGTGGCAGAGCCTCAAAGCGTCGCCCACCACCTGCTGCTCGGCCAGCTCCTCTGCCTCGTCCGCCTCCTCCCTGCGGACCGCCACGGTCGACCCTCTGCCTCTTCCTGGGTGGTCCCTCTACCGTCTGCTGCCCCTCGGTACGACGGGTCGGGCAGTCACGAGCCATGTGGCCCTGCCCGCCGCACTCGTAGCACTGTCTGCCTCTCGGAAGGCTGGCTCCAGGTCGGGTGCCCTGCACTGCTGAGCCAGTGTCCCGAGGTCGCCTGCCGGAAGGCCTGGTCTGCCTGGAACCCTGAGATATCCGTCGGCTACCAGCTGCCGAAGACTCCGCTACCTGCCGCCCTGCGGTAGGTCTCGCTGTGGACTCAGCCAGGAATCTCTCAATCAGGAGGGATCGCTCCAGTACTCCTGCCTGGGTCGGGATGCTGAGGGAGATCAGCGATGCCCTGATCTCGTGTCTCAATCCCTGCTCGAAGGTCCGGGCCCGGAAGAAGGGGTCCCGTACCATGTCTGTCGAGTAGCGAGATAGGTCGGTGAACCTCGCCGCGTACTGAGCGACCGTCAAGCTGCCCTGCCGCAGCTGAAGAAGCTCCTGGATGCACACCGCCCGGAGGGTGGCCGGGACGAACTCTGAGCGGAAGAGGCTCTCGAAGTCCATCCAGATGAGGGTGGCCTCATCGTGTACCTGGAGCATTAGGCTCCACCAGCGTCCGGCTGCTGCGTGCAGTAGGTTCGCCGCGAGGATCACCATGAGTTCTGCTGGTGTCCTCACTAGCCTGAAAACTCGGACGACCGCCTCCAGCCAGTCCTCGGCTGCCTGGGAGTCCGACTCCCCACGGAACCTGGGTGGTCGCTGGCGCTGAAACTCGTGCAGAGCTCCGAGGCGTCGTGCGTCGTCAGCTGCCAGTGCTGGAAGTATCGGGGGCTCGGCGGGTAAAGGTACCGCCGGTGCCTCTGCTGTCAACAGGCCCTGTACCGAGGCCTCGTCGCTCGGCGGGCTGTCGTCACGCACTACTCTAGGAACCCTAGCTGGCTGCTGTCGTCATGCCATCCTGAAAAGGAAACAAGTGCACCATGGTCAGAACAGTATACCTGGTGAGCTGACGCAAGTAATCACACAGAAAACTTGAAACACACATGCAATCAATGTTTTCGTGCATGAAGTCGGGAATCAGAAGTCAGGGTCCTGGTGTATGGATACGTCAGCCGCCGCACCAACACTGGACTCCCTGGACTGATAACCACACTCAATACGCTAAACACTATTGCTTCACATAGAAGAAAGATCAGAGTCTGCGGTAGAACCGACCGCCTCTGATACCAATTTGTCACGACCCGTCCTCAGGGCCCGTGTTGTGACTACCCCAAGCCCGCCTTCCATAGGCCAGGGGCCGACGACTAGCACCAAGGCGTAAATCCCAACAAAAAGGGAAGGCATTTCCTTTGAAAAGTAAACAAGCACCACAGAGTAAGCAAGCGGAAAAGTAAACACTAAGTAAAAACTGTACAAGCTGTGCTTAAAGTAAAAGGGGCCGGAAATACAAGCCCAACTGTAAAGTACAACTGAAAGGAAAAACAGCAACTGAAAGGAAAAACTGCAGCGCCGAGCCGTCCTCTGAAAGTCCCACCTGAAGGGTGGGTACAGATAGCCTCCACTGCTCCTCGGGTCCACCTAACCGCTCCGAGTACGTCCTGCCCAGTGGTCCACCTCCAGGTACTGTCCTGCTCCGCACGCCTCCTCCACGATCAGCGCTGTCCGTCGTCTGCAACCAACACCACGAAGTGCGGGCATAGCCCGTGCAGGGGTGAGTAAAAGCTACTCAGTAGGGACCCCGAGACCCCCGAAGGTCTCCCGAAATCCACAAAGGATAATCCATGAAGGAGAGATACAATCACGAAGTAACATCTGACACGGCTTAGGTATATGCCCATACATATACCTAAGTCATCAATTCCCCAATCGGCTCCAACGTCCGAGCCCTAGCACAACCCAGTCCACACAGGAAAGAAAAATGCATACCCACGCAGGATAGAACAACACAATCCACAAAGGAGAGTAAATAGTAAATCCACACAGGATAGCTCAACACAATCCACAAAAGAGAGAAACACAAGATTCAGCTCACACAGGTATACTTCTTCGGATGACGATAAAGATGATCACTGAACCATCTAAGTCGTCGGACCCACGAAGGATCGATAGGTACTAACCTTGCAGTGACCCACACAGGATCGGACCCACACAGGATCGGGCCCACACAGGACCGGGCCCACGCAGGACCTGTAGGCGCTGGCTCACACAGAACCGCTGAGCGCTGACCCACGCAGGATCGGACCCACACAGGATCGGGCCCACACAGGACCGGTAGCACTGATCCACGGAGGATCGCTGAGTGCAGTATTCGTTGCAGTCCACTGAGGATCTCTGCACAGTCGTCGCCGCAGTCCACAAAGGATCTCTGCACGGTCGTCATCGGAGTCCACGGAGGATCTCTGCATAGTCGTCGCTGTCGAAGTAGCAGTCGCAGCCAGCACTAGGGTTCCCGCACACAGCAATCTCGTTCGGGAGGGTCCGCTCCACGAGCCAAGAGGCTGATGCATCAACTGACACAAAGTCCGAAGTTGATGTATCCAAAAGTTGCGTATCGTCAATAGGAACTCAACGTCGCAGACGGCGCGTCAATCGGACGCCCGGTCTGAGAGATATTGGCATTTTCGTCCTAGGGGCCCGGTTTGTTTTTAAGGAAAAACCAACCCGACCATACTCCACCTGCGTCCGAACCTCGGGCGGAGTATGCCAAAAGATCCGCCTCACTTAGAGGAATTCAACAAAGCTGACGGCACGTCAATCGGACGTTCGTAGCTCAAGACATGAGTGTTTCCGCTCCGAGGGCCTGGTTTGTCTCGTGTACGAACCAACCCGGCCGAACTAAAAGTATTCCGAAAACTTGAGTGCGATATACCGAAACGACCGTCTCGATCCAAGGATCGTGTTGCCGCTGACGGCGAGTCGTTTGGAGGCCCGTAGCTCAAGATACGGCCATTTGAACGAAGACGCCCGAAGAAGGGGGGTACGGGCCCGGACCGACCCGGCCCGACCCCCCCCCCCCCCCCCCTGGGTCGGCCCGAACCGGGTCGACCCGAACCGGTCCGGCCCGGCCAGGGCGCGGCCCGGCCAGTCGGACCGGCCTGGCTCGGCTCGGCCGAGCGGCCGAGCGCTGCGGGCATTGACCCGTGACCTGAGAAGGTCGCGGCCCGCGTGGGCCGCGCTGGCGAACCGCGGACGCGGCTGAGTCGCGTCCCGCCTGGGCGAACCGGACCCGCGCGGCCGCGGGTACGTTGGCTGCCGCTGCCACGGCTTCAGCCGCGGCCGCCTCATCCGGCGGCGCACGGGGGCGCCGGCGACCCGCGCCGCCGGCAGTTTCTGCGGGCCGCCGGCGTCGCTCCGGTGGCCCGTTTTCCTTCCCGTCTGCGCCGTTGCTCCTCCCGGGATCCTTTCTTTACTGCGGGATCGTCAAACATCCGACGCGGCACGTTTCGTCGTCGTCCGTCAAATCCGCACAAAACGATGAACGACGGAGGGTCGTCGGGCTGTGTTCGTTTGGCCCGCACCCTCCACGTTAGAGATAAACAACCGGGAGAAATTTATTCCACACAGGAAACAACAATTTTTAATAAGATTAAAAATTGTTCACAAAACGGTTCTTTAATTTCTTTAAGAAACATTGACGGGAATAAAAAAAAGGGTAATTCCCATAATATAAAATCCATACCTCGTCGATCGTCACGCGCGGGCGTTCTTCGCGGAAAAGATTGTCGCGGAAGAGAGGGATCGTCACGTCGTCGCGGGGAGGCGTCGCATCGTCGCGGAATCCGGCGTTGAGTCGGCGAGCTCAACTAACCAAGAACAACAGATTTAAATTATTAATATTTAAATCTGTGTTTCGTTAAAAACCAAAAGAAAAGAACTTTTGAGAGGAAATCCGAAATCACTCACCTCAAACGGTCGGTGATCGGAGATCGGAGCGTGGAAGAACGTCTCGGACGGAAGCGTCGTCGATTTCTGGGTTCGGCGTTCTTCGCGTTCTTCGCGTTCTTCGTGTTCTTCGCGAGGGAGAAGAAGCAAGAATCCTCTCAAACATTCTCCAAAGATTTTGGGTTGGTCTTATTTTATTAATATCCCAACACACGAAAATAGGTTTAAGAAACGATTGAATTAATTCGTTGAATTAATTCAACGAAAGAAACAGGCCATTTAATTCACGAAAGAAACAGCCCATTTAATTCACGAAATAAACCGCCCAATTAAATGGTCTGTTAAGAATTTAGAAAACGCGTCAGTTGAATTTCATTAAGACGGGTTTTCACGGGTGCGTTTCTTAGCGGAAAGAAACGGCGGGGCTCGTGTGGGCCCCACCTCACAAATATCCTACCAAGGGGGTAGGATATTTTTGGATAGCATCCTATCCAGTTCAACTCAGTTCAAGCCGCCTTTAAGTGGCTTCAAGTGGCTTCCAAGTGGCTAAGTGAAATAAAATAATGTTGTCGCAAAAAATTATTTTATTTCTTAACTTTATGCCCGAAAATTAAAAACCACACCCGAGAAAACGCAACTCCGGAAGAGGCGTTTCTAAGCGAATACCGGCGCTGCGATTTCATCGGTGCCCTCAGAATTTGATTCCGGGCACCGGTTCAAAAGTTAGAAAAACCAGCTCGTCCGTTCACTGAACGTACCCGAGCCAAACTTCGGAAAATGATTCCGGGCACACCGGGCCTCGGAATCAGGTGCCTTCAGAAACTACGCTCTTGTAAAATTCCAAGGAAAATTAAGAAAAAAAAATTTCCTTGAAATTTACGGGTCTTTACAACTAAATATTTTTCATCCTAATTCCCAAAGGATGACTAAAACATTCATTTCATACCAACTATAGTGACCCAGGCTTAACATAAATGGATATTACATCATTTTAGATTAATATTCATCACATTACAAAAGTATAAGCCTAAGCACCATAATAGTTTAGTATATTTGGAAACATGGAACACAAAGTTTTAAATTGGTGAAAGATATTAAATGTTTTCCACAAAGATATTCCTATTTATTACTCCGACTTAAAACCTTATTCATAACATGGGGAAAGGAAACATAATAAAGGGTGATCTTAGATGCTCAATAAGGGTAAATAATGGGGATATATAAGCATAACATAAGTATAAGGGTATGATAACATGAGCATAACATTGGAAAATAATACCCTTAATATCAAATAATATAAAAATGAATCATGGCATAGTGATTGGATGTTCCTAATACACGAATTAAAATGGAATCAAGAGCATAAGACATGAAATCATAACATAGGTATAAGACATAGAATTTTCAGAATACACATAAGCATATAAAATAATTCCCTATAAGTTAAGTCTCATTTCCAAAACCAATCAGGGGTGTTTATGGGGGATATGACTACTAGGTGGGACACACCACCATTCCTAGTTGAAACCCTTTCATTAGAGTGGAATGGGTTCACTCCGAAAACCATATAAATAGTCAAGGTTCACTCTCAATATTATCTTAGTAGTCAAGCTCCACTCCCAATACCATATTTTTAGTTGATTTTCAGTCCCAAGACTATCTTAGTGGACAAAGTCCTTTACTAAACATAGTTGATTCCCTATTTTGTCCATGTTTATCTCATGTGATATAGATATTTACCTAATGCATTGGAGGGAGATACAAGTCCCACCCACTACATAATGAAATCATACATATGTGTTCCATAATATCATAAAAAATCATTATATCATAACCCATAAAAAGATAAGGTTTTCATAAACATCATATCATAACCCATGAAATAAAATGGGTATGATAAACATCTCATCATATCATAACTTGTGGAAAATATATAGGTTTCATAATCATTTCATCAATGAATAACATTTAAATAAAGCGGGATTCACAAGCGCTTTTTCATGGTATGGCCCATGGAAGAGAAAAGAGTTTCATAATAAACTTCTCAAATTAAACATAATCTATTAAAATAAAGAACAAGAATGGTTTCCTTGGATCATATAATTAGTAAACAAAGAACTATATCAAATGACTTCCTCTTACTTAGAGAATTATTTTGAAATATCACATGGATCATTTTTTAAGGAAAAAACATTTATTTGAAAGTATTTTTTTATAACATAAAACATTTTTAACATAATTTTCTTTGAAAAACACTTTTAAGAAGGAAGAAGTGAGTTTTAAAAATTATTTAAAACATTTCATGAGGAAAATATCATTTATTCTTTGAAAAAACACTTTTTAAAACATAAATCATTTTGAAAAACAAAATTTGAAAATAACGTTGAAAACATATAAAGGATTTTTGAAAAAAAATTTAAAAACCATTTTCTTTGAAAATGTCTTCTAAAAATTACAAAGGAATATATAAAAACATTTTGAAAACCATTTATTTTAAAATTTCATTTAAAACATATCAATAAATATTAAAAAAATTAAAAAAGTTGTTCATTGAAAATACTCTGAAAACTTATAATTAAATCCAGAAAAATTTAGAAAATGTTTTCTTTTAAAATAATTTTAAAAATGCTAAATAAGAAATGAAAGCATTTCAAAAAAAAATCTTGAAAATAATTTAAAAACTTATAATGAAAGCCTGAAAACATTTTTGAAAACATTTTTCTTTTAAAACCACTTAAAAAACAATTAATTTTAAATACAGTAAGAAAAAGAATTTTGTTAAAACTAACCTTTTAAACGTGAAAATGATGCTTCGAGTAAATTATGGTCATGATGGTGGGTAAATTTATACTTATCCAACATTCCTTTTTCTCAATAAAATGTTTAGAAAAGTGACTTGATCATAAAATGACAAGAATATTACTTTTAAAACAATTTTTAATAATTCAAAACATGGGTAAAAATTTCTTTTAAAAATAATATTATAATAGTATGAAATTTTTAATAAACTTTTTTATAAAACTTGGTTTTTAGGGATAACAAATTTCTGATTAAAAAGATAAACAATGTTCTATTTTCTTAATAATATTTTCTTAATTATCTTAAGTAAAAAATATTTTAAAAGTGGTAACATTAAATTAAATATAATTAATAACCATAATATAATAAAAATCTGGAGATATAATGATATATAGATCATAATATTTCATAAATGGAAGCAAAATCATAAACAATCCTGATAAATAGTGAGATTGTAGTAATAAACTATTACCGCTTTAGCAACTTTGAATCATAATACTCATTAGATACTAAAATTAAATGATGATTAAAATTATCTTTAATGTAAGGATATTCATTATAAAAATGTCAAATGGAATTATATGCACCTTATAAAAAAATATTGGTGCAGAATATAACATGTGTCTCAAAGAAGAAAAATTGATACAAAATTACCTTACCAATTTTGTAGATTTCAAACCATAAACCCAATAAAATATATATCATAAAAGGGATTTGTAAATAACAATAAAGTTAATAATAATAATAATGTAATAAATTTATGGGTATTATATACACCACACACAAAAACAAGTCATGAATATGGTATAAGCCTCGTAGAAATGAAAGTGAGACTAGAAAACCATTACCTTAATTCTTAACTTTCTACAAACACATTAAAATCTATTGTATAATAAGTATAATATTATTATAAATATACCAAAGAATCATATTATAATATATCCTACCATATATGATTCTATTATTACTTTATATAACCCATTTATTAAGAATTTATATTAATCTTACGTTTTGGGTTATAAATGATTTGTTTTTTATATGTTTCGACTTGTTATTATCGATCTTCGTACTCAGATCTTGGTTGAATTATTTCAATAATATAAAATATTGTTTAAATAACATATATATTTATTATATAAATAATTATATTAATATTTAAAATATTTAAATTTGAAATGGAATACAACGTTCATGGAGACGGCAAGCCGTACATATACATGAACATTATTTCTTTTTTTTGTCAGATTAAATAATGAAAGTAAATAAAATATATATATATATATATTATCCTTATAGTAACCTTATAATTTTTTATATATAATATAAGTAAACTAAAATCATCTTTAATACATTCCATGTAAAGTGTGAACGAATCACATCACTTTGAGGTGGTGGTTGTCCACACATCCACAAATGAAGTTATCATATTCCCAAAAAATAGAAAGAAAGAAGGTATGTGTTATATAATAATTCCAGAAGAATAAATACATCATATATATCATATATATAAAATAAAAACCTAAATTCCATCACGATTATTAACCATGAAAGTTGGTAATAGAAGAAAGGTTGACATCGATTTGAGAGGGGGCAGTCTGTCGTACACACGCATGAATATTGCATATCCCATTTGTGGAAGTGAGTGTGTGTATAGGTCATAACCCTAACATAAAAACATATTAGTATATTTATGATACTATTTTTATTATATAATCATGGAATAATATGAATTTAATGGGTGTAGAAAGAAATAAAACCAAAGTTATTATTGAAGGATGTTTCTTATTCTTTGGGTAACTTCCTTTGGTTTTCACCAAAGGGCCTCCTTGGTTGGATTTATTACCAAAAGAGGATTTTAGGATGAATTTAGGTAATTTTGGAGCTTAGTTTATCAGTTTTTGGATGATAAAAAGTTTTTGAGTGGTCTGAATCAGTGAGGGGTGAGTTCCCTTTTATAGTGGGGTAGGAGTGACATTCTTGTAAATATAAAAAGGTAATCAATACTGAGAGGTCTCACTTACATAATGTGTCTCAAATAATTTTCCATTTTATATGAAAGGTAGGATATGGTCTAAATATGTCCATAAATTGGATTTTCGACAAGTTTATAGGTAATTTTGACCATTTGGATTGAATTTTAACCGCTAAGTAAACTCATTTTTACCTTAATCGCTATAATTAATTTTAATTACTTTCAATAATATTTTTAGAAAAAAACTTATTTGAACATATTATAAATTATAAATTATTCTTATTAAAAATATTTCATCAATTTTTCCATATTATAATCACATAATTTTTAGAAATAAATTTAAAATTAATACCTTAGATGAGATATGAAAGTTTTTTTTAAAGTAAAAAAACATCAAAAGATTGAAATGTTTTTATATTCCATTTCATTTTAAAATTGAGTCCACTAACCTAAATTGGATTAATATATTTATAATTTATCCAAATACACTTTAAAAACAATTAAAAATATAATCTAAATATATAAATAAATTGTGCCAAAAATAGTTTTCAATTAAAATTAAGAGTTTTCATTATTCATCAAAAAATGAATCTTCTCAGAAAAATACCTAAAACTATCCAAAAGTATATTTTGATATTAATATTAAAAAAATTATGTTTTCTTCTAATAAAATTAAAAAAAGATTCAAAAATTATATTTAAAATAGGTTTTCTATTAAAAGTGGGTAATATTTTATTTTAAAAAAAGACATCATTTTATTCATAAAATTGGATTTATACTTGTATAATATCTATCAAATATATTGGATGGGTGTCAAAAAACATTGATTGAAAATATAAAATATAAATTTTATTAGAAACATTCATAAAAGGTTTTTTGTTTAATTTTTTCAGATATAATTTTATTTGAACGTTGAAAAATAGTTTTCATAGAAAAATAATTTCCTTATTTTCAAATTGTTCATACATTCATTTATATGTAGTATATAACCATAGAATTTATTTTATATACATGTATAAATAATATTTTTTTAATTTTAGATAATATTATTCATCCAATTCATTCCAACATCTAGGTGGTAACAATAACAGTATTATAATAGTATATTATATTTTGATAAAACTCAGTCATGCGTGTAACGCAAGATATCAAAGGAACTCATAATTTGTATAAAATAATAAAAACATAGTGTTGTATGTAATTAAAGATAGTATAAGTGATTCTTGTGGTGAAAGACTATATTTGTATTGCATGAAACACAATCTAAACATAGTGATTTTATATAACACATGTTATATTTAGTGTTGTGTGAAATAGAGAATATTGAAAAGATTAAATTTATTAGAAAAAATATTTCATAGAATCTTAGGGTGTTACAAATATCATAAATAGATTATAATGGAGAATTAGTGAGTTCACTTTATCAGATAGCAGGAAATTATATTTCAAATTATGAATTTTTTAACCACTAGGTATAATGAGTCTACTATGACCATTGTAACAATAGTTAACTTTAGTGGATTTGGTACATCAAAACATTACATATGTATTATCCTTGAATATAATTCATTGAGAGTGAAACAAGTTAATTTTTTTTAACCTATTCATGTTTAAATTTTCATTTATTCTTTACTAAGGGAAAGGGAGATAAGAAAGTCTTTTTAATGAAGAAACATTATCTAAAGGGAAGTTGTTTTAATATGTCATACCTGGATTCACCACCATTCTCAGAGTATTTGACCTGGTTGGGCTAAGAGTTATTAAGGTTCCTACCTCAACCACAGACCTTTTTTTCTTTTTTTATGATGATATTGAATGCTATGGGTGATTTTATCCCTCCTATTTTTTATTTTCTTATTTTTCTTCAATGTTGTTTATGTTATCATTGTTAAATATTTAATGCCCTATTTTTTGGTTTGTTGTGTAGTTTTTCTTTTTCCCTTATTTTAGGATGAAATGAAGGCCATTATCTAATGATTAGACTCTTCTAGAAATATAGTAGTTGGTCCATTTAATTAACCAGTAAACTTTTCTCGTTTTCTTAGTGTGTGGGTAGGGCAACCACATTGCCTTTCCATGCATTGGTCTAGTTTAAATAAAATGTTTAAGTAGAGGGTTTTTTATTTAAATGAACCGTTAAATATAAAATAAACATTAATTAATAGAAAATACATTATTTTTAACCCTAAGGTGGTATGTATTAATTAAATTATTATCTATGTTTAGATGGTTAAAGTTAAAACTATTATTTGAAATAGTCGTTATGAATGGAATTTCACAACCATTGAAAATTGTGGATAGAAGTTTCTCTTGGTGAAAAACTAAATAAATGGTAAATTATTAATAGTTAATAAATTTTTGAGATTTATTTTTGTTTTATGAAATAAAATGAGAACCGACAATATATATCATATAATTGGTTTTTTAGATTATAAGTTTATATATAAATTATTAAAAAGGGTACTGGAATTATTATGCCAAGTTGGTAAAGAATGTGAATTTGTAAAACTTGAAATATAATATAGTAAATTTATAAGTGGAAAAAGAAACATGAAATTTTATGTAAACTACAAACTTATGGATTTTTATTGGTTTTTAATTTTGTTTTCTTTTAGAATGTTTTGTATATTTTTATAATATTTTATTTGTGGATATTTTTTAGACATCAGCATGAATTTGGTCCCCGATGGTTGTGACATATTGATTGATGGTTAATCCCATAGTGAATATGGTCGAAGATTATAACCTAATACATATGTCTAAACATGGTGTGAACATATCCCCCATGTGTATGTTGAGGCCTATGGTCAAACCTAGGGTAAACGTGGCCCCCCGATGGATATTGGGCCCCCAGTGATGGGTATATTACCTCCAGTGTTGATTATTCAGCTGGCGATGTTTGTAACATCCCAGATATTCATATGAGTCACGTGAATCTTAATTTTTTTGGTTTAAACCAATTTGTTTCCCCTATAAATGTTCCTAAAAAATTCAAAAATGTAACAGGGGTGTATAAGGCTTGTTTTGAGCCTGGAGCCCCAATTTTTGGAGTAATCAAGTGTACTACATGGTTAGTATGAACTGTGTAGCCCAGTAGACACGATTTTTTTTATACCATGTGGGGTGGTCCATTGCTCTTCCAAGGACCACATGGTTTATCTAAATCATGATACCTTGGACACATGATCATGTCACTTGTTTTAGCCAAGAAACATCGGGGGTTTTCATGGGTTGTTCATGATTAACCTAACCGTACACCTATCTGTGCAAGGGGGTATCCTTGGATAGTGGTTATCGGATGATTGAAACAAAGTTCGAAAAATTGTCTGGACAAGACCTGAGAGATTCTAAAAAAAGTTAAATAATGATTTTCCCTCCTTTTTATTTAACTTTTACCCTCTTTATTATTTCTCCCTCCATGCCCAACATCCCTCACCCATGTGAATGTTCTACTCCACACATAATCTTGGATTCAAATTAAATCTATCATTTGGGGTTTGATTGGTCCACCTTATATCTCATTGGATTCCTCTAAGTATGTGATTCAATCCACTCACTTACTTTCTTATTTTTTCTCAAAATATTCTCCCCTATTTTGGTATGAGCTAATATTCCCTATTTTCAAGGAAGTTGTCTTTTTTGATAATTTCATCTATTATAGCTCGATTCAATGGCCAAAAATGGATGAGGGTTCATCTACCAACCTATGGTAGGTCTAGATATTTTCTCTAAATGTCTCATTGTATTTAGTATGCATCATTTTTATGCACATCGGGATCCTTCAGTGACACATCCCAAATGTCTAATTAATTAAATTAAATGTTATACTAGTGTTTATTATTGTCCTAGAAACCAAAGAATTAATGTTGTAGGGTGTCCACCTTAATATGATCCACCCCGATGGTTGCTCCTTCCTTAAAGATCTAAGAGTCTCATGCCATGAATTGATCTAGTTTACGAATTGATGTTTGTGAAATTAACTTGTAATTAAATTAATGATTTTTATGTGGTATGACATCAATTCCAACAAAATCCATAACCTTCATTAAATCTAACTGTAATACATGGGTCCCAACATAAGGATGCCTTGGATGGGATCATCTAGCTTTATAAATTTTAATTTTTAAATGAATATCAATAAACCAGGAGTGATACTTGGATTCATTTATATAATACCTTGGATGGGCTCACCGGGTTGATGCTTTTTGTACCTTATCTGTCAGTGATACTGGGTTCCCTAATGGATTTCCTTGTACGGGATCAGTGGGAGGATAATAATGTACTACACCATGAGTGATGATTGGTCCCCTATTTGGTATACCCAAGATGGGTTTTTAATGTTATTTCTTATTCCATTTTGAATGTTATACATATATTACACACATGGATCATCTGGGAAGGACTCTTATGGTGATTGATAATTATAGTGCTCCTTGACCATTACTTGGGATCCTACTTTTGGACCACCTTGGAAAGGATCAGGATGCATCTTTATTATGAACTAAATATTACTTTTTATTATGTTTATGTATGTGTATATAATGACAAAGGATGTGCTTGGGTTTGGTCTATGTTAACACCTGAATCCTTGAAAGTCCTGTTATACTTTCCATACATGTATTCTAATAGGCTTATGCGGTATCTACACACACACACAAAAACAAACACACACACACACACACACACGGATATATATATATATATATATATATTCATATGCTAACACATATATACCATATATGTATATGTATACCTTGGTTTACATATTTCCATCGTTGGCTGAAGCATGTAGTGTTGGTCGGGTATTGTTGGAATTGAATTCCGCTTGAGGCTACAAGAGATCATCCTTGAGAAACTGAAGACAAATTTTAGCTTACCAAGACATGCCAAGAACACCAAGGCATCCGAACATAATTTACAAGGGTTTCACATTGGTTAAAAATCAGTGTGAAAGGTCCTTACATAGCCAATGCTACATCAAAAGGCATTTTTTCACCCCAGCCTCTTGAAAATGGCCAAGGAAGATGCACATAAATGTAGATATTTTTATGCACAAGGCTAGCCTGAGCATAAGATCTTACGTGCCCAATTCAATTTCAATCACCCATTTTGTACTGACATTATTACGTGCTCCTACTGATAATTTTTCTTATTAATAGAATGTCACCCCACCATTTTCAAGGTAACCCTCTAAAAGTTGAACCATTCCTCCTGCATGCGCAAGAATACTCCTTCTACAATTGAATGAAAGTCATGGATTCATGGTATAGGATCTTTCATGGTAAGTACCCCATGGGTTCCCCCTCGGGTGGGCCTATAAGGGACTGAACCTCGCCAATTTCTTTTTTGGACTAAGGAATGTGCATGCAAAAGATCCCTATTACACGCATCAATTCCTAAGAAAGTTTTGTACAAAAGTGTATTATTTTACACACCACATTCCCTTGTACGCATCCATCTTTTTCTCAGTTCCCTCCTTTTATGAGAATGTTTTCAATCTTTCATGAACCTCCTCCTTAGGACTCCATAGGTTGTCTGTACCTTAAAGCACCATGTTTTAGCCCTTCGTGTGTAGAACTTCCATATATTATGTGCACCTCCTCTGTGAGGCCCTCCAGGATAGTATGTAGTTATTTAATGGTTCCTCATGGGGTGTCCCTCATTGCAATGCCCTACCTCTGGATTTTTGGAATAGGAATGCTATAGAATCATGATTTTTGGAATATTCATGCTAACATGGACCGCACTATTGACTAATTCAATTTGCTTATCTTGTCGGTAATTTTTGATATATTCCCTTCCCTAAGTTTAGGCAGGTATCAGTTATGTAATTCAAAGGGGTGTGTAGAGAGTCCTACCTATATTTGATACATGATTTTAACATTTAATATATTCATCTTCAAAACATGATGTTAAACTGTAGTCTCACCCTATTCAATTCACAAGGCCTATCACACCTCATTCATTCTCCATGCTCACTCATCTTAATGGGAGTGAGATATTTCCCTCCCTCTTGGAACTAAATGGCATCCTCCTCACATGGAACAATATTTTCTCTGATTATAAATCCTGGAGTAAGCCCCAATATCCATCTACTTGGGCCACTAACCATTTGTAATCCTTACATTATCTCTCATAGTCTCACCTTTTGTGACATGATCATCAAGACTACTGCTACCTCTTGTTTCTCACACCGAGCATGACTCATTTGGTATTAGAGTTTAATAGTGACCATGGAACTCCATCCTAGGCCGATATCCATGTTCAAGCCCCATTTACCTCACTTCCAAACTATTTAGGTTGTGATCCCTATCTTCCAAACATGGTACGTAGGAAGCCTCCCTGAGGATCAAGCACCATAATCCATTTGTTCTGTATATTTATTGTTGGTTCACTATTGTCCTAAACATGTGCTATTAAATTATATAACCCATCGAAATACACTTGTTTTTCACCCTTTACACTATATAGGGTATATAGGGAGCTTCCCTGAGACTCAACCCCAACCAAGGGTAAACTCTCGTGCTCCATCCTGGGGATATACCCTCTCTGGGTCGCTAACCATGTGTAATCTCTAGCATATAAAAGGGAAGCTAGCCATGTGTAAGACATAATTCCATTTGAACTACATGGACATTGATTACCAGCCACTAGGATATGTAAAAAAGTCTCCTCTATGTTCAATCCCATCACCCCTCACATTCCATCCATTCCATCCATTAAATTTCAACACTTCCTCCATTTACATCCAGATTCTTACTCAAGAACAACATCTCGGTGAGATCGTGCAATCTATTTGGGTTATCCTAGCACGTAAGCCCCATCCACATCATCGTTGATCCAAGTAGCACTTAGGAAGATAACCATTCATAATCCTAACACAATCAAAATCATTCAACCAAGAGGGAACCTCTTGTGAAGGGCATACATCCATGAGTAAGACCCACATCACCCCTTGAACTAAGTGGGTTTTGATCCCTATCATCTAAACATGGTAAGTAAGATTCCTCCTATAGGTTCAATCTCAACATACCTCATATTAAATCCATTCCATTTAAACACTTCCTCCATTTTCATCCTAATTCTTACCCATGCTGCCACATCTCAATGAGATCATGCCATCCATTTGGGTCATATTAGCATGTTAGCTCCGTCCACATCATCACTACTCCTAGCAGCAACCAGTAAGCTAACCACACATAATATCCACACAATCCACATAATAAAACAAATAGATATCCTTTTCTGAAGTTAATCTACCATGTTTAAGCCACGCATCACCCCCTCAAGCTATGTGGGTTTTGATCCTTGTATTCTATAGAGGGTATATAGGTTTCCTCCAAGAGGTCCAATCCTAGCCAATAGTGAAATTTGGTGTCCCCCCCATTGGGGTACACCTCTCAGAATCACCATAAGTGGTGTCTAGATCATCTTTTATAGTGTGAAACCTTCCCTTATGAGACACACCACTCATGGGTCCATCTTCATAGGTCATTCTGATCTATCCATTTGTAAAACCTTCCAGGTGATCCCTCCTAAGGATATGCCTATCAAATATACCTTTAAAAGTGTCTTGATCAGTCCATTCCGTCTCTTCAGGATGTTAAACTCATGATCCTTTATCCCCGCATGATGTTAAACTCATGGTCGACCCTGTGTTAAACATGGGATACCTAAGGAAAACCTCAAAGGACATGCCGATGGAATAATTTACCCCAAAATAAACATGATATTTCATGGGTTTACACAACCTTGAGAAACCAACTTATTTGGAAGAATATAGGTGCTTCAATGATCCAGTGTCTATACATGCTCAGTCATGCCTAATGTAACAACATCCCTAGACGAAGGTTCTTTCCCAATGTAGAACCCTTGTAATATCCAAAAATAAGCTGCATAATTAGCTGGCATCCAGGAAGAGATGGAATCGAGAATGAGGTTCATCAACAACTTCATAATCTCTAAGGGAGACCCATACTAGGTAATGAATTATGGGGAGGAATCCATTTAATGAGGGATAGATATCCCATCATCTTGTTTTGATCAAAGAGAATACATTGTTGAATATGTGATGAAATTAACCCTCATTTGGAAAGCAAGAATTCGGGGCAACGATGCAGCTCGTCCTTCATGTGAACGATGACGCGGGTGAACCCCAATAAAAAGTGTCAAAAATAGAAATGGTGAAACAAACATGAACTCTTTCCTTCAATATAAGATTAGTATCACTTGAGACATTAGAAGAGGAGCATGTCACCAGATCTAACTATCTGGCGCTAGGTCCTGTAAATAAAATAGTGGGTCTAACATGGAATTCACTAGAGTTTGAGGCAGTTAATCATTGGGAATTCCATTAATTGACACCATAAGTGTTGATATCTCTCTCTCGAGCCATGAGAGATTGGACTTTTCTAAGAAATTGGTCATTTATTTTCTTATATATAAATTAATAGCTGAGTCTTCCTGCTTTTCAGGATCCTAGCTATAGAAAACAATCTCCCCCACCCACAGACATATGGGTAAGAGAAATTTCAATGTGTCAAACCCTCACGAATCCACCTCTTCCATGACTTCATCCACACCCAAAACTATAAGGCTTCCTTTCCCCACCTCACCCTCAAAATCATCCATTTAAGGGTGATAGACACACTTATTCTCCAATATGGGCAAGAGGGGTTCATTCTCATGAGGGACATGTCTGAACAGGGATTAGAGGTATTTATGACACTTCATAACCTCCACCCTAAGGGCTGTTCAGGGAGCCACTACTACACTATCCCATGTTTAACTGCTTTGGGAGCCTCTCTCCAGAGAGATCCTATGACTCACTCTCCTATGATGGGGAGGTATGGGATATCTGAGTCATCCCAGCAACAACAACAGTATAGGTTCTACCAAGGAGGGCTCCCACAATGCCATATCCACACCACCAACCCATACCTTAGGATGAAGAATAGGCGGTCTACGCTGTTTCCCTATCGGCCCCAGTTCGAATGACCCGACCAATGTCAGTCCTAAGTACAAGATGATGCTCATCAGGGGGCATTGTGTTCAAAAACATATGTGTCTTATGCCACCCATGGTACATTCTCCGAGATCTCTTCCAATGTAGTGAAAATATTCACCAATTCCATGTCAGAATTGAGGCCTCGGCCTCCCCATAGGTAGGCTCAATTGATGCTTTCGTTCTCCAGAACCACCAACAGCCATTGTGGGCCTACCCACAATGATGAGATTCAATACAGAGGCCATCCCCATGCCATCATCAGTTATAATATAGGTCCTCCCAGCTCTCACAATCAACATGGAGGTCCTCCCCATATTCTCAGCACCCTTCCAAGTGAAGGTCCTCCCCGTCTTGTCAAAATTTGGCCTGGAGGTTTCCCCTGTGCCCATGGTTCCCAATATGGAGGCCCTCCCCGTGTAATGAACTGCCAGTGAGATATTCCTCCTCACATAATTTCCATCAAAAGAATAGGAAGGCCCTCCTCTTCTCAAAATAGTTCTCTATCTCGATGAACCATCCTGGGGCAGAAGGGAAAACCATCACTGCTGATGGAATAGCTCTGGGAGGCCCCAAATTGTCATGAATCTCATTCTCTTATCAAATTTTGAAGCTAAGTGGGACCCATTGATGGAGCCTTCACACTGATCTTCTACATTAGAGATTGGGAGAGGAACCCAACATGTTATTTTCATCATTCTATAAGGTTATATGTTCTAGATATTTAATCCCTTCATTGGTACATGCAAGTATAGGAAGATTTGGAACCCTTACACAGTATCTTCATACAACCCTCCCTATTGTCTCTAGTTTTGTTATGTTCCTAAACACAAGATCAGAGAGATTTATTTTTGGGCATGATACAAGGATAGCACCCACCAAACTCCCCACTGACAGCTGGTACCATTTCACATGACATCATGGGAAAAGAATCATCTTACAGGGACATCATGATGTAGTCGGTACCTTCTCTAATAGGCAGCCTAGTGAGTAGTGGCCAGTCAGCTCGCATTCCTTTTTCCCTACCTGTTATTCCACCACCACAGCGGTCCACATCTGTGTCATTGCCCATTCCTCATCCAACCCCAATTGAAGAGCGAGGAAACCAAGAGTAGGAATCCACTTTTGAGTAGGGGAACTAGTGGGGCACTCTAGCCATCAATCAGTTGCTTGAGATGTTTTGGCTGATCGATACTCCTATCATCAACATTCTGCAGTTTCTCACTTGGGATGAGTTTTTTTTCTTTATATAAACTCCATGGGTGAAACATTTCTGCCTTCGTGTCCATTGGTTGTATTATCCAAATATCAAAGAGAATGCAATGACATTGTCCAGAAGTGTCGCATGGTTATGTTAGCAGTGCTCCCTGTAGAAAATTGCCCCACATCACCTGGATACCACCATACCTTTCCAGAATGATGCATTCAGAGCTTTAATATGCTTTTCAAAATTATTGAGGAAGAATACCCAAACATGCATATATGTGGATGGGAGAAGTATGCTTCCCTTAACATCAGTCTCATCCCACAATAGTCAGCATTAGTTGCTAATATCAAAGATATTCCATTGGGACCACTCACGATGAATATTCCTGAGCTGAGAACACTCGAGGAGAGAGACACTAAAGCGAGTTTCAAGGAAGATTACCCACCCCCTAGAATAGTGGAGTATAAGGTAGAAACCCGTATAGGTAACATTACTCTCTTGTAGTTATAGTTTCATGGCATCGGGGACCCTTCCATCTCATTACCCATCGGCAAGACTTCCAAAAATGTAAGGATCTGATTGTGACCTTATCTTACCTACCCGATAATATACAAGAGACAGAGGTAGACCTATCTATTTCCACCTTAATCCACCAGTTATCATGTTAGAGGAGATTCATTGATGAACTCTTGCATAGCGCCAGGTAGAATGGAATCTTGACTATGGTGATCCTCAATATAATCATATCATTCCTCCACTAGGATAGTGGGGGTAGCCATAGGTCCTCTATGGATATATACCTCCCTTAAATCTTGATAATATCGTGAATCTTGATAGGGTAGAGATCAGATCTTAAAGCAAGAAATAGTGGTTTGTATCACCCAGTCCTCCTGAGTTGTGTAAGAATAATTCTCAAGACCCAGCATAGGTTATTTCCCCAGTGGCTCCTCAATCCATTCCTCCAGCAGTTCTACCAACCACTTCATGAGCCTCTAAGACTGCCTACCATGTTGATGAGCCTACTAATGCATTGGCGGTCAAGGATCCTCACCCAGAAAGGAATCCCCATCAGGATGACCCGATGGCTGCTCTCATCACCCTCCTTGAGGCCCTCAATACATGGTAGGTAGAGATCCCACCCAATGGAATGAAATATCCCACATGGGTAGATAACATACAGGAACCCCTAGGTTTTAGGAATCCAAACTTATCCCCCTATAATGGGATGGGTGACCTACTGCATCATCTAGTCCACTTCATAACATGGTGTGGACCCATGTTGGGAACTCTAGCATAGTAGGAGGCTTCCAAGCTCCTGTGTTTCATACATACATTGGAAGGGGTTATGTTTTTCCGGTATAGCGAGTTACCCATTGGTTCTATTTTTTGTAGGGAATATCTCCATTGTAAGTTTCTTTATCAGTTTATCTACACCACATGTAAGACAAGTATTACCAATCTCTTCATGTGAAAAATTTACCAGATGATAAAGGAATTGAATTTTTCATCAGGTTGAAGGGCCTTACATATTCACTTGACATGCTGCTAAATCAAGAGAAGTTTTCAAAAAATTTCATAGGGAATGTTAAGAAAAAATTGGTTCCCTCCCTCATCACTTAAAAGTTTCTAGGTGTATTTCATGACATTTCTAACAAGGATCATCACCTAGAGGAATCCTTATAGAATACTAATCAGGTGTGTCCATTACCACCTCCAACACCTAAAAGCAGATCCACTATGGCTGAGAATACTATGGTTCTGAATATAGAGGCCCCCATGCCTCTATATTTGTTTCCAAAAAGAGCCACCTCCATAGCCTCATTGAGGGAAAAAACCTCAGGGCTATACTCTGGATCAGCATCTCCCATAATAGTATCAGCAGGTGCATCCATGTAATGAACCACCGCCACCTAAGCAGGACAATCAGGCTCTGGTCCCTCATCCGGCTCCAACCCCTCATCAGATTCATGCCCCTAGAGTTCACTTTCTAGATAGAATAAACTGTACCTATTTGTTCAACGAGTTTTAGATTCATCAATATTTTCATAGCACCTTGGATCAAGGGATTCTGTAGCTTCCAAAATATAGGAGAACCGAGGAGGCTGATCTCATTGATCGCCACCACTAATTCCCTTATCACTGGTTCCTGGGACATACCATCAAGTAGTGATATATATTAAAGGACAGGATCCATGACTAGGTTGATAAAAATATTTTCGGGCTAGGCCCTACCCCGACAAAGGTAGCATGAATTTTATTAAAATCTTGAGATAAATAGTGAAGATAAGTGGCCACAGGTCTCCATCCACGAGATGTAGAAGTATGAAGATTTACTTTCTCATAGGGAAGTTTCTCACACCTATGGTATCAACTATGATCATTTTAATTAGTTTGAGTCTCATGAAGTTTCCAAATATTCTCCAACCACTGCTTATGCATCCACATATCATCCTTCTACTTCTCAGAAGAGTAGTTGATGATGATGTAAGGGAATGAAAAGTTCCCCACTGGTGATGAACACATCTTGCACCCTTAGCGATTTCATACCTCTAAAAAATAAGAATCTCCCCTGAATCCAGCCAATATTAGAATATTATTAAGATGATTAGAAGGAGTACACCTCTATGAATATCGTTGAGCTGGTGGACACTTACATATTTCCCAATGACACTGAGTATCAAGATGGTTCTTCTAATTTCCTTAGTCGATGGCATCATGAACATGGTCATGGACATGTGAATTATCGGAGTTCCTAGGCCACTGCTTCAAACCAAGCTAGGCATGCTATTAAGAATACATAATTGGCTTAGCATAGAACCTACCTGATGTTTTTCTTTCAACCCATTTATTTATATTCATTTCCATATCCATTCATTTTACTTGACCAATATATGACCTGATGACTGCATCTTGATCAGTTGTGCTCCACTATGGCTATACCTCGATCATCTCATAGTCATCTAGTAGTAATTTTACATAGGTTATCTAGTGATCAATTAAATATTACTAGCATGAGATAGAATCTTCTAGTTCAACCATAAATTCTAGTCACACCTCCCTCCAAAGAGCAACCTACACATGGAAGGAATGTGCACCTAGCCCAAAAATAAGACATTCTGAAGTGTCTTTATATAATTCCTACAAATATCTCAATTCTCAAGTCTTCCACCTATCAGAAGAGATGTGTGATGCCCATGTAAAGGCTTTGAAAATCCCCCTATTGTTTCAGACAGAGGAATTGACTAAAGAGTCATTCCATGATAAATAATTCAGCTAAGCATAATGCCAATCCATCATCTCGTTCTCAAGGAAAAATGATGGTTTTAACTTTTAAGGTCACATTCACCTCTCGTCAACATTGGCTTTGAGGTCAATTTAATTTCTACCTGGATTCTCCATAATCTAGGACTGACTGAAGAAGATATGAGTCCCTATGACCTGAATTTTCAAGATTATGACTAGACTTAGCAAAGAACGTGTGATAGAATCTACATGAATACCTAGTTTGGTGGTCTAATTTCATGAACTAAATTTATGGTGGTCACACAGGATACCACATACAATTATTTGATGGGTAGACCCTGCCTCTATCTGCATGTATCAAATCCCTCCACATATCCCTAATTCTTCAAGTATTCCCTCAACGATCGATTAGGAGTGCTCCATGGTGACACGTCTCCTTTTTCATTTTTTGATGCCCACTATTTGTATGGTTATTATTACACGGTAAAGGAAAAATAGGTTCAGACCAATGAGGTTGAGAACACTGATACTAAGGTTGACTGATGGATGAACTTGGATAACGCTTTCATCCTCCCGATTCACCGATTGTAGGATATAATTCTTGAATTGGGACATTTCTTCTTTGTCTCTGAGATGATGGGAATACACAATACTAGGTATAAAGAACATCAAAACATTACCTCGTAATTATACATAGGATAGGATGGAGTGATACCAGATCCTCTTCCCCCTGTGAGGTATTGGGATGTTCGCTCCACGGCTACAACAGTATGTCATACCTTCTTGTTTCATCGGGCTGGGCTAATTTGAAACAGACTGACCCACCACCACTACTCTAACATCATCAAGTGTGGGTCCCTCAGTTGAAGTCCTGATGGAATCAGGTCTATAGCTTTTGTTTACATGGTTTCAACAGTGATGTATTATCCTAATAAAGATTAAGCCACCGCTCAAGGTGGCCCCAACGTTCCTCCAAGTCAGTTAACTCAAAATAATTTCTTCCTTCTAATGATTTTTTCATGTCAAATGATAAAACTTATTTGGAAGATTCTCCTCCCACATTCAAAGAGTGTGTCTCCACCACCATCGATGAGTTGGTACAGATGAATCTTGGAACTGAGATAGACCCGAGGCTGACACTGATCTGTGAAGCCATGACTGTAGAGGAACAATAGTAGTATCTAGAATTCTTAAAGAAATATCATGATGTGTTTTTCTATAACTATGAAAATATTCAATGTTTATACCCTCAGGTCATTATACATCATCTTGGCCTCCTGATGAGGCATTATGGGTTAAAGTAGCCTCCCAGGAAGATACACATGTCTCATAGTGCTCTGGTCGAGGCTAAGGTTGACAAGCTCATCAATTAAAAATTAACTAAGAGAGGTTCAGTATCCCAGATGGTTGGCCAATATCATTCTTGATATAAATAAGAAAAAATATATTAGAGTCTACATCGACTTATAGGATCTCAACAGCCACTTACTGAAGGATGATTTTCCCCTTCTAGTGACAGATTTGTTGATTGATGCTACCATTGGAGTCTAGTCAATCTCCTTCATGTATGATTATTCCATTTATAATAAAATACAAATGTCCCATGAATATGAAAGAATATACTACCTTAAATCCCCACAAGGTACCTTCTTTTATTAGGTAATGCCATTCGGTTTGATGAATGTAGGATCTACCTATCAGTGTGCAATAAAATGGAAATTCAAACTGATCCTCGTGATTCTAGTGTAATTCTACATGGAATACATTGTGGTCAAACCCTACCAGCATCAAGACTATCTCATAGATATCGAGAAACTGTTCATCTTCCTCTTCTCCCACCTTCTGAAGATTAACCCCATGAATTTTTTTTGGGTAACCTCTAGAAAGCACCTTGATTTCATTGTCCGATATAGAGGCATTGAGATTGACCTAGAGAATATCAAGTCTATCATCCAGATCCCCCCTTCAAGTAACCTCTATGAGCACTATGGATTTTAAGGATACATAGACTATATATGTCAATTCATCATGTATCTGGCTAGAAAGTTTAATCCCTTATCCAAACTCATGTGGAAAGGATTTTTCTACCAATGGTATATCGAGTGTCAGATCACTTATGAGGAGACCAAGAAGTATCTCTTGTAGCCTCCGGTTTTAATTTCGCCCATCTCAAAGAATTCATTGGTCCTTTGTGTGACCTCCCTATAATGATCCCTCTCAAACCTTATTTCCTATAAGAAAAATGAAGTGATAAATAATAGTTTATATTATCTCAGTCAAATACTCTTCAACACATAGAACATATATTATCCTATCTAGAAGATTTTTCTTATGTTAGTATTCACAATACAGAAGTTGTATAACTACCTCCATCATCATGAGATACAATTGGTTTCCAATATAGATATACTAATGTACAATCTGAGACTCTCCATGTTGATAGGTCAACTAGCATGATGTGTGGTGATTGTTTAGTAGTTCAAAAATAGATTTGTTCGGTACAAGGGTTTCAAGGTTCAAGCATTTATAGATTTTCTAGCCACTCATTCATCCCTCATATAACAGCCTTTATATATTTATTTTCTCAAAGAGGACATTCTCTTAGTTGATCAAGATACTAGAAAAATAAGATAAGGCTATAGACCTATAGCCATGGTTTAAAAACTGTGGCTATAAGTTCCCACGACCATGGTTATGTGGCCTATAGACACAATTTTAAAAATGTGGCTATAGGTCTTTTTTTCATGGGATATAGACATAGTTTTCAATATTGTGGCTATATCCCACACCTATAGCCATGTTAATGTGGCCTATAGCCATGTTTTTGAAAACTGTGGCTATAGGTCTCCTTCCCTTACGCAGGAGAAAACATTCTCCGCCAAAAAAAATATCAGGAAGAACTATTGCCACAGTTTTTAGGATATTTCCATAGTTTTTAATAATATATATAAAATATTATAGATATATATATATACAAAAAATATTTGGTGGTGTAGTTTTTAGGGTGATGAAATGCAAAGGGAAGGTGTTGTGATCAAATCTGGCTAGGCACACATTATTTTTAGGCTATTTCCAAGGTTTTCTAGGGTTATAGCCATGGTTAGAACCATGGAAATAGGCCACCTATTTCCATAGTTAAAACAGTGTCCATATGTCAACTGCCACAATTGAGAACAGAGATGACTATTGATGTTGTTTTCAAAACTATTGAAATAGGCCACCTATTTCCACGGTTAAAATCATTTCCATAGGTCAGACCCTACTGCCACGATGATGGTGCCCATGGTTTTGAAAACCATGGACATAGCCTATGACCATGGTTTTTGGACCTATTTCCATGGTTTTGAACTGTGGAAATAACCCATTTTTATAGTTTTGATATTTCATGTTGGCAGATACACTTCGATGGTGCCTCCCAGAGTCCCACTTGTAGAAGGCTCAATAATCCGTGACTCAATAGAGTAGGCCTAGGGATTGTCTTTATCATGCCTACATAGGTTGTATTTACCTATTCATTCTTGTTATCATAACGCTGCACCAATAATGAGGTAGACTATAAATCTCTCATCATTAGTATTTATTTGGCTCTTTATATAGATGTTCCCCACCTATATGTGAAGGGAAACTCTGATTCAGTCATCAAGAAGATCAACGATGACTATACTGTCAGGAATCATGAGTTCATTACATTGATTAAGCATTCTCTCTATCTAATGACCCAGTTCCCCTCTCAACAAGAGGTTACTCATGTTCCTCAGTTGCAGAATGGTTTATCTAATGCTCGGGCCGTTCTAGCCTCTTCCCTTACAGATCCTAACAAAAATTATTTGTTCATTCATGTGGAACATCAGAGGTTCATCGCCTTTATCTTTTATGATGATGATGAAAACTGGAAGGTAAACCACCTTAATGTCAATAGTTCCACATCATGCCCATGGATCCCCCTATAGCTAAATAAATATCTTATTAGAAAACTCATTATATCGAGTATCTCTAGTGTGGTAGTCTACCTTCAGACATATCAAAAAAAGATTGAATATTTCATCATTTTATCCAATTCACCCTCCATAGTGGTCCCATCCTATAGAATAATCTCTACATATATGGGTTTGATGAAATTATCCTCCACTAAATTTAAGGAGGTGAGATTCCTCAAGTCATTTAGGAAGTCCATGTCAGGTTTTGTGGTGCTCATTGGGTAGGGTTGAATCTTTCCCACTAGATTTGAAGGTGACGATAATTCTAGACCACCATGGTCCATAACTATATTGAGTTCACCAAGAGGTTCCATGCGTGTTAGATCAATACCAGATTTGTGCATCAACCACCATCACCCCTCCACAATACAAATTACTCTTGACCCTTTGTGGTCTGGGGACTTAATGTTATAGGACCATACCCACCAGCAATAACTCTCTAGTGCATGTTCATTATGAATGAAAAAAAATTCTTTTCCATGTGGGAAGAAGAAATTATTCTCAATGAAGTCAAGGCCCGGTCTTTTTTTGAATTTGTGACCTCCAAAATCATTCATCAATTTAAAGTTCCTCATGTTATTCTTGATAATAATAGCACTAACTTCTGGGAAGATAAGTTGAATAATTTGTATGTCATGTATAGTATCTAGTCCAATCATAAATGTCTCTATCATGCATAAAAATGGGTAGATCAAGGCATTCAATAAGACCATGTTCAACATTTTTCAGAAGATGATGGGTAAGAATAAGAGAAGTTTGTCAGACAATCTCCCAAATACCCTCTAGTCTTATAGGTAGATGACTCATAATTCACCTAGGTGACTCTATATTCCTTGGTATAAGTAACATATGGAATCCTCCCCATCGAGATTTAGTTTCCATCACTATGTACAATTGTCATTGATCCGTAGAAATCATAAAGAGTAGCAGTAGTCTGTCTGGATGAACAAGAATCTCTTGAATAGAATATTCGTTGGGAATTGCATAATCTATAGAGTTACCATAATAAGATAGCTATATAATTCAATAATAGAGTTCATCTCCACTCCTTCCTTTAAGGCGACACAGGTTTGGTTCTCTGAGCATTGATGATATTCGACAAGAAAGTGCCAAAGTTGGTTCTCAAGTGGGAAGGACCTTACATCATCCAAAATTTCATTACCAATGGTGCATAATCTTTTTTCAATATGGATTCAAATCAATCCTCCCACCAATTCCAAGTTTCATAAAGAGTACTTTTCTTGAATGGGGTTCTTCATCATGCATGATATTGAACTACACAGTGTTCTCAATGGTCTAAGCTCTACAACCTTAAACTAATCTCTCTTTAATCCAGGAAACATGACATTAAATTTTGATTTCATGTCCAACATGATGATAAAAATCTATTATTTCATAGTTTCATGACATTAAAACTGCACAAAAAAAATAAGCATCCTGGTTCCATGGAAATAAACTGTGCAATGCTCCCATCAGTCCAAGATTTATGACCTTAAACTGATATATCTACCATTCTACATGACGTTAAACTATGTAATACTAGATGAATGATGTTAAAACACATATCATTTATTGTCCTTTCTGAATTACCCTAAAAGGAAAGTGCCCCTTTTCCTTCATGATATAAAACTACTCTGGTTAACATGACGTTAAACGGTGCCCAATTTTCATATTTTCCACATGACATTAAACTGAACGGGGATAAAGAACAATATATGGCTTGATTTCTATCCTTATGGGATATGTAGTGATTACCAGACACTTCATCTAGGGGACCATCCAAAAACTCTCCCAAACCTTTTTCCTCATCCCCCCATGATGTTAAACTATGTGTGAGTTTCTAATCAGTAATGTGTGGTGTTGTGTGGATATATTTGGTCCTAATTCATGTTGGGTTGCTTCATATATCCACACTACAAATTTCTGTTTTAGAATCCTCATCCTAGGTTCTGATCTCTTCAACCCTAAACTACGATCCTCAGCATCCTGGCTATATAATGATAAACTACATTGCGCTTCGATGTCTTCTCCTAAGAAGCAATTTCACCAATCATTGGTACCCTACCATTCCACCTTCAAGAACTGCTTATGTATTGATTACCATCCTTATGGGATATATAGATACCCCCAAACATCCTTTCCATAAGCCCGACTGTAGATTCACAAACTCAACGATTTAGCCCCATTTCCTGAGTATCGTCTAGGAATGTGTGCTGTGGTGTCAGGCCTTCTTTGACCTTATTCACAGTGGGTTAACTCATGGCGCCGTAATGAAAATATCTTCATTAATTGTTCTAAATTATATGAACTTAAACTAAAAAATTTAGTGTCCTTGTCACATGAAAATAAATAGCATAATAACAAAAATATTTTCTTTTGATAGAATATCACCCCCTTGGTGCCACTGTCCATCTTCCCTGCTATATTCCGGAACTATGTATGGCTTAATTCCCATTTTTATTGGATACATAGTGATTCCTAGAAATATTTTCCTCATTCCCAGTCATATAATCATGAGCCTTTTCACCCCCTCTTGGTCTAGGTTCCCTCCTCCGGAATGTGTGGTGTGGTTTGGTTCTCTTTGGTCCCCATTCACATCAAGCTATGGTAACCACGTCACAAATGTTCCTTCAAAATAACCAATTCTATACTCATCCTTAATGAATGTCATTGAACTACACAGATTTCAAAAACTACGCATGCCTTGATTTTCATCCTTATGAGATACCTAGCGACGCTCGAACATCTTGCCCCCGAGCCTATCCACAAAACCACGAATTAACTTTTTTCGCCCTTTGGATTGGGGTCCCCTTTGAGAATGTGTGGTGTGGTGTGGATCTATTATGTATTAATTCATGTGGGGTTATATACCATTCCACACACCTCTCCCTTGGGATGCATATGTTCTAGTTTCATGGAAATAAAATGTGTGACATTTTCATTCTTACTGCATGACGTTAGACTACATTGATACATCCCACTCACACGACATTAAACTGGGAACCTATGGTCCACACTCCATTACCATAAACTAAGATATTATGGTTTAAGAAACATGACCTTTAAAATATTCTCAATACCCCACCTAGTAACTCGATCCTTGAAGGGAGATCTGATCCTTCCTATGGATGTTCCATACTATCATGCTTGAATATGTAGTGGTATGATACCAGGAGTGTTGGATTCCACAAAGAAAATTCCCCAATCCATTTTCATGATTCATGTGTCTCTTTATTAGGGTACCCATCCTGTTACACATCTAAAGGTATCCCTTTAATTTCCTAGTTATGACACATCAACTTTCTTATCATTTTTTGACTAATCCCCTAGAAGACTTTAGATGAAATTTTGAGTTAGGTCATGTGTATCAGACATGGTCAACGATCAACACTCATTTTTTCTGACCACATCCCTGGTAGCATGATATGGGTGTTGTGACTTGAAAAAGGAAAATAGTTATCATCTATCAGCATTACACCCTCAGTGTGTTCTAGATATCATGCATAGTGATTCACATTTTCCTCCTCCTTGTGTTCTGGTGGATCTCCAAAAACCTTAGTATTTACACTCCATTAAACTACATGTGTTGAGTGATAATGTTACTGGGGTTGGGACTTTCCCATCTAGAATTTTCATTCCATTATTTTTCACTCGCATATGACTAAGAAAACCTAACATCACTTCTGGTTTCCCATACCGAGCAAGGATCAAGTGGGTGTAAGAGTTTTAGTAGGGTTTGTACCCACATAGAATTGTTGTACGACCTTTGGGTCCAAACTCTATGACCTTAAACAAAGAGACTCTTAATGGTTTTATAAGGAATATATAGTGTGGTATATGACACTTTGGCCTCATTTATGTTGGGATTATTTTTCCAAACCACGCACTTCTTCTTCGAGATGCCTCATTTCCCCTAAATGTCCTAGTAACACAAATGGTAAATTGTGTGACATTTTTCATCCATACCACATGATGTTAAACTATATGGATATTTCCCACACACATGAAATTAAACTGGCCATCCATGGTCTAGGATATATGACCTTATACTATTTGTTATCCCAGGTTTAGTTGGGTTCTACCACTGGCATACACTAATGTTCTAGGGCATGAGATCGAAATTTTTGAGTTCTATGTGAATATCTTCCCAAAACTTCTCCACACATTTATTAATTATATGTTTGGATTTTCAACATATTTCAGATCTAGAAGGACCCCATAGTGGTAATGATCTCATGCCACTTTGTCTCACCTCCCATCCTGGGCCAATGCGCTAATGTATTTTCGTCAACAAACATCGAGTCATGTATTTTAAATTTGGTCAAAAGTTGATTTTATATTTATATTCCACATCCTTGATTGGTAAATTTGTGGATCCTATGTTTCAAATATGGTCAATAGTGATCCTACTCATCAATCTCTCTATCCCTAATCTGGACCTTAGAAGCTTCAATTTTTATCCTTTCCACTTCCCTGTATTAGAGTCGAACTCCGACACCCATTGTTGTTTCTCCTATTTGAATTTTTTCACATATAGTGAGAATATCCCATGTGGTACACTTATAAATGTGATGGAGAAAGCCTAACATCGATCATTGTTTCCCACACTAAGCATGGATCATGTGGGATTAAAAGTTTTAATGGGGTTTGTACCCGCATGAAAAAGTTTTAAAACTATATGTTCCAAAATCTATGACCTAAAACAAGGATCCCTATTGTTAGCCTTTCAACTAACATAATCTTAGAGCCTTGTGTCCTTACCACATGAAATTGAAATGAATGGTTCAGTCCTTTTATATGACATTAAACCAAGACATCATCATCCTGGCCACATGAAAAAAAACGGAAATTCATTGCAGTTTTCTCACTTGAGATGAAATCACCCTTGGAACTCATCATTCACCATTCCACCTATTGAGAACTACGCATGGATTTATTATCACGGAGACACTCGTACATTCCATTCGGTTCTAGCAACTCAAAAAAAATAAGAACAAAATAAAAAACAAATAAATATATACTACCTCATCTCTCTGTGTATGGGTCAAACCTACATGGAAAAAAGTCCCTTCATGAACAGTGTGTGGCTTGATTTCTATACTTATGAGATACATAGTGACACCCAGACACTTTTTCTTTGGGTCCAACCATAGACTCCATGGTCCAATCCATATGAAACTAAACTGTATGTAGTTCATCTCAATAAATCCCTGTGACATGTGGGATATCTTGGACCTCATTCATGTCAGGTTTCTTCTCTTGCTGTCACCTGTGTACCCTTGATATGATCATTCCTCCTTATTGTCCAAGATATGTTAGTTTAAAATGTATTCATGCTTCCTCAAGAATGTATATTTAGTACGTGTGGCCCTCTTTGGTCCAAATTCACATCAAGTTTGTTATGCCACCTCGTTACACTTATTCCTCTCAGAGAACTCCCCCCGTGGTCTAAAATCTATGACTTCAAATGAAGAGGTGATGGAACACGTTCTCTTCTAGGGTGTGGTGTCTGGAAGAGGTCCTCCTTTGCACTCATTCATGTTGAGTTTATCAAAATACTACACCACACATACCCATTTTAGATACCATCAGTTAGTGTCCAAATTCTATGACCTAAAACTAAGAACCCACCATCCCTAATGCACTTATGTAATGATGAAAATTTTCAAACACACCCTGAGAAAGTTCAGGATGCCCCATGATAATTATGGGATGCTTCAGGTTCCTCTCCTGAGATGACTTCTCCTACTAATGTTGGTCCCCAACTACACTATTCTTAAGAACAGTGTATGGATTGATTCCTATCTTTATGGGACACATAGAGACAATAGAAAAAAATTTCTTTGTCCCATCCATAGGTTCATTATCATTTTGGGGCCCCTCATCCTTATTTACGATCAAAATTTTATAAACATAAACTAAAAGATTCTATGTTATATCTTCCCTTGTTGTATCACATGTTCTCCCTTCCTATATGTCCCATGATACTTATTAGAATATCTAAGGTCCTCATTCATGTGAGATTTATTTCCACTGTGGAACATATATTTTCTAAGAAAAAATATTTCTACAATCCATGAAACACGACTCTAAACTATTGTCTAGGGTCCAGGAAGTATGAATTTAAACTATGTGAAACGTCCTTCTCATATGATGAAAAACTATTCCACACATCATAATCACCATATGATTCCAAAATACATGTTCTCCATCACTACTTCCATGATGGGAAACTACAAATAATCCCAGGACCAAACCTAAGAGGTCCTCTCCCACAGTATTGTTCATCTACCGCGTTATTCGCACCTTCAACTATCACTAGGAATCTAAGAAGATTATCCCCTATAAAGAGGGGTGATTTTTTGTCATAATTATACAACTTCACCAATGTGCTTTAGACATGGTGGATTAGTTTTAAGAGTGTTGGAATCCTTTCAAAAATGTCATCACTCCACTCCACTCTTTGTGTACCCCCCTCATTTGAATCCTCATCCTCTTTCGTGACTGAAGGGAATCCCAAATAGTTTTTGTATGCTGCTTTGGATCACCTCTGGACCTAGGAAAACACCCTAGAAGATATCAGGAAACAATTAAAGTTAGGTTCTGTGTTTTGGATATGACCGGTGGTCAAACATCATTTCCCCCCCATTTCAGGCTGATGTTACAAATATTGTGTCTTGAATATGGTAATCAACTATCTTGTACCGTAAATACATCCCCTATGTGTTTCCGAATTTTGGTCATTGTGATTCACACTTCCCATTTTTCCATTGTTCGGATTGATTCCAATGCCCCTGGAATTATCCCTCTCTTTCACTAGAGCATGTTTGGAAAGAAAATTTGTATTTTCTAAGATCCCTATTCTCCAGTCACATCCTCTCTCAGCCCAAACACTCTAAGTGGTTAATCAACAATAGCAGACCCCAAGTATTTTATGATTATCTGGAACTCTCATACAAATTGAGTGATTATGTGTTCGTACATTGTTTCTTGCATGGGTCACAACCCACGTGATCTTAGTGACTGATCATTATATTGTTCATTGATATGAATGGGGTTCATCAATTAAATAAATAAAGAAATATGTTCATACACATAGTTCAAAAAAAGAACCCAAGAAAGTATGTTAAATAAATTTTCTAAAACACCTCCCTTATGGATCTTCCCCCTCAATGTAACACTTCAACATCGTCACTTTTTGGTGAGTGGATTCTAGAGTATCATGATGCTTCTTGAGATCCATCTACTCATTAATGACCATAGAGAGAATCTCATTAGCCATGATTTGTTCTCAATCATGTTTGGATTGGAGGTTGGATACTTGGTAGCTCACCTGCTTCAGCTTATCTTGGGCCTCTGCTATTTTGGTCGACAATCGTGTAAGGAGTTCCGATTGATAGGTGACAAATGTGGAATTATTGATTGCCTACTTTTCTGGTGGATGGATATCTTGTTCTCCATCCCGGAGCTTCTGTATTTTTTCAGATTTCATTAGGCATTAGGTAGTGACTAAGGGATGAATACATTCCTCAATATTCTTGGTAAGGTAATCATGGATTTTCATATGATGATGGTGAGCATCCACCCATCTATTATAGATACAACACAGACAGGTGTGGATTGACCCTATCTAGCTTATCCATTATGCCTCCAGGGAATCAAGGAAATGATTTATGTATTTCCATGACCTATGATGAGTTATGAATCTCTCCTCAACCACGTCTGGATTATAATTGCCCATCTATTTAGGGTCTACAGGTTCGTATTATAGAAAGATATCAAGTATCTCAACAGTAGGATCTTACTATGGTATACATTCTGAGGGACTTGGATCTATGACAAACGGATGACCCTCATCACTAATTTCTTCCTCAGCAACCTATCCCTTTCCAGTGTCAGGTCCTTTTATGGGAGTACCCTATAGCCACAACCTCATATATATCATGCACCAAGGCTAGATCAAAATGAGTGATCATATCATCAAGTATAGGTACAATCATCAGTACAGCTCCTACATATGTGCCATAATCATTGGTTTTACGGGATTGTAGTCTTACAACCACAACATATAATAGACTCCTCTGTTAACCAGATACTCGAGTGATGGGTATGGGTCTATGAAGGTAAATTAATTATGAGATTAGAGTGCAGATAGATCAAGTTTCGATGTCACCATAGAAACTTATCACATAGGATACCCATCAACACTTGTTAGCTCGATGATTGGAACGGGCTCTTTATAAACAATTGGAATTGCCTAAGATTAAAAGGTTGTTGCTCCTCCCTATTCAATTGGATCACCATTGGACACATCATCCAAAATCGTCTCCTTGCTTGGTTCATCTATGGGTTAAGGCCTAAGGGAATGTCTCTCTATTTCCATTGAGACATTCTAACCCCCTACAGTGTGGGATTCCATATCATCATCAATGTGTTTTTGAATAAGAAAAATTTTGGTTGATGGATCCAAGTTATTGAAGGAGAAGTGACCAAGGGTAATATGATTCAAGACTTACTTCAATGTGTTCAGAATGTTCCTCATTAGAGCCCACAATTTCACTACTCAGTCATGGACTCCCTCGATGAGCCATTATCCCCTATGTTTCCCTACCACCAGGCTCTTCATCCTCATCCCCTTCCTTCTTCTTCTTCTCCTTCCTCCTATTCCTCAACCTCTTCTTCTTCTTCTTATTCTTCTTCTTCACTATCATCCTTGGGTGGGATCTCTTCTTGATCATGTTCTCGACTGAGAATCAATTTTACCAGGAGATGTGTTTCTTCATACTGCCCTAGTTGGCATGAATAGGCATCCATGGTTGTCAGATATGCATACTGGTAATGCAATCCTACCCTGTCCACTATCTAAATGTGCCATACTTCTAGAAGATCAATCCCATTGCATGTCAGTCTTTACCATAGGTCCATGGTTGTCATAAATTTTCACAACATCCTCTAAGAGGACTATGGGGTTATAAAAATGGAATCGGTGGTTGGTTTTAGGAGATACCCTACTGGTTTCCCAATGGCTTCATTATATAGTCACTGAGGTTTCCTTTGGAACCACCCCTCTTCAGATGGTGGAGGTGCGACCGCACCCTGTGTGTCCCAGTCACTGAGGTTCCAGCCCATTCCATCCCAGCTCACCAAATTTTTCACCACTCAAACACAACACTTTCCTCTTTAATCTTTCAAATACATTTTCATTGAATTTCTTCTAGATATTTCTTCACCCATTGATTAGTGTATTCCGTTGATAGGTCAGTGTCAACATCAGTGGGGGAAGTGTGATTATTTTACAAAAGTCGGCAGTTGTAACATGAATCACAACTGGTGAAGGATACAAGGTTGATACTCCTCAAATATCTCTACATACACTTTCTTATGACTTCTTTGTACGAACCCAAACTGTCTAGTGAAGCGTGATGGAATGTATGGCTCGAAAAATATATTCTCATCAATTTGGTCTGCTAGAACATAACCCCTAATACTCTACAGATATTCCATTTACTCCAGTGCACCTCCTAGACCATCCACTATCTAACCGATTGGGGTTTGTAATTGTAGGAATTTTCAGTTTTCATGATTTACAATCTGGAGGTTGATCCCTTATTTAGCGTTAGTGGTTGGACCCCAGAAATGTTCAATAGATATGGTCGTAGTGTTTTTCTTGGAGGAAGGATGGAATTTTGGATGTCATATCCACCAAAATTAGATGTGATCCATCCATGAAGGATATGTAATGGTCTAAAAATTCTTAAAGTCATGCCTCCCCATTACAGATTCCATAGAGTATTGTACAACCTTTACAATACAGGCACTCCAAGATTCTCCTAGCTAAGGGCTGCCATGATCCCAACCATTACCAGCATCCCCGAATGGACTCCCATACTTATGTCCCTCATCATCAGTAGCCACCCACATTAGAAGGCTACAAGGAAAGTGGTATATCTCACATGAAGATCTCAGATCTTATTCAAACTGAAGCCGGATGAGTAATATTCATCTGCTTCCAAAATCTCATAGTATGATCTAACTTTTCCCCTTTGTGATGCATTTGGGAACTATCTCCCGCGGCCCGAAATCCTCACACACTCATCCCTAATAAGGAACTGTATTATCTATGATGAGTATGAGATGTTCTTTAGAATGTGATTGATTTAATGTCTCTCGTTTACTAAGTCCAGTAGATTCCATGTGGAGATGGGGGTCTGTGCTCTGTCCTGCCAGATATTCCTTGTCAGCAGGAATTCATCGTATTGGAATCCCTCTTGAGGGATTCCCCCAATGAAATTATAATCCTAAATACTGATGTTGACCTCCCCATGGTGGACATGGAAATTATTTATGTCAGGGGACCACCTATTGAACAACTCTGGAAATAGTTCCTTCTAGCGGTAGAAGTGAAATTGAAACATCCATATGGCTTAAAATAGCTAGATATTTCATAGCTCTTCCCCAAACTCTTCGCATGTGTGGAATACTCAGAATTCCCATGCCCATTTACTCATAAAATTACACCTAGAACTCAAATACCAATCTTGCATCCAAACCAAACATTCATTTATTATGTTAATTTGAAAGGTGTTTGCATAGTGGGTGTTAAATTATTTAGCCATTGGTTCACTCCCCATGACTATCATGTCTTCAGATTTAAAATCTAGAAAACTATCCCTTGAGTCTCCCTAGTAGGATGACCATGGATTATGATGTTGAATTGTTGGAGGTTGTCTTCATGTGTGACCCATAACTGTGGAGAGTCAATCTCAATGATTAGGATGGTCACTTCCTCCAGTATCCCAATGTTCTATAGTGGGAGACTATCACTTAGGATTTAGTCCTTATGGGACTATTTGAGCATGCCTAAGAGATTTTTTTTGTATGATAGCACACTTATGTCATGGATTATGTGGGGATTAACAATCTTCATAGCCCTCAATGTAGAAAATGCAGCCTCCCTCTCAGCATCAACCTATTCACCGTCCAAGTTGGTCAAGCTCTAAAAATACTAAGGACTTGGCGCAAAAGATTGAGGGGTTACGCAAAAAGATAGTGTTCAAACGTAATATGGAATGGTGGTAATGTAAAGTCTATCCAATTCTGATACGCAAAATATTCAATAGTTGCACGTAAATCACTAGCTAAATTTGGGTCTTATGGACAAAATTCAAAAACTTACATGCACAAGAACAAAATTGATTGTCATATATAAAGTCAATGTACTATTCAAGGGTACCCCCATGTATTTATAAGTGCAGAACAGTTCTTTCATGCCTGCACAAGGCTCCTTACATGACAATCCCCAGATTTTGCATGCATCTCTAGGAATGCATGGTTCTTTTTAGTGTTTCCCTTGGAACCCGAACTTCTAGTCCCCTTCCATCTCTGATTTCTAGGGGGAATTTTATGGAAAAGAATTCTTCTTGGGGCCACAAGATAGTATCTTTGATCAAACCAAATACACCTTTTAACTCACAGGGACACTCCAAGAACACCAAGGTAGCCGCGCATAAGTTCCAATGGTTTCGCACAAGACAAAAATACATGTGTAAGGCCCTTACATACCTAATGTGATGTCAAAGGAATTATTTTTCCTCAGCATATCAAAAATAGAAAAGGAATGTACATAGAAGTTTAGAATTTTTTGCGCTTAAGGCCAACCTACATGTAAGGATCTTATGCTCCCAATGCTACGTTAATTTCCCATTTCATGTCGGCCTTCTTATGCACTCCAGCCGAAACATTTTTCTACAAATATAAGGCCATCCCTCCCTATTTGGAGTAACTCTCTAGAAGTCAAACCATATCTCCCACCTTCATAAGATGACCTATTCTATGATAGCATGCAAGTCTTGGCTTCAAGGTATAGAATATTGTGTGATAGGTCCCCTATGGTTCCCCCCTTGGGTGGGCCTATAAGTGCTTGACCCCCTACCATTTCCTTTTTTGGCCTTATGAAAATGTTAACAAAAGAACCTTTTGTGCACATCAATAAACTATGCCAAGTGCACGCAAAGACCCTTCTTGCGTGCACCACATTCCCTTGTTCACATCCAGCTTTCACTCAGTTCCCTCCTTTTTGCACACAAGTTCCCAGTATTGTGTGCACATACTCATTAGGAATCCATTAGTTTTCTTTACCTTAAAGCACCATGTATGAACCCTTATTGAATGCAACTCCAACATCTTGTGCACACCTCCTACATACATCCCTCCATGATAGTATATATTTATTTCCTAATTCCTCATGTGAAGTACCATATTTTGATGCCCTGTCTCGTGATTTTTGGGATATTTATGATAATGGATCTTTCATTTCGTAATATCCACACTAATGTGAACCCTACTATCATCCAATCCTCTACCCCACTCCTATCGGGCATTTCTGATGCCTTACCTTCCCCAAGTGTGGGCGGGTATCAGTTATCTAAGTCCAATGGGTAAGGAGAGATTCCTACCCATCCATGATACAATACATTAAACTACCAAGCTCCATCTTCCTCAGCACTTGACGTTAAACTATAGTCACACATCGTGCAATGCACATGGGGTGTCGCACCTCTAGAATTCTCCACAGCCACTCATATCCACGGGAGTGGGATATATCTTACAGATAATTTTTGGAATGAAGTAGTGTGGACATCAATCTATATTTCTAATAGAGATTTGTTGTATCCAAAGGATTATAAGACTCTATATGAGTATTTTTATGGGGAGAAGCTTACATTTAATTATTTTTTAGTCTTTTGAAGTAAGTGTTTCATTCTCAATAAGGATAAACACATGAAGTTTGAATCACATAGAGATGAGGGTATATTTCATGTATATTTAGTGTTAAAATACATATAAATTCTTCAATAATAAGCTAGGAAACTTTTTAGATAGAAATGATGTTTTTTTGGAGGAAAATGTGTAGAGTATTTAGAAAAAAAATGAACCATATCAAGAGGATAGTGATGAAGAGATGATCAGATCTGGGGGAGTTTATGTAACTAAGGTAAATTCATAAGATGATTTAGATGATAATCAAGTGGAAGTTAAACCTACATCCATACAAATACTAAGTAATTGATATGAAATTGACTGGAAAAACATAATCGGTGATAATTTAACACTTGTATAAACCAAGAGAATTACGAATCTAAAAAAAATCTTTCTAATCACAATAATAGCCAATGTCTTTTAAAGAAGCTGCAAGAGATGAGAATTAGTCTTAGGCGATGAATGAAGAGCTTTACCAAATCAAAAATAATTTGGAATGGGAGATTTTTTCGAGTTCTATAGACATAAATTTTAGAAAGAACAAATGGGACTTTTATAACAAGCTAACAGAAAATGAAATCGTAATTCAAAACAAATCATGAATTTTGTGAAAGGAATACTCTTAGATAGAGGGTATAAATATCTATGAATATTTTTTTCCTCTTTCAATACTTCATTATATTGGATTATTTTAGGCCATAGTAGTTAAAAATAATAATAAAAAATTCCAAATGGTTCTAAATTCAACATTTCTGAATGGGGTTCTATAATAATATGTTTATATTAGACCTATATATGGATTAATCATTCACTAAGATGGAAAATAAGTTTTTCAATTTAAGAAGGTGTTGTATGTATTAAAATAGGCACCAATATCACGGTATTGAAGACTTGATATATATTTTAGGAAGTTAAGTTTCTAACATGGTGGAGTTGATTAAAATATTTATGTTATTAATGATAGTAATAAAAGGATTATAATGACATATTATACAGATGACATAATCTTTGGTGGATAAAATGAAGCATTGTGAAAATATTTTTCAAAATTTATGAAATGAAATTTCAAAATTTCAATGATTGGTGAGATGATTATTTCCTTATCTCACAAGTGACACATGGAAGTAATAACACATTTATTTCACAATATAAATATTCTATGTCGATTCTAATAATATTTGGAATGAATAATTACAAGGGGATGAAAATTCATGTTGCTAGGTGGTTGGAACTATTAATAGATGATGAAGGGAAAGTGATCAATGTCATAAAATATAAGAATATCACAGGGTTCCTATTTCACCTAACAAAAAAATGCCCCATCATTGTTATTCTCATTTCCTAAGTAGTATGGTGTCAAAGTTACTCCAAGAAGATCCACTTACTTATAGTGGATAGAATAATTCGGTATAGAAAGGGAATAATGGACTTTGGTTTTCTATATAATAAAAAATTATATCAATAGAAATTGGGTTATATAGATGTAGATTAGTCCATTTCAACAGATGAAAAAATTTCAACACCAAGTGGTACATTTTATATTGAAAAATTATGTATTAATTAGATAAAAAAGAAACAAGATTACAATCTTTGAGCACCATAGAAGCTAAATACATTATGGATACTCAATATTGCATATATTTACTATGGACAAAGTATTAGTTTGATGATATGGGAGTTTAAGTTAAGTATTAAATATGAATTTAATTTAATAATTAAAGAATTATAAATCCTATTAAAAATACCCTCCATCACTCAAGAAAAATGAACATTGAAATCAAATATAGTTTTATCAAGAAGAAGGTGCATCATGGAATTCTAAAGATAGATTACGTTCCTACTAAACTAAATTTTCTAGACATCTTGACAAATTCCATACCCATAGATGTGTTTGAATGACATCAACTATCTCTTGAAGTTCAATCAACCCCCATACTGGAATAGTGTTTATGCGGGAATCCCTCTCCTTGAGGTATGTTGTGTTTTTTCTTATGTACTAATATGTGGTATTTACAATGTTACAGACCACAAAAGAGTTACATTTAGTTTCATTGACAAAGATGAAGATGGAGTCTCCATAAATATATGGGAATAAAATTATAGGGGATCTGTGAAACATGGGCGTTTCAAATTTAATGATACCGAAATTGGTCTATCAATGAAGAAGAATCATGAAAAGGAGTGACCTATGGGTTCATGATACAATTAGTTGACATGTGTGGTTTGAGAATTGGTATTGATGGATTAGAGCGTTTTATATTTTTTTGTTATGAAGGCTTCTATAGGAAGGATCAAGAATAAAGTGTTACATCCAGGACCTTTTTCATTCTACTCTTGTTTCTCATGCTAAGTTTGACTCATTTGAGATTATAATATGTGTTGATGAATCCTTTATTATTATTTGGTGTTTCAAAAGAAAAAAAGTTCTTTAAATGTGTGTGATTTATGAACAAATTTTTTCTTGATATTTTTACATGTTGTCAAAAAAACTCAAAGAGGCGAATTATTGGAAAAAATCCCTCTTGATTATGTGTTTTGGTTTCTGTATTTATTGAAAAGGATGGAATTTATTGAATTTTTTTGTTAATATATTTGTAAATATTGTTAGTTTTTTTTGATAAATTGGCTAAGGAGTAGGTTTGGATAAAATTCCTTAAGGGTTACACGATCTCATGAAGTGAGGGGGTCATGAGATCGCATAAACGATTAGAGATGACATGATGGCATGAACCATAGGGGATCATGAAATTTAATAAGTGAAGAACATTTTTGAAGAAATTATATCCAATAATGTGTTTCCTTATGGTCTATTGGAATCATGTAATCTCATAAGTATCAATGGTATATAGGAAGAGGTATTGTGAATTGTATGAAGGATATTTAAATATAAATGAAATAGAAGTCTTCCAGTCACTCTTAACTATGAGATCACATGAGTATGATAAATTCACATGATTGGAATTAAAGGTAGTGATACTAACCAAGGATGATGGTTTTATGGAATTCTATATAGGTTGATCTCATAATATTGAAGTGGTCATGTGATGATTCTCTCATGATAACATGATCTTGATGACGTTATGTGAAATGTATATGGTAGAATCAGGTTTTTCTAATTTTGTTGAATGGATGGATAAACAATATTTGTGGAGTTAATGTGGTTTATTTATGATTATAAATACCAATTAACTCATAATTAGAAGTTATTAAGTTTTCTTAAATGTGTTATTTCAATTTAATTATAGAGAAGTGGTTTCACAAGAATTGAAGGAGTTTTAGTGATCAAACTCATGTTAGTAGAGCACATGAAGAAAATAATGTTATGAAATCAAATATATCAAATCATGTAATTTTTTTTGTGTAAATATAATGTGTCCAAATGATTATTTTAACAAATTTTTCATAAAGGAATTAGAATATTACACCCTCAAGGTATCATGATTGGAGATTCGTGATTGCAAATAGCAGAAGGGGTCTTATGCTATGAGGCTTACGCTCAAGTATTGTAATGTAGTATTGTGATCATGTAATCGAGTGAGTGTTACATTTTCTAAGAAGAAATTATTTATTATTAAAAAAGAAAAATTATTCATGAATCTTATTTTCAACTCTTTTATGAAAGATGAGCATAAAGAAACACTTATTCAGGTGTGAACAAACATAGAATTGAAAAAATATTACAGTGAACATGGATTAACATAAAAGGATATTACATCATTTTAGATGATATTTCATCACACTACAAAAGTGCATTCTTTAGGACCATAATAGTTTAGCGTCTTTAGAAACTTGGAATACAACATTTTAACTTGGTGAAAGATCTTCAATGTTTCCCACAATTATCTTCCCATTTAGTACTCCAACTTACAAACTTTCTTCCAAACTAGTGGAAATTAATCATAAGAAAGGGTGAGCTCAGGTTCTCAGTAAGGGTAAATAAAGGAGATATGTAATCATAACATAAACATAATGGTATTAGAATATTATCATAACATTGTAAAATCATATCATACATATCAAGGAATATAAACATGCATAAATATTGGTACTTCATAAGACATGAATCATAAGGTAATCAAGAGAAAAATCCATGAAATCATAACACATAAGTAAGGAATATAATTTGGGGTATACATGTAAGAATATAAAATCATTCCCTACAATTCAAGGATTATTACTAAAAACTATCAGCGCACTTCATGGGGGATACACCTACTAGGTGGGATACATGACCATTCCCAATTCCATCCCATTCCATATAGTGGAATGGGTCGACTCCCCAAACCATCTTAGTAGTCAAGGTTCACTCCCAAGATAATATTATTAGTCATGGTTCACTCCAAATACCATATTAGGGGAAAAATTCATTTACTGAACTGAGTTCCCTCCTCATTCCAGCCATGTCTCCTTCATGAGATTTAAATATTTACCCAATGAATTAGATGAAGATATAGGTCCCACTCATCACATAATGAAATAAAACATATATATTCCACAACATCATAAACATTTATCATATCATAACCCATAAAAATAGAAGGGTTTCATAAACATCATATCAAAAACCCATGAAGTGAAATGGGTATCATAAACATTTCATTATATTATAACCTATGGAAAAGAGACATGTTTCATAATCATTTCATCACATAGTAACCTGTGAAATGAAGTTGGTTTCATAATAAATTTATTATGGTATAACCTGTGAAAAGGAAACGGGTTTCCTAAATAACTTGTCAAATTAAATATAATCTTAAAAAATACATAATATGAATAGATTCCTTGGATCATGTCCCCATTAAAGCATAATCTATATCTATGGAAGTTATCTTAGATGGAGAAGGATTTTGAAATATCATTTGGGGCATTTCTTAGGGAAAATTACATTTCTTTTAAAATATTTTTTTATAACATAAAGCATTTTATATATCCTTTACTTTTAAATCCACTTTGAAAACTTATGATGTATGCTTTTAGAATCACTTAAAACATTTCTTAAGGAAGATATCCTTTAAACATGAGAAAACATTTTTAAAACATGAACCATTTTGAAAAAAAAATTCTTTGAAAATAAATTTTAAAACATATAAAGGAATCTTGAAAACATTCTATAAAAATTTTTATTTTAAAATTGTTTTGAAAATTTATAAAGGAATATTTCAAAACCTTTTGAAAACCTTTTCTTTGATAATATCTCAGAAATTTTTTAAATAAATTTAGAAAAAAATTTGAAAAAAAATTATTGAAAATACTTTGAAAACTTATAAAGAAATATTGAAACCTTTTTGAAAACCTTTTTATTTGAATACATTTTTAAAACATATAATGAAATATTGAAAATATTTTTTAAAACCTTTTTCATTGAAAATAATTTAAAAACTTATAACAAAAGCATGAAAACCTTTTTGAAAATAAATTTCATTGAAAACACCATAAAAATGAGTTTTTAGAATATTAAGATATAAATTTTCTTTAAAAATAATTTGGTAAACATGAAAGGGAAGCTTGAAGGAAATGGCAGTCATGACATCGGGGAAATCTATACATGCTGAACATTCCTTTTACACAATAAAATGTTTAGAAAATCTCCTCTATTGGAAAATAGCAATAATATTAATTTTAAAACCATTTGTAAAAAGTTAAAACATGGGTAAAATTTTATTTCAAATAATGGGATAACAGTATAGAATTTTTTAATAAAAATTTTATAAAACATGGTTTTGAATGAAAATAGGTTTCTGACCAAAGAGGTAAATAAAGTCAAATTTTCATAAAAAAGTTATTAATTATCTTAGGTAAAAATTGGGGAAAATTGTATCATTACCTGAATATGTCATGAATAACCAGAGGATAATAAACTTCACGAAATATATTTAGAGATGGATTATAATATTTAATCATTGTAAGCATATTCATAAATAATCCCGATAAAAGATGAGATTATAGAAATAAATAGTTACCACTTTGGTAACCTTGAATCATAATCCTAATTAAATAATAACATTACATGAAGCCTAAAATATCATTAAAATAATGATATTCATGATTAAAAATGTCAAAGGGAAGTATATACACCTTATAAAATAATATAGGTGCATAACATAACACGTGTCTCAAAGAAGTAAAACTGAGACAAAATTACCTTACTGATTTGGAAACTTTCGAACCATAAACCCCATGAAAGATAGATCATAAAAGGGATACGTACATACCCATAAATTTAAGGATATTAATCATAGTTTCAATTCAGGGATATTATATATATCACTCAAAATAAATGAGTGGTTAATATGACATAGTCTCACAAAAAATAAAAGTGATACTATAAAACCCTTACCTTAAGTATGAACTATTTTTTACAAATTAAAACCTCATGTATAATAAGTATAAGTTTATTATAAATATACTAGAAAATATTATTATTATATATAATACCATATATTATTTTATTATGAATATTTATGACTCTTTTATTAACAATTTCATGTTAAAGTTAGTTTCAAGTAATAATTGCACTGTTTTTTATATGTTTTGACTTGTTATTCTTGATCCTCTTACATATATCAGAATTTACTTTTTTAAATAATGTAAAAAATTATCTAAGTGTCATATATATTCATTATATAAATATTTATAATAATATATAGAAGATATAAATATGAAATAGAATACACAATTCATGGATATGGTAGGTCGTATGTACGCATGAATATTGTTTCATTTTATTATCGTATTCAAAGAATTTAAGTAAATGAAATATATGTATATATATATTACACCCCAAAATTCCATTGTACATTTCCCTTTGAATAGTGAAGTAGCCTGTGTTGTACGCAACTTCGAGTTCTAACACACACCACAACCAATCGAAGTAGCTCTTATGAATAGAAATACCCACTTATTGAAATTATATAAATTTTATCTTTCAAATTTGACTACATTTTTGGTTTAGGAATATTGAAATTATCTTAGGGTGAAATTTTGGTACTTTTCGGATAACTTTTATATTTTGATGAATAGTGAAAATTACTAAATTATAATTAAAAAAAACTTTTTAATCGAAATAATTAATGGTGATAAATTATTAATGTGAGTGTTTTTAAAGTATATTTAGAATATATTTTTACCATTTAATACAATGTTGGTCATTGGAAATAATTTCACATTTAAACCAAACATAAACAAGTGCCAATCTTTTGATAGTTATTATATCTTAAAAACACGCTTTTTGTTTTGACAACGAGAATTAATTTTAAATTAATTTCTGCCACTTTTGTGTTTTGAAATTGGAAAAATGGATTCCATATTTGGAATCAGGATGTCCAAATTGTGTAAATAGTAAACACTTATTTTTATACATTTTGAATAATTACTTCGGTAAATATTTTATATAATATGGTTAAAGGGTAAATCCGGTAAATAATGGTAAAAAAAGAATATTATAATAATATCAATTTACCATTAAACGTGTCCTAACACTATTGGTTGATACGTGTCTGCCCATATCCATATTTGGGTCGATTTTGGGACCCCATGGAGCCACTTGTAGGTGATAAGGACACTTTATATTAATTAAGTTAAATTAAATACAAAAATGACATAAACATATATCTTTTAGAAAAACAATTTTTACATAGGGTAATATATGTTATATTTTCGACTAAAAATATTAATTAGAAATATAAAAATATTTCCAACATAATGGTATTTTATTTATTATTTTTATACATTGAATAATGAAATTTATTTATGACACGATAATGATGCAGTATTTTCCTTATTAATGAATGAATCAAATAATTAGTATTATAAATGTTAAAATAAACATAATTTGAAATTTTTGATGACATAAACGAATTTTAGTGGTTAATATGACATGTTTGGATTGCTTAAATGAAGTTGGTTCGATTTAATAATGTGTTTATGACTTTAACAAAAATAAATTATTAAATATTGTCAAAATTGACATAAATGAGTTTTTAAATTAAATATTTTATTATTAATTTATATTCTATTCCTAAAAATCTGAGGTTCAGACGAAGAACTTATATTATGATAGGTGTATCATTAATGGACCAAGTGTGGGTCTTTTGGATGTATATAGTAGGTTTATTAGCTATATAATATAAAACAACAAAGCGACATGGAAAATGTAAAACTAATTAACTAAGAGTTAAAACTAAAATATAAGGTTAATATAGTGACCCAAACCGGTCTAAAATATCTTGGTTGAAAGGGTTTAGACCCATAACCAACATAAAAATTAAATAATCCACTTTGGAGACATTATAAACCTAATATTAATTAATTATAAAATAATATTTCTAGCTTTTCCTAAGGTGCCCCTCACCCCTCTTATAAAATGGCACTCCCTCTTCTCACTAATTCACACATTAAAATCCTTTTGGATCGGCCAAAACCTGCCCAAATATCCTCCCTACTTCCCTCGCTTTATCCTAGAGGTATTATATTGATCATAAATCCATCCTAAGGATCCCTTTTGGTCAAATCAAACTGAAGAACCCGAAGAAGAGGTAATGTTTTCACCACCCTCTTTCAAGTTCCTTTCTTCTTCAACTTCTTCTTTCTTTGTTATTTCCATTCTAAAATAATAACTACAATATCTCCTATATATTGTGATGTTATTATAAATATGGTACAACCATATTCAGTATTATATCCATCCCTTTAATAACAATTCACCATATTTGCGTACGTATGGCTTACCGTCTCCACGTCGTGGTGTAATTGTTATTCAATACATTATTATTAGTATGGGAATAATAATGATGTGTAATTGATATAAATAATCAATATAACATGATAATAATTCTGTATATATGATATAAAATCCAATTATATCTTATTTTAATATCAAAAGAATGATATTGTCTCTCGTGCATACGTACGGACTACCATCTCCACAAACGAGATGAGATTCATTCTCTATCGTATCCATTCAAGAATAATTTTCATTTGATGGTTAAAAATAATTTTTAAAGACTTAATATAATTCTGGATATTAATAATAAACAACCTATCCATAACAAACATGGCTTATGTAACAAAACATATGAAAGAAAACGAGTAAGTGAACACCTGAAACGACGATAATACTAAAATTTTATTAACAAAGCAATATTAAAAGATCATATATGATATCATATTTATGTATATTATTCTTGTATAATTTAATAAAAATTATTTAACCATTATAAAGGAGGTTAATATATCCTCAACCAAGGAAAAAGTACAAAGTAAGGGGTTTCTTATCTCACTTTTAATTCCGTGAGATTTCCATTGTTCACCACTTATTTATTGCATGTGGTGTGTGTACTGCCCATGATTGTATTCATTGTGTAACATACTTTATTTTTTGTATATTTACATCATTATGTATGATCTTTCTTTCATGGGTTTATGTTTTTTAAGTTACCAAATTGATAAGGTAATTTTAAATTTCAATTTCCACTCATTCGGCTTTACGCATACTTCAGTGATTATTTTACTCCAAGGTTATGTGTGGAACCCCTATTCATTTTCTTATGTTGTAATTTTCACTCCCCTTTCTGTGGATATAATTTTGATACACATAATCACTCCATTGATAAATTCTCAATTCATCGATATAAACTTCATAAGAGTAATTTTAACTCAATCTCTGTTTATTGAGTTAAACATCCAATTCATTGGTGTTGTTTTTACAAGAATATGTGTGAATGTACTCTGATTTATTTACAATGAATATCCAATAATATTGAGTGTATTTATATTTTTCACACATAATTATGTCGTTGATTTATCCTTAACCTAAGGATATTGACTTTATAAGATATTTCATCTCAATTTACATTCCATTGGAGACTTTTGGTTGTTATACACCAAATCACTTTTATATGGTGTATATAATGTACTTTGACATAGTATATCATGAATCCCTTTATTCTCATGATATTATAATGTTTTTATTACCTCAATTATTTGTATTCAAGTGTCTCCATTTTGGTTAGGAACTCTATCTAAAATATCATTTTAAATGTTTTAAATATTTATTATTCTAAATCATTCTCATTAATGTCCATGTTTTAAACATGGTTTTAAGGATTTATATATATGGACATTAAAGTTTTAAAAATAAAATTATTTTTAAAAGTTTCAAAGTGGTATGGGACACTTTGATTCAAAAATCTATTTTTAAATGGGTTCTTGACAAATAGTGTGACTTTTAAATGATTTCAAGAAAAAGGGGGATATTTCTCTCTAATAGTTTTGATGATTATTTTAATCTATGTCAATATCATTCATTATTCCTGATTGAGGCTAATCTGATACAATACGATCTTCCATATTGTATCGAATGAGTTATGTTTGACTGTGGATGTGTTATTTTTATACCATTCATAGTTTATGGAGAAAGTATTGATATTTCCTATGCTAGTTTTAATACAAATGTTTATGTTATGTTCAAACCTGTTCATATGAGGAATGAATTGGAAATAATAAGTGATGGGTGGAGCCCTCTATAGGTCCTCGATGCATCAGTATGTCTCATGAGACAAAATAGTGTCTTGTCACAAGGCCTTGGAAAAATCTTATTTGTAGTCTTGGCACAAGGCCTTGACTATGTGGTTATGATAGTCTGGCATTATGCATTCCATCATTATGAAATTGTTTATTGATATTTCATGTGATTATTAGACTAGTAGAATATCCATGTGAGTAAGTAAATGACATTATTTCATTTTATTTTTTCCATATTATGCTGAAGTTTAAGTTTAAAAAGGCTTTTGTTTTAGTTATTCATTTCCTTAAATGTTTATGCTTATTTATGAAAGTTTCCTCTATATTGTTATCCTTACTGACCATCTGAGCTCACCCCATTCTATGTTTTATTTTTACCAGGATCTGAAGAAGTATTTTATGAATGACCTACAGGGATAGTATGAGGGGGTATGAGTGTCGTCTATGGAGACAAGATGTTGTTGTAGTTTTTCACTTTATGATGTAATGTAAACCTTATGAATGTATCTAGTGATTCCAAGGCTATTAAAATAATCGGTCTTTCAAGAATTGATCTCTTCTGATCATGCCAATGTTACATATTAATGCACCGACTCTGGGTAACTGAGGTCGAGGCATTACAGTTGGTATCAGAGGAAGTTTAGTAAAAACCTTGGAAACTAGATTTATATATACTCTGATTAGAGCACATAGCCCTATGATAGACTTTGAGGATTAGTATAGAAGAACTTCCTAGAATTTTGGTATTGTAGTGATTTTGTGAGTTTTCTAAGCAGTACATCCCTATCTAGATACGAGCAGGTAGAGGTGGCTCTGGCACAGATGTACCTGGGGGTAAAACCCGAAAACACCGCTTTGAGCTAGACTCGAATGGGAACCGGTGCATGACAACGATACTTGCTACACTCTTGGTTACAACACTCCCAGGGGATATGATTAGTATAATTTACATTTTCTTTACAAACTGATTTGAAGTATTTTAATATAAGATGAGAATAAATGACCTTGGTAAATCCTAAGGTGTTTCAAACTAATAATATGGTGTCATTATATTTTCTAAATGATTTTATGACGACTGTTACTCACACAATGCTTTCTGGTTTTATTCAATGGATGGATTCCAAGGAAGTCATAGTAACTTTGAAAATGATGTACAAGGAGGGAACGGTGGTCGCAATGAGCAAAAAAATAGAATGTTGATAGGCGTAAGAGATATTGTGTTCATGCCAAATCAATTTTCCAAAAACATGATGAAAAACATATATATTAACCAACTCCCAGACTCAACAAAGAAGAAAAAGGTGATGAATGATAAGAGCTCCAGTAGTGGAGACCATGGAGAAAAGAATCCTCAATTTCCATCATGCAAGAAATGTTGAAGGAGACACCCATGAAGGTGTCTAAATGGAATAAATAAATTCTTTACGTGTGGTAAAGTAGGACATAAAGTGAATAATTACCGAGGAAAAATGAATAGTACTATGGAAGAAAATAAAAATGGTCCCAAGAATCCATTTATAGTCATTTTCCGTAAATTTAGGGGACCTGACCATTAACCGAGTGAATGCCCTATTCTATACGATATTTTCTTGGTCCAAGAAGAAGCTATGTGGAAATAAATGGTAGGATAAATGCTTGAAAGTATTAGTCATCCTTATTGATGTTATTACTTTGGAATAATTTTCTATTGTATTTGTAACCCTGCAGTTTTCCATGTGAGAATGATATTTGAGGAAGACTTATCTTTTCACTTGTGGATATAGTTATTAATAACCATTTTGTTTTATATGGTCATTGGGTTTGAGGAAATTACAAGTTATTATATTTTTGGATGAAAATGCAAGGTATGAGATAACATTTGTGGTTAAATTATGTTATGGTTATATTTAGGAATTTATCTCATATTGGTAATGTTATAAAATATAGTTTTTGAAAAAGGACAACACACAGACCATGTGACAACCCGTCATGTTGGACAAAGTTGTGGGAATTGAACCCACAATCAAAGTGTGATTGAGATTTATCTCCTACCACTGGACTACGTGAAGTCCCTGGTTAGTGTGACTAATTAGTTTTAGTTAAATTATTTTATTGATCAATAATAAGTTGATTTGGGATCTTTTGTCTTATCAAGTTAATAACCTTATTATAGGAAAATTATTTGGTGATTAAGTGATAAATGTTATTTTGGAAGACGTTCACTCTATTCGGAGCAATATATGCCTAAGGAACATTGAATACTATGGGATTTCATTTTTGAAGTAATGGTGGATTTTTATCTATGTTTTTATTGTGAATTTATAGGAGAGAATTGAGATTAGGTTAATTACTTTTAAGTATGTGACTTTAAGAGTAGTTTATGTCATTTGGAGATACAATTTAATGTGGAAGACTACATAAACAAATTCTTCTAAGTTTTGGGTTTCAATATTAGTTTGGATTATATTGAAGTATTTTAAGGATGATTTTTTATTGAATGGTATTTATTTATCTTTGGGGTATTTTTGGTTTAATTTTAGGAATTAAGATTAGTGTTTCTTTCTCTAATGGAATATATTTTTGGGGGATCTTCAGATCTTATACTAACTATTTTGGTTTCGATTAATCTATAAAGACAAGATAAGTATATATTTTATCCTTCGTGGATCTTGTGATTCTATAAGATGTTTATTCTAGCTCTTCCAGTGTGACCATGTCTTATTGAATACTCATCGTTTAAAAATGAGTTAGTAGTAGGAATTTATTAATGAATAAAACATTACATAAAAATAATTTATATCTCTTTATGTTCTTAGTAAATCTCAGAAATGAATTCCTCATCTTTATGTAATGTTACTTAAAACAAAAAAAATATTGTCCATTTACTTTTCCTACTGGGAAACTAATGACCATTTGTCACATTAAAAGTTTGTGGTTTTCATGTTGTTAACTTTATGATGATCATTTTTTCTATCCCTATCCATCAGAACATGACACTTATTTTATCATCCATATCCATGTTTTTTATACATGGAATCCTAGTATAGGTTATCTCGGGTGACCTTTTTTACTTCTCTTTCTTTCTTTTAAAGTGATAGTTTTATTGAATCTTTTTCCGATGTGGGACTTTCCATTATTTTCCCAAGACCAATTTTAAAAATTCAGAGGATTAAATTTATTGAATTAGGGTAGAATTTAATACCCCAAGCTTCCATGGTATTTTTCCCTTTGAATAATGCAGTAGCGTGTGTTGTACGCAACTTTGAGTTCTAACACACACCACAACCAATCGAAGTAGCCGTTATGAATAGTAATACCCACTTTTTGAAATTTTATAAATTTTATCTTTCCAAATTGACTTCATTTTTGGTTTCTAAATATCAATATTATCTTAGGGTGAAATTTTGTTACTTTTGAGATAACTTTTATATTTTGATGAATAGTGAAAATTACTAAATTTTAATTAAAAACAACTTTTTAATCGAAATAATTACTATTTATAAATTATGAATATGAGTGGTTTTAAAGTGTATTTATAATATATTTTTACAATTTAATACAATTTTGGTCATTGGACATAATTTCACATTTATATCGAATATAAACAGGTGTCAATCTTTTGATAGTTATTATTTCTTAAAAACACGCTTTTTTGTTTTGATAGCGAGAATTAATTTCAAATTAATTTCTGCCACTTCTGTGTTTTAAAATTGGAAAAATGGGTTCCATATTTGGAATCAGGATGTCCAAATTGTGTAAATATGTAACTCTTATTTTTATACATTTTGAATAATTACTTCGGTAAATATTTTATTTACCATGGTTAAAGTGTAAATCCGGTAAATAAGGGTTAAAAAATAATATTATAATAATATTAATTTACCCTAAAATGTGTACTAACCCTATTTTTTGATACCTGTCCGACCATGGTCATCTTTGGGTCAATTTGGGGACCCCATGGAGCCACTTGTAGGTGATAAGGGCACTCTATATTAATTAAGTAAAAGTAAATACAAAAATGTCATAAGCATATATCTTTTAGAAAAAAAACATTTACATAGGGTTATATATGTTATATTTTCAACTAAAAATATTCATTAGAAAGATAAAACGATTTCATACATAATGGTATTTTATTTATATTTTTTAGATATTTAAAAATTAAATTTATTTATTACACAATAATAATGCAATATTTTCCTTATTAATGAAATAATCAAATAAATAGTATTATAAATGTTAAAATAAATATAATTTTAATGTTTTGATGACATCCAAGAATTTTATTGGTTAATATTTCATGTTATTATTTCTTAAATTAATTTAGTTCTAATTAATAAAGTTGTTAAGACTTTAACAAAAATAAATTATTAAATATTGTCAAAATTGACATAAATGAGTTTTTAATAAAATATTATATTATTAATTGATATTCTATTCCTAAAAATCTAAGGTTCAGCAAAAAGACTTATATCATGATATTTGTATCATTAAAGGACCACTTGGTGGTCTCTTGGATGTATATAGTAAGTTTATTAACTATATAATATAAAAATACAAAGTGACATGGTAAATGTCAAATTAATTAACTAAGAGTTAAAACTAAAAGATAAGGTTAATATAGTGACCAAAACCTGTATAAAATCTATTGGTTGAAAGGATTTAGACCCATAACCTCCTTAAAATTTAAATAATCCACTTCTGAGCCATTATAAACCGAATATTAATTTATTATAAAATTATATTTCTAGCTTTTCCTAAGGTGCCCCTCACCCCTCTTATAAAAGGGCACTCCCCCTTCACACTAATTCACACATTCAAAGCCTTTTTTCTCAGCCAAACCCTACCCAAATATCCTCCCAACTTCCCTAAATATACCCTAGAGGCCTTATATTGATCATAAATCCCACATAAATAGCCCTTTTGATCAAATCAAAATGAAGAACCTGAAGAAGAGGTAATGTTTTCCCCACCCTCTTTCAAGTTCCTTTCTTCTTCAACTTATTCTTTCTTTGTTATTTACATTATAAAATAATAACTCCATTATCTCCTATATAATGTGATGTTATTATAAATATGTTACAACCATATTCAGTATTCTATCCATCCCTTGAATGACATTTCATCATACCTACGTACGTACAGCTTACCATCTCCACGTCATGGTGTAATTGTTATTCAATACATTATTATTTGTATGGGTATAATAATGATGTGTAATTGATATAAATAATAAATATAACATAATAATTATTTTGTATATATGATATACCATCCAATTATATATTATTTTAATATCAAAAGAATGATATTGTCGCTCGTGCGTACGTTCGGACTACCGTCTCCACAAACGCGATGAGATTCATTCCCCACTGTATCCATTCAAGAATAATTTTCATTTTATGGTTAAAAATAATGTTTTAACACTTAATATCATTATTTATATGAATAATATACCACCTATTCATAACAAACATGGCTTACTTAACAAAACATATAAAAGAAAACGTATAAGTGAACACCCGAAATGACAATAATACTAAAATATTATTATCAAAGAAATATTAAAAGATCATATATGATATCATATTTATGTATATGATTCTTGTATAATTTAATAACAATGATTTAACCATTATACAGGAGGTTAACCCACCCTCTACCAAGGAAAAAGTACAATGTAAGGTGTTTCTTATCTCACTTTTAATTCCGTGAGATTTCCATTGTTCACCACTTATTTATTTCATATGGTGTGTGTACTGCCCATGATTGTATTAACTGTGTAATATAATTTATTTTATGGATATTTAAATCATCATGTATGATACTTCTTTTACGGGTTTATGTTTATTATGTTACCAAATTTATAGGGGAATTTGAAATTTCAATTTCCAGTCATTCGGCTTTACGCATACTTTAGTGATTATTTTACTCCAAGATTATCTATAGATTCACTATTCATTTGCTTATGTCATAATTTCCACTACCCTTTATGTGGATATACATTTGATACACATAATCACTCCATTTATAAATTCTCAAGTCATCGATATGAACTTGATAAGAGTAATTTTAACTCAATAATCATTTATTTAGTTAAACATCTAATTAATTGGTGTTGTTTTTACCAGAATATGTGTGAATGTCCTATGATTGATTTACACTGAATATCCAATAATATTGAGTTTATTTATATTTTTCACACAACATTATGTCATTGATTTATCCTTAACCTAAGGATACTATCTTTATAAGATATTTCATCTCAATTTACATTCAATTGAGACTTTTTGTTTTTATACACCGAATCACTTTTATATGGTGTATATAATGTACTTTGACATAGTATATCATGAATCTCTTTATTCTCATGATATTATAAATTTTTTATTACCTCAATTATTTGTATTCAATTGTCTCTCTTTTTGTTAGAAACTCTAACTAAAATATCATTTTAAATGTTTTAAATATTTATTATTCTAAAAATTTCTCATTAATGTCCATGTTTTAAAAATGGTTTTAAGTATTTAATTATATGGAAATTAAATTTTTAAAATTAAAATTCCTTTTAAAAGTTTCAAAGTGTTATGGGACACTTTGATTCAAAAATTTATTTTTAAATGGCTTCTTTACAAATAGTGTGAGTTTTAAATGATTTCATGAAAAAGGGGGATATTTCTCTCTAATAGTTTTGATGATTATTTTCATCTATGTCAATATCCTTCATTATTATTGAATGTGGTTAATCTGATACAATACAATCTTCCATATTTTATTGAATGAGTTATGTTTGACTATGGATGTGTTATTTTTATACCATTAAGGGTTTATGTAGAAAGTATTGACATTTCGTATGCTAGTTTTAATACTAATGTTTATGTTATGTTTAAACATGTTCATATGAGGAATGAATTGGATTTAATAAGTGACGGGTTGAGCCCTCTATAGCTCCTCGATGCATCGGTAGGTCTCGTGAGACAAACTAGTGTCTTGGCACAAGGCCTTGACAAAATCTTATTTGTATTCTTGGCACAAGGCCTTGACTATGTGGTTATGATAGTCTGTAATTATGCATTCCATAATTATGAAAGTGGTTATTGATATTGCATGGGATTATTAGACTAGTAGAATATCCATGTGAGTAAGTAAATGGAATATTTTTTTTTTATTTTTTCCATATTATGTTGAAGTTTAAGTTTAAAAAGACTTTTGTTTTAGTTATACATTGCCTTAAATGTTTATGCTTATTTTTGAAAGTTTCCTCTATATTGTTATCCTTACTGAGCATCTGAGATCACCCCTTTCTATGTTTTATTTTTTCCAGGATGTGAAGAAGTATTTTATGAATGACCTTCAGGGATAGTATGAGGGGACATGAGTGTGGTCTTTGGAGACAAGATGTTGTTGTGGATTTTCACTTTATGATGTAATGTAAACCTTATGAGTGTATCTAGTGATTCCAAGTCTACTAAACTAATCGGTCTTTCGAGACATGATCTCTTGATATCATGCCAATGTTACATATTAATGCACTGACTCTGGGTAACTGGGGTCGAGGTGTAACAATATATATGTATATATATATATTATTTTGGTAGATTTATTATGTCACATATATCATATAATTTTATTAACCCTATCCCTACTACATTCCATTTAAAGTGTAAACAAATCACATAGATTTGAGGAGGCGATAGTCCACACATCCAAAAACAAAGTTATCATATTCCCTTAAAATAAAAATAATGAATTTATGTGTTATATAATCATTAAATAATCCTAAAGGAATCATAAATATCATATATATAATATAAAAATATAAAGACAATCATGATTCTTATAACACCCTGAGATTTTTGTGAATTATTGTTTCTCAAATTAATTTATCTTTTTGATATTTTTCATTTTACATGACACTGGAAGTAGTTATATATATATATATATATATATATATATATATATATTAAAACACTAAGTCAAACATTACTTTCACACAAAACCTACTTGTATTGCGCTACATGTAATACAAACTTGGATTGTGTTACATGCAACACTAACTTAGCTTGAGATACAAGCAATACAAAACTTGGTTTTTACTTCATGCAACACTGACCTGGATTACAGTACATGAAACACTAAGCTGGAATGTGTTAAATGGAACGAAATCATCATACGATATATGGAACATCAATTCATCATACATTACATGCAACCATGACTTGTCATATGTTACATGCAACACTGATGTTTCAATGCAACATCATTTTACTGTTATAATTATTAAAATGAGATATTTATAACCTAGACCATGTTAAACATGGAATGTATAAGGAAACCCTCAAAGGACATTCCGGTTTAATAATATACCCTTTGATCGATGTGGGATGCCTTAGATTTCTGTCCCCTTGAGAAGCCCTCTCATGAAAGAAGAGTATATGTGATCTAGTGTTTCTTTGTCCAAACATGCTCAGTGGTGTCCAACATGAATATTTCCCTGATTGAAGATTTTTGCCTTGACTACACCCCTTGGAATGTCAAGATAGAAGTATCATAATTAATCGACACCCATGAAGAGATGTCATTAAGAATGATATTCACGAAAAACATATTAATCTATAAAGGAGACATAGACTAGGTGATGAAGTCTGAGGAGGAATCCATGGAATGAGGGACTGAAATCCCATCCTCCTATTTCAATAAAGTAGAATATATCACTAAAGAAGTAATGAAAGACACCTATATTTTTAAATTTGTAATGTGGGGAAATATTGTAGCTCGTCTGTAAGAGAATGATAATGAGGGTGTGCCCCAGTGGAAAGCTTTAAAAAATAGGTATCCCATGAGGAACCTAGACTGATGTGGTTATTTATTAATTTTTTTCTTTACCCTTGTCTTTTCCTATACAATTATCATTTTATATGAACATATTGGAGTGTTCTAGACACCGTTGGTGGTGGCCTACTAAGTATATATCACACTCAGTTTGGGCCACCTCTGGTACCCGAACAATCTTCATGATTGTAGGGGTAGACAAAGGGAAGCACCCATCTTCTAACATTTAATTTTTAGTACTAGGATGGAGTATGGGAGAAAAGGACCATGACTATTCTCATGATACTAGTATAGTTAGATTTTGATCTTTTTTCCTTTTGTTTAGCATGTTGTATATTCTTATAACCCTATATCCCTTGTACTTAACGTTTTATATAGAATCATGACATTATCATAAATTTTGTATCTGATATTGATTTAGATTCTTCCTGTTTATTCATATGTATGGTTTATCTTTAACTATTGGTTATTTATTACTATTTCACTACATATCATTATTATTTAACATTTTTATACATTGTGATTAAGAGGAATAGTCTCCCAACAGAAACACCCCAGGCCCTCACTGTTAGTCGGTAGCCTCTGGCATATGGGGATGCACACTTAAGGTCATGCGGAAGACCATCTCATGGAAACAATTAGTGGCTTATGATTCGGGACACTACAAAGTGGTATCAGAGATCTTTTTTCCATTTCTTTACAGTTTGGGTATTAGACATGAGACTAAGAATATGTTAGAATTTGGTTATGAGAAAATGCCTTTGTAGCTAACCCACATATATTTGATCCCAAATTTCTCATGATAGGATATTTCTGTTTTATATTGTGTTTGTTATAGTGGTACTTATTTCACTGTTGGGGGATGAACATGTTTTGTGACATTATTATTTTTGATATCATTATTATGGACTTATTTTTCCCTTGGACAGGTATGACAAGTAGGTATCATCTTATGCATCATTTTAGGCACTGGAGGATTCACATGTCATGTATTATTACCTTCCATATAGGTATATATTGTTGATTCATTTCATGTACTTCCAGTGATTGTTGTGAGTGCCTTGATTTCAATATCAAGAGATGTGATACTTTTTCTTATAGGGATAAAATAATTTGATCAATTAAAGTTTCTACATAAATTTAAATGGTTTTAACCATATATATTGATGATATCACCTTAATTAACCAATTATTCTATGTTTGAGCCACTGAACACTGGTTCTATGGGATGAAACATCAATTGTTTTGGTTACATTAATGAAAATTGTAATTTATGAAGCATGTACTACTATAATTTAAGAATAGTGATTTATTTAATAAAATAATTTTAAATGACCTGTTACATCCAGATATAAGATTTAATGGTCCAGTCATAGTTTCATGAAGTACCAATTAAAATTTATAAATAGTATGAGCCATTATTAATTGGGAATGGTGATGCATCAAAGTATACTATGATATCTATAAGCATATAAATGAGTATGAACATAAATGATTTTAAGAACATTAAAATAAATGTTAAATTCAAAATTAGGACACCAATTTCAATATAAAGGGTTTTTTCCTCAATACCATGAAATGGAATCTCTATATATAGGAACACCTTTGGTGTTATATGCGACATTTACCCTAACACAACCTTAGTAGTGGGGATTAGGTAGTCTATATTGTGACTTTTGTGACCTTTATTATCAAATACACCTAGATTTAATAGTATGAAGAGAGGTAGGGATCATTTATAGGATGTTTATGTACATTTCCTTTCCTGTTATCTTGATCCTATATTTTGTTAAGTATTATCTATGGTGTGCATTTGGAAATTGTAGAGTTATGTCATTATAAATTCCTCTAGTCATTCTCTTTAAGGGTGGTGATTACCATGATCTAGAGGTGCTTGACCTTGATCCACAAGTATCACCTCTTATAGTTCCACTAGATATACCTCTTATTTATCATCCATTGCGAAAAAAGGCTTAGTTTTGAGAGAGATTCTTTCACTTATGAAATTTGTACAAGGATCTTTGTGACCTTACCCTACCATGGTGGGGTTGACATGAGAATTTCATAAATAGAATCCTTATAATTTCTCAAGGGATGGTATACCTTAGGATTTTTATTCAAGGCCAGAGGCCAAGTCGTCGATATTAAATCATTTAAATATGCCTCCACATTGGAGGGTCAATATTTCCACCTATATGATTTGTGAATCTGTTGAATGTTGTGGGGATATCATCTCTCAGGCTGATCGTTATAAGGTTATGGTCAAGGAGGACTTCCAGATAGCCTTCTATTATTACTTATTTCTAAATATGTATATACAAGACCATGCTAAGATTGTTTATACACCTACAATAGGGTGTTATGTTTATGATAGAGTGTTCAACTCCTTTTACCAGGATTTAGTGTTTTTGACTGGCAGTGACCGATGATGAATCAACGAATGTAAGAAGGTTTGAGGAAGGTCTTTTGTACTCCATTTGATCATATGTGAATGTATTTAAGTAGAAAAAAATTTCAGAGATATTGAACCAAAACATCATAACTGAGTAGAACATGATAGAAGTTGGTAATGTGAGTCAGGGTGGTTCATCTTTGAGTTAGAGAGGTGATTCATTTGGTAGAAAAAAATGTCACTTGATTTTCATCGCGATGAACATGATACCCATATTACACACACCAATGGTTTTGTGGTGTTCTTCTAGTATGGTAGGTAAGTTCATAAGAAGCATTGATATATAAGTAACCCAATAGAGTGTTGAAATTGTGGCAGGACGGGTCACCTTTAATGTTTCTGCTGAACATTCCCTCCAGTGACTAGTGAGAAGGGATCTGTACTGACATTATATTAAGTTATAGGATATATATCCCTATATTAATCATGGATCTTGACTACCACTGGATGATCATGCTGAGGGGTGGTTATGGAAAATGTAGTTAGACATCAAAGTAACAACACAAACAGAGAGGACCTACTCAGGTTTGTCATGTTGCATCTATGGGATATGTCTCTGTACATATATATGTTGTGAAACCTACTCCTCTGGAGTAGAGTTCAGGGCCTTATACATTATGAGGTACTATTTTAATATCCTCTACTTTATTTTTCACATTATTTTATGCAGGTTCTTCACTATTTTATATCTGCAAAAAATATACATATTTTACACCTAAAAATGGAATACTTATGTGGTGTGATGACTCTCGACACACTGTTAGGGGTGGGATCAGAGAGTTTACACAAGCGTAGGGATTTCTATCTTAAGGTGTGTAGATATATCTTCTACTAGAATCTTTTTTCCCTCAAGATGATAGGTTTTTATTTCATTATTGGGATAGAATGGTTAGTTACATACCATGCCCATGTTGATCACTATCATCAAAGGGTGTTCATTACATCACTCATGGTTAGTTCCTATGTTTATAATGGAAATGGGATGTCCATGTGAGTCAATGTGGATCTGAGCATCACGGGCATGGTCGAGTGACAAAACAAGTGGATAGTCTCTTTATGAGAAATCATGGAATTAATCGTATGGAATTCCCTCTCGTAGTGGATCATTTTGGGGACTTATTCCCTAATGACTTATTTGGAATACAAATTATGAGAGGTGGAATTCACCATCGTGCTGGTTTTAGAGAGACACCAATGTTTATTTCCCCTTACATGATGGTACCAAATGAGAACTATAAGATCATGAATCATTCATAGGGCTCGGAAGATAATAATTTCATAGGACCTAGTACTTCAGCATGGAGTTCACATGTTCTTTTCACCAAAAAAGAAGATGGTACCCTCTTATTTTTCATGGATTACACCTTATTGAACCAGCTTATGTTAAATAACTTATATCTATTATCCCATATAGACGACCTCTTTAACCATATATGAGGGGTGATAATTTTATCTAAGATCAATTTGATGTTGGTCTTCAATTAGGTGTGTGTGTGTGTGTGTAACCATCATACATACCACATAAAACATTCCATAGAAGATATGAATTGTACAAATATATGGTTATTTTGTTCAGCCATATGAACGTGATAAAAGTTTTCATGGATTTGTTGAATTGTTGTTTTCACTTGTATCTGTATTACTTTATGGTAATCTTTAAGAAAGACATCATGGTGTTTTCTCATACCTGAAAACACCATGATAATCATATTGAGATCATGATAAATACACTATTGGAGAATCATTTTTTATTCTATGTTGACAAAATGGAATATTTGGATCAATAAACTCCACTTCCTAGGTCACAACATCTCATATTTGGGAATAACAATAGAACAAGAGAAGGTGAGTGTTTTTGTTTCCTAAGAATACCCAAATCATTTCTTTGACATACAGAGTTTATTGGGGTTGGATGGATTTTACATGTATTTTATTCAGGACTTTTCACACCTAGAAGTGCCTCTAATGGGATTGAATAAAAAGAGTGTCGTGTCTTTATGGTATGAATCCTATGAAGAGACCTTTAAGAATTTAAAAGGGAGAATAATTTTAAAACCTATTTTGGTTATTAAAGGGTTGGGTAAAAGATATAAAGTTCATTGTGATGTGTTAGGAATCAATTTCGTAGTAGTCCTAATGTATTGAGATTATGTTGTAGTCAATGAGTCCCTCCAGTTGAGACCTCATGAGTGGAATTACCCTACACATGACCTTGAACTAGTATTTGTGGTTGATGATTTATGTTGTTGGAAGAACAATATTTTTGGGGAGTGGCTCAATATTTAAAAATACCACAAGATTCTTCAATAAATTTCCACATAGTGTGATTTGAATCTCATGAGTAATAGGTGGGTAGAGTACCTAGAGTCGTTCGACTTTGAGCTTTCTTATACATCTATAAAGGGGAAGAAAAAAGATGATTAACGAAGTCGTAATACTTAAACACATTCCATTTTAGAGTCTAGTAGTGAGAGGTAGTTAAAGGCCCTACTTTTTGAGATGCATCTATAGGATTAGGAATATCATGGGTAGCCTATTTTAGCAACCTTAGGGAAAACATCCTCCATTATGGAATGGGTAAGGACGATAAAACTTTATGATCCTAAGTGCTTAGTTTCGAGGGAGAGTTTCTCGGGTGAGGAATCACCACATGGTTGGGTTATCAATGAGGATCATATCACACAATTTTATGGATTTTTTTAGGTGCCTGCAGACATACAAGAAGAATTGATGTGGGAATCTCATGCCTCTTTTTAGGTTATACACCCTAGGATTACCAATATGTACTAAGATGTATGTCATTTGTATTAGGATCCAGGTATAATGAGAAAAATTGACGTTTTTATTTCATGGTGATCCACCTGTCATTTTATCTATGGGTCACCCATTCATGTTCTCATAGGTCTTAATATAGAAAAGACATCCAACATTGGGTCCTCATAGTAACACAAGGTAAGGCCACTACACTAGGGGGATTTCAGTCTCAATCAAGTCTGGGGTTATAACATGTCTCATGGAGGATATCATGCTCTTAGGTAGTGTCATGATAGAGAATGATATCATGGGATTCATGGGTAAACCTTAAAGGTTATAGTATAAGAATTGGATCCTGACCCATCTCGTATCCAAGGTTATCTAGGTCAGCCTACTCACCCAAACTATTCATCTCACCCACAGTCTGACAAACCTATGTGGTCACATCTCAAGAGAAAGACTAATCACATAATATTCTAGATCATTGAGCATAATTATTATAGGGTTTCATAAGGTTAATGTCACACTATACAAGGTTTATTCAACTCATTTCAAGTCACATCTCCTCTTGGGTGTGTCCAAGGAGTCCTAGAAAAAATTTCACTAAGTCTATTTCACATTATATTAAACTTAACTACTCATTTTAAATAAAAAATTTCATTTAACTCAGTTGAACTGGTTCAATTCCTCCAGTGGCTTGACCACACATCAAATTCCTCAGAACCAACCATACAAAAATCCATAGGGTGTGTATTAAAGACCACCAACCTCTTCCATAAATCCTTCTAATTTTAATTCCAAGGGCTGGTGAATTTTCCAAGTCCCACAAAGGCCCATCCATGCTCATCCAAGCTCCACTCAAACTCAATTCATCTCTTGATCCCCAATATTAAGAGAAATATCTATAATCATTCAATTAAAACATTTCAATTGATTAAACATATAACTTAAAATATTATTAATCACTACGTCACTCAACAATGACCCCGTCGCATCAGAACCTTTACCCAGTACACATAGGTGGTCCCTAACGCACTCCTTCTATCATCCTATGCCAAATCCCTTACAAGAATCACCATTTCCAAAAATAAATTAGTTTAATTTTTTTAAAACCTATAAAATAATTCATGGTTTGATTAACCTTTTATGAAATGATCAGTGGAGGTAAGTCGATGTTGTCTTAAGATTCCCTCTCCATAGGTTGCATGAAAGACCCCTTGAAAATGGGTGATTTCACTATTCTTTGGGGAAATATTCATAAAATACCTAAATTGAAACATTCCAAATAAACATCAATATAGTAAGAATAATAGTAAATGAATACAGAAGCATTACTACGTTGATCCTTCAAAGGAAATTCCATAAACGAATCACCAAGATAATGGTGGGGAGGAGGAGGAGGAGGGGATTCATACCTCCCTACCATGTGAACGAATGAAGGGAATTAAGGGAGATTATTCTTCATAAAATCCAAGGAGAAAATTTTAATTTACCTCTTTTTATGGCCACCGAGTAGCTAGTACTAGGACTCTGATGAGATGGTGGATACAATAGATCAAAGTTTTACTTTCTATAGCCACCAGATAGATGGTGGTTTTATATAGGCTTGGTGCCTACATCCACCAGCTGACAAGTGGTTTTCTAAATTCTTAACCTCATTAGCAACCCAAACCCCTCCGGAGGCCCTCTCAAGCCCTCAGGTTAGGTCTTGAATTCCAAACCTCATAAAAACACTTATTTGATATATTAAAACCTTTGAAATTTTATTCTGTATCTAGGTTCTCAAAACAGACCACCCTACAGACAGGAAGATTAAAATCCCCTATGGAATACTCATGCATGTATGGACATGTATAGTTACACCTAGTTATACCCTAGGAATTATGTTATGGGAAGATCTTGAAAATAATTTGATAATTATAACAGTGGCTTAGTTGGAGTATGTGAATCCATGGTGGTGTCTTGTATTGAAAGTCTTCCAGGTAATAGTTGTCAAACTAAATGTCCTGGTGATGAGAGAAAAATAGTGGTTCAAGTGTAAGATAATGTGAATCTCAAGGATTTTTGTTGAAGGGGAGGACCAAATGTTTAGTTTTTAGTATGAGGGGATGATAGTAGGGTGTGAAAACACAATCCCAGATCAGTTTCCAAAACCATTGGTGAGTGAAATATAATATTGGATGGGATACTACTACTATCACTAATTGGTTTTAGGATGGGACCCTAGAATAGATTATGTGTTTGTCCAAGAAGGTTTGGGACAAGGAAATTAGATCCAAATAGTTTGATCCTAAGAATCTAAACTAGACTATCCCTTTAAATATTCATATGGTTTCACATTTTCATTATTCTCATTTTCCATCCTTCTCTTTAGGTTAGCCTAATTTCAATACGAGTGATTAACTCTTTCTAGAGGAATAAAAACCTCCTTTTCCTGATAATTTGAATCAAAATCCTCACTAGGTGAAGGATATTTTGCGACATCCCTGAATTCTTGGCACACATGGTCAATCATGCCTCTAAAATTATCTTTAATCCCTACTAAATATCATAAACAAGGGGTTTGGTGTAATGGAAACATATATGTTTCCTATGTTCTTAAATAGAATCCCCTTAATCCTCTTCTGATATACTCCCCTACAACTTATTACCATGAAATCCATTATCAAAATCCTTTTTCATCTAATATAGATTGTAAATCCACTTCCTTAAATCTGAAATATCCACTTCCTTCATTGAAGGAAGCTTGTGTAGGGTCTAAGACTCCTAGCCCCTTTCAACACCAAAACAATCCCTTGCACCTAAATTTTTTTGATAATCCATAAACTACCCAATTATCAATGCATCATACTTGTAGTTTCACACAACTGCTTATTCTATTGTGCTAATTTTAGTAACCCTATGACATTCCACTGATGATCCACCCAAAATCCCCCTTCAACAATTGTAAATAATATTCCCATAACTATGAAATTATAATAAAAATCTATCCAAGATTTCAAAAATGTCCTCTAATACCTATATTCACCCTCTAATTTAATCTAAACCTATTCGATAGGCATCCTTCAGTGGTCAACTTCCATACATAGAAGATAACTAAGGGATTCATAATGGTCATTGTCATTTGGTCAATGTACAAAAACCACCCAATAGAGTTTCCCAAGATCTATATGGTGGTCATCAATTAAATAGAAGAGGGAGACATGGTAACTGAATTCAAATAAATATTTTGAATGGGCCACACTTCATGAGAAGATCAAAAGACCATATTGAAATGACCAGTTAGAGATAAGCCTAATGTTGAGAGGGTGGTGAATCAGTTTTGGGGACTTTTTAATCCAATTACAATTTATTATCCCTTTTCATCTTAGACCTGTTATGATCTTGATTCTGTTAATCTCATTTTCCCTACCACGTGCATGTTTTTGAAAGCAGTAAAAGATAACACGTGGTATTTTTACAAGGTTCAACTCAATCAGAGTAGCTGGTAATTTTAATGCATGGTGATGACTAGTACATGGATTCTCTATGATAATATAGTATCAATTTACATTAGGTTTTTTAAGAGACAATCCTTTATCCATTAAGGGTCCCTGTACTTTAAGAGGGGATAATTGGGACAATGTTTCTTCCCTAAATTGCTTATGACCTGGTCCAACTTTCAACTCTTCGCTGGTTCTTTATACTACCTATTAAGATATTATTCACCATATTAGTAAGGTATTTTGTAACAGTCATAAATTAATTCACCTAATGGGACTATTTTTTGATGTCACAGTGCTACTTTATTCTTCCACTTATTCATTTTTTACTTTCTCATCAGAAGGAAAGCAACCCTTCTTCATATTCCCAGCAAAAAACTAAAAGTTTCACTTATTCTTATTCAATCAATAACAATTATATAAATATGGTGTTTATTATTAAACTTAATTCTTCTAGAACTAAATGATAATAAACTGATTATAGATTTACTAATCACTAATTCTACCTCTGGTCTTTGACCCACAATAATATAAATAGAGTAATGATGTATTTATCTCATTCTTTTTCAGTGTGAAATAGACTACAATGAATATTCATATTCCTCCCATCTAGAATCACAAACCTAGTTTATGATTTTTGAAATACTAAATTTCAGCTCAAAAAAGGCATCATATCAATTCTTTCTCTTTGATAAAATATCAACAGTGAATGCAGTATCGATTTTCTGATATTTTTCACAATAAATATCGAATATAGTTCATATCTACTTCTGGATCAATCAAGTTTAAGACAAATTATCAATCTTTCTTCCAAAGAAATCTTGACCATAGATAATCCACATCAAATCACTATTTCTTATGATATAAAATTCATGCAATTGTTGCATGGAACTTCTATGTAATACCCTAACACATATGAAATATTATTTTTTTTATTTTATATTCTATTATTCAAATCATTATAATGTGTTGTATCAATGCAAGTATGCATGATTTTATTCATGTATGTTTAGTCATGTGGGTTCACTACCTCTTCATTATTGAAAAACGTGTGTGTTCACAAACACTATCCAGTAATATATCACCTTCACAAGAGTTTTTATTCATTCAATTATTCATGTACACATGCACAAAGTTCAGTTATTCTGTTTTGTGTGAAAATAAATATGTTTTTTTAGATGTTAATACTCTTTACCCATGTAGTTCATGGGATATTTTCTTCTTCATGAAGTGTACACTGATTCATCTCCATGTGAGCTATGGTGTGGTTCAAGCTTAATGAAAGAAAGTTTTCTTTGTGCAAGACTATTCCTATTTATGTAATATTTTATACACATATCATCATCTTCACACAACACAGATAGATTATTGTAGATAATGTTTCACCTTTGAGACATGTTTTTTGACCTTAGAACCTGTGGTGGTGGAAATTGCAGAAAACAGCCCCCAACCAATGAGATGAGGATCACCGAATAAACAGACAGGTGCAAAATAATTTTTACAATAGAAAATTAATGTTCAATATGCTTCAATTAATAAAAAATTGAAAAATGGACAACAGCGATTAACCAAAACAGTGGATAGCAATGCAGTGGAAAGTAAAACAAGAAAAAGAAACCAAGATTTACATGGTTCAGAACCCTTTTGGGACCTACTCCACAACAAGAACACCACCACATGTGTTTTATTATTAAATTCTCAAAAAACCATTACAAAAGGAGATGAAAATACCAAAAAATTCTACCACCAGTAATCAATCCATATGGATTCAAAAGGTATTCAAAAAAGGCACAAATCTGAACCAATGAGGGTGAAATACTCACAACGTCGGAACTATCTTGGTCTGACTATCCAGAACTCTTAAACAGGAGCTTTGGAGTCGACACAAGACCGGAGAACCACAAATCTAGAGGTGCGATGGACCAAAGAAAACTCTGGATCTTGAACTGCCATGTAGGAAACCATGGATATGGATCAAAAAATTCCAGATCTGGTACCACACGATGAAAATAACACCAGATCCTGAGCGATGCACCCAGAAACCTTAGATCGGAGTCTTGTTGAATGAAGCGTTGTGGAAGAGGCAAATATCCAGAAATGCGAGGGGTTTCCATTATCATTATAGGGTTTCTCCCATGATGAAACCAATGGAAATGATAGGAGTTTTCTAGTGATGACACCATCGGCACAATGAAAACTCTCTTCTCCAACGACGAGACCGGTGGTGCGATGAAGAAACGCAAATCTCTCAAAACCTCCTGCTCCAGACGGTGCTACCTGCCAGGGAAAAGAAGAAGAAACACAAAAAAACCCTACAAACAGTGTTATGTAACTGCAAATCTGACCGGGTGGCCATGATGAAAAGAGTTGTGCCCATATGGATGGCTAGCAATAGAGAAGATTAAAAAAATAAGAAATACATGTATTAATAAATAAAAGAAAATGGCATCGGCATCGACAATTTAATATGGAAATAAAAAAATAAAAAATCTCCACTATTTTCATATAAAATTGGTGATGTTATTGCACCTACTGTTTTTCAATAGGATCCAACTTCAACATATCTAATCAATTCTTGAACTTGGATAAAGTCACAACCTTAGTCAAACTATGATCTGGATTTTCATCCATGTGTATCTTAGTGACAAACACTGCTCCACTTTCAATAACTTCTCTAATAAAATGTAGCCTAATATCTATGTGCTTGGACCTACCAAAGCATACTATTTTTTAGACAGATAAAGGGAATATTGAGAATCACAATTCAATGTAATAATATCATTACTAATACTATGTTTAGAAATCAAACCCTTATTCCATATGGCTTCTTTAATGGCTTTTGTCAGTGTAATGTACTCGGTTTTAGTGGTAGATAGGTCCACCATCGACTGCATATTGCACTTACATGATATAGGTCCTCCACATGAAATAAAGACATAACCAGTTAGATATTTCCTAGTATCAACACTTCCAGCATAGTTAGAATCAACATAACCAGTCACTAATTCAGATGAATTAAAATTATTACCATAGAAAATTGAAAGAGATGAAGTAGAAGAAATGTACCTCAACAACCATTTAAGATCATTCCAATTAGGCTTTCCCAAATATTCTATAAACCTTATCAAAGTACAGATAGTGAAAGAAACATCTGGTCGAGTACAAATCATAGCATAAATAATAGTACCCACTACATTAGCATATGGGATTCTACTCATGTATTAAATATCTGAAGCTATAGAAGGTTACTACGATAAAGAAAATTTAAAATGATGACATAAAGAAACACTAACTGGCTTCAAAGAATCAAACAAGTATTTCTTAAGCACTTCAAGAATATAGGAACATTGAGATATATACATAAGTCTATTCTTCATATCCCTAATAATTTCCATGCCCATAATTTTCTTAGCACAACCTAGGTCTTTCATTTTAAAAGTCGGATTCAATTTCATTTTCACATGGGTGATTAATTTCTTGTTACACCACATAAGTAACATGTCATCCACATAAATCAATTAATAAAGCATTCAATTTTTTAACTTATTTAAAATATACACATGCATCAAACTGACTCCTGCTGAAACAATTTTCAAGTATAAAATAATCAAACTTCTTGTACCATTTTCTAGAAGCTTGTATTAATCCATATAATGATTTATTAAGTAAAAAAACTTTATTATATTTAAATTCATGTTCAAAACCACTAGGAAGTTTCATGTATAACTTTTCATCTAAATCCCCATGAAAGAAAGTGTTTTTGACATCTTGTTGTTCTATATGAAAATCTAAATGGGACGAAAATGCAAGAAGAATTCTTATAGAAGAATGTTTCTCTACAGGAGAAAAAATTTCTAAGTAATCAATTCCTTCCCTTAGAATGAATCCTTTGTCTACAAGACTAGTTTTAGATTTAATTTTATTCTCTTCAGTATTGTCTTCTTTCGTTTTGTAAATCCATTTACAGTCAATCACCTTGAAAGTATGTGGTTTATTAACTATGGACAAAGTATGGTTATTTCTTAGGGATTTCATCTCTTCTTCCATAGCTGAAATCCAATGCTTAGAGTTTCTTTCATTGATAACTTGATTGTAGATTTCGGGATCTTCTACAGCAAGATTTGTCACCACATTGAAGGCAAAGGCAACCATGTCAGCATGGTTGTACCTAGGAGGAGGTCTAATAACTCTCCTATGCCTATCCCTAGTGAGATGATAACCCCTAAGGTCACTGGGAGCTCCACCATTAGGAGAATCATCAGAATCAGACCCATATTCTGGTGCAGGTTAAGATAGGGGAACCTGAGAGGTAGAGGGAGTCTCGACAAGATACTCTCTAACACTGGGAGGATCAACCTCAATATCCATCTTCTAAGAAGGACCCTCACTATCATTAGTGGGAGGCTAGACTCTAGCATGAAAGAACTCTTGAAATACCACATCCAAACTAATTATTCACTTTTTAAAGACGGCTTTATCTACCCAAATATTATATCCCTTCACCCCAGTAGAATATCCTATGAAGATGCACTTGTTGGCTCGGGAATAAAGTTTATCATCCTTGACAGGAGCATAGGCAGCACACCCAAACACTCTAATATGTCCATAGGATGGGGGTTGATTGCTCCATAATTCAATCAGAGGATTAAAGTCATTTTCTGATGAGGTGTACCAATTTATTAAGTAAACTGTCGTAGTGATAACTTCTTCCCAGAAGGATTTGGGCAGGCCTGATCATGAATGCATGCTACAAACTTACTCAATAATTTTACGGTTCATATGCTCAGCTAGACCATTATGCTGAGGAGTGTGACTCAAAGTTCGGTGTATCTAAATTCCCTCATTCCTAGAATACTTTATAAACTCAGTAGAAAAGTATTCAAGACTATTTTCAGTCCTTACAACTTTCCACTTTCTCCCATATTTATTTTCAACAGAGGCTTTCCATGTTTTAAACACCTCGAAGACTACGTTAGATTTATTTTTCAAAATATAGACCCAGACTTTCCATGAAAATTCATCTATAGAAGTGACAAATTAGGAGCCTCCACCATTGTAGGTTGTCCTAGCAAGTCCCCCACAAATTAGAGTGAATGTACTCAAGTGGGTAACTAGCTTTAAAGCAGGACCTATGAAAAATAACTCTTTTATACTTACCCATTACACAAACTTCATAAAAGGGTATGTTACTCAGTGTAGCTTGAGTGAGAAGTCCTTATTTGCTCAATTCCTCTAAGCCTCTAGCACTCGCATGCCCTAGTCGCTTATGCCAAAGAATAGTGTAGTCATTACTAGTGACATAGGTGTTTACCAACTTCTTGATGTGTGTTCTTCAATCCAATACATAAACCCCATTCAGCAAGGAGCCTCTAAGAACTCTACGAGCTCCCTGGGAGATTATAAGACAAACATAATTAGACATAAAGGAAAAAATCTCTGATCAAGAACACCTAATGAGATGAGATTTTGGTGTAAATTTGGATCCCATCTCAAATCCAACAAGGTGACAAGATAATGGTCTAAGATCTCTCAAATAATAGAGCCTCTACCAATAATGCAACATCTCTTTTTTGTAGCCTAGAACAACCTCTCCTTCAACTCCCTCAATCAAACTAAAAAAATAACTCCTATCTAGGAACATATAGAAAGAACATCTCGATTCTAACACCCACTTGGCATCAAGAGTATCACAAGACACACACAACACCTCGGCACTTTCATAGCCCTGGTCAGCAAAGAAAGACTGATCAATAGATTCATTAGAAGGCATACCAGATTTCAATTTGGGGCATCTGGGTTTTATATTCCTAGGTTTCCCACGGTGGAAACAGATAACCCCCTTTGTTTTGGATTTAAACCGATGTTCTTGAAACTGGCTATGTCTTTTGCTACCATTCCTACCATTACCTTTCTTCTTCCCTCGAAACACCGAACAACCCCTCAAATTTTGACCCTCGACTTTAGGTTTAACCTTAGACTTGCTACGCAACTCACATAAAATCAAGGAAGAATTGACCTCCCATAAGGTCAAGAAGTCTCTTCCAAACATTATATCATCAAAAAGGTGTTCATATGAACTGTCTTGGGAAATTAAAGGTATAATTTTTGGTCCTCTTCTTCAATATTGACATTTATATTGGCTAGTTATAATAGGATTTTATTGAATCCATCAAGGTGTGTCTGGATGGCCATTCCAAGACGCATCTTGAAAGTATAAAATTTTTGCTTCTTATGTAAACAACCGATTAAATAGATTTTCATATAATGTTTTTCAATCTTGGACAAAATACCTACTGTAGAAGTCTCATACACGACTTCTTGCAAAATTGTATTGCCTAAAGACAAGGTCAAAGATCTATGGACTTTTAACAAAACGTCCATAGGGACATCTGAATAGGTCGTCATAGTCTGTCCATTAGTAGACAGACTCACATGGGGTTTCTTAGGTCTGAAAAGGGAATCTTTCAGCCCTTTGGGACTAACAAGGTTCGCATTTTTAAGCACCATAAATTAAAGTCATTATTTCCATCATATTTTTCTATTTTGTATTTTGCATATGCCATGGTTTATTCAGAGGCTCTGATACCACTTTTTGGTGGGATAAATTGCAGCAAACACCCCCCAACCAATGAGTTGAGGATCACCAAATAAAAAAATAGGTGCAAAATAATTTTTACAACAGAAAATTAATATTCAATACACTGTAATTATTACAAAATTAAAAAATAGACAACAGCGATTAACCAAAACAGTGAACAAAAATGCAGTGGAAAGTAAAACAGGAAAAAGACACCAATATTTACTTCTTTCGGAACCCTTTTGGGCCCTACTGCAATGCAAGAACACCACCACATGCATTTTATTGTAAAATGATCAAAAACACATTATAAAAGGAGCTGACAACACCAATATATTCTACAACCAGCAATCAATCCATATGTATTCAAACAGTATTCAAAAAAGGTAAAAATCTGAACCAAAGAGGGAGAAATACTCACAATGCCGGAACTATCTTGGTTCGGTTATCCAGAACTCCTCAACAAGAGCTTTAGAGTTGATCCAAGAGAGGAGAAGCACATATCTAGAGGTGTGTTGGACCAATGAAAACCATAGATTTTGAACTGTCGTGTAGGAAACCACGGATCTGGACTAGAAAATGATGGATCTGGAGACACATGATGAAAATAACATCGGATATTGAGGGATGCACCCAGAATCCTCAGATTGGAGTCTTGTTGAACGAAGTGTTGTGGAAGATACAAATATCCAGGAACACGAGGGGTTTCCAGTGGTGTATATAGGCTTCTCCTATGATGAAAGTGGCGAAAACGATGGGGGTTTTCCAGTGATGAGACTAGCAGCACAATGAAAACTTTCTTCTCCAATGATGATACTAGTGGTGTGATGAAGAAATGCATATCTCTCAAAACCTCCTACTCCAGACAGCTCTGACTACCATGGAAAATAAGAAGCAACACAAAACAACCATAACGATAGCGGTGTGTAACCGCACATTAGATCATGTGGCCATGATGAGAAGTGTGGTGCCCATTTGGACGGCTAGCAATGGATCAGATTAAAAAATAAGAAACGCATGTATTAAGAAAATAAACGAAAACGACAGTGGTAATTTAATATGGAAATAAAAAAAATTAACAAAATGAATAATAAATTGTAAGAGTTACTAGGATAATTTTCCAAGCATGAAATCCAATGTAATTTAATGAACCAATAACAAATCTCCAAGAATCACCTTTGAAACATAAACTCTACAAACTGTTTCTATGATTCCTTAGATTATAATACTTGAGAACTTCATCTGGTGTGTGGCCTCTCAGACCGCACACCCCTCATAATTTCATTGGCAGCCAGAGGTAACCTTGAGACCTCTTTTCATGACTCTTCATCTTGGGTGGATAATTAAGCATTATAGAACAATTTTCAGCTCTTGTTAAATCTAACTGGTAGCGGAAACCCTTGGGTCTCCCTCTAAAATAACATAAGACAGTTTGAGGTTCACCTTCTCTCCAGGATCAACGATCTCCACTTTGTTGATGTTGAACTGGAGACTATTAACAGAGACATTCACCACGTAGAGTTGGATTTGGAAAATGACGGGGCTGAAACTATTTTGTGGAGTGACGGTCTAAAAAATAAATGTTTCCCAAGTTGTTGCTGAAGCATGAATTTGCTACTAGAGAGTAGTCCCGGATCAAGTGGCTTTATGAAGGTGATCACAACACGGCATATTTCTACATATGCATCAAGAAAAATTCATATTTTCCAATCCTAATGTGTCAATGGATGATGGATCCTATTCAAATGACAGAGATGCAATAGAGAACTTGGCTAACATCCACTCCAGGTCTCTATTGGCTGATTTGATCCCCCCTAGGGAAGGTGGCTACCTAAGTGGCTCCTCAGGTTTGTTTGACATTGTTCCCTGCTTGGAGTCAGAAGCAGTTAATGGTATAATGCAAACTCCCCCTGATGAGGATGAAATCTGAGAGGTTGTTTGTTCCATTAACCATGTTAGTTCCCCTAGCCCAGATTTTTTCTTACCTCCTTCTACATAGCAGCCTATGATACAGTGAAATAAAGTATAATAAGTGATGTGAATGCCATTTTTCAAGGAGGAAACATTCCCTGTGTGGCGTGTGCAACCAAACTGGTGTTAGTTCCCAGGGTCAAGGACCCCTTCTCTGAATCACCACCTCCCAATTAGTCTATGCAATGCCTGCTATAAATTCTTGGTTGTCATTCTGAACTCAAGGTTGGCCCACTTTCTCTTGAGATGGGTAGCTACGGAACAACACAGTTTTGTGAAAGGTGGATCTATCCAAGTATGTATTGCCTTGGACTAGAAAATTATAAGTGACATCAACCTAAAAATACCAGGTAGTAATGTGGTCATCCAACTTCATATAAGTAAGGAATATGATAGAGTGGAATAGAGTTTTATCATCAGGGTCCTTGCCATAACGGGCTTCACTACTTGGGTTATTGATCTTCTTTTTCGATTATTTAGTTTCCTATGGATGGAAACTTCATTTATGGGAAATTAATTTGGTTTCTTCAAATCTGTTAGATGATTGAGTTAGGGGGACCCTATTTCCCACTCTCTCATTATTATTACTCATGATTTTCTCAATTTCTATATTAATCATTGCATTGTAGTTGTCATAGTTACCCCCTATAAAAACAATCTTTCCTTTGGGGGTGTTTCTCACATGATGTTTGCAGATGATATCATCATGTTTGTCAGTGGTAGTTAAACATCTATTTAGGGGGTTAATTAGGCTCCTGAGATTTATTGTGGTTAGAGTGGCCAAGTAATTAATCATGACAAGAGTCTTTTCTTTTCTCCCACCAAATACTTGGAGAGTTGAACAAGTTTTTTAGAGTCTAGTATTGGTATACACAAAGTCTCATTTCCTATGACATACCTAGGTTCTCCAGTTTCCCCAGAAAATCTCTTTATCAAACACCTTGACACAGTTACTGATAAAATCACTGGTTGTATCCTCAATTGGAAGAATAAATTCATATCTTTTGGTGGGAGAATTATGTTGATCAACTAAATTATTTCTTCCATATCCATGCATATATTGTATACTCTCAAGGTTCTAATGAAAGTGAATTCTAATATTGAATCCACATTGATATCCTTTTTATGGGGCGGTAAACTCCAAAATAAATTTTATTGGGCTTACTGGAGTAAGTTGGAAAAGACTGTGGAAGAAAGGGGTCTTAACCTTATAAGTGTATTTGGATCCATGAATGATCTACATGCCAAGATTTTTTGGGAGTTACTTGAGGAGAAATATTTATGGGGAAGGTACATGCAAAGAACGTATGGCTTTGTGGGGAGCACTTCTACATTTAAACCATCCAAAAAATTTAAGTTGGTGCGGCCTTATCTACCTCTTCTTCAGCAGCACACCTGATGGATTGTTGGAAAAGGGGACATCAAATTTTGGAAACATAGATGGTCATTGAATAAAATTCTTAAACATCATAAAATATTATACTACATCATATATGTATTTTAATATTAGTTGAAGAATTGTTCAAAAATGGTGGCTTCTTCCAATTGGCTATCAATAATTGACAACACTCAATACTTCTTAGGTTTTTCCCTTGAGAACTTTATTCACCTTGAATTACCTAAATTTTAAGAAAAAATAAAATAAAATAAAGGATTTAAGGGAATAAGGTGGATCCTTTTTTGATTCTCAATTTTAATTGAAATGTTCAGATAGTTTTCTCAAACAAGTTGTACCATTTCCTCTAGTATTTATGCTTGCACATCTGAACTTATGTTCTAATTTATGTAAGGGAAGCATAGATCTTATCATATTCTCTTCTACTTTATGTGGGGATTTTTTCTTCTTAACAACCTTCATGGATGATTCATTATTAATACTCTTAATGACTGCTCTTGTTTTAGTATAATAGTTAAAAAAATCTTTTGTAATATGATAATATCCCTTAAATCTATCACATAGAATTCATTTGACACAATATTTTACTTTTGTTAAAAAAACTCTCATGTACTTTGCCTTCATTATGTGGGGTCTTTTATTTTCATTTTACACTGGGATTAGCTTATGCATCTTCCTTTTTCCTTATCCTTTCCAAATATTTTTTCCAGATAACTAACATGTCATTAGGAACTATGGTAGCAATTTTTGATCTACCACATGGGTTCTTCTAAGTTCCATCCTTTTTATTTGTTCATTTGGATGAAGAAATTGTTATTAACTTCGTGGATCTAGAATCAAAGGTCTTATTTGGACTCTTGCCTTAAATCTTATTAAGATAAATTATGTTCACAGTATTTCTCTGATTTCTTCCCAATGTAGATTTTTCATTCCTAGCCAACTCTTATGATCTCCTTTTCTCATATTCTTTGGATATATGTTGAGATGTGCATGCACCAACCTTGTGATCACAATAATTTCATACATCGCATATGTTTAAATGATTTCAAAAAAATTTCTTTGTATATAGATTCTTCTAGACATGTAGATGTTACTTTTTCTTCCCTAGATTTCCCCCTTGAGATTTTCATCCTTTGTTCTTTTTCATTTTTGAGGATTATACAAAAAAAATATGATGCACACTGCCCAAATCTATTGCAACACCAACATTCCTATAAAACATGATGTCATTATACCTTCTATATAATGTTGTTGGGTCTTTATCATGATTTTTTGTTCCCCTTTTGGGGAGACATATTCTACATTATTTTTCTTATCAACCATATTCATGGTGGTATACTTCTTCTCAACTTTCTTGGTCCATACTTTCTCAAAAAAATCCAACTTACGATATTTATGGAAACAGATTTAGAAACATTAGTACAAGATGATATGAATGGTAACTTTTTCTTCATATCATATTGATATAGATATTTGAATGAATTCATGTCCTTCTTATCACATGTTATAGTTCTTTAAAACTTAGAATCCTCAAATGAGCATTGACTACCAGCATCAAATATCTTCTTATTTTATAAATTCTCAATATATCTCTTCTCAAGATTGGAAAAATGAACTTCTAAATATAATCATTTTATATTGAGGATTATTTTATAATCTTTAATCATAATCATATTCTCTTAAATATCCTTCCTCATTCTTTCAACTTCATCTTCATGTAGCTTAATTGTTTCTGAATCAAAGAGTCAAGTTCCTTAATCTTCTTGGACATCTCTCCCAATTTTAAAACCTTTAAATTATTGTTATTTTTTAATTTCTCTTCAAGTTAATGAATACTTTCTTCTAGATTATTCTTGAATCCCTCTTTCTCTTTAAATTATTTGATCCATTTTGAGGAATATATTTCAAGTTCCCTATTTTTTTATTCACAGGTTCCAATCTATCTTAAGAGCTTTAAACATTTAGTAATTTTTTCATGTAAGAAATTCCCCAAAACATAAGATTTTCCTTCCAGATGGGTGATATCTTCCAATATACATTGAAATAATCCACAAAAAATAGAGACTATTTTTGTGGGAGCACTATATATATTATCACATAATCTGTCAACTGATATCTCTTGAGAGGCTGAAGATTGATCACCATCACCACTTATACTACTATATTTTTTAGGATTGTTTTAAAAGGAACTAACACATACCTCATGATTACTTTATCTATAAATATTTTCCATATTCTTGGTGGATAATTAAGCCACATACTCTTTAACTTCCAAGAATGATATATATTCATTGGTTCCATGTCATGGAGATACTAATACTTCCTCTTCTTTAGACAAGACATACTTGCTCTTCATATTTCTCCTCTCTTTCATTTTCTTGTTCATCGTGGTTTTGGTAGATATAGACTTCTTCTCATAGTTTAATGAGTATTCTCTAAAATTTAACTTCATTATAAACTCAAGATAGAAAATCTGATATTCAAAAGAGAATAACTTCACTATAGATAATCCAACAGGGGTGAACCTATGCTCCGATACCACTTGAAAGGCCTGTTTTTGGGATATGCCAAACACCGAGGGTGGCGATGAATTAGTGTTAGGGAATTTTTGAACCAATTAAATGTTTTTATCCCTTTACTGCTTAGACCTGATAGGATCATAATTCTATTATTCTCATTTACCTATCACATGCAAGTCTATGAAAGTAGTAAAAGATAACACATAAAAATTTTACAAGTTTCCTTACTCAATCAGAATAGCTAGTTCTTTCCTTGTATAGTAATGTCCAGTACACAAATTCTACACTATATTATAGTATAAATTTATAGTGGGTTTTCTAGGTGTAAATCATTTATCTAGTGTGGGTTCCTAAAACATAAGAGGGGGGAATGGGGACAGTACTTCATCCCTTGACAGGTGATGACATGGTCCAACTTGCAGCACCTCTCTGGTTCTTTATACCGCCTTTCAAGGCATTCTTCACCTTCTTAGAAAGTTATTTTGTAATAAAAATAAATTATTCCACCTAATGAGGATATTTTTGGATGTCATAGTGCTAATTGTTTCTTCCCCTTCTTCACCTGTTACTTACTTAGAAGTAGGAAACATCCCTTCTTCTTCTTCCCAATAGAAAACTAAAAGATGCACTTTTTCTTCTCATATCATTAATAATGATATGAATATGGTGTGGATTGATAAACAAAATTTTCCATGAGACAAATGATAATAAACTAAATATATAATTTCTAATCATAACTTCTAACTTTGATATTTAACACACAATAATATCAATAGAGTAAAAGTTTCATGATCTCTTTGTTCTTCAGTGAAATACAGAATGCATCGAATATTTTTCTTCTTCTTCCTGGCTAGAATCAGAAAACTAATTTGTGATTATTGAAATGCTGAATATTATGTTAAAAAAGAATCATCACAATTATTTATTTTCAATACAATATATATAGGCAATGTAGTATCAGTTCTATGACTTTTTATACAAGAAATATGGAATAAATTTCAATATCAGCTTCTCAGTCAATCAAGTGTTTGGGAAAATTATTATTCCTTATTCCAACAAAATCTCAGCCTTAGTTAATTAACATGAAATCACTATTTTTTGTGATATAAACTTTATGAAATTATTTCATGGAACTTCTCATTAAAATTCTAACACATATAAATTATTCTTCTTGTTTTTGTGTGTGCTTTAATTCAAATCAAGATTATGTGTTGTATCAATGCATGTATGCATTTTTTTTCTTCATATAAGTTTGAGAATGTGGGTTCACTACCACCTCCTTCATGTAAACTAGGTGTGTACACAAAATTTCCAATAATATATCACATTCACATGAGTGCTTATTCATTCAACTATGCATGCACACATGTAAATTTTTCACTTATTCTATTTTCCACGCAAACCAATATATCTATTTTAGATGTTAAGGCTCTTCGCGCACATAGGTCACGAGATCCTCTCTTCTACATGAAGTGGTGTACACTGCTTCTTCTTCACGTGAGTTTTGGTAGGATTTTTTAGCATAAGGGGTGTTTTTTAGTTTAAGGGGGAAGAGTTTTCATTAATTGGGGAAAGGGGGTAGTGCAGCACCACCTCAAGTGGCACTTTTCCCCCACCCAATTTACACACCCCACCCCCTTTTAATATATATATATTATTAATTATAAACAAATATAATAAATATAATTGTAAATATAACAATAAATATAATAAATATATAATTTTAAATATTTATTATATTTATTATATTTATTATATTTATATATTATTATAAATAAATATATTATAAATGTAATAAATCTATTATAAATATAAAATATTATAAATATATAATTAAAAATATAATAAACAAAATAGACATATAATTATAAATATAATGAATATATAATTGTAAACATAATAAATATATAACTGTAAATATAATAATAAATATAATAAATATATTATAATAAATATAATATAAATATAATAAATTTATTATAAATATAAAATAGAATAATTATAATAATAATTATAATAAATTTATTATAAATATAATAAATTTATTATAAAAATAAATTACAATAAATATAGAATTAAAAATATAATAAATATAACAAATACATTATAAATCTACATATATATATTATAAATATAATAAATATAAAATAAATATAAAATATTATATCTTTAAAATATTATAAGTTTATTATCTCTCAAAATTATATACACTTATATAGAACGGTTTTAATAATTAATTAGGTTTATTTATAACTGTAAGACCCCATCCTTTTCTGGAGAAATCTCTCACATGTTTCCAGGTACATTGTGTCGTTATTAAGTACCTTTGGGTTGGGGTATGACCTGGAGTGTGTTTGGGTGAATTTTTTAAGGAACTTGGGAAGATAAGAGATTGTGCACAGTTTGCGCATGATTTGGCCAAACTGTGCACAAGCTAACCGTGTAGATAGTGGACGTCGGCACGATTGGTGCATGGTTTACCTAACCGTGCACCATCGAGCCATGCAGGTAGTGGAAGACTGCATAGTTGGTGCACAGTTTGGCCTAACCGTGCGGCCTCCTAGGTGAAACTGTGTGTGCAAAGCATTTTAATCTGAAAATCGTTTTTAAAACCACCCAAACCCCTGAAACCTCTCTAGTTCGACCGAGGCTCAGGCTTGAAAATTTATGGGTGATCATAGATCCTTTTAGAGGGATTCTAATGGAATCCAAATTCTATTAATCGAGATCAAAATCCCAGATTAAAGATATGTTCGTGTTCTGGTTTGTAGATTTCATCATGTTGCTTCCCTCGTTCATTCCTCTATCTTTCTTGATCTTTTCATGGAAGATCTCCACCATTTCCATGGATCTAAACTAATGGGTTGCGATCTAGATCTAGGATTGTGGATCTAGATCTAGATTTTGAATATCATGATGATTTTAATCTTAATTTTTATTTAGGTACTTAGATCCGAAGCTTGATCGATGATGTTGTGTCGCTCAAATTTTGGTTATTTTCATTGGGCTAACTTCCATCAATTAACTAAGGTTGGTGGTCGAAATCGAACTCCCATAGTCATGAATATGATATGTGAATGAAAGTTTCTGAATTTTATATATTCCCTTGATGACTGATTTCCTAAATTGGAGTAATTGGGAATTAGAAAGTTGACTTTGTGATTTTCCTTGGTGATTAATTGATAATTGAATCACGGAACAAACGAATGGGGTTTCCCAAATTGATATTTGTTTTTGAAATTGATTTTGGGTTGAGATATTTTCTTTGAGATATTGAATTGATTTTGATAAGATAATTAATTAGGGAAATTAATTATGAAATGATTTTTGGATATATAAGATAATTAATTATAAGAATTAATTATGTTCCATAATGTTGATCAAATATAATTAATTGTGAAGAATTAATTATGAAAAGTAGATATTTGATATGGATAATTAATTTTGAAGAGTTAATTATGGAATTATAATTGTGTTGATTGATTAATTAATTGATGAATTAATTAATGGATTATGTGCTTAGTTAATTTTTGAGTTAAATAATGGCCTATGAAATGTTTAACTAATCGATGGATTAATAATGGAATTGTGTGGAAAATTCTTATGAAATAAAGAATGATTAAATGGATGATATTTTTGTGGTTCCAGACATGGTGTTGTAGACCAATTAGGAGTTGGGACTTGCAAAATTGTGTTCCTCCGAAATTCTTATCCAGTCATGATATTATGGGCTGCTGGACATGACGACCTACACCAAATGAGAAAACGAGTGCAAGGCATGACGACCTACACTCAAATGAATGATAATAATGAAGGATGATTCAAATGAGACTGTGGTGCTTGAAATGAATTTCAACACCAAATGAATGATTATTCAAATAAGATTATGGTGTTTCACATGACATTCAACACCAAATGAATGATAATAATGAATGATGGTTCAAATGGAAAACATGAGTTTAAACTGGGCATAATGTGATGGTTAAAGATAAAATGACAATGTGATAACTGTTTAATTATGACCTGTATTTATTACTTCATAAAACTACATACAATATATTTTACTGGATTTTTTTTAGACACTGTTGGTGGTGTCCTACTGAGTCGTACTCCCACCCTATTTGGGTCGCCTAATCAACACCAGAGCAGAATTTGTTATTGTAGGACATGATAAGGGAAAGGCCCTGGGATAGGTTGATGTTTGGGATTGGAGCATGGGAGATGGAACTGAACATGGTTCAGGATTCACCTGGGAGTTGTTGTGTCTTTACATTTAGTTGCATTGTTGACACTTGACACTTGCATTGTCATAACATATTTTACCTTTTAGTTGAGTGTTGTATTTTTTTGTGTTGGATATCATATGACATGGTATTGTTCTGGTTATTTATATGTTTCCACACTTGGTTATTATTTTTTTCTTCTGTTGGTATTTTATTCTGTTAAAAGAGGGTATAGTCTCCCCAAGACTGACTTATCAGACCCTCGCTGCTAGTCATCACCCTCTAGCGTACGGGGAGGCATGCTTGAGGGCATGTGGCCAACTAGTTCAGGGAACCATTTAGTGGAACCCGGGTCGGGATGTCACAATAACTATATAAATAGATTTATAAATACATATTTATACATATATTTATACATATAATAATAAATAATTTCATAATTTCATATATATATCTAAAAATATATTTAAAGAATTGCTATTATTTATATATAAATATAATTAAAAATGTATATTTACAATTATAAATATATAAATATTTATAAATATACATATATAAATATAATTATAAATATAATTATAAATATAATTATAAATATATATTTATAAAAATGACTATTTACATAAATATATATAAAAATAATAATTTTATAAATATATATTTACATGTATGTATTATATTTATTTATAATTCTTAATATATTATATTTATATTATATAATTCTTAAAGTATAATGTATAATATAAATTTATTATATTTATATTTATTATACTGATAATTATTAATATAATTAATATATAATTGCAAATATATAAACATTTATTTCATATTTATCATATATTTATTATATTTATAATTATAAAATTATATATTTATTATATTTTATATTTATAATTAATTTAATAAATTCATAATATATATATATGTGTATATATGTATAATAATTAGAAATATTTTTTTATAAATATAGATTTGTAATTATTTTTATTATGTATATATATATATTAAAATTTCTATAATTGTAAATATAATAAATATATAATCCTAAATATAATAAATATATAATTATAAATACATACATACTTATATATTAATAATTAATAATTAATATAAATATAAATATATATTAACAATTATAAATAAATAAAAATAAAAATATATATTTACAATTATAAAAAACATAATTATATATATAAATATTTATAAATATATATATATAGTATAAATATAAATTTATAAATATGAATTTAATTATAAATATATTTAACATTAATATATGGAATTATATATTTCTTTATTTATAATTATAATTATATGAATATAAATATATATATATATATATATATTTATTTATAATTTATTTATTATATTTAAACTTATATATTTATTATAGTAATTATATTTTTAATTCTATATTTATTGTATTTTATATTTATAATAAATTTATTATTATATTTATTATATTTTATTTTTATAATAAATTTATTATATTTATAATATATTTATAATACTTATTATTATATTTATAATTATATTTATTATATTTATTTATAATTAAATAAATATATATATATATATAATGTATTTATTATATTTACACTTATATATTTATTTTATTTATTATATTTTTAATACTATATTTATGGTAATTTATATTTATAATAAATTTATTATATTTATAATATATTTATTATATTTATTATTATATTTATTATATTTTATATTTATAAAAAAATTATTATATTTTTAATATATTTATTATATTTATTATTATATTTACAATTATATTTATTATATTTATTTATAATTAATAATATTATATATATATATATATATTAAAGGTCAGTTGGGGTGTGTAAAAAATCCTTATATATAAGTGTATATAATTTAGAGAGATAATAAATTTATAATATTTTTAAAGATATAATATTTTATATTTATTATAAATTTATTATATTTATAATATATATATATATATATAATTACTTAAAATGTATTTATTATATTTACATTTATACATTTATTATATTTATTATTATATATTTATTATTATATATTAATTATATTTATTATTATATTTATAGTTATATATTTATTATATTTAGAATTATATATTTATTATATTTACAATTAAATATTTATTATGTTTATTATATTTTTCATTATATATTTCTAATATATTTATTATATTTATAATTGATGGACTCCTCATGTTTTAATCATTTTTTAATGATCACAAATCTTGTAAATCTCGTAAATCTTGTTAATCATGTTTAATCAGTCTCAAATCATGTGTAGAGATGGTTGGTCTCATTATGCTTTAAATAAACTTCAACTAAATCCTATTAATCCTAAATAATATGTGAGTCTTGTAAACTATATTTACCTTTTTTATAATGATTTCTTTTATGAATGATTAAGTCTAATTGATTCTATGAATATTGCTCTTTAAGTCTGTATACAGATATTTGGCTAAGTCTGAGAAACCGTGAGTCTGCCATTGGTTTTGGTTTTCTGGCAAAGGACCCAGACATCGTGACCCAGACACCGTGACCCAGACACCATGACCTAGACACCATAACCCACACACCGTGATTAGTTTCAGATCTCATGAAGTCTGTGACACCGGTTCTATACTACCATCACTTAGACACCGTTCGAAGTTTGGCAATGAACCTAGCACCATGATTCTAAAATCGCATATGTGCTATCAGTACTTGATATTAACACAACTATGCCATCATGACGGACTCACCGCTCAAAAAAAAGAAGAAGAAGGAATTTAATTGTGACACCATTTCCAAGTGTCGCCGTTTCTAGACAGACAGTGACACCATTCTTTAATCTATTTTTTTGTTTTCAATTTAATTTCTAATATTCATATTTGAGTCATTTAAATACACTCACATTATTAATATTTCTTTTTAGACATGTCACCTGATAGTACGAGGTGTAGAAAACATGAATCTTGTCAACTCCAACACTTTCACTCCAAATTCAAAGGAAAGCATGGCACGGCAACGAAGTGGATATATACAACAGTGTGTAGCAAAAGTGAGAGATTTTTTTAAAAAAAAAGTTAGAACTGATACATGAAACAAGAAAAAATTGAAGAAAAATAGAGGCACTCTCAATCCAAAGGATGAACTACCATAGATCGTAATCAAAATCATCTTCACAGTATCAACTCCACGAAAAACATGAGCTAGAACTTACTACAAAATAGAGAACCAGACATGCAATACTTTGTTTTTCACAAGAGGACTCAATACTTGCATTTGCTTCATCCTACAAGTCCATATCTGCATAGAATAACACCCATAGAACTTCTACCCTTTTCTCATCATCTTTTCTCAGTTGTGTATTTTTTTATCTTTCTAGTAGTGTGTTAATGTCCGTATTAAAATACACATTGTCTCTTGCACTAAACTAAAGGATAAAATATATCCTTCCTCTCATATCTTTTTACATATGTTTACTCTCACAGATAAATGTAGAAGATGTCCTTCTATGACCTAGTAGTTTTTACCCACAAAGAATAGTTGAAGAGGTCGTGTGACCTGGATAGTCATGTGCATTATTGTTTACCCCGATCCAGAGTGTGGATCAATTTTATTAATATAAAATACTTAGTGACAGGTGAACACCAAGTGGAGTGAATTAGGTCTCAACTTGAGACTGAACCACTTATTTTATCTGTTGTGTCTTTTAATTTAGTTTTTCTCTGCTTTGATGTATATTACAAAAAAACACTAGATTTTACTTTTATAGTTAGTTTTGGATAGAAGTTATAATTGTGTTTCATTATTAGAATAACTTCAAAAGTAGTATCAATAACTCATATTGATATTACTGAGAATTAATCAATTTTTTGAGAATTTATTTGAACAGTCACACCTTTATAACGTTATTACCTTACCTGAATGGGATTTATTCATTTTAATTGGGGAACCTTTTTAAGAAAACTTTTTAACATAAATATTGAATATATACTCAATTCACCCCCTCGTGAGTACTCTACTCCGGCCAACATTGGGTATCAGAGGACTTTTTATTCTTGTTAAGACTCTATTTTTAAATCTATTCAACTATGATTTTAGTTGTAATTTAATGATCTGTAAATTTTTGTTAATTCTATATTTCTATCTCTTTAAAATTATATCTTTGTTATAGATAACATATTGTAAGGTGTTGCAACAAATAGACCACTATTATTTAATGGAACTAATTATGCCCAATGGAAAATTAAAGTGAAAATTCATTTAGAAAGTATGAGCTTTTAAATTTGGTCTTCAATTATAGATGAATATAAGATTACTTATATTTATAAAATTAAAATCATATTCATAGTATAAACTCCATGATGAACACAAGATAGATCTTAATTCAAACCAGAGAACAAGACTTGTGATACTCCATTTTTCACAAGAGGACACAATACTTGCATCTACTTCATCCTACAAGTCTAGAGCTACATATAATAACACTCAGAGCACTTCTAACATTTTCTCATCGTCTTTTCTCAGTTCTGTATTGTTTTTATCTTTAGAGTACTGTTTTTATGTCCTTATTAAAACATACACTGTCTCCTGCACTAAACTGAAGGATAAAATATATCCTTCCTCTCATATCTTTTTATGTCTGTTTACTCCCACTGATAAGTGTGGAAAAGGTCCTTGTGTGACCTTTTAATTTTTACCCACAAAGAACAGTTGAAGTGATCGTGTGACCTGGACAGTTCTGTTCATTGTTGTTTACCCCAATCCTGGGTGTGGATCAAGTTTATTAATATAAACTTCTTGGTGGAAGGTGATCACCAAGTGGAGTGGATTGGGTCTCGGCTTCAGACTGAACCACATATTTTTTCCATTATTTATTTTAATTTAGTTTTTCTTTCTTTTACTGTATATTTTAGAAAACACCATATTTTACTTTGATAGGGAGTTTTGGATAGAATTTATAATTGTGTTTCCTTATTAGAATAACATCAAAAGTAGTATCAATAACTCATATTGATGTTACTGAGAATTAATCAATCTTTTGAGAGGTTATTTGAACAGTCACACCTTTATAACCGTATTACCTTAATTGATTGGGATGTATTAATTTTTATTGGGGAACCTTTTTAAGAGAAAATTTAAAAGAAATTTTGAAAAGATACTCAATTCACCCCCCCCCCTCTTGAGTACTCTAGTATGACCAACATTTAGTATCAAAAGAGTTTTAATTCTTATAAATACTCTATTTTTAAATCTATTCAACTGTGATTTAGTTGTACTATAAAGATCTGTAAATTCCTATTAATTATAAATTTCTAGCTCTTTAAAAGTATTTATTTGTTATGGATAATATATTAGAAGTTTCTGCAACAAACAGACCACCATTCTTTAATCGAACTAATTATTCCCAAAGGAAAATTAAAATGAAAATGCATTTAGAAATTATGGGATTTGAAATTTGGTCCTTAATTATAGATGAGTATAATATTACTTCTACTCATAGAATTACTTGTGATGACCCAACCAATATTGTTTACAATAACAATTGTAAATCCATGAATGATTTATATTTCTCTTTAGAAGATGTGAAATTTAACAGAATATCTGCATTTAAAACTTCCCATGAAATTTGTGATACCTTGTCTGTTTCACGTGAAGGAACTTCTAGTGTAAAATAAATTAGACTCAATACTTATACTATTAAATATGATAATGTTAAAATGAAACCTAATGAGCCTATTTATGACATGTATCTTAGCTTCAACGAAATTGTCAACATAATGATTTCTCTTGGAAGAGAAGTTACTGACAAAGAATAAATCATTAGGATTCTCATATGCCTACCTGATAGATGGATAGGAACCTCTATATCATTAGAGATTCATATGAAATCATCAAATTTCCTTTCAACGAACTCATTAGGAAAGTAATGATGTATAAAGAGGAGTTGAAAGTCAACAATGAAGAGAAGGATGAACCCAAAATAAAATATATGGAATTCTAGACCACCACCTCTAAACATAAAGAAAAGGATAAACAACAAGTCTCTGTAGAAATATCTAGAAGTCAACAATCTTCACCTGATAGTGATGAGGAGATGGAACAATTAGACAAATAGTTAAATAAATTTAACAAAATGAAGAAATTTTTTAGAAAGCCTTACTTAAAAGGAAGATATGATCAAAAGGGAAGATGGAAGAAATATTGGAAAATAAATGACTAGTCTAATGAGATATTATGCTATGAATGTAATTGAAAGGGACATGTAAAGGCTTACTGTCCGAAGCTCAAGTATAAAAATAAATATGAGGACAAAGATAAAAAGTATAAAAAAATGAAATCAACATATAGTGATTATGAGGACAGTTCAAGTGACTCATAATCTTCACATAATGAAGAGGATAACAAATCCAATATGTGTTTCATGAAAAACACATCTAAGGTAACATTGGAATCTCCTGTACAAAATTCCTATTATTCTATAGATGAATGTGATTCTAAAAATATGTCTAAAGAAGAAATGTTTGAGTATTTCAATATTCTTGAAGAGATATGAAATAAACTAAAGGATAAATAAAAGTCTTTAAAGAAACAGTATTCTCTTACCTCAACTGTTAAATCTGAACTTACTGTCGAAAGTGGGAAAAATGTTCAATTACTCAAAGAAAAAATGAAATAAATCTATCTAATGAGAAATTAAAAAAGGACCTTGAAAGGTTTACTAATTGTAAAGATACCTTGGTATAAATGTTAGGTAAATAAATTTCCGCTAAATACACTACTGGTATTCGCTATAAAACTGGTAAAAGAAATTTTTGAAAAACCAATTTTGTTTCTAGATCTAGAACATACAACATTTCTCTTAGTTTAGGAAAACATTCTGCTAGTTCAAATTATGATACACTCTCTAATGTTTCAAACTTTTCTGGACCAAATAGAGTTTATTTATCAAGTATATTACATAATGATAATATGAAACCTATGAGGTATATGTGGTTTCCTAAATAATTAGTTACTAATATTAGTGGACCAAAACAAATATGGGTACCAAATTCTGTTTTTATTTGACTATTTTGTAGGAAAATTGTTTAAAGAGATCCTGTGAAACATTATGGTATTTGGATAGTGGGTTTTTAAGACACAAAACAAGATATTATTCATGATTCATGAAATTAATAAAAAATGATGGTGGGCACGTCACATTTGGTGACAATGCCAAAGGAAAAATCATTGGCCTTGGACAAATCAGTAACTCTAACTCAGTTTTAATTTACAAAGTACTTTTTGTTAATGTATTGAAATATTATCTACTTGGTATTTCACAACTATGTGATGATGGATTTCATGTTAAATTTTAAAATGATGCTTGAAATGTTTTTAATTCTAAAAATGAATTAGTATTTTCTGCATTGAGAAGTGAAGATGTATGTTCTGTTAACTTAGATTCTTTAGTCTCTCAAAATTATTCATGCTTATGTTTATTTCAAAAAGAGTTATGGATTTGGCATATAAGACTAGGAAAATACAATATTCACTCCCTTAGATAGATAACTAGAAATATTTTAGTCAAATACCTACCCAAACCTGAGTTTCCAAATGATAAAGTGTGTAATCCTTGTCAAAAGGGAAAGCAACACAAAATTTCCTTCAAACAAAAAAAAGAAGTGTCAACTTCTCAACCTCTCTAGTTGGTTCACATAGATTTTTTTAGACTATATAGAGTTTCCATTTTAAATGGCAATCACTATGTTTATGTTATTATATATGAATATTCTAGATATACAAGGACTTTCATTTTGGATCACAAAAGTGAAGCCTACTCTCATTTCACCAAATATGCTAAAACTATAGAAAACCATTATGGAATTCAAATTAAATCCTTAATATGTGATCGTGGTCGTGAGTTTGAAAATCGATAATTTCAATCCTTTTTTCTAAAAAAATGGCTATAGTCATAATTTCTCTTCCCCTAGAACGCCTCAACAAAATTGAATTATAAAAGGAAGAAATAGGACCTTGCAAGATATTTCTAGAACTATGATTAGTGAATATGACTTATTTATTTTTGGGATAAAGATATAAATAAAGAATGCTATATTATTAATAGATTTTTTATTAGACTTGTTCTCTAATGAACTCCATATGAGTTATGGAACAATTGATAACCTAAAGTAAGATACTTCAAAGTTTTTGGTTGCAAAGTATTTATCCTTAATACTAAGGAAAATCTTGATAAGTTTGCATCCAAAAGTGTTGAAGGAATTTTTAAAGGTTATTCAATATTTAGTAAAGCCTATATAGTGTTTAAAAAAAGAACTAAATTTGTGGAAGAATCATTTCATGTCATGTTTTATGAGACAGATCCATAGGAGCCTAAGACCTCTCTAGAGAACCTGGAGGATGATATATCAAATCTGTACATCTATGCTAAATCCTCTAACCATCATGTAAAGGAATCTATGAAAACTTCTAGTTCTAAATATTCTCTAGATTCAAGTCATAAAAAACCTGAACCTGTTGAATAACGTGAAATCACTAGCCCCTCTTTTTCTAGAGTTTTTAGAACCCTTAAGAACCATCCTTTAGATGTTGTTGTATAAGATTTAGATAATAGAACTCAAACTATAGCTTCTCTTAGAAATCGGGTTGAACATCAAGTTTTCTTGTCTAATCATAAACCTAAAGAAATTAATGAAGCTATCAATGATGAATTTTGGTTGATTTATATTAAAGAAGAACTTAATCAGTTTTAAAGGAACAAATTTTCGAAACTTATTGACAGACCCAAAGATGTATTTACCATAGTTAATAAGTGGGTGTTTAGAAATATGGTAGATGAAGATGGTAATATAGTTAGAAACAAGGATAGATTGGTTGAACAAGGATATAGTCAAGAGGAATGAATTGAATATGATGATACCTTTGCACTTATATCTAGACTTGAAGCCATCAGAATCCTGTTTTCTTATGTTGTACATCTGAATTTCGAACTATATCAAATGGTTGTCAAGAGTTCATTCATGAATAGGTATATAGATAAGGATATATTTGTTGAAAAACCTCCTGGTTTCACAAATCCTTACTTTCCAAATCATGTTTTAAAATTATCAAAAGATTTGTATGTTTCAAAACAAGCTCCAGGAGGTTGGTATGATAGATTAAGTACTTTTCTTATTTACAAAGGTTTTACAAAATGTATAGTTGATCCTACCAATTTTATAAAACATATTTCCAATGATTTTTTAGTATTTAAAATTTATGTTTATAATATTATTTTTTGATCTTCAAAGAATGCTTTATGTATTGAATTTTCTAAAGTTATACAAAATGAATTTGAAATGAGTTTAATGGGTGAACTAAAATTCTTTCTTGGAATTCAAATATTTAAAAATAAAGATGGTATTATTTTAAGTCAATGAAAATATAATAAATATATTCTAAAATAGTTTGTCTTGGATAGAACTAAAAGTAGTGATACTCTAATGAGTACTACTTGTAAGTTGGATCTTGATGAAGATGGAAAATCTATTGAAAAAACCATTTACAGAGGCATGATTGGAAGCTTAATCAAATTAATTGATTGCTGACCTGACATTATGTTTAGTGTATGTATGTATGCTCGTTTTCAAGAAAACCCTAAGGAATATCATTTAAATGAAGTTAAATGTATTTTCAAATAACTCAAACATACACACAATCGAGGATTGTTCTATCACATAGGACAATAATTTGAGTTATTAAGTTATTCTGATGCTAATTTTAGTGGTTCTAAGTTAGATAGAAAAAACACCTCTAGAACATGTCACTTTTTAGGCTAGTCTCTAGTATCATGGTGTAGTAAGAAACAAAACATTGTTTCATTATCTTCTGTCGAAGATGAATACATAGGTACTGGTAGTTGTTGTGCACAAATTTTGTAGATGAAACACACATTACTAGATTATGGATATCAATTCAGGCATGTACCTATAAATTGTGACAATACAAGTGCTATTAATATTTCAAAGAATCTTGTTTCATATTCTAGGACAAAACATATTTATGTATGACCCAAAGTTTTGAGAGATCATTATCAAAAAGCTGATATCACTTTAGAATTCATTGGAAATGATTCTCATGTTGCTGATATATTCACCAAACCATTAAATTCAAAAAGGATAGATTGCATCATACATGAATTAGGAATGATAAATATTAAGTAGAAATTGTACTGTTTCACAACATATTGTTTCACAGTTTACGGTTTTGTGAGTTCATTATCCTAGAGCTATTGTCTCACTCTCACAGTTCTATAGATTACTGTCTTGAAGTTGTTGTATTGTGTTTACTGTCTCGTAGTTACTGTCACTCAGATACTCTCTCTCACTTCCTGTCTCAAATAATATAGTCGCACTATGTGTAAACACACCATAATGACGACACTGTGAGAACCTATTCCAATCTCACCGTGAAAACCTGTTTCAGTCTCACCGTAATGACACGTTTTCTGTTTTATTTGTATTTTATTTCCCATATCACTGTAATTGATTATTGTAGTGTTTTTCTTATCCCACGCTTTTGAATTTGCGACGCTTGAAATCCCTAATTGATAGAAACGAAATATATTTCCCTCTATTCTTCATTCGATCTCTATTCTCTCAAAATGTATGTCCTCCTTCAACCTTTTATCTTTATTTCTCTCTCTCCCTAACCCCTCATTGAATTCCCAAACTGAAGTGTCCATTATCATCTAATCCTGAGAAGCACCGATCTAAGAAGAAATTTAAAATAGAACCAAAGATAGCACCTGATAGACCATTGAATCTGAATCTTGTTGAAAGAATAGTGGTACCAGAAAAGAAAATGTACCCTAAGTGGTTGTTGTCAAGTAAATATTTAGTTCTGAAAGTACTGAAAGATAAAGGATGACTGGAATGGTTCACAAAAGAGAAAAGTCCAATTTATCCAAATATTATTTCTCAGTTCTATCAGTTTGTTCAATTTTATTTCAATGTTGAAGATGGTTTTGTTGTGAGTAGCTGGATTAATGGAAAAAGATGCACATTTTCCTTAGGGTTATGGGCTGATTGCTTAGGGATACCCAATGAAATATTTTTTTAGGACTACCAGAGAGGTCCTCCTCCTCTTAGTGATATCTTTGTTTTAGAAGAGGCTTTGGGAATCTTGACAGGCAATAAAAAGAAAATAAAGGCTATTGCTGCTAAGTTAGATGGTGAAAACATATTGCTGTTTAAGTTTATCCAGAATCTAATTAGTCCAAGAAAAGGGGATTTTTATACCCTCAAATATCAAGATTTATTTTTGATACATCTTATGAAAAATGGACACGAGATTAACCTATGTAAGTATGTTATATTTCATATGTTCCTGGTAATTAAGACAAACCCAAAGTCTACCTCCTTGTTCTACTCAAGGTTAATCTCCGCTATGTTATATGATCAATGAATGGTTGGACCAAATGAAGAAGTGATTAAATACTGCAAATTCTGTGTCTCAAAGTTAACTATCAAAAGAATCAGAATTAGTTGGAATCTGTGGAAAAAGCCTTGGGGGGAGGATAAGGAGAGGGTATATGAAATTTTTAATCCGATTGATAATCCTTTAAGACCTAAGAATATATTTGATCCAAGTTTAGAACCAGATGAAATTGTTTAGAACCCTATTGAAGAGGAAGAAGAGGTAGTTGTTGTACCTCTGGAAGAAATTGTATTGGATAAGGAAGACAGTGGACCTGTTCCACAAGAAATAATTGAAAAAGAAGAACCTTTTGTTGAAATAAGTATTAATTTGGAAGAAGAACTTACCTCTGGAAAATAATTTGTTGTTAATGTAAGAGGAGAGATTGTTCCTGAGGTTCCTTTAGAAGTAGAACTTTCTCTTATGAAAGAAGCTGCGGTTGAGGAAAATATAGAGAAACAAGCTAATCTTGATGTTATCCTATCTGCTGAGGAAAGAATGGAAAAAACCTTCCAGCTGGCTAGAAAATAAATGTATGAGAGTATTAGAGATGATCTTTTAGAAACAAATTAAGGAAATAAATCTCTTAGTGCTAAGAGAAATTCATTTGTTGAGGGGGAGCGGGACACTAGTCTAGAAAGTATTGAAGTTCCTAATCCCATTAATCAAGTCACTGTGGATACATGGTATAAGTTTCCAAGCTACTTTGATGTGGATGATACACAGGAAGCCTCGGTTAAAGGTATAGAAATGTCTACTGTGTTTCAATTGAAACTAGTCTCTACTCCTGAAGTAATCTCTATAAAGGAACATGAGCCTGTCTCGGCTTCTATTCCTGAACCTTCACAAGAACCTCCTTCTTTCTTGAGTTAGAGTGATTTGAAAGCCTTTGTAGCTACTTTATTGGTTGGAGTTGAAAAGCTCAAGAACACCCATCCTACTCCCAGAACAAACCTATGTGAAAGAGATGATGCCTTACTATTAGAGAATATCATATGGCAGATTCAGCCAAAAATGATTCATGAAATTCAAAAAGACAGAATTGAGAACATACAACTAAGTGATGAACTAAAGTCTCTCAGAGCTATGGTTGAAGATATACGGAAAGTCTTGCAATTAGGACAAGCTCATGTTGTTCATCCTGTTGAGGATGTTAGTGGTCATATTCTACATGATGTTGCATCTCTAATTCAACCAAACTTGACTTCATTAGCTGAAAAACTAGTTGAGAGAAACAAGATGATAGTCCAAGAGATGCGTGGGCTTGTTATTGGTCTCAACAAACTAACTGATGAGTACAGAGGATGTCTATAGAAAGTTCTCAATCATCTCGAGTCCCTCACATCAACTTTTATAGCCTCTAATGCCTCTGGATAGTCATCTCCACTCATTGATAGTGATCTTCTCAGAACTGTTGTGAAAGAGGAACATCAATAAATTCTAAGTGTATTTGACAAAGATATCTATCTACAGTTGTCAAGAATAGTGACAGAGTACTTGATTTGGTAAGGATTAATTCAAATATTTCAAGTTATGCTAAGGAAGAAATTACAAAGAAAGTGTATTTCAACTTTAATAGGATTTTCTCTAAGCATGATATGACAAATCATTTCATGTATCTTGTAGATAATTTGAAAATTCCTCCTATCACTCAAGCTTTTAAGACTCAAGTTCAAAAGTTGAAATATTTTACTCTTTTTTTGGAAAAAATCATGGAGAACAAAGATTATTTTGTGAAAGAAATGTTGTATGGTGGAGAAATTATTATTGACTTCATTCAGTTGTTGAAGCCTTATTTTCATGTGAAGAGAACTACTATTGTGGCCCCTATAGCTGCACCTTTTTGGTTTAGTTGAACTCATTCCCCGTCCACTACATGTGCCTCTACCTCAATGTCTGTATCTTGGGCTCTGAGCCAGATCAGACCTGTTATCATTGAACAAAACCTACCTCGATCTTCCACCAAACCTACTTTTTCACCTTCTATTTTTGAAGGACTTCCTCTTCCTTCTCTGATAGTTGTCTCACTCCCTTTTTCAAGTTTTACTTCTACTCCTACGGATTTTTCTGATGTTGCTACCAAGGGAAAAGAGAAGACAGCTGGTTCTGAAGACAAGTGAAAGTTTTATTTTGGTAGGGATGTTTTTTATTTTTGTTACCTACTATTTGTAATGACAGATCCTTTTTCCATCTAGTGCAATGATAACTATAGTTATCTATTCTCTTATTTACTCTCATTCTTTCTTGTACTCTTTTTTATAATCCAAAAAATGGGAAGAACGATCTGCACACTAAGAAGATTTATCTAGTTCATATGATTTGTGATCATCAAAATGGGAAAATTGCGGGAATCCTCTTGTTTTAATCATGTTTTAATGATCACAAATCTTGTAAATACTGTAAATCTTACTAATTGTGTTTAATATATCTCAAATCATGTGTAGAGATGGTTGGTCTCTATATTATTTAAATAAACTTCACTAAATCTTGTTAATCCTAAATCATATTTGAGTCTTGTAAACTATATTTAACTTTTTTCTATAATGATTTCTTTCATGAATGATTAAGTGTAATTAATTATATGAATATTACTTCTTAATTCTGTATACAGATATTTGGATAAGTCTAAGAAATTGTGAGTCTGCCACTAGTTCTAGTTTTCTAGCGAAGGGCCCAGACACCGTGACACAGACACCGTGACCCAGACACCGTAACCCAGACAACATGACCAGTTTCAGATCTCGGGAAGTATGTGACGCCGGTTCTATACTACCATCACTTATACACCGTTTGAGGTTCGGAAAAGAACTAGACATCGTGATTATAACACCGCATTTGTGCTACAGGTTCCTGATCTTAACACAACTATGCCATTGTGACTATATCACCACTCAAAGACAAAGAAGAAGGAATTGTTTTGTATTGACACTATTTCCAAGTGACATTGTTTCTAGATAGACTGTGACACCATTATTTAATCTTTTTTTTCATTTTCAATTTAATTCTTAATGGTCATATTAGAGTAATTTAAATGAACTAACATAATTAATATATCATTGTAGACATGTCACCTAACAGTATGAGGCACGAGGTGTAGAATATATGCATCATGCCGACTCCAACATTTGATCTCCATATTCCAAGGAAATAATGGCACTGGAACGAAGTGGATTTATACAGCATTGTGTAGCAGAAGTGTGATAATTTTTTTTTAAAAAAAGGGAGAACTGATACATGGAACAAGGAAAAACGAAGAACTCTCAATCCAAAGGCTGAACTACCATAGATCAGAATCAAAATCATCTTCTCCGTATCAACTCCATGAAGAAAAAGAGCTAAATCTTACAACAAACTAGAGCACCAGACTTGTGATACTCTATTTTTCATAAGAGGACTCAATACTTGCATCTGCTTCATCCTACAAGTCCAGAGATGCATAGAATAACACTCATAGAACTTATAAATTTTTCTCATCATCTTTGCTCTGTTGTGTATTTTTTTAGCTTTTATGCAGTGTGTGTATGTCACTATTAAAACACACAATGTCTCTTGTACTAAATTGAAGGATAAAATATATCATTCCTCTCATATCATTTTACGTTTTTTTACTCCCACAGATAAGTAAGGATGATTTTATTGTGTGACCTGGTAGTTTTTACCCTTGAAGAACAGTGGAAGAGGTCGTGTGTCCTGGATAGTCCTGTGTATTGTTGTTTACCCCGATCTGGGGTGTGGATCAAGTTTATTAATATAAAATGCTTGGTGGCAGGTGATCACTAAGGGGAGTGGATTAGGTCTCATCTTGAGACCGAACCACTTGTTTTATCCACTGTGTCTTTTAATTTATTTTTTCTTTGTTTTACTGTATATTTCAAAAAATAGTATATTTTACTTTGATAGTTAGTTTTGGATAGAAGTTATAATTATGTTGCATTATTAGAATAACTTCAAAAGTAGTATCAATAACTTATATTGATATTACTAATAACTAATCAATCTTTTGAGAGGTTATTTGAACAATAAATCATTTATAACAATATTACCTTAATTGATTGGGGTGTATTTATTTTTATTGGAGATATTTTTTATGAAAACATTTTAACAAATTTTTTGAATAGATACTCAATTCACCACTCTTAAATAGTCTACTCCAACCAAAAATAATGTACTACCCCTGGTTTCTGGTGTGTAAACCTTTATTGATGCTTTTCATGGTTTTCAAGTCAAGAGTGTTGAATGGGAGAGTCGGGAGAACTTGGAATGATGTTTTGAGGCAAAGGGGAAGTCACACGGGAGGCGCATGGTTGGTTTAAACTGTGCGGCAATACCGTGCACAGTGGGTCTTGGAGGAAGTGAATTCCGCTCAAGCGGCGCACGGCTTATCTAACCGTGCAGCCAAACCGTGCGAGAAGGGCGGTCGAGGCAGTAGCTAACACACGGTTAGCACACGGTTTGTCAAATCTTGCGAACTAACCATGTTGCCACTTAAACGATATCCTATAAAGGTGGATCTCACATGTTTTTGCCACTATGTAGCTATTTTTTCCTCCTAAGTGGCCCTAACTCGGGATTTTGGTTCTCCTAAGGTCAAGGAGGGTCTCTCATCGTTCCGGAGGTGATCTGAAGGCTTATCTTGGTGAATCGATGCTGGATTCTTGAGGTATGTGATCATTCGTGTTTGGTTCCTTAGATCTACTTAGATCTACTTCTCATATTCTCTCACTTTCTTATATCTACACCCGTAATGGGTTGATCTAAGTGTTTGTATGCCAAATATGATGAGATTTGTTCTTGGTTGTGTTAGGAGAAGAGATCTAATGAGTAATCTTGGAGAATCGACCCGGTTTTCTTGTGTGTTCCCTGTTTGTTAGGATTTTCGTCAAAACCTATGAGGTAGGAGGCTTCACTTGCGACTCCTCTTGTAAGAATTGTTTGGATTATTTTCAAATTGTTTTATTTGAATGGTTTTTATTGTGAAAATCATGGAATAAATCTTCTTTAGTGATGATTTTTTGTTTTGCTGTAATTGTGAAATCTTGGTGAATTGTTGTGCAAAGTTATTTGGCTTCATGAATTTAAAATGTTGATTTTAAATTGTGGATTTTCTGAAAGTGTAAATGGTTTGATTAAAAATGGGTTTTCAATAAAAAGGGAGATTTATTGAAATGGTTTTACATTGAAATGATTTTGATGGAATTGGTTTTCAATAATAAGGGAGTTTTGTTGAAATGGTTTGGAATTGAAATGGTTTGGATTTGAAAAAGTTTTGATGGAAATGGTTTTCAATAAAAATGGGTTTTTATTGAAAGGGTTTTTTGGCATGATTGATAGGCATATGTGGTGTGTGTTCATATTGAATTCGAGAAGGATAGGGGTTAGGAGTCTCCCCCATCAGCATTGGGATGGATAAGGGTTAGGGCTCTCCCCAATTAAACATTCATATTGCATTCAGGATGGATAAGGGTTAGAGTCTCCCCCATCAGTGTTGGGATGGATAAGGGTTAGGGCTCTCCCCCATCAAGCATTCATGTGAATTTGGGTTAGATAAGGGTAAGAAGTCCCCCCCCCAATCATGGTTGGTATGGATAAGGGTTAGGTCATCTCCCCTCTTCCAGGTCGCATACATTGTTGGTTGCATGGGATTGTGAAATGTTTGGGTATGCCAAAAAGGGATTCTGTGGAATGGTTCTAAATATGGATTGGTTATTTTTCTAGAAAAATAACTTGTTGGAAAATTGGTTTCAATTGCTCTTGGATTCTTTTGGTTATGAATTGTTTTGGAAACTAGTTTATATTTAGTTATAAAATGATTTTGAGGAAATGTTTTGTATAAACTATTTTTATATAATTTTTTTTAACTCTTCTATCCTAGTGGTGTGAGTAGGGAAGTCATTGGGTAAAACCTACTCAATTTTATACTCACCCCTTCTTTGGCACGTTGGTTCTTTGCAGATGTCGTATTCTGGGACACAGTTAAATGTAAGGCATCTCATTACAAGTGGTTTGTGATGATGCTTGGAAGATGTGGTGGTGCTTAGTGTTAGGTCGGAAAAAGCAAGGGATGATGGCAAGAGGGGGGTGAATTGCCTTTTAAAAAAAAGATTAACAAATAAAAAATCAAAGTAAAGAGCAGCGGAAATAAAGAGGCAATCACACAAGAAATTGATAACGGAGTTCGGCCAAAACCCGGCCTACGTCTCCGCTCCCAACTCAACCGTTGAGAGATTCCTACCGCTTGCTTTTCAATGGTTTTAGCAAGAAACCCACTAGGCTTTGAGGTAGCACTAGGACCTATTACAGCTTGCTTTTATTGGTTTAGCAAGAACCCACTTGCTTTCAATGGAATAGCAAGAACCCACTAGTCTTTTTACGGGTGAAGACTAGCTCACCGAGACACAAGCCTTTTAAAAGGAAAGGCTTGAAGAAACCTCTTCACACCTTAGTGGTGGTGTGAAACCCAAAAGAAAGGGGGATGAGAAAAGGGTTGGGGTTTGTAGGCACAAACCCAAATTTAAAGCTCAAAATAAATATACAATAAAAACCGTATTTTGAGAAGCCTTGGGGGCCTTTGATTGGATGGAGATGTTGAAGGCCGCTTCCAAGCTTCTTTGGAGGAGCTTCTTGGATGTGGAATTGGATGGAGCACTTGGGGTTCCCTTGGAGGAATGCACCGGAGGTACGCCAAATGATCAACAAGGTGTCCGTGGGCTTCCGTATAGTTCCGGTAGGTGTCCGGGGCTTCCATGGCCTTTATTTATAGGCATTGAACCCTTGGGGAGGCTTCGGAGCCGTTGGAGAGGCTTAAAGAGACGTTGGGAGCCAAGTGGGCCAGCCTGGTCAAACTGCAACGGCTAGTTTGACTGGCTCCACCGGCTGGCCGGTACAGTCCCACCGGCTGGCCGGTGTTTGGAAAGTTGGAGAGGAATTCTGTCCAGGGGCCACCGGCTGGCCGGTGAGGCGGCCACCGGTTGGCCGGTGCCTTGGCAGTAGCTTCTGCCTTCAGTGCAGGTTCCACCGGCTGGCCGGTGCTGAGGCCACCGGTTGGCCGGTGGGGAGGCAGTGGCTACCCCTTGAGTCTGGGTGCCACCGGCTGGCCGGTGACAGAGCCACCGGCCGACCGGTGGAACCTGGCAGTGGGAAATGCCTCTGCCAGGTCCACCGGCTGGCCGGTGCTATCACACCGGTTGGCCGGTGGACTGAATTTCAGTCCACTAGACTTGCTTCATGGCCCATTTCCTTGGCAATCTTTTGCCTATAAAACAAAAACACTTAGAACAATGTTAGACAAGTAATAAGGTGATTGTGATCATGAAAATCAAACAATGAGGGGTTAGATATGTACAACAATCTCCCCCTATTTTGATGATCACAATCACCGAAACAATTAATGTAAAAAACTGAAATTGAAAGGAAATTCTAAGCATGATGAAAAGGATTCTCCCCCAATCAATCAAGAAATTTCTCCCCCTTTGTGATTATCAAAATAGAGTGGGGCATAAAACTTGATTGAGGGAAATCGATGAAAAACGAGATTTTAAATGAATTGAAAATGATACTAATTGTTGAAAATTTTGAAAAGAAAAAATTGAATTGAAAAATTTGAATAACAGTTTGAATTGAAAGTTTTGAATCAAAAAGCAATTGAATTTTCAAATTTGAAACCAAATGAAATTTTTGAAATTGAGAATCAAAAATTGAATAACAGTTTGAATTGAAAGTTTTGAATCAAAAAGAAATTCGATATCAACTGTTGGAAATTTAGAAATGAAATTTTGATAGAAAATTTTGAATTGAAAGAATTGAAACCAAGAGTTGAGTTTGAAATGAAAAAATTTTGAAAACACAAAAAAAACTTAAAAGATCCTAACTCCCCCTAAATAAAAACAATGAATCACCGGGGAGAGGGATTTTGAAAAGAGATGATTTTAGGCCCGGAGAGACTCGCAAGAAGGGATTTTTCAATCCAAACTTGTCCCATGGCGGGTCTTCTCCTATAGAATTCGTTCGAGAAGAAAATACTTTTGGGTTGACCGTACCGGGCATTTTTACAATTGCACTCATAAATGAGGTGCCCGGGTTTTTTACAATAGTTGCAAAATTTAAAACTAGAGCTCCCCCTAACAAAAACAGTGGGTGCATGGGAGGAGGAGGCTCGGTTGGTATAGCCAAGTCCTTGAGTGGTTCGGGAAATGCGTTGGGAACCTAGGAGATTGTTCAAATTTTGTTCCCCTTGGGTGAACTTAGCTAGGGTCTCCCTTAGGTCTTTGATGGTTGATTCCATGGAATCAACATTTGGAAAATTTTGGATTTTAAGGGTCAACTCCTCCTTCTCTTTAAGAAGTTGTTCTTTTTCGGAAGAAAGCTTTTTGAAATTCTTTTTTAAAGAAACAAATTTTGAAGAAAGTTCATGAAAACCATTTTCAAGTTGGTCTCTAGCATGTTGGAGTTCTTCATATGATAGATGATTTAAAGAATTGGAATTTGAAGAACAAGAGGAGGAGTCGGAAGATGTTACCTCATGGAATGCCATTAGGCATTTTGTACCTTGGTCGCTCGAGGAGGAGGAGGATGAGGAGGTGTCACTCCATGTCGCCTTGAGGACCTTTTTCTTTCCTTTTTCATTTGGCGTGGCCCGTTTTTTGTTGAGTGGGCAATCGGGCTTGTAATACCCCTTTTCGCCGCACCCAAAGCATTTTACCTTGGGCTCGGATCTTGCGGTGGGTTCTTTCTTTCGATGCTTGCGGGATTTCTTCTTCTTGTGCTTCTTCATAAACTTGTGCATTTGGCGGGCGAGATTCTCCATTTCCGATTCGCCGCTTGATGATGAGGAAGATGAGGAAGGAGATGAGGAAGAAGATAAGGAGGAGCTTACTTCTTTTTGAACCTTGAGGGCAATGTTCTTTGGTGTCTTTATTGGTGTGCCCTCCTTTTGAGCTTGCCTCCTCATCGTGATCTCATACGTCATGAGAGATCCGATGAGCTCCTCTACCGGCATATTTTTGATGTCCTTTGCTTCTTGGATCGCCGTCACCTTTGGTGCCCATGAGCTTGGAAGGACCCATAGAATCTTCTTGACCATCGTTTCTGCAGAAATATTATCTCCAAGAGATTTTCTACCATTGTACACGTCAGTAAAACGGGTAAACATTTCAGAAATTGATTCATTTGGATGCATTGAAAAAGACTCAAAATCTTGCCTATACATATCCAATCTAGTGTCTTTGACTTTATTAGTTCCCTCATGAGTTACTTCTAAAAGTTTCCAAATTTCATGTGAGGAGGTGCAAGTAGACACTCGGTTAAATTCATTTCTATCTAATCCGCAATGGAGAGCATTCATGGCTTTTCCATCAAGCTCAAAATTTCTAATATCGGCGGGGGTCCATTTGGATTCGTCGGGGGAAGACAAAGAATAACCTTGCATGACAATTTTATAAATAGGATATCCTATGCTTCTAAGAAAGGTAGTCATGCGGGTTTTCCAATAATTATAGTCGGTCCCATCAAAAAATGGAGCCCGACCCAATGAAAAGCCTTCGGGGGCGAAAGAGGTTGATGCCATCTAAATGGATCTTAAATTTGAAATCGGGTTAGGGAATTACTCAAAGCTCCCTCTGATACCAAATGTTAGGTCGGAAAAAGCAAGGGATGATGGCAAGAGGGGGGGTGAATTGCCTTTAAAAAAAAGATTAACAAATAAAAAATCAAAGTAAAGAGCAGCGGAAATAAAGAGGCAATCACTCAAGAAATTGATAACGGAGTTCGGCCAAAACCCGGCCTACGTCTCCGCTCCCAACTCAACCGTTGAGAGATTCCTACCGCTTGCTTTTCAATGGTTTTAGCAAGAAACCCACTAGGCTTTGAGGTAGCACTAGGACCTATTACAGCTTGCTTTTATTGGTTTAGCAAGAACCCACTTGCTTTCAATGGAATAGCAAGAACCCACTAGTCTTTTCACGGGTGAAGACTAGCTCACCGAGACACAAGCCTTTTAAAAGGAAAGGCTTGAAGAAACCTCTTCACACCTTAGTGGTGGTGTGAAACCCAAAAGAAAGGGGGATGAGAAAAGGGTTGGGGTTTGTAGGCACAAACCCAAATTTAAAGCTCAAAATAAATATACAATAAAAACCGTATTTTGAGAAGCCTTGGGCACCTTTGATTGGATGGAGATGTTGAAGGCCTCTTCCAAGCTTCTTTGGAGGAGCTTCTTGGATGTGGAATTGGATGGAGCACTTGGGGTTCCCTTGGAGGAATGCACCGGAGGTACGCCAAATGATCAACAAGGTGTCCGTGGGCTTCCGTATAGTTCCGGTAGGTGTCTGGGGCTTCCTTGGCCTTTATTTATAGGCATTGAACCCTTGGGGAGGCTTCGGAGCCGTTGGAGAGGCTTAAAGAGCCATTGGGAGCCAAGTGGGCCAGCCTGGTCAAACTGCAACGGCTAGTTTGACTGGCTCCACCGGCTGGCCGGTACAGTCCCACCGGCTGGCCGGTGTTTGGAAAGTTGGAGAGGAATTCTGTCCAGGGGCCACCGGCTGGCCGGTGAGGCGGCCACCGGTTGGCCGGTGCCTTGGCAGTATCTTCTGCCTTCAGTGCAGGTTCCACCGGCTGGCCGGTGCTGAGGCCACCGGTTGGCCGGTGGGGAGGCAGTGGCTACCCCTTGAGTCTGGGTGCCACCGGCTGGCCGGTGACAGAGCCACCGACCGACCGGTGGAACCTGGCAGTGGGCAATGCCTCTTCCAGGTCCACCGGCTGGCCGGTGCTATCACACTGGTTGGCCGGTGGACTGAATTTCAGTCCACTAGACTTGCTTCATGGCCCATTTCCTTGGCAATCTTTTTCCTATAAAACAAAAACACTTAGAACAATGTTAGACAAGTAATAAGGTGATTGTGATCATGAAAATCAAACAACGAGGGGTTCGAGATGTACAACACTTAGTGCGTGGATCTCGGTGTGGAGTCGTGGAGTGTGTCTTGGCTTGTGTTGGGTGTTTTTTAGTCTTCCACTTGGTACTCTGATTTTTTGTTGGTTATGTAGTGATTTGTGGAACAATGTAGTTCTCTTTTGGTAATGCATGAGTTGGTTGTTTCCTTTGTTCATGCATCATATACTGAATGTTTGGTTATGGTTGGTTTATGAGTTTATTTCTTAAAGGGTAAATCGTCCCCCAAGTTATATTTGAAACCCTTCGACATTTATTACCAGCCTTTGGCATCTTGGGGATGTCGCTTAAGGCCTAGTAATGACATGTTATACTCTCAAGCCAATGAGAATTGGTGGGTCATTAAAAATGGTATCAGCTTGTTTAGTCCTTGCCTAACAAGTGTTCATCGATATTTTTGGTCTTGTAGTTGAAATTCATTCTTTTCTATTCCTTGGGTAATATTAGACTGGAGTAGGATTTTCAGAACATGAAATGTATATCATAAAAGTACGTAGCTAACCCGTTTATGATGAACTTCAAGTTATTAGTGTTTTTGGTACATAAGTGTTTTGGATACATTTCTAGGATGTTGGAGATCTCATTGTCATGGGTTTATCCAATGAGAGGTGCATGACATGAATTGAAGAGGAATGACTTCCCACTAGGATTGCATATCTCATTGTGAGGAATGAGTAAGGATTTTGTGCAAGGTGTGAATTTTTTAAAAATGGAGAAATTATTTTCAAATGAATGATTTTGAAAACACGATATTTAGTGTTTTGAAAATGGTTTCATTTTCAAAAAGCATGCAGAATGTTTTCAAAAATGGTTGAACATGGAAAAAAGGTTGTTTTGAAAACAATGTTGTGATAGATGATGTGATAGAATTGGAAATTCTAAGCCATCAATTGCTAGAGAGTGATATTGACGGAGGTTGTTGTTGGTTTAGAAAATGGCACCCAGTAGGCATCATTAGAACCAACACGAAGAGGCTGCAGAGAATATGGTTGTACTAGAACCACGTGTGAACCAAGATCTAGTTCAGAGTATGTTAAACCTTTGTGTGTAGAGCATGTGTTATAACTGTTGATGGAGATGCATTAAGATGGTACATCTCTATGTTGGACATAGATATCTATGACATAATCCTGGGTTTGGGTTGGTTGACAATGGTTAAGGCTCACATCGACTGTTATAGGATAACATTTAGTTTCAAGACTGAGGACGACATCAACCATCTCTTCAGAGGAGAGAGGATGGTAAAGAAAGGTACAATAAGCTTGTTGGCACCAATAGTGTGAACGATATCTTACCAATTGGTAGCGTTGAATTTGGCATCAATGGAAGAGATTGAGGAAGATAGTTTTCCATCTGTTGTGGATCAATTTATAGATGTCTTTCCCAATAACTTCTTAGGGTTACCACTACTAAGGGAAGTGAAGTTTATGATTGATATCCTTCTGGGGACCAGTCCTATTTCCCTTTCGTCTTATAGGATGGCACCAACAGAGTTACGGGAATTGAAAGTGCATTTAGAGGAGCTGGAAAGCAAGGGTTTCATTTGACCAAGTACTTCTCCATGGGCAGCACCAGTGTTGTTTGTGAAGAAGGCAGATGGAACTCTTTGGCTGTGTGTTGATTATCGTAAGATTAACCAAGTTACGATAAAGAATAGATATCCACTTCCACACATTGATGATCTATTCAATCAATTAAGGGGATCTCAGTGGTTCTCCAAGATTGAATTGCGATCAAAATATCACTAATTGCGAGTTCGAAAGGAGGATATTCCAGAGACAGCTTTCAGAAGTAGATATGGCCACTATGAATATGTAGTCATTCCTTTCGGTCTAACGAATGCACCAGCGGTATTCATGGATTTGATGAATCGGATATTTCAGCGATATCTGGATTCTTTTGTTGTGGTGTTTGTGGATGACGTGTTGGTGTATTCAAGAGCAAAGGATGATCATGAGAAACACTTGGTGATAGTGTTGTAAATATTGAGAGACCATCAGTTGTATGCCAAATTATCAAAGTGTGATTTTTGGATACAAGAGGTACGCTTTCTAGGCCATGTTGTTTCTGAGAAAGGTGTTTCAGTGGATCCAGAAAAGATAGAAGTTGTTATTACTTGGCAACTGCCGAAGAATGTCATCGAAATATGATGTTTTCTTGGTCTAGCTGGTTATTACTAACACATTGTGTGTGACTTCTAATGACTAGCTTCACATATGACAACATTGACAAAGAAGAATAGTGCATTTCAATGGACTAAGGAATGTCAGAGATATTTTCAAGAGTTGAAGGTTCACCTTACATCATCACCCATATTGATTTTTCCGGAATTAGGACAGTGGTACATGGTGTATTTTGACGCTTCAGGATCTGGGTTGGGATGTGTTCTCATGCAAGGAGTCCATGTTGTTGCTTATGGCTCAAGATAGTTGAGATTGCATGAAAATAACTACCCAACACATGATTTGGAGTTAGCTACAGTTTTCCATGCCTTGAAGACATGGCGTCATTATCTCTTTGGTGAGAAATTCACTATGTTTATGGATCATAAGAGTTTGAAGCATATTTTCTCACAAAGATATTTGAATCTGAGGTAGAGGAGATGGATGGAGTATCTTCAAATGTTCGACTTTGACTTGATGTATACACCGGGTTAGGGAAATTCGGTGGCCAACGCATTAAGCAAGAAGTTGTATGCTTAGTTGGCACAAGAAGCTTCAGATGAGTGGAAGTTGATGTCGGTCCAAGATGACATGTGTATGGAATGTGAAGACCAAGCTGATATTGCGGTTTTCTTTCCAGTTGCGCTTTTTCTTGATTTGGTGGAGATAGTAAAGGATTCACATGCATCTGATGTATACTATGTTCCAATGAGTTCAAAACTCAATGGTGGGGAGACCATTGATGGATGGAAGTTGGATGGAAGTTTAGTTTTGTGTTTCAGAGATCGGATGGTTGTACCTATGGTTTGTCACAAATAACTCCTTCATGATTATCACCATTCAAGATGGGTTGTACACCCAGGTACACATAAGATGTATAAGGCGTTGAAGGTGCGGTTTTGGTGGAGCGGCATGAAAAGGAAGGTGGTCAAGATCATCTCATTGTGCTTAACTTGTCAGCAGGTTAAAGCAGAGCATCAGAGACCAGCTGGTATGTTACAATCTTTACCTATCCTAGTGTGGAAATGGAATCAGATAGCAATGTATTTTATTACAGGTCATCCAAGAATGGTCTGGAAACACGATTCCATTTGGGTGATAGTGGATCGTCTAACCAAGTCGGCCCATTTCATCCCTATTCGTGAACCTCATACGGTGGAAGATTTTAAAAAATCTATATCTGAGAAGTGGCAGAGAGACATGGCATACCAGTTTCAATCATGTCAGACAGATATCCGAGGTTCACATCTTGTTTCTGGCGATCCTTACAGAAATCCCTGGGAACTCAGTTGAATATGAGTACGGCGTATCATCCTCAGATGGATGAACAATAAAAAAGGATGATACAGAAGTTGGAAGATATGTTGTGGGCTTGTGTAATGGGTTTTGGTGGCTAATGGGAGGAGAATATACCCTTAGTAGAGTTCTCATACGATAATATCTATCAAGCCTCGATACGCATGGCTCCGTTTGAAGCATTGTATGGGAGTCCTTGTTGTTCTCCACTATGCTGGGTGGAAACGGATGAAACTTCACTAGTTGGGCCGAGCCTTGTCCAAGAAACAACATAGAAGATCCAGTTGATTAGAAAGAGGATGGAGATGGCTTAGAGTCGTCAAAAATCTTATGAAGATCACCGTCAAAGACTGTTGTCCTTCGTTGTGGGTGATAATGTCTTCTTGAAAATCTCTCCAAGTCTTAGACATCGTCGTTTCGGGAAGTAGGGAAAGTTATCTCATAGATACATTGGCCCTTTTAAATCACTGGAATGGGTTGGAGAGTTGGCATATCGGTTGGAATTACCCCCATAGTTTAATTCGGTGCATAATGTGTTCCATATATCTCAATTGAAAAAGTATCAGCTTGATCCTTACCATGTGATCAGATGGGATCATGTTGACCAAGAGCCGGATGCTTCGTTGATACATATCCTGGTACGGATAGTCGATAGTCAAGAGAAAGTCTTGCATGGAAAAATCATTGGTCTAGTGTGGGTTTTATGGCAGCATGGTCAGATTCAGGAAGAGACTTGGGAACGTGAAAAGGAAATGAAAGAGCAATGGCTGGAACTCTTCCAGCTGGTTGATGGTTTTCTACTTTCCGAGGACGGAAGGAACAATGGTGGGGAGAATGCAGTACCCCTGATTTCCAGTGTGCAACCCTTTCTTGATTCTTTTCATAGTTTTAAAGTTAAGAGTGTTTAATGGGAGAGTCAGGAGAACTTGGAATGATGTTGTGAGGCAAAGGGGAAGTCGCACGCAAGGCACATGGTTTGTCTAAATTGTGTGGTCAAACTGTGCGCAGTGGGTCTTGGAGGTAGTGGCTTCTGCACGGGTGACGCACGGTTTGTCTAACCGTTCGGTCAAACCATACGAGAAGGGCAGTCGAGGCAGTAGCTAACACACGATTAGCGCACGGTTTGTCAAACTGTGTGATCTAACCGTGCGACCACTTAAACGAGATCCTATAAAGGTGGATCTCACGCGTTTTTGCCTCTATGTAGCTCATTTATCCTCCTAAGCATCCCTAACTCGGGATTTTGGTTCTCCTAAGGTCAAGGAGGGTTCTCTCATCATTTCAGAGGCGATCTGAAGGCTTCTCTTGGTGAATCGAAACTGGATTCTTGAGGTATGTGATCGTTTGTGTTTGGTTTCTTAGATCTACATAGATCTACTTCTCATCTTCTATCGCTTTCTTAGATATACACCCGTTATGGGTAGATCTATGTTTTGGGATGCCAAATATGATGAGATTTGGTCTTGGTTGTGTTGGGAGAAGAGATCTAAGGAGGATTCTTGGAGAATCAGCCCGGTTTTCTTGTGCGTTTCCCGTTTGTTAGGGTTTTCGTCAAAACCTTTGAGGTAGGAGGCTTCACTCTCGACTCCTCTTGTTATAATTGATTGGATTAGTTTCAAATTTGTTTATTTGAATGGGTTTGATTGTGAAAATCATGGAATAAATCATCTTTAGTGATGATTTATGGTTTTTCTGTAATTGTGAAATCTTGGTGAATTGTTGTGCAAAGTGATTTGGCTTCTTGATTTTAAAATGTTTATTTTAAATTATGGATTTATTGAAAGTGTAAATGGTTTGATGAAAATTGGGTTTTCAATAAAAAGGAAGTTTTATTGAAATTGTTTGAGATTGAAATGACTTTGATGGAATTGGTTTTCAATAAAAAGGGAGTTTTATTGAAATGGTTTGGAATTGAAATGGTTTGGCTTCGAAATGGTTTTGATGGAAATGGTTTTCAATAAAAAAGTGTTTTTATTGAAAGGGTGTTTTGTCATGATTGATGGGAAGATGTGGTATGTGTTCATATTGCATTCGGGACGGATAAGGGTTAGGAGTCTCCCCCATCAGTGTTGGGATAGATAAGTGTTAGGGCTCTCCCCCTTCAAACATTCATATTTCATTTGGGACGGATAAGCGTTAGGAGTCTCCCCCATCAGTGTTGGGATGTATAAGGGTTAGGGCTCTCCCCCGTCAAGCATTCATGTGCATTTGGGTTGGATTAGGGTAAGAAGTCTCCCCCATCATGGTTGGGATGGATAAGGGTTAGGGCTTCTCTCCTCTTCCAGGTAGCATGCATGGTTGGTTGTATGGGATTGTGAAATGGTTGGGTATGCCAAAAAGGGATTTTGTGGAATGATTCTAAAGCTGGATTGGTTATTTTTCTGGAAAAATAACTTGTTGGAAAATTGGTTTCAATTGCTCTTGGATGCTTTTGGTTACGAATGGTTTTGGAAACTTGTTTATATTTAGTTATAAACTGCTTTTGAGGAAATGTTTTGTATAAACTGTTTTTATATAATTGTTGCTAACTCTTCTATCCTAGTGTCGTGAGTAGGGAAGTCATCGGGGGAAAACCTACTGAGTTTTATACTCACCCCTGCTTTGGCACGTTGGTGCTTTGGTAGATGTCGTATTCCGGGACACAACTAAAGGTAAGGCATCTCATTACTTGTGGTTCATGGTGATGTTTGGAAGATGTGGTGGTGCTTGGTGCATGGAGCTCGGTGTGGAGCCGTGAAATGTGTCTTGGCTTGTGTTGGGTCTTTTGTTTAGTCTTCCGCATAGTACTCTGATTTTGTGTTGGTTATGTAGTGATTTCTGAACAGTGTCGTTCTCTTTTGGTAATGCATGAGTTGGTTGTTTCTTTTGTTCATGCATCATATAGTGAATGTTTGGTTATGGTTGGTTTATGAGTTTATTTTTTAAAAGGAAAATCACACCAACTTATATTTGAAACTCATCGGCATTTATTGCGAGCCTTTGACGTTTTCGGGTTGTCGCTTAAGGCATAGTAATGACAGACTGTACTCTCAAGCCAATGAGAATTGGCGGGTCATTACAAATGATATATTAATTTATAATTATATATAAATAGAGTAAATATTTGTAATTATATGTTTATTATATTTATTGTTATATTTACAATTATATATATATATATAAGGGTGTGGGGCGTGAAAATTGGTTGGGGGTGCCACTTGAATCGGCCATGCACTGCCTCCTTCCTTCCAATTAATCAAAATCCTACCCCTTAAACAAAAAAAAAACAAAAAAACAAAAAAACACCCGTTGGTGTAAAAAAACAGTTCTGGTTCGGTTCAAGCTTCGCAAAAGTTGGTGTGCTTTGCGCAAGACTATTTGCTTACAGATTTTATACACAGATCATCATCTTCGCACAACACAGTGATATTGTTTTATACCAGCACTAGTTCGCAACTCTGTTCTTCATGCAACAGTTTAGTATATAATAAAATCATGTGCGGGATCTCAACCTCTTCACGAAACCCTTGAGTGCGTGAGTCTCATATCCAGACTCTGTGGTTCTTCTTCGTGAAAGAAAGTGCCTTGTGGAACTCCTTCGCGTAAACAGAAGTGCGCATTTCCTCTTTGCGGAACCAAAATGGTTTGCTGGACTCCCCTCTTCGCATAGCATTGGAGGCTCGTAGTTCTATTCTGCTGGTTCACATAAAAGATCAAACAAATATACCCTGTATTAATGAAAAACAAGAGTTATCAAAAATACACGAAACAGCAGCACCTCTACGTCGAGGGTTCTCTCCTTTTTTAGGCAAGGATCACAGCCTTGCACCGCTTAGATTCACCGCTCAAATATATCATTTGCATGCGATTATAAAACATGCAACTCATACAGAGTTTTTTTTCTAGGTTTTCTGATTTTTATTTTAAACGGCATAGGTTAATTATTTTTTAAACAATACCCTACAAAGGCGGCATCGGCAATGCCGACTTTGGTCCCCCGCACCGCATTTGACCCGGATCGATGACATGACAAAGGCGGCGGGGGATGCCGTCATTCGCCTCTGAGTAAGGCCAAAGGCGGCATTGACGATGCTGCGTTGGCCTCAACTCCCTATAAAAGGGCACCTCCTCTTCTCCTCACTCAATTCTTGTCTCCATCTCTCCTAAATTCTCTCTGTCTCTCTCTAAAAAACTCATTTTCTGTGTAGGTTTTTGCGAAGCATTATTTAGAGGTATTTTTATTTATTTAATTTATTGTTTTTTATTTAGTTAATTGAATTCTTTTTAGTTTTAAATATTTCAATTTTTAAGTAGTTAAGGTATTTCTTAATATTTTGTTTATTAGGTTCTTTTATTACTTATATATAGTTTGAAATACTTATTGTTAGTAGTATAGATTAACTGTAGATTAAGTATAGATTAAGTATAAATTAAAATAGGATTAACTTAGGAATAAGTAAGATGAAATTTTGGCAACTTAAAGATTATGTGGTTATCTAAGCAATCAAATCCCTGTCTGGATACAAAGAAGTAGATGCGGCTCTGGTATAGATGTACCTAGGGATAAAACCTGAAAACACCGCTTTGAGCTAAACTTGAACGAGAACTGGTGCAGGACAACAGGTCTTGTTGCACACATGGGTTGACACTCCCGTGGGATATGCTTAAGATGATTCGTATTTTCTTTATAAACTACTAAAATATCTAAAAAAATAAATTAAATTAGTATATTTATCAATGATAAAATGATAATTATGATATTATAGAATGAAATAAGGACAAAAGCAATAATGACTGAAAGTTATTATTAGTAATTAAATCGGTTTAAGTAATTAAATTAGTTAAATATAGTTCAGAAAAATACTTATTATTAGTAATGACTAATTATAGACTAATTAATGATAACATAGGATTAAAAATGAATACATATGATAAGTTAATTATAAATAACTAATTAATATAATATGATTAAGGATTAAAGAATTAATAATTAAAGAATAACTTAATATTGATTAACTAGTGATTAAAGAATGAGTGATTAATAAAAAAAATTATTATTAGTAATTAAAGATGTTATCTATTAAGTAGTTTAGTTAGTTATATATAGTTTAGAAATAATACTTACTATTTGTAATGATTAATTATAGATTAATTTATGATAACTTAGGATGAAAAATGAATACATATGAATAGTTAATTATAATTAATTATTAATTTTTGTTACGGTATCATAATTCTGACGAAAGAAACATTTTTGACGAAGTGAGTCATGTTTGCTTGCTATGAGAGATTATTCAAACTGAGCAAGGAGCTTCTTATAGTACACAATCAATAATGGTTGTTAGTTTCGCTGATTGTGTAACCATAAGTGACATTCAAGATAGAATTCACGATTCCTTAAATTTGGGACTCGTTCAAAAGATCAAGTCTATGAATTATAGACATTTGCAATTCCCGACAACACTGTGGCATCTAGCTTGTCCATTGGTTGCTAATGCATAGTGGGACCAAGCAATTAATTTATTTTCTCAAAGGTCAGATGGTACCATGATGGAGTTATATGTTGATCTTGCTACTGTACAACAACAACGTCCGGTTGTACGAAGACGTAGAATTACAAGAGTGATTGAAGATAGTCCACCCCATGAATTTGAGCCTATTCCAAGTGATGCGGCAGAAGAGGACAACCTAGATGATCTCTCAGATATACATGTCAACCCAACTTCCGATGAGGAGTTTCATAATGACAGATCCGATGGTGACAACAGTGCTAATGAGGAGGGGTCAGCTGATGTTAGGAAGGGGGTTTCGAGAAATGCATTAGTTGTACATCAACCTCGACCTACAATAAATGATCCACCACTCCTTTCATCTTGGTTATAAGCAATGACATGTGTGCCTGAATTCGACAATAATGTTCTCACACCGGCCACTAAGTTCCCCAGAGTGGTACCATATAAGTTTAGTGAGTTGGACAAAACCTTATATACTGGAAGGAATTTTCCAAGTAAAGATGCATTAAAAAGCATGCTAAAAGGATTTCATATTGAGAGGCACTGCAGCTATATAGTTCATGAATCATGTCTTAGTAAATATTTCATACGGTGTGAGAAGTTTGTGGATGATTGTATATTTCTCTTAAGGGAGATTTCAAACATTACATTTGGAGGTTGGAGAATCTCAAGGATTGAGGTGGCTCATACTTGCGTTCAGCCAAGCCTCACACAAGATCATACCTCATTGGATGCAAAATCTGTGTAATCTATTGTTGTTGAGACGATTAAGACATGTCAAGATGTTCAAATAGACCTTGTTCAAGAGAGGATTCAAGAGACATTCAGTTATAAGATTTCCAATAATAAGGCATGAATGGTGAAACAGAAGGCAATTGTGAAGGTCTAGTGATTGGGATGAATCATATAGGGTGTTGATACAATTTCTATCCATACCGAGGAATCATAACCAAGTTGTCTTCCATCTAGATACAAAAAAACATGTGTCTCACGATAACCGAATTGATCTATCTTGTGTTCAATTTCATCGGTTGTTCTGGGCATTCCTTCCCTATATCTCCGCATTTCATTTCAGCAAACAGTTTATTGAGATTGATGGAACATTTCTATATGGAAAATACAATGGTGTATTGTAGATTGCGGAAACCCAAGATGGAAACCATTCACCTCTTCTGCTTTCCTTTTCTATTATAGAGAAAAATAACTATGAATCATGGAGTTGGTTTCTTGCAAGTATCAGCAACCATTTCACCAACATTCGGGGTGTTTGTTTGATATCTGATCACCATCAGGTAATTAATGAGGCAATCAATATGTATCCTGATACATGGAGATACCCAAATGCATATCCTCAGTTCTGCATTAGTAACATTGCTAGAAATGTTCATAAAAAAAATTCCACAACGAACTGATGAAGAAGGCAATAATGAGGCTTGGTATGTATTGTATTCATTATTTTTTATTATTTCAATATAAAGAAAAAATCAATTTATGTGAAATATCATCTATTCTGTATAGCATATGAGTCGGACCAATGGCGGTTTGAAGAATGTTTTGAACAAACCCGCCATGCTAATCAAGAAGTTTATGATTATATGATGTAGATTCCAAAAGAGAAATGGACATTGGCATATGACGGGGGGAAGTGGTACGGACACATGATGAAAAACATTGTGGAGTGGATCAATGGTGTATTCAAAGGGCTTCTGAAGCTACATATAACCACCCTAGTTCAAGAGACATTATATCGATGTGTGAAGTAATTTGTTGATAGGCCAAAACTAGCATCAGACGGAATACAACAGGGTCTAAGATGCGGAAGACACATTCAATGAGAGATTGAAAAGAATATTAAAGAAGCTTTTGTTTATCATGCCTTCCTTTTTCGATGAGAAGACTCCCGATTTTATGTACAAGAGCATTCAGACCCCATCACAAATCACATCTGTGAAGAAAATGGTGGTATTACTGGAAACAAGACAATGTCAATGTGGAAACTTTCAGGCCTTACTTTTTCCATGCACACACGTCATCCCAACATGTGTCTTTGTGAAAAAATCATGGGAAGCATATGTTGAGCTAGTGTACCAGATGGATACCATTTCTAACTATTATGTTGCACCATGGACACCTATTAGGGAGTATCATTATTTCGCAATGCCCGAAGGCCAGCAGATAGTGATACCTGACAAAAATTAGTTACGTCCTCGTGGGAGACCGAAGGCCAGTAGGATGTGTAATGAGATGTACTGGCCTCAAGAACAAGGGCAGAGTTTACAATGCACGATATGTCATAAAGAAGTTCATAACTAGAAATGATTCCCTAACGTTGTTGGGTCGAGTTCACAGTCTCATCCAGAATGATGTATTGTCTTCATTGTGACATTATCAAATTGTAAAGTAAATTTTGTTATCTATTCTTATTTTTTCTCGGTTTTCTAAACCCCAAAACCCAAAATCATAACACTTAACCCTGAAACATGTTTCCTAAACCATAATATCAAAATTCGAAACCCTAAACCCTCAAACTTAAACCCCAACCCAAAAACATCTTCCATTTTTTGTGGTTTTTTGTTAAATTATATGTCATATTTTAATAAAAAAAATTTATAATGAAATAATATTATCATAAAAATTGGCATAAGTTATTCAATATAGATAATTAGATAAATTCCTAAGACATCATTAGTAGTTAACATGGTTGATCTTAATCCAATCCATAATTATTTAATCATAAAGCTCCACCAAAATATATCTAACCAAATTGCAGACCTAATATTTTAGATAATAGAACTTATTTCATAAAAACATTCTTGATTTAATGAAAAAACAGTATCCTTATTCCTAACATAAAATCTTAGATAATAGAATTTATTTCATAAACCCAAAATCAAAACACTTAACCCATATTTTAAAGTAAATGTTTTTACCACTTCTTTTTTTTTTTCTCGGTTTTCTAAACCCCAAAACCCAAAATCCTTACACTTAACCCTGAAATATGTTTCCTAAACCTTAATATCAAAATTTGAAACCCTAATCCCTCAAACCTAAACCCCAACCAAAAAACATCTTCCCTTTTCCATGGTTTTTGGTTAAATTATGTGTGATATTTTAATATACTATTTTATAACAAAATAATAGTATCATAATGATTAGCATAAGTTATTCAATACAGATAATTAGAGAACTTTCTAAAACATCATTAGTAGTTGACATGATTGATCTTAATCCAATCCATAATTAGTTAATCATAAAGCTCCTCCAAAATATGTCTAAACAAATTCAAGACCCAATATTTTAGATAATATAACTTATTTCATAAATACATTATTAATTTAAAGAAATAACTTTCTACTTATTTCTTACATAAAATCATAGAAAATAGAATTTATTTCATAAATCTAAAAGAAAAACACTTAACCCATATAGTAAAGTAAATGTTTTTATCTCTTCTTTTTTTTCTCGGTTTTCTGAACCCCAAAACCCAAAATCATAACACTTAACCCTGAAACATGTTTCCTAAACCTTAATATCAAAATTTGAAATCCTAAACTCTCAAACCTAAACCCCAACCCAAAAACATCTTCCCTTTTCCATGATTTCTGGTTAAATTATGTGTTATATTTTAATAAACTATTCTATAATGAAATAACAGTATCATAAAGATTAGCATAAGTTATTCAATAAAAATAATTAGATAAACTTCTAAAACATTATTAGTAGTTGACATGGTTTATCTTAATCCCATCCATAATTAGTTAATCATAAAGATCCTTCAAAATATGTCTAACCAAATTCAATACCCAATATTTTAGATAATATAACTTATTTCATAAAAACATTCTTTATTTCAAGAAACAACTTTCTCCTTATTCCATACATAAAATCTTAGATAATAGAATTTATTTCATAAATCCAAAAGCAGAATACTTAACCCACATTGTAAAGTAAATGTTTTTATCACTTCCTCTTTTTTTCTCAGTTTTTTAAACCCAAAAACCCAAAAGCATAACTCTTAACCCCAAAACATGTTTCCTAAACCTTAATATCAAATTTCGAAACCCTAAACCCTCAAACCTAAACCCCAACCCAACAACATATTCCATTTTCCATGGTTTTTGGTTAAATTATGTGTGATATTTTAATAAACTATTCTATAAAAAAATAATAGTATCATAATGATTAGCATATGTTATTCAATACAGATAATTAGATAAATTCCTAAAACAACATTAGTAGTTGACATGGTTGATCTTAATCCAATCCATAATTAGTTAATCATAAGGCTCCTCCAAAATATACCTAACCAAATTCAGTACCCAATATTTTAGATAATAGAACTTATTTCATAAAAAAATTATTGATTTCAATAAATAACGTTCACCTTATTCCTTACATAAAAGATTAGATAATAGAATTTATTTCATAAATCCAAAATCAGAACACTTAACCCATATTGTAAAGTAAATGTTTTTATCTCTTAATTTTTTTTTTCAGTTTTCTAAACCCCAAAACCCAAAAGCATAACACTTAACCACGAAATATGTTTCCTAAACCTTAATATCAAAATTTGAAACCCTAAACCCTCAAATATAATCCCCAACCCAAAAATGTCTTCCCTTTGACATGGTTTTTGGTTAAATTATGTGTGATGTTTTAATAAACTTTTCTATAATGAAATAATAGTATCCTAACGATTAGCATAAGTTATTCAAAACAGATAATTAGATAAATTCCTAAAACATCATTAGTAGTTAACATGGTTTATATTAATCCAATCCATACATAGTTAATCATAAAGCTCCTCCAAAATATGTCTAACCAAATGTGGGCATGGGAGCACATCCCAGCATTATGCCCTGACCTTGTTGGTCCGCCGGTCGAGATGGAGGTGCTGCATGACGCTCCGCGTGGATGCTTGTATGATTAGTAATTTCTATTGGTTTTTATTCTATTATGAGTTATTGACGATAATTTCTCATTATTTTTTCACTATCATTGATGGATTTTACAGGTGGTATCAGCGACACAATTTTTACGTGGTTCCAAGATAGGATTTGGGCGTATATCGGCTACAGTTGGACTATCTCTTACCTGATCAGGTATGTATAAACAATTTATCACTGTCTAACATATTTAATAACATCATCAATTTTTGTTTTTAGTTAACTGCTTTTTTGAAAAAATCACATGTCATTTTAGATTTCATGGCTTCCATACTGGAGTATTACGGACCAGTTGCCAGCATACTGTAATGTTGGGATTGAGGATTATATGGATGTAGTGCCCCTCATTCACTTCCATATTATTGAGAGGTAGTAGCCTGACAGAGTCATGCACCAGTTTTTCCGTACTCAGCCGATTCTATTACCATCGAGACAGATAGATTAGCTTCATGGGAGGAAGCTGAGAGGGAGGTAGGATGATGACTGGTCCTGAGTACATGCCATCTTTATCGACTGCTGGTACAGATATACAGAGTTTCATATTCATGATGTTCTTACGAATCGATTCTCTCTTTCTGAGTAGGTTGAGTATGCGCCATGGTATAGACTGAAGTCTATACTGTATCTTACCCAACACGACATAGAGATGCAGAGGATGGTAAGTCAATAAATTTACATTAGTTTTTTATTGAACTATTTTCTAATTCAATTATAATCTATTTACATGGATGTCACACAGAGAATGTTGTTCGCATGAGTGATGAAGAGGAGGTTGGGGTCTTTAGTCGGGCAGCTGTCTATTCTACAATGCGGGAGGTGAGGGCATCTGTTCATGTGCTTTCCAAGAGCATCTTCGCATGTCCGACTCAGAGAGAGGAGGTTTCTGCCTCAGAGAAACATTCTACAGCTGCTGCAGGTGTTGAGGATCCATGACCACAATGACGTAGATAGTGTCATGCTGCACGTGAGGCCTCACTTATTCCACAGGCAGAGCTCGACCCTCTTGTAGTCCGCCGATTCAGGATGTGCCTCAGGTGGCATGGGATCCATCTTTCCTGACAGGATATCCACCGTTATATCCATCATTGGTTTTAGATTCTTCAGAGCCTTGGGATCCATTGCATCCTTGGATTCCAAATCTATGGTCTTTGTCTTGGGGTATAGATCTATCATAAGCTTGGTTCCCCCACTGAGATAGAGGTAGGTCCTTCTACCACCCTGGTGGGAGAAGGATCGAAAGTGCAGTACGAGATGCAGTTGATAGCTCCTCCCACTGACACATAGATGGAGGATGTGCCAGTCGACGTTCCAGTGCCCAAGGAATATCCTTCTCCATGTCATCAGACTCCACTGTGCAGTCGACACAGACGTCCTATTTGCAGACCACCATGTGGGATAGAATCTCCTTTCCACTAACATAGACATTGATTGTACATTTTTGTTTACATGTTTAATGTCTACTGAAATCAAAATATTACTATTACTATTAGCACTTCTTATATGTTTATCCAATATTTCAGTTTTCATTTATATTTTAGGCATAATTTATATTTGACAGCCTTCAAATTTGACTACTTTAAACACTGAAACAATTATTAAATTTCAAGTAAATAACTTTAAAAGATTAAAAAATCTATAGTATAAAAATAATGTAAATAAAATTTAAAAGATAGCCTAATCATCTAAAGTGTTATTGAAAATAAAGAGTTTCATAAATAAAATAAATAAATTATAATTAAAGGAATGTAATAAATGTAACTCATATGTGAGAGCAAAAATAATGAATGTCGAGGAGGATCCTAATCCACCCACTTGACTTTAAAACCCTATAGAACATAAACTATAAGACCCATAAAATTAAAAATTAAAATTTCAACTACTATTTATATTTTTGGAACAATAAAACGCGTCCCAAAAATTTTCCAAATGCATCCATATATGATTAAATATCGTATCCCATTTCTCAAGCTTCGATTTGGTAGGTCGTAGGTCCCGAACAGAGTTACAGATCAGGAGTTATGGACTTTTGAAGTTGGACTAGAAAATTGTTTTGCAAAGCCCATTCGCGAAGCCCCCTCCGCGATCACAGAGCCCCGTCGTGATGTAAGGAGGCAGGATGCTCCGCGAACCCCTTTGATCTGCGCGACTGGCCGCGAAGTGAGGAGGTGGGATGCTCCGCAAACCCCTTTGACGTCCGCGACCCGTCGGGATGCCAAGAGGCGGGACGGCTCCACGAACCCCTTTGACGTCTGTGACCCTCCGCGAAGCAAGGATGCGGGATGGCTCCACGAACCCCTTTGACGTTCGTGACCCGCCGTGAAGCAAGGAGGCGGGAAGGCTCCGTGAATCTCTTTGACGTTCGCGAACCCACCATGGAGAATGCTCTGTCTTGGCATCGAGTGAGCTCTGCTTTGCGGCGCCCATTACCTATAAATACCCAGCTCACCTCCCCTTCAACAGAGGGTGACTCTGCCCCTTGGGCGGCCGATCTCCCAATGCACGGAGCTCCAATTTTCTTTGCGAAGCAGCTTTGTGATCCCATGCTCCCCAAGTAGCTTCCTTCGCGAAGCTGCTCTGCGAGTCCATGCTCCACAAGTAGCATCCTTCATGATGCTGCCCCGCGAGTCCATGTTTCGCGAGTTCATGCTCCGTGAGACCCCATTTTCCATGAGCCCCTTTGCTCTGCGAAGCTACTTTGTGAAGACCTATCCATTGCGAGGCTCCTACCTTCGTGCCTACTGGTCCATACCGCAGGGGCTATGCTCCCGCACCCCCACTCTAGGTCATTACTAGGCTGTGATCCCAACCCTTCAGTTCGGTCCCTTCGCTACTGTCACTGACCCGCCTGAAAAATAGATAGTCGTACCATGAACTTCTCGGGCGGGGACGTCGGTATTTTCCATTGTGCCCTTATGCACACCCACCTTCCACCTATGGAATACCATGATTTGAGATACTCCTCTGCACACCATGAAACACCTTGAGTCGACATATTCCTCTTGGTTCGTTTCTCATGTCGTGAGTTGAGGTTATCCTCATCAATTCCCTGAGTACCTTGAGTCAAAGCATTCCTCAAGCAACTCATCCAAACCCTGTCACATGGTTCATATGCCATGTTGAACCAGAAAGGGCCGCCCTTGCATAAGTCCCAACACCAACCATTACTAGGCTCTTTATGCCTAATAGTCCTATCTATATGACTTTAAACTGTAGTAATCCATATTTAAAAAACATAGGATGTCTCTTACTAAATATAATAGATGCCTTACGCTCCAATCATAAGATGCCAACAATCCTTTCTATGTGACTCTAAACTGTAGTGTACCCTATGTTCAAAACATAGGATGCCTCTTACTCAATGTAAGATATGCCTTGTGAACCAAGAATAAGATGCCAACAGTCCTCTCTATATGTCTCTAAACTGTAGTACAACATATGTTCCAAACATAGGACATCTCTTGCTCCAAACAAGAGATGCCTTATGCTCCAAGCATAAGATGCCTAATGCCATGATCATAGTGGCATAATTTCAAGAGCATTGGAATCCGTTCAAACATTACATCATGCCACATCACACATTTTCATGTCCTTCATTTGGATCGTCATCCACTTCCATGTCTGAATAGACCCCCTAACGGCCTGGTCCCATGCTGCATCGGCAGACCTACTATCCTGGGCCAACGCCCCAGAAGACTTTGGACGACACATTGAGTCAGGTCCTGTGTTTTGATTATGGTCAATAGTAGACCCTCATTTGTTTGTACCTATTTCAGGCTAACACGATATGGATACTTTGTTTCTAACATGTTCAACAGTTATCCTCCATCATCATGCCACCCTCATTATGTTTCGAATGTTGGGCATGTGATTCACACATTCCATTCCCCTTTGTTTGTACTGATTCCACTGCCCTTGTGCACTAGCACAAAGGCAAAGGCCTCAACCCACCAATGGGTTGGGATTCCCACATGGGCAGACATGAGGAAGACATTACGGACAACTTCCTTCCGTAAGCCCCATCCACCATTACCGCTCCCTAGCAGCACTTGGGAGATTCCTTGCGTAAGCCCCATCTACTATTCCCGCTCCATAGCGGCACCCAGGAAGCTTCCTTGCGTAAGACCCATCCACCATTTCCACTCCATAGCAGCACTCGTGCAGCTTCCTTGCGTAAGCCCCATCCACCATTGTCTCTCCATAGAGGCACCCGAGAAGTTTCTTTACATAAGCCCCATTCACTATTGTCTCCCCATAGCGGCACCCGGGTAGCTTTCTTGTGTAATCCCCATCCACCATTGCCGCTCCCTAGCGGCACCCGGGCAGCTTCCCTGCGTTAGCCCCATCCACTATTTCCGCTCAATAGCGGCTCCCAGAAATCTTCCTTGCATAAGCCCCATCCACTATTGTCGCTCCATAGTGGCACCCGAGCAGTTTCCTTGGGTAAGCCCCATCCACCATTGCCACTCCATAGAAACACCCGAGCAACTTCCTTATGTAAGACCCATCCACCATTGTCACGCCATAGCGGCACATGAGCAGCTTCCTTCTGTAAGCCCCATCCACCATTTCCGCTCCATAGTGGCACCTAAGTAGCTTCCTTGCGTAAGCCCCATTAACCATTACTACTCCATAGCGGCAGCCGGGAAACATCCTCAAGTAAGCCCCCCATCCACCATTGCCGCTCCATAGCAGCACCCGGGCAGCTTCCTTACATTAGCCCCATTCACCACCCTTCATTGACGCACCTTTGCGCTGTGATTGTCAGGTCCTTGATGCCTCTTGTTTCTTACAATTAGAATTACTCATGTGGTCTTACAACAAGCATCAACCATGACATCCTCTCTAGGAATCCTAGAGTGTAAGCCCCAATCCTACTTGAACTATGCGGTCTTTGATCCTTGCCAAGGCAAGGTACGTAGGAAGCCTCCCTGAGGTTCAAGCCCAACACCCGGTCATTCCAACAATCTTCACGTCAGTTCACCAACACCTCGGGCATCCTAGAGTGTAAGCCCCAATCATACCTAGACTACATGATCTTTGATCCTTTCCATGACAGGGTACGTAGGAAGCCTCCACGAGGTCCAATCCCACCACCCCAGTCATTCCAACCATCTTCACGTCGGTTCACCAACACCTTGGGCAGGTTAGAGTGTAATCCCCACACAAATACCTAAAATACATGGTATTTGAACCTTTCCAAGGAAAGGTACGTAGGAAGCCACCCTGAGGTTAAAGACAAATACTCGGTCGCTCTGACCCCCGTCACCCCAGTTCACCCCCGTTCTGCATGACGTTAAACTGTGGACCTCAATCAGCAGTAAGCCGTTTATTCCCCCATTCAGCGGTAATCCATTGTCAACCTCATTCGGCAGTAAGCCGTTGAAGTCCCCAATCGATGGTAATCCATCATTAGATGAACTACACAGACTTTGATTCCCTGCCACGAGGATACATAGGAAGCCTCCATGAGGTTCAAGCCCATCACCCATGTATTATCCTAATCTGTCCCTTGATACCATGTGTTCCGGGAAGATCGTGCCCCAACCTAGAGGTTCTACTTCCTCTAGGTCCCATACATGAATCCATTCACTTAGGCCGCCTCCTCACGTGTCCCATCATCCCACCGAACTACGCAGACTTTGATTCCCTACCATGAGGATACGTAGGAAGTCCCTTCAAGGATCAAGACCAACACTACCTTCACCTTCATGATAGTCCCATATAATTATCCCTCCACTCCATTCAACTCTCCATCATCCATCCTGATTCTCACCCGGTCCGCCACATCTCGGTGGGATCATGTCATCCACCTCCTTGCTGCTCCTAGCAGTACTTGGGTAGTAATTCACACGTAAGCCCCAACATGTCTCTGGGTTGTTGTCCTTTGTGTACACCCTGATTCATCACCCCTTCTAACTATGTGGGTTTTGATCCATCTCGTCTACAAAGGGTATGTAGGAAACCTCCATGAGGTTCAATCCTAATCAATGGTAAACCATGGTGTTCCCCCATTCTGGGGTGAACACTCCCTGATCCTCCCTTAGTGGTGTCAAGATCAGCCTTCACCGTGTGACATATGCCCCTTGTGGGAAAAATTATCTAGGGTCTACTCTTATCGAGTGTTCTGATCCATCCACCTATTAAACCTTTCAGATCTTCCCTCCTAGGGATGTACCAATCTGACCCGTCTATATGGTACATTTTGATCACCCTCATTCTATCTCTACAAGACATTAAAATCATGGGCTACCTCTCGATAAACATGTTATGCCTGAGGAAAACCTCGGAAGACACGTCTTTGGCATAACTGTCTCCACAATACGTTAAACTTGTGGCATACCCTGTGTTAAACATGGAACGATGAGGAAAACCTCAAATACATGCCTATGGAATATGATTCCCCACATTCGACGTGGGATGCCTCAAGTTCTACACCCATGAGATGCCCTCTTATGAGGAAGAATATAGGTTACCCCATTCCCATGCATCCAGAGATGCCCCGACATACCTAATGTTGTCATCTACTCTGACCGAAGGTTGAAACCATGTCAAGACCCAAGGAATGTCCTGATGGAAGTAGTGTAATTAACTGGTGTCCACAAAGATATGGCACCAAGAATGAGATTCACGAACCACGACTTAATCATTAAAGGAGTCCCGGACTAGGTAACGAGTTCTGAGGAGGAATCCATGAAAGGAAAAACCTACATCCCATCATCATGTTTCGATCAAGGAGAAAACATCCCTGAATAAGCGACAGATGCTACCCGCCTTTGGAAAGCAGGAATGCGGGGAAACAGCTGTGCATCCTCACAGATGGATGCGTGCGCCCCAGTGAAAGTGTCGGAAACATATATGTTTAAGAAATTTTTAAAATTTCATTCATATTGGCCTTATAGTTTATATTATATAGGACAACAAAGTTACATACTTGAAACATTTTTAAGTTTCAAGTAGGTGGATTAGAAAGATTCTAAATAATTTTTCACCATGATTTTTTAAGAAATTATTTTTATTTTGCACTACTAGTTATATGTTTATGAAATTTTTAAAATTTCATTCATATCGGTCTTATAGTTTATATTATATCAGCCAGAAATGTCACGTACTTGAAACATTTTTATGTTTCAAGTAGGTGAATTATAAAGCTTAAAAATAAATTTTGACCAAGATTTTTTAAGAATTTATTTTTATTTTGGACTACTTATTATATTTTTAGAAAATGTTTAAAATGTCATTCATATCTGTCTTATAGTTTATATTATATAGGCCAACAATGTCACATACTTTATAAAATTTTATGGTTTAATTAGGTTGATTAGAAATCTTATAAATAAATTTTCAAAAATATTTTTTAAGATTTTTTTTTATTTTGCGGTACTTGTTATATTTTTAATCAATGTTTAAAATCTCATTAATATTTGTCTTACAGTTTATATTATATAGGCTAGACAATTCACGTACTTGAATAAAAGATAAATTATGTCTAAACAATAAGTTTTATTTATATATATATAACCTTACGAACATAATCATTAAATATTAAAATTTTAAATATATAAAAAACATAATTAAAATTGAAAAAAAGTTACGTGTTTTAGGGAAAAGGCAGCATCTGCGATGCCACCTTGAAGCGGTATTTAAAAAAAAATAACTTAGGATGTTTAATTTTTTTTCAGAAAGAGTATAAAAAACACAACTCATACATGAGCCCGTCGGCTTCTAGACAATGCCGAATACATGGATCAAACAATGGTGTAAATGTCTGATTTTTTTGTAAAATGTTTTCTATGTTTTATTAAATTGTATAGGTTAAAAATACTTTAATAAATTTGTATTAGATAGGAAAGGTGCGCTGTCGACTTTCTATTAAAAATAATAATAATTTAATTATATATGTTATTATATCTATAAATTTTTAGATTTTTATATTATGATATATATATATTGTGTTTGTTTTATATTGTTTAGAATTATGTTAATAACATTTGAAAGTGAAAATGTTATTTTTTTAATCAATAGCTTTTGTGGTGCTCAAATTTGAAACATTTTTAAGAACTATGTTTGAGTTTTAGTTTATCTTCAAGTTGATATAAATATCATTGTGTGAAAATGAGTCTTTAAGAGAGAAATAATCATGAAAGAGAAAATAGGTCTTTAGTAGGGTTCAATATATAGTGTTAGTTTTAATGTACAATGTTCCTACTTCATCAATATTTTATTAAAAATTGAAATTTAGTACTGTTTTAAACAATTACAATGTTATTTATAATATTTTTTACATTCCTTTTATTTTCACTAATTTATTTTATTTATGACACTCATGTTTTTAAAAAAATAGATGTTTAGTCTATATTTTGAATTTTTTTAGTTTATTTTTATATTATATATTTTATAAGATTTTAAACTTACCTACTTGAAATTTTATAATTATTCATATGTTTCAAGTAGTCGACTTTGAAAGATGTAAAATATAAACTGTGCATAAAATATTGATGAAAACAAAAATACTATATAAACATGTAAAACATACCTATAGTAATAATAGTATCTTCATATAAATAGACACAAAACATATACATAAACAAGTAAAATCAATGTCTATGTCTATGAGGAGGAGATTTCATCCCACATGGTGGTCTGTGTAGGGGACACCCGAATCAATATCACCGAGCTCCATGCTAGGGTGGAGTCTGATGACCTGGAAAGGGATGATCCTCTAGCACTAGAACATCAACATTCACATGCTCTAGTTGTTTTTCAGTGGGAGGAGGTGTCAACTACATGTCGTACTACGCTCCCAATACTTATCCCACTAAGGTAGTAGAAGGAATTTCCATCATTGTAGTGGGGTAGTAAGCCTATGATGGATATTGACCCCATGTCTATGATGGATCTGGAACCCAAGGTTGTGATGGATCTGGACCCCAAGCTAGAGAGAAATGCAGATATCCTGTGAAGAAAGACGAATCTCATGTCGCCTGAAGCACATCCTCAATCGATTGAGGCTGGATTGCTAGAGTGCTGACCTCTGATATAGGTGAGGCCTCACATGCAGCACGACACTGTCTATGTCGCCATCATCATGGCTCCTCATCACCAGTAGCTTCTAGAGGATGTTCTTCCTGGAAAGGAACCTCCTCTCTCTAGGTTGGACTCTCAAAGATGCTATCAGAAATCACATGATAAGATGACATCATCTCCAGTGCTTCAGCATGGACCACTGCCTGGATAAAGACCCCCTCCTCCTCTTCTTCCCTCATGCGAAAAATATTCTCTGAGTGAGTAACCAATAAAGAGTTTTATAAATAATTAGAAAATAGTTCAATAAACAAACTAATATAAATTTATTGACTTACAATCTTATGATTCTCTCTGTCATGTCAGGTAAGATACAATATAGAATTTAGTCTATACCATGGCTCATACTCAACCTACTCTGAAAGAAATAATCACATCGTAGGTACACCCTGGATATGAAACTCTGCACATCTACGCCAGTAGTCGAGATAGTCAGTATGTACTCAACACCGGTCTTCATCCTGTCTCCATGTCATCTTCACTTCATGAAGCTTCTCTGTTTGTCTCGACGTCAATGGAATCAATTGAACATAAAAAATGGTGCATTAATCTATCAGGAAGCTACCACTGAATAATATGGAAGTGATTGAGGGGCACTACAACCACAATATCATCTGGTCAAATAGTACCTTATTGTGGAAACTGGTCCAGTATAGTCGAGTATGGCATACATGTAATCTGAAAGGAAATGTGGCCTTTATAAAATAATATATTTACTAAAAACCAAAATTGATGTTATTATAAAATTTTTTAGACAGTGACAGATTGTATATACATACCTTTTCGGGTAAGAGACAGTCTAACTTGAGGTGATATTCACCCAAATGGAGTGTCAGAACCATGGAGAAATTGTTTCTCTGACATCACCTGTGAAATAAAACATTGAAAGTGAAAAATAAATAGAAATTAAATTCAATAACTCATAGTAACATTTGAAACCAATAGAGATGAGCGATCGTACCAAATTCCATGCGGATCATCATGCAACACCTCCATAGTGAGTGGTATACCAATAAGCTGATGGCAGAATGAGGGGATGCGCTCCCATTTCCACATTTAAAGAAGGATGATGCATCCCCCGAGATCTGTGCGGTTACTGCGGGATACCATGCATAATGATCTGTACGTGCATACCAAGAAGGATGATCTCTAGCAATATGTCCTGACCTGATCAAAGTCCTCCAGTAGAGATAGATACATCATGTGCACTTTCACCCCCCGAATTATTAGGAAATAGGTTCCATCCAATGAGTTGTAATATATATGCACGAGCATAAAGCCTGACACACTGCTCATCAATTTCATAAGGTAAATGTGGAATCTTCTCCTCCATCCAGTTCATAGATATCAACCTGCCATCTATAGACCTACGGTCGGCCAAAATGTTGATTTATAACAATTTCTAAGAAAGGTCAGGCCAAGATGCATAGGTGGGTCCAATAACGGCTTCCCCTTGGATAGGAAATTTAAGAATCACTACCACGTTCTAGATGGTGATGGTCATATCTCCCTCAGAAAGGTATAATATGTGTGTCTCTGGTCTCCACCTTTTTATGGGGGCATCAAGAAGGTGTTGGTCGAGAAATGTGAAATCCGATATGACAATGTCGTAGAATCCAACACAGTAGAAGTATGGCCTAATGGAATGTGAAGCGTCTCTTGGATGAAAATGGTGCGCTTGACGCACCCTGATCAGTCGAACCTCTGCACCATCTAACACGGTCTGGGAAACTTGTATTCACTCCATAGTGATTAATATGGTATCATCCATATGTATATAAACAAATTAGAAGCGTCGAAAATGTAAAATATAAATATAATGTTTTGGTCAACAAAATGTTATGACTTGTAGAATGCAAGACATGGAATATTTCTTCACATTATTTTATGAAGTTATTTCTTACCAAAATAAAGGGTCATGTATTTATGTTTTTCAAATCACATTACTAAAGTGTTTTAAGATATGATTTTACCTAGAAAGGGGTGTTATATATATATATATTTCCTTTATTATGTAAAAGTTTATTAAAAAATTGCTTTCTTTGTAATTCATGTATGATTTTCCACATGATGGTATGTTTCAAGATTATGTTGTCACATGTATGCTTTATGGTTTAGCCATGGATATATTGATTATGTGTTAATTTACTCGAAAATGCACTTGTCATATTCCCTTTAATGTGAGTATGAAATGATTATTTTTAGTTGATAATAAAAGTATTTGGTGAAGTAAGACATTTATATGAAATGAAGAATCTTATTCACATATTCACATGCTCCGATGCCGATAAGATATCAAAAAAAATGAAATGTCTTCAAACTAATAAAGGATCTTCTAATAGCGCACAACCAATAATAGTGGTTACTACAACTAATTCTGTAACACTAATTTAACTCCAAGGAAGAATTCCTGGGAAATGAACCATAGAGCAGGAAGAATCGTGACAATGACGACGATGATGGAATGGGTTTATGCCATCACCTTCATCATTTTCACCATTCCTCCTGCATCGTGGTTCATCTTCCCTGATTTCATTCTTGAAGTTCACTTAGTGTTACCGAATCATCTATTTTAACCACTATTTTTGGTTGTGTACTATAAGAAGCTCCTTTCTCAGTTTCAATAACCTCCCTGTAGCTGTGCACACAGGAAAGACATGACTCTCTACATCAAAAATGGTTGTTGATCATGATTTTTATAGTGTAACTAATATTGAAAAATATGGTTGATCATATAATATTTATTAGACTATAATTTTAAAAAGTCTTTTTATACCCTAATATATGATACTATTATTTCATTATATAAAAGATTATTAGAATTTTAATCAAATAATATTTTGAAAACCAATGTTAAAAGAAGATATAACACCATATAATTTACAATATGAGAATATCATAATGAAGATAGTACATCATTGGGGACGAGAGTGTGAACTCGACCAAAAAATATTTGGGTATCATTTTCGATTATGACCTTATTGATGACATATGGTGCATCTCAAAATATTACCTTTTTCTTGAGGGCAGTCCATATCTTTCTGCATCCTGCTGGCCTTAGGTCTCCCATGGGTAAGCAACCGGTTGATGTCAGGTATCACTATCAGTTGGCCTTCAAGCCTTGGGAAGTAACAAAACTCCCCAATAGGTATCCATGATGCAACAAAACAGTTTTTAATGGTTTCCATCCAATAGACTGAATCAACATATGCTTCTCATGATATGTTTACAGAGGCACATGTTGTAATGGAATTTTCACATGGAAACCACAAGGCATGAATGTTCCCACATTTACATTGCCTCGCTTCCAGTAATACCACTATTTTTTCACTGATTCTATTTGTGATGTGGTTTAAACTCCCTTAACCTTCAAATTGAGAGTCTTCTTGGTGGAAAAGTTTGACATTATAACTATAATCTTCTTCAATATTCTTTTCAATCTCTCTTTGAAAGTGTATTATATACCTTAGCCCTTAATGAATTCTGTCCGAGGATATTTATTGTCTAAAAAAATTACTTTATGTAATGATATAATGTCTCTTAAAATAGGGAAGTTATAGGTAACTTGTGAAGCCCCTTGAAGATACGATTGATACAATCCACAATGTTTGTGATCATTCGTCTCTACCTCCTCACCCCGTCATATGCCAATGTCTATTTTTCTTTTAGAATCCGCATCATATAATCATACACTTCATGATTTGGCTTTCAGATTTATTCAAAATGTTCTTTAAACCATCAGTGATCTAACTCTTATTCTACATAGAAGTGATCATATTTCACATAATTTTTTTTATCTTTACGTTGAAATAATAACAAATAAAAAAGACATTGCATACCTATCGTCATGATTTCCTTCTTCATAGGTTCATTGTGAAAAGGTTTCCTCACATTACTAGAAATGTGTCTAATGTAGAACCAATGATGTGCATTTGGGGTCTCCATGTATCAGTGTCTGCATTGATTGACTCATTGATTTCCTGATGCCGATTAGATATAAAACAGACACCCTGAATGCGGGTGAAATGGTTGTTGATACATGCCAAAAACCAACTCCATGATTCATAGATTTCCTTCTCCACAATGTTAATGAAAAGCTAGATAGGTGAACGGTTTCTATCTTGGGTTTCCAAAATCAACAATACACCCTTGTATTATCCATATAAAAATGTTCCGTCAATTTTAATTAACTTTTTTCTAAAATGAAATTTGAAGATACAAGGGAGGAATGCCCAGAACAACCGATGAAATTGAACATTAGATGGATCGATTTGGTTGTATTGGGACACATGTTTGTTTGTATCAATATGGAAGACAACTTGGTTATGGTTCTTCAGTATGGATAGAAATTGCAGAAACACCTCATACGAGTCATCCCAATCCCCATAGTCTTTTACAATTGCCTTCTGTTTCTCCATCCATGTCTTATTATAGGAAATATTATAACTGAATGTTTATTGTATCATCTCTTTTACAAGGGATATAGGAATATACTGTCATGTCCTAATCATCTCAATGACAATGAATGACACAAATTCAAAATCCAATGCGGTATGATATTGTGTAAGGTTTGGATGAACACAAGTATCAGCTGTCTCAATCCTTGAGATTCTCCAACCTCCGAATGGAATGTTCAAAATCATCCTTACGTGGAATATACAATCATCCCCATAATTATCACACTGTATGAGATATTTATTATATATTGATTCATGAACAATATATATGTAGTTTCTCTCAATGTGAAATCTCATTAGCGTAATTTTTAATGTATTTTTACTTGGAATTTTTTTGCAATATGTAAGGATTTTCCATCTCAATAAACCTATCTGGTATAACTCCGGGAAACTTAGTTGCAGGTGTGAGAACATTGAAGTTGTATATAGGAATATTTTTCATTTCTCTTGACCAAAATTCAAAGAGAGGTGGATGATTTATTTTGGTTCTAGGCTGGTGTACAACTAATGAATTTCTAGAAACTTCCTCCCCAACTTCTACTACTCCCTCCTCATCATCACTATTGTCACCATCTGTTCCATTACTATGAAACTCTTTATTAAAAGTTGGATTTACATGTATATCTGATAGATCATCTAGTCTGTCCTTTTCTAAATCATTTGGAATATGCTTAATTTCACGAGGTGGGTCATCTTTGACAACTATTATAATTATATGTATTCATACATATGGACATTGTGGTTGTACAATAGACACATCAACATATAACTCCTTCATGGTATAATCTGAACAATATGAAAATTAATTTATTGGTTGGACCCACTACACATCAGCAACCAATAGACAAGTTATATTCCATAATGTTGTTGGGAATTGAAAATTTCTATAGCTCATAGAATTGATCTCTTGATTGGTTCTCAGATTTAAGGAACCATGAATTCTGTCTTGAAGGTTACTTAGGGTTACATAATCAGCTTTACTAACCATTGTTGTTAGTTGTGTTCTGTAAGAATCCCCCTACTAAGTTTGAATAACCTCCCCGTAGCAGTACACACAGGCAAAGATGACTCTCTACATCAAAAATTTTTTTTGATCAAGATTATGATAGTGTAACTAATATTGAAAAATATGGTTGACCATATTATATTTATTAGAATGAAATTTTAGGATGTCTTTTTATACCTTAAAATATCATAGTAATGTTTTTTTATATAAAAGTTTATTAGAATACAAGTCACATAATGTTTTGGAAACTGAGGTAAAAAGAAGAGAAAACATCAAATTAGTTTAATTATCATTGATAAAAAGAAAATTATTATCATATAAAATGAAATTTATTAGAAAAAATACATTAAATAACACATGAATGGTTTAAAACATACAAAAAACACTGTAATTTTCTAATAAAACATGGTTTGGATGAGATGAGCCTCACTTTAGATGTGTGGTAAAATCTACATTATTTTCACTTGGTAGCTTAATAACATCTTCCAAAGGTATTTCAGAATTATAATAACATATCTTAGATGTTATTATAAGTTCAAAAGATTTCCAAAATTCTAAAGTTATGTACATATACTTCAAAGATGTTATTAATCTACCAAGTGAAAATAAGATGGATTTTACCTTATTTCCCAAGTGAGGTTCATCTCATCCAAACCACATTCTTTTGAAAAATGTCAAGGTATTTCTTGAATGTTGTAAAGCATTCATGTGTTATTTGATGTGTTTGTTCTTCTCCATTTCACTTTATATGATCATAAGTATCATTAGATAATCATTATATGTATTAATTTTTTAATCCTATGTTATTTATTAATTAATCCATAATTAACCATTACTAATAATAACTATTATTTTTAAACTATATAATATTTATGATAAAAATTTTAAAAAAATATTATATAAAAAACTATGATACTAATGTTTTTTAGTACAATTAATACTTAGTTAATCATTCATTAATCACGGGTAAATCATTACTATGTTATTCATCATTTAATCATTCATCAATCACTCTATAATCATCCTTATTAAATCATTAATCATATGATATTCATTATTTAATTATTATTATCCAATAAATATATGTATTCATTTTTAATCCTAAGTTATTCATTAATTAATATACACTTAATAATTACTAGTAATAAGTATTATTTATAAATTAAATATAACTAATTAAACTACTTAATAAATAATATATTTAAAACTAAATAAAAAAATTAAATTACTAATAATAACTTTCATTCTTTAATGAATTTATCCTTGTCCATTTCATTTTATATAATCATAAGGATTATGTTATAATTGATAAATATATAGATTATATTTTTCTTTTCTTATGTATTTCATTAGTTTGTAAATAAAATATGAATCATCTAAGGCATATCTCCAGGGAGTTTCAAACCAGGAGTCAAGCAAGGTCTATTATCATGAACCAATTCCAATTCGATACTAGATCAAAGCGGTGTTTTGGGGTTTTACCCCTAGGTACATATGTGCCAAATCCACATCTACTTATTTGTATCTAGATTGGGATTTGATTTCTTAGATAACCACATAATCATTATGCTATCAAAATTTTAGAACATTTAATCCTATGTTATTCTATAGTTAATATATACATAATCATTACTAATATTAACTATTATTTAAAACTTTATATAACTAAATAAACTACTTAATTAACAAAATATTTACAACTAAATTAAATACTTAAAAATGACATATTTAGAGCTAAAAACATTTCAACTAAATTATTAAATAACTTTAAATTAAATAAAAAAATACATCTAAATGATGATTTGCAAAAAACCCAAGACTTCTGTTATCCCACCGAATCCACCGCACATGAAAAGGACATTTTTAGAGAGAGAAGCATTGGAATTAAGAGATATGGGGGAAAATAGCAGTGAGGATAAGGTGGGTTCCCTTTTATAGGGAATTGAGGAAAAGGCGGTATTGGGGGTGCTGCCTTTCGCCTTTTGTAATGGAGAAAGGAAGAACCACCCTACCGTCTTTTCCATGTCATTAATCCGGGCCAAAAGTCGTTAGGGGAGGGATGGAAACAACCCCACTATGTCCTTTGAAGCATATTTTTTAAAAAAATTATCATTGAAACTTTTAAATTTTTTTTCAGAAACACATTAAAAAAAATGTAAATGTACCACTATTTTTAAGTTGGTGAATAGTGAAGTGAACTAGGCATCCCACATCGGTTCTTCAAAGGTGATATACCCCATTTTATAAGCTAAAATGTGACAGCTACTCATTTCAGTTGGAGAATGGGGATCAACACCAATACACATATCACACTCCATTGGTCTCTTCCTGGTGGTTTTCTAGGCGAACATCTACATGCCTTCGAGTGTGATGACTTCAAATGGGCACTATGCACGGACCTCCTCATATTTCACTTAGTGGGTAGACTTTCCTAACCTCAGAATGACATGGTAGACCTCTATGTACCTCAAGTGCCTCTATTGAGGTTGAATAGGTTGGCACATCATTTTTATTAAAAACTAGATTATGTTCTAAGTGAAATATAATAATATAAAACAAATGACCCTCATCAAATTCATGATACATATTATTCTTCATATTTTGAAAATTGTAAATAAAATTTTCATGCATTCCTTCAAATCCTTAAAAAATTAAAATTTTCATGGACTTCATAAGCTCCTCGTCTATTATTTTTAGAATATAAATTACAAATAAATTCTTATCATCAAAATCTCATGAAAATAATTATTTACATGGTATTCAAAATTATATTGATCCAAAAATATATTTTACTTTAATCATCTTCATTGTTGTATAAAAACTTTCACCTTTTAAATATTTATTTCGAACTTAGAACAACTTCAACAATCATGAGAGTCACTATGAGAATTTTCCAAGCATGACATCCAATGTCATTTAATGAACCCATAATAATTCTCCAAGAATCACCTTTGAAACTCAAACTATTAAAACCATTTATATGATTTCTCAAATTATAAGGCCTGAGAACTTAATCCAACCTCCATTAAATTTGTAAGTACTTCATCATATTTTCATCAATGAGATCTTCCTATCTCATTGACCACCATTGAAAACCAATAATAATCATTAACATCAAATACAATTCATATACAAAGTGGTATATTCACATAGATATCGGAGGAACTAAAAACAACCAAAAAATAAAGAATACCTAGACCATTCTAATGATATATATTCTTCAATGGAAAAATGAATTATAACTTTAGGGCTTAGTATAAAAACAAGAACCCCATTCTTTAACCAACTATCTTAATTCACATTATTTTTAATGAAGTTGACCGATGGTCAACGCCACATGGACTTCACCACCAAAAAATTATAGAGAAAAGTGGAGGCCTTAATGAATTATAAAGGGGAAAGAAAAACCACTATAAAACCATTGAACATGTTAGGGAACTTCCGGAACTCCCATATACATTGGAAATCAAAGAGAAGATTCATGTTCATGAAGGGAATTAACATTAGAATTGTGGTTACCAATCATGAATGGATATTAGAGAAAGTGTTAATAGATCCCCCCTTTTCCATAAAAGAAGGAGGGTCCATCATATCTACCTTGGATATCTAGTGAATTCATTATCATGAGAGATAGTCAGGAACTCTTGTCCATCATCCCTTTTGAAAAATGGAATAGTTTAAAGATATAATAAAACATAGGTAGATATGTTAGAAGAACGTGGGTTAATTTTTCATTGTTAGATTGTATGGTAGTTCAAAATACACCTTTTAGGATTTTTACATGAAATAAATATAGTTTTATACACTTTCATATATTTCAAAAAAATAGTTTTAATCACAGTTAGAAACCATGGTCGCAATCCCCTTGAGCTTGGAAATAGGCTTTATCTATGGTTGGTGGGCACATGGTCCCCATTGAGATAGAAATAGATGTGTATCCATATTCATTATTTCAATATGAAAATATATTTATCCTCATAACAAGGATGATGGTGATAGGAATATTCCATGGCCATCGACCATGGATAAAAGTTTATATAGTGGAATAAGATCTGTAGTCATAGTCTAGGACAATTTCCATATTTTTTTAATTTTTTTTAAAATATAAATTTTTAATTACCACTATATATATAAATATTAAAATTTATATTTTTTTAAAAAAATAATAAAGATAAATATTAATGATTAATCTTATTTCTTTATATGTGTTCATCAGGATTTTCATTTATTGGGCTTAATTATACCCTATGTTGGGTATTTTTGATGATTTGTGGAAGGATGAAGCTATGGATAATTTTTTATAGTTTCTCAATGTTTTTAGATAAGTTGAAAATAAATCACACTATAATAAGGCATTTCCCAGCTTGATCAGTGGTTCCTGAGCTGATATTATAGACCCATTTGGAAATCAAACTATAACTATGACATAATGACGTTATTAAAATTATGGTAAAAGACATTTAACTGTAATAAGCGCTATCATTCGGACACATGACAAAAAATATGATAAGTAATAGTACTTAAGAATACATCACACCATAATCCTCTTATGACACACTACAATTTATTTTAGGTAAAAAAGGGAAAAGTGAAAAAAAATTTCCATCCACTCATCCTATGAGTGTATTAACAACTAGGAAACAACTAGTCCATAGAGCTGAGATGAGAATTGAAAGGGTATACCATAGCTCAACAAAAATAACCTCAGTTTTTGGGCAGTGCAGTTGTGATACAAGAGGATCATAGGTGAGAGTTGTGGTGTGAGGTGAAAACAGGGGAGAAACATGGGGGATGATATGTACACTCATGCTTATGAAAGAGGTAACATGAAGAGTAAATATTTTATGTGGAAAAAAATTCATCGATCCTGCATGGAAATGTGATTCACTATAAATTATGTCTACATTCCATAATGAATATAAATTCCAATAACCCTTAGAAGAGCTTCAAGAGATCATGCCATGGTCTACATCATTTTGTTATGATGTATTAAACTTACAGATTGATAAATACTTAATAATCACAACATAATCTATTCATATTCACACCAGAACAATCCTGATAATAATATGGGATTATAAGGTTATGTTGAAAATACTTATGCCTATTTTTTTAATTTATATTTATTCATTCAATTTAGATATGCTTATTTATATCCCATTTTCTAAAACCACATTAATTGCATGGTTGTTTCAAGACTGGTTATATGTGCCTTTATTTTCTCCCGGTATTGAACTTTTATTCATATATTTTGGATTTTCCTTAATTGTTTGTTTTTATTGTTTTGTTTTATTAGGAACAAAGATCGTCATTAATCTAATGGCCCATGTTTGAGAGCAGTGTGTTTGTTTGTTGTTCATGTTTCCTGTCACATATGGTATTTTACCCCCATATCCTTCTTGTATCCTATGGAATACCACATCATGTCTAAGCTATTTGTTTTAAATTTTTTTATTCAAACTACCCCTTCGATGTTGTCCATTCATGAGAATTCCATTCTATGCCTATACATGCACCCTATGGCACCTCATATTTATGCTATGATGGCTTGGCTGCACCATGTCTCATCATTTAATCAAAATTATTCATTTTTATCTAGTTCTTATAGAGAGAGTGTAGAGAGTATTGATAGAACAATTGATTATTAAAAATATAACAATGAAGAAGATATGGAAATATAGGTTTCTTGATACCTACTACTCCCTTGATCCTTAGTATACTGACATCATATAATAGGTTAATTGTTTTGGTATATATTTAATGGATATGTTGGTTTATTGGGTGCGGGAAAATGAAATGGAAAATTTAGATTCTCCCGACATGATCCCCTTCATCATAACCAGGGTTTGGTGAGAAAATATAGATCTATAAGTGAATCCTTATTCTATTACATCATTTCTATTTTGTATCATTTTATATGTGTGTGTGAGTTCATCTAGGACTGGATGATGTTGAATCCATGTTCCAGGATCCATCTCCACCAGATAGTTTAATAAGGCAAGCTTTCTCAGATAATTTCAATGGTTCATATTGTTTTTTTATTTGAGTCAATAATCTTGAATATTTTTCATAGTTCTTAATAATATATGGGGTTTTTTTTCACATCATGTAGGTAAGATCAATGTGATGTAAATAATGTTATATATTTTACTCCTTTTACTTATTTTTTTTATATTATGGAGGAATTCTCATCTATTTTTTAATTTAATTCAATTTTATTGTTAATAAAATTACTTACTTAATCATTTTATAATTGAACACATATGAATGAATAGATCTTGGATATTCTTGATGAAAATCGCAACAATGATTCCCTCAAAAATTGGTTTCATATCCATTTGAATTTTAAATATTGGATCTACGATGTTTGAGATAGATAGTTTTTATGAAAATTATTTTATCATGTGGAGAAAAAATATGATCACCCTCTTGGATCATAATGAACACTCTGATGCTATCTATGCTCTTAAGAATAAAGTCACTACCTAATCCCATGATATAAAAACATTCATTACCAATGTTGGTGTTTCTTAATATATCCTTAAGAAATATCACAACCTAATTATTTTATCTTCAAGAGAGAAATTTCTGTAAGAATTTGTTTATGATTCCTCGAATGCTGCTATTTAGTGTAAATTGGAATCCCTATAAATGAATAAATATCATGTTAGTAAATGTTATACGAAAATTAAATCACATACTTTCGAAATTCAACTTGGAACTATATCTAAGGCTCACACTAATGAATTTAGTAAATATTGTTATATCTTTCCAACATAGATGTTGAAATAGTGCATGAGTAGGATGAAATAATATTGTTAACATCATTACATGCATCTTTTAATTATATTAATGATTTAATAATTTAAGTAAAATACGCTTTAACTCCTGAAGTAGTTAAATATTCTTTATTAGAAAATGATATAAAAAATAAGGGCAATGTTAAGATTGAGGGTAAGTGTTTGAACATTAGATGAAGGTGTGAGTTTAGGGGTAGATGAAGGGAGAGAAGTCAGTTTAAGAATCACAAGTCTAAATCCAATAATGATGTTATAAAATTATTTCAATATAAGAATCAAGGACATATAAATAGTAATTTCCCTAAAAAGAATAGTAAGTATAAATATAATATTAATGAAAAATATTTGTTAGTTGAAAAAGATATTGACACTACTAATGTGTTGAATGTTTGTGGCCATGACATATCTAAGGACTGGATCCTAGATTCTAGGATCTCCCTTAACATGTTTCATAAGAGAGAATACCTTGGTAAGTTAAATTAATTTTATTTGTGTGACATATTCATGGGAAACAAAAGGATTTTTCATACTACAATTATAGGACATGCATGAAAAAACACTTCATTATAGAACTATGAAAACTCTTGAGGAGGTTAGATGGGTACCTGGGTGATAGAGAAAATTTATTTCCCTAAGAGTTATTAATGAGAAGGGTTATTACTTTCAATAAAGCTCTGTTATCTTGAGAATTAATCATAAACCCCTTACTATTATGAATGGAATTCTATTGAATGAACTACAAGTGTTATATGAAAGAACTAACATGAAACAGTTGAATGACTCCATTTTTTCAATATTAGAAAATACCCCTTTTTATCATTGAAGGATTTGGAATGTGAGTGATAAAGGAATTGATGAAATTATATATAAGGGGATGTTGATTGATGTTACTTATAGTAGTATCCTATTATATTATAATTGTGTGCTTGGGGAATCGAGACAAGTCATATTTAGTAAGTCAGCATACAAGGATTGATTCCCTCTTAAGCTTGTCCACTCTAATCTCTAGGGTCCCTCTAGGATTTCTTCCCACAGTAGAGGTTACTACTTTGTCACATTTATTGATTATTACTATAGGATGTTCTATATATACATATTAAAACATACGTATGATGATTTTTAAACTTTTGAAAACTGTAAGGTTAGTGTAGATAATGAGTCTAGTATGAAACTAAAGGATTTTATGTTTGATAATGGTTTAGAGTATCTATAAAGTGGATTAGTAGAATTTTATAACTCTGAAGGTATCAAAAAATATTATAAAATCATAGAAACTATATAATGGAGTGGATTATAATAGAGAATTAATATTACTATCTTATAGATGGTGATATGTATGCTCTCACACTTTTATCTTCCTTTCCCATTCTGGCTAGTGTCTACCACTGTGATAGTCAATCTGATCAACCACTGCCTATGCACAACCCATAATGTTAAGACACCAGAAGAATTTTGTAAAGGAATACACATTAGTTCGACACACCGTAAAATTTCTAGATCCATAACATAATCACACATGAATAATGATAAGCTGCAACATATGGATGTCAAGTATATCTTTGTGGGTTATCCAAAGGTTGTTAAGGGTTACATGTTATGGATAGATAAACCTGAGTATCAAAAATTTTCAATAATTCAAAATGTTGTATTCCAAGAGTCTGTTTTATATAAGGATAATAGTGTTGATCCTAGAGTGTCTAAATAAAATATTGTTGAATCTAGTGAGGCTGCACCTCAACCCCAACCTTTGGGTGTTATATTTCACTTATATTCTAGAGAAGAACTAGGGATTAGGGCTGTATCCAATGACACTCCTCCATAGACTCAAGGTGAGTTTGATTCTGATTCAAACTCTGAAACTATGGTTGGGGAAGGTAAAAATATCAAATATTATCAACTTCTTAGAGATAAAGAGGAGGGTTATTAGGCCTCTAACCCGGTTCAACCATGATGAAGTGTATTCTTACACATTTAATATAGATCAAGATTTCTATATTATGGAACTGAAAATATATAAGCAAGATGTAAAGTCTAAAGAATCCAAGGAGTGGTTAGCTTCCATAAAAGATGAGATGAACTACCTTTTTAATATTACAACTTCGATTGTAGTAACTAAACCCATTAATGAAAAGATTACATGTTGTAAAGAATATTAAAAATAAATGAGGATAATATAAGGGAATCAAAAATAAAATTTAAATTAAGATTAGTTATACATGGGTTCCTTCATTGTTAAAGGATTGACTATAGTGAAATATTATCCCCTGTTGTTAGGCATTCATCAATATAGACTTTTACTTATTTTTTTTACTAAATTTAATTTTCATATTGAATGGTTGTATCTTAAGACTCCATTTTTTCAAGGAACACTTACTAAATAAATTTATATGATTCCTCCTAATTTATTTTCAAATGAATTCAAACCTAATAAATATTTATTTTCAATAATTCATTGTAATAATTTATAAAATATTCAGAGAAATAGTATAATAGGATTGATTCATTTATGTTGGAAAATGGTTTTAATATAGGAATGTTTGATTCATGTATTTAATTTAAGAATTTTAAGAATGAATTTATCAATCTACTTTTATATGCTAATGAAATTCTCATAATTTGTATAAATATAAGGCTTATAAACAATTTTAAAGGATAACGTGATTGTATCTTTTTGTAAAAGGATATTGGTAATGAAATTATAATACATGTTAAGGAAATAATTAGATATAGAAAGGAATGAGCCTTGAATCTATCACATCATGCTTATGTAAACAAGGTTATAAAACAATAACTATTTTAGAACATTAAACTAGTTAACATATCCTAAGGAAAAAATTAAACTATCCTTGAATTAGTCCCCTAGTAATGAATCAAAGCTTTCCTATATGAATAATATTCCATATCCTACAACAGTAGGAAGTCTTATATATGAAATGGTGTGTTCAATTCTGAATATTACTTTTTTCCACATGTACTTTGAGAAGGTTCATGGGGAATCTTGGTAAACCTCGTTGGAGTTCTTTAAATAATCTCTCTTGGTATGTTTCAATGTCTAGTATTTTTTGCATTAAATTTTTAAAAGTTGATAGTTTTGGTACCAACATTATTGGATTTGTGGATTCTAATTGAACTATAAATATTGGCACTCATAAATCACATACTAGTTTGTTATTTTTTGTATATAGAGGACTTCTATCTGACAAATGCAATATGAAATACCTTTCTTCACTTTCTATTATTGATTCAGAATACATATTATTGATTGAGGAAATAAAGGAAGCTATATGGTTAAGAAGTTCAATTAATGAATTATATTTATCTATTGATATTATAGTTTTTACTATGATATCCAATCTACTTTACATTTATCCAAGAACTATGGTTTATATTGAAGATCAAAGCACTTAGATATTAGGATTCATTTTATTAGGGATGTTATTGTGGGATGGTGTGTGTCATGAAGATACACACTAGGGACAACTCGATGGATAGTATAACTATATTCATGCTTTTTTTTGAGTTTAGAAATTTATTGAATTTGATAAAATTCGTACCAAATCAATAATTTATGTTACTAGAACACCATATTTCAATCAATTTAATTGTAAGGTAGATAATTATTTAACCATATTCCACATGTTTTTTATTTTAATTAAAATTGATTTGTTCAATTTATATATACTTTCTACTTTACCATTTATTGTGACATACTTATTGCATGGATATTTCATGCATGGTTACTTCTACCTTAATTTTATCCCTGTGTTTAACTTTTATTCCAAGGGTTATGGATTTTCATTAATTGTTATCGAGTGTATGTTTCATTTTATTAGGATCATCAATCATCATTTTTCAAATGACCACCATTTTAACTCACTAAATTTTTTTGATGCCTATTTTCTATCATTGATCAGCTTTGATCCCCATTGGTTTCTCATGGCCTATGGAGTTTATCCATGTGTCAAGATAGATGATCAATCATCTATTATTCAAATCTCCCCTCTGATCTAGGTCATCTATGTGGCTGCCATCTCATGCCTGAAATTATGTTGGATGACTTCTCACCTTTCTATAATAATGTATTTAATGTTTCAACTTTTAGTATTTGATGGAAATGATTCATTTTTTATGTAGTTTTTATTGTGAGTGTTTGGAAAGTGTTAATAGTAATCTTGATTATTAGTGAGACTTCAAGGAATAATATGAAGAAGAATTTTTTTTTGTGATGCTTACTACTCCCTTGATACTTGGTGTTCTGGCCTCCTATAATGGATTCATCATTAAAGTGTAGATTCGATTGATACACCTGTTTCATGGCTATTGGATGATGGTATGACAAACCCATAGGCTCAGCACTTGATCCCTTTAATCGTAATTAGAATTTGGTGATGAAACCTAGCTTGATAAGTGAATCCTTTTTCTATTCCATCATGTCTATTTCTATATAATTTTGTTTTCTTATATGTGTGAGTGTGTTTTGGAGTGGAAGATGCTTACTCCTCATGACAGGGTTCATCATCACCACCTATTTCATCATGGTTAGCCTACTTAGATAGTTTCTATGGTCCATCTTCTTTATGAATTCCATTATGTAATATTGTCTATTTTTTAGTAATAAAGCATAGCCTGGGGTGTTGTTTTCATCATCAAAATAATATCAATGTGATTTGAAGTAGAAAAGTAGTGAATTTAAAATTTTTAATTGTATTTTCATCATCGTGACATTGATACCAACAAATATAAAGCTAGTAAAAAACATGAGGACCATGTATGATCAATAATAAGCACAAAAAATTAAATATAATAATCACATAATTATATATAATTTTACATGCAGGTTTTTCACATCTATAGAGATCACTAGTTGAATAAAACGATATTGGATAACTCTATATCATACATACATTCTCTAGATTCTTGAAAATACATCGATCATTGATTCATGGGTGCTAGTGTTGAAATTCGATGATGCTTTAAATGTTTTTACGATCACATGAGCACCGTCTCTTTGATCCGAGATGTAAGCTTGAATCTAGGTTCTCTTATTATGACTTCCTCTCTCAAGAAATTGGGAGGGTATAGAGATGGGAACAAAAAATATTCCATTGAATATTCACTAGGAATAGTAGATTTCATTTCCTTAAATAGGTATGTTCCATTTATTAATATTTCACTTTGTTAATTAAATAAATAAAACCCTTGAAATGAAACCATTTTCACTACATCTGGCATAGTAAACATGAAATAAACATTGAAAATATTTTATCACCTGTTTGGAAAAACTAAATTGTGTTACATGATTAAATAAAATCCATTAACTCTACCTTTCTTTCACAAACTGATTTAAATAACCTTGAATAAAAAATACTTATTTGTAAATTATTGTTTTTCATATTTATTTAACACTTTTGAATACATTGAGAAAATAAATTCACATCTTATTACTCTAAACTCAAATAATATATAATTTATTTATTTCTTATGATTATTCAAACTAGTACATATCTTAACCCCTAACATGTAGCCTACCATGTCCAAAACTCCAATTCATTAGAATTGGTCAAGCATCTAAATATGTATAGTGTGTGACACTCTAAGACCTTATCTCGATAAGAGTGGGTCGTACCCATTGAATAAGAAAAGTATCTTGAAATGAATCGTATAACCTAAGGGTACAAGGATTAGGCATAAAAATGAAAACTTATCCTATGAACCCACACCATTCAATAACATCTATTTTTCTTATGATATCTTATAAATATGGATGCACAATTCATGTCATCATCCTTTGTTTCTCTATTTATTCTTGACCATATTGGATGAACCTTAATTCTTTTTCCATGACCATGGATATGGTGAATGTAATACCATATTGAAATAGGACCAAGATATGTCTTCTTGTTGGAAGTGAAAAATCATGTCCTGATCATTCAATTATTTCCATACAACTAATGACAATACCAATTAAATCAACCTCACCACAACATCAATAGCATGGCCTTCATCTTACATCAAAGTATGTGATAAAATGGTAAAACGAAATAATGATATCAATTGAAGTGGATTACACACATTCTCTTATATATAAACATCCAACAAAACATGAATCATGTAGTGCTCCTATTGGTGGGATATTCATCGATTTCTCTTTAACTCAAGAAGAAGTATCAATGATTATGATCCCCTAACACCTAAAATATATAAATAAGCTGTGTCCTATCAGTATTCTGTATCTATACCATGTGACATATATTTACGATTATTATCATATTATCTCAAGGTTATAATTATATATGGTAACTAATATAACCTTTTGTTATGACTAGTAATCTCAGGAAATTACCATATATATAACACAAACAGAATAGATGATACTAGAATTGTAATAAAAACAAAAAAATATATATATATACATGAAATGGTAATTAATGTACATATAGGATTGGGGTCTAGGGAACCCACTTACAATACCCCCCCTTTTCACTAGAGCTAACTGTTAACAACTCTTAACCTGCTAGCTCTCACATGAGAATCATGACACTATTGATATATGGATTTAGTTAGGCGGCATTCCATGTTATCCTCTATAGATAATATGTTAATTGGGACTTCACCTCTTTGAGTAAAATCCATAAAGATATGATACTTAAAAACTATAGGATTTTCCCTTTAATGTGTCCTATGATCCTTGCAAAGTACACTATTATAGTATTATCAGAGTAAACTATAACATGTTATGAACTACTTGGCACACCAACAATATCTGAGACAAATATTAATATCTTCACTACTTTGTTAACTACATAAAAAGCCATTATATACTCAAATTCTATAATATAATTGGATACCACAAGATACTTTGAGATTATACATCTCACTACAACACTGTTTAGGAAAATGACTTGGCCTGAGTATGATTTTAGATCATCATGATATTTATGGAAGCTAGAATTAGTGTATCCCCTCACTATTACCTCCTAATATCCAATCTATAGTAGGAACATATCCTTTTTTACATATCACATACTTCAGGATAGTTTTTACTACCTCCCAATGCTGCTCTATAGGATTATTCTGATATCCACCCACTATATTTAAATAAAAGGAAATATAAAACCTAATACATAGAATGACATACATGATTGATCCTTCTACTAAAGAATAAATTATTCTATTCATCCTTTCAATATCATCTTGGGTTTTTGAAAACAATTCTTGGAGATATTGATTCCATGTGACATTGGAAAATATCTCCTCTTGGATTGTTCATCATTCTACCTTTTTATTACACTATCAATATATGTATTTAGAATTATCCCAAGAAGCCTCTATAATCTATCTTTATAGATCTTGATCTTTATAATTTAGTTCACTTTACTTAAATCTATCATAGATAAGAACTAATTTAACCAATTATTTATTGAATGTAATACTTGAACATAATTTACTATAATTAATATACCATCAACATATAATATTAGAAAAACAATAGAATTTACACTAAGATTATTATTGATACATGGATCATATTCATTTTTTTATGAAACCAAATTCTCTAATGGCCTCATAAAAATAAAAATTCCATGATCATGACACCTAATTAAATCCATAAATGGATCTTTGTAGTTTTCATACTTTATTAAAACTATTTGACATAAAAAACCTTCAGTTTGTGTCATATAAACTTGTTTATAAAACTTCCCATTTAGAAATTCATTTTTAAAATTCATTTTTAAAATTTCATAATAATGGAAGGAAATTATTGCAAGAAATATTATTATGTATTTTATCACTATTATTGGGGAAAATTATTCATCATAGTAAATGCCTCGATGTTTCCTAAAACCCTTCAAAACCAGTCATTCCTTAGAAGTACTTACTTGACAATCCATGTCCATCTTCTACTTGAATACCCATTTATACCTAATGGATTTTACATTAGTTCGAGTGTCTACCAAAATCCAACCTTAATTTTGTTATATGGAATCCAAATCAAAATGCATGGTATATTTCCATTTAGTAACATCCTTTCTATCTACTACATCCTTATAGGTTATATGTTAATCATTCCCTAGGAATAATGTATCACTTTTCTAAGAGATGCAAAAATCATATCTCTCTAGTAATCCAACCTATATAGAATAACTAAACATTACTTGTGTATTAGGAACATTTTTATCTTCCACTGTCTCATAAAAATATTGTTCTCATACCAACACTTGTATATATAGAGTATAAACTTCATCAAAATAAATCTTTCTACCACCTCTTCCATTAGAAAATTATTCCCATTTTAGAAATATGGAATGTATTTCCATAATAAATTTTATATATAAAGGGATATATAGAGACCCATTATTAACATATGGGGATATTACATTATTTTAAATGAATATTCAGTACATTACTAAAATAAATTCCCGATGACTATAATAGTTCACTATCGTTGGAAACTTGGAAAAAACATTCTAACATAGTTAAGTCTCTTCAATGTTTCCAAAAACGTTCTCCACATTTATTACTTCTACTTAAAACTGTTATTCATAACCTAGGGAAAGGAAACTTAATTAAGTGGTGATCTTATATTCTCATTAAGGGAAACAAAAGAGATACATAAGCATAACATGAGCATAAGGTTACGAGAACATGAGAATAAAATTTGAAGATCATTCCCTTCATATCAAAGAACATATACATGTTTCATGTAATAAATATTGGTAGTACATAAGAAATAAATCATAAAGTATTCTAGAGCATATTCCATGAAAACATAACATAGGAATACGACATAGAATTTGTGGTAGACACATAAGATAATAAATGATTTCTATAGTAGTAATGGAATCATTAACAAGGCCGTATTATTAGTATGGGTTCACTCCCTATACCATAATGGTAGTCAAAGTTCACTCCCATGACCATCTTAGTAGTCTAGGTTCACTCCCAAGACCAAATTAGCACACAAATTTTGTTATTGAACCATGTTCCCTCCCCGTTCTAGCCATGTCAATCTCATGAGATATAAATCATTACCCAATTCATTGGAGGGATATATAGGTCTCACCCATATCATAATGAAATAAAACATTTGTTATACAATATATCATAAACATTCAACATATAAAAACCCATGAAATGAAATGGGTATCCTAAACATGTAATCATATCATAACTTACGGAAAAACGATAGGCTTCATAAACATTTAATCAAAATAAAACTCATCAAAAAGGAGGATTTCATAAGCATATAACCCATTAAAGGTAAAAAAGTTTCATAAAAATATAACCCATGAAATATAAATATGTTTCATAAACATATAACCCATGAAATAGAAACAGGTTTTATAGAAATATAACCAGTGAAAGAGAAATAGGTTTCTTAAACATCATTCCATCAAAACATAAACCAGTCAGAGAAAGAATATGAATGAAACCCTTGGATAATATCCCTAGAAAGGAATGAGTAACACTAAAAGATTTTATCTTATATGGAAAATAATTCTGAAATATATTTTACAAAACATTTCATGACGAAAATATTCCTTATTCTTTGAGAAATAATTTCAAAAAAATAAAACGTTTTGAAAACCACTTTCTTTTAAAATAAACTTGAAAATTTATAAAGGAGTATAGAAAAAAATTTGAAATAAATTTTCCTTGAAATATTACATAATATTCTTGAAAAGATTATGAAAATATTTTTAATTGAAAACATATAAAAGAATCATGAAGACATTTTGAAAACCATTTTCCTTGAAAATATATTAAAGAAGCTTAAAAACATTTTGAAAAACATTTTCTTTGAGAAATAATAAATTAAGATTGAAAATATTTTTAAAAAATATTTTTTTCTTGAAAACTTATAATGGAATATTGGAAATATTTTAGAAAACCATTCTCCTTTAAAAAATATAAAATAATATTGAAAATAATTTGAAACACTTTTTTCTTCAAAACTTATAAAAGTAGCTTGAACAAACTTTGAAAACCTTTTAATTTAAAACATATAAAATAATATTTAAAAAATTTAATAAACTTTTTAAATATAAAAAAAGTTGGAATCCTTTTTGGAAGACAAGGTTTTTAAAGGACGTAGAACTTCCACCAAAGAGAGAGATAACGTCAGATTTTTTTAAATAAACATTCTTAATTTTATTAAGTACTCAAGAGTAGAAAATGGTATCAATACATGAATATATCATGAATAACCAAATGGGATTGGTAACTTTAAATCATACTCCTCATGTAAGAAAATTAAATTAAAATAAGATTATAATAACATGAAAATAAGTATATTCATCATATAATATTTGAAATGGAAGTATATACACCTTGTAAAAGAATATACGTGCATAACAAAACATGTACCTCTATGAAGGCAAATTGGGACAAAACTGCTCTATAGATTTTGTAACTTTTGAATCGTAAAACACCATGAAATAGAGACCATATAATGGATATTTAAATACAAATAAAATTAAGTATAAGAATCATATAATAAATAAATTCGTAGTATACACACTGTATATAGGAAAATGGGAGGTGAATATGGCTTGTTTCTCATAGAAAATAAAAGTGAGATGATAAAACCCTTACCTTAAGTATTGAATTTCTTCATACATGTTCAAACCACCAGTGTAATAAATATAAGTTTATTATAAATCTACTAAAGAACCATATTATTATATCTAATATCTAATATTATTTTTCATGACTTTATATTACATGTTTGTTAACACCTCCATGTTAATGTTATGTTTGAGGTAATATTCACTTTGTATTTAGTATATGTTTTAGCTTTCTATCCTTGATCCTCTTACATAGATCATTATTTACTTATTTAAATAATTTAAAAAATGATATAAAAATAATATATATTATGTATATATGTATTCATAATAATCTATAATATCTAGAAATATGAAATGAAATACACTATTCATGGAGATGGTAGGCCGTATGTATGCATGGACGCTATTTCAATTTTATTATCGTATTCAAAGAATGAAAGTAAATAAAATTTATTTATATATATAATATAATTAAAGTATAATTATTATTTCATATTTATCATATATGTTTACTAAACCCATCCTTAATACATTCCATGTGTTGGATCGAAATAGATATAAGGTAGCACAAATACAAGAAGTGGTGAATTGTATATTTAAAATATTACTATTAAAACATTTAGAGAATGTTCTTAGTTTACTATAACCTAAAAAATTCACAAATCCTATTATAAAATAAAACAAATATAGGAATGACTATTAGTCAGATATTGTAATATGATACCATAAGCTATGAAACAATTGTATTCAGATTGAACACAAATATCAGAGTAATACAAGTTGTAAATGATTCTACCATATAACGTATAGAATCAATACTAAAAGTGTAATCTGTAATTAAAATAATTAAAAAATAATACAAATAGAAAGAAGAAATAAAAATATTCTATTTCTGTTACAATAATTAGTGGAAAAGTAAAAGGTATTACAATTCTTTGTTCCCAAAGAGTAGGGTATCCTTTAACCTAGGATAATAGGTTTATCTCACTAACACCAATAAGCCCTCAATACAATGATCGGCACGTTCATCTTGTTATCCTTTAAATCCCTCAATTTTATAGGTAAGCGGCACCTCTATCTTTTAAATACATAAAAGCCCTCGATATGATGATCAGTTGCACTGTCTGCCTATCCCTGACAACCCTTGATCATAATCTCCTAATCAGACGCACTAAGAAAAACAAAGCACTTATTGAAATAAAAAAACTAAGAACGAGCCATTCACATTTTTTTAATTTCAAGGCTTTCACACAAAGAAAGAGATAAGTCACACAATCTATCTCTAAATCATGGAAGAAGCTAAAGTTGATCAAAGTCTTCTCTCTATTTCAAATGACCTCTTATTTATTGGCCTCAGGTTCCAACGGTCATATTTCTGTGAAAAACTCATAGGGACTTGGCACCTAGCATTGTAACAGTCATAATGAAACCAAAAACATGACATCATTTTGATTAGTTTATAACTAACTCCACAAAATTGTTTTGGTTATAATAATAGGTATATGAAAATGATAACATGAGTACAGTTGAAAAAGAACATGTGTTTTGATGAATGAATAAAATCATGCATGTGATAAAAGTAAAAAATGAGTATGCAATGTATTAATATGATAAAAAGCGAGTATGATGCACAATGTGGGTATAATGAACATAGTCAGTAGGATTGAAAGATTCAGTACGATAGACAGAGTCATCATTATAGACTAATTTGGTATGATAGACCGGGTCAGTACGATAGATAGAGTTGGTATGATAGAAAGAGTTAGTATGATAGGTGTAGTCAGTACGATAGACTGAGTCAGTATAATATACAAATTTTGTACAATAGACTGAGTCCGTACGATAGACAGAGTCAGTACGATAGACTGAGTAAACATATTCAAAGTAAGTATTTTATTTGAGAAATGAGTATAACGATATTTGTGACTTTTAAAACAAAAGACATAAAGATCAAAATAATACTATTGACGTAACAATGTTTCCATTTTTGGAAATCACAAAACACAAAGTAAAACTAATAATGAAATACTTATCTCCCCATGAGTTATGAAAACTCTTCTGAATATGAAATTGAATAAAAATAACTCCCCTTAGGTATATACTTTCCTAAGGATTGTATTCATAAATTTTCCTTGATTTAGATGTATTACAATTGAGAAAGACATTAAGAATTCTCCCCCTTTGTGAAACTTTCTCTCCTTTTATAAAACATTCTCCCCCTTTTATAAAACATTATCCTCTTTTGTTATTTACAAAAAGAAAGGGGTAGTCATAAGTATCCTGAAAAGTTTAGATATAAACTCAAAATGAAAACAATGGAAATGAAAACATACAATTCATTGAATTTTAAAAGATCAACGATTATCAAAAGACAAACAAGAAAAAAAGATACAAACAAACATTCATTTGTTTTCTCTTTATTTATCTTTTTTGATCAAATCATGAAGAATGGATTTCATCTTCTTTATATATTTAGTTTATTTTGAGATATAATTACCCTGTGATTTGAGAAGATCTTGTTGGTCTGTAAAAATTTGATCATTGTTTTTGATAGTCTTTTCTTGAATTCTGATCACTTCTTTAAGAGTATCAATTCTGTCTTGCATATTCTTATTTTCTTGGGTCAACATAGTATTTTGTTTCTAAAAAAAACTATTTCATCTCTAAAATATGAAACCTTTGAAAAATGTGACTGAAAAGAATTCATCCTTTCTTGAAGCTATTTTACTAAAGGAATATTAGCTTCATTGGTTCTTGAAATATGATTAAACCTATCAATAGTTTCTTTGTCGAGCTTATTAAAAGCAATGGACAGATCATTTTAAAGTATCCTTAAGTCTTAAATTTATTCCTCATGTTCATTCACCGAGATTTATATTTTTTTATAACCATTTAGTCATCTTGTTGTAGCCTTCTTTTGAGAAATATAACTATCACTCAAAACTTTTAGATCGACCTCTATTATCATTACTCTTTTTATGATCTCTCTTAATGAATAGAATTTCTTCCTTTGATTTTAATTAATGAAATCAATATTTCCTTCTATTCTAGGAAAATTGGGAATAGTCTTCTAAATTATTCTTAAAACATGAATAATGTAATCACTTTTATTCAAAGAAATTGTATGTTCTGAATTAGTATCATCATCGTACAATTCAAGTTCATTTGATCAGCTTGAGTCTTCATCGGGCTGTTTTCCTTTTCCTTTATATTTTTCCTTTTTAACCCTTTCTACTTATTTTTCATCTCTTTCTTCTTCCACTTTGTCGCTGATGATAATTACTCTCTCTCGGTATGAGAACTTTGAGTTCCTTTCTTGACTGGAGATGGAATTCTCTCTGAATGGGTTTATAAGGATTGAACTAGTGCTTGATTGACATGGGGAATCTATTGTTGTATTCCTTCACATTGTTTTTGAAGAGAATATTATTCTCTACTTTTATTAGAACTCTAATGGTACTCCATAAGAAATTCATCTTCCTCTTCTTCAACTTCTTGTTGTGATGCTGATTGAATAACTTATTACACTATTTCATTTTTGTTTTCTTTATCTGAAAAAGTCTATACGATTGGTTCTTGTTGAACTTCTTCTATCAGTTGGTCACTTTCTAACTCAACACTTTTTAGGATTTTGGCAACATCAAAATCATGATCTTTTCTTTTCAAAAGAATTTTATTCTTCTTCTCATCCTCTAGAGTATCATCTATTCTTATCTTCTCGTATAGAGCTTTAGTTGGATCAAGACCGTATTTAGGATCACCTTCTTTTCTTTGTTATTTATCTTTTCTCCATTTGGCTACAACCTCCATACTATTTTTACTTTTATTATTAGGATTTTAACTGATTTTAGGATCTGACTTCTGAAATGCTACAACTTTTGGAGCTGATTCTAATAGAAGTGGTGCCGATATATTTGCTGTCGATTCTCTCACATATTTGACAAAAGTTTTGGCTTTTCATCAAAACAAACAATCAATTTATTTATCTTATTCTTACTTATCCAAGAATCCTTCAAATCTTTCAACTCTCCTTTCACTAGAATATTAAAAAACCTTAAGATTTCAAGAACAAACTTTGTTAGAATAGATTGATACATGATAAGATGAGACTTGATTTCTCCATACTTTACATTCTTGATAGTTTCAAAACTGTATCCCATGAGATTTACCTTTCTCATATTTACTAGGTAATCTAACATAAATATGTCCAAAACTTTTAGAGTTTCTCTGTCCCCATTCCTTGGAATTAGATACCCTTGCATCCAAATGACAACAAACTAGTGGTCTATAGAGAGATAAGCTACTTTTCTTTTCTCCTCATTGATAAGAAACAAATACTTTTCCGCTCCTCTTTATTAAACATACTGACTTCCTCAAGTAGCTTATGAGATGGAAAAAAGGAATCACCTTCAGTTGAAACATTGAGGAAATGTGCTTTTGTTTTATCGACATAGCAAACTTTATGTCATACATGACGAAGTTAATCATCATATACTTTCCAAAAGACACCGTATTGTAGAATTTTCTAACCTCTTAAATAAGAATAAGATCTTGTTATATGATTTTCTCAACCCACAAATATCCCCAACCTTGGAATAAAATAATCCTTTTGATTGTTGAGTCATAATTGTCAAAGAAATCTTGAGAGACTAACCTTTCTTTGAAGAAATCCATTTCTAAGAAAGTCTTTGAAGACATATCGGGTGGAGTGTCGGAAGAATACTTAGACATAAATATAATTGGAATAATAATTGATCGTACCGAGTCTTAAGTATTGGAGTAGGGATTCTCTAAGAATTCTGAAGAACTGGTATGGGTTTAAGGAGGGGGGTCCTCTATTTATAGGCAAATTTGGATGACCGTTGGCCTTCTATGGTTGATATTAGAAGACAAAAAATCCAACGGTGGAGAATAAAAGTGGTTTATAAATGAAAATAAAATTTAAAAAAATTACAAAATTAAAATGATCAAAAATAAGAAACAATAATACAAAAGAAAAGAAACACAAACAGAAAAGAGAATGTACCTATCAGAGATTTCAAGTAAGTTGTCGTTTTCATAGTATTATTAAAGTAAGAATGTAATACAAAATAGAAAAGGAATAATTGAAATAATGAAATGAAAATACAATCAAACATCAAACTAATAAAAAGAAATTGAATATGATCAGTTTTCAGACCGATGAAAAAAAAATCATTACCATAGGTTGTCAAGCTGATGGGAAAAAAGTCATTACTATAGGATTTCAAGCCGATGGAAAAAAAATTCATTACCATAGGTTGTCAAGACGATAGAAAAAAAGTCATTACTATAGGTTTTCAATCCAATGGAAAAAAAATTCATTACCATAGGTTGTTAAGGTGATGGAAAACAAATTCATTACCATATGTTTTCAAACTGATGGAAAATAAATTCATTGCCATAGGTTGTCAATCCTATAGAAGACAAAGTCATTACCATATGTTTTCAAGCCGATGGACATACTATAGATCTGATAGTATGATTTTTTTAATTTAAAATAAGAAACAATAAATTTATAAAAATGAAGCCAAAAGTCCTGAAACAAAATGAAAAAAACTAATGAAACAAATAAAATAAATAGAATTATAATTTTAAATAATTAAGGTAAGGTAAGAAAATATAATATAATAAAAAGAGATTACGAAACGAGAAGAAAAATTAGGTAAACCATTAAACAAAATACAAATGTTCTCCCCTTGGAAAAAGGCTGTTTAATGTAATAAGAAATTTAAAAACAGAAAGTAGATGTGAATGATTATTTTAGTGCAATAATTATTATATTCTGTTTAAAAAATTCAAATTTATCAGAAGGTAATGGTTTTTTAAAAATGTTATCAAGTTGTTATTATGTTCTGATGAATTGTAGAATAATATCTTATTTTTTGTGTGTGATCCCTAAGAAATTAATGCCTAGTATCCATGTGTTTTTCATGAGAGTGATGTGTAGGGTTTTTACTTAAAGCAATGGAACTTGTGTTATCACACAATATTTGTGTTTTAGTAAAACTCATACCATAGTTTGTGAGTGTGTGTTGCATCCACAAAACTTGAGCATAAGAACATCCTACTGCTATATATTCAGCTTCAGTAGTGGAGAGTGCAACTGAGTGTAGTTTTTTTCATGACCAAGAAACTAAAGAATATTCTAGAAAATGAAAAGTTCTAGAAGTACAGTTTCTATCCATTATAAAACCACCAAAGTCAGCGTCTGAAAAACATTTTAAAATAGAATCATTTCTAGATGAATAAAAAAGGCCTAAATTCAAAGTTCCTTTTAAATACCAGAAAATCCTTTTCACAGATTTTAAATGGGATTGTTTTGGATTTTCTTGATATCTAGCACACATGCATATAGAAAATATTAATTCTATATGAGTAGCTATTAAGTATAGTAGAATTATAACAAAACCTCTAAAAGTTGTTTGATCAACTAGTTGTCTATCCTCATCAAGGTCAAGAGTGTTTGAGGTTCCAATGGGAGTACTAAAACTTTTAGTATTTTCATATCTATACGTGTTGAGAAATTATTTGATTTAATCATGTTGAGATACATAAGAACCTTGTAGTTTTTTAGAAATTTGAAAACCAAGAAAGAATGTTAACTCACCCATCATACACATTTCAGACTCAGACTTCATTAGATTCTCAAATGAATCGGTTAAAGACTTTTGAGTTGATCCGAAAATGATGTCATCAATATAAATTTGAACAATCATAAGATTTTTGTTTTATTTCTTTATAAAAAGAGTTAGATCATATTTTCCTTTAATGTAATTATTCTGTAACAAAAATCATGTTAATCTATCATACCCAGATCTAGGGGCTTGTTTAAGTCCATAAAGGGACATGGAAAGTTTGTAAACATATTTAGGATGTTTTGTATCAAAAAAACCATGGGGTTGGTCTACATAGGCTTCTTCCAGAACATATCCTTTTAGGAAAGAACACATAACATCCATTTGAATGAGTTTGAAATTAAAGAATGCTACAAAGGCTAACCAAATTATAATAGATTTTGAGTCTTGCTATTGGAGAATAGGATTTATTCATAGTCAATGTATTCTTGTTGATTATAACATTTAACAACAAGACTGTCTTTATTTCATAAAATGATACCATTTTCATTGAATTTGTTTCTAAAATCCCATTTTACGCCAATAACAGATGTATCCTTAGGTTTTTTAACCAAGGTCCAGATTTTATTCCTTTCTAATTCATTTTGTTCATCTTGCATTACCTTAATATAATCTTCATCACCTAAGGCCTCACTTGAATTATTATGATCAAATTGAGATAGAAAAGCAAGGTGTTCTATTTCATTTATTAAGGAGTTTCTAGTCCTTACTGGATTATTTACATCACCAATGATGTTATCACTGGGTTGATTCCTAAGTAATAAATAATTTGGATTTTGAAAAACCTGCTCATCAACAAAAGGTAGAAAGTCTTTAGGTGTAAATGTCTCAGAAACAATTTCACGAGTATTTAAAATTTTTAAGAATCTTATATAGGTTGATAATCGGTTTTGGAAAACACTTCAGAATTAATATTTTGAGGATTTTTTTTAAATCAAAAGTATATATTTCATCAAAATTAACATGTATTGTTTCTTCAACAACACAAGAGTTTTTGTTAAAAAATTTATATGTCTTAGAAGTGTTGGAATAACCTAAAAATATTCATTCATCAGATTTGGGTACAAACTTATATAAGTTATAATTTGTATTTAAAATAAATACATTGAAACCAAATACTTTGAATTATGAAACTTTTGTTTTTCGGCCTATTTATAACTCATAAAAAATTTTATTAAGAAAATGTTGAATTAAAACACGATTTATAGTATAACAAGCAGTACTAATAGCTTCTGCCCAAAAAATGTTTTGCAATTGAGTATTAAATCAATATGGTTCTTGTTAATTATTGAAGAATTATATTTCTTCTTTAATCAACACCAATTGACTGGGGTGTTCTCAGTGCAGAAAAGTTGTGAGTAATACCTTTTTTACTACAAAAACTATCAAAATCATAATTTATAAATTCTCTAACATGATCAATTCAGATAGGTATCAATGGAAGTTTTTTCTAATTTTTAATTTTAGAAACAAATTTTTTAAAGAAATGAAAGACTACTATTTTTTAGCGATAATATATACCCATGTAAATCTAGTATAATCATCAAATAAGAAAAATACATTATACATTCCTCCAATACTTCTGGTTTGTGTTGGAAAAAAAAGATCCATATGCACTATAATGAATCCGTAGTTCTGACTTCACTGATTGATTTAAATATTGACTTATGTTGTTTTCCATATTGACAAGGGTCACAAACTTTAGAAGAATCAAACCTAAGATTAGGTAGATCTTTAACAAGTCCTTTATTAGAGAGTTTATACAAATTTATTAAATTATTGTGTCATAGTCTTCTTTTCCATAACCAAGATTGGCCTTCCATTTCACTTAGACAATGTATGTCTTAGCTCCTAAGGTCTTCTAAGTTCAAAGTGTAAACATTGTCTTGCCTTTGGGCAGATAGAATGAACTCACCGTTGGAATTGTGAACTAAACATTTATCATTCCTAAAATTCACAAGGTAACCTTCATTATATTATTGACTTAAGCTAATGAGCTTCTTCTTAAGACCATCAACAAAAAAACATTAAAATCAATATTTTTCCAAGGAAAACGATATTACCTATACCAACCATCTTTCCTTGAGCATTGTCTCCAAAGGTAACTTTTCCTCCCTTCATCTTGATAATTTTTTCAATGAAGTTTATATTTCCAGTCATGTGATTGGAACATCCACTATCCATGTACCATGTACTTTTATTGTTTCTTGTTTTGTTTTCCTGAAATAAAAATAATTAAACTTTTGGAATCCAAACATGTTTGGGTCCAAAAACATTTAAAAGAAAAATTTTAGGAATCCACATTTGTTTTAAAAAGTGAGCTTTGTGGAAACACAAATATTTTGTTTTATTTAAATAAAAATTTCTTTCCCAATGTCTACCACAATGACATTTAGTGTAGAATGGAACACTTTGGGGAAAAATTGTTATTATTAAAAATCAGATTTGAATGAGTATAACCAATTTCAGAACTATTTCTTAAAGGAATAATTTGAGAATAAATTTTATCAAACTCCTTACTCCCAGTAGTAAATTTTGATAAACATTTCTTCAGAATTTTTTTCTTCAGATTTTAGTCTGATGACAAAATTCTTATCCTCATTTTTATTCATTTTATAATTGAGTTTTTCTTCTAAAATAGTTTTTTCAGAAATCATATTACTAAAATCTTGAGAATGTTTGTTATTTACAAGATTCATTTTCTCAAGGTTTTTAGAAAGACCTTCAATCTCAAGAATTTTATTATCAAGATATTTAAAAATATTTGATACTTATCTTGTTAAAATATCAATCCCAGTATTTTCTTTTTCACGTTTTCTAGAAACTTTATAATTTTCATTTTCTAAATGTTTAGAAAATATGGAAACTTATTCATAAGAAGGTAAGGAATTATCATTCTCTGATGAGTATGTTTCTTCATCAGAAGAAAAGTATTTGTCAAGATAACTGTTACTCAAAGACATATTAGTAAGTGATTCAGAACTGGGTACCTTGTCCATTAGTATCGATAAGGAGTTTTGGAAAAAATACCAATATTCTTGGGATTTGAGGTACCACTTTCAGTAGAATATTTATAAGAATAACCTCCAATGTCACTCTAGTAGTCATTAAATTTCAAGAATTTTGTTCCCTAGGACTTTCAATATTTCCACTTATTCTTCTAAAATGTATTTCCTTTCTATCCTTTCTTTTTATCATAGTAAAATCAGGTCGAATGTGTCCATCTCTTTTACATTCATAGCATGTGACTTCAGAATCGTTCTTATCCTTATTACCTTTTGAGGTATTTTTATACCTATATTGTAAGTCCCTCTTTCCAACAATTTTATTCATTCTTCTAGAATGATTTTAAAGATCATTCTTTAACTGCTCAGTATCACTAGAATTTGATAAGACTTTAACCTTCCTTTTTCTTGACTTAGTTTTACCAAGAGATTGAGACTTAGTGGGATTTGATGTATTAGTGAATGACACTACACCATTCTAATTTTTCACTTTATATGCATATCTCTTAATCCTTTTTTCATATTGCAATAGAGTTCCAAAGAGATCATAAAGAATAATATTAGTAATCTTTTTATATTATTCGACTGCAGTCCTCTTGGATTCCCATTAATTTGGCATAATATCTATTATATTCTCAACTAAAACATCATCGTCTAAATTGTTCTCTCCCATAGCTTGAAGACTATTGACTATTGTTATAAATATTTGTTGAACCTTAACTACTTGTTCACCATAAGCAAATTCAAAATCTTGATAATCATCTCTTAGCATAGCTCTTCTTATTTCAAAAACATTAGAAGTACCAAAATGTGTAATCTAAAATTTCTTCAATATACTATTTGCAGCTTCACATGAAGATAATTGACTATAAATGTTACTGGTCATAGACCAAAAAACATTATTGTGTACCTCATAGTTTAGCTGATATTCAACTTTTTCTTGGGCAGTAAAAGTTCTGACTTCTTTATCGGGGATCTTATATTCATTAGTGAGCATTGAGAATTTATCTACACCAGTATTTGTGATAAAAGTATTCATTTTATCTATCCAATATTCAAAATAATTACTAAAAAATTGGATGCAATGTAGTGTTGAGGTTATTAATTGAACTGAAATCCATCATTCCTACCATTATAATGAAACAAAATCATATTTCTACAAATACATGATAGTGTATTTAGAAAACAATGTATATATAATATAAAAAGTAGTGGAAAAACATCCTCTGATACCAATTTTTAGATTAAAATGGATATGATATAACACAAATACAATAGGGGTAAATTGTATATTTAAAAATTACTATTAAAACCTTTAGAGAAATTTCTTAGTTAACTATAACTAAAAAAATTCCCAAAGCCTCTTATAAAAGAATACAAAAGATAGGATTGACTATCAGTAGGATAATGTAATATGATACAGTAGGTTATAAAACAATTGTATTCATATTGAACATAAATATTAGAGTAATACGAGTTTTAAATGATTATTTCATATAGTGTATAGAGTCAATACTAAAAGTGTAAGCTGTAATTAAAACAATTATAAAAGAAAACAAATATAAAGAAAAAATAAAATGATTCTTTTTCTATAAAAATAACCAGAGAAAAAGTAAAAGGTATTACAATTATTTTATACTATGTAGTAGGGTATCCTTTAACCTAGGATAATAGGTGTGTCTCACCAACATCAGTAAGCCTTCGATACAATGATCGACACTTCCATCTTGCTATCCCCACAAGCCCTTGATTTTACTGGTAATCGGCACCTCAGTTTTTCAATTACTAGAAAGCCCTGAATATGCTAATTGGTTTCACTATTTTCCTGTCCCCAAAAGCCCTTGATTGTAATCTTATGATCATATGCACAAAAAAAACAAAGCACTTATTTAAATACAAATACTAAGAACGAGCCATTCACATTTTTTAATTTCAAGGATTTTGCACGAAGCAAGAGAGAAGTCACACAATATCTCTCTAGAACATGGAAGAAGGTGAAGTTGATCAAAGTCTTATCTCTGTTTTAAATGACCTTTTATTTATAGGCCTCGAGTACCAATGGTCATATTTTCTCTAACGGTCATATTTCTCTGAGAAACTCAGAGGGACTTGGAAACCTAGAATTATAATGGTCATATTGAAATAGAAAACACAACATTGTTTTGATTACTTTATAACTAACTCAATGAAACCATTTTGTTTAGAACAATCGATATATGAAAATGATAACATGAGTACGGTTGATAGAGAACATTTGTAGAACTATAGTTCACTTAATAAGAAACATAAACTGTTATCTCTCATTATCTACAATATATGATTTCTTCACATATTTGTAGAACTATTGTTTACTTAATAAAAACATGAATTGTTATCTCTCATTATCTACAATATGTGATTTTTCACATATTTGTAGAACTATAGTTCACTTAATAAGAAAACATGTCATTGGTTTTATTAGTTTATAACTAACTCCATGACACCATTTTGGTTAAAACAATAGGTATATGAAAATGATAACATCAGTACAGTTGATAGAGAACACATGTAGAACTATAGTTCACTTAATAAGAAACACTAATCATTATCTCTCATTATCTAAAATATGTGATTTCTTCACATATTTGTAGAACTATAGTTCACTTAATAATAAACATGAATCGTTATCTCTCATTATCTACATCTTTTTCTATTTTTCTTCTTACTATTATTTTATGGGTCATCAATAATCTATATATCTACAAATATCCATAGAATATTAGAAAAATATTATTAAATTATTATAACTATATTTCATATAATCAATAATTTATTTTTTAACCTTTCAATATAATATTAAATTGGATCGTTATTTCATAAACATGATCAACCTAGAATTTATAGTTGGAGAATTGTGGGCTTTGTTTTGAAACTACAAATCACCCCCTCTCATATGTTTGTTTCCATTCATCGTTGGTAAAATATTTTGTATCATGGTGATTCTATCTTCAGTTATCTGATAGTGTCATATTTTGGATATTATGAATATTTCGAAACAATTAATGACTTTTTTGAGTCATAAAATACATTAGTTCTTCAATATTTCATCATATATTCTTTATACAAACCATGTTGTTATATATTTTTTTATTAGTAGGTTGTCCTATATGAAAATATGAACATTTAAATTGGAAATGTTAATATACAATTAATAGAGCAGATTATGATTACTAGAATGATCGTTTAAATCCTATATTATCACAAATGTTTTTTTCTCCTTTTTCATGATAAATGGAATCTACAATAATCTAGTGAATGATTTAACATAGTTCTATCATGTTGAAAATTGAGAATATAGAGAAAATCATAATCTTAATAATACTTTGTTATGTTATATTAACATAGAAATATACAACTATATATCATTATCTGGAATGGTGGCGAGTTTTTTTTAAAAAAAGCTAGTATAATATTTTTTGAAACATCACTAGTTATATAAAATCATTGAGATATAATGACATATTAATATCATGGATTTGATTTATTTTTATAAACAAACTATAAAATATATTCATCAATGGTTTTGGACTATTCAAAAATGTTACAATATATGGGTGATAAAGAGTCAATTGAAGATCATAAAATTAAACTTTTTTTTGATATTATTCTTATGTAATGGGAGTCACAATAGAGAAATAATTACAGTGCTAAAGTATTGAAAACTTTATGTCAGGATAACTTAATTGTAAAATTAAATTCAAAAGAATGTTTACTCAAAAAGTAAAATTACATGGTGAAAATGAAAAATAGAGTGTAGTTTTATTCTATGTTAGTTATTCCTTTATCAGTAAAATTAATTGTAATAACTATTGTTCCTTAATGTCATGTTTCAAAGATGAAATGTAAGAATTGAGCTAAATGTAGTTTTTATGTTTTTTGTAATGAATTTTATCAAATAGCAATTAGAATGAATAATATTTCCATAAATAATTTTTTTTAAAACAGTCATAATAAATATATAAAAGACATAAATATTAAAAAGGTGTCATTTCATGTGATTTATTATTAATATATGAATTCTGATTAAATTTGATTAAATTTTACGAAATGGTAAAATTTGGTAATATCCTAGAAGAAAATCAAAGAGAAGACGAAATGGTTGTTTAGATTCATGGAGACACTTAATTCCAGGGAATTTGGAACATCTACTTTTAGTCCATCATACGATAGTGGAAATAAAAATTAAAAATTATTTCAATTCTGTTAATATATTCTGAAGATAGAATAATATTTTTTGGAAAATGAAACTAATAGATAGCATAAAAATAGAGTGTAGTTTTACTCTATGTTAGTTATTACTCTATCGACAAACTGTTCACCATGCTGAAAATACAAGCACAAAATCCATCATCCAGCTGCAAGGTGCTAGACCCCCTTGACTACCGACCAGATCTCATGGTCATTAGACTGATCACATGACCTCCACCCTATTTTTCCATGACAACATCACCAATTACAGGCCACATAGCGACTGTGGAGGTCTCCAAATACCTATTCCTGAGTCACCAGCACTTCCTTTAGGCTTTTGTTACACCGTATTTGAGTAGGTACTCCTAAGTACCAGGGGAAAAGACCAAATTCGCCCTGAAATAGGTGGAGTCGGGTCTTCCCGAAACATAATGGTTTTGGGTGGGCCTGCCCGACCATGGATACCTCTTCACAGTCTATATATTCTCAAATGGGTTTGTGTGGGTTCGACCCGATCTGCACAGGCCTTGCCCATGATTTTTGGGGCTCGAGTAATTTTATATAATAAACAAATAATTAAATTACTTAATTTAATTTTGGTTTTAAATTAAATTATTTAAATATTAATTTTTGGTGTAAAAAACATAATTTTAATATTATGGGTTTTATTAATTTAATTCAGGTGTTAAATTAAATTAATTAATTAATTTAATTTTTCTCATCAAAATTAAATTCAATTTGGGGTCAAATTATGGAAATTGTTGAATTAAAAATACGAGTGATTTTTTAATTCAATAAAATAACCCTAAAAAATAATTTACTACAGGTTTAATTTTATTTATGTATTTAATTCAAATACACGAGTTTAATACGTATGTACTGATCATGAGATATAGACCAACCAATGCATGTCTAGTGTATGTTTATTTATTTATTTAATTATTCAAATGCATGTATATAATAATTAGTTTAATAAATGATGATCTGGGAGTCGTTTGTGTCATTATATGTATAAGGGTATGTACGCATAGATAAAAGTTTTTATCTATATTCCTCGTTCTTGAGACCCCCTCCACTTGCATGTGAGTATTGTTTTATAATGATGAACACGAGAAGTTAGGTACATTGCATTGAGTTATGGAAACTTACCAGACCAGAGTTTGACACATTAGATTGGTGAGAACTGAAACTCGAGTCACTGGAAATGCGACTCAAGGAGTTTACCCGAGGGTCTAGGTTGACCCATTATTCACTAAACAGATCAACCATTAGTATCAGATCATGATCAAGTTGTCATATTATTTATCCATGTTTTATTTTTTATGTATGTTTAGTATTACACATGATCATATAGAATAATAAACAAGCATGCAAAAATAAAATGTACATGTGACGCGATGGATATAATCTATTTATTTCATGGTTTGTTGTGAGTTTGATCACATAGTATGTTCTCATAAGATAGAAAATTATTTCATTTTTTCATGTAATAATATAAAAAACCCTGAAAGAAATATTAATTCACAGATACCTCCCTTCATTCAAATTTGAACCAAACCGAGTGTTGATGGTGCTTGTAAGCCAAAGTTGAGGACACCTCTTACTACTAGGGACTTATTTTAAAAGTGATGGGTTTACATAACTAATTTTGGAAACAAAGAATTATCCAAAATCTATCTTGATGAAACATTGTATTCAAGCTTTGAGAGAATAATGTTTATGATATTAGAATATGGTACTTCACTAAATAGATAAAGGAACCATGGGTTAAAGGGGTTGGCCAGTGAAGAGCCTACATTGAAATCTCTGAGTAGTAGCATAGACAAATCTTATATGCTATGTGGATAAGTTCAATGATCCTTTATACTAGAATAATCAAGTGATGGATTATTCTTATTATAGTATGAGGGGTTCAAATAATTCAATAAAATAGTTGGAGACATTGAATTATTTAATTAAATAATAAAAAATTTCTAAATTGGTAATCAAGATAAAAGTACTAATCTTCTATAATTTATCATTGTATAAAATGTAAAGTAATACCACAATAACAAATGTGATATCTATTGGATAATTTAAATGTCCACACTTTCATGAATTTCCAATAGTAGTAAAGGAACTTGTGAAAAATACTTTGATATCATAAATTCAAGGTTCTAGTGTCCCCAATAATTGTTAAGTAACCTTAGGAAGCGAGGGTATTTAAAAAATCATACAAGAGACTCATGGTTTATGCCTGTGATGATTTTTCATAATGAAATCATCAACGTTCAATGTCTGTTGTAGAAAAAACATTGGGACATGGATGATTTCACATCACACTTCAACTCTTAAATCTTAGAAGGAGAAAGTGAAGCGATATATGAATGGGTGATGATTAAACTAGATATGTGTAAATTGAAAGATGGATCATGATCTTTCAATGGATCCCTTTATCATATAAATTGCACCCATTTACCCTAGTTTTGTTTAGGATTAAAAAATTAATAGTATGGAGAAAATTCTTTGTTACCTTCTAGGTAAGGTTTTTGAAGAAATGAGAACATTTAAGAAGGATTCATATTTAGTTATTAAGGAGAAAAAATTTAAAGAAATAGTAAAAATTCCAGTGGAAATTGTCACACTAAAGGATCCTTTTCAATTTCATTCGATGAAATAGGTGTTAAATAGGAGTTCATTTTCTTCACATATTGAGAAAAAATAAATCTATGGAAGTTTAACCACAATGAACAGAATAGGAAAGTAATTGATTATTCTTCAAGAATATTCATAAATTATAAGTATTGTTTCTAACATACTTATTAGGTATTAAATACAATATCAATATCACATATTTATATCAAAATACCATAACCAAGTATATAAACATTACAATAGGTAAGGTTCATTCTCTATGTGGCTAATAAAGGGTGGTTTCTAAGTCAGCCGTGAGAAGTACACTATGTATGACTCCTGAGTTAATAAATCAAGTGGGAATTTTATTGAGTTTAACCAAAAAATATTCTTCTTAAGTTTCTTTTAGACATAATGATACATTATTCCAGGTTCAAGAATGATTTTTTTGGAGTCTCATACTCAAGGAATAGTTCAGTAATACTTGAATCATAGGCAATACCTGATGAATATAAAATGTAAGATTCATTTACCAAGTTGTGAAAGATAATTCTTTGTTATGAAAACCTAAAATTAGAAATCTACAATATACCTAGTATGTTATTTAGACTTAGTGGAGATAAAAACCTTAGGTATTTTCGACGTATATAATTACTTAGTTTTGGACAAAGAAATGTTTAGAAATAAAGGTAAGTTAGAAATATCTTGGAATTAGTTTAGCTAGAGAGAATGAACTATTCCAAGGATAGGATTTCTGTAAATATAATTCATAATAGTCCTTTATGTGATTAGGGAATATCAAAGTGAATTATGATATATTCATGGTCATAAGATATAAGATGCTTCAAGATTGTCTTCCAAATAATATCTTGACCAAGCATTCATTAATCAATATAATGTAGCATGGAGTAATTCTTAAATACTCATTACCTCATCCACACCAAGACTATGATGTCAATAAGGAGGATCGATGTTGAAGTCTTTCATATTAACATTGATCAATATAATGTTGTGTGGGTTAATTATTAAACACACATTACCTTATCCACATCGAGGATATAGTGTTAATAAGGAGGATCTATGATGAAGTATTTCATGTAATCATTGATCAATAGAATGTAGTGTGGAGTAACTTTTAAACACAAATTACCTTATCCTCATCAGGGATTTGATGTTAATCTGTAGGATCGATGAAGAGGTCTTAAAAATTAGCATTGATCAATAGAATGTACCATGGAGTAATTACTAAATTTACATTTCCATATGAAAGAAAGATATTGTCAAGTTATAGAATATATTACAATATAAGGGTGAAAATATCTATTTGAGAGAGTCTGAGCTAGATTGAATTGTGTGTAGTCAATGCTATAGATTCACAATTAGTTGTTATAGGTACAAGTTCCACAAGTATCTATGGAAGAGAATGTTCTAGAGACACATACTGCATAGGAAGGATAAAACCATGGTGATGGTTTTATATTCACCATGTTCAGTGATCCATTATTCATTGAGAATAATAATTAATATAAGTTCACAATATATGGAAATAAACTAATACTGATAATGTCAATTAAAATTAAATAATGGATTCCATGTATAAAATTGAAAAGGGGCTTATTATTTTTAATACCCTGGTGTGTATTCAAGTGAGACGATACATGGATGGTACAAGCGTTGTACTAATAAGGATCAATTGGTTATACCAAGCCATGATTCCTAAATAGAATATAATTTTACCTATCATAAATAATTTCTATGATCATATTGTTGATAAATGTATGTAAAGACCATAAAATATGGAAGGTTTCTAAATGATGCAACCTGAAAGGGATGGTGACATAAAATAATGCCAATAAGGGTGAAAGTTAATGACATCCAACATAGGATTGAAGTATGAAACAATATCATAGAATATTTATTTGGAATGAATGATTTCTATGTTTCTACCACACATTAGTGAGAGAACCATTTTTCTCATAGAACAGTATGTTTGGAAACACATGAAAAATAGTTATTGGTATTATAGTTAGTTAAGACCATGATGAAAGTAATTCTACAACGATTTACTTAAAGTAGTAACCTAATTTCTAGGGAACATGATCTAATGTGGTTCATATAATAGTTTCATGGACCTAGTGAATTGTACATATATTGACATTGTATTGAAAAATATAGGTTGGAAAAATTCTAGTTAGAATTTGTACCAGTGACACATGGCATATGTCTCTCCTGGTATACATGTATGAGTCATAGGAGGAGATTAACACAATGATTTTAATTCCATAAACTTTAGAAATGGATCAATCAAGTATGACATGATATGTAGAAGAATTGATATTTCCAATATATAATTTATTGTATAAAAATATTAGTTATAACTAGGAGAACTATAAGTAAAGTAGTTATAACTATTAATTGTACTTATGAATGTACAAATGATATGTACCTAGTAAGTGGAGGGGTAAAGATATTAGTTTTAAGGGGATAAAAACTATTATTCCTTAGATAAATTTGAACTAATATTGCACTAAAGATAAGGGAAGGATCCAGACAAGCACATACAATACACCGGTAAACATATCTACAAATACTGAGTTTGTTGCAGCTTCTGAGGTAGCTAGGGAGCATTTAATAAAAACAAGGATTTGTTCTAGTTCAGGGAATCACCCCTAGTATGTAATGTTTTATCATTATGATAATTCCGTTACTGATAGTAGCCAAGATGTTAAGTTATAATTGTGTAAAGACGTGATATACTCCGGGATTCCATGTGTTGATATGTTTTAATCAAGGATGTGAGGTCAGACAGAGAGGAATAACCACTTAGTAGAGACATGGAAGACCTAATAAATAGGTTTGTAACTTAGCATAAACATGATCTTAATCATATAAGGGCTAAAAGGGTGGTTTTTAAGTTAGATATAGTGAAAGTTAGAGGGTTTTAATAGTGGGTTCCCTAGTACCAACTATACAGTACATTTCGATTACCATTTTATGTATACAATTACATATGCATGATGTATTCTTACCATTATAGTGTATACATTTATGCTTCCACATTTTCAATGGTAATGTCTATAGATTATTTTTCGTACCAAAATTTTATAATAGGTCCTAGGCTATAATGAGAACCTCAATATACTTTGAAATTAATCTTAAACATATGTCCAATAGTCTAGATACACCATCCTAACTGGACACAGTTGACGTCTGACTATCAGCTACTAGAGGAGCATAAGCATTGATACTTCTACCCATGAAGTCCACACATGGTGATATCTAGTAGTTGAGATTAGGAGGACAACACTTCCCAAAAGAACACCACATATTTTAGGTGTCATTGGATGTTCCTATATACATACATGTAAATTTGTCTCCTAACATTATCATTATCAATGAGTTTCATTTGATCAGGTAGTTTGATGCAAGGAAAAGGCCATGATGATAAAATCGTGGTGAGATAGATTGTGTTGGGCGTATCATTGGTGGTAAGGAATTGATAGAATGAACAAGATATAATTTTTTCCTTATGAGTTAAGGGAGTAATATATCTCATTACTAGTTGATACGAATGGTAGTACCTTCATAAATCCTTGTCCATGGTAGTCGAGGGTAAATTCATCTAGTTACATCAACAAATAATAAATTAATAAAGGACAATGACATCGATGTGCATCCTAATTTATGAGATATTTAAATAAAAAAGAGATTATATTACACAACCCATATTCATAGGTTGGTTTTCCTTGCCATGACTATTATTATCTCTTTAGGGGACATGATGGGATACTAGATTCCACTCTTGTTCGATAAATACTATTTACTAATATTGATATAAGGTCTTCGAGGGTCACACACATTATCATATTTAAGAGTCTTCCATATTCTAGTGAATAGGTATATATGATATAGTGGGCCCCAACCCTGGTGTTTGATATTTTTTCAGGGATGTATGATCACCAAAGGGATAAATAAATTCATATTATTCAAGTTAAGAATAATAGGCATTGAATTTATTTATTAAATGTATTTACATGTTTTAAATTAAATACATAGAAAATGTTATATGAAGGAATTTTAGTTTAAAATATTCAAGGTTTATTTAATATTTCTATAAATGACGAGTCATGTTAATGGATCAGGTTTTATCACATTATATTTTTATTATATTATAAAAAATAGTGATAAAAATATAAATGATATTTATGAATCAACACAACCGTCATAATATATCATATATAAAGTGTGTTAAATATTTGGGGTCTGGGGAGAATTTCCAGGTAATTTATTAACACACTATAAATAAAAGGAGAGAGGATCTTACCCATGACTATTCATGGAGAGATCATGAGATCTTCTCTCTCCCATGATGCATTATAGAGAGAGAATCTCTTGATCCAGGTGATTAGATTTATCGTTTCCTCATGCATTGACGGTACGTTAATGCAATGATAACTATAATGTCAAAGGCATTGTTTGATATCATTGTTATCACCTTAAATTTCACTATTGACTTTTTTGGTGTATGTGTGGATGATCTAGATGAATTCGAATTTTTATTATTTGAGCAGCAATCACCAACAACATGTAGATGTAGAGCAGAGATTCAAACTAAACCAGGTATTTATGGCTTTATTTTTTTGATTAAAATTCATCACACATGATTATAGGGATTAAGCTAGGGAAACACAACATTGATATTTACATTTTTACATTGATCTTTATTGAAATTGTTTAAATACCTAGCCCACTGGAGTCTAATGCACACCCATGTACCTTCATTCATAACATGTAGCACCGTCTCTTACATCATGATGAAGTAACCAGGGGAGAATATATATATATATATATATATATATATATATATATTTCAATGATATATCTCTTCAAAACACGATGAATAACATCACAACTTAATGATGATAAAATCTATAAATAGAAGATTCCAATATAATTTTAGGAGACTTTTAGATCTTGTTTTGAATTCCCTTAATTTACATTGAATATTTTTGTGACCTTTCTCATTATAGAAGTTTTTCATTGGTTGATTATATCATTATTTCAAGTATATTTTTCATTAATATATTAATTTAAATTTATTTTCTATTTTTTAAATTATTCACTCACTTCATAAGACGATCAAGAAAATTATGGTGAAAATTTGTTCATCTATGAGTGGATAGTCTCTTTAGGGGTGAGGTATCAAGTATAGAAGGATTAGTGTTTAAATTTCATTATCAATTCCATTCATGAATATTCATTTAAATTAGGAATCACCTTCAGACTGTAATAATCATCTTAATCTATAATATTTATTTAGAAAAAATACACATTAAGGGGAGGGGGGGAACTCAGGGTGGTTGAGAAAATTATGATATCCATGATAGTATGGATTTTTAATTTTCCTTATAAACTATGCTTAATGTATTTATGTTGATCTACTTATACCACCCTAATATTTAGAAATGTTTTTAAGAATTAGTGGAATTGACCAAACAAAATTAGAGAATTTAAAATTATATTGAGACCAATTTATTTGAACAATTCATGAATGAAAGTGGTAGTCATACTTTGTGAACCATCCTTTGAAATTGATATAATGATTATATTTTAATAGATTTTTTTTCAGTATAATTTAAATTCTCACATTAATTCTTTTTGATCCAATTTTATTTTGTAATATTTTAATTTTAATAATATGTAATAATCCTTGATCTTAAGGATCATGCATATTACTCATGGAACATATCTTAAACTTGTATTATTCTTCACTTGAGTAGTTTATTATGAATCTAGAAAACATAATTTATATACTTGACTAATCACTAGAATTAACAATATTGGTGGGTTGGTCAGTGTTTTTGGTGGTGTTTTTGGATACCATGGTGAAAAAAGATCCAATAAACTTATTTATTAACCCAAGTCTATTCTAAACCTATTTGAATTTTTACCTTGTTAATACTTTTTACATTTTTGGGTGTGTTTTGTTCAATCTTTTAGGAAGTTTGGTGAATGAGTAGGAAACTGATAACTCGATAAAGGTGTGTTGATTCCATAGAAACCTGGTAATACAATCCTCTGATTGAGTGGATCATATTTTCAAACTAAGAATCCACCATGGTAGAATATATTAACTTAATTGCAGCTAATGGTCAATTTTATAATGAGAACCCACAATATGGAGCAGAAAACTCCATGGGGAAGAACCACCATGGAATATGGCCTACAGTTGATTACCGGGAATCCCTGAGAATTTTTTTTCTTATATATAGGTGATTAAATTTAAAATCCAACGAAGTCTTATCCAAATGATCCAAAACATGAGACAATCTGTCAGAATGAAAAACAATGACCAACATAGCCTTCTGTCTAAATTCATAGAAATTTATTATATGTTTATTCCAAAAATAAATTAATTTAGATGCCATAATATTGAAAGTTTTAAAATTATCACTACAATATAAAGGAAAATATTGGTCAATGAGTCAAATATATAGTTCCATTAAAACTTTTGAATACCTTTCAAAGTGATTCTTGGGAAAATACTTTCTTATGGTGGGGATGTGGAAGGTACAAATAAAATATATAATTTTTCCCAAATTGATGGAGAATAAAAATCCAAATCATTTGATCAATTAAAAGAGGTGATAAGGAATTGAAAAAAATAATGTGATTGAAATTTGGATATAATTTTATTATTTATACTGTGTTTTATAACCAACGACATATGTCATGATCAATGATTTAGCTGAAAATGGTATAATGATGAAAAATATTATAGTTATGAAAGACCTTTTTTATGATATATCTCATAATACTAGTTTAAGGTTGTGTAATAAGGTTACACCGATGAGAGGAATCTATAATGTAGAGGAAACAATCCAATTTTCCCCAGAAGTAGAAGTATTTACTAAGAAACTAAAAATTACTAATTTTTTGATGTCACCACCTCAACAAAAACAACCACAACTACCATCACCTGAACAAATTTCCAAAATTCTTGAGTTTCTTTGTAGGACTCATTCATACCAAGAGTGTTGGGATGGTTTCATCCGTTTGATTATAATTATTTGATCTATAACTGAGCCCCTTAATACTACCAAAATGTCTACAACCAAGGGAGGTTGATTCATCTTAATCCACAACCAAATTCAGTTTGGAACCAAAAACTAGGTGGCTAAAAATTCAACTAAAATCTAGTTGCATATACATTTTCTACTAAAAATAAAGGAAAAAGACTATTCTAACTATTCCCACCCCTACAACCTCAATCTAATTTTCCTCCTTAGTAACTGAAAAAACCCCCCAATCCCCGAAAACAATATCCCATGGATATGGTTACTACTTTCACTTAGAAGTCAAATAAATACTTTACATTCTAAGATAAGACTTTAATGAACTTTCAATCCGATGTTTGTAACATCAAGTATCAAGTGTGAAGAGTAACTAAAATTCTATCAAAAATATTAATTAGTTCACTATATGGTTATGGAGAGAAACTTAGTGGAGGATGTGAAGGTTGTGATACGTTATAGTACGAGAGAGTCAGAGGAAGATAAGGAAAAGAAGAATGATGAGGAAGTAAAAATAGTGAAAAAGAGGATAAAAAGGGTGAGAAAAATAGAGTGAGTAATTGAAAAAATAAGAAAAAACTACAATTGTAGAGGAATAAGGAGTATAAAATATGTAGACTTATAGACCACCTATAGAATTCTCAGAGAGGATGAGGCAAGGAAGAGTGGACAATCAATATAATATGTATTTCAAAATATTCAAGAAAATCCACATCAACATGAAATTTATGGAAGTTATCTAGAAATATCTACTTATGAAATATTTTTTAAGGACATTATCTCATAAATGAAAAATATAGAGGTCACTGGAGTTATTTCTATAGGATGAGAGTGTCCAAAAATTTATTAAAATAAAATCCCTCTAAATATGAGAGTTTCATGGCGCTTTTCCGAACCATGCACTATTTGTTCACGCACATTTTGTGAAGGAACTTTGTGACTTGTTAGAAAGTGTTAATATAATTCCTCTAAGATTTTCTTGATAGCTAGTATTAGATTATCCAAATCCAACATGAGTTTCACACTAACCTAATAATAGATTAGTGATTTACCCTTATGAAATCTTGGAAGAATATATCATCAATGGGGGTAAATTCATATTTCTCACATACCCATTGATCCTTGAGATAAAAGAAGATGGATATTATCCCATTATTTTTTGGAGACACTTACTAGCCACTAGTATGGACTTCGATGATGCTAACCAAGGGTGTCTAGTTTTCAAAGCTGGTGAAGAATAATTTAGCATTACTTCTGTAATGTTTGTGATGCATGGAATTATGTCAAAGGACTTATTGTAAATATTTTCCATTGAATAGAATTTATTAATATTATATTTATAGAAAGGCAATGGAAAAAATATGGTGCACTAATTAATGAGTTTGTGGAAAAAAATAAAAAAATATGAGTATAGAGAATGAAGAAGAATCTACGTACATTCAGTGTGAAACCAATTTTTAAAGGAATCATACATGGAATTGATTCCTTCAATCATCGTTGCACCAGTTATAGAGCTGAATATATTTCCCAATACAATAAGGTAATTGTTTTAGATGATAATGACACATTACCTATGTTTATTAATAATTAATTGAAAAATTTGGTGTATAAAAAATTGTTAAAAGTTTTCAGGAAGAGAGTGAATGTAATATAGTAGGGTATTACTGATATCAAAGTTATCAACTAAAGAATTTTCACACACATGGTTCTATTGGAGGAAAGAAGTAACCATATTCACCAACTATAAAAGAGACTCACACCACCAATGAAGGAATTGGTTAAAAAATATGTTCTTAAACTCCTTGATGCATGAATCATCTTTCCAAAATCATATAATTAATTGGTAAGTCCATTTCTTGTTATGCTAAAGAAAATAGGCCTGACCATGATTTAGAATAATTATAATGGACTTATTACTATAAGTATAGTAATGAGATATATAGTTTTCATGGATTACTATAAGCTCAATGAATCTATATTGAAGTACAACTTTCCATTACTATTCATGGATCCAATAATCAAAACGTTTTATTGGAAAAATTTTTATTTATTATTATATGGTTTATATGGTTACAACCAAATAATAATGGATCTGTATTACCAAGAAAACACAACGTTCAATTGACCATATGGATGGTTTTCCTATCAACAAATGTAATTTGGAATGCCTAATGCACAATTGATTTTTTGGAGTTGCATGAAACATATATTTTATGAAATTGAAATAGAATTTCATGAAATATTCGGGGTTGATTTTCAGTATATGGGAGATCCTTTGAAGAGTTCATACACAACATTTATTTGGTACTTAAAGGATGTGACAAAAATTTTCTAGTTGTCATTCATGAATAGTGGAAATTCATGGTTAAAGAAGGTATTTTCCTTGAGTATAATATATATAAATAAGAAATTGAAGTTGATCCTATGAAAATAAAAGTTATATATGAGGTTTCTGATCCATGTATGGTGAAGTGGATTCAAATATTTTTTTAGAGATGTAGGATTCTACTAATGATTTATTTTATATTTTTTCAAGATAACCATTCCATTTACTCATCTAATATCAAATGAATTTTTTTTAACAATGATAAATAATATAAGGAAGTTTTTTGTACTCTAAATTATAATTTTTTAGCTACCAAAATTATATTTTATACTAATTGTGAGAATACTTTTAAGCTAATGTGTGATGTAAGATATTTCACCATAATAGATAATTTTGGATAATGGGTTGATCACATCATTATAAAAATATATTATACCATACATAACCTTAATGAATCCAAAATTAATTATGCTACCATAGAGAATAAAATTTTATAAATGGTATTTACATTTGATAAGTTTAAATTATATTTGGTACTATTCTAGGTAGTTTCTTATTCTGATCATACTACTTTTAGGTATTTGATAAAAAAGGATTCTAACACACATATGATTCAGTAGATACTCTTAGTATAATAGTTTTATATAATGATCAAAGACAAAATTGGAAGGGATAATATATTATATTACCATATATCGGGAATAAAAATTAAGAATATTTAAGAGTATGAGGATAAAGACACTGAAGATTAGTTACCAGATGAGAATATCTACTATGTTGACTTACATGATCAACCATGGTTTGAAAACATAGAAAATAACTAAGAAAACAAGATTATTTACCCTTAATTTAACTATAAACAATAAAAGAAATTCTTTGGTGATATAACACAATATTTTGGGAACAATAACTTATTCTTTAATAAATGTGGAGATGAATGAATTCATTGATGTGTGTCTGAGTTAGAGGTAAAAATTGTATTATAATTTAGCCATTCATCACCTAACAAAGGACACCAAAAATCCAATATAACAATTTCCAATATATTAAAAAGTTTAATATTATATAATACCATTTAAAAAAATGCTTGAGAATTTATAAAAAATTGGTATCGTGCTAAATAATTGGGAATATTAAAAAAAGTAATGAGATGAAACATCACCCAATTATAGAAGTTTAGATGTTCTATGTGTAATGATTTCATTTTATAAGAACTTAAAAACCTCATTCAACCACACATACATTCTAGTTTATTTGGATTCATGTAAAAATGGGTCGAATCTAAGTGAATTTCTAGGAACAAAACCAATTCTGTGATTAAATTATTGATGAAAAACATATTTTATTGGTTTGGAATTCCTTAATCACTCATCGTCGATCAGGGAACCCAGTTTAGTAATCATTTATTGCGGAGATTTTTTAAAATGTATAGATTTTTACACAATACTATAGCCCCTTATCACCCACAAACTAATAGAAAAGCAGAGTTATCAAGCCGATATAAGAAAAATATTTAGATAAAACTGTGATTTTGCGCTTAAAGGATTGCGGTAAAAAGCATGATGATGCTTTTTGTGAATACATGATAGATTTTAAAAAAACTAATTAGTATAAAACATTTCAGTATTATCTATGGGAAGCTATTCCATTTACTATAGGATCTCAAACATTGATGAAATTGGGTTGTGAGAAATGAATTACACAAAATTGTGAAGAAGAGGCTATTACATATATATGAATTATAATAGATACATATTGATATATATGAGAATTAAAATATTTATATAGATAATACTAAGAATTAGAATAATTAATTAATCAAAATTTTAACGTTCACATCTATAGACAAGTTAATTTTGTCAAACTCGTATTTAGGATTGTTTCCAGGTAAATTATGGGAATGTTGGTTGGGTACCTTCTAGAAAGTTATAGTATTTTTACATGGAACTATTTAAACCAAAATGGATCCCAAACCTTCTTTAAAGGTCAATTGAAAATGATAAAATATATAAATATAAAATTTTCCATAGGGGTTAATTATAATTATCAAATTTTATTACAAATTAAAAGGCATGACATGTTTTAAATATTAAATAAAAAACTTGATCAAAGTATACCTAAGTACATATTTATTTTAGGTTTTTCATTTTATATTAGGATAATTTTTTAATTATTAATAAAAATTATCATATATTCTTTACGTAACTCTCCCCTAATTGCCCAATATATATCCAAAGGATACAACATCAATAGTGATGGAATAAAAATGAATGTATCAAAGAACTCATTCTTATGGTGAAACTAGATTTATCACACCATAATACAAATATATATCAAGGAATAATATAGCACCCATAGTTCAAGGGAATATACGATAATATAATTAAGGAATATTCTTTAAACAGTAAAGTGACTATGTCTTATGGGGTTGGTTAAAACTGAAGGCCAAACCTATAAGTTCTTTTTATAGAGTTAAAAATCCAGTCACTCTATGGAAAATCATCTCCACAACATAATTCTTCATGTGGTTAGAATAGACGTAACCATAATTCTCATAGGGTAGGCTTTACACCAAGACATCACCCCAAAATCCATCTCCTATGGCCACACTGATATGGATGTGTCATGATGGATTCAACCATGAAACGAAAACTTTATTAGACTTGGTTTGAAAAGTATTACGGTTATAGAAGTAATGATACCACATCGTGGTGACTTGGGTCATTTCGTAATGAATATGAATAAATTAAATAATCAGAGTTAAATCCTAAATCACATTTGGATCTTCCTTTCCCCATATACCAATGTTCTATCAACTGAAGCTCTTAGCCACCAGTGTGACACCTAGAATCTAGTAACCTAGAACCAATGTTTTCTTTATTACATCGGTATAAAAAACAAATAATATCACTACACATGATTTATTAGTTTAGTACTATTTGAAAACTAGATATATACACGATTATTATATTCCATCATAAATGTAAAGACATAGCATAAAAACAATTTTTCATTATTGAAATATTCATAATATCCTTCCTCATATCCTGGGTAGTGAAAAAAAATCATGAGATCAGATCCTCAATAAGGGTAATGTATAATGGATGTTATCATGAGTAAATAAGGCATAATCAATATAGAATAGTTGATAATTAAAACACTTTCCCTTCAATCAACAACTTGAGTTCAATGAACACCCATGGATAATATCATCATTAAAATAACATGGATAATCAAAAATGAATTCTTAATAAAAAAATTATATTTATAGACATTCATGATCAGAGTATATCAATTAAGAGATAATGATTCTTACCATCAAGACCTCTCAACCAAGGAATCATTTTTAATAAATGGGTAAGTGTAAACTATATACCCATCTAATATGAAATTCTTTCTATTTTCTCTCATGAGACCTCTCGATACATTGTTGAGACATTTATAACCGGGACCCACTCATCACTTCCAAGTCCTATAAATTCATCATATTTTAATGATCAATATGATTCATTCTAAAAGTTACCTATATGAAAACATTTATCCATATTTAATGAAGAATATGGAACATTAATATTTCACCAATAAACGAAATAACTTAATTAATAAGATTACTTCAAATGATATCCTATATAGTAGTATTATGCGTTTGAATCAATATAAAATTATTATAAATGATCGTGAATTCATCCACAATATTAAAAATATTGACATTATATAGAGAAGAATTTTCAATGAATAATAGTGAGTGATAGATAATATGGTCATAAGAAAGTGTATGATCTAAAAATAAGGCATAATACTTTATCAATAAAGGATGATATAATACCATAGATACATCATAAATGATTTTTTTGGAAAACAATTCATTTATAAAATAATATATAAGTAATACATTAAAAATAACTTCATTGTAGTTTTTTAAATAATGGATTTATAAATCAATTTTCAAAATTCTTTTCATTATTTTAAGAAAATAATTCCCTTTTTTGATATAAATTTAAATAAAAAATCCCAATATATTGAGAATAATAATTTATTTTAAAGTAACCCTGGAATATTGTAAAGTAATCTTAACAATAAATATTATTCATGATGACGTGAAATTTATTTCATGTGCTGTATGGAAAACAATTATTTTTCCCACACATTTGATAAAAAGTACCTCATTTGGAAAAAGAAAAGAAAATTCTATTTAAACCATTTTATAGAAAGTCAGACATGGATAGAAATAAATTTAATAAATATTTGGATAATTATAAAAAAATTATTGAAATAATTTTTAAAAAATGTAGATATGATGGAAAACGAGTTTGAATGAAAAATTCAAAACATGATTTTTAAAAGAAATTCCCTTACATGTAACTTACTTATTGATTTTTGATTAAATGAGAGAAGAAATTAAATATGAAAACCTAAAAACAAACAGAACTAGATAAAAAGAAAAAATATTTATTTTAAAATATTATGATCATATAATTTTCCTAAATTAAATTTCGATATAAACATTCTTGAAATAAAATGAGATTGTAACACAAATCATTTACCTTAGGTCTATGCTTAGTCGCAAATGTTTTATATTCTTGTGAAATGGTTTTAAATTTATTAAGTAATTTATCAACGAAAGTTTCCATCTATATTCCATTTTATAAGGTATTTTTAAAATCATTTTAAATTCATTCATTAAATAGTTCTTGCTTTCCCTAACCACTTTATAATTGTTATATCAGTTTCTATGAACTTATTTTGGTATATTTTTCATTGTTAAAGGAGTTATGAAATGGTTCCGTAATCAATATAATGTTAATAATTTAATGAATATAATTTTCATTCATTATATATATTTTTTGAATCAACCATTCAATGTGGAAATAGAATAATGAATCACAATTCTTCAAGGAGATGGTAGACCAAATGTGTGCACTAGTGACATTATAATTTTCCAAAGGATGTAAGGTTAGGATGTTAGATGATATATTATGTCTAAATAAAATATAATAATTTCATTAATATCATATATATTTCATTAATTTTAAATTTATTACTATATATGTAAAGTATTGATGAAAAATGAATTACACTGCTATGTAAAGATGAGAGGTCATACATATGAACAAGTGATGTTTTTTATTTCCATAAAATGGAATGGAGGTAGAAATTGGCTTTCATATAATAATAATTAAATATCATTATATTTTATATATTTTATGAATTATGTGATTATTGGTAAAACATATTTATATTAAGTTTAATAATAAATAAATATGGGAATATTCAAGCAAGATGATTTCCTTTCCATTGGGAGACCTCTTTGGGCTTACACCTTATGCATTATTAAGATAGTAATACCAATGAGAAAAAAAATAACAATAATTAATTAATGGAATATATAATGGCTATTAGGTGTATATTGGTTGAGTTAGAGGGATAAAATTCTATGAATAAGGGAGGAGAATATGTTCCCTTTTATAAGTGAGGGGAGGGACACAAGGAATTACTTAAATGATGTTAATAATATAAAGTCATTTTTTTATAGTTGATCCATATTATCATAGAGTTGAATATGATAATTTTATGATCACACTAAACCATCCAATGAGGTTTAATCATGTGTTTTGTGTTATCTTTCGGACTTATCCCTTTATTTTTACCCCACTTAATTCATTTTACCCTTAACTGAGGTGATAAATATTTACCTTGATTACTAGTAATTATGAATAAGAATAAAATTGAAAATTTTACCTAATATTAATTATTAAGAATCAAAATATGAAATAAATTTTAAATAAACAAACTCCTAGAAGTGGAATAAATCTATTTTAATATAAATTCTCATAAAATGTGAAGAAAACCATTAGAAAAATATTAGTTTTATGCATAAAAATAAAGTACAATTTTACTTATAATAGAATTAATAGGAAAAATTTAAATAAAATTATTCTTATTTATATTTCAAAATGAAACCAAAACTGAATGTTATCTTGTAAATACTGGATTTAAAGAAAATAACTAACTAAAATTTTTATTTGAACAAAAACATTACGTAGATTTACCAAATGTGAATCTTATAAATCTAATTTAAAAATTAAAATTTTATATGAATTATATTAACAATTTAATATATTTTTGGTCTAGAAAAATGTTTTCATAAACAATAAAGTTATTTTTATATCATTATAATTCTATAAAATTAGTAGTTATATAAAATAGGTATTTTTCAATATTAACCTAAACATCAAATATTTCTTATTTTTTAAAAATTAAATATAATATAATTATAAAATTAAATATAATATAATTATAAAATTATGATTCCCAAAATGAAAATTATTAATTAAAATTAAATTTATAAAATTTTAATATTTGGGTTTAAATAACATTATTTTGTCAATCAATGTCTATTTTTCTATAGTTTCTTTTAGAGACAAAAATTTAATTACTATAACTAATTCTCATGTGTTATATTCCCCCCTCTTTCAAAACATTAATCCTAAAAATATCCTAATTTTTACCTGTTAGGACCAATAGGGGCTTATATACCCTGAGAGGGGGGTGAATCAGGGTATGGATATTCTTTCGCAATGTTCTTCCTGCCCCACTGGATCTTGACCTCTTTATTACAAGGGTCACTTTGTTTGCACTCATTTGATTATTATGATCACTTCATTTATTCTTTATCTGATGATGCTGCTTTAAATGCAATGCAGGGAAGCAATCAGGCAGACACAAAGAGGTTTACTTGGTTTACCCTCACTGGGCTACGTCCAAGGAGCATACGACGACAATTTTCCAGTCGTACCAAATTTTACTATTCTTCACTAGATGTGGATACAAAGTTCGGGCTAGATCACTTCAATGCCTAGGCTCACTGCCTTTACAAAGTTTAGGGCCAGCTCACTACTTTCTCAAGGGTCACTCACTGCTTCTCTCTCTCTGGCTCACTGCCGGTGGAGAGGATCACCTTCTTTCTATTCCTTTGCTCACGGCTCTTGGAAGGAATCCACTCACAGTTTATAGACCTGTAGGTCTCTTCATTTTCATGAAGGAATGCATCTTCCTATGTAAGTAGATGCTCTGTTGAAGCCCAAATTTCACCCGTAGATGAATATCTCTTTGCACTGAAGGTATCGGGCAATCTTCCAGCTTCCACACAGCCCAAAAATCTCTGCTGGAAATAATCCTTACTTGAAGCGCAAGTTAACCTTGGCACGCAAGTCACAACGGGCACGCAAGTCCTCCTCAGGCACTTGCGCTACTCAAGCTTCCTCAACTCCAAACCTGCGCGACTCACTTCCTTTTACGCCCAATCCAATATTGGCATGCAACTCCACACTGGCGCGCAACTTCAAACACTGGCGCGCAACTATCACCCTAACGTGCAAGTCCCACCTACGCGATGACACACACCACTTGCGCGACCACCACACCTGCGCGACGGGAGCTGTGATTTCTCAAAGTGTTGAACTCCAGTCAAGAATGAAGAGGGGTGGTCCAGTATTTATAGGCAAATTGACCACCATGCGCGACGGCACGCAAGTCACCTACGCGACCCAGTCTCGGCGCGCAAGTCTTCTGTCCTCTTAGACACTTGCGTGACCAACTCCAAAACTTGCGCCAACCTGTTTCCTTAGCCATATTTTGATCTTCTGATCTCAAAAAACATATGGCGTGAAATTTTCATATACTCTAAGTCCTCGGTGCACAAGACCCTTTTACAAAAACACTTTTCTTCATTTGTCAATTTTCAGGCCCAAAAATTTGGGAAACACTGGAAAACGGTGCCACATTGTATCTGTTCTTTTTGTACCGCCTCCAGATCATCCATTACTTTTATTGAAATTCTTGAATCAATCATGGAACATTGACCTCATCTCTTGAACTTTACATTCCATCATGAAATCCTCTTTGTCAACAAATTTTTATGTCATTGTTTTGCTTTGTCAACAATCACAACTCAGATGTCCACTTTTTCAGCAAACACAATCACCTCAAAAATGCTTCAATGATGCCTTGAGGGATTTTTTCATAACAATAACCCATGAATATTTTAAGTTAGTTGTCAATTATAAATTCTTCAGGTTCCCACATTGCCTCTTCTATTTTATTATTTCTTCAATGCAACTTCACAAATTGAGTCATCCGATTTCACAAAACATATTCTCTAGTGTTAAAAATATTGATAGAAACATTACAATAAGATAAATTATGTTCTAATTATATTTACTAATAGTTGATAACATGTGATCATTTTGGAATGTAATTCCTTAATAAATAGATATGGAACACATCAATAACTTTACTGAGGCTATGTGTCATTTCAAAATGGAAATCCACATCTCAAATTATTTCTAAAATTTCAAAAGGCCTAGTGTACCTAGGACATAGTTTAAAATTCCTTCTAAATATCATAACACCGTTCCTTGGAGATACCTACAAGAAAAATTGATCTCCCACATTAAATTATAAATCCTTCCTTCAGTTATGTACAATTTTTTTTCTTCTTCTTTGAGATTCCTTAACATGGCTCTAAATAGTTTTCACTTCCATCATTGACTCCTAAACAAATTTGAACAAAAAAGAATACTTTCACCAACTTTATCCCAATAAGTTGGTGCATGTTATCTTTTCACATGAAATTATTTTTACAGTACCATTTAAATTCATTAATGATAGCTATTATTATATGACCAAAGGTAAGTACTGATCCCATATGCCTTATAAGTCATGTGATCAAAACCTTAACATGTATTCTAATGTCTAAATAGTCCTTCTATGTGATCCATCAACATGAGTATGATAATAAATTATCAAATGTATCTTGGTTTTGAGAGCATTCTGAATTTTTTCCCAAAATTTTGATGTAAACCATAGACCATGATTAGATATAATCAAAAGAGTTATACCATGAAGTCTCACAAGTTCATTAATATAGAGTCGCATGAGTCTCTCTAGAGGTATATATTAAATTACAGTGAGGAAGTATGTGGAATTGGTATAATGATCAATAATTAAACATATTACATCATTCTTTATTAGAGTATTTGACAGTACAGAGAAACATTTCATAAAAATATCATCCTATTTCAATATGAGAATAGGTAGAGGATACCTTACCCTTTTAGGTTGTATTCTCATAGAATTTACATATGGAAAACCAAGTATCCTAACATATATTTAAAGAAACCCAACATTATTAGACTAGAGTCAGTGGTTACATCATTTCATTAGAGCTAGATTTAAGCGATCACAACCCAAAGGACCTAATAGTTTAGTAACATTGGAAAATCAGAAACATAATTGAATTTCACATTGTATTTGGGAACTTAAATATAACATAGTATTTTATTTTATATCCCCATTATTACCCTAATCATATCCCTATATATAAATCATAAAATACTTTGTGGTATCCTAGGGAAAATAAAACATAAAAAGGGGAAATCTTAGATGATCAGTAAGGGTATGTATGTTGAGGAATCTAAAAAGGAATAAATAATATGGTATGAATAAATTATGATCAAATTATGATGTATAAATAATCACATGAGCTAGAAACTTATCCATAGATATCATAAAGATTCAAATAATCAAATGGAAATAAATAAATAATTTCATAATGATGAAATACATAATAATAGAAATCTAAAACATAATTTTGAGTCCTTTTGACAATAAATCTAAAAAATTAAGTACTAGTTCCAAGACATCATAAATAAAATTTTAAGGCCTCAGAAAAATACACAATCTCGTTTGTCTCATGAGACCCATTGATTCTTCGATGGACTATAGCGGGCCCAACCTATCTCTTACTAAGTACAATTGATTCCTCATATAAATGGGGTGAAACATAATAAACATAACCATTTGCATTGAAAAACTATTTTATTAAATGTTAATACTTTCACTAATCAAAAAACATAATCATAAACTATACAAAAGAAATATGGAGAATGACAACAAAGTAGTACATCCCCAATCAAAATATTTATAAAACATACATATAAATATAGTGTATGGTAAAATTAGAGTATATATTTGAAAAATAATAATATCAATCAAAGAATATTTTCATAGATTAAATTTTCATACTAATATAAATGGAAAATTTCGTGAATAAAATATCATTTTTCACTTTGAAATCGTTTTTTCTAAAACTGCACAAAGATTAATGAGAAAGCATTCAATGAAAAGAACCATGTAAACTTGTAAATGAAGATTGAAATAAAATACTAATAATTATTTCCATAAAATAATTTCATGTAGGCCATGTTAAACCGAAGATCATGTTTACGCTTTTATTAAAAGGTTCCTCGTTTAGAAAACAACAAATAGGTATTATTTAAAAACTGTTTTAAAAATTAAAACATTGGTAAAATGAATTTTAAATTTTTTAGATAATAATAAAATCATGTTTGAAAATATTTTTATAAAACATGGTAATGGAAGAGAAATATTCCCCAATGGGGACTTCAATATAAACAATCCTGAATAATGACGAGATTGTGAAATAAACTCTTACCACTTGGGTAAAATTTGAATCATAAGCCCCATGAAATAGATAACTTCAAATAAAAATTTAAATAACATATATATAAATAGATTTATAATTTAACATTCCAAAGGGTAGTTATGAACACCAAAAAAATAAATAAGTGGTGAATATGACATATGTCTCATGAAAGTAAAAGTGAGATGAGAAACCAATACCTTTTATTTGACTTCCTTTGTATGAGTCTGAACCTCATGTATAATAAATACAGATTTACTATAAATATATTAAAAAATCATACTCATATGGTTTATACCATATATTATTTACCTATAAAATTTTATCACCCATTTATTAACACTTTGTAAAATCACTATTCAGTGTAATAACTGTGTGATTTTTCATACATTTTTTTGGTTCAGTTTTTTAGTCCTTATACATTGATTATGGTTAAATCACTCTCAAAATTTTATTAATGATAGAAAAATCATTTATATTCAATATATAAAAATTATATTTTTCCATAAAGTTTATATATAGAAAAACGAATTACATCATTCATGGAGACGATAGAGTGCACGTATGAATAAATGATTTTTTCACTTTTCAAAAAAAACAATAATTATCCTTTTTTGAATTATAATTATATCATATAAATCATATATATTCATAAAATATAGATTAATTACCATCTTAGTAAAATATAAATGAAAACCCAATCACATCGGTTCATAGAGGTAGTAATCCATACGTACACACGAGCGACATTATCATTTCCCAATGGTTTGGAAGGAAAAAATTGAGAAATTACATTACCATTATATAAGTATAATTATGTTATAAATATTTTATAATATTAAAACCATCATAATTCCCATCCATAAAATTTGTTAATGAAAAATGAATTGTATTGCTATGTGAATTAGGTAAGTCGTATATATGCACGAGCGATACTTTCAATTCTTATTTGATGAGAAAGAGGTTGTATAATGGTGATTTAATAATCATAATAATATTTCAATACATTTATTACAATTAATTTATTCTTTTATAAAAAATATAATAGGTTTAGAAGTTGTAAAATAATATTTAAGAAGAAAGTGATCAGTTATGGCGATTACCACTTCTTTGATAGAACTCATTCAGATTTTAAATTAATGGTTGCAGTTTGATATTTGGGGATGAATGAAACTGTTATAATATGTATAATGAAGTTTATAAAATACATTTTTAGATTTTGGTCGATATAGATGGCTAAATTTTGTGTAAATAAATGAGGGAGGAGGTTCCCTTTTATAATTAAAGTAGAGGGAACTTTTGTAATTTTCTAAAAGATTAAATTATAATAAATTCATTCTCAATAAAAATGACTCAAAAAGGCCATATATTTGAATATAAATTAGGATATAGTTTTAATACCATTAAAAATGAATTTATTCAATTTTTTGTGTCATTTTAAACCTTATCATTTTGAATAACCCTTAGTTTTCATATTTTAATTTTTACTATGGTAACAACTTTTTCCATATTAAGGAGTTTTAATTTTTACATATAAGGTGAAAATAGGAACATAAATGTCCATGTTATGAAATTTTAAACCATATTATATCCACCTTGTCTTATTTAAATATTTTTATGATTTTAAAATAATTTTATAAAATATTATTTTTATAAAATATCATTATTTTCAATTTTGACACTATTCATTTTATTCGACATAAAATACATAAAACCAAAGTTGGAATTATAATATTATATGATAAAAACTCCTTAATGTGTCATATATATCTATAAAATTTGTGGTAAAAATTAATTAAATCAAATTATAACACTCTTAATATTTTTAAAATCATTTATTTTATTTTTCTTTTATTTAAATAATTACCATATTAGAGCTGCACAAGAATTTAATGTAATTATATAATTTATAAAAATTATTAATAAAATTATTTCTTGAAACTAATTTCATTAATATAATTATGTACAATTATGTTCATTTATATCTTACTTTTTTCCATATATGAACAGATAAAATATATTAAAAACTAAGAGAGAGGCATTTTGTAACTTTCATGATTTAAGTATTATTTTGGTACTTTTCCTTGAAAATATTCCATTAAAAAAATTAATTTAAATGTCAATGTGATAATTCTCTAATTATATTCACAAAATAATAATTAATATGAAATATGTTTACCTTATCACTTAGTTTTAACTTATAATAACCCGATTTCCCTTTATAGATGTTGTGACATCCCGCTACTTATTTTTATGTGTTTTGACCCATTGATTTGAGTACCCAATGTTTGGATATATTTTTGTGTTATTTTTAGTATTTTATTGAAACATTTTGGATGGTTTCTTGGCCATCTCATGGTTTTCACATGGTTTTTTCATGGTTAAACAAAGTGTGCAACATGGGTTAAATGGGTTGCGCATGGTTATAGTAAATGTGAAACCAGTTTGACGGTTTGAACATGGTTTTCTCATGGTTAAACTATGTGGGAAGATATTTAACATTGTTTTCTCATTGTTAAACTATTTTTTCAGCCAAAGTGTGCAACGTTTCATGGTTAAGAAACATGGTTAGTACTAACTGTGTGACTTGGCCGAAAAATCTGTGCACGCGATAATTAATGTTATGAAAATTGTAAGTAAAATCCCAACCCCCAATAAACCCTAAACTCCTCCCACATGATTATAATACAATTATTTGGATTTTGGGAGCTATCTAGAGGAATTTTGGATCCCCAAACCTCCTCTCTTGGTGGATCGAAGTGCCAATCAAAGAATATATCCTCTCTTTCGACGAGTTATTCTATTCTTTTCATGGTTATCCATTCTTATCTTGATTTATTCTTCCTAAAGGTTTTTAAAGCCTTTTTTTATATTTATTGATTGATGTGGAATCCTAGATATAGTATCTCCTCTCTCTTCTTTCAAGATATGGCTTCTTAGATCTAGTGATCACCATCAAAGGAGACACATCTCTAATTTTTTGGGATTGGGTTCCTTAATTTCTATGCAAGTGTTTATATTCGTTTCCTTCATTTTGTAATTCATTTCTTTCTGATAAATTCATATATATGTGTTTCATAATTTATAGCAATTATGAAATTCTTTTTTTCCTTGAAATTCCACATCATTTCTTATTTGACCAATTTTTATTAGAATTTAATATAGGATTATTTGAATCGATATAATCTTGATATCTATAACCTTTTTATGAATTTTTTTAAATTACATGTTTGTATCGATTTATTTTTAAAGAACCTTTAAAGTAAATTTTGGGGAAATTGTGGTCTTTGGATCAAGTATTTATTTATTAAATTAACTTCATTGATTTTAATTAAATTAATTGAAATATTTTATTTTTTCTAAATTGTTTCAAATTCTTGAATTTATTGGATGACCAAGACCCCCCTTTGAATGATTTTAACCTTGTTTTGGAATCTCATAGGTTATTTTAAATAAATGAATTATTCACATTGAAATAGGGTTTCAACCCATGTTCAAAAATATATTCAATAATTTTAAAATTATAATAATTAATTTGAATGATTTAAGGTTACTTTGAAATAAATGACTATTTTAAAGGCATGTTTAGCATTTTTATGATGAATTCTAAAAGGAAGTGGGTATTATTACCCTTTTAAATATTGAATTGTATATAAGGTTTTGAATTGAAATTGATGATAGTTGATGGAGAACTTGTCACTTTATCATAATTATCCATGTGATAATCCCTTAGTTATTAATTATTTTACTCTTATAGATCCTATTTTTGTGGGGGTTGAAAAAGGGATTATTTATATTGGGAGAGTTTAGGGGTGACTGTGAGATATTAAAAATAAGGATCCCTGTATGATCCTCATTACTTGATTATCTCATCCCTTCTGTGGAATAGTCTTGTGAATCTGGATAGTTACTTGGGATGACCGAGATATATGATTCACTAGTAGGCTAACACCCTTCTAGTGGATCCGTAGAAAATGTGAATGTTTCAGGCTACAGACTTGTGGCCAGAAATGCTTGTGTGAGTGGAACTAGTTTGCTTTAGTCCCGTGAGACTAGATGTAAGCCATGAAATTAGATGTGTATTTTGATTAATTATTCTGAGGTGAACTCACTATCATACATAGGCTGTACCATGACATCCATATACTTGATCTCAATACCTTAAAACATTGGTTATAACCATTTGAAATCTGAGTTGACTTTATTGATTTATTTATTTTTATTATACACCTTGACTCTATTGTATTGATTATTTTTCATCATTACATATCATGTGAATATTCTAATCTTTTCTTGATTATTTGACTTTACCCTATGAAATGGTTTTCAATTCTTTTCAAGAAATCATTTTGTTTTTAAAATAGTGAAATGAAATGTTTTATAGGTTTAGTTTGATAAATAACTTTTTAAATGTTTTAAAATCTATTTTTAATCAAATAATCATACTCAATTATTTGTACTCATCTTTTAGAATATTTTAATTTCCTTATGATGTAATTGTGTAAAATATTTGGTGGAATCCTACAAGTATCTTTAGCTCACACACTTTTTGTACCTTTTTGTGTCTGGATCCCTTTATTATCATACACTAGGTTTTCATTCTCTCCCATTACATTGTGGTTTCTAGTTATAATGAACAAGGGTGGGTGACATGGGACATGGTGGCTGGTCATGGACCACCAATAGGTGAGTTTTTGGTTGTTATGTTCCTCTTTTAGTTTTCTTAGGGTCTCTTTGTACTATGACATGTATGTATTTATGAATACATATGTATTGATATTTCCTCATTCTACAATTTTATTGTAATACATTGAGGGTGAAATCATTCCCAATAGTTATTTTTTAATGGCAAGGTGCTTTTCTCTAGCTTGTGGATATCGAGAATTCTATTTGGGTTAGTGGAGAATCAGCTAAGATATCCATTTAGATGTCATTTTGGGTTGGTTTGTAACAAATTATATCAGAGTAGGTTTTTTCTTTTTGGGAAATACTTGAATTTTAAATCCTTATGTTATTTGGGGAGAGTCATGGTAGAAACAAGATTAATAATGTATCTGGATTTAAGGGGTATTCCATGAGTGGCTTCTTGATCACCAATCTTTAATGGTAAATCTTGAGTTACCAGGGATGTTGGGAATTAAGTCATTACATTGATTTATTGGTTTTATAATGATAAATTATATTTATATTAACCATGAGAATATCGTTGATTTAGGTAATCTTGTAGGAGTTTTTAAACAAGAATGGAATGATGACCATAGTCACCCCATGTTTTAACAGTATGGTAATCTGTAAAGTTTTAGTGTGACTCATGTGGAGATCTAACCATGAACGTTTGTGATTTTGATGTGTGGTTTATTAGGCCATGAGACACAGACTTTCTCAATTTTAACTTGGTTTTAAACTTGAAATATTTTTCATTTTCATACAAGTGACTTCACTTATGTGAGGTTGGTTATGTGTATTATGGATGTGGGATGTTTCATGATCTTATTTGGTTGTTTCAAATTTAATCCCGTTTTAATAATTTAAAATCCCTTGTGAAAAATAAATTGTGTCTTAAAATACATTTTTTTAATTTCTTTTAGAAATGATTTCAATGATCAAAAAGTGAGCTTATGAAATGTTTGGTTGGAAAATCTAATTATCAATGTCTCTTATGTGATGTGATAAAACAAAGTTCTAATAAGAAATTTTTTTAATGGATTTAGATGGAAATGGTTTATATAATTTAAAAATTGTATTGATTAGTTTGAATCCATGGAATAATTTACATGTACTAGTAAAGGGTTTTGAAACTGAAATTGATTATATAAATATTTATCATTTTTAAAAGAAACAATAATTTTTTATAGATGGTGACATATTTTGTTTTATGAAATCAATTATGTTTTTACTAAAGTGGGCTATGAATTTTTTTTAAACATTTGGGTTATGTTTGAGTGATCTTTTATTATTTAATGGACGTGACTATGTTTCATGATTTTTAGAAATTTCTCCCAGAAATTCCTTTAAGTTGGATAGAAAGTTGGTCCAATGGTTTGATCCTAGGGGTAGTTCTTCACGTTTTTAGAAGTAGAATACCTTGTTTATGAATCTAATCAGACTCCAAATAGAGTGGTGGAGCCTATTTCCTTACAGGTTTAAAAAACCTTCCTTGAATTCTTGAACTGTCATCCACCTTATTATAAAGGTGAACGGGGTTCTCTTGATGCAGTTCGGTGTCTTGAATAAGTTTATGTGATCTTTGATACTCTAAGAATCCTGAATATCTTAAGGTGAAATCTATCCACTCTTTATTTGAGGGACCTAGTCAGAAGTGGTGGAATGTTTTGATTCCCCATTTTCTACATTCGTTGATATCTTGGGAATTCTTCAAGTTTGTCTTCATTCAATAGTAGTATGCTGAGGATATGAAGAAGAAAAATTTCTCTAAGTTCTTCATTTTCAGTAAATATGATCTATCAGTTGAAAATTCTTCCAAGAGGTTCTCATGTTTGGTATGTTTCATTCCTTGACTTGTTTGTAATTAATTTAGTAATTTTTTATCTTTTAGAAAAGGTCATCACCTAGAACATGTAACATAAATGCCTATGGAATGGATGATCTCTTATCCACAGATTCTTGAAAGGGAATTTTTAGTAGAAGTGGAGCTAAAAAAACAACAAGAATGGATAAATTACCCATTCCCAATTAAGGAAGTCCAGTCTCTTCGAGAAACGACGAGTACTACCATGTATTTATAGTGGGTAGAACCAGTTCATTCTAAGAATTTTTGTTATGAAGATCTGAGTGTTTTTAAATGGTGTGACCACATAGGAAACTTTATGAGGTTTTGTAAGTTGTCTGGCTAGAAATGGAAATTTAGGTTGGGAATATCATCTCAGGACTATAGGGACGCTAGTCCTTCCCAATAATGGGGCTCCATCCATAGTACTTAGAGTGAATCTTTTCATGTAGTGGAGGATCTTCCAATTTTAAATGATAAATATAGATCTAGATTTATGGTTTTTTGGTGGAATTCTAAACAGTTTTAGTTTTCTTAATTATGGATTTTATGTTTTCATAAACCTTTGTTTCATGATCTTAGTAGATGATATCTGGTGGACCTTGTTTTAGATAATTTTTGGATTTTTAATGTAATAATGGTTTTATTTATTGAGATCATGTATGTTGTTCTTTCATGTTCTTCTTGTTTTGACTTGGTGGTTAGAGATCAATTGTGATATGAAGAATGATCTCATTAGTGAGATTGTAGTGCCCTGTTGTTCACTTACTTGGTTGTGTGAGCTCTTTCTAATTGGACATGGATAGACATTGGGAATGTATGTTGGTAACTAAGATGATGCTAATTTTTGATACACCAGGAACCCATTGCTAATGGTGTTTGATTTTATGAACTCTTTGATGTATGAGGCTCGGTTTGGAAAATACTAGGTTTTCATCGAGTACTTACTAAGGGAATAATTCTTTATCAGTTATTTACCTTACTTGTGTATGATTTATTTTAGATTTTTTTCATCATAGAATAGTTGAATTATTTATTGTTTGGGTCTAATGGACTTTCTTTTCTTATGTTACACCATTTTGGAGAGTCTTTAAATAGAGGGGAGACCTATGTTAGGTCCCAAGTCTTTATCTAGTTTGGTGATGTGTGATGATCTTAGTGTGTTGATATTGGAGTTGTTTATGTTTTCAGCTTTTAGTTGAGACTCTCTTCTGGGCCATGGACCGTTCACCTTAACAGATAAGTGAGGAAGTTCTTGTTGTGTCATCATGTTCAATATTTTAGACTCGAAGATTTATTAGCATAGAAAGTCATATGGTGGGGAGGTTATAACATCACATTACTTTGGTTTATGTGATTTGACCCATTATTTTAGTACCCAATGTTTAGATCAATTTTTGTGTTGTTTTTGGTGTTTTACTGAAGCATTGTTTAATGTTTTTCGGCCTTCTCATGGTTTGTGCATGGTTTTACCATGGTTAAACAATGTGTGCAACATGGGTTACAAGGTTTGTTTAATAGTTTGAGCATGTTTAAACAATGTGTGAAACTTGTTTCATAGTTTGGGAATGGATTACTCATGGTTAAACAAAGTGTGCAACCTGGTCGGATGGTTTGTACAAGGTTAAACTAAGTGTGCAGCCTAAGTGTGCATCGTTGCACAATTAAGGCACATGGTTTGTACTAACCATGTGAATTGGAACATCGATCCATGAACATGATAATTAAAGTTATAAATTTTTTAATTAATATCCTGAAACCCCATAATCACACCTAAACTCCCCCACTCAATCATAATCTAATTATTTGGATTCTGGGAGCCCTCTATAGGAATTTTGGCACCCCAAAACTCATCTCTTAGAAGATCATAGTGCCAATCCAAGTTAAGATCATCTTTTTCAGTGAGTTCTTGTCTTCTTTTTGAGGATCTCTCTTATTCTCTTGATTTTTTCTACCTAACGGTTATTAAAGCCTTTCATTTTGTTGGATCTTGATTGATCAATGTGTAATTCTAGATATAGGATTTGCTCTCTCTTCTTTTAAAATATATCTTCTTAGATCTGGTGATCACCATTGAAGCCGACACATCTCTAGTTTTTTTTGCAGTTGGATTCCTTAATATCCATGCATATTTTTCTATTATTTTCCTTGATTTTGTAATTCACTGGTTCTCGATAAATTCATATAAATGAGTTTATTAATTTCTAGTACTTATTCTATGAAATTCGTCCTTGAAATTTCTCATAAATGATTCTTTGACCAATTTACCTTGGAATTGAATATGAAATTAATTAAATGGATATAATATTGATATTTATAACCTTTTTATAAATTTTTTAAATTCCATGTTTATTTTTATTTATTTTTAAAGAACTTCTAAAGGATATTTTGGTGAAATTGAGGGATTTGGCCTTGGTTTTTATTTACTAAATTCACTTACTTGATTATAATCAAATGAATTCAAATATTTAATTTTTTCAAAATAGTTTTAAATTCTTGAATTTATTAAATGACCAAGAACCCACTTTTAATGATTTTAGCATAGTTTTGGTATTGGTATTCTTGGGTTATTTAAAATATATGATCTATTCACATTGAAAGAGGGTTTAGACCTATATTTATAAATATATTCACACCTTTAAAAATTATAATACTTTCCTTGAATTCTTTATGGTTTCTTTGAAATAAATTATTGTTTTAAAGAACCATTTGGAATTTTTATGATGAATTGTGAAAGGAAGTGGGTATTATTTTTTTTTTGAATATTGAATTCTATAAAAGGCTTTGAATTTAAATTGATGGTACTTCATGGACCAATTGGAAATTTATCATAATTCTCCCATGTGATAATCCCTTAATTTTAACATGTTTGATTCTTATACTTCCCTTTTTTACAGGGGTTTAAAAATAGATTATTTACATTGCGAGAGTTTTGGGCGTGAGAGTGAGATGTTAATGATAAGGATCCCGTTGTGATCCTCATAACTAGTTTATCACATCACTAATTTTGACTAATCATGGAAACCTATATAGTTAGATTGTATGAGCTATATATATTCTTTACTAGCAGGTTCACACCCTTATAATGGATTCATATTGAACATGAAAGGTTCAAGATATGAACATTCGATCAGGAAAGTGGGTGTGAGTGGAACTAGTTTTTTTAGACCTGTGAGACTAGTTGTAATCCCAAAAATTTGTCATGTATTTTGATTAGCTATTATATGATGGACTCAATGTTGTACCTAGGTTTTACCCATGATATCCATATACATGATCTCGATACATGGCAATATTGGTTGTCACCATTTGGAATAATAGTTTCCTTTATTGATACATTTATTGTTATTATTCATGTTAAATCTATTGTATTGATTCTTGTTCATATTTACATATCAGGTTCATATTCTCATTTTTTGATTATCTGTATTTAGATTGTGAAATGGTTTTCAAATATATTCAATAATTTTTTTTTGTTTTTAAATGGGGAAATGGAATGTTTTATAGGTTTACTTTGTTAAATGATTTTTTAAATGTTTAAAAATCTATTTTTAATCTAACACTCAAACTCACTTAGTTTTACACCTCTTTTAGCATATTTTAATTTCCTTATGATGAATTTTCATAGAATATTTGGTGGAATCCTACTGGGCTCTTTATATCACACCCTGCTTATACCTTTTGGTGTTTGCAGCCCTTTATTATCTTATAATATATGTTTTTCATCTAACCTTTCTTTGTGGTATCGAGTTAGGTTTACCAAGGGAAGGGGACATGGGACATGGTGGGTGGTCATGGACCACCAGGAGGTGGTTTTTTTTTGTTATATTCCACTTTCAATTTTCTTATAATATTTTTGTAATATGATATGTATATATTGAATAATATAAATTTGTTGATGTTTCCGTGTTGTACTCTTTTGTTGTAGTACATTTCGGGTGGAATCATTCCCAATGGTTATCTGCTGATTCCCAGGTGATTTTTACCATCTAGTGGAGATCGGTAATGCTCTTAGGGTTAGTGTATAATCAGCTAAGATATCGATTTAGATGGTATTTCAGGTTGGTTCATTTGAGAGGTGACAACTTTTACCATGGTTACAAATGATATTGATCAGGAATAAAAGGGGAATATTAACCAAATTTGAATCTATTTATTATAAATATTTAATTCATTTTTTCTAATTTGATACCTATATATATATAAAATTAATTTTAACATATGTTCTCAAAATCTGACAGAAACTACTTTTTATATGAAAATACATTTTAAGCATAAAACTGGATTTATTATTATCCTAACCCAATATTTTTTTGGAGTGTTTAAAATTTTTTACCAAGTAAATAATATATAAAATTCATTAAAATAATTCATCTATAGTGATTAATTTAATTTATTAATATACATTACAAGTATAAAAACGATTCTTCTGAAAAAACATCCCTTTTATTTTTGAATCTTTTTTAATTATAATTATTTGATAACTAATGAATTGGTTTTATAAATGTTTAAACCATGAATTTTTCATAATTTAGTTATCCCTATTCATTCCCTCTATTCCATTTTCCAAGGGATAACAAGCACTTAACATTTTAATAGCATATTGTTGTTTATCTAAACTTGTTATTCCATGTAACGCAATATATCATAGTAATTAAATTTATGTTAAGCAAAATATATTTTAAAATCTCAAGGTACTACATTATACCCAATTAAATAAATTATATACTCTAAATTAGACATTTTTCTATATAATTAAGTGGTTTTCCATTAAAAATACATTTATGGAAAACCCACATCGTAAAATTGATTAATAAAATTCCCTTCTAAAAAGTGGGAAATGGAAATATGAAGGACATATGCAAAATTGATTTTTGAGTAGGATAAAATTAGATGGAAGTGAAAATATGAATATAGAAGAGAAAACTAACACCCAAGGATTAATAGATAGGGATAGATAACACGGTTATGAGAAAGTTAACCGTCACAAAATTATAAATCTACGACGTGTTAAAAGATTATAGATTTTCGAGTAATAAATGTCAGTAGATAATGTTTTTATTCAATATAAATTTTCCTAATGTTGAGGGATTATTTTATTATCAAAATAAAGAACTTAATAAAATAAAATTAGTTTCTTTCATTCCATGTCATAAGAACAATCTCATCATTTATTTAGGCTTCGATCAATTTCAGCTTCATCTCTTACTCAAAGAAATGGATATTTGAGATAATGTTTTTATACTTTAATCACTTTTAATGATCGAAAATATCCACAAGTAATTACATCATCATCTAAATATTTATCAAATCCAAAAGGTTTATCATTGATTATCCAATATGGTAAATCTTACTTTCTCCTCAAACAGTAATATCTAAAGTTCAGCTTCCCCAATTCTATAAGTAGATATCATTAAAGATCTTAAAATATGTTTGAATAAAACAAAAAATTCACTTTTTTTAATGATATCACAAAATATACAAAATAAATTTATCATTAATCCCCCAAAAAGTATCTCATAATTTCACATAGAAATAAAATGATCACATCTTCACCTAAAACATGGTAATAACTTGAATCACCATAAAACCAAAATGAAAACATGAATGATTCAATGAATTAACTCTCTCAATAAATATTAAACAATCTATCAAATTATAAAATATATCCCATTAATCAAAAAATTTAATAATATTATTCACTCTTTCATAAAATCACCAATCATTATCAAGGTTACCCATATAATATCATTTACTTCCCAAGTGCCAATCTTCTCTTTATCCCAACTGAACTCAACATCAATATCATATTAAGGGTAATATTTACAATTTCATTCATTATCCAAAAATATCACCTTTCCTATGATAACTTTTTATGACTATTGTTACCATTCTATATATGTTTTGAAATCCTTAATGAAAACTACTACCATATATTCTTTATAATTTTTTGATTATAAAACTGTAAAATGTTTGATTAAATGATTCTATAAAATGAGTCTTCAATATAAATACAGAATCACTTTAATCATTTCACTTTGGATATAGTAATAACATAGACATGATCTTGATCCACTATCTTATTTTGAGGTGTATTCTATTAACGTTTAAGTAAATAATTTGTGTAGTGGCCCATCTTCTTATTGTTGAAATTATGAATATTTGAGATTTATTTATCGCACTTTCATTCACATTCTTGATTTCATTTCTCCCCACAATTTAAGAAAACTCACATTACCTTCAATAAATCACTAAGGTGTATCTTTTAAAAAAATTGCATGTGGGAAAATTCTTATTTCCCTTATTCCCTTTATCCATTTTTTCTCTTCCATATTTTTCTTCTCTTTATTTCCATAATGTCCATAGGAATTGGATAATTCTTTCTCCATCTTGATAGAATATGATACTATATCATTATAATAGGATATTTTTAGGGAGGCTATTTATATTCTAATAATTAACGTAATCTCCTAAAAGAAATTGTTAATATTTCACTTTTGATTATATATTAAGTCTGAAAAGTTATTTGATAAAATTTTAAATTTAGCTTCAAACTTAGATAAATTTTCCTCTTCCTTTTTTCTTAGACCCAATAATTTTCTCTCCATATCTACATTTTATTTCTGAGGAAAATATTTTTTCAAAAAAAGGTCCTTAAATACTTCCATTCCATGATCTATATTTCCACACCATCCTTAGTTTTTTTATTCAATAACCACCATTTATCTTTATCCCTTAAGATATGATAAACTTCTATAAAAATATTCCCCCTTTCATTACATCCTATTATGAGAAACATATTCTCTAAAGAAATTATCCTTTGCTTAGATACAGAAGGACTTATAGTCCCATCAAATGCTGGAGGTTTCTGATGAATTAAGTGTTATAACATTATTGCAATGCATTTTGGATTAGCATGATTCTTCATACATGAAATTTTATTTCTCATAAACTAATTTAGCTACACTAATATAGTAAGAATTTATTCAGATCCATTACCATTCTTACTCCATCTTCATTATCTTTACCAGTAGGGAAATAACTATATGGATTAAGCAAATTGATATGTTTTCCATTCCTTATAGTAGGCACCATTTCTATATAATACCATACCCTAGATTAGATCATAACCATATGAATCATAATGTATAATTTCTAAACTACTAAAACACTTAACATTAATTGAAATTTTTTTGTATAGATAATATGATATTCAAAATCTTGGTTTCTTTGAGTCAATTATCAATGTCCATAATAGGTTTATTTTACCAAATATATGTTTTCCAAGATCTAGTTCCCAAGGATTATACTAAAATTCCTTTGTAAACAACTGTAAGGACCCCAACCCTAGTATAACAGAGTCAATTGTTACATTATTACATTGGAACTAGATACAAGGGATAAAATCACAAATGACAGAATATTTTAGTAGTCTTGGAAAACTAGATACATACTTGAATTTAACATTAATTTTAAAACATAAAAAATTTCATTTTTATTGTGATTCCAATTATTTCCCTTATCATTTCACTACATGTAAATAATAAATTAATTCTTGGTATCATAGAAAATATAAAAAAATAAGAAAGGGGGAGATTAGTAACTTAAAAAGGGTTTTTACACAATAGAGAAATAGGAATAAATAATATAACAAGAATTAATGATTATCAAATAATGCCATATAAATAATTACATGAGATAGAAAATTATCCATGAATATCATATCAATTCAAATAATCACTTGTACATCAATAACATATTTCAAAATGATGGAATGTATAATATAGGACATCTAAAAAATATTTTCAAAGAATTGTGCTAAGATATCTATATTGTCAAGGACTCATGTCAAGAAATATTACATGAATGGGTAAGGCATCAGTAAAATTCCAAATCTAGTTTGTCTCATGAGACCTTTTGATTCGTCGAGGGGATCTAGAGAGTCCCATCCATCACTTACTAATTCAAATTCATTCATCATATTAAAGGTACAAAACATAATTATCATAAACATTCATATTGAAAAGCTAATATACAAAATGTTAATACTTTCCCTAATCAATAAACACAATCCAAAATGATCCAATTAAATATAGATAATTGTATCAAAATAGTACATGCCTAGTCAAAATGATCATAAACCATTTAGATAAATATTTTTTATGGTATAATTAGAGTATATCCTCAGTAAAGAATATGATTAAACGAATTATATTGAAATTGGATAGAATTTATTTTTCCCTTTTAGGAATTATATTTCAATATATATTTTTAGATCCAATCATCGAGACATGAAATGATTTCCGGGCCCATTGCTCCAAAAATTAATTTTATAAAAATATTAAATATATTTTACATTGTGTGCGTGATGTTTCTTAAAGAAAATGGGTGTAATGTCAGATTAGAAATTTGAGACCATGATTGAGTCTTGAACATGGTTTTACCCTAGGCATTACCTAAAATAGGTCAACAGAGGGAGTTCAGACATCTCAACAATTTATGGTATGTTTAGTGGAAAAATTAGTTATTTAAATTAATTAATTAACTAATATGAACTAAATTAAATTTCTATAAGAATACTTCCGGGAATAAAAATCCATGTTTTTTCACATTAACACTGGGATGATTCTAGAGATTCTTCACCTCCTTCTGTTGGTGAATCACCTCAGACAATGATGAAACTCTAGACCGGAGCATATCGAGACGTAGAAAACACAACTACATCCTTCGATCATTGGAAAGAACATTCTTGGATGAAAAACGATCCAATTTCTAGGAAGGAATCATAATTTTTAGTTTACACCCTTTTAGATTCAATTTATTGAGCTGATTAATCCCTTCTACTGATCATCCCCAATTATGGTTTGAGAATTCACCCTTGTGCTGATTTAATTGCTTAATATTTGGTTATTTTGACCTTGATTATAACTATTCATGATAGATGTACAATAATGGTTGGCAGTGATCTTTAAACCTTTGTTCTTGTCCCTTCCATCTACAATTGCTTTACGTTCTTCTCTGGTTGGACCCCCCAGTACCAGTTCAATTTTTTTGAGAGGAACGAAGCCCGATCAGACCCTTGGAATCAAGAAAAAATGTTGAATGAGGGACAAATAAATGAATAAAGAACATATATAGGATTATTTTGGTATTTGGATGACCATTTTGACAAATGGAGATCAAATCCATATCGGTATAATGTTTGGCATCTTATGGGTCGAGTAATGAGCCCCTAAGGATCAATAGAACTGAATTTCATCGACTGGAAGGACGAAAAAGATAGTTCTAGATGAGATCCACTAATCATGGGTGGAAATGAGGCAAGATACACACCAAAATGGCCGGATTCAAAGCATGAGACATGGATTTGTAAAACTATGAACAACTCAACTATACTCTGTGTATAGTGATGAACACATGGCATGTAGCCCCTTGGATACGATGAATAGGGTTTTAGTAAATTATATGGATAGAATTCCGTGTAGACTCCCTATATTCTATTTACCCCATTTCCCTTCTAAATAAGTCAGGTGGTGGAGCATGTGTCTAGGAAATTTCCATATTCTTGAGTATACATACACAGAAAACAACCCATGTGAAAAGGCACACTATGTACTATATACACAGACACTAGATGAAATACATAGAAAAGGAAATGAAATGGGTGGGACCCAGAGCGACATGGGAATTCTATGTAGCTCACCCACACACTATGTATAACTAAATTTTTTATGATCCATGTACCACCAGGGACCCAACCGGGTGATGGAGCGGGACCACATGTCTTATGGGTCCCCTCACACATCGTGAACCCCTAGGCTTCTTTTGAGGAAACTTCAAACTTCCTTATATAATTTGTTTGGATTCAAATTTTGGCTCTATAGTAGCCTATAATGTGTTTTGTTCACATAGAATATGATGGTTTCATCAGTTGTGGATTTTGAGATATTATGTTGAATGTCCTGGGAACAACGCTTGGTTAGGAGATACTCGATGATGGTAGTGATCGTGTAGGATCACTAGAAAAATCCTGAGTAGAACAATCTATATGGGTTGGGCATGTGTGCTCGATGACATTTAGAGAGGAACCCTCCAACTGGGCTGGTCATAGGTCCTCTACAGGCTCATAGAGTTTAACCCTTCTATTTTCATAGGTTATGGGTCCCCTATTGACTTCTATGTAGAACTCTCGAGTGGGTTTGTGCATAGGTCCTCAATGAATAGAGTGGAACCCCCAACTGGGCTAGGCATGGGTCCTTTAATTATGGAGTGGAACCCACTTTATAGGTAGGTCAGGGGCCATCCATATATTATCAAAGTGGAACCCCCTGTTGAGTAGGTCATGGGTCATCCATTGACTATTAGAGTGGAACCATTCTGTAGGGATGAGAATGGGTCCTCAATCTTCTATTAGAGTGGAAACCTGATATTGGCATAGAGAATGGGTTCTTTATTAACTCTTAGAGTGGAACCCTGTAGCTGGGATGGGAATGTGTCCTTTACCGAATCCTAGAGTGGAACCCTCCAGCTCGCCTAGACATGGGTCCTCTACTAATTTCTAGAGTGGAACCCTATATCTGGTCTGAGCATGGTTCATCTATCGACTCCAAGAGTGGAACCCTCTTTGTGGGCTGGTCATGGTTCCCCCACCTACTTCTATAGTAGAACACTCTTTCTATAATGGTAATGAGTTCTATACCAATTCCTAGAGTGTAACCCTCTAGGTGGATTGGGCATGGGTCCACTACCATTAGAGTGGAACCCTTATGTCGTACTAGGGCTTGGGTTCTCTACAAGTAGATTGTGGCTCCTCGATAGTGATGCATAGTGATGAGTCATGGATTGACATGGAAGGTTTCTTATGGGAAGACGCGTGAGATACTATGAATCATTGATGGACATTTTGAATTATTGGTGACCCTTCTTCCTGGGATGAGATTTCAGAAGTATATTCCCTTTCTATCTTGTTTGGGCTTATTTTGACAGAGTATATATAAATATATATACTTCTATACCCATAACTTTGTATTTGGTAACTCTCTTTCCATCTAATTTGAAGATATGCGAGGTATCCCATATGCTTTATATGTTTAGCTTCTCTTGGTTATATGAGTTTACTTCCTTGCTATGGGTGTAAAAGACTCAAAGTGTATTTTATCTAATCACCATGTTCCACCCCTTATGCTTGGATGAGGTTACCATTTTTCTTACTTGGTTTGATCTGCATCCTATTTACTACCTACTATCTTTCTATTCTTATTGTATCTCTTAATTTCCCCACTTTATCTTTCAGGGTGTCCTACTGGGTATGTGTATTCTAACCCCTATATGGGATTTTCCCGCACATGTTATGTCTTATGTAGAAGACAGACAAGTTGGCGGTGAATTCACAGGATCTTAGGGATACCTAATACCTTGGACAATATATAGTGGTTTATCTTAGAGATTAAGATCTAGGATGTAATGACCAATTTTTTTGAATAATATTTGTTTCTTGAATTTGTGTGTTATTTTATTTTACACTCAAAAAAATTATATCATTTTATTAATGAAATGAGTATAATTAAAATGAGACTATTGGGTGTCGACTGTTGTATGACCATTGCTCAATATAACCGTTGGAAACTATACTCTTAACTTTATGATTATTGTTTATAAATACAAATGATCGTGGTAAACTAATACAGAAAGAGGAGTTGATGGCCTCATCCAGTAGACTTAGACCATATGAAGCGCATCTATCAGAGCTTGGGAAGAAGGTAGAATCACTGAGATTTTTTCTAGACTAATCCCAAGCCGAGCTTCAACATGTTAAGCTTGAACGTAATAGCCTTCAAGATACGTTCAAGTTGTTAGAAATCACCACTTGGGAAATATTGTCTGAGCCACCCCAAGATTTTATCCCCATTGCACACCTTACTCTCAGGTACCATGGAAGTGTTATAAGGGGATATGTAATGAGGCCTTATTTACTTTCTGTAATCCTTCTGTATAAATAAAATTGTTATTTAATTTTTTGGTAATTGTTTTGTTTTTAAAATGTAAAAATAAATATAAGATGAATTTTTAGGAGTTTCATATTATTGATGACTATTGCGAAATAAGTATTTTAAAATACTTTTTATACTTTAAATAATTAATAATGTGAAGTTATTTTCAAAAAATGGTCTTCTACAGTTTTTATCAGTATGAAATTTGAATTCTAATAAGATCAACTTATTTTTTGTTGAATAGTAAATTATTAATAATACTATTACCCTTATGAATTGTAATGTGACCAATTGAATAGTAACCCCACTTAAAAAAGTATATATATAATTTAGGCATCCTGATTGATAATGTGATATAATAGCATAAGTAAATAACTATTTAAAAACTTATTAGTTAAGTATTAGTATTTTATGAGTAATTAGTGTTTTTACATAAAAATTAAATAACTCATAATTAGAAAAGTATTTTCATAAAATAGAGTGATGTGCCTGATTTGTGTATACATTTTTGTATATTTTATCAAGTTTTTAAAACATGTTTTCACCAGTTAAAAATTCTTTTGGAGATAAAATTATGTAATTTGGTGATCATAATTATTTTCAGGTATTTCAATGACAAAGACATAAATCGAGGGAAAGTTGATCAAAAATTCCAAACTAAACGCCGTGTACTTCCAGATGCACATAGTGTACCAGAACCCCAACACATATTGGCCAGTCCATGTACATAACCATGTTACTAGAATCACGTACATGCCCTGTACATAATCTACACGTTGTGCATCCTCTTCTCGAAGTAGTTGGTGGCTAAGAAGAAGTCTACATGCCCATGTTTCCAGCTAACCTTTAAACGCCATGTACATCGTTCTGCATGATGTGTATTACCTTCTAGAAGTAGATGGTGGAATAAAATGAGAGTACACGTAGTGTATAGAGGCACTACATGCCACGTACCTCCACTTACCAGACGTCACCATGTTCCAAGTCAAAGATGGCATGTTAGGTCACCCACCGACGGAGAAAAATATGTCAAAGAGCATTGACAAGAGTACACACCATGTACTTTCTGGTACACACTGTGTACTCTTAAAACCAATAAATAGGTGGCAGTCCCTCCAAGTCTAGGATTTAGTCATTAATTAATTCAGATTTCATTCAATTTGAAGGGAGAGCCCTCTGGGTACGGCCTATAAGAGAATAAGAGAGAGAAAGAAGATGGGAGAAGAGAGAAAGGAAGGTGTTTTCGTACTACCTTCTTGACAACCATTACCTCAGAGTTTTCACAAGCATGTGTCTAAGTACTACAAGATCTTTAATTAATAGAAACTCCATGAGTATCTATATTTCCTATGTGTTGGGGATGTGGACAAATAAATGTTTTAATTTATCAATTGTGATGTTATAATCATATTTTTCCTCTTTTCATCCTCATAATTCCTTATTAACTTTTTTCAAATATCAATAGAAATCTCATATCGGACCAAGAATGATATTTCTAGGGATCCTTCAGGAATTACGTTTAAAAATATCCATTACCATAGGGTGTTCTAATCATCTCAAAAGGGATGCAATTAATATAAATTAAGAGAAATCAATTTCAGAACCAACGAAATTGACTTCAATTTATTTATACAAAACTTACCAGGCCAAGGGGGTTCTGTTACATAATTAATCCCAGAGATGTGAATTATCATGATAAATCCAACCTCATAAGAAAATTTATTTTGTAACAACATCTTAAAATCCATAACCCCCATGCATTTCCCTCCAAATTTGCATCAAAACCAAATTCCCATGTTTTTATTTTTTCCTTTAAGTTATTTTCTATTAAATTTAAATCCAATCACCTTTTCATCAGTACATTAAATAAATCGACTCTAATTTCAGTACACTTCACTAAATTAAATAAAACTAGACAAGAAAGACAAAAAATTACTCCTTATCCCTATAGATCGACCCCTTAATGGTACTATACTCGTTAGGGTTAAATAATTTGGAAATCCGAACATAACACTTCTGTAGAAACGACTGCCAAATTTTGGTTCCATTGTCGGGGAGATGAGAGTTAAATTTGTTTTTCTTTAAATCAAGTTTATATCAAATATAGTGAAAATAAAAAATAAAAATCCCCAAAAATCTATTTTCTAACCCCATCTCTTTTTATATTTCTTCTTCCTCATTTACGATTGGTGTGTTTTTTATTGTGTAGGTTCATAGGTATATGAGTGGCCATCTTACTCATTCCAAAATCACTACATCATTGGAGCTTCTCCTAATTGACCTAGAGATCGAAAAAAAACGCTTATACAGCGACGACGTACCCTTATGGAAGAGAACAAACAAAACAATCACATGGTACATAACGAAGAGGGAGCTCCAGATGCTGTCCAGAAAGATGGACTGTCATTTGGTCCAGAGGAAAAACAGAACAAGCAAGCTCTACTTGCTTAAGGATATGGCCCATAACAGCTCCAACAGTTCCAACCAATGTAGATTCCATACATACAGCCAAGTCAGGGGCCGTACGCCACCCCTCAGGAGAAACAATATCTTCCAACTCCACTACCTTAGCAACTACCTCCACACCGTACTCCCATAGAGTACGTGTGACGTCCTGGACCTGGCCGCCCCTCAACTCGAGCCCTGAGCTCTATTGGCCACATGACCCTTGGCTCGTCTCTCAATAGGCCAGGGGCTGCCGAATAGTAGTGGAGGTGTAATGGTATGTCAGTGGGGAGAATGTACCCCCATGTCAGATTACACAGTGGTATAGCATCAAAGCAATAAAAATAGTGGAAGCACAACCAATGGTACACAGGAGAAAAAGGGAAACATACATACAAAAACAACAGACATAATAAAACCCTGATAGATATAAAAAAATCCACATAGGCAGTGTCTAATACAAAAGGTATGTATGTCATGCTGATACAGTAATAAAAAAAGATAACAAAAGTAGTCCACAAGCATCTCTAGACAAGCTTGGTCCTCTGCTCTGGATCTCCAGCTAGAATATACATATATCAACAACTTGAAGCTGGGCCTTTTCCCCGACTAGTACCTGCAGTAGTAAAGTCTACGCGGGTGCCACGGAGGCCGCCCTGGTAGGGTGTGAGACAAGTCTTAGTAGGCCACCACCAACGATGTCTACATGTAATACAAATATTTGTATGCAAAATAAACAGTGTGTAGTAAACTGAAAGTAAGTAAAGAAAAGTAATCAACAACCCTCCTTCTCAGGTTCCAGATGGACACCTAGAGGGTCTACTTGCTTCAGCTCATGGCTGGTAATGTGAACAATCACTAGAGGTACAAGAACATAGATATAGGTTCTCACTAGACTGAGGTAAACATGCCTCTCGTCCACGCTTCTCACATACGTATAATCATCACTAGCCCGAGGTTTGAATGCCTCTCATCCACAAGCACTGTAACTGGCATGGGGAAGAATGCCTCCCACCCATAAAGGATATATATATATAGTCATGAGGTATGAATTCCTCCATTCCCATTTCACAAATATTCATATAGAATGGGGTAAGAATTCCTCCCACCCATACACAAAGATTTATCTGGCATGAGGTATAAATGCATCCCGCGCACACACAAAGATTTATCTTTCATGGGGTATAAATGCCTCCCACCCACACACGGGTTATCAAAAGCATGTCAACACAGTATGGCATAACCATTCACATCACAATATGCATTGCAATCCATATTATATCATATCAAATTAACAAATCATGGCATTACCATCTTATAATATCACATAATTACCAAAAAATACATCTTAATTCCTTAATGGGTTCATGCTATCTCATCCTAGCCAAACTCTAACCAAACCATCTCATTTGCCTAACATGGAAAATCCCATTCAAGACATAGCATTAAGGTCCAAAGGTGAAAAGGGCCAAATCTCAAGGCATATCACCTATGGTTGACCACTCCTAGTCTACACATCATATAAACACACTAACAAGGTTAGATTCATCAACCTCATTCCACACGGGTCATCTAGACACGAATAAGTCAATATAAATTAGGGGTTTGGAGAAATACAAACCACGACACGATGATAATAACTCAAAAAGTAGAGAACCCAAAATGGAAACCATGTGACCACCTACCTTAGAGCTGTAGGCATTGGCTCGCTTAATATCGACCTCAGATTTGCAGTAGGTTCAAGAGATCTGAGTTCCATTCCAATGCCCTGGAAATAAAGCATATGTTCTTGCATAAAAATAGAAAAATTAATACCTAGATTGATCGAGTATAGAAGCTTATGTGTGGTAAGACATACCGAGCGTGATCCAAAGCCTTCGACGGATCAAGAATCGAGTGTCGGATGAAGAAGACACCATGAAAAGAGAGGGAGAGAGGTTTTGGAGCTCAAAAGAGGGATCCCCTCTATTCTGTCTGCGGAAAGGAGGAAGAAGGAAAAGGTTTAATCCTTAAAAGATAAATAAGGGAAAAATGGTAATTTCACCTAGAACAGGGTCTCACGGTTTAGGCGCATGATTTACCCAAAACCGTGCGCAAACCGTGCGCACCTCACTACCTCTAGAACAGGGTCGCCGAGTTTAGGCGCATGGTTTACCCAAATCGTGCTCAAATCATGTGCACCTCCCTGACTCCAGACCAAAGGCCACACGGTTTGTCTGAAACCCTATACAAGCCGTGCGCAGGCCGTGCGCCACTATCTGCAAGTCCATTTCTCAAACTCTCGGGCTCTGAAAAAACCCCAGAAACTCCCCATACCTTCCTTAGAATGTTGCAGACATTAAAAAAGCTTAAAAGAAAAGATTCGAAAGAAAAACTAACGATCCGTACCTTTTCCAAAGATTCAGGTCGTTACAACCTCCCCTCCTTAAAGCAACTCGTCCCTGAGTTGGCCTTCTGATGGTACTAAGGTGTCATCAATGAAAAGATCTGGCCATTAAGAACGTATATCAACCTCTCTCTCCTAAGTCTCGTCCCGTACCTAGTCATGCTGCCATAGCACCCGTACAAGAGGAACATACCTGCCACTGAGTGTCTTCATGCTCCGGTCAACAATTTGCATCAGATACCCCTCGAAGGAAGAATCCATATCCAGTTCCACCTCATCAGGCTGAAAAACATGAGTCAGATCTAAAAGTGCAGGCGTAGCTGAGATACATGAAAAACTTTGTGCATGGCCTGATATCTCTGCGAAAGTGCATGCTGGTAAGCTAATGGTCCGATCTGCTTCATCACCTCAAAGGGTCCTATGAACCTCGGTGAAATATTACCCTACTTCTGTATTCATATTTTCCCCAACCTAGTTGACACCTTCAAGAAAACCCGGTTCCCAACCTCGAACTCAAGAGGTCATCAGTGCTTGTTAGCATAGGACTACTGTCAAGATTGAGCTGTCTGCATACGCTTCCTAATAAGCTGGATTGGCTCTGTAGTCTCCTGTACAAGACGTGGTCCTAGAAAACAGCCTCCCCTACTTCAAGCCAACACAAAGGTGAGCGACAAGGCCTAACCTATAAGGCTTCATAGGGAGTCATCTCATTGGTATCCTGGAAGCTATTGTTATAACTGAACTCAACAAGAGGAATGTGTTTCTCCCATGAACCTCCAAAATCGAGAACACATGCACGTAACATATCATCTAGTACCTGTATAGTCCGCTCGGTCTGTCCATCAGTCTGTGGGTGATAGGTCATACTCAAAAGTACCTGCGTACCCAAGGCCTTCTATAAACCCTTCCAGAACCGAGAAGGAAAATGAGGATATCTGTCTGAGACAACAGAATGAGGTTCTCCATGAAGGCGCACTATTTCCTTGACATACAGTCTCCCATAGTCATCAACCGTGAAGGTCTCCCGCACCAGTAAGAAATGTGCGACCTTCATCAGACGGTCGACGATGACCCATATGGCATCATTTCCACGAGGTGACCTGGGTAAACCGGTTACAAAGTCCATAGAAACATCATCCCATTTACACTCTGAAATGGAAAACGGCTGTAAAAGCCATACCAGATGCTGATGTTCCGCCTTCACCTATTGATAGGTGGAACAATGCTTAATAAAAACGGCTATCTTCTGCTTCATGTTGGGCCACCTGTATTATCGCCGCAAATTATGATACATTTTGGTGATGCCCGGGTGAACTGCCCATGCTGAGGTGTGGAAACCCCTCATCAAATCATCTATGATATCTACTGGGACCCATTCAAAACCACGGAATAATAAATTATCACCTTCATCCACGGTCCAATCTGTAGAGGCATCATTAGCGACACATTGTATTAGAACAAGGCCTTTTGGATCGGGTAACTATCTTGCCCTAACCTGTTCCAAAAGAGTAGATGTCACCTCTAAGGCTGAGAGAACAGTTTGACCCAAACCCTCATAAACCTCAACATGCATATCTGAAAATAGGGCCATCAGCTTCCACTTCTCATTAGATTCCCTAACCACTTGTGACTGAGTTTTCCGACTCAGCGCATCAGCTACTAAATTTCCTTTCCCAAGAGTGTAGGCCAGTTCAAAATCAAAGGATTGCAAGTACTTGACCCACCTACGTTTCCCGAGATTTAGATCCCACTGAGTGAAGATATATTTTAGGATTTAGTGTTCAGTGAATACCACAAAATGCTCTCTCAAAAAATAGTGTCTCCAACAGCGTAAGGCATGTACAACCGCTGCGAGCTCGAGTTCATGCGTCAGATAATTCTGCTCATGAGCCTTTAACTTATGAGAACCATACGCAATGACTCACTTTTCCTGCAACAAGATAGCTCCACGACCGATACCTGATGCATCAAAATAGACCGTATAAGCTCTTCCTGGCTCCGGCAAGATCAGTATCGGTGCTGAAGTTAGTATGCCCTTCAGTTCCTGAAAATCTACTTCATAATGTTCTGACCAATCTAATCTTACCCCCTTTTTGGTCAAAGTTGTAAGCGGTGAATATAGGCGTGAAAAGTCTTGAATGAACCACCTATAATATCCATCAATCCCCAAGAAACTTCTGATATCAAAGACATTCTTGGGATGCTCCCAAGAAATTACTGCACTCACTTTCTCAAGGTCAACTGAAACTCTAGACTCAAAAATAATGTGACCCAAGAAGTGATCCTTATTTATCCAAAAGTGGAATTTACTGAGCTTAGCATAAAGCTGATGCTCTCTTAGTGTATTCAACACAATCTCAAGATGGGTTGCATGGTCATGTATGGAGTATGAATAGACTAATATATCATCCAAAAATAAAACCACAAAAGAATCAAGGTAAGGGTGAAATATCTGATTCATAAGAGCCATAAACACTGCAGGTGAACTCGTAAGCCCAAATAGCATGACTAGGTACTCATAGAGACCATACCTACTTCTGAACGCTAGGCGAGGTATGTCTGATGTTCTAACATGCACCTGGTGATAGACTGACCTCAAATCTATCTTTGAAAACACCTTCTCTCCTCAGAGCTGATCTAAAAGGTCTTCAATTCGAGGTAAAGGATACCGATTCTTAATAGTCATATAATTTAACTTACGATAATCCACGCAAAGATGAAGGGTTCCATCTTCCTTGTTGGAAAAAAGAACCAGTGATCCCTAAGGAGAAGTACTAGGACGTATAATGCCTTTTTCTTCCAGGTCCTCTAGCTGACTCTTGAGCTCCAGAATTTACTTAGGCACCATCCTTTAAGGTGTAACGATCACTGGTGTTGCTACTGGTATAATCTCAATTGTGAATTACACCTCTTGCACTGGAGGTAGACTAGAGAAATCATCAGGAAAGACATCACTGAAAAGATCCACCATGGGAGGATAAACAGAGGGTTGTAACCCTTGGTCATCGAGATAAAGACTGGAAAATTGTGTCGTGATACCACCTAAAATCTGGTGTTCCGGTCCCGCTCATGTCACACTAATATCCCATTCTCCCTTATGCAGATACATGTTTCCCTCTGGTGACGTAAACGCCACCCTACGACGATCACAGTCAATCTGGGCTCTATAGAGAACTAACCAGTCCATTCTGATTATTACATCAAAACCTTTCATAACCAAAACATACAAGTTCCACATGAAAAGGTAACCACCCACCTTGATGGGACAATTATGACAACAATGAATTCCCTCTGAATGGATACCTAATGGGGTATCTAACGTGATCATGCCATGATATGACTCAACATCGAGGCCCAAACTTCCAATAATAACCTCCGATATAAAAGAGTGTGAAGCGCATGTGTCAAACAAAGCAGATACTAATGTAGAGGCAACTATAATTGTACCTTGTATAGTAGATGTTCCGGTGTACTGCTCTTATGGTGTAGGATTGACTGCATACAACTAGCTGGTACCACGGCCCTGAGTCACAGGCTGGCTACTCTAAGAAAACCCGTCCTGCTGGCGCTGAGAGTCATACACCTGATTACGCCTTCCTTGACTGCCGCCACAGCCTGATCGACCGATAGTATTCCAGCCTCCTAACTAATGTGATCCCACCGATCCAGCAGCAGACCGTGGAGTAGGTACATATCCCTGCTCACTAGGCCCTGGGGGAAAATTCATGCAGAAGCGGTGGAGATGGCCCAACCTACCAAAACCTCTGCACTCCACTATATTTCGCATACACTACCTCTTCATATGTCCTGGCACCCCACATTGGTGACAGATAGGAGTACCACCAGAGAAGAGGGTCCGACCACTACTAACACCACGAGAGTCCTCAAAACGCCACTTCTTTCCAGAAGCAGATCTACTTGAACCCTAGGATACTGAACCACCCTTGTTAGCACTATCCACATATCTCAAATTCCTCTACGTGATCAAAGCCTGATTGACAATCTCTGAAATGGTCGCCAACCTGAACATGTTAACCTGCGACCAGATGGCGTAACACAGCCCTTCCTCGAAACGCCTAGCGGCCGTGAGATCATCATCAGCTAGTATAGGAGAAAAACACTGTAACACAGTGAAACAGGATGAATATTCCATGACTGTCATGGTTCCTTGCTGCAGATTCATAAACTCTCTAGCACTGTCAGCCCTCAACATATGGAGAAAAAAATAATCGTAAATGACGGTATGGAAATTAGTCCAGATCATATTTATATGCTGTCCCGACAGGGTGATGGAATCTCACCACCTCCTAGATGAACCACATAGCATATGATATGCAATATTTACCCTTCACTTTGGAGGCATCTCAATGTGCTCGAATATGGCCAGAATAGATTTCAACCTGGAATTCGCAGCAAGTGGTCTGCCATCCCCCATAAATGTAGGAGGATGATGTGACTGAAACTCGCGTGTCAACTCTGCCATACTCTGGGTAGTTCCCACTCCACCTTGCAAACTCTGCATCATACGCAAGAAGCTGTCACTGAATTTCGCATCGGTGCCCATCTCAGGAATAACAATAGGAGGCACGGGTGGCTTGACCAGAAGATCAACTGGCAGCTCAGGGCCCTCCACCTCAGGAATGTGATCGTTTTCGCCTTCAGCACACACGACTCGAGGATGTCTCGGAGGCATAGTGCTACAATGCCAAACGAACATCTCAAAATAAGAATCCAACAAATTAATGGTTGAACTGTAGAATATAGGATAGGTACTAAGCCTTCCTACCCCTAAGATCACCTATCACACCCATAATATTTCTTAGTAAAACCTCCAACTGTTCAAATTTAACTTAATATGGTGAAATGGAATTTCCCAGCCCAAAAGCGCCCATACTCTTCATGAACTGTAACATGACACACACATGGATTTCATTCCTCATTTACTTGTGCTAATTAAGTATTTTAATTTCCTTTTAAGAAAATGATTGGTTTAGTTGGGATTTCATTTCCCGATCCATAAGGTCACATACACTTTATGAACCAAAAAGTGACACCCACAAAAACCACATCATTCTTCAATTCACAACATGCATGAAGGATTTGCACATTTTCACACATATTAACAAGGAATGGAAATAAACAATAGGCAATGCTCGCTGAAAATTTAATCATGGCATGGCAAGATGCATGACCTAATCATATTGTGCCTATCGTGATGCATGTTCTAATGCATAACCCTCATTTCATCGGGTTGAACCCTGAAATCCAAATTCCAACATTTCAAATATCAATGACATCACAAAACACGTGATGCACCTTACGGTGAAATGATATCAATAGTAATTAGAAGAATCAATAACAACATAAAATAAGAAACTTGGACCATACCTTGTACATGGGTTCGCGATGCCCAAGCACGGCCCATGGCTAAGTCCCTAAGAGTTCCTAGTCTCCAAGTATATCATTGAAAAATAGTAAATCAAGAAAGAAAGAAACCTCTAATACCACTTTGTGACGTCCCGGACCTAGATTCCCCTCAACCCAAGCCCTGAGCCCGGTTGGCCACATGACCCCTGGCTCGTCTCCCCATAGGCCAGGGGCTGCTGACTAGCAGTGAGGGTGTAATTGTAAGTTAGTGGGGAGACTGTACCCCCATGTCAGATACACAATGGTATAGCAGTAAAGCAATAAAAATAGTGGAAGCACAACCAATGGTAAACAGGAGAAAAAGGGAAAAAAACCAAACAGACGTAAGAAAACCCTGATAGATATACAAAATCCACAGAGGTAGTGTCTAATACAAAATGGATGTATGTCATGCTGATACAGTAATACAAAAAGAGAACAAAATTAGTCCATGAGAATCTCTATCCAAGCTCAGTCCTATGCTCTGGATATCCAGCTAAAACATACATATATCAACAACCTGAAGCTATTCCTTTTCCCCTACTAGTACCTGCAGCAGTAAAGTCTACACGGGTGCCAAGGAGGCCGCCTAGGAAGGGTGTGAGACAAGTCTCAGTAGTCCACCACCAACGATGTCTACGTGTAATCCAAATAGGTGTTCACAAAATAAATAGTGTGTAGTAAACTACAAGTAAGTAAAGAAAAGTAATCAACAACCCCCCCCCCCGCTCAAGTTCCGAAAGGACACCTCGTGGGTCTAACTGCTTCAGCTCATGGCCGGTAATCTGAACAATCACCAAAGGTACAAGTACATAGATATTGGTTATCACTAGCACGAGGTAAACATGCCTCTCCTCCATGCTTCTCACATACTTCTAATCATCACTGGCCCGAGGTATGAATGCCTCTCATCCACAAGCACTGTAACTGTCTTGGGGGAGAATGAATCCCACCCATAAAGGATATATATATAGGAACGAGGTATGAATGCCTCCCATCCCATTTCAAAAAGATTTATCTGGCACAGGGTAAGAATGCCTCCCGCCCACACATGGAGATTTATCTGGAACAGGGTACAAATGCCTCCCGCCCACACATGGGTTATCACAAGCATGTGAACACAGTATGGAATAACCATTCACATCACAGTATATAAGGCAATCCATCTTATATCATATCACATTAACAAAGCATGTCATTTCAATCTTATAATATCACATAATAAAGAAAACATGCATCTCAATTCATCAACGGGTTCAGGCTATCTCATCCTAGCCAACCTCTAACCAAACCATCTCATTTTCCTAACATATAAAATCCCATTCAAGACATAGCATTAAGGTCCAAAGGTGAAAAGGGACAAATCTTAAGGCATATCACCCATGGTTGACCACTCCCTGTCTACACCTCATCTTAATACCCTAACAAGGTTGGATTCATCAACCTCATACCACACAGGTCATCTAGACATGAAGCAGTCAATATAAATAAGGGGTTTGGCGAAAGAAAAACCACAACATGACGATAATAACTCAAAAAGGAGAAAACCCAAAATGGAAACCACATGACAACCTACCTTAGAGCTGTAGGTGTAGGCTCGCTTGATATCGACCATAGATTCACAGTATGTTGGAAGAGATCTGAGTTCTAGTCCAATACCCTTGAAATAGGGCATATGATCCTGCATCAAAATAGTCAATCGAATTCCACGATTCACTGAGGAAATAAGATTAGGTGGGGTAAGCCTTACTGAGGGTGATCCAACGCCTTCTACGGATCAAGAATCGGGCGTCGGATGAAGAAGCAACCAAGAAAAGAGAGGGAGAGAGGTTTTGGAGCTCAAAAGAGGGAACCCCTCTATTCTATCCGTGGGAAGGAGGAAGAAAGAAAAGGCTTAATCCTTAAAAGATAAATAAGGGAAAATGGTAATTTCACCCAGAAGAGGGTCGCACGGTTTAGGCGCACTATTTACCCAAACTGTGCACAAATCGTGCGCACCTCACTGCCTCCAGAACAAAGGTCGCACGGTTTGTCTGAAACCATGCGCAAGCCATGCGTAGGCCGTGCGCCATTCTCTGAAAGTCCATTTCTCAAACTCTCGGGCTCCAAAACAACCCCAGACGCTACCTGGACCTTCCTTAGGATGTTACACACATTAAACAAGCTTAAAGGAATGATTTTAATGAAAAACTAACTTTCTGTACCTTTGCCAAAGAGTCGGTTCGTTAGAGTACGACCTGCCATCTATTCACAGAGTGAACAAAAACATCATCCATCCACCAGTTCCAAACCAACACTTCGAGATCAAGCCTGCTATCATGCAGAAAATTGAAAACAAAATTCAGTTCAGTGGGCTACTGAGCAAGGACCCCAATTCCCATCTCCTCAATTTTCTAGAGGTCTGTGACACGTTCTTCTACCATTGAGTGTCCATGGACATCATTTGTCTTTGACTTTTCCGCTTCTCTATAAGGGATTAGGAAAAATATTGGATAAAAGGTTTTCCACAATGATCTATCCTCACCTGGGAGGAGCAATCCCAGGAATTCCTATCAAAATATTTCCCACCCTCAAAGATGGTGACCTTGCGGAACTAAATACACAACTTCCAACATCATGAATTAGAGTTGTTACATGAGTCATGGGAGAATTTCAAGGAGATGTTGTGTAAATGTCCACACAACAAACTCCTACTCTAGATGCAGGTACGGATCTTCTATAGAGGACTAACAACGGACACAAAGTCGGTGGTGGATGCTGCTTCCGGAGGTACAGTTATGAGGAAGTCCCCCGAAGAGCTTTTCAAAATACTGGAAGACATGTATGGCAATAGTTTCTAGTGGGATTCTGAGTGGGGAACACAAAAACAAGGTATGAACAATATCTATGCCACTACTATGCTTGCTTCCCAGTTGGACGTTATGTCCAAAAAGATCGATACATTGAATCTGAAGGGTGAATGCCTAGTACATGTGGCAAACCATCCGACGTGTAATGAATGTGGTGATAAAAACATCATGGGAGAATGCGTTGGACCTATAGTAAGCCCTTCGATGAGCGAGGTGAGCTATGTTTCTCACAACCTAGGGATGAACCAGTACTAGCAGTTCTAGAACCTGGCATGGCTTGATCACATAAACTCAGGTTGGGGCCAATAGTAGCAGAATCCTCTGCCCCAACGACCACCCGACTATGGTCATCCCCAATATCAGAGCTAGTACCCAAGGAAAAAAGCATCCCTAGCAGGGCTCTTATGAGAAGCAAGGGTATCAAAACCCTCAACTGTAGAAACCATGGTAGCCACCTCCTTCACCACCTAAAAAACCACCTCAGCAGGAGAACACCTCAAGGTTAGAGGATCTCATGAACAAGTTTATATCTACTACTAAGACCAGATTCTAGAATCAAGAGGATTGCATTCGAGTCCTGGAGAACCAAATTGGCCAACTAGAAAACCAACTCTCAGGGAGGTTGCTCGGTACAGTACCAGGTATAACTAAGAAGAACCCAAGAGAGGAGGCCCATGAAATCACACTACGGAGAGGAAAGGAGCTACAAAAGAAGGAACCAACATAACCAGGTGCACCTATACCCCCTACTAAGGAAGAAGGTACAGTTATAGACCCCTCCTCATCCAAAGGCCCACTAAAAGAGGCTTCACAGTGTAAAGGAAATAAGTTTTTCAAACCCTTAAATGTTTCCATAACCTTACCAGAGAGGATGACGCAGAGAATGTTGGAACACCAGTTCGGAAAATTCATGGAAGTGTTTAGGAAGTTTCACAAAAAAATTCCATTTATAGAGGCACTTGCAATGATTCCCACGCATGAAATATTCATGAAGTAGATACTCCCAAACAAAAGAGAGATGAAGGATCTAGGAACCATTACACTGGCCAAGGAATGATAAGCAATCATACATCATCTGATTCCTCCCAATATCTAGGATCTAGGTAGCTTCACTATCCCATGCACTATTAGACCATGTGGGTTTGGGAAGGCCCTCTACAACTTAGGGGCCATTTTCAACCTCATGCCCCTCAGAGTTTTTAAGAAGATAGGGATGAATGATCTAAAGCCTACCTGGGTATCCCTTTATCTTTCTAACCAATCCATCAAAAATCTAAAGGGTCTACAAGAGGACATACTGATTAAGGTGGGAAGGATAATCCTCCCTACATATTTCATCATCCTCAACATGTCATAATATCAGGAGGAGCCTCTTATCTGGGGGAGGCCTTTCTTGGACACTGGGAAGGTATTGATCGACATACACCATGGGGAAATGATTTTCAGAGTAGGAGATGAAAGAATCTCCTACAATGTCCTCAAATCCATCAAGCAAGCATCATTATCAGAGCATGAGGACTTCTATGCAGTGAACACCGTGGATAATAACTTGAGTATAAAAAGAGATGATCTGGTATGTTCTTCCACCTCAGATGACTTGGTTTTTCTAGAAATTCTATTTGATGAAGTACCAGAGGACTTGAAATTCATACAAGGATAGGGTGTCCACCTTTGGAAACATGCTGTTATTCCCAACATTCTAGAGAGGGTAGAGGTACACCCACTTGTACCTTCGATTCTAAAGGTGCCTACACTATAACAGGAGCTTCTCCTGTCTTATTTGAAGTACATGTATTTGGGACACCATGGGAAATTTCCCATCATACTTAGTGCATCATAATCAAAAGAGCATGAGGATGAACTATTGTAGGTTTTGAAGCAGAAAAAATCAGCTATTGGGTGGACAGTTGCAGACATTAAGGGCATCATCCCTACTATTTTCACCCACAAGGTGTTGCTCAAAGAAGAAGAGAAACCATCTTGGAAACCACAATGACACCAGAACCCCCCATGATGGAATTTGTGAATAAAGAGGTATTCATGTTTTTAGATGCATGCATTATATACCCCATCTTAGACAGTTTGTGGGTGAGTCCCCCATAAGTGGTACCCAAAAAGGGGGTATCACTGTGATTTCAAATGACAATTACGAGCTCATCCCTACACAAACTGTCATGGGGTGGTGTGTCTATGTGGATTATAGAAAGATGAATGACGCCATGAGGAAGGATTATTTCCCCTTCCCTTCATAGATCATATGCTAAGAGACTAGTGGGTCACAAGTTTTACTACTTCTTCAAAAGATATTTGGGCTACAATAAAATTTCCATTGATCCAAAGGATCAATAGAAGATCACATTTACTTGCCCTTATAGTTTGTTTACATACTAAAGGATGTCCTTTGGCATGTGAAACACTCCCACCACCTTCCAACGATGCATGTTGTCTATCTTCTATGACATGGAGTAATAGATCCTGGATGTTTTTAGGGATTATTTTTCCATTTATGGAAAATCATTCACCACTTGATTACGGCACCTGGAGCTGGTTCTGGAAAGATGTGAGAACACTTAACTGGTTTTGAACTTGGAAAAGTGTCATTTCATGGTGCAGAGTGGCATAGTCATTGGCCATAGAATCTCAACAAAGGAGATAGAGGTGGACCCGACAAAGATATAAGTCATTTTATGACTTCCTATTACGAATTCTGTCAGATCCATCCGCAACTTCCTAGGGAATGTAGGTTTTTACATGTAGTTTTTCTGTGACTTCTCGAAGATAGATTAGACCCTAACCAACCTTCTAACCATAGATGACATTTTTGAGTTCTATGAGGCATGGACCACAACTTTTGAGCACCTGAAGCAGCACCTTGAGGAAACATCGGTGACGATTACTCCCAACTGGGAGGAGAAATTTGAATTGATGCATGATGCCATCAACTATGCAGTGGGAGAAGTCTTGGGTCAGTGTCTTGACCAAATTTTCTGACCCATCTATTATTCTAGAAGGATTATCAAAAAGGAACATATGAACTACACTACCAAAAAAAGGAGATGTTGGTAGTGGTTTTTTCATTTGACAGGTTTCATTCTTAATTATTGCTATCTAAAGTTATTGTTTATACTTACTATACAACACTAAAGTAATTGCTGAAGAAGAAATATGTAAAGCCACAACTGCCCCATTGGGTGCTCCTCCTACAAGAATTTGATTTTGATATCCGAGACAAAAATGGGTGTGAGAACATTGTTTCTGAACATCTCTCCCACCTAGAGTTTCTGCACTTAGAGAAGGAGAATGATCTAGAGATCACAGAAGATTTATTTTATGAGAAACTCTTTTTAGTCAAAGAATAAAAAAGACCCTGGTATGTAGATATTGCTAATTTTTTGGTTACAAGTTCCATCCACCCCAACCTCTCCTTCCATTAGAGGAAGAGGTTTCTCTTTGATGTCAAGAGGTAATTTTGGGAAGATCCTATACTATTCTGATCCTGTAGGGATGGGGTGATCCGACATTACATCCTGGAAACTAAATTTCATGGAGTCCTATAATTATATCATGCCTCACCAGTTGGGGGACATTATGGGCAAGATCGTACTATAGAAAATATCTTGCAATTTGGGGTTTTTTGGCCCCCATGCATAAAGATGCCTGATCCTTTGTTTCCTATTGCGATCGCTGCCAATGAACTGGTAATGTGGGTCGTAGAGCTTAGAAGCCCCAACACCCCATCTTGGAAGTCATGATCTTTGACGTATGGGGTATATAATTCATGGGGATATTCCCATCATCTTTCGGGAACACTTACATCCTGGTCTACGACGACTACGTATCCAAGTGGGTGAAGCTGCTACTAAAACACACGACATGACCGTGGTGGTCATTGGATTTATAAAGAAACACATTTTTAGCAGGTTTGGCATTCCCCATGTACTGATCAGCAACAGAGGGACCCACTTATACAACACATTGATGAAAGGAGTACTGTCAATGTATGGATTGAAGCATCATATGGGGACACCATATCATCCCTAGTCTAGTGGACAAGTGGAGCTCTCCAACTGTGAGCTTAAGAAGATTCTAGAAAAACTGGTAAAAACTTCATGGAAAGACTGGTCCAATAAGCTAGACGATGGTTTTTGGGCATATCAGAACGCTTTCAAGATGCCACTTGGGATGTCCCCATTCCTCCTCATCTATGGGAAGACCTGCCATCTTCTAGTTGAGTTGGATCACAAATATTACTGGGCTATCATGGCCGTGAATTTGGATATGAAATAAGATGAAGAGAATCATAAGTTCAAACAATCAGAACATGATGAAATCTGATTGGAGGCATTTGAGAACGCCAAGTTGTACAAGGAGAAGATGAGGGCAATCCATGACTGGATGATTTAAAGAAAATCATTCCAACCTGGTGATCAAGTACTTATTTTGTAACTACCATCTTCTATTATTCTTAGGAAAGCTAATGTCAAGATGTTCAGGACCATTCTGAGTCATACGAGTATTTCACCATGGAGCGGTAGAAATTGCTGGGGAGGATGGTCAACTATTCAATGTGAACAGACAGTGGTTAAAGACTTACCATCACATGGAAGACACAGTGGTAACTCTATCCACCATGCATCTTAGGAAAGAAGAGGTAAGTCGGTCAAGCCAATGACCTAAAACAAAGGTGCTTCCTGGGAGGCAATCCAAAGGTAACACACCATGTACCCCCTCTACACACGGCGTGTACTAATTATTTTTCATATTTATTCTTAATATTATAAAAATATAGAATAACTATGTAATATAAATGGATGATTCCAATGTCGATGGTAAATTCACTAGAGTTTATCTGAGCTATCACTAGTTAAAATCCCTCCATACTTACCTTCGACATGGGGTTCCTCCTTTGTCTGCTCATGTTTTCTTACACAAAATGTAAGGTATTTTTCAAAATAATATATATATATATTTTTAAATATAAGAAAACCCATGATGAGGATGGGCCGGTTGGCCAGGGTCGTAACATGGTTCCAAAAGACTCGGGTTCGAATCCTGACAATCATTCTATTAACATCATTTTTTATTTTTATAAAACCACACAGTGTGTATTTTTATATACATCATGTTCAACACGTTCTCTTTAATAAATAAAACGATTTTCAAAATAAAGGAATACATGTAGGAGAAGTTAAAAGATTGGCTGAGTCACGGCCCAGGATCCAAAAGAAACGGGTTTGAACTCGGCTAATCTCCCTAATTCATCCCTTTTTGTCTAATTAAATTCTTCACGTCGTGCCTTTACCCCATCCAATGTAGTTTTGGTCCTGTACATTATAAAATATATAAATTCATAAACATGATCATAAGTACAAACTTTTCTCTAGTGGTTGAGGGATCCCTTTTGGAATGGTCGATTGCTGATTCAAACCTCTCCCCAAGCACCATACCAATGGTTGTACTTCTCTTTTTCAAATCATACAACACACAACGTGTAATTTTCTAATAGATTATGTGTATAAAATTCTTTTTAGTAAATTATTTAACTATGTGTATATTTATTTTAATTTAATATAACAATATTAATTATTATATATTTTACTATAATATTAATGTTATATACTTATCCTTATAAAATATAAAAAATACTACACAGTGTGTTTTCCAGAGTAAACATTGTGTACTCTGGCTATAAAATCCAAAAACCCTACACAGCCAAAACCCATGTCGCACGGACCCCCCCAACTCGCCGTTATCTTCTCGTGGAAGTCAAACTACCTCCACTCCTCCAATCCACCATTTTCGTCCATTTTTTCATCCGATTTCTTCTGCATTGTGATCATCACTTTAGGTATGTCGTTCGACACTCCTTATTTCTAAGTTTTCATAGAATTTAGGGTGTTTTTCGGATCAGTCATAGGTTCGGCTCCCACAGTACATAAGAAAGACATGAAGAACAAACAGAGTGTACTTTTTTACATTCCCACACACTGGATAATTTGAAATTTGAAATTATATGGTGTGTATATTCAGTACACACCATGTACCAGCCAAAATCATGCTCGGGTACCTCATTCACACGACCACACACACCATGTTTACATACATAACGTGTATGTTCGGTACGCAACATGTATCCCATTTTCTCTAGGCCATCCCATGTCCATTATTCTCTACGTCCATGTGGAATATGTTCTTAGACATGCTTTTTTATACCTTCACACAGTGTGTACATAATTTTTTGATCTACACGGACAGTGGTCGTGTCTTTGAAACACACGAACATGAACCAATTTTCACGTACATGATGTGTATGTTCGGTACATGCCATGTATCCTTTCCTGGATAGTGACATACCCACTCGGTGTGTCTATCTAGCGAATGCGGGATGCTACCCTTCTTACACTACACGCCATGTATGCTTGATATACATGTCGTGTTCATCTAATTTTTTTCTCATATTCTCTTCTTTTTTATTTTTCTTTTCTTTTTTCTTTTCTTTTCTTTTCTTTTATTTTCCAGGATATGGGAGACAGAGACCCTACGCATGGGAAGTGGCACACATCTGCTAAAGAAGGAGAGATGCCCAATTTTCACTGGATACGACTCCAGCCCGTGATGGCACTAGCCCCATACATCCCGATGTACCAGCCTCTTCTGCTGGCCATCTCACCACCCCTTACTGCCCTGACAGATGATGGTCCCAGTACCACACCTCCACCACCAAGCACGGATCCTCCAAGATACATCATTTCTTCACCACCGGCCGCCACACCTCCTAATCCCTTCATCATTTGTAGCTAACCCCTCATCATTCTCCATGTTCAGTAGGCCTTCGTATACTGCGGTCGCTCTGCCACCAAATTCAGCCTCTTCTGTTTCATCGCCTAGGTCATCCCTTATGGATACCCCCTATCCTTGCATGGTGTTCCCGATTACAGACCTGGCGCATGATAGAGTTTGACGCTTCTATCTCCACCTGATCCTGTTGAGCAGTCATTTTCTTGACAGCAGCGTACTTCAACAGTTGGGTATCTGGGGGATTGGGAGGAGCTCCTCGGGTACACAATGTTACTCATGATATTTTAGTCTAGCACTCTTATTTTTAGATATTTATTTTTAGAGTTTGTTGCTTCCTTCGAGTTCGATAGGAGTAAGTACTGAGAGACACCTAGAAACACTGTCCCGGTGGTCCGATTTCAGCTTGGCGATTGGCCTTTTTCTCTTACCATGATTGATTTTGGCCAAGGGTGCGGTTTCTATCCCCATCCCATCACCCCACCCCTTGTCTCCAACCTGACCCAAACATAGCATTCTAAACTCATCACCATTGGGAGGAATATTTCTGGACCCAACCACTGCTACACCCTCGCTTCCTAGAAGAGTACCCTCATCATTGACCCTATCCTCAATTTCACCCACCTGTGCTTTAGTGCTGTCTTGTTTCCCCTCCACGAGGATATGGGAGTTGTGAGCGGTCGTGACATGGAGCTCCTCACCTATGTCGTTTGGAAAGACTAACCACACCTCCCCTACCTTTCTGCTTCCTACTTCCACACTATTTTCACTGGCTATCAGGGAAACCTGAATGGTTGGTTCTACACCAACTGCCTTTCCCACCACCTCAGTGTTTTCGATCATTCCCTTCCTAAAGACCGATTAGGTTCCCCCCATCAGATGGAATTTCTCATGATTATTCTCATGGTATTGGTCCTGAATAAGGGGGCACTTACATCCTTACCCAGGACCTACCACCACCCCTACTGACCCTCCTTCCCCTGAGGCTGCCCCTGCACATCCTTCCTTACCCACCCCCTTATTTTGGACTTCCTTCTTCTTCCCCCATTCATTCATCTTCTACCCCACCTCCCTCTGCACCCTCGTTCAATCTCTCCTTTCCCCTCTTCCTAGACGTGGTGGAGCAACACTAGGTTCATCTAGATCATCATCTAGACCTGTTCGAGAAGAGGTTAGGGATTCTTCTTTATCATCATGGTATTCCACTACCCCCAGCTTCGTCTTCTCCTTCGGCTCCGGGACCTTCTTCCATAGCTCCAACGCCGTTTATAAAACTGGACAGGAATTCAGTTCTCCTCTCCACTACAGGCCCCACTGCTACCACTACTGCTACTATTCCGAAGATCACTATCGATCCTTCTATTCCAAGTCCAACTTCCGTGGCTACTGATCCTTCTTTGCTGACTCCTTCTGTACAAGATGATGCCTTTTCTAATGCGTCCCCCTGACTGGTTTTTGGGAACCTTTATTCCATTATATATATATCTATATCTATATATATATATATTTGATATCTTGTGCTTGTGATCTATTGTGTATGTTGGTAGTTTTCACTCTCAATGACCTTCATAGGAACTCTTGCAGGCCTTGGGATATACTTATCCACCACTTCTTGTCTTTCTTCACATTGACACGAGGGGAGTATTGTTTTGTCAGGATTTTGTTTTTTTCATTTTCATTCCAGTTTTACTTCTTCCATTACTTATCCTTGTCTTGGTATATTATTGTTTCCCCACATTACCTTCTCTACCTTTCTATGAAACTTCGGGGACCATGTGCCCTATTCAGGGCGGGGGAGCCTCTCTACCTACACTGCTCTTTTTCCATGGACTAATCTTAGAGGTATCATTAATATATGAAATATTTTAAAACTATGGAATTTTTTTGGTTAATTATAGTGGTAAATAATAAAGGCATAGTTGAGAATTTTAAAAGTTACAAGATTATTTTAAAATTTTAATAAATTATTTTAAAATGATTGTTGATAAGGTTGATTTTCTGACCTAAATTCTTGGCTATCTACATTTATTAGACTATTAATTTTTATTCATTCCATGACCTGATTGATCCTTTATCTTTTTCCTCATTCCTGAGAGGTATTCTAAAACTTTTTGACATATTATTTCTTATGGCCTCTTTCTTGAGAAATTCTTGGGATATGAATAACTACCAGAATTTGAAAGCTTTTCTCTTCAAAACATGAAGATTTTTGAGTCTCATTAAAATGATGGATGCATTTGATTGTTTTTCAACCCCTTTGAACTCGAGACCTACACTACATCTCATCTTCATAAACCCTTAGAAACCATGAACTAACTTGATAAGAAGCTACATTACAAGCCTATTCTCCCTTCCTACCCTAATTCATTTATAATTTTTCATGATTATTCACATGAGATTTAGAGAGAGTTTCTTGGTTTTTCATGTTACATTTTGATGAGTAACCATGAAATTATGTGTGGGGGAATTTTTCACTTGTTCATTTCAAAAAAAGGGTTCCATATCTTACTATCCATTGTATTCTTAGTGGTCCCTTTATTTATAAAAATAAAAATAAAAAAATGCAAAAGAAGGACCAAACCAATTTATTACAATTTACTGATGGTTTATGGACCCATTTTGGAAATAGACTATCATGGTGATGATATCCTTTTTAAGATATCTAGATTGGGGATGGATTTTTCTTAAGCTATAATTTTTTAATATCATGCATTGTATTTTAAGAATTTATCCTCCTTTTTCAAGCCTCTGAGATTATTTTTCACATTATTACCTCCCAAACCTTAGCCTTAGAAACATTTTACCATTGATAAAATCCCTCATGATTTTTGTGATATTAATTTCTAAAGTAGAGAATGAGAACATTTACTAGCATATAGATAGAGTTCATATAATTAATATTGAGAAAAACTATGATAAAATGATCTTGAGTGATGAGAGTATGAATTTATTGTGAGGTAAATCATCAAGTGGAATGTGTAATTGTGAAATGTTGAACGATGTGTATAAAAGATAATGAAATTTTTAAAATTAAAACTATAAAGGAGGCATAATTAGAGTGCCATTTAATTTTTTTTTGTGTCTTTATAAAATCATTTTATATGACTATATTATTCATAATTATAATTAAAGTTTAATGCTTCCATTTTTGGAATATGGATACTATCGATTAGATGTTGAGATTTTTCTTGAGGAAAAGAAAATGACTAAGTGTGGTGGAGTTTGATGTCCCTGATTTGTGTATACATTTTCATACATATTATTGAGTTTTTAAAACATTTTTTCACCATTAACAAGTTATTTTGGAGATAAAATGTTGTAACTCAGTGATCATAATGATTTTCAGGTATTTCCATAACGAAGACACAAATTGGGGGAAAGTTGATCAGAAATTCCAAACTACACGCCATGTACTTCTAGATACATGCTGTGTACTAGAACCCTGACACGGATTGGCCAGGACAAGTACATGCCCATGTTACTAGAAAAACGTACACATGGTGTACATAATATACACACCGTTCATCCTCTTCTAGAAGTAGTTGATGGCTGAGAAGATGTCTATGCGCCCATGTTGCAGACTAACCTTTACACGCTATGTACATCAGTCTACACGCCGTGTATTCCCATCTAGAAGTGGTTGGTGGTTGAGGAATGAGAGTGCATCCTGTGTACGGAGGTGATACACACTGTGTACCTCCACTTATCGGGTAGAGCCATGTTTCTAGTCAAAGACGGCATGTTATGTCACCCACCGGCGGAGAGAAAGATGGCAAAGAAGGTTGATAAGAATACACACCGTGTAATTTTTGGTACACAGTGTGTACTCCTAAAACCTATAAATAGGTGGAGGCCCTCCATGTTCTGGATTTATTCATTGATTCATTCATATTTCATTCAATTCCAAGGGAGAGAACTCCAGGTACGACCTGAAGGAGAAGAAGATAGAGAAAGAATTGGAGATAAGAGAGAAATGAAGGTGTTTCTGTGCTACCTTCACGATGACCATTACCTCAAATCTTTCAAGAGGATGTGTCCAGGGACTACAATTTCTTTAATTAATAGCTAATCTATGAGTATCTAAATTCCCTATGATTTAGGACTGTGGAAAAATGATTGTTGTAATCTATCAATTGTGATGTTTTAATCGTATTGTTCATCTTTTCTTACGAAAAATTCTTTATTAACCCATTTCAAATATCACTATAAATCTCATATTGGGACAAGAACTAGATTTATAGGGATACTTAAGTAATTATGGTTAAAAATATCCATGACAATTGGGTTTTTAATCGTCTCAAAAAGGTTTCGATTAATATAAATTAAGAGAAATCATTTTCTGGACTCATGAAACTGACTTCCATTGATTTATACAAAACATACCAGACCAAGGGGGTTATATTACATATTTAATCCTATATGTGGGAGTTATCATGAACAAAACAACCTCATAAGAAAATTTATTTAATAATAACCACTTCAAAACCAGAGCCCTAATGCATTTCCCTCCAAATTTGCATCAAAACCAAATTCCCTTGTTTTTATTTATCCTTTAAGATATTTTATAAGAAATTAAAATCCAATCACCTTTTCATAAAAACATTATAGGAATAAACTCTAATTTTAGTAAACTTCACTAAATCAAATAAAAACTAGATATCCAAGACAAAAATAACTCATTCTCCCTGTGGATTGACCCCTTACTAGTAATATACTCATTAGGGTTAAATAATTTGGAAAGATGAAGATAAAAATTCAGAAAAAATAACTAAAATAGAGTTCATTTTTGAATTCATAGCATCAATATTAGGTTACGGTGAATTTATGATATTGTTATAAAATGTTTTTTTCGGTGAATAGTAAAAAACAGTTTTGAGTTTTTGTGTGTTTAAAGACATCATTAATGATGTAAAAATGATCTAATAATTCTGGTCAACTTGTGTATAGTAAAATATGTTTTTAGGGGTCCCAATTGTCCAATACCTTGGGAAAATACCATGGTCAAGCCCATGGTTTTCAAATACCACTAATGAGGTGTCCGTTGGAAAATTAATAAAATATTCCCTCACTTTTTCTATAATTACCAACACCTTCTTTCATTTATTTCATTCCAAATTCCTCCTCAATGAAGCTCTAGTCTTTTTACCTCCCATGGAATCCTCCCAATGTTCCCTCAAGCCCCCCCAAGGTCCCAAACTTTGAGTTTTTGAAGTTACTCTTCAAGGTAAGGGATCCTTTGACCCTCTTCTTTTAGTCAAGCCTTATTTTACATTATGTCTTTTAATTTACATTTTATTATGTTGGGGTATGTTGTTATGTATCCTTATTGATGCCCATTTTATGACCAAATTATAAGAGACCTTTTCCCCTATCATCAACTGATTTTCTGAATTTTTAAGTGACATTGTTAGGCTGCCGAATTTTCATATGGGAATTCAAAACTTCTCTTTTGCATTAAAATTATATTTTATGTGGTATGTCTTGAAAATTTCCATGAAATGTTATTATATCTATATTATTATATCCTTATACTGTGTTATGACTCTCTTATTAATGGGTGACCTTTGTATCCTCTATTTTAAATGTTTTCTAAAACCATTTTGTATAGCCATTATTCTGAATAATTTTCATCTCAAAATATCTCTCTTTTTCTCAAGAAATTGTTTTATTTTATTTATGAGAATACCCAAAACTATTTCATTTATATGGGTATTCACGAAGACATAAAAAAATATATATTTGATTCTGGAATTGACATTCAAAAATCCCTCATTTTGTTCCATGGGTTATAAATGACATAATGATCTTGTTTTTAAGTACATTCTAAAACCTCACGATTATGATATGAAACCCATTTCTTTTATTCTATTTGGGTTATTTATAAATTTTTTGATTATGATCTCTATGGATCACATAAAAATAAAGACATATTACAGTTTCACCCTAATAGAACTATAATGTATTGGGTAAATAAATTAATCTATAGAGATGGTAAGTTTTATGCTACCTTGGTGAATAACGTTGGTAATATTTATGACACCTTGAGGATAGACCTTGGTGATATGCTTATGAATGTATTAATTAAATGTTGTTGCAAAAATTTCAAGTTATGCTTCAAGTTATTATTATTATTATATGAATCTTCATCATATATTTATGATATTCCCTATGTTCTTATTGATATCGCTCAAGTTCACATGTAAACTGTTTCACTTGTTTTCCTTACTGGGCCTTCTGCTCACCCATTACTTTGATGTATGTATCTAGGTTATGAGATGCAGTAATTGTACTTAGTATGAACTTTTCAAGAATATTTTCAATGGTATTAAAATAATTTTTTATGTTTTCATTTATTATGTTCCTTTTTTCCAAGATAGTAGACTTTAAAGATCCTCTATTTGTAATGTAATGAAAAGTTATGTAATAAGGAGAGATTCCATACATGATCTATTAGTATTTTACTTTCCTTTTTTATGGTTGGGAGTTATTTATGGTTGATCATGTACTTGTTCCCTTTACTTTTTAGTTCACACTAAGAGACTCTTGTATTGTCAAGATGTTTTAGATGCATGGTTGTTTACCTAGTGTTTTGCATATTTTTCTTTATTCATAAGAACATATACATTGTGATGGATGGGTATGTATGTAAAAGTACATAAGAAATGGCCTCCCCATTTTAGTTAAAACTTTGGTGATATTATCTAGTCCCTAGACTATGGAGGATGGCTTGGGGTAGTTGTGGCTCAAGCCCTGGCTTGGGTCGGGTTGTGACAGATTGGTAACAAATGTCGTTTGACTCTTGGGATAATAGTGGGAGTATTAACCATATAGTTATTTGGTTGGGATTAAGGAAATTGTAGAAGAGAGTCTCGAGTACATCTCTCAAGATAGTGAATCAAGTGATTGTATAAATGGCCAACGTATCCATTCACCAGGACCTTGACTACCTTCTTGTCAACACGACTTACTAAGACATTGGATGAAAGGATCAATGTTACATGAATCATATATGATTGAGTATTTTACTATATTTATTGAGTTATACCGCCATTTTTATGTTTTCATATACTCATCTAACCATGATTCATTGTTATTAAAATTTCAGGACGCCTCTATGACAACAACCAGGTCAGATACCCCTTTCAGATCATGAATACAATCCAATGAGCGATGAGGCCTTGGTTTAGGGTATATCCCATGAGATTCTTCCTCCAAGTGGGTAGGTAGAAACACGTCCACCTATCGAGAAATAGATCATCCCATCAAAGCAGGTTGAGGATTCATGCAGGCTTAGTGTGCTCCATGATTTTTAGCACCAGAGGTCGTTAAGGTTCTATGGAGATCTAGATCCCCATGTAGTAAAGGATTGGATAGATTTAGTGGTCCATGTCTTTAGGCTCATATGAAAACTAAAAGATTAGGTTTTTGTACTGGAATCTATCCTCTTCCATGGAGAGGATGGGCACTGTGGGATTCTTTTTACTCAGATTCATGATGATTTGATACTCTCCTGGCCTAACATCCAACAACTATTATGTGAATAGTAATACACATCCTTTATACACTCAATTTGGATTCAAAATCTTCTAGAGCTCCAGCAGGGATGGATGATAGTGGATGAGTATGCACCATGGTTTACAGGGCTTACACGGTACTCCCTTGACATAATCTAGGATGGATACTTTCGAGAATGAAAGTTTGATCTAGGAATCTGTAGAGAGATCAGTTCTAGTGTGGTGACCTTGTGTATCCCCATCTATTCCAGGAAATTAAGCAGGCACTAGTGACAAAGAGATTTCTATCAGAGAGATTCTATAAAAATGGATATTCTAGTTGGAGTCAGAGAGCTGAGTCATCTATAGAAGCTAGTAGGTTCTAGTCAGGGGATGTTGACATAGGAGATCCTTTCGAGATCAGACTAAGGTGCATCATTTCATGGTGTAGGGAAAACACAGAGCATTAGGGAATCCCAAAGAGGTTTGTTTCTAATCTTTTGATGGGTTAGGTCACATAGAACTATACTACCCAATCATACATACTAAATTGTGTTGGAAGGTAGCTGACAGACTGCCATGGTAGAGGCAACACCATGATGCAGAATCTCCTAGGTGAGGGAATGGTGTTCTTCAAGGAGGTAGAGATGGAATAGGGTCATAAGAAGTTATGGGTGGTGGAAAATGTTATGAGATCCCTCTACCACCACCACCATATGTCCCACATCCGGCTTAGGGAGCTTGCTATCATGGTTGTGGACTACTGGAGGCTTTTGAGGCTTATGTCCCCACAACACATGACATAATTAAAGGTATGATATGTGTTTATACTACTATTGATTAATTATTATTATAAAAATGTTACAGTAACTGATTCATCTCTATACTTATTGTGTGATATCTAGAGCCCCTAGTTGATGTGTTATCCCAACAACTTCATCTTGAGGTTCCTATGTGGAAGACTTCTTCTTTACTTTTTTTTCTACAGGTAGTGCATACGATGTTTTGGTGAAGAGAGGTTCATGTGGAAAATTTCTATCATCATGATGAAACCCTATAATTTCATCTCAGTTATGGATTTATTTTCCATCGTCTAATCATAGATTGAGTTTCACCACAGATGAGTCAGATGCATACAGAATGATGGGACAAGATTCACCATTATGGGCAACAATGATCTCATTGTAGGATGAGTTAGTTCTGTGAGTAGGATGATGCATCCCATCACCCACCATTTGGAAAGTATAGCCCTTGGTGTAGTAGGATATTTAGGCATTTCGATTCCTTTATCTTTAGAGGATTATATTTACATCTTCACCAAGGCATTTTGGGGCCACCTCTGAGGTGGGAGATGGATTCTTTATTAACTTGCATACTAAGACCACTCCAATATATTCGTCGGTATATAATATGGACCCTACTGAGCTCTGGGAGCTATAGTTTTAGTTGTAGGACCTTCGACAGAAGGGTTACCTTAGGCCCAGCGTGCCCCCCCTAGGAAAATCCGATGTTGTGTGAGAAAACATTAGACAATATGTTTTATTTTTTTGTATATTATCATCACTTGAACTAGGACATGATAATGGAAAAGTAACCCTTACTAAGGTTTTAAGACCTATTTGAATAGTTTTGAGTCACAATATGGTTCTCAAAGATTGGTCTCTGGTTCAAATACCACCATTTATGGGTTCATAAGGATTATATTCCAAAGATCACATCTGATGTCACTACGGGCACTATAAGTTCCTAGTGATTTAGTTTGGTGTGATGAATTCCCCCATTATGTTTATGGATTTGAGTAACCAATTATTTTATATGTACTTAAACAAGTTTTTTGTTTTCTTTATTGGTGCAATACTCATATACTTTTCAATCGAGGAGGAACATGTAGAGCACTTGAGGTTGGTTCCAGATTTTTTTTAAGAGTGTCATCTTTATGGGAAGCTCTCAATGTTCAAGTAATGGATTCACAAGGATCACATTCTAGTGAATGTCATTAATATGCGTGGTTTATATGTGGAACCAACAAAGATCGATGGAGTTATTTCTTCATATCCACCCAAGATCATGTCATAGGTGGGGAGTTTTATTTTCTTTCTAGGGTACTATATGAGATTTGTGGTGGACTTCTCCAGGATTACAGTCACTTTTTCTGACCTAATGTGGAAACTGAAGCTGTTTAACTTGACTAAGTAGTTAAATAGAGACTTTGGAGAGTTTTTTGAAGAGTACTCCTATCTTGAGAATACCGAATAAGGGGTTGGAGTATTTAGTGTATTAAGATGCCTTAGGATTTGGGATCACATGAATATTGATGTCATGATAGGAAGTTATCACTTATGGACCAAAACAGTTGAGATATTATGAGAAGAACTACATGACTCAAAACATTGATTTGACAATGGTATTATTTTTTGATGATGTGGATGCACTACCTTCTGGGATAGCGATTTGTGGTTTACATAGAAAATTAATGTCCCAGATATATCTTTATACAGCGGGACTTGAACTTGAGATAGTGACGTTGGTTGGATTTTCTACAGGACTATGACTTCATGATAGTTTATGATATGGGGAAGGTAAACATAGTAGAATATTACCTTAGTAGGAAGTCCTAGGATCACCAGGTTCAGGATGCTTATGAACAGTTGGTTTCCATACAGTTGACCCTGGTGGTTTAGGAGGGTATAACTTTTCTTTAGTTGATGGTGTTGACTCCTATGATTCTTGAGTGTGTTTTTGAGAGTCTTAGCTAGGAGAAATCGAATTTGATTTATTATGTTACTAGATATCAATAGGAGATTCACTGGATGAATATCCGGAAGGAGGGAATCACATCATCTTTATCTAGGGACAGGCGGTGGTTCCAGTCATGATGCAGGAGGAGGTGATGATAGAGTTCCACAATTCTTCCATAAATGTATTTTATTGTGTGGATAATATGTAAAGAGTCCTTCAGCATATGTTTTGGTGGTCTAGAATGTGATGGAGCGTAGTTGAGTTCATCTCTCGGTGCCTCACATATCAGAAGGTGAAGTCTAAGCACCATGTTATGGTAGGTTTGTTATAGCCCCATGAGGTCTTGGAGTGGATTTGTGATGGAATATCCATGTTCTTTCTCATAGGGATTCCACACATAGAGAAGGTCCATGACACTATCTCGGTGATATTCTACTAACTAAAAAAGTCAGCAAACTTCCTTATAATTAGGGAATATAGTTTAGTGAATATTTTTAGGCAATTTTATGAATGATATATCATTCTCATTTATGGGGTTTCCTTGATGATTTTATCTGACCGTGACATGCGGATTTCTTCATGATTTTGGAGATACCTAGAAGAGGAATTCGGGACCCATATGTCGATGATTACATCATTTAACCCCCAGATAGATGGGCATACCAAGTACACTATCTCAATGTTGGAGGATATGCTGAGGGGTTGCGTGTTATACTTCAATAGGAGCTGGGAGCATCACTTTACCTTGGTAGAGTTTTTGAACAACAACATCTACCACTCTAAAACTAGTATGGAACCTTTCGAGGCCTTGTATGAGAGACCATGTATTTCACCCTTGTGCTGGAAAAAGATCGACAAGACCTCCCTTATGGGTCCATATATGGTTCAAGTGATGTTGGAGAAGGTATAGGTCATCCATGAATGGATGAGTACATCTCAGAGCTGGTATAAATCTTATGTATATCTTCAACATACACCCTTAGATTTTGTAAAGGGACACCACATTTTATTTAGTGACTCCCTATGATGAGGATTTTGGAGGTTCGGTTGGGGAGGTAATCTATCCCCTAGGTTCATCGGTCCATTCAATATTGATTAGTGGGTTGGTGAGGTTTATTACCACCTCTCCCTACCCCCATAGCTATAGGGAGTGTATGGTGTCTTTCATGTGTCATAGCTGAGGAGATACGTGAATGACCCAATGCATGTTATCAACTAATGAATGCTATACATGGAGGATGGGACCACCTTTACAGAGAACCAAGTGGAAATTGAATATCGATAGGAGAGGTCCTTATGTGGACAAACCATCCCCTTGGTTCAAATTGTTTTGAAGCACATGAACATACATGAGAGATCCTAAGAGTGGGATATCAAGGTTCAGGTTTTGTATCCCAAGTTGTTGGATAATTCTTTTCTTTTCGGGGTTAAAAAGATTAAAGAAGTGAATGATGTAGAGACCCTGTTTTTTCCTTGTAATACATTGAAGTATTTATATATATATTTTCAGAGCTAGATGCTAAGAAAATGTGAAATTTGAGCCTTGGTGTGCTTAGAATTAATTTTATTAAATTATTAAATATATTTTGTATTACAAATACAAATATTCTTAATGAAAATAAGATAAATCTTAATTGTAATCTTAGATCATAAATATGAGACAACTATTGAGTCTAGAATGTTGTGTTTACCCTAAGCATGACCTAAAATAGATCGACGTGGGGATTTTGAATATCTTACATGTTGGAAGTACATTCAGTGGATAAATTAGATAAATAAATTTATTTATTTATTTATTTGACCTAGAAAAAATGTATTTAAGAATAATTCCATGTAAAATCTTCTAGGGTTTTCCACATAAAACCTACAGTATTATAGAGATTATTCCCCTCTTTTAATTAGAAAATCAACTCATATGATGACGAATCTATGGATCAGAGATGATTAGGATTCAGCAAACACAAATACTTCTTTAGATCAATGTATACAATAATCTTCCAAAACGAATGATTTAATTTATAAGTATTAATTTTCAATTTTTGGTTTATGACATTTTTTATTATATTTATTAACCAGATCAAACCCTTCTATTAATCTACACCAATTATGGTCTGAGAATGCACCCATGTACCAGTTTAATCACTTAATATTTGGATTTTATAACCTTGATTATAGTTATTATTTATCATTGGATAAGAAAAAAAATTAACAATCTTTAAAACATTATTATTTTTCCTTCCTCCCTTAATTGATTTTCATTCATCATTGGTTGGACCCCGTGGTCTGGGTTTGACATTGTCGGACAGTACCGAGCTCAATTGGACCCTGAGAATCCTGAAAAAATGATATATGAAGGAATGATCTATGAATCAATAACAAATATGTGGTGTTTTCCGGATATTGATGACCATTATGATGACCAGAGATCAAATCCATGGAGGATGAATTTTTGGCGGTGTATGAGTCTTGAGAGGAGCCTTTGATGATTAACAGAATTGATTTACCACCATCAGATGGAAGAAAATGACAGATCTGGATGGGATCCACTAATCATGGGAAGAAATAAGGAAATATCTATGAAGGAATGACTATATTCGAAGAGTAGGACGTAGATCTAGAAAACTATGAAAAATCAAACTACAAATCAGGAATTGTTATGAACAAAAAATGTATATCCCATTAGCTCTAGTGCCTAGGAGTTTTGTAAATTATAAGGATGGAATTTCATGAAGACTCCTTAAGTTATCTTAATAGAGATTCCCATATGAATTAACCATGTGGTAGAGCACTCGACCTAGTACATCCCAAGTACCTGAGTACATAGGCATGATGAGAGACACATGCAGTTCCCCATGTAAATAGGCACACTGTGTACTAAAGTACACATACACATGATGAAATACAAGGACCTGAATGAGAACACAAGCTATATTCCAACTGACATGGGAAACCTTTTTTTACCTACAAGGTTGGTGAGTCATATACCTACAGGTATAAGACCAGGTGATGGCATGGGACTACACACTGTATGTGTCCCCTCACACACTATGTATCCCTTTGCTAATTTTGAGGAAACTTCAAGCTTCTCTATATCATTAGTTTGAGCTCAGATTCTGGTCCATGAGTAGCCTATCCTTAGTGTTTTTCAATAGATAATGTGATGGTTCCCATAGTTTGGAATATTTATATATGGTGTTGAATGTTCTAGGAATTATGCTTGGTTAGTCAATACTCAACGATGACATTGACCCCGCAGGATCACCAGATGCATCTTGATTAGTACCCTCCAAATGGGTAGGGGACAGGGTTTCTATGAATTTTAGAGTGTAACCCTTAGGCTGGGCTAGGTTTGAGTCCTCTACCCACTCTTAGAGTATAACCATTCTATTGAAATAGGTAATGGGTCTTCTATCAACATCAGAGAGGAACCCTCCAGCTTGGTTGGACATGGGTCCTCAATAAATAGAGTGGATCCCTTCATATGGGGGGGCATGGTTCCTCTACCACTAGAGTGAAATAGTCTTGATAGGAAGGGAATGGGTCCTCCATCGACTATTAGAGTGTAACCCTACTACCGTGTAGGGCATGTGGCCTCTGTCCACTATTAGGGTGGAACCCTCCTACCGGGGAGGGAATTGGTCCTCTATTGACGATCAAAGTGGAACTCTCCTGTTGAAATAGGGAATGGGTTATCTACAGAATCCTAGAGTGGAACCCTCTTACTGGGCTGGGTATAAGTCCTCTACTGACTTCTATAGTGGAACCCTCTAACTGAGCAAGGATTGGGTCTTCTACTAACTTCAAGTGTTAAACCCTCTAGCTGGGCTGTGCATGGGTCCTCTACTGACTTCTAGAGAGGAACCCTACAACTAGGCTAGGCTTGGGTCCTCTATTGAATTCTAGAGTACAATCCTCCAGCTGGGTTAGGAATGGATCCTCTACCAACTCCTATAGTGGAACCCTCCAGTTAGAATGGGCATGGGTCTTCTACCATTATAGTGGAACCCTGTTGTCATATACTAAATTTTTCCTCTTCCTAGATATTTTTCCCCTTATATGTTCATCATAATAATGAGGTGTGGCTTGACTTGGATGGTTACTTATGGGAAGTTGTGTGAGATTTCTTGCATCGTTGATGGACTTTTGAAACTATTAGAGACCCTTCTTACTTGGTTGAGTAGTGATATGAAGATCATCGTTATCTATAATTTGGGATCCTTTTGACCAAGAATATATATATATATATATATACTTCTATATCTATACTTTTTATTTTTCTTACTCTCTTTCCATGAGATGAAAAGACATGTGAGGTATTCCATGTGCTTTATGTGTTTATCTTCTCATGGTTTGTTGAGTTTACTCTCTTATTATGGGTGGTAAAGAATTGAGGTGTAGTCCATCTAATCCCCATGTTGATCCCCCTGTGCTTAGATGAGGTCACTATTTCACTTTCTTAGTTTGAGTTTCATTCTATTTACTACCTAATATTTTTCTATTACTATTATATCTTTTACTGCCCCCCCAGATTTTAGGGAATATTATTATGTATGTATGTACTCATCTCCACATGGGTTTTTACCTCAAGTGTCATGTCTTATATAGATGAAAAATAAGTCATCAGTCACCCCATAGAAACTTAGAGATACCTGGTACTTTGGACAGTATACGGTGGTCAATGCATGGATATTAAGAGTTGGAACCTCTCATCATTTTACACTCTAGTTTTTTAATGTTGGTACATATTTCTGTTTGGGCGTGTATTATGCACCATTACATTTTAGTTTTATCCTATCAGATGCTTATACTATCTAGAGGTTTTACATTTATGGATGTTTCCATAGTGTTTTTCATCTTTTTAATTATTCCCCTACACTTATACATCAATATAGTTGTGTGTTTTCATACATGTACTTTGGGAAAGCAATATCCAGGTTATTTATGAATTTGATGCTAATCACCAACCCCTGTCCTATAAGGGTGGGCCTGGGTAGTTGCATATTGAGCCCTAACTTGGGAAACATCATTATATATATAGATTAATTTTTTTTCAAAAGATAACTAGAAAATTTCTAGATTAAAATATACTTTTTTCTATGAAATCATTTTTTTAAGCTGTGAAAATATTATGGAAAACACCATATTTGAAAAAAAAACCCAAAAAATTGAAATGGAATATTTAAATATATGATTAATCATGATGTTAATAAAATCCATTAACGTGGTACATGTTGTAAAAAATATGTCCTTCAGAACTTTGTTAAAAGGTTCCACATTTGGAAAACAAAAAAAAAATATTCCTTTTAAAACATTTTGTAAAAAAAACATGGGTAAAATGAAATTTAATTTTTTTATAGAATAATAAAATAGATTTTTGAAAAAAGTTTTATAAAACATGTACAAGGAATAGAAATATTCTTTAGTGGAGTCTTAAACATAAAAAATATTGAATAAATATGAGATTTTGAAATAAACCTATTCCACTTTAGTAACATTTAAATCATAAGCCCCATGAAATAAATAAATTCAAATGAAAATTCAAAACTCTTGAAGATTAATAGATTCATGATATAACATATCAAATGGGAATTATACACATGACATAAAATAAATCATTGCTGAATATGGAATATGTCTCACAGAATTAAAAGTGAGACAAGAAATCCTTAGATTTTGTTTGAATTCCTTTATAATTGTCAAAAGCTCAGGTATAATAAATATATATTTATTATAAATATAATAGAGGACCATAATAATTTTTATTATACAATAAATTATTTATAAATAAACTCCCATTTATTACCATTTCTTTGTAATAAACACTCTTCTGGGTAATAACTACATCGTTTTTCAAATATGTTTTGGTTCAGTTATTTTAGTCCTTATTCTTTGAAACTTTTTACATGAAATTCATAATTTTTTTAATGATATAATATAATTTATATTTATTATATACATATTTTGAGTTTTCCATAAAATTTATATATTGGAAAATAAATTATACCTTTCATGGAGATGGTAGGTCGTACGTATGAATCAATTTTGGACTAATGAAACTAATGAAAGGTAAATAATAATTCATCTATATAGATGTATTATTATATAATATAAATCATATGTATTCATCAAATCAGTCTTCATTACTATACATGTAAAATAAAAATGAAAAACCAATTGTGTCGCCTTATGAAGGTGGCAGTCCACACGTACGCACAAGCGATGTTATCATTTTCCAATGGTTTGGACGGTAAGAAGGTAGACATAATATTATAATTATAGAAGTATAATTACATTATAAATATCATATATAAATATTAATCCCATCATAATTATCATCCATAAAATATGTTAATGAAAAATGAATGGTATCATTTTGTGGAGACGGTAAGTCATTTATATGCAGGAGCGATACTTTCACATCTTATTTGGTGGAAAAGAGGGTGTATAATAGTGTTTTAATAAAAATAATAAAATTTAATAATTTTTAGGATACTAAATTTATAATTTTTTGATCAATATAAAAGTTTTATAAGAGTTAAAATAATAATTAACAAGAAATTATTCTATTAAGGTGATTTCATCTTATTTGATACGAATCCTTTATATTTTCTCTTAAGGGATCTAGGGATGGTATTTTGGGAAGAATAGAACATATAGAATCTGTATAGGTTATCTTAGAAGAGAAAGGTTCCTATTTTTTTCTACTAGAAGGCTGAACGTGTTGTAAATATGTGAGGGAGGAGGTGCCCATTTATAATTGATGTTTGGGGAACTTTTGAAATTTGTAAAAAGATTAGATTATAATAAATTATTTATTAATAAAAATTCCTCCAAATGGACAAGGATTTAAATATAAGGTTTTATGTGGTTGTAACACTATAAAATAATATATGTTAGAAATGTTTTGGTGTCATTTTAAACATTTTAATTTTGAATTACCCTTAGTTTTTTTATTTAAATTCTAACAATGGTAATAAAATTTTCCACATTAAAGAGTCGTAATTTTTAAATATAAGTTGAATATTATCCCATAAATAGAGAATTAATAGAATTTTAGACCATATTATATCCAAATTTTCTTATTTCAAGATTTTTATCATTTTAAAATAATCTAATAAAATATTATTTTGATAAAATATCATTATTGTCTATTTTGACAATGTTCAATTAATTTGAATTAAAAGACATAAATACAAAGTTATAATTTGAATATAATGAGTTCAAACCTCCATAATATTTCACATATATCTATAAAATTAATTGTACACATTAAATAATTGAAATTATATCACTTTTAGTATTTTTAAAATAATTTATATTATTTTTATCTTAATTAAATAAAAACATTATTAGTGTTTCACAAGTATTTAAGAAAATTATATAATTAATAAAAATTAAAAAAAAATTATATAATTAAAAGAATTTCATTAATATAATTATATACATTTATGTTCATTAATATCTTAATTTTTTCACTATACGAACACATAAAATATATTTAAAACTAATGGAGTGATATTTTGTAACATTCCTTGATTTAAAAATTATATTAGTTATTTTCATGGATAGATGTCCATTAAACAAATTAATTTCTATCCAAATGTGTTAATATTATAATTAAATTCATAGAATAATAATTAAAATGAAATATTATGGCCTTATCACTTAGTTTTAACCTACATTGACCCAATTTTCCCTTTATCGAGGCAATAAATTTTACCACGGTTACTATTTTTATTGACAAAAATAGAAGGGGTTTATTTACCAAATTCGAAACTTCTGATAAAAAATATTAATCCAATTTTATCTAATTATATACCTATAAATATCATAAATTAATTTTATTTTAATTGCACAAAATGAAATAAAAACTGTTATTTAGAAGAGAATATATTTTTAATTATAAAATTAGATTTATTCTTATCTTATGCCTCGAAAAATATTTTTTTAGTGTTTAAAAACTATTATCAAGTAAATAATAAATAAATTTCATTAAAATAATTCACTAATAGTGATTAATGAAATTTAATATATATTTCAAGCATAAAAATATATTGAGACAAAAAATTATTTTAATATATTTTTTGGTACCAATTATTTGATAAATAATGAATTCATGTTATGAATGTGTAAACCATATATTTTTCATAATTTTGTTATCAATATTCATACTCTTCAGTCCAATGTCTTGGATATAATGGGACCATACTAATTTAATATCATATCATGATTTATCTAAACTTATTATTATGTGTAACACAAGCATTCAAATAAATTTAATTTATTATAAGAAAAATGTATTTGAAAATATCAGAGTGTCACTGATAGGTCAAAAGATTCCATTTTATGGTATCCCACTAATAATATTCCTTGAAATATTGATAAATTTTGTTTCTACCTAATTCATATGGAGAAATATGAGTTATGATCTTAATATAATAATTATATTTTTTAGATTTGGCATATTTGAAACACATAGAGTCTTTAAAATTTTCAATATACCATATTCATAGTTGAATTTTTCTAAATTTCCATCATTCCCATAATTGATTTTCTTTTGAAAATTCTTATCATGAATTTGGGAACATATAATTTTTTATAACAAGGATGGTGTGGAAATAATTTTCAATAGATGTGATGCTTACCCTTCCTTAATGATCACGATATACAAAAGTATTAGATAAATGAGTATTAGATTTTTTTTCAATCCTCATTTTGGTAAAAACTCCACGATCCTTCCTACTCAATGCATCATCCAACTTATTTGTCTTCCCAAAGTTGTATTTTATTGAGGAATTGTAATCCTTGAGTAATTCTATTGACCACCTTTAGATCATGTTGAGATCTTGTAGTGAGAAGATTTATTTAAAACTTTTTTGATTTGTATATATTTCAAAACATTCACCATAAAGGCAATTCAACTATATGTTCAATGAAAATACTTGATCTATCAACTCTAGATCAGGGCTTGGATAATTTTGTTCATTTATACTTAACTACATTGATGAATAAGAAATAAGTTTATCATTCAACAGAAGGACACATCCAAGTCCATTCTCCAATGTATCACTATATATCACAAATCGATCTCTTAATGATGGTAAATTAATTATCATTATATAAAAGTATCCTTATTAAAGAATTCTTCACATTCTTTTGAAAAGATGAACATTTCCACTTTACATGTCATTTTGGTTAAAAGGGTAGCTAATCGAGAAAATATTTGAATGAATCATCAATAGTAACAAGCTAAACCAATGAAACTATGTACCTCAGTTAAATTAATTAGTGTTTTACATTTTATAATTTCCTTTATATTTTAAGGATCAATTGACATTCCATCCTTACATAAAATATGTTCAAAAAAATATGCATCATAAGGTAAAAATTCACATTTTTTAAATTTTATGTATAAACAATTTTATATAATAGGCTTAAGGACGGTAAAAAATGAGTCTTATACCCATAATATATATTAGATTATCTCAATATATAATCAATAAATAAAAAAACAAAATTTTAAGATAATCCTTCAATAGTTGGTTTATCATATCCATAAAAATATAGGGTTTATTAGTCTTTCCAAAAGATATTACTATAAATTATTAATTTTTATACCTGATTCAAAATGTTTTATTTATAATATCTTCCATATTTACTCACATTTTTTGACACCCATAACGAAGATCAATCATTGAAAAGTGTTTTTCTCTTCATAATTGATCGAATATGTGATCAGTTCGGGGAAAATGATATTTTTTCATTGTTGTAATGGCATTGATTTCCCTATAATTAATGCACAAACTCATAGACCCATCATTATTCTTATGAAATGAACAGGGGATCCCCATGGTTGAACACTAGGGTGTATAAATACCATTTCACACAACTCATATAGTTATTTATTATGTTCCATTAATTCCACTGTGGTCATCCTATATGGAGTCTTAGATATAGGGTTTTCAATAGGGATGAGATCAGTAGAAAACTCATATTCACTCTCAGGTTGATCTACAGGTAGTTCTTCAATAAACCCATCAATTTAATCCTACAAAATTTTAAATTATATATTCTAAGGACAAATTTCGGATTCATAGGCAATGTATACTATTCTTGTCCAAGAATTTCATTATGAAGAGCTACTTGAGTTGCATCTTGAAAAGATTAAGATGATATAGTATCCCCCATGAAGACAAGAGATTCCACATCACCATAAAAAATTTTAATCACTTTATCTTGTAAATTAAATTTTTCATTGTAATATTATTTCATATCCACACCATTGATTATATAAAAGTAAACCACCTTTATAATAATCAATTTTTAAAATAGGTTATGTATATGTGTCATAATGGTAATTGATTAAATCATAATTTTTGTAATATGATTTCAACTAGGACTCTTGATGGATAAATCTCTTTTTTGGGTGCTAGGTAAATAACTAATTTTATTGAAAAAGGGAATATATAATATAGTGAGAAGATCCATGATCAAGTGAATGGTTGTCTAGATTTTAGGTTATAATCAAAGTACCTTCCACCATAGCTTTAGGAACTTCAACATCAAATATAGGAATTGAAAAATCTTGACTATCTCCCCTTGTTATCTTTAGTTGGAGGTTCCCCTAACACTTCAGACATTATTTTATATATTTCACCATCTCTTTAAAATTGAATCACTAGATAAAAATTGTTTCTTTTTTTATTCATTCAAGTGCCTTACAAACCCTTTATCTACACTTGAAACAAAATCCTTTCCCATTAATAATATACATGTGTGTTTCCTTCCATAATTATTACATGTTGGAAATCCAGTACTCCCTTTATTCTTGTTTGAAACATTTATTTTTTCTTGGTGCCCAACCAAAATTTATTTTTTGGAATTCCCTTGAGGATATAAGACATATAAAATTCTTTTTCTATTTTTATGAAACTTGATAATATATCATCATATAATGAAAATGATTGAGAAAATACTACCCAGATGAGACTCTTCTTAAGTCTATAGAATAAATAATTGAACCTTATTTCTAGATTACATATGTAGTCCAAAAAATTCAATGATAATCATATAAATTTAACCTCATAATAAAAAAACATTCTTCTTCCTTCTTCTTTAAGGTGAGTAACTTCCTCTCCGTTTTAGATCATTGTTCCTGGGGAAATTATTTCTCAAATAATATCACTTTAACAGTTATCCATTCCAAAATTTCTATATCACCAACCTCTTTAGTGAACTATTTCAATTAAAACTATTCATTGACATTTCCCTTCAGAAAATACATTGTCTAAATAATAATTTCCCATTCTTTACATCCCAAATACATGATTATATTTTGAAGGGACATAATTTATTATGTATAGTGGAATGATCAATAAGTTGGTTAATTGAGTTTCTAATAATAATTTCTATTAAAAAATTCAATCTTAAATCCTCTAATTTGATAAAAACACCTTGTTGATTAAAATGGTAGATTTATATAATTGGATCTTTCAAATAATTTCTCAATAGTTTGATTAGAACATAGTTAATAACATGTTTGAATTTTTTTATAAAATTTTAAACTAAATTATTTGTATCAAAAATAGTATATAACAGAATCATTAAAACCAACCATGAAATTAATGTTTTGTTAACATATTTAAGAACATATAAAACAAAACTGATAAAAACACAAAATAGAAATTTAACAAGTAGTATGAAGGTGAGACTTAACCCCATACACTCAGAAATCACATACTAATAAGTAGTTTATTAATTAATATATTGATCAAAAACGTGTATTTGGTTATATAAACAACAACATACCATGTTATCTAGGCATAAATCCTATTCCACAATTCTATATAGGAGAAAATAATATATTACAAGTACTCGTAGGTAGTCCAGGATAAAACAACACCTCTTTCACAATTATTTGTGGGACTATTGGAAAAGAAATAGGATATTCTGTTTCTTTCAATATTAATTTTTTATAAGGGATACTATGTATGTTTACAAATAAAATGCACACACATCAGGAAATTAAATATAATCATAGTAAGAATAGATGAAAAATTTAGTGTAAGAGAGAATGATCATTTGTTCTATGGTTTTTTCTTTTCTTCTTGTAGTCAAATTATGATTTGGAGTATATTCCAAAAAATTTTCTCATTAATTCATTAAAGATTTATTAAGATAATAATGTCATAGATTCTTAGATAAATAGAGATTGTTCTTTGTTTTTGTTTAGAAATAATTTTGATGTTCTTATGTTTACATGAATGTTTTTTATATCTTGGTCTTCACAAATACTCTACTTATCTTATTATATTTATTTTAAATTTAAAAATATCTTTTTCAAAAAATATCCATTAATAAATCATCCTCAATGTCCACATATTTTTTTAGAAAAATATTTTTCATTAAATGTTTTGACAACATTTAATTTTTCAAAAAAAAAGTGGTTAGATTAATAAAAATAAATATATAATAAAATAATACTTTCCTTTTAGAAATAATTTATTTAATGTTTTATATGTTAGAATCCAGGTGAAATTCTCCTCAGATATTACACATCAATATTTCACAGTCACTTCAACACTTGGAGATTTTAGTTGGATCTTTTGATAGGCCATATTAGTGAACAATTGATCTAACGATCAATCAGATTATTCTTATAGTCAATGAGTTGAGCTTTTGGTCAACCATATTATGCTTACAATCGATCATATTGTGCTTCTAGTTAATCAGAATGGATTTTGGTGAATTTCTATATTTTTTTCATTAGAATAATTTTATACTAATGATCTACTATGTCAGATCTGAGTCACATGGTTACCTGATTATTTATTTATTTAAACTAATTTGTTTATTATGTGGTCAATTCCACTTGAACGGTAAATCATTGACTTTTCATCTATGAACATGATTGAAACTTGAGAAAACATGTGTTCATTTGGTTCTTCTCACAATCGGTTATTTCCCTCATCATATTTTTACCATGGATGAAAACTTATAATCTAGGGTTGTTTCCAAACATATGAAAAAATAAGAAAGAATTATTTAGCTTTTACAAAACACAAAATGGATTAGAGTAAACATAAACATTATTTATGATTATTAAAACAAAATATTACTATAATAATCCAACAATCTTCTAATTTTTTTAGGATAAAAAATCATGGAAAAAATATCCCAAAATAAAAAATTACTATCCAATTAAAATGTTATAAATATGAATAATATTCCACTTAAATATTCCAAATATGCTATTTTCTCCACATTTGGGATTATAAAAAAGATTTCTGAAAGGATTAAAGAGTATGAAAAAATGAATATAAAGAAAATGGAATAATAAAGAGGACTAGAATTTAGAAAGAAGAATAAAAATATCATAAACAATAATAATTCAACAAGTTACATAACTGAAATTGTTTGGAAGGTTAGGGTCATTTACTTTTCCAAACCTAGGAGTAGGATTAGAATGAGATATATCAAGAGGTCTGAGAATAAAGTATATTTTGGATATAACTTTGGAAACATGTTTTAAGTGACCAAGAGGTTGAGAAAGAGAGATACCAAAGGGTGTAGTTTGAGGTCTTAGTGGAGGTATATGTGTGTTATAGGTAGGAACAAACACCAAGGCTAAGGAATTGTTAAAACTAAAGTCGGTCAAGGTATTGGAATTGTTTGATGATCCAACATAGGTTTATTAGAAACATACAAATAAGGTTCCAATATCCTTGTGATATTAGACATCTATTGTATACCATAATCCATTACTTGAATAAAACCATCATTTTTTTCATGAACTGAATGAGAAGAGGAGTCATTTACAATATATTCTCTATAGCAGGTCTAAAATAAATAGTCTAGGGAGGATTTTTTAAGTCTATAACCAAACATTAAAAATATGTTTTATTATCTTCATTAATGTAAACACTTTTAATATAATATATAATACAGACCTAAATATATATTTATCTTTCATATACATGGACACTTCCTATTGAATCAAATTAAATGACTTCTCACTATGAGTAGTAATGTTGATATGAACTTTTTTTTCTCATATCCTTTAAATATATTAGATTTTCTAAAGATCATTATGGATTTGGTTTCAAATATGGATTTCATCTACTAAAACTAAAATTGGAGTAGTGTCGGAAATAGGGGTTGAATGTTGAGTAGAGTTGAAAATCACCTAAAAATATCATCTATCCATTTTTTAAAACAAATCAGATAAATCTACTTCAAGGGATCCCATTTGACTATAAAACTCTCCATTTCCCTTCGGAAGGAATATAATTATTGATGCAAACAATAAAAGTTTAGAAACAATGTCTACTAAATATGATAAATTATCTTTTTAACACTGTAGGAAACTTATTACTCATGGTATATACTACTTTACATACTAATATTCAAGAAAATATGATTCAATAGCATGAGAATTCCATTCATATACACAATATGGTCATCAAAGGATAGCACCGGAGAAGACTCAGAAGATGGTACTGCTTCCTGGAATGGAGAAATTCTAGCTTGATAAGAAGCAAAATTATGAAAAGGATCATATTTAGGATCTATGAGACTATCTCCAAGGTTATTATTTAGGATAGAAGATCCAAGTTATTCTTTTAATCTATTTTAATGATGCCTTAATTCCATTTGAAAAATATTCCATAGACGCAACTTCTATCCTTAGAGAGGAGTTGTAAACATGCTCTTCTTGAAAAGAAACTTCATGAACATAATTTTGAGAAGGAGGACTAGCCAAGAGAATAAAAAAAATTCTCACCAATCTCAGGTCTAAGTAGGCTCACAAAATTAGGAGTAGAGAGTTTATTAGGAACAATAGGTACTTTTCTGGACAAAACAACAACAACGCCTTTTTTATTTGGTGAATGAACATTTTATTCATTATGTTCATCATTCCTACTAATAGGATCACTACCCTGATCAGTATATTCATAAAATTTATCCTTCTCACTGAATTTTTCATCATCTTTTTTCTCAACATGTTCAACATTTTATTTATAAGCAATAATTGATGGATCAGATATATCTATAATAATGAATGGATTTTCTATAGGACTTTCTTAACTAGAAGGATAGGTATTAAGGTTTTGATCTCCATATATTTCAGGAGTAGGTAGAATCTCCACTGGAACAGGATCAACATCTTTATATCTCTCTGAGATTGTAATTATTTTTCAAAACAACACAAATCATGGTATTCTCTCCCCCTCAATTACTACATGATTTTATATAATAGGTTTAGAAAACATAGCAATTTCAATATTTTTTATACTTAAAATTAAATAACATAAGGGCAAGGAACATCAAGAATATGAAGCATTATTTCTTCCATTGGTTCTATCTCAAAATTAAATTTAAGAATAGGAGTCCTTTATATGATTTCATAAAAAACTTTTATCGGATTCCTCATCTAAACATATAAGATTTCCATACTATCATTCATTAGAAGAGTAGTTGTCATCAATAATTTGATATGGTTCTAAACTGGGATATATTATATCTCTTGGAATATTAGGATGAGAAAAATTATTTATTATTTCATATAATTTATCCTAATTAACTTACCACCTTAATTTCTATGTATTATAACTAATACTAATTTTATTATCAGATTTCTAAATCAAATAGGCACTATTTAGAATAACACACCTTTCAAATAATATAGGAACAATATCTTATATTCAAACATGATAGGGATAAACTCAAGAAAATGAATAGTTTTTAATCCTCACAATGGATTGTCAAATCATCTGTATGTATCATTAAAAACAAGGAAAACTGATTTGAATACTATGAACCATTAGATATAGAAATAAACAGTCTTTATATCTATATATCTAAAATCAACCTACCTTAGGAAGGTGTAATTTTGAATAAACTTTAACAGGACTTTGTACTCTTCACTGAGATCATTCACAATAGCTTTTTGAAGTTTGTATCATTTATTAGTTCTTCCGAGTCATTCCCAAACTCAAAATGGTGATGAGTTACTATATATGATACTTGGTAGTCCTTATATTCTCCAAATTCACATTCATAACCAATGATGATTGTGTAAATGAAATATTGATTTTTTACAGCTTCAAAATCAATGTTTAGATAAAATTCTCTGACTAGTAATAGATATAAAGGCTGATATTCATCTAAAAACCAAATCACCCAGTTCTAACACAAAAAATCTATCCAAATAAATTATTGACTGGTTTTGAACCATTCAACATCTACTTCTCTTTGGGCTACAACATCACACTAAATCAGATGCAGTTTCAACAACATCCTTGATTTTGTTACTCTTAACATTGAACTCTTATATTATTTAGGAACATAAACTCTAATTTATCTCTTCCTATCAACTGTGTAGGTTTATAAAGAAAACACAGATTCCATGGATTCCGAGAAATAGGGTTCAAAATGTGGGTTTTGAAAAAAAGGTGTGATGATATGATTCTAATTAGACACCTTAATCATTTATGTATTTATGTATATAGTTACATGTATGAAATAATAATTACATTTAATTTATTTCTATATGAGAAATTATAAATATTTAACAAAATAGAATATTCTGTAAACATAGAACGTAAAAATATTAAACAAAAAAATAAATAAACATTAAATGAACTTAATCATTCTTAATTCATGTTTGGTATAATTCATTCTCTCAATATTCAAAGTATATTTAACAATTTCATCATGTTAGTGCACAATACAATGAATTTTATATTGATATCTCATTTTCTAAAATTATCTCTCAGAAAGTGATGTTTTATATCAATATGTTTTTTTATAATTTGATATTATTTTCTTAGAAATATTTATGGAACTTGTATTATCATGATTTAAATGGTTATGTCAGAATTGATATCTATAATTTAGTAAGGTGTTCTTTATTTAAAGAACCTATGCACAATAACTTCATTCAACTATTTATTTAAATTCATTTGAGCATAATGAAATATAGTTTTATTTTTTACTACACCAAGAAACTAGATACATTCCAAAAAAGTGACATGTTCCAGAGGTACCATTTATATCAAACTTACAACCACCAAAATCATCATTTTAATAACTAAAAAATAAATTGTACGTCCTTTAGAAAAAAATTATCCTATTTTTTTTGTAATTTTTATGTATTTAAATATTCTTTTTAGATCAATTAAATGATATTATTTTTGGTTTTCTTTAAAAGAGGCACAAAAAAATATATAAAAAATAATATCTAATCAGCTAGAATTTTAGTATAGTAAACTTCCAATCAAACCTATGTAAGTGGTTTGATCAACAAGTTTCCCAATTTCATAAATATCCAATTCACAACTTATACTCATGATATTATCACTACCATCAGTAATATCCAAAAAATGTTTTAATTTTTTTTTTGTTTTATTTACTTTTATTTGAAACAATTCCTTCTTTATTTTTTCGAAAATTTGAAAACCGTGGAATAATTTTTATTAACCCATCAAGGTCATTTCAAATTCTTTAATGAACTTTCTTTTAAAATGTTATACTCAAAGAGTTTATTAAATATCCAAAAATAATTTCATCAATAAAGATCTGCACAACTAAGAAATATTTTGAAATTATTTTAATAAATATTGTAGGTTCATCTATTCGTTTTGAAAAAACATTTGAAATAAAAAATGATCTGGTTCTATCATACCTAGATCTAGAAGAATGTTTTGAACGATATAAATGTTTTGTTAATTTTATAAAATGAATTGGAAAATGGGGGTTTTGAAATCTAGGTGTTTTTTAACAAAAAAATACTCAATTATATCACCAATTAAGAATTCATTCCTGGCATATATTAGATATAATTTGAAATTAAAATGTTCTACATCAGTAAGAAACATTATATTACCTTTATGTCTAGATACTAGTGAAAAATGTTCCCCATTGTAAATTAATTCTTCTTGACTATTCCGGAGGCAACCATTCTTACTTTGTTTCTAATTATTCTACTTGACTCATCATCCTTACTTCTAAACACCTATTTAGTGCAAATAACAAGACAATCTTTGGGTCTTTCAACTAGTTTCAAAAAATTTTCTATCTTAAATTAATTATGTTCTTCTTATATAGCCATTACCTAGAGTATATCATCAATTAATTCTATGAATTTCTTAGGTTCTAGTTGTGTTAAGTAAGCTTGATGTTCAACTTGGTTTCTGAGAGAATTTCTAGTCTAAGTTCCTTTATCTTTGTCTCTTATTGTAGTATATAAAGGATAAAATCTATAATTACTAATATATCTAGGGACATAATCATTTGACACTTCATTTTTATTTACAGTTTTATGTTCAAGGTGTTCCTTAGAACTAGGTGGTTTTTCTATAGGTTTCCTGGAAAAACTGTCACTAGGTTTAGAATTTATTTCTAAACTAGAAATGTCTTCCACATGATTTTATAAAGATTTACTAGGTTCATGTTGATATGTATCATCAAACATGATATGTAAAAATTCTTCAACAATATTTGTTTTCTTATTAAATTCCATGTAATATTTATTGGTTGTATAATATCCAATGAAAATTCCTTCATCATCCTTGGAAGAATTTTTTCTAAATTACATTTTATATTGATTATAATGACTTTACAACAAAAAAACATTTAAATTTATTAACCTTTGGGTTTATTCCATTCCACAATTCATATGGGTTATTCTTTAAAAGAGAGCTAATTAAGTCTCTATTAATTAAAAAACTTTCTATATTCACAGATTGTTCCCAAAAATATAAATTTTAAATCATATTCATTGAGCATGGTCCGTGAAATTTATTAATGGATTAAATTTCTTCTCTCCACTACACCATTATATTGTGGGGTCCTATGAGTATTATATTTATTACTATATTCATGTTATGAGCATACTTATTCAAACTATTTATTTTCAAACTCACAGCCATGATCACTTATTAATGTATTAAATCTAATTCCATTATGATTTTCTATAGATCTAGCATATTTGGATAAACAGGAAAGAGATTCACTTTTATAACAAAGAAAAATACCCATGTGTATCTTGAATAATCATCCACTATAAAATAGGCACAATATTTTCCAGCTAAACTAGAAAGTCTAGGGGTCCCAAAGAATCCATGTGAATCAAATCTAATTGTTGAGAAGTTGAGACTTAGTGTATTGATTTTAAAGTGATTTTGTTTTGTCTCCCTTTCGATAGGGATTACAGAATTTGTCTAATGGGAATTGTATTTTGGGTGGAAGCTTCATTAAAAGTCTCATAGTTAGCTTCAAAATTTAGTGAATACTAAAATTTCCCAGTCTCATATACAAAATTTAAGATTCATTATAAAAGGATCATAAAGAATAAACATATGGAGAAAATAAGTAATTTAAATCAATATAATATATATTATCATTTCTATTTGAAGTAAAAAACTAAAGAATATTTAGGATCAGAAACTTTTCAAGGATTATTCTCATATTTAACATGAAAACAATCATCACATAATTGTGTTATTTTAAGAAGATTATATTTTAATACAAATAATAATAAATGTTAATATATTAAAACTATTTTAGAGTTATCAATTTGACAGAGTGAAATTATGTTTCCATTAGAATTATCACTAAATTTGAATTGACCACCACATAATTTTATTATGTTATTGAAGCTTTATTATTCCCCATATATTCTATTAAATTAATACTCATCTAAACAAAACTATAAATCCTTCATAGATTTAAATTTACAATCATATGAAGCTTTAGTATTATCACTCTAATTTACTCAAATAGTTATATGTTTTTCATATTTGTCCTCAATAATAGTCTAAATATCAAATTAAATATTTTATAAATGGATTTTAATTTTAAATTTCCATTTAGAATAGTTATTTCTATTAAAATTAGGAGGACTGTTAGTGGAATATACTTATCTATTATTATCCATAATGTCATAAATTTCATTCTAAAAGACATTTAGGATCTTTAAATATAACTAAATCATCATTTTTGTTTTAATAAAATACTATGATAACAAATGTTTGTCAGAGTGGAATGGTCAAGAGGTGTGTGAATTGAGTTTATAATCAAAATTTATATTAAAAAAAAATTAAAACATAAATCCCATATTTTGATAAAAATACACAGTTGATTAAAATATTAGAGTTATATAATTTTATTTGTTTCAATGTATTTTCAAAAAATTGATTAGAACTCAATTGTAAATAAGTTTGAATTTTTTTTATATATTTAAAAACAAATTTACTGGTATCAAACACAATATATAAAATAATCAATAAAACTAACTATCTAAGTAGATTTTTGTTAACATTTATAAATATAATTAAAAAATAGATTAAAACATGCAATGAAAATTAAAGGAGGGGTTTAATCTCAAGCAAAGACTTGATCCCTTCCAATTGGAAATCACCCTCTACTAAGATGTTTATTAATTAAGAAAATCATCCAAAACCTATATTAAATTATAAAAATAAAAACACATAAGTTTTTTCTATAATAGTTCCTCTTCCACAGTTATGAATGGGAGAAAATAATAGAAAACGACCACCCACAAACATTCCAGGATAAAAAAATCCTTTTCTACAATTATATGTGGAGTATAAGAAAAGGAATAGGAGTGGGTTTTTATTTCCAACTCTAGTTCAACAAAATATTTATTTCTTCGTATTTAGAAATTACATTGCCACATAAAGCTCAAAAGTAAATGAAAATAGATATTTTTTTTGAAGAAGTTATTATAGTAGATTATGTTATGTTATTCTATAGTTTTTTCTTTTCTTCTTGTAGTAATATTATGATTTGATATATATTCATTAATTAATTAAAATTTTATCTCATAATGTTTTTAAGGATTATATAAGAGCCTAATGTCACATATTCTCGAAAAAATGGAGTAAATTATTTATTTTTGTTTAGGAATAATTTCGACGTCACTTTGTTTGTGTGATAAATTTTTATATCCTTCTCTTTTTGCGGTCTCTATTTATCTTATTCTCTTTTGTTTCCTCTTCTAAAGAGCCTCTTAAAAAACACCTATTGAAAAATCATCATGAATATCCTCATATTTTTTATGAAAAATATAGTTCATAAAATACTTCTAACAACATTTGATTTAACATAGATTTTTTTTGTATTAACAATAATTAATATATAATAAAATAATACATACCTTTAAGAAACAATCAATTTAGTGTTTTCCATGTCTGCATATATTGTAAAAGTCACATTAGATATTCCATGTCAACACTCGACAACCACTTAAATAGTTTAAGATTTTTGTTTAATCTCTTGATAGATCATACATGTGAAGATTGAATCTTAAGGTCGACCAAATTGTGATTAAGATCAATCATATAACATTTTATTCAATTATATTGTTCTTATGGTCAATCATATTATTTTTACAATCAATCAGATGAACTTTTAGTTAGTTCAATATTTTTTTTCATAAAAAAAATTTGATACGGTTCACGTAATATGTGATATATAAGTCACATAGTCACATGCATGTTCATTCGATCGAACTAATATTTTTGGTTTGCAGTCGATTCCACTTAAGAATTCAATCTTTTCCTTTTCATATGTGACCAAAAAAAACGGTTGAGATAATATTTGGTCATTGAGTTCATGTGATGGTGTTTTACTCACCTTTTCATATTCTCACCATGGATTATAACTTAAAATCTATATTTATTTCCAGACATAGAAAAACATTAGTGATAATGGTTTATATTTCACAAAACATTGAATAGATTAGAGTAAACATAAACATGTTTTGAAATTATTAAAAGAATAATTTTTTTGAGGGAGCTAATATAATCCATTGTTTAATTACCAATGGATTATCTGTTCAATTAAAACATGGAGGCTTCTGTCAAATTAAGTGATTCAATATACGTGAATCTCACTATGTACCAATATGTTTCTCTATATGGGTATGGTTATTCGTCATAACCTTAGTCATTTACCCTAATATGTCCATGACCAGCCTAATTCCAACACCAACTGTACTAGATTTATCAATAGGGAAATCCCTATATTGATGATGGGTGTTGGTTCCCTTTTTCCATTAGGCATGATCTCTAAAAAATTTCACACACTGAGTTTGCTCATAATCATGATGAATATTAATCCATAAAATAAAAATATCTATAATATTATAATTTCTCAAATACCCTGAGACATTATCATAGTACTCATGTAAAAAATATTCAATTAAAAACTAATTCACAAGTTTCTTACTAAAATAACATAGCTGAAATCTATAACACCTAACCCCAGTAAACCAATAGCTAGTTTTTACTATATTACATTGGTATAATATGGAAGGGAAAACAAAACATAGTATTGATCAATTTAGCTGGCTTGAAAACTATATACATACATCATTCCCATATTACATTGTAAATATCAAATATTTAGCGTATGAAATATTATTTCATCCATGAATTAATTCATAATATCCTTCTTTATATGTTGGGAAAGGAAAAAAAGGGTGAGCTCAGACTCTCAGTAAGGGTAATTTATAATGGAATCTATCATGAGTAAATAAGGCATAATCAATATAGAAGAGTGGATAATCCAAATACATTTTATTTCACCAAAAACATTAGTTCAATAAAAATATATGTCTTATATCAACATATCGATCACATTGATAATGGAAAATGAACTCTTAACAAAGGAAATACCTAATTCTAGACATTTATGATTAGGGATTATTAGATAGGAGATCATAAATCTTACCATAAATCCCTCTCAACAAAAAAATCATTCTTAATAAATAGGTATGTGTAAACTAGATAATCATATATTATGGCATGCCTATTATTTTGTGTCATGAAACCTGTCGATGCATAAAGGGGATATCTATAACCTATCCCCAGCCGCTACTTTCACATCCTATCTATTCCTCATATTTTGAATGATTAATAAAATTAATTCCCAAAATTCCCTATAGATTAAAATTCATCTTTATTAAATCAAGAATGTGTAATATCAATATTCTCTTAGTGAATAAAATACCTTACATAACCTTAATGTGTCCAAGAAACAAATCTATATCCTATTACATATATTTTACACACATCTTGATGCCCTATATATCTTCATCACTCCCACCATAACTCTCACTGAGACAATAAATAAAAAATAAAAATCTTAACACCCACTGACCAAAATAAATAAGAATATTTCAGTGTAACCCAAAAAATGGAAAAGACCAAACTACCTACACCGCTACTCAAGCCTATACCAATACCATAACCAATCAAAACCTCATATATAACAGATAATCCTAAATAAAACAATAAAATTGTCACTAGCGTATCTCCATGTATGGATTCATCCTAAAAGCACCTCCATTAATGCCTATTGTTCACTGACCCCACACACAGGGATAAGATGAGGAGACATTAATGAATCTAGTTCACACTAACTATACACTCAATATGTTTAATATGGAACACATTCACATGGATAATATGATAATGGATTCCTTGAGAGCTATGTATCTAGAGAATATTATTATAATAAGGTCTGGTGACATTGGAGAGTTGATATTAGAGTTATTATCAATATTGGAGTTGATATTTGATAATATTATGCTATGTTAGGGATGAATGTAATGGGGAATTTTTTTTCATTGATGTTGATAGTTGGATTTGGTATCCCTTAGTTTGTGGAGACAATGGAATATATTGAGCTTATGTTGGAACCTAGTAAGAATACATCACATCAATATTGGATGAATATAGTCATTGGACCATTGCGAATGAACGACTCCACCAAAACCAATAGTACCTAGCTAAAAAGTACACTCTTGAGGATTATACACAGGGTCATCACTCATTCATTGTTAGTAAAGGGAGATTCACAGGTTTAAGTGATCCATTTGGATGTTCTTATTCTATATACCATTTTAATATGGGGTTAGGACATTAACATATTCCAACATATTTCATTGTATAATTAAGGATTGGTGAGGAAAACTAAGAGTATGATTATGGGAGGGAATTTACATTCACATATAGAAAAGCACTTGAGATTTTTTGACACATCATTTCCTTATTAGTGTTTGTTAAGTTCTATTTTTTTGTTTTGGAAAAGACAGATTCATTAATGTCAAAGATGAGTGGACGTCCAAACGCCAAGCCATGAAGGGAAGTGATCCAGCCAAAGCTGGTTATCATAATAGGGGAATGAGGCTGCTAGCTAATGGGAAGTATTGTTTCCTCCCCTTTTATTAAAGGAGAACGTGAAGAATGATAAGCCTTGATGGAGAGAAAGGATTGGCCTGATGAGGGATCCAAATGACTGTAGACCGCTGTCGTTGAAATTGATAGCATTGATAATGGTGAGACATTATGATTCGAGGTTGATTTTATCCCATCCGCGATCCTTGGAGAGCATCATACCTGCAAGGATGGAAGTAGCCTCATCCACCATAGGTTACTAAAAAGTGTGGTGTGATTTATGTTTTGCTACAATGACTTTCCCCTGAAGGTTATGGGCCAAGATGTCGAGGGCGATAGTCCCATCCTTCGAGAGAGACGCATCCACATTAATCTTGAGAATACCTTCTCTTGGAGGACAGCAGTGGGAGGAAAAAGAGGGGGTTCCAAGGGGATTATGTTGTCCATTGTGGTGCTTCCATCCCTAAATCCACAAAAGGCCCATTCAATCTAGAATTCGGGGGGTCTGTGAACGTGGTTAAAAACTGCCTCGTTGCGACGAATCCAAATGATCCAGGACAGGGTGCAAAGTGAACCCGCTTGTGCCGATGAGAAGGAGGAGCACCAATGCATCAAGAAATATGGGATATAACACTATTTATGAGGGAATATAGTGGTAAAATTCACAACACTAATTATTCCACCACATTATAGGACCCCACCCCCCATCTTCTCCACTATAAATACCCCAGTGGAAGCATATAGGTTCATCCCCAATCTAAATTTCTATCCCACTTGACGTTATGTATAGGTAGTTCAAATAAAAAAACCCTTAGTGAAGCATTTATACAAATTACAACTTATATATAATGACAATATTCCACATGACACACTAGAATTACCAATATATCCTGATGCTAGTTGACAGTTTGAGTTGGATTCCTAAAAGAAGGGATATGACCTAATGACTGAGACGGTGTAAGAGATTACCTTTATAGACTCATTTTACTACCATATAGAATCCTTCAAAATTATATAGATGAAAACAAATAGAAATAATGATCATGTACCCCCTATAAATTCCAATCCATCTACCTAACCCACTATTGTAGGACATTCTTATATGGCATTGAGCACTGATGCTAGTATTTAACAACCTATGTGTGTGACCATTGAGATTGAATCATATTTCACCATAAATATTACTATAATGGAACCATTAATATAAAACCACCACTATTACCCTCTTATATATCGGATTCCATTTTTCACCTTGTTGATAATTAACCTTAACTACTGTGAACAACCACACAAGATTCTATTTTGAGTATACTAGGCACAGTTATTGTTGTTTCCCCTCAGTTTCAAGTTGTTTCAATGATTATTTAGAATGATAAAGTGGATAATCCTTGATAGAGGGAGAATTATCTCAATTATTTATCACTATCCACTGTTATATTCCTATAAAATGAGTATACAAGTGGATTGATGGGGAATAACAATGAGGATTCATAAGTATTTCCCTCCCCACATTTTTTTGTTTTGACTTTAATTTTTATACTATTTTATCATTTTTATATTTTCATATAATTACGTTCCTTTGAGTTCATTATCCATTTTTATATAATCTATTAAAGGAATAAAATTAAATTCATCTTTTTTGACAACAATTTATTCTCTATATTAAGTGATCTATCATTTTGGAATTAATATGATATCAATTGATTTTTTTTAGGAAATGATATTCCAATATTCTCCATCAACACATAGAATTCAAATATATATAATTCCTATGATTTTCAAGGAAAATATACATTCTTAAATTATGGAATATCAAATTTTCTTTATTAAAATTTATACCATTTCTTTATGTGATTTTCATGAGTTTTATACGTGAAAATATTTCCCCTTATTTTAAAAAAGTGAGAACACGATTTGATATTAAGTGTATGGGAGGGTTTTTTGGACACACATTATTTTTTTATTACAATAAGTTTTATAGGATACATACCGTGACTTGAAATAATTTAGAAAATTTATGGAAATAAAATTGAAAATTTTAGTAGGGAATTATTGAAAATAAATCACTTGTTTATTCTTAGGGTAAAATCAACTAGGATTGGAAAATTGTTTTTCCTATAATTTTAGTTTTATAATATTTTATTAAATTGATTAACTAATTTAAATTTATGTTTTGAATGAATATATAATATTTCAAATCCCATTCCCAAGAGGTATTTCACACCAATTTTTTAATATATTCTTTTTTATACCAACTTTCTTGAGATAACTTCATACATGAATGAATTTTAGAATTTTTACTTTAAGTAATACTTCCTACAATTTATTATTTCATATAATTTAAATATTTTTATTTTTAGAATCTTGAGGGAGATTATTGATAAGTGGACTACTCGGTGATAATTATATGTATAGAAAATATATGGAGTTGTCATTGGTGACTAGGAAATTGGTTTCAACCAATTTTATACTGCGATTTCATGATTCCTATATTTGATTGGAAGGAAAATTGAAATAATGGATCGTTTATTCGATATTTTGATGACCAAAATACTTCATTATCTATTAAAAACAATTAAAATTAGTGTAATGATGATAGTAGACAAAGGTAGTTTTATGGGTATCATACTTGTTCCTGATGCAGTTTCAATTAAATATTTTGAATAAAAACAAGAAAAAAATTGAATCATTGTTCCAAAATGTTAAAGATAAGAATAAATAAAGAGTGGTGGGAGATAATTTATTTTTAAATAAATAAGGAATACTATTTTTCATTAAGATCAAATATAAAATCATTCTTTATTCTTAAATAATTCACTCCCTTATCAAGTCTTAGTTTTAAATTATTATATCAAGAACTACCCACCTTTAGCCTCAGAGACATTAAAACATTATTGAGATGTTCTCCTGATTGGTGGGTAATGAATGGGAATTTGTTATAGATCATAGTTCAATATTTTATTTATCTAATAATTAAATATAGTGAAATCCCTAGGGTCAATCTCAAGGAGGCCACTAACACACAATACTTCTATATTGTCACTATTAAAAAATAACTAATATACTAATAAATAATATAATAATATAGAGGGGGGTTTTATAAATTCAAGTGATAAATTGACATACACATTCAATAAAAAACTGATATTTATAAATAATGTGGCCAGAAAGAAAGAATGAATGAAGTGAATGGTTGTCGTTAATGTGAGTTTACAATAAATCAATCATTGTTTTTTTAAAAATAATCAAATTATTATATTTAATATAGTGATGAAGCCTATCACACCACCCCTCATATTAAAATGATTATTATCACACACTAATAACATTCCATGTAGGATAGTAATCTTCCACATAAACACCTAAGTCAAACTCCAACATACAATTAACATAACTATTAAAGAAAAAGAATATTTTTGAATGAGGAAGAAGGAAATAACTAATAGAGAAATGGTGGGAAATAATCACCCAAATATATTTAACCACCACCAAATTATTATAATAGAATATAGATAAAAAAATCTAATCATATAAAACTAAAGAATTACCTCTTCTCTCCCCTGAATAAGAAATGATGTTATTTTACTATTTTAATGGGGTTGAGTAGGACACAATGAAATAGGGAAAAAAGATAACACATTTTTTGAATTTAAAAAAATATTGTTGAACAAAATAGGTGAAATTATGATATTTATAAATCCTCCACACTGAATAATTTTACTCCCAATAAATAATCAAACATACAAATAAAAATCTACACTTAAATAAAAAGATATAAAATTCCCAAGATCATTTCAAAAATAAAATTCCATAACGTATAATTTATAAAAAACAAACCCCTTCATTTCCATATATAAAATTTAAATTAATTTAACCTTATAAATATATCTATAGTGAAATAAAAACATAACTCACATGGAAATTTATGCCACTCTTTACTCAAGAGAAATTAAATATAGAGTTATACTCAAAATTTGAAAATTTAGGTATCATTACAAGCATTAGAAAATTCACATCTATCTATAAAGTGAAAGATAAAATGTGTTTTCAATCATGAATAATTTTTCCATGTTATTTTTGGTGACTAAGGGTTGGTGGGTAATGAAATTTAAAAATTTAAGTTCAAAAAGAGGTAGTTAAACTCTTTAATAAAATCACACAAATATTCAGGTGAAAATGACATTATTATCCTACAAATATAAACCACACATCCTTTTGTGACGTGGTCCATGAGAGAAAATGTGAATATGATGAAGGAATTCACCATAATTATCCCTATTTTTTTAATTTTTTTCATAGAGGATAAGATGAAAATTTAATATAATATATGAATTTAAATTCATGCCCCTTATTTTTATAGGAACAAGAGTCACAAAATTAATCATAATGAAAAATTAAATCTCATATCCAATTTTCTTTTTGAAAATTTTCATTTATTTTAATTTTTTTGCATAATTTGATGATAAAAATAATATAAAATAAAGTACTGAATCATTACCAATTTTCTCTCTCTCTATACTACATAAAATGATCACATACACCCTTAATATGAGATAAATCAAAATAAACACACACAAATAGACTTTCCACCACAATCAAATGTGAATTGCTCGTGAAAAAAATATTATGAGTGTTGGTATGTAAGGATAAATCAACTTGTATTATGGATCAAACCTATTAAAAAATCCATGACATCTAAGTGATAAACAAGTGTAAATGTAATGTTAAATCTTGAGTTAAATAAATTAATTGATAAATAATCTCTTGAATCATATCAAAAAAATATAAAGTCCAAATATTTGAAAGAGAAAAATCATGAGTTTTTGATCATATAAAAAATCTAAGTTTCTCTCAATAAAGTGTGGGTATTAAGAATAATATGTCAAAATGGTATGAAATAACTCAAAGTATAGGAAAAATACTTGAGTTAGTGTTTCATGGGTAAGGATTTAAAAATTAGGTAAAAATCCCATAAATTATTGAAAATAATATTCCACGAAAAAATTTCCCTCCAACAACCATTTGAAATAATTTTTTCAAAAATAAATTAAATGCTCTCAAAATCAATTTATGTGTGAAAATTGATAAAAATTACTCATTGATTATCAATGTTCATAAAAATGAAAAAATGAAAATAAAAACACTCAATAAATTAAAATAAGGTTTACACTCCCCTATACCTAAATTTAACTACTCCACATTTAAGCATCACAAATTTAAAACGATTAGGGAAGAAAATAAAAGAGAAGGAAAGAAAAAACTTGAGTTTATTATTTAGTGGTTATTTTGAGTAATGATCATAGAAAATACCACTTTAAAACTATAAGAAACAAAGAAAAAAATGAAACATAATAGAAATAAATAAAAATAAATAGAAACGGAAAATATGATAGAACGTTGTTTGGGCCCCCATGTGGGTGTTAGGTTTTTACTGCCCCTAGTCTGATAGTTGTAGCTTCTCATCCCAAATATAAAGGTGGATGTGGGTTTTTTTCAAATGAACCACCACATTGTACTTTTCCAAAAATCCATAATTAGATTACAAGATTTGGAATCCAATAATAAAATAATCATTTCCCCAACCCCTATAAGAGATGAAAGAGAGAATTTGAGGTAGAGGGGGGGATAATGTAGGGTTTTCCCCATTTAGTTCAGTTGGAAGAGTGGTATCCAATAGTGCTGAAGATAGTATAAAATAATGTGGATTATCTTCTAGTTCAGGTTTAACAATTTATTCTTTCATGATTTCAATTTTTACCACCATCCTCATATTCACTAGTGTACATGTGAAGTCGTTCATCAATTATTTCCTCAAAATATCTTACTTATTCATCCTTTATGGTAATAAATGTGTTAATTGGATTTGAAAAATAATTTTATTGTGTGTTAATACTCAATTTTTTATTAATAAAATCATATATAAAAGAGTTCAATAAAATATTACCTCCCTTAATTGGTTCAACTTCAATTTCTTATTCTTTTAATAGTTCTATTTGGAGTAGGTTTATTATGGATAGAGATATGTAGTCAATATACTCCAATCATTCTAAAAATTCATTTATATTTGTATTTTATTCTTCCATAACCAAATCATGGTATATAGGTGATTAGTTTTTATTATTAAATATGTTATAATCGCATACCTTTTTATCTTTTCAAAAATATGATCATCATTCTTCCAAGTCATGTTGATCTCCCACAACTAAATAAACTGGAATGTATTCTTCTAAAATATCTTCAAAAGATGGTGTAGAGATTATTAATGGATTTTTATATAACTATTTCACATACTCCTTTAGTTCTTAAACAATGAAATTAGGTGTAAAAAGCTTCAGTAATTCTTTAACTTGTTATAGTCACTGCTCTAACTAAAAATATTTTATCTCAATGTGAGAAGTGGAAATGACCTCCATTATTTTGTTCAATTCTTTAATCAATAAAAATTACTCATATAGTAGAATCTAAATTGAATATTCCCTTAAATAAAAACAACTATCAATCAAGGAATATTAATAATAATTTAAATAATCCATCTTAGCCTATAAAATTAATGATATGCAATGGAGTTTTCTTGCTGTTAGAAATGTATTATTTTTTATTATTTTAGAAAAAAATCATGTAAAATATTTTATACTCCAAAAAAAAATTTCTAAATTTATCCCTGATAATTTTTCAAGGATTCTTTATAAATATTTTCTTACTTAAAAATACAATATAGTGCAACTCACAGGGCCAATCTTAATGAGGCCACTTAAAAATACTACTTCTCTTTCCACACCCTAACCCCAATTTTATTTATCCCTATTATTTTTATTAATTTATAGATTATTGATCTTTTTATTTGAGGTTTGAGTTCAGTTTCTGATAATAATGTTTCAGTTTTGGAGGTTTTAGGTGGTTTTGGCTCTATGGACGGTTTATGTGCACAATTTTGGTTGAAACCATGAAAATGGTGGAGGCAAAGAAAATTCCCAATTAATTTTTTTCTTGTATGGTTGGTCTTGCATGGTCTACACAATACTTTCCCTAAACCATGTGAGGAAAAGGAGTAACTATTTGGCCAAACCATGCGACTTAACGAGATTGTTAAAATTTTGAGTTTTTATATTTTCAACTCTTTTATTTTAAACCTATTTTAGATTTATCCTCCCATACATAACCTAGGTGCACCGTGGGGATACCAAAACCCCTCTCCATGGTTCTCCTTCCACTATTCATTCTCCTTCAGGGTTCTTAGGTATGTTCCTATTGATTTTTAGTCAACTTTCTCCTCTTCTTCACTCCCTCCCCAATTGTTTTAGTTCTTCTTGGTTGGTTATTTCTTATAGAAACCCTAGGTTTAGAATTATCTTATGTTAGTCTATTTCTTGGATTCTTGGTTGTACAGATTGTCTCTTAGTCCTAGTTATTCATTTTCATTTATGTTTCATCACATTTAAATTTCGTTAAGGTAGGTTTTTCCATCCATTTACATTCTAAAACACACCATTTGTTTCTTGAGACTTTATAACTAATTTTTAAATGTCTCTATCATGTTTTTAATATGTTATTATGATTTATTAGGGTGTTTGTATGTTTTAAATTGGTTAAAAATAGGATTTTAAAGGTTTTCTTTAAATATACCTATATATATTCATAAAATGAGTTTGATAAAATACCAATTGGTCTTTAAAAATTAATAGGAGTACTTTGGGATTTTGTTTTTCTTTGGTTGGGTTTTAGTGTTTTGTTTTTCTTATGAATTGGGATTCGTGTGTGGTTGTGATGCCTATTTATGATTTAATACTCTTGGGTGGGTTTTTATGATTTTTTATAAAGCTATTTGTGATTGTTTAATTGGAACCATCGGTGTTTTAATGTTTCTACTTATATATTATATTAGGTGTCGACATATACTTTTGTGCATAGGTTTCACATACAAATAGGTAGACATGCATATAAATGGAATTCCATAAAAATGTACATCATGAACTCAATTTTCAAAATAATCTTTTTCTATATCCTCCCTCCATCCACTCCATCTCAAAAATTTATTTTCTAAATCTGATATGTTTTTTAAATGCCTTCTGGGTTTCCAAATAAACTAAAATTTGGTTTCTAAAAGTTTTTTTTCTAAATATGGCCTCATTTTTGTCCATGATATTTAATTTGGAATCTAAATGACACAAATGTCCCATTTTGGAACCCTAAAAGCATGAACTATGTTTCAATCTGTGTTTTGGAATTTCTTTTAAAAAGAAATGTATTTTAATTGGAAATGGTTTTAGATTTGTAAATTCTATATCATAGTTGGTACTTTGTGATTTTCATGGAAATTGGTTTTCAGTTCACATGATGTGAATTCCCCATTGTAAATTTTGAATGGTTTTATGTATAGAGGAAACCCCTATGGTTTTTTCTAATGATAGGTACATTGTATGGTTGGTGTCGGGTATTGAGAAAACATGAACAATGGCATATGTAATTTTTATTTAGTTCCAAGTGTGTGATGGCCTCGATATTCCCCTTTATATTATTATCATGGGATTCATGATTGTCATACTGAGGGTTGAGTGATGTTTTCTTTCTAGGCCTGATAATACGTATTAGAACTCCATGTAAAGTGGATATGACGTGTGGTAATTGCCACTGGTGAGACTAGTTTAGAGATGTTAGGTTGGTTATTGAATGTGGGGTTTCACCATATGTATGTAGGTGGGTATGAATTGAGTAAAAATAGAGATTTCTTCTTGGGATGTTTAGGAAATTACCATGATTACATATCAGAATGTTCTTATTTATTTTCACTATATTTTTATTGCATGATATTCTAGTGTTTTATTTCTTACACATGTATTTTTTCATTTTATTTATGGATTTATTTGCATCACCCTACTATTTCAATTGTATTGATTTTATTACTTTTTCCTGTATTATTTGGGTTTTGTTTCCTCCTTGGAATTTGGGTACTCAAACTGGGTTTTAATAAGAAAAATCATGGTTCGATATTTAAATGATAAAAAAACTTATTTTTTGTATACATTGAAAAGTAGAATTTATGGACTATTTAGGGAAAGTACATGTATATATTTTGTGGTTCTTACCTACTAAGATTTTTTATGCTCACACCCCACTTATTCTAATTAGCATTTATAGACCCTAGATGTTTTGTAGGTTCAGATATATTTAGGTTTTCCTATGGAGTGGGCTGGGTTTATGGATGTTGGTGACCATGATGTTAAATAAAGATCATGTTGGTTTGGGTTTGAGTTCAGTTTTTTTTCTATTTTTTTCACTACTGTTGTATTTTGTCTTCTTATTTATTTATCTCATTCAGTGAGTCATGAATTCTTATTTTTATGTTGTGTAATCATTCTTACTTTATAAAATTCTGTTTATTATAGGATAAGTCAGTATCAAGTGTATAGTATTTGATTCCCTACCACTAGTTGCTAACCCAAGAGGATCAGGAATTCCTCTCATGCCTTGTTGTGCTCTAGTTCAGTTGACCGGGTTAAGGTTGACCTAGGATGGTTCATGATAAAAAAACATCATAGAAACCCTTTTCTATTTGAGGTGTTAGGTATACTTGATATAGGGTTGTCAGAACTCAGAAGGTAGGTACATGAAGAGTGTCATGAACTCTTAATCATCCTAAACCTAGAGTTTTTTGAGGTATTATAGAACTTGAGTAGGTTTTTTTTGAATCTTGTGGGTTTTTTTGGGTGATATCTTGGTCTTAGTGGTGTGGGTAAGGACAATAAAAGTGAAATAGTGATTCCTAGTGGGATTTCCTGGAGTAGCGACTCATATGGAGCATGAGAATATGGTTCAAGATACTTCTAGGGATTGTTGCATACCCTGGACATGGTGTCAAAAACCATATAGTTGGGTTTTTCATGTTCACTAATTCCATATTTTAGTATTTTCATTTTGAGTTATGTTTTGGGTTTGATTTTGGTCATTTTGAGTTGATTTGGGAATGAAAAATTATTTTTTAAAACGGGTTTTCAAAAGAAAAATGATTACAGTATATGAATTCATTTTAAATGTTGTATTTTGTGTTTGAGTTGGACATTAAAATGAGTTTTCTAATTTTGGTAAACTGGAATTGGAGTAATATGGTCATGGAATTTGGAATGGAAATGGTGAATTTTGAAACAGTATTTTGGATTTTTTGGTTGAGGTGTTGCTTTTCTAGAGATTTATTTTTAATTTTCATCTATTTTTTATTCCATTTTAATTAGATTATTCTTTCTTGAATGGTCCCAATGGTTTCAAGTGAGTCTCTTCCAATTAATGGCCTAACCCAGACTCCCATTGGAGTGGATTAGTTCAGATCATTTCATCCTTTTCTAATATTCCATTGAAATTGTGGCTTTTTAGAGGCTGATGAGTGGCTTGAGAAAGTCAATGTCATTTTCAAGTCTTTGGAAACTCACAAATCTATGAAGGTGTGGATTTTGAAGGCCTGTGTTGATCACTTTAAGGATATGGTTTCTTTTTCTCTGAAGGTAGCGTCAAAGGATTCGTTGAAAGATCCTCTTTTAATTTGGTGTCTTCTTCCATAGATTAATGTTCATGTTCTGTTATCCGATAAAGTTGTATTCTAGAAACTATTGTATGATATGTTTCTGGATGACTTCATTTCAATAGGGAAGTTTATAACTATTTAAAATCCTCTTTCCCTTGGAATTCATGAAGGTTCCACATCTGTAAAAAAGTATATTCTTGAGGATACTGTTTATAAGGAGTTACCTTTTTCAATTCCTTACCTTTTTCATCATACCACCCACTACTATGTTTCTAGTGTGTTCATTTTGGTTAATTGAATCCATGTCACCATCATCCTATGAAGGGTTTCAATGATGTGGTAATTTGGGTCACTTTGAGATGTTCTACAAGCAGTGTTTCTAGAAGGGGTAGTCTCAATTGGAGGCTACCGACTCCTGACTATGGAGTAGCAGATGCTTCAAGGAACCATGACTCAATACATGGGCCTCAAATTGAATCTCTTTATATATTTAATAATTTTTTTGTTATGGGATCAATAGACCATCTTTTTCCCTCAATTTTGGAGTGGGGAAAATTTATGTTTCCTTATTGTAGTTTTTTGGAATGTTATTTTTTCCATGAATTGATTTGTGTAATCATTTTCTTATAGTTTTGTGGTTACAATTTTGTTATAAAATTTATATGGTTATAATTTATTGATAAATTTTTCTTTTGGTTTGTGATCATTTTTTAGATTCACGTGACTCATGGAAAAGATGAATCGTGGTTAGGCTCGATATTTTTTTTGTGATTTTTTGATTGAGAGTTATGGTGTCAGATCCATTGTTATAGTTTTTTTATAAATGGTGGGAAGACCCACCATGGATATACTTATGGTTTTCACTATATTTGGTCAGGTATGACTTTTGGATTTTAAAGGTCACACTAAGGTTTTTGGTTTTGTTTAGCCTCGTTTGGTTTCGAGTTCTAGTTTTGTTCATCAGTGGGCTAGGTGAATTTCTAGGGGCATAATGTTTTTATGGTGAGGAAAATTGTCCCACCTAACCCCAGTTTTATTTATTTATATTATTTTTATTTATTTATGGATGCCTAATATTATTTTTTGAGTTCCAGGTTGAGTATCTAATGTGAATTTTTGAGTCTTGGAGGTTTCTGGTGGTTTTTTGACCTATGAATGGATAGTGTGCACTATTTTGGGGGGGAAATGTAGGGAAGGTAGAGACAGAGGGCGTTTCCCATTCATTTTGTTCTTTTATGGTTGGTTTTTAATGGTTTGTGCATGGTTTGTCCTAAACCGTGTGAGGTAAAAGAGTAATTATGTGGCCAAATCGAATGACTTACTCATATTATGAAAATTTTGATTTTATATTTTCCCTCTATTTAAACATATTATGGGTTTTTACTCCCCCAACCAACATAAGAACACTATTTAGATTCCAAAACCACTCTTCCTGGGATCTCCTTTAACCATTGAAGCTTCTTCAAGGTTCCTAGGTAATTTCCACTCCTTCTTTACTCCCTCTCATGGTTTCTTGGTTGTTCTAGACTCAGTTCCTCTTTAGAAAACCTTAGGTTGAGTGTTGGATTATTTATATTTATTTCCTTGATTCTAGGGAGTTTGGTTTTTATATTTGTCTTTTATCTTCATTTTTCTAAATTATTGTCACATTCGCATGTTGTTGAGGTCGGGGTTTTTTCAATTTCCTTTCATGAACATGCCAATTAATCTCTAAATGTTTTGATCATGTATTTTATCTATTTGAATGATTTATTGTGGTTTTTATATGTTGTAAATTTGTTAAAAATGGTATTTTCAATGGTTTTGTTTAGATATTCTTATATATATGCATACAAGGTGTTTGATAAAATTCTAGTTGGAATTTTAAAGTTAATTAAAGTAATTTGGGATTTAATTTGGACTTATTTGGGTTTTAGTGGTTTGTTTTTTTCATGAATTGGACTTTGTGTGTGGTTTTGATGTCTGTTTATGGTTTAGTACTCTTGTTTTGGTCATTGTGATTGGTTGTGATGATAATGGTGATTCTTTAAATAGAACCTTGGGTGTTTTTTATGGTTTTCCATATATATTTCATTTGGTTTGAGCATATTAATATGTTCATGGGGTGCACATATAATTAGTCACACTCACATATAAATGAAAATTCATAAAAAATTCCATCTTGAACCAAGTTTTCAAAACACTCTCCTTTCATATCTTTCCTCCATTAACTCCATCTCCCCAATTGTTTTTCTAAAGCCCCTACGTTTTTAATGTATTCTTAGTTTCCAAATAACCTCAAATTTGGATTATAATAGTCTTTTCAAAATATTCACTCATTTAGAAATTTATGATGTAATTTTGAAACCAAAATGACATAAAAGGATCATTTAGAACCTTCTAAGCATGAATTGCACTTTCATCTTGGTTTTAGAATTAGTTTTGGAAAGAAAGGTACTTTTATGGAAATAGTTTCAGATTTGTAAATTTTAAATCCCTTTTGGTACTTTTTGATGGTTTTATAAAATGGTTTCATGTTCACAAGACGTATAGGCCTAGTTGGAACTTTTGAAAGGTTCTATTTATGGTCAAAACCCTTATGGTATTCCTTCCGATGAGAGGTCCTTCACATAGTTTGTTTTGGGGATTTCGAAAGACATGCATGGAAGCGTAAATGAGTATTGTTTAATAATAATCATGTGATGACCACCCCATTCTCATTTCTATTATTACCATGTTATTGTTGGAAGTTATCTAGATGGTCGAGTGATGGTTTATTTATAGTCATGATTTGACAGATTGGAACCCTTAGAAAGCAGAAAATTGAGGTGGGAATTTCCACTAGTTAGGATAGTTTAGAGCATCTAGGTTGGTTATTTTATGAGGAATTTCACAATATGCCAGTATGTGGGTCTAAATTGGGTAAATATAAGGATTTATTCTCAAGATGTTTAAAAATTTACCATGATTATGTATCTATATTTTTATCTTTCATTCCACAAAATGTTTTCTTTCTTACACATGTACTATTCCCTTTTATTTTTGGATTTATTTTCATCACCTTGATATTGAACATAGTCTTGATTATCCTTTATTTTATGCATTATTTGGGTTGTGTTTCCTTCATTTCATTTGGTTCTTTAAACTAGTTTCTAAAAAGAAAATTTTTAATTGGCTATTTAAATGAAAAAAACATTAGTTTTTATTTGTTTTACAAACTAGAATTTATGGTCTATTTTGGGGAAGGACATGTATGAATTATATTTTACATACCTACTAAGATTTTTTATGCTCACACCCTAATTGATCCATTTAGCATCAGTAGATCAGAGTATTTTTTTAGGTTCACATTTTTTTATGTTTTTGTTAGGTCCATTAGGTCAAATACCATGAGTGGGGGGTGAATCGAGGTATGAAATATTAAAACTACTACCCCTTTGGATCGTGATTCTTCATTAAACAAAAAACATGCCTTTCTTTCTCTTGTAACAATATATGAATAGAAATGAAATCATGCATAGGACACACTGATTTTTATTTGGTTCAACCTCACTGGACTACGTCTATAGAGAATAAAAAGATAATGTAATGATGTACCAAATACTCTAAAAATCACTCCCAATTATAAGGTTCAGGATTGCTCTTATATTCCGAAGGTCACTTCCTTTATAATTTTTGGGGTCTGCTCACTACATTACCAAGGGTAACTCCCTATATCTATTCCTTTGGATCACTGTCAGTTAGAAGAATCATTGTCTTCTTCTTCCTTTTATCACTACTCTTATAAGAGATCCAGTAACAGTTTATGGACTCTTAGGTACCTTAATTTTCATGAAGAAAACATCCTCAACAGTAGTCAAATGATCAGTTGAAGTTAAATTTTCACCTATAGAAGAATTACACTTTTCCACGTATTATTAGGTTAACAGAAATTGCTCTTGCGAACCGTTTAAGTCCATTCGCGAACCACCTGCTTCTTCCATGAACCGTATAGAACATATTATATTCATACAACCTCTTTTATTTACTACCTCTACTTTTTCAACTGCATAAAACATCCACATACCACCTCCACAAACCACTTCCACGTACCACCATTGCGTACCAAACTCACGAACTGCCTCCGCGTACTACTTTCACATACCGCTTTCGCGTACCACTTCCATGTTCCGCTCCCTTGTACCACTTGCACTTCTAAAGAATTTTTTCTTCTGTAGAATGATTCTCCCATGGGTGGCTTACTTCCATTACATACTACATTTCTCTTTAAGCACCCTTAAATGGAATCGCTTTCTTGGACTACTTCACCATTCTCAGAATTCTTCCTCAAGAACCACCATATAACTTAGATGAATTCCCAAAGAAAAAATATTTTCATATGAAAATCACTCTAAGTAATGATTGGATTATCTCTCATTATATAGGAAAATAGATCCACAAAATTTTCTAATATGATATTTCCGAAATCTTTAATGTGGCATAGCCTACACTGCACTTCGCTTATCCCAAAAAATGTTCTTCCCTACACTATCCACATACTTCCTTTATTCCTTCTAGGTATCCCAAATCACTGTCTCATTTTCTCTAATGATTTCCTATGTAGCTTTACAAATCACTGCCTAATTTTCACAAATGGAAATCCATCCCATGTACCTTAGGCCTTCACGTACTGCATTACTTTTTTGTGAACCTTTTTCTCCCTGAAAACTATTCCTATACGTGGTCTATGACTCTCACTATACAGATCCATTATTTTGATGATTCCCTTATCCATTCCACATACCACCATTTTCAGTCAACAAACAGTCTCTATAGGTCTGTGTATTATTCAATCCTACGCAGAGATGATTTTTTCCCAAAATCAAACTCTCGATTTTGAGGCCAAAAAAATTGGTAAACATTGGGAAACTGCACAACCTTAAACATATGCTTCAGAAAACACCAACCATACTCATTTTTAGTCATTTGGAATTGTCCAAAAATACAAACAAACCCAAAACATACTCAGAGGGAACCTTGAGGGGTTTTTCATACACAATCTCCCCCTTTGGGTTTTTTTACAACAATTTCATAATTTCATATCTCACTAATGATTATTCATTATTCTATGAGAAATTTCATCTTTCGATTAAGATGGAGATAAAGGATTTAATCAACACATATTCTAAAACCACATGAGTAATGCTCGCTATGAGAAATAAGAGTTTAATGCAAATTTAATCAATGAATCACTCCATTCCAATCCAAAACCACTATTCTGATTTCATCATGAACATCAACTGTCGTGATATATATCCTTTGATTGATAACATATAGTATCATCAGATTTAATACTCCCCCTACGTCATTGCTCCTCCAAACAGCTTCATCTTGGCTCAACTTCAACTCCCCCTATCTCGCTGCTCCACTTATCAGCTTCTCCCCATGTATTGACTATGAAATTTTCTCCCTTTCAATAGCACAATTTTCCCCCTTTTTCAATGAATCTAAAAGTTATTTCTTTTTAGTCTAAAACAGGGAAAAGAACACAGATTAGAAAAATAAGAGAGAACACACCATTGTCTTAGGGAGAGGAGGATCATATCCACAATTTTTCAAGTGTGGGGATTCAACAAAACTCTTAGAGCCAGTTGATACATTTCAAATGCTTATTTGAGTAAGGACTTGGTTAGAATATCTGCAACCTGTTGTTCTGTAGGCGCATAATCTAACTTCACAAGCCCTTGATCCTCCATCTCCTTAATAAAATGATACTTGATTTCAATGTTCTTTTTCATTGAGTGATGGAATTGATTTTTTCAAAAATTTATTGCACTTTAATTATCATAATGGATTAGGATCAAATAATTTACTTAAGCTCCCATATCCTCAAGCTACTACTTCATCCACAATAGTTATGTGCAAGCTTGAGTGGTCATAATATACTTAGCTCTTATAGTGCTCAGTGAAATGAAATCTTCTTTCTTGCTTATCTATGAAATACATAACCCACCAAGATAGAAGGCACCACCTGATGTTGATTTCCTATCATCTGCTGATTCAGACCAATATAAATTTTTATATTATAATAACTCTTATGGAGATTTTTCATTATACATCAAACTGAAGACCACAGTGCCCTTGATATACCTAAGTACTATTTTTATGATAACTAAGTGACTTTACTTAGGATTACTTTGATAATGTGTTTCTTGACATGTGGTAAAAATAATTTCAGGTCTAGTCATTGTTAGGTATAATAGACATCTAATGATTTTTCTATATTCAGTGATATTAACTACATTACATTCGTTATCCATTGACAACTTCTTCTATTTTTTCACAAGAGTCATCATATAATTAGAATTATCCATTCCAAACCTTCTCAAAACATTTATGGCATATTTAAATTGAGAAATGAATCTGTCATTCTTTCCTTGTGTTACCTATAATCCAAGAAAAAACATCAGTTCACCAATCATTGAAATTTAGAACTCACTTTTCATGAATTCAAAAAACTATCTACATTAAAATTCATCTGATCCTCCAAATATTATTTCATTATCACATACCAACTCCATCATCCTTTTATTACTATCATGGTTGACATAAAGATTGTAATTAACACCACCTTGATGAAAACCAAGATTTTTAAGAAACATCTATAGCCTTGAATACCATGCTCTTGGTGCTTTCTTAAAACCAAATAATTCCTTATTTAGATGAAAAACTCTGTTATCATATTCATGGATGAGAAAACCATAGGGATGCTCAATATAAACTTCTTCTTCTAGAACCCCATTCATAAATTCTTACTTGACATCCATGTGGGCAACTTTGAACATTCTTCGCACTGTTATTTCCAAGAATATTAAAATTATCTCTAGCCTTGCAACAGGGGAAAATGTTTCATCAAATTCGGTACCCCCTATCTGGGAGTACCCATTGACAACTATTCAGGATTTTTTTCAAATCACAACACCATATTCATTAATTTTTTGTGAAAGACCCATTTTTTCTTGATGAGATTCTTATCTATTTTCCTCAAAACAATCTCACCTATCTGGTTCTTCTCAATTTGGTCAAACTATTCATTCATATCCTGAACCCAATTATCATCACCAGCTACTTCACCAATACATTTTCTCTCTACCTGTGATCAGTATAGATCTTTATGTAGATTCTTCATCCTAATTTCCTATATTGACACTATCTGATAACCAATTATGTTTTTTCAATAACTTTCATCTTGTCTCTTATATCTTTGTGTAGATACTAATATATCCTCATCTTTCTCATCATCTAAGTATTCTTCTGAATGAGCCTCTTGAACTGGAGCATCCCATGATCTTCTTATTTATTTATCACTATCCTCCTGAGACTGTTCATGTATTTTTTTAATATTTTTCTCCTCTCAACTATGGTTACATCATGTATTTCAACAATCGTTCCTAGCCTCTAATTAAAGCATTTATATTCTCTTCTTTTCATTGAGTATACAAGAAATATCCCTTCATCTCCATAGGATTCAATTTTCCTATGTTTCTCCTTGTTGAGAAAGAAACACTTACTATCAAAGATTAGAAAGTACTTCAACGATGGATTCTTTCCACAACATAGCTCATATAGAGCCTTTTATAATTTTGGACATAGAAACTCTCTATTTGAAGTGTAGACTATTGTCATCACTGCTTCCTTCCAAAATTTCTCTCGAAGGTCTTTCTCAATGGTAATTGTTATGGCCATGTTTTTGACAATCCAATTTCTTATCTCAACTACTCCATTTTACTGTGTAGTTCTTACAACTGAAACTTGATGACTTATTCCGTGATTCTCAAGATAATCCTCTACTTGGATATTTCTGAACACTATTCCATTATATGTTCAGATCTTCTGGATTTTCTACGCTAGCCTTCTTTCAACTTCTCGTAGATATATTGTAATGCAACCAAACACCTTAGAACTATGGGTAATGATTAATACCCATGACATTATATTATAATAATCAATGAATAAAACATAATATCTCCTCCCATAAATAGATCTTAGTGAAATTGTTCCGCACACATCAATATTAACCAACTCAAGTAATCTTGTAATCCTTTTTCATTTTTTCCCTATATGTCTTTTGAATAATATTCCCTTATTAGAAGGCATCACATGTATGAGTACGATCATATGATAATCTATGTAGATCTCTAACAATATCATGTTTCGTAAAATCTACTAAGGATGTTTGGCTTACATGAGCAAGATGTTTATGCCACAACTTATTTTCGTCATCCTTTGACAGAAAGAAAATATAATATTCTCCACTAACGAGATAGAGATTCCATTTTATATGATTTCATTATAATACAACAACACCATATTTTTCCATAAGGAAACATAATTTCTTATAAAAGATTATGGCATGTTTAGAGTCACAAAATTTACTGAAACTTAAAAATTTATGACTAATAGCTTCAACAATCAAGACTTTTTCACATCTAATATATTTTCCCCAAAACATTTCTTTCCTAGAGACAATTATTTTCAACCCTTCATCATTACTAAATTTTGAGATACCTTCTTTATCATACCTGATTACCATTACTATATCCTTATTTCCTTTCATGTGGGAGGTGAATCCATTGTCAATGATCCATATCCCGGTTCGATCTGATGCATTGAACGCAATTTTTGCAACAACATCCAGCTCAGATCTTTTCTTTTTGATTCATGTTTCGGACTTCTTACATGGTATTGATTGATACCCTTGAAATTACTTAGAAATACAATGGACTAGCTTCATCTGGAAGAGATGTAAATCTATTTTTCATTTTCAGCTAATTCGATGATACGTTTGTCTGCTGCTTATAACCAACGTCAGTCTACTTTAGAACATTCAACTTTATTGTTCATGAGAAATATATAACCATGTGTTCAAATCCTCTACACCAAAAATAGTGACCATAAAATGATAACCTGGAAAATTGATCTCTGTATGAATGCCTTTCATGGTCATGTTCCCTTCGGTAGCACTTTTCTATAGAACAAACATGGTGTGTGTGTCCCATCATTCCACAACAATACCATCTTTTGAGGGGTGCATTATTATGTGGAAATTATGCACCAATGGTTTTCCCTTAGGTTCTATGAATCTTTTGATTCTTCTTCATACCTAAATCAATCCTTACAATAAGTGTGGGTGCTTTTGGTCTAACTTCCACCATCACTGCTTTCATTTTTCGAACAAGTTCCATACTAGCTTTATCATTTTTATTTGACTATTTATTCTATTTTTTTTGGAAAAATATGCTCCACTTTTATCTTTTTTGGTTCCTCTGTTATATGTTTTCGTAATGAAGTCATGTGATTCAAAAAATTTTCTTGATATTTAACACTTCGTCTTAAACCAATGACTTCCTCTTCAAGTTCTTCGATATGTTTGATTTAATATTTTCTAGTTTCAGTCTAACTATCAATCTCCCTTCTCCACTTATAAATTTTGATATTGTACTCAACCACCTTTTCTGAGAGTTCTAACATTGAAGAGTTTAGTTTTTCTATTTCTTCATTTGGCATATACTTCTCTTCTTCCTGCTACTGCATGTAGAGTTGGGAATCACGAATCACTTTGTTTTCTTTCATTGTTTTGGCTATCCAAACATTTATCACTTCAAGAGAAGAATTTAATTTAGCTTGAAGATCCATTCTTCCTTGAACATCACTTTTATCAATGTCACTTTCTTATTTTGTTATAGAATTTCCAAAAAATACCACCAATGAATCTACCTCATGATCCCTGTAGTCCGCTAACTCTTCTGCCTTTGATTCACATAAACTTTTATCTTATTTTTAAATTAGATTCTTCTTTTCAAAAAATTATCTTAGCACTTTTCCTACCTTTATAATTGGATGAATTATTTTTCCATGGAAATTCATCATTGTCTTCATCATCATCTTCAAATATTTTTGGATACTTTGTTTTAAAATGTACAATATTTCCACATCGGAAGAATGCAGTTAGAAGTTTACCTTTGAAATTTTCTCTTCCTCTTTGAATATTTTAAGAGAAAAATGACATGAAATCATCCAAACTATATTTATCATGACTATCTTCAATAGAGAGATTCTTTATGGCCTTGAATGGAAATTATTTAGATTTACCCTTTTCTACTTCATCATTATCATCATTTCTCATTTCATTTGCTTTAAGGGTATTGTTCAATTTATCCAGTGTTAGCTCTTTTGGATCTTTATCTACCAATACTAAAACCTTCAAATTGAATCAAGGTGGAAGTTTCCTTAAGATACTCTTCACAATATTTACATCTTCCATGACTTCTCCATTACCCCACAAGTCTTACACAACAACATTTACCATATCGAATAATGTGTTAATAGACTCATTGGGGATCATTCGTAGATCCTCACACTTGTTACATAGAACCTGTATATTTTCTTCTCTCACTTTTGAGTCTCCCTCATAAATTTTGAACACTTGTTCCAACATAGAATGTGATGTTTTACATGACATAAACTTCATATAAATTGAATTTAATAGGGATCACTCTAAAGCATTGATCCCATTTTCATCAACATACAATTATCTTCTTTCAGCTTTTGAAAAAACACCACTGTTGATATCTACTGACATTCCTTGCATATCTTCTGTGAATAAATCCATTCGTAAGGATCAAAAGTAGTGTTGCATCCAATTCTTCCTTTTTTGAAAATTGTTACAATTAAATATCACAATTAATTTGTGATTTACAACCTCCATTTCTTTTATTAAGAGAGAATCAATTACTTTTAACATTTCCTTATGATACCCATTTTTATGTCCACTAGGTCAAATACCCCGAGAGGGGGGGGGGAATCAGGGTATGACAGATTAAAACTACTTCCCCTTAGAATATTTATTTATTAAAAAAACAAATGTATCTCTTTCTATTGTATCAATATATGAATAGAAATGAAATCATCCATAAGACACAATAATTTTTACTTGGTTCTCCCTCACTGGACTACGTCCAAGGAACAAACAATAGTGATGTGCCGATGATCCAAATCCACTAGAGATCACTACCAATTACAATGTTTGGGCTAGATATTATATTCCATGTCTCACTGACTTTAAAAGGTTTAGTTTCTTCTCACTCCATTACCATGGGTCACTCCCTATGTCTATTTCATTAGTTCATTTCTAGTTGGAAGGATCACCATCTTCCTTTTTCTTTGCACACATCTGTTTTAAGAGATCCACTCACTGTTTATGGACTTGTAGGTCCCTTCATTTACATGAAATAGATAATCCTAAATTGTTGGTAGATTATACAGTGATGTTCATTTTTTACTCATAGATGAATTCCAATTTTCTATGTATCATTAGGTTGTTGGAAATTTCTTTCGAAAACCATTTAAGTTTTTTTGTGAACCACCTGATTATTCCGTGAAATGTGTAGCGCATATGCTATGTGGAAAACCTCTTCTACATACTAATTCCAATTCTGCTACTGCATACCACCTCCACATACTACCTGCATGAACCTCTTTCATGTACCACCTCCATGTACTAGACTCACGAACCGCCTCCACGTACTGCTTTCACGTACCGCTTCCACATACTGCATTCATGTATCGCTTCAGGATACCACTTCAGTGTACAAATTTTTCTTCTATATAACTCCTTCTTCCATTTACTTATTCTTCCACATACCACTTACTTCCTTTTTAGACTATAATTCTATGTAAACACAATTTCAAAGAATCACTTCTATGAAATTCTTTATCCTTCATGGAATTCTTCCCCGCAAACCACCCTCGTACATAGCCAAATTCCCAGAGAAAAGATATTTTATTATGAAAATATATCTAAGTAATTATGGGATTAGCACTACTAATATAGGAAAATAGATCCACAAAATCCATTAATATTAGATTAATGTAATCTTTAATTTGGTATATCCTACACCATGCACCACTTCTCCCACGAACCAATATTCCCTATGCGGTCCATGTATTTCATTTATTCTGTTGCGATAGCATAAATCACCATATCATTTTTGAAACTATTCCATACAAGGATTTTTCAATAACTGCCTCATTTAATCAAATGAAAATCCATCCCATGTATTGCATGCTTTCCGCACACCACATGATGTTGTTGTAAATCATTTTCTCCCCACGAACCCTTCTGGTACACGTTTCATGCCTCATATTGTGTGACTCTCTTATTTTGTTGATTACCTTCACCATATGACATAACACCATTCATAGTCTACAAACTACCCTTCATGGTGTTCATACTATTCACTCATATGTGGAAATCCTTCCTTTTATAAAAATCAAACCCCTGATTTTGAGGCCCAAAAATTTAGAAAACATTGGAAATTATGCCACCATAAAGATTTTCTTTGGAAAACACCAACCATACTCATTTTTGGTCATCTAGATTTGTCGAAAAACACAAAAACACATAAAACCTACGGAGATGACACATTGAGGTAATTTTTTCCAATATTTTCCCTATAGAGTGGGTTGGGTTTATGGATGGTGGTAACTAAGAGGTCACATGAAGATCTTGTGGGTTTTGGTTTGGGATCAAGTTTGTTTTTATTTTTCTATATTGTTATGACAATGTTTTATTTGGATATGTTTATGTATTTATATCTACCAGTGATTAATAAATTATTCTTCTTAATATGAGTACTTTGTCTTTATTCATTTATTTCTTTTTATTACGGGCTAAATCATTCCTAATTTTATGATATTTGATGCCCTGCATTAGTTTCCAACCTATGGGGACCATGAATGCCTCTTTGGCCTTGTTGGGGGCTGAATCGACTGATATATTTAGGGTTAAATAGGGTTAGTTCATGATAAACCAGTATCATAGAACCCATTTTCTATTTCAAGACTCAATTAGACTAGATATAGGACTATCGAAACTCAAGAGGTAGGTATGAGAAGACCATCATGAACTCTTACTCATATAGATCCTTGAGTTACTAGGGTTACTCTGAGTCATGAGTCTATTATTTTGGATTCTTGAGGTTTTTGTGGTGGGTTCTTGTTTGGTTTGGGTGGTTTGGTTAATGATAATAGAAGTGAATTGGTGGTACATGGTGAGATTTCATGGAGTAATGACCCTTGTGGATCCCAAGTGCATAGTTTATGATACTTATAATGGTCAGTGTATGCCTTGCCAATGGTATTTTAAACTATGAGGTTGAGTTTTTTAATGGAAACTAGTTCCCAAATTTAAAATTTTCTGTGTCAGTTATGTTTTGGGTTTAATTTTGGTTGGTGAGAGTTTATTTTGGAATGAAAAAATGGTTTATGGAAAAAGGGTATTCAAAAAGAAAATGATTTTGGGTTATGGTTTTATTTTAAAAGTGTAATTTGGTGTTTGAGATTGATTAAAAATGTGTTTTTCTATTTTGGGAAGGTGGCCTTGGAGTAAGATGGTTTTGGAATATAGAATGGAAATAGTGAATTTTGAAAGAGGCTTTTGGATTTTTGGTTTAGGTGTTGCTTTGTTTGAGATTTTTTTTAACTTTAACCATGTTTTATGATATATTTTAGTTTGATTATTTTGACTTGAATGATCCCAAAGTTTTCTAATGAGTGTTTTCCAGTTTCTATCCCTTCCAAGAGTCCCAGTGGAGTGGTGTAGTAGAGCCCTTTTAAGTCATTACTAGTTTTTCATGGTGATCGAGGTCTGTTAAAGGTTGAAAAGTGACTTGAGAAAGTAGAATGTGCTTTTAAGTATTTGGGAGCTCCCAAATCCATGATGGTACATGCTATTCAATTTTTTTTGGAGGTTCTAGGTCTGGATCAGTGGAAGGTGATCATCCCACCATCATTTCAAGTTGTGATGTCATAGGAAGTCTTTAAGACTACTTTTATCTAATGTTATATTTTTAAAGAGGTGAAGGTGAAGAATATGATATAGCTCTTGGGTCTTCAGCAAGGTCAACTGATGATGAAGGCCAATGGTGATCACTTTAAGGATATGGTTTCTTTTTCTTTGCAGATAACATCAAAGGATCTGTTGAAATCAACTCTAATCATTTGGGGTCTTCATAAAAATATTTTGGTTCAATTTATCACATCTATTAATGTAATATTAGAGAAAATATTGGATAAGTAATCTCTATATATGTATGCTTCCAGAGGGTAGTCTGTAGCTATTTACAACATCTTTTTATTAGAATTTGTGAAGGTTCCCCATCTAGAGAAAATTGTGTGCGAGAAGAACATATTCCTAAGGAGTCACCTTTTCGGTTTCTTCTCTTTGTTTATCAAACCACCCACTCATGTATTTTCAATGTGGTTGGTTCATGCATTTCAATACATCATTCCATAATCCTACAAGGTTATCCAATGATTTGTTCATTTGGGTCACTTGGATAAGTTCTACAAGAAGTGTTTCCATAAGGGAAAGTATTTGTCGAAGGATCCCATCTCCAGACTTTGGGGAATAAGATTCATCAAGGAACCAGTGATCCATCCATAGGCCTTGAAGTGAATCTATTCACATAGGCATTAATTATTGGGTGTCTCATATTTGGCCCATATTTTTCCTCTAATATTAGAGTAGGGTGTAAGTTTCCCAATTGTGGTTACATTTATTTTGGAAGTTAATTATTGTTTTTAAACACTTGGTGACATCTTTTTGTTGTAGTTTTTTAGTTTTTATTTATGTTATAAACTTTTTGTGTTTATCCTATGTTCATTGATTTTTGTTTTGGGTTTTTCTCATTTTTCATAATCTCATGTCTCGTTGAAATGTTGAATCATGGTTAGGCTTGATGTTTGGTTTTAATTTCTTTTTTTGGGTGTCCTTCTATCAGATTCATTATTCTAGATAGTTTATAAATTGTGGGGAGACCCATCGTGGATATCATTGTGGTTTTCAATAGAGTTTTTCAGGTCTCACTTGTGGATTTGAATGTTCAAACCATGGTTCATGATTTTTTTAGCCTCATTCAGTTTCAACATATTGTTTTGTTCCTTATTTCTTGAGTGACTTTCTCGGGTCATAAATTTTTAATGGTGGGGATTATTTTCATACCCTAAGTTTTGTTTTGTTTTTTTCTTTTTATTTTTTTTATTTATGGCATGTTGATCTTGTTGGTTGAGGTTCATGTCAATTTTCTGATGATGTTTTTTCATATTAGAAGTTTCAAGTGATTGGTTTTCATTATTCATGGTTAGTATGCCCCGTTTGGGGAGAAACCATGTGGTTGGTTTAGGGAGAGGGAATTTCTAGTTCATTTTTTCTAGAATTATTGATCTTGTACACTTTTCTCACGATTTGGCCCAAATCGTATGAGGAAAAGGAGTAACCATGTGCCTAAACTGTGTGACTCTTTCAGGTTCTTAAAATTTTGAGTTTCCATCTTTTCTTAACTTTTTTGACCTTATATCGAGTTCCACCTCCCACACTCATCTTAAGAACATCATGGAGATCCCAAAACCCATCTCCCATGGATCTCCTTTAACCATTGAATCTCCTTCAAGGTTCTTATGTATGTTCTTCATGGTTTTGGGTCAATTTTATCCCCTTCTTCACTCCCTCTCTAGGTTTCTTGGTTCTTCTTGGATCAGTTCATTCATACCTAAACCCTAGTTTGAGGGTTGTCTTATGTGGGTTTATTTCCACAACGACAGGGTGTTTAGTTTGTATAATTGGTTTGGTTATTCCTTCCCCCAATGTTTTGTTTCATTCGCATATCGTTGAGGTTGGTGTTTGTATCCATTTCCTTCTTGGAACATTCCATTTAATGCTTGGTCTTTTCAAATTAATATCTATTTTTTCTATGATTTGGATGTGTTCGTATGATTTATTATAGTGCTTATATGTTGATAATTTGGAGGAAATGGATTATTCAAAGGTTTTTAAAAATATAAAAATATATATATTTGTGTGTGTGTGTGTGTGTGATCTGATCTGGTTAAGAGACACATTTGGTTATTCTAGTCGAAGGAAATATCGGTTGATCTGATATGTTCGGGTGACCAGTTCATCACTATAAAGATATCTAAGAGTGGGGAGCGTGTGTTGGTTTCCTTCATGTATGGAAGCTGCGACGCCCATGGTCATGAACTATTGTGGTAAGATCTTAGTTCCTTTGATCCGGGGGACTCTCTGTGGATCGTGGGAGGTGATTTGAATGTCATAGCTGATCCTATGAAAAAGAAGGGTAGAGGGGAATTCCCCAGGAGGGCCAGCTTTGATTTCAGTCGATTCATGGCTGAGAGTGGTTTAATAGACTTAGGCTTCTCTAGTGACCCCTTCACGTGGTTTAATAACCAGAAAGGATGAATAAGGTGCCAGATTCGGCTTGATCGTGGCCTTGGAAACATCAATGTTATTTACAAATTTCCCAACTCCAAAGTCAAGCACCTTGTCTGTGGTATTTCAGACCACTCTCCACTATTGGTTTCTCTGTCCCCCCAGGTTGGAGTCTTTGGAGGGTTTCAGGTACTACCACTACTGGACCAGCAACCATGGCTAAAAATAGATCATCAGTGAGCTATGGGGGGAAACGACGTAGGGGAATTTGTTGGTTGTGGTCCATAACAAGCTATGTCAGCTGAAATTTGGGTTGAAAGCAAGGTCCAAGGATCTCCCTCTCCATGACCAAAACATGGAGGCAATGAGACTGATATTAAGATTCTGAAACCTAGTTTGGAAGAGAGCTGGAGAGACATGCTATTCGAGGAGCTCTCTACCAGAAAGAACATATAGGAAGAGATGATTCTCAAGCAAGAACGTGTGGCCCAAAAAAGATACAGGATAAAGTGGTTGCACGAGGGTTATAAGAATCATCCTTATTCCATTACTTATGGAAGGAAATAAAGCACCCATTTAAACCAAACATTCTTCTCAAATATGGGGTATACATAGATGATTGAGACATGGTGGGAACCGAGGCACATTCGTTCTTCATGGATCTCATGGCTGGCCCCAACCCAAGGATGGACATGGGGTATCCAAGTGGTAATACGACCATTTGGGAGGCATTGGTCAAATATTTCTCTAACAAGGACAACAATTGACTTGAAAGGATCCATAACAAGGATGAAATTCACTTGGACATGATCAACCTCAATCTAGAGAGCGCCACTGGCCCTGATGGCTTCCCTGGATCCTTTTATAGGGATTTATGAGAGGTGGTAAAGGATAATATCACTACTGTTGTTCAGGATTTATTTTGGGGTGGTAGCCTCTTGAGGGTTGCTTGTGCCACAATCTTAGTACTCATACCAAAGTTTAGAGATCCCTCCTCTCTATCACACTATAGACCAGTGAGTATGTGTAATTTTTCCTACAAGATCCTAGCCAGTATCATCAATTTGAGGTTGTAAAAACTCCTTCCTCAGTGGAATTCTATTGAACAACCTGGGTTTGTTAAGGGACAGTCAATACAAGGGGCTATTGGCACGGCCCAGGAACATATGAGAGATATTAACGTAAATATTCATGGCTCGAACATGGCCATAAAATTGGTTATGAATAAGGCATGTTATAGAATAGAGTGGGGATTCATAAAAAAGGTTTTTTCAGCAATGGGCCTCTCTCATAAGGCCTCAGATATAATTTTCAGTTGTTTCATATCCTCCAAGATTGCTATTTCCTTCATGGTAAATACTCATGGATTTTTCAAGGCCACCCGAGGGCTTTGGAAGGGAGACCCAATCTCGTCCATCATCTTCATTCTTTTTCAGGACACGCTTAGTCGCCTCATTAACAGGGGTTTATTCAATGGTGAATTACTCCATTATCAGAAAAAGTTGAACCTCCCTCAAATTTCCAATTTGATGTTCATAGATGACACTTTAATTTTCATTAAAGGTGGAAGGCGGTTTATTAATGGAATTAAGAAATTTCTTGAGGAATATTGTTACTGGAGTGGGCAGGTTATCAATAAAGATAAAAGTAACATTTATATCTCCAATAAGTGTATACCTAGTAGGGATTATTTTCTTTTCTGTAGGATTGACATGCACAGTGGGTCCTTTCCCATGGATTACCTTGGAACCCCAATTTCATCAGGGAGACTCATGATCCAAGACTTTGATCATTTTTTGAGTAAGATCATAGAGAGGGTCCTTAACTGGAAGAATCATTTTCTTTCTTTCGAGGGGCGGATCACCTTGGTTGACAGTGTACTGGCGACCATCCCCATTAATGAAATTCCCTCCACTGCTGTGTCAAAAGGAGTCATTAGGACTGTTGATAAGCTCTTGGCCCGCTTTGTGTTGGATACTCTTTCTGAGGGGAAGTTTCATTGGGTTTTGTGGGAAAAAATGGAAAATCCAATTGATGAGGGGGGGAGTTGATGTGAGGATCCTTGATTACACATTGTACTGTAAGCATGCCAAGCTGGAATTGGAAGTTATCGAAGGAAAAACCCTATGGGGGAAGTCCATGTCTTAAAGCTGGGTGGTGGATGAGGAGTACACTGGCAGTAATGCATCCTCGTTCTAGTCCAGAGTTTTTCCTCTCATCAACACCCTAAAACAGAACTCCCGCTGGGTTTTGGGGGCATTAAATATTCTATTCTGGAGGCATAATTTAGTGGGCTTTGTTGTGGACTTTCCAGGTTTCCTGGTTCCCTTGATAACCTTAAAAGAATCCAGGCGCCACCCATCATTTACCTAGAATGTGCTGGACACAAAAAAACATGAGCTCCTTGATTCAATTGGTATTAACACAGACCCAGACACATGCATTTTCACTGGTTCCTCCTCAGGGCGCTTCTCTACCAAGGATTATTATAGGCTCTCAGCTTTACAGGGCCCTCACGATACCTGGAACACCACTTTTAGTGCAAGAAGATCCATTCCAAATATAATTTCTTGACATGGAGATTCAAAAACATTGCAGTGGCTAAGGATGAGTTGGTCAAAAAGGTAGGTATCGGTCTAGACTCCAGATGTCATTGTTGTCGCAGCCAACGTGAAGAGAGCACGATCCACCTATTCTTTGAGAGTGAGTGGTCACACATTGTCTGGTATTTTTATGGATCCTTCGGGGTGTTATCCTCAAGTTTGGAAGGTGATGTCCCCATCCTGTACAAGTGGTTCCAGGGGATGAATTGTTTGGACATGGAAAGGATGGCACGATCTCTCATTTTCAGTGCAGGGTGTTGGAGCATGTGTCATTCTAGGAACCAATCCCACTTCAAAGACGCCACTCATACGGCAAGGTCCATGATAGTGAGCATGAAAAATTTTCTACTCGACCTGGTCACGCTCATCCAAAACTGGTGGGAGGCTCCCTCGGTGAAGTTGTTGTAGGTAAGTGCTCCTCCGGTTAATCCTCCCTACAACAGGCCATAAGGGCAACTGATATGTCAGGGCCCTCCGGCCTCGGGCTACAAGCTCAACACGGATGGTTCTTTCCTGCTGTGAGATATGAGAGGAGGGGGTGTGGTTTAAGACATGTGTGGAAGTTTTGTGCTGGAGTTCACTACTTTTTATGTTAAAGGCTCCCCACTTCATAAAGAGGCCAAATCACTGCTTACTGTACGGTCCCTTTGCGAACATAGGGAAGTTGTGATCACTCAAGTGATGAATGATTCTTTAATTATTCACAATAATTTGAATGGAAAAGGTCATAAACCTTGGTCAATATCCTGTACGGTTAAAAAAGGCCACACCCTCCTCCACAATTCCAGCATGACCCACACATGGTGGGAGGGGAACAGAGTTTTAGATCATCTGGCATCAATAGCGAGCACGGGCTCTAACATAACTTTCCTCCCTTCGATCAATTTCATGAAACTCGAGAGGTTTAATTTGATAAGAGGAGACACTCTCAGTTTACATTTATTTATACCCCCTCATTACTGTGTCCCTTGTTGCTTGTCTCTTATTTTACATATTCTTTTTTTGTTCCCTTTTTCTTCCTAAATAAAAAATTTGATGATTATGATGTGTGTGTGTGTGTCTCTAAACAAGGTGTTTAATAAAATTCCAATTAGTCTTCTAAAATGAATTTGAGTACTTTGGGATTGTGTTTGTTCTTGGTTGGGTTTCAATGATATGTTTTTCTTGTGAATTGGGATTTGTTTGGGTTGTGATGCCTATGTATGGTTTAGTTCTCTTGTGTGGGTCATTATGATTGGTTGTAAGGCTAGTGGGGATTTTTCAATTGAAACCTTGGTTTTTTATGGGTTTCCATATATATATATATTTTGATTTGAGAATATCCATATTTTTAGAGGGTACACATAAATATAGGCACACACATATTTAAAGACAATTCCTTAAAAATTTCCATCTTGAAATAAGTTTTCAAAACACTATTCTTCTATCTCCTTCTTCCCTCTCCTGCATCTCCAAAATTTCTTTCCAAAAACCCCTTTATTTTCTAGATGGATTATTTGATTCCAAATAACATCAAATGTGGTTCCTAATTGATTTTTTCTAAATATTGTACTATTTGGCACTTTGTGATGTTATTTTGTAACTAAATGACATAAAAGGCCCATTTGGAACCTTCCGAGAATGAACTGTGTTTTTATCTATGTTTTAGTATTGGGTTTTGAAAGAAAGGTATTTTCATTAGAAATGGTTTTGGATTTGTTAATATTAAGGCCCAATTGGTAATTATTGATGGTTTTGGAAATTTTTTGTAAGTTCACATTACGTATATGCCCAATTGGTGATTTTAAAGGTTCTATATATAGAGATCACCCCTATGTTCGTCCTTTTTATGGGATGGCCATCACATAGTTAGTGTCTGGGATTGGGAAAAAAATGAATTGTAGTATATGTGAGTAATATTCAAAGTCAATCATGTGATTACCTCCTCATTATAATTTATACTATTATCATGGGATTCTAATATATCATCTAGATTATTGAGTGACAATTTCTTTCTAGCCCTAATTAGACAGATTGGAACTCCCTCGAAAGTGGATAAGAATTATGGGAATTTCCACTAGTGAGACTAGTTTTGAGCATATAGGTTGGTTATTTAATGTGGATTTTCCCCATAAGACAATAGGTGGGTCCAAACCAAGTTCATATAGGGATTGATTTTTGGGATTTTTAAGAAGTCTCAAGATTACAAATCTATATCTTCCTATTTCATTGAAAATCATTTTTGTTTCTTGGCCTTCTAGTGTTTTTCTGCTTACACCTCTACTTTTCCCTTTTATTTTTGACTTCATTTTCATTTCCCTACTACTATACTTATTCTTTATTTCATTACATTCATTCATTATTTGTTTTTTGTTTCCTTCCTGTAATTAGGGTCATCAAATTAGGTTTAAAAAGGGGAATGGGATTCAATATTTAAATGATAAACACATTTTTCATATATGTATTAAAAAATATAATTTATGGAATGTTTTGGGAAAGTACATATATGGATTACGTGGTTCTTACCCACTGAGTTATTTTATGCTCACACCCAACTTGTGAGACTTGTCTTCGGTAGATCAAAGCTATTTTTAAGGTTCATCTTTGTTCAGGTTTTCCTGTGGAGTGGGTTGTTTTTGCTTATTGTGGTGACCAAGAGGTCACATGATGATCGTGTCGGTTCCATTTTGGGTTATGTTTTATTTTTAGTTTTATGTTTTGTATCACTACTATTTTATTTTGATCTATTTTGGTATTTACCTCATTTAGTGATTTATAGATTTATAATTTTATGAAATGTACTATGTATTTATTCATTTATTTCCATTAATTATGATATAAAACATTCCCATGTGAATGATCTTTGATTCATGGAATTAGTTGCTAACCCAGGAGGATCGACAATGCCTCTTGGTCCTTATCGTGGACTAACTCTGGTGACCTGTTCGGGGTTAACCCAGGTTGGCTTGTGACATCTCTATTGACACTACTTATAAAATAAATAATATTCTTATAATTAATATAATAATATAAAGGGGGTGTTTTATAAATTCAATTTATATATAAATATATAAACTCAATGAAAAACTAACATAAATATTGAATGTGGTTATCAAGAAAGTAAAAAAGGACGATAAAGGATGCCATTCATGGTAATTCATAGTGATGAAAACATTGTTATATAAAAAAAATCTTAATATTCTATTCAATGTGGTGGTAAAGACCTATCACACCACACCCTCATGTTTGAATGATTAATATCCCATACTGAGAACTATTCATGTAGGATAATACTCATCCACATTAACACCCAAATCAAACTCTACCATATATATGACTTAAATATTAGGAAGTGAATATTTTTAAATAAGGAAAATGAAAATGAATTATAAAGAAAAGGAAAAAATAATTAACCTAATTAGTTTAATTTTCACTAAATTATTATAATATAATATACATAAATCATTGGATCATATAAAACACAAACATCACAACATCACTTTATTGAATAAGTAATAATGTTAGTTCTCCATTTTTATGGAGTTAAAAAGGTCATGGTAAAATAAAACAAAAGATATAGATTGAAAATGGGTAAATATACTAGAATTTAAAGACCACAAATTTTCTACTACAAATAGATAACTAAAATTTACCACTCTTGGAAATAGAGAGGAGATAATTGTTTATAGTAAAAAATGTGTCTATATTTCCCACTAATTTTTAACTTTAGCTTATTTTTTGAATAGTAAATTGCCAAATAAATTAAATTGGTATTATTTAAAGATGTTAATATGTTTATTTAATATCCACCAACCAAATCCAATCTTTATATGATAAGTGTTCCCATGTTAAATATTTTTTTACTCTAGAAAATATTTTATATTGAAGAGACTATTTGAATTCCTCTAATTTTATTAATGAATGAGATTATATAATAAATGAATTATTCCATGAAAGGTAATATTCATGAAAAACCATGTGTCTAACATATATTAAAACAAAAATCAAAAAAAATTATTTTTAATCTCAATATATGAATCATTTATTGATAGGTGGAACTTCAAAAAGTGTTTCTAAACTGCATAAGTAATTTGGGCCTCATAATGTTCTAATTATCTCTTATACCATTTGAGATATTTTAATCCTAATACCAATAGAATAATAAACATTATCAATTTAGTTTAGTATAGAAAATGTGATGTCTAAAATAAAAAAGTGATAAAAATGGTTTAAAACTAGGCTCTTTTCACAATTAAGTTCAATTTGTTACTGAAACTTAAAAATGTAACAATTTCCTATAAAATAAAAATTAGATGGATTAAAACATTTACTTACAAAATAAAATATGTTAAATTATGATATTCATCACTCCCTAACAGTTAATAACTTCAATCTTAGGAAATAATTAAATGTTCAAACTAATCCACACCGAAATCAAAAGTGAAAAGATTTCCAAGATCATTATAAAAATAAAATTCCACCATATCTCATATTTGAATAAAATACCCTTTCATATAAATATATAATATTTAAATTCATTCAATCCCCAAAATCTGTCCATACTCTAATCACAACTTACCACACATGGAAGTTTATGTGACTCTCTACTCAAGAAAAATTAAATATAGTGTTATGCTCAAACATTTAAAAGTCATGAGTCAGCATTGGCTTTTGAAAATTATCATCACCACACACAACAATACATACAATTATTTTTAAATCATGAGGAAATTTTTTAGGTGATTTTGATAGATAAGTGTTGGTGGGTAAAACTTTTAAAATTTTAATGTCAAAAAGACGATGTTAAAATATTAAATAAAATCTCATGACTTTTCAGGTGAAATAAATATAATGATCCTAAATAAATTCCCATTATAAATATATACAAAACAAAAAATTTTATGAAATTATCATTGAGTGAAAAGGTGGATTTAATGAAAGAACTCATCATAATTCTCAATTTTTTGTTTTTTTGTGGTGTTTTTTTATTTTTTCTTCCTAGAGGATGAGATAAAAATTTAATAAAATGTATAAATAATAATTGATTCTCTTTAATTTTGTTAGGTACATGATTCAAAAAAGTAAGAATAATGAAAATTTTAATTTCGTAATCATTTTTTTCTTTTTATATTTTTTTCATTTTTCTAATTTTTCCCATTTTTTGAAAACTAGATGATACAAATAAAGCTCAGTGAAATAATTACACATTAACATTTATATCTCTCTCTATATACTTATAAAAATAATTAAACATACCTCACTCACCCTAGAATGAGATAAATCCCAAATAAGACATGAAAAAGGCACTTCCCCCACACTCAAACTTAAAATAATCATTAAAAATCTTAAGAGTGTCGGTAGCTATGGTAAAATTTCTTGTATTGTGGATTAAACCATTTAATAAATTCATGGATTATAAGGGATAAAAAAATTTAAATGTATGTTTAGGGCCAAAGTTAAATATATTTCCTGCTAAATAAGTTACTCAATCATATGAAAAAAAATTATGAACTCTCATTCATTGAATGAGAAAATCACAATCTATAATTCACACACCAAATATATGTTTCTATAAAAAAAGGTGTGGGTATTAGGAAGGACGTATGAAAATAAAACTGAATACCTCAAAGTTTAATAAAAATATTTTATTTATTGTTTCATGGTAATTTATTATAAAAGATGATCAACCTCAAAAAAAATCAAAATCTATTTCTAGGAAAAAAAATTCACATCAATAATAATATAAAATCCATTTCATCAAATATCAATAACATCCTCTAAAAATAAATTCAAATGTAAAACCAGATATTGATATTTTATTGAATGTTAATGTTCTTAAAAATGAAAAATGATAATGAAAAACTCAAAAACTTATAAGTACGATGACACTCCCAGCTCACTTGAATTAAACAACAACTAATTTAAACTCAACAAAATTAAAAATAATTGAAAAAATCAAAGATAAGGAAAGACAGAACCAAAGTTTATTTTCCAGTGGAACCCAAGAGTTAAGATCCTATATTATAATATATTAAAACTACAATAATGAAATATATAAATAAAACATAATAAAAATAAATAAATATAAATAGAAAAGGAAAAAAAGGATAAACCATGGTTTAGGCCCCCAGAGTGGGTGCTTTAATTTTATTTCCCCTAGTCAGATAGTGGTTGTTGGACATCCCAATATGTAGGTGGATGTGTTTTTGTGATATGAACCAAAAATAATTATTTAAAAAAAATCATAAGTGTATTCTAATATTAGGAACCCCCAATGAAAGTAATAAATTTCTCAATCCCCAAAAGAGTAGAAAGAGAGAATTTGAGGTGGAGAGGGGGAGTGAAAATAATGTAGGGGTGCTCCATGTTTCTTTTTGCTATAGGAGTGGATCAAAATGGTGGAGAAAATAGAAGAGCATGACATGGATTTTAATATAATATAGGATAAACTATATAGTTTTAAATTATTTCTAGTTATGTACCACCATCCTCATATGAACCAGTGTACCGCTCAACTGGATCCCCCATTCATTCCTCAAAATAATCGGCTTCTTCATCTTCTTATTCATCCTCTATGAAAATAAATGTGTTAATTGAATATGAAAAACCATATTATTAGGATATAATATAGAATTTAGAATTAATAAAATTAAAAATAAAAGAGTTAAAGAAAATATTATCTCTATTAATTGATCCAAATTAAAAAAAATCCTTTGATTTGTGCCAGTTGGGGTAGTTTTCTTGTGGATGGATACAGATATAAAATATTCTCTAAATTTTCTTAAAATTAAATTATATCATTATTTTACTCTTTTATATCCAAATATCAGTATAAAATTGATAATTTTTTATTGTTAATTATAGAATAATAACATACCTTTTTAGATTATATAAAACAGGACCTGTGTTCTTTCAAATCATGTTGATCTAACAAAACTACATTAGTTGTCATGCCCTCATTAAGAAACTTTTTATGAAATGGTTGAGAGAGGATGAATGTATATTTATAAAATCCCAAAATTCCTCAATTTCTTCAACCATGAATTTAGGTGGAACAATATTTACATCTTCTTTAATTTATTATCATTTCCCTTTTATCCTTAAATATTTGATCTCATTTTGAGAATTATAAAGGATCTCCATTTTTTCAATTGAACCACCGATAAAAATAACTACGACATTAGAGTCTACATTGAATATAACCTTATTAAAAAACCACCATCAGGAGAAGAATATGAATAATCATTGAAATGACCCCTCTTATCCTATAAAATGAATGGTATAAAAAGAATTATTTTTATTTTTTGAAATTTATTATTTATTATTGTGTTTTTTATGAGAAAAAGTGTGTGAAAACTATTAGACTCTATAAAAATGGGGCAAAATTGAAGTGTGTGTATTTTTATGGATCCGTTATAAATAATCAATTTCTTTAATAATATAATATAGTGTAATACCTAGGGAAGATATCAAAGATGATTCTTACACACTCACTACGTATCTATTTTCACTATTTATAAACTAACTAACATATATCTAAATAATACACTAATATAAAGGGATTGTTTTTGAAATGCAATTGATGTATAAATTGATAAATTATATGTGTAACTAACAGGAATACATGATGACATTAACAATGAAAAACAAATAAGATAAGGGATGGTTTTTTGGGAGTTCGCAGTGATCCCGTCATTATTTTATAAAAATAATCTAAATATTCACTTTGATGTGGTGATAAAGGAATATAACACCAAAAAATCCTATTTTAATGATTATTTTATCACACTGGAAACTCTATATGTATGATAATACACTTCCACATCAACTCCTAATTTAAGCTCTCTTAAGTGGAAATAATATTTTTGAATAATAAAGAAGAAATTGAACGATAGGTTAAAAAGGAAAAAAATAACCATAATCAGATTAAAAAAATTGAATTACAATAGTAGAATTAAGACATAACATTTAAGAATAAAAAATAAAACATAACCACTTATATTTGTAATATAAGAAATGAGTTTGGTTATCTATTTCAATGGAGTTAAGAAGGGCATGATAGAAGAACGTAAATGATAAAATAAAGAGAGAGAGAAGAACAATACTAATATATATAGAAAACATTTAAATTAACTATAAAATAAAAATGAAAACATGTCAATAATAAATGGATAACTAAAATCAAACAAAATTTGAAATGGAGAGGTCATTCATTTTTATAGGCAAAAGGGTGTTGAGATTTCCCACTAATTTTGATCTTTTAATTTTGGAATGTTTTTAGAATAGTAAATGATCAAATAAATAGAATTGGTTTTCTTGAATGTTTCTTGGCTGTATATTTTGTATACAACCTTTAAATATTAGATTTATATAACATGTGTAGCCCAGGTAATGATTTTTTTACTTTGAATAAGATTTATGGATAAAGAGGTTGTTTGGATTCCTCTATTTTATACATACATCGAATACCATAATGAAAATATTATTCCATGAAATTTAATGTGCATATATGAATCTAATTTCATTGCCTATTAAAACTAAAATAACCTCAATGTATGTTTTTTTAGATATAGATATACCTCATTTCTTGAGAGGTGGTCAATTATGTCCACCAAAGGAGTTTCCAAGTTGTACGGATTATTTGGTCCTAATAAAGATCAAATTAGATCTTTATTCAGAAGATATAATTGAATCCCAATAACCATATCATAATAAATATATAAATTTCTCAATTTATAAATATATAAATAAATTTATGCAAAAAATAAGAAATTGATAAAAAAAGTGTTAAAAATTACAAATTAGGTCATTTTAATAATTAAGATAAATTTATTAGGAAAAAATAAACATATTACAATTGATCATAAAGTAAAACATTGGTGGAAATGAAAAAAACTAATAAAAAATAAAATATATGAAATTATTATATTCAAAATTCCCACAAACCTAGAATTCCACTCTTGGAAAATAATCAGATTATTCAAATCAAAATCCACACCAAAATCAAATGAGAGAAAATTTCCGAGATCATTTCCCAAATAAAATTATATCATGTATCAACTCTGAAAAAAATACCCTTCCATTTCTATCTCAAATTTAAATTCATCAAATCTCAAAAATTGAACCATCTCATAATTATAAAATACCTCATATGGAATTTTATGTCACTATTTTCTCAAGAGAAATTAAATTTAGAGTTATACTAAAAATTTTAAAATTCACATGTCACCATAGAATTTTGAAAATTCTCATCTCTCCATAAAATGAGACAAAAATGTGTTTTCATTTTTGAGTAAATTTTCAAGGTGATTTCGGTGGATAAGGTTTGGTGGACAAAAGTATTTAAAAATTTATGTTTGAAAAGTGGATTCTAAACTCTTAAATAAAAGCACAAGAATATTCAAGTTAAATAAAAATGATAATTGTCACTCAATTAACCTTAAAAATATACACCAAACCCCATTTTTGTGACATGTTACATGAGTGAAAAAGTGAATTCAATGAAATAATTCATCTTAATTCATCCTTTTATTACATTTTTTAGTTTTTATTCATTTTTTTCATCGTGGATGAGATGAAAATTGAATAAAAAATATGGATGATAATATATTCCCTTTATTTTTCAATGTTACATGAGTAATAAAAGTAATCATAATGAAAAATTAAATCTCATCTCTCTTTTTTTACTTTTTCTACATATTTTTTCATTTTTCATTTTTTTTCATTTTTTGGAGTACCAAATAATTCAAAGAATACAGACATAGATAATAGCTCATTAACAATTCTCCCTATCATTTTCTCTACTACCCAAAATTATGGAACACAACTCACACACCCCAAAATAGGATATATCCTAGATAAAACACATGAAAGGCCCTTCCCCCACACTCAAACACGAAATACCCTTGAAAAAATATTAAGAGTGCAGATACATAAGGGGAAATTGGCTTGTAATGTGGCTTAAATGTATAAGTTAATTCATGTATTCTAAGGTATAAAAAAGTATAAATGTAATGGTAGGTATTATGATAAATATTTTTTTTCAAACAAGTTCCTTAAACATATTAAAAACATTTTATGAACTATATATATTTTAAATAGAAGAATAATAATTTCGGGTTCACACACCAAATCTATGTTTCCCTTAAGAAAGTGTGGGTTTTATGAAGAATATGAAAAACTTATTTATAATAAATAATATGTTATAAAAAAAATCTGATTCAATATTTTATGTGAATGAATTTAAATGAATTATCACACTCATAAAAATGATTGAGAATAAAATTCAAGAACAAAAATATCACATCCACAATAATTGGAAATCCATTTCTTCAAAAATCAATAAAATCATTTAAAAAATCAATTCAAGTGTGAAATATGATAATGAATATTAATTTAAGTTGAATTTTCTTAAAAAGGGAAAAAATGAAAAACAAAAATAGACAAAAAAATTATATTATGGTTGAAACTCCCCCACACATAATATTAATTACGTATGATTTAAGCTCAACAAAATAAAAAAGATAAGGGAAAATCAATGAAAAGTAAATGCCAAACCTGAGTTTCTTCTTTAGTGGTAGCTTTGAGATAAGTTCTTATATTATACAACTCTAAAAATTTAATAAAATAATTAAAAGTAAAAACATGTAGAAAATAAATAAATAAAAAGGAAACAATAAAAGAGGATAATACGTGGTTCAGACCCCAATATGGGTGTTGTATTTTTATAGCCCCTTATTAGGCAGTTGTGGCCCATCATCACCCGTTTTATGGTGGATGAGTTTTGTTTTATATTAACCAAAAAATGTGACACATAAGTGGATTTAAGTAGTGGGAAACCCAATGAGAATAAAAAATATTCCAACTCATAGAATAGAATAAATAGATAATTTTAGGTGTTGTTGGGGTCAAAAATGAATGTAGGTGAGATACCTATTTCATTCAGTTGGGGGAGTAGTGTCCAATGAGGGTTTAAGTATTATAAAATGATGTTTATTTTATTATATATTAGGTTTATCAATTTTTTCTTCAATTATTTCTATTTTTGTACCGCCATTCTTATATGCACCAGTGTACAAAAAATTTGATCCAATATTATTTAATCAAAATATGTCTCGTATTCATCTTCTTTTTCATCCTCCAAGGTAGTCCATGTGTTAAATTAATATAAAAAATATTATAATTTTTAAATAATAGTAAATTCAGTATAAATAACATAAAAAAATAGTGTTGATGAAAATATTGTATTCCTTCATTGGTACATATTCAATTTCTTCATATTTTCTCAATGCTAGTTAGAGTAGGTTTATTATGGATTAAGGAAAGTAGTCAATTTTCTCTAAAGTTTATTCAAACTACATTTCCTAGGTATTATCTTTATTCAATTATAGTTAAATAGATAGTGGTTCTTGTTTTTACTTGTTAAATATGGGAGATTCACATTCCTTTATAGCTTCTATAAAATTTAACAAATATTATTTCAAATCATACTGATCTCATACAATTGTATTAGGTAAAATGTGTTATTTAGGAACCTTTTCAATAAATGGTTAAGTAAGGTCAAATTTATCTTCAAGTAACTCCCTCGTGTACTCCTTAGGTTCAAAAACTATATAAGTAGGTGAAAAAGCTTTACTTATTCAATTTGTTGTTGTTTTTAATCCAACTTTAAATCATGGATCTCATTCTGAGTAGTGAAAATAACATCCGTTTTTTCATTCAATTAATTAATGAAAAAAAATTACTCATATATTATAATATTCATTGAATTTTATATTTTAATAAAAATTCTCCATTATTCCCATTATATGAATATTCATTGAAATAATCAATCTTATCCTATGAAATTAAAGATATGAAACAATGTTTTCTAATAGTTAAGGATTAATCCATGGTTTATTTGGGTATAGGGGATACATTACAAAGAAAATCATGCAACATAAAATGAACTTATGTATTTGGAGAGACTCTAAATCGAGACCTCATCGAGACCCATTGGGATAGCTACTATTTAGCTTCATCCTGGGGGCATCAATTTTTTTTTTCAGTTTTTAAAATTTCTTTATTTTTATGAAACAATGAGTGTGAAATATCCTGGTAACCCTAGATAAACTTCCAAATTTATGAATTTTTATTTATCATTGAACTCCAAATAACATTTTATTTACTTAAGAATAAAATATTGTGAAATCCATATGGTTGATCTCAAGGAGGATGCACACACACACACTACCTCTCTATTGTCACTATTTATAAACAAACTAATATAATTCTAAATAATATACTAATTTAATCATTGTTTTTTATAAATTACATTTAAATATAAATATATAAATTCAATGGAAAACTAACATGAAAAATTAATAATGTTATTAAGAAACAATGAAATATGATTTGGTATGTCGTTATTAGGAGTTCATAGTGATGCAGTCATTTCTATATAAAAATAATTTAAATACTCTATTCAATGTGTTGATCAAGACCTATCACACGACAGACTCTTATTTAAATTATTATTACCCAACACTAATAAATCTATATGTAGGATAATACTCTTCCACATCAAAACCTCTGCTAAACTCCACTGTATGAATGACATAAATATTAAATTGAATGGGTATTTTTTAATGAAGAATTTGAAAAATGATATGTAAAAGGGGGAAAATGATCACCATAATCATTTTAACCAACACTAAATTTGTAAAATATAATAACAACAAAACATTTAATTATAGAAAACATAAAAATCACTACCTCCCTCCCCTAAAAAAGAAATGAAGTTAGTTATCTATTTTAATGGAGTTGAGTAGGGAACAGTGGAAGAACGCAAAATTTAAAATGAAAGGAAAGAATAAGAATACTAATATATATAATATATATACAATTTTTCTAAAGAATCAAAACCACAACTTATCTACTACAAATGGATAATGTAAATGACCAACTCATTAAAGTTAATAGTAGAAACATTTTTATAGGCAAAAGGGTGGATAGATTTCCCTATAATTTTGACATCTTAATTATGGTACCTTTTTTAAATAATATATAGATGTATAATTGAATGTGGTATTCTTAAAATTTTTTCTAATACATATTTCTAATTCACAATCCAAATATTGTCATATTTCTTTATGTTTTATCATACTTTAATATTTCTTTACATTAGAAAATATTTCTAGGAAAAGAGACTATTTGGAGCCCTTTAATTTAACACATGCATAAGATTCATTAATGAACTAATTTTAATATGAAATTAAATGTGCATTCACACATAATATTTCGCTATTTATACCAACTATAATGATCTAAATTATAGTTTATTTATCTAAATATGTGACTCATTTATTGATAGGTGATCAATTGATTCTGCTAAAAAAAGTTTCCATATCCCATAAATTATTTGGGCCTCATAAAGCACTAATAAAATCTTGGTCTAGTTGAGATTATTATAAACCAATACCCATAGAATCCTAAAAATAATAATTTCTCTATTTATATGATTTCAAAAATTGTTATGGTCTAAATAAAAAAAGTGACTATAAAAGATAAAAATAAAAACATAGTCCATTTTAACAATTAATATTAATTTTTTATTAAAAATGTGACAATTTCCCATTAAATAACACATTGGTGGGATGAAATATATATATATATATATATATTAAAATTCATGATTCAATTATTGGAACTAATTCTTTTCCAATTTATATTTGTTTAATATTATTTTATAATTTTCCATCTTGATTTTATGGTATATGTAATTTTACAAATGATCAATATATATGTGTGTTTCATATGTAAATAAATATGCTAGATGTATCTATTAATGATCTGTAAGTGATGTGAATCTAAGAGTATGAACATATTTTATAAAATTTTTTTTTTCTTTTATGTTAATTCTATAAATGAAAAATAATATAATTATTAACGATCTATAATAAAAGTGAAAAAAATTGACACATTAAAATTTATTTATTAAAAAAACACTTTAAATTTTATAAAATTAACCATTACTTTTAAATCATAACTAATCCAATACACAATTATCTTCGTGTTTTATTTAATGGGATATTTATCAAAGATTGGTATGCTCTTAAATCTACACACATTATACTTTTCTAGTTTAAACACTAGTCATACTTGCATGCTCTACCAACTTCCCATAATTACATTTACCTTTCAGTCTTTTTATATTGACCATTAGGGATAGTATATTTGAGTTGTAATGAAAAACACATTTGCTAGCATGAAATTATGAATCAATATATTTCAATACTCTAAAATTATACATATATGTATCCCATTACATGTATGACTACAATAAAATGACTCTTGGCCCAATAGTGAAGAGAAAATTGTCCCATAGATCCCACCTCTAATAGGATCCATGATGTTGGATAACACCAAGGGTGTAAAAAACAAAACATGGGACACATTTCACTATATAAACACATTAATGTTAATTGAATCCATGAATAAACACCAACTACATAAAAAAGTTCAAAAATAATAATCCAAACAATGATATAAATATGCATGTAATATTTTAAAGAGAAAACATCTCTAGGGGAAATACCAAAATAAAATAGTTCATATGTAAGAGATTCCAACACCAACTAAAATACATGTCACGGGTTTGTAATTTCTATCCTAGTCACAAAATATATCCTAAAAATATGTAAAAATAGCATATATAAGTAGTAGTGAGAATAAAACAACACTTAGTAGGCTTATCATGAGAAACTCTCTTTCTAATGTGGGAGATGCATAATAATGTCTCGTTGAACATGTAGAACAACTAAATTATTACCTATACTAGGTTAACTATAACCCATATAACCATTGATAACTCCCTAAATCCATAAAAACTATAATAACATAATAATTTTGAAAATATATGGAGATAATGTTACATGAACCAACTTTAAAACAAATGAAGTCACCCCATGCCCTAACAACATAAGTTTTGATGCTCACATACCTTCCATAGTCACCTATAAAAACAATATACCATATTTTAATCTACATAACACATACAAAAACTATATACTAAATAATAGAACCAAAAACTATGTACCACAGCCACATAACACATACCATATATCATAAATTCACATCTACTAACACATATCAACCACCACACAACCACATCCAGATATCACCACCATATAACACAACTACATAACACATCACCATAAAAAAACAAGAAGAGATATTGGGAGAGGGGTAGTAGTTATCCTAATAAATTACCTAAATCCTAAATTTGGGAGGCATAATAGGAACAAAAAATCTTATATAAGCGTCAATAGTGTTACCAAAATCAAGTGGCGGTGTGTGAGAAATAATAAAAAATACAGCATATTTATATTAATATGAACATAAACCAAACCTAGAGTCTATATCCTATCATAAAATCTCTATAATTGTATCCCGAAATCGCACTATAACCACCATAATATAATAATAAACACTTCCAGCTTCAGAAGCTCAACATATTAATACCAAACCACCTTCCAATTTTCCATTTTATATATCAATTATAATTCTATAATAATAATTTTGTAACCTTATTATTTTATTAACCACATTAATTATAGAAACACACCGCTTTATACATACCCAACATAACATTCCATGAAATCCAATATTATCATTTTTTTATTGAATAATGAATCTAGAACCTTAATTCAAGATATTAAATACTACAATAATTCAACACTTTCTAAGTCCACATTATTCATATATTTAATTAACTCAACACAATTTAACATCTACGTGAAACTAAAATTCCCTATATGCATCAAATCTACCATGTTTTATCACGAAACAACCACTAAAATCCCATTTCTATTCTATTACAACTTCCAAGATAACAATGAAAAACAAACCACATCACCCACTACATTCCACTGAAACAACAAACTATAACAACATATCTTCCCCCACTATAAATAATTACCAAAAAAATCATCAAACACTAAAACAATAAATTTTTAACACAATTATATAAAAATATATATTATATAATAATACAATTTTGTCATCTCTTTTTTTTCAGTTTCTCGTTTTATTATAAAAAATGAAATCAAATAATAACTTCAGTTTTTCACATCTTCAATACATTTAAAACTTTTAATTTAGTCAACCAATTCAATACATTATTCCATATGTCTATAGTCACATATCACAATGTATTACTCATCATAATAATTAATATTAATGTATCAATGGAAATGGATAACATATAAAGTATATTTTGTTATATTTAATCTACAATTAATTTAATTATCTTCATTATGAAAATTCTGATTCCTCACCCAATTATATATAAATCATCATTAAACCATAATAAGATAGTAAAATATATGTTATAATTTGAGTCTTAATACTTAATGAAATATAAAATGAATGAACACCATGAAGATATGGAAAATGATGATCAAACTTCTATAATATTAAAATGATCTCCCACCAAACCTCTAACACACCAATACCCCATTACATTTTCACCTAATTCATAACCTTAAACATCCTGAAAATAGGTAAGGGATAAAAAAGGAATAAATTCAAGAAAGGGAATATTTAATCAATGTGAATGCGACCATAAGAGAGGAAGAAATTGAAGGATTTCAAAAATGTATTCCAAGCTACCTATGAAAGACCTAATTATACATAAATATATGAGGAATAGGAAGAATGAAAATAATATTCATGAAATCGCTTGAAGTAAGAATATAAGAGTGAACCAAAAATTATATTATAACTCTCATCATTATGACATAATTGGGTTCAACCAGCAATAAATTTAAAAATCATGGTGATATCATCCCCTATATCATGGTGATGAAACCAATCAAGTTTATACGATTCCAATATACATTATTCTATAATTAAATATGTTATACTATAATAAAAAAACTCTTACTTTAATGGTGCAATCCATTAATCCCCTTTCATTTCAAAAATTCCACATCAATTATACAAGAAATACACCCAGAAACATCATGTCACAATGAAAGTATTCATGTTTAAATAAATAGATTTTTTGATTTCACATAAAGAACCCTGATGAAGATTCCCCCTAAAATGACCAGAACTGACACCAAATCATTCCATCCTATGTCATTATGACAAAATAAAACTCATCATGTTACAATGACAAAAAAATGGCACAACAAATAATTACAAATGTCTTGATTGAGCACATATTATTCCAACTATAGCACCATCCATCCAATAAAAAATCATGATGAAATGTCAATATTTTATCATGAGTTTTCTACTATTTAATATTTCATCTAAAACTAGACTTCTCTCCCACCATTAACCAATAAACCAACTCCCAACATATCTACCAACTCAAATTCAGAATTTCGGGGACCAAGAAAATTAATTCCACTATATTAAATACCTTTCAAAAGATTATAATTCATCAGAATAAAAAAATAGGATTATCAAATATTCTCAAAAACTAAAACACTTCACAAGATACCTCTCAAACATGAATCATTCCATCTCAATGCTAAAACTCAATCAGAAAAGAAAATAAAAAATTACATCATCTCAACATAATTTTTTTAAATATCTATAGGAATCAAAACTCAAAACAAAATTGGATACTGAGAATTAATTTTCTAAAATATATCTTATATACATTACTCTAATCCCCCATACCCTAATAGGATATTAACCATAGGAATGATACATCCTAACAACACCCTTTACTAAATATCATGAATCTCTATAGATCATTCCATTAACTTTATATCAAATTAAATATCCATATTACCCCAATCAATAACATGAGAGTGAAAAGGATGATATTTATAAAGTTTTGATACATGGAGAATATCATGAAAATGATCTATTTAAGGTCGAAGTGCTAATCAAAAAGAAACCTCACAATATCTTCCAACATCTCAAAAGATATAATCAATCAATGATAAATCTTGTTACCTATATTGAAATTATATTTCCTATATTGAGGAAAAATAAAAGGAATTATCACATACCTTATACAATAAAGGTATCCCACTCAATTTAGTATGTAACTTCTAATGATACTACATATATTTCATCCACTCATGATTCACTAGAACTTTCTCTAGTATGATTTACAACAAATTAGGTCAAAGAATTTCTAATTCTCTAACCTCAGTGTAGCACAACATAGATCTTTAAGGATTCCCACACAACACCTCGAATGGAGACATACTAATAGATAATTGATAGATATTATTATTGGACAAATCAACCAAAGGAAAATTATCTTCCTATGATCCCATAAAATTAATAACACATGCCCACACCATGTACTCTAGAGTCTGGACCATCCAATCCATCTTCCCATTAATCCAAGGATGAAAGGTTATGATAATTCATACTTGAGAAACAAAACCATGATCCATAAAATACACATTCTCAAAGTAAACCAGGGATCTTGATTATAAGTGATCATCCTCAAAACCCTATGAAGCCTCATCAGCTCCTCCATATAAAGAATTACCAAATCATCCACTACACTTACCTTCTTGATCACTAAGAAATGATATAAATTCAAAATTCATTCTAAAACTACCCAAATGATGTTACATGCACTTATAACTCATGGAAAACTACTCAAGATATCCATTAAAATCGAAAAAAATGCACTGTGGATGCCTTATGGTTGAAAAATACTAGTTATAAATCTATATTTGGATTCCACATATTAGAAAACTAAACATAGATAGAAAAACATAGCCATAAACATCTTTATACTATATAACATAAAGTGATCCTTTAGGGAATTTTACATATTTAAGACACTAATATACACCTCTAAAGGTTATTTTTTGAACATACACAACACCAAATCTTGTATCATGAATGGAACAAACAACAATCATATAAAAAACAACCAATGATGACTATCCTCTGATAATCCATGAATACCATATCCTTGAATGATGTAATATTTCCACACATTCACCTTAGGATATCTTAGATTATATTCTTCCACTTATTTCAACAAATAAGAATACACAACCATATAGTAAAAGAAAACTCCACCATCATATTTCTTCATACCAGGATTCAAATCTCCATGATTCTCCATCACCCTACACTCATCTCTAGCCTCATGATTGGCATCTCCTCACGTATTACTAATAAACACATCATGTGCTACATTTTATTTCCCTAGAGTGTAGATGATATAAAGATTATATTCCTATTAGAACTTCATTTAATCCTAATAATAAAAATTGAACTCCCATTGAGAGAACATATAATAAAAGACTCCTATGTTTTGTGAAGAAATAAATAACTATGAAATGAAATAGTGTTCCCATAAATTTAAATAAAACACTGCAACTTCTAGTTCAAGATCATTGGTAGTGTAATTAAATTTATGGGGGTGTAACTTCCAAGAACCAAATGAGATCATTTCTCTCTCATATATCAAGACCCAACCCATAATAAGATGAGATTCATCACAAAGAACCTAAAACATTCCACCCTATTCTAGTTATTAAAGGATAAAAGTATTGGTAAACTTCTCTATGAGGTACTCAAATTCTACCTAACACTGATTAGTATATCAAAAATCATAATATTTCATAGTCAATGATTCCAAAGGTATAACAATTTCAGAGAAATTAAACATGAAACTATTATAATAGAATGTAATATGAAGTAAAATACACACCTTTAAAAAATTATTATGTACTAAGTTAGAAGAAAAAACCTTAATCCTAGAAGGATAAAAATCTACATCATGATGATACATGAAATTGATATGGAAATTCACCTCACATGTACAAAACATGCACTTGGAAAAATATCTATATAACAGATGTTTCTAAAGAATCTCAGAGATACCACATATATTCTCTACATTCTCCTCTTATGACCTTGAATACAGTTGGATTTCATCGATGATCCCAACAAGAAAATTATTCCAAGACTCATGAAATATTAAGTTTATTTGTACCATAAAGATATCTCGGGCATTAATAACTCTAAAAGGTGTCACTATGAACATAAAGTATTCATAATGACACCTAAATATATTATTTAGGATAAATTTATCCTTCACTGTAATATGATGATACTCATCCCATGAATAATTATTTGACAATAAACTTGTTCCATTAAATTTATGGAAAACATAATTAATCCTTAGTTGGGTATAGTTCTTCTATATCAGTCAGTTCAACTGATGGTAATCGATACATAGTCACATAACACAATTCACCTACTTTAAAAAATAATACACTAAGGAAATATATTGGTCTAGATGAAAACATTTTTCAAAATTTAATCTACATAAATCAGTAACTCCCATAACATCAAAGGTTCCATTATACAAGGAGACATATAAATTTCAGAAAGTTGTGTTAGAACTCTATCTTGAACTCAATTACACATTAAGGTGGTAGTGTAACAAACTCTCCAAGGAAAACATCTAGGAACTCAAAAATAACTCTAAAAAATTCACTCACATGCAATTCTACATTAATCAACATCAATCATAATTTTTTAAAAGAATGATTCTTCAAAATATATATGATTAATACGAAAATCCTAGTCACTAATGAGTATTTCATGATAACCATACATATTAAAGAAAACCACTATCCACAGATAAAAATCAAGGAAATGTCATATATAGTTCAACCAATACGTACCCCATATGATATTGTATGGTTGTTGGTGAAAAAAAGGACATCTCCCACCAAATGATGAGAACCCATTATCAATACACATATTTGAAATACCTTCCCTCCAAATAGTATGGATAAAACCACCGTAACTAGAAGTCTATCCACCCTAATTCCCAATGATTGGACTAAGGTAGGTGTAGTGATAGAGTTATAATCTCTTAAATCGACAAAAATATATATCAAGGTAGAATGGAGAGAAAAATACCAAAAACGATCTTAGACCCTCATGGTCCTAGAATCTCTATTATATACTATTGGTGACACCCTATTCCTCTACCTCATTGACCATGATGTATTATTTCGTTGTATACATAATATTCTATAGGTCCTTAAAGATATGGACTATCTGATGGTTGTACATTTCCTGGTCCATTACACCTTTATAGAATATAAAACTGAGGACCTTGGTATCCCTAATAAGGTTTGGGAGGAAACTATTGTTGAGGTTGCATCTGGAACTAACCACTATCTCCATGTCAATGAATAATGAAGGTCAAAAACATAAATTAAAATTGTATGTTCCCAAAATATAATTAACAGATCATTTTATAACTCTCGATAGAGGTCCATTAACTTTTATCTCTAGAAAAATAAAAAAAAAAATAAGGGCTATTAGTGACTCTTTGATGATTGGAACCAAAAATACCAAGAAAACTAAGATATCTTATCCACAAATCCAATACTCAATATGTTTTAATTACTTTCCTATTGATATAAATCCATTGATGCTAATGTATTCTCAATAACCTAATAATTTATCAACACCTCTACATAATATGACAACATAAAGGGACTGACCTGATATTGAATCTGTATATGCAAAGGCTCAAAATAATATTGTAGCCTCACCTCAATATATTGATAAAGATACGAAGGGTAATAGAGGAGGTTAATGAATTTTACTTCAAAATATCTCTAAATTTAACACCAAAGAACCTTTGTGATGTTTTATTTAAAAAGGATTTGTATTTTTTGAAAAATATTCTTTTTGTAAAAGATTTGTTTTGAAAAAAAGTGAAATTTTCGGAATTTTCCCACCTATGCACAATAGGTGGAATGTTTTATTTTTGAAAATGTTTTTTTCCATAAACATATTTTTGAACTAAGATTCACCATATTCAGAAGTTTTCAAAAAGATTATGTTGTTAATCAAATGCACCATCAGTCTCAGATTCTTGAACTTGAAGTTCAAGATTCGTAAGATATAATGGTTGTTTTAAAGTCATAATTTTTTGAGTGATCAATTCAAAATTTTTCCAAAGAGGTTAAATAAATATAGTAAAATCATGAGTTACAAATTTCTTAAACATTATAAAATTAATTGAGATGATTCCCTACCAATATTGAAGTTCTAAAAATAATGAAAACTCTCATGATAAAATATTTTGATGTAATGGAGGATTTTGAATATGTTTTTAAAAATATATTTTCAGTTCCAAAAATCTTGACACAGTTCATCAGATCCAAAATTACAAGACATTGAAGTTTTTAGTAGTTTGAATGAGTTATATTTGATGAGGTTTGAAAAATTTTATACAGACTGGGTGAAGTAATCATCAAATATTGAGCATAAGAATGTGAAATCCATCATAATGAGTTTCTATTATGAAGTCCAATCAGACTAAGTTTTAGTTAGAAAGACAGCCAAACTGTTCTGAGGAATTCCCAATGGATTGAGTTGAGGACGCCCCATCAGACCGAGTTGTGGAATCTCTATAAAAAAAGATGAAGACGTTCACTTAGACTAATATGAGGAAGTTCTATAGTAACTGGATCTAAAGAAGAAAGTTGATCGGTCCAATTTCTGGAATAAAGTACAAGCAATCTCAGTTTCAACTATAGAGATAATTAGTCTGAGCTGAGGAAGTTCCATTGAACAATGTTGAGGAAGTTCCATCGAACTAAGCTGATGAAGTTCTATAAAAATAAACCTGAGAAAGATATTCGATTACATTGAGTTGAGGAAGAAAGTCAAAATGGACATCGTTTTTATTAGAAATTAAATCAAACATAAATGTTATAACAAATTGAGTTTTTAATACTTTATACTATAATCTTTTGTTGAGAATTTGATAATATGTTTTGGGGAATTCAATTACATTTTAGAAGATGTGAAAATAAGGTTTGAAGCGATCAAAGATGAAGATCAAATGTGAGTGAAATTTATGGTTTTATTTTTATTTTGAGTAAGCAGGAAAAGTTTTTTTGTTTCCCACATTTTCTATTCTGAGATTATTATAAATATATGTAATGTAAATTCATACATTTAAATTTTTTGAAAAGTTTAAAAAATGTGGAGATCTATAGAATTCATGTCAAGGTTTACATTCCACACTAAGATATCATTAGAATGTTAGAAATCTAAAATTTGTTTTTATCATCCTGAGGAAGATCAGACTGTGAAAAATCTTACTAAGAAAATTTGCATAGTTTGATAAGTGTATATTGAGAATAGGATCATTGTACTGAGTCTATTGGACTGAACTCACTAAACTAATCCAATCAGAACTAGATTAATTAGACTAATGTTTTAGACAGACTTTTTTGGGGAATAAGTTTTCGATGTTCATCTTATTTTTTTTCTCAAATATTGTAAGAAAATATTTTAAACTGTCATTATTTAGTATAATTATTCTTATCAGGGGATAAAATGTTTCTAATGTGATTTGAAAAAAGTTGTATTCACTTCTACATCACAGTGAACTTTCATATACCCATGGGAGTGGATATAGAAAGGATTTAGGTTCTCATACTGAGGCCAAACCTTGTAAATATCATGTATTTTACTTACATTCCTACATTTTCTTGCAAAATTATTTACTAAAGGATGATAAGGTTATGAAATTTAACAGGTTGTAGGGGCTAAGTATCTAAAATTATTGAAATATTCAAATGTTGGAACCAAGGCTGTTCTTTTCTAGAAATTGAGTATGGTTTGTGTTTTTTTTGACAATCCTCACATGGAAGATCAAGGAGTTTGAGAGGAAAGAAATCTTACAATTCAAGCTAACAATAATATTGAATTATTCCATAGTTTTCGGACTATGAAAGGCAATTTTTAGACTGCATAGTAGGTGCATAGAACAACAATGAAAATCAGCAAAGTGAAGGATTCTTCATAGCAACGCGATATGGACCGTGAAGAGAAGTAGGCAGACCACATAGGGAAAATAGTTCATGGAGAGTCTTGAGTTCATGGGAGGGAAATGATTCATTGAAGTCTTGAGGTACACAGGATGACTAGTTGTTTTCTGAAATGAGGGGTGATTTGAGGAGTCACAATGGAAGAGATCATGTATGGGGACCGTATAGGAAAAAATTGTTCGCAAGAGAAGTAGTATTTGGTAAAGCCTATACCACATACAATGTTTAAGTAAAACAGATTAGAAATATTTTAGTATCTATTTTTATATATTAAGTACTACATATGCCATCTTTGAGGAGATATATATTTATTATAAATCTTGGAGGAATTCAGTGAAGTCCAGAGTGGTTTGTGGGAAGACAACTCTGTGGAGTAGAAGAAGTTCATGAGAGGGATTATGAAAAAGGAAAAGTAGTCCACAAAGGGAGTTCATGGAAGAGGTTTTATGGGACACTATATTCTGAAAAGGATGAAGGATCTACATAAGAAGATTTGGTCCACTGAAGAAGTTCCATTTCCTGGAAGTGGAAGTATTCTACGGAGGAGGAACAGTCCACAGAAGAGATGTGGTCCAAAGAGATAGAATTTTTCCATGAAGTAGGGATGGTCCATATAGGAGAGGTGTTCTGTTGAAGTAGAGCTCGTATATAGAGGAAGGGGTTACCCATGAAGCATAATATGTATGTGGTGCAATGCAATTCACAGAAGAAATGTTCGTGGACTAACATTACGTAGAAAAGTGGATTACATCTATGTGAAAAAATGGGACATCAATAGAGAATATATCTATAGTTGAAGATGTGTACATTCATGTAAATGAAGGTACCAACATGTCAAAAAATGGTGATTTAATTCCTCCCCATGCAGTGATCTAGGGGGATTCGATTGAAGTGTTCTAAGTGACGTATTGAGCTATCCCCAAAATATTGTAAAGGGAGTGTGTCTGACACAGAATGACTACATCTAATCACTTGTACAACAGTACTAGTGAATCTTAGTGGATTTTGGTATAATAGAAACACTATCTTTGTATGCTCCTTTGACTATCCCTTACTGGTTAACCAAGTAAAATTATTGTCTTGACTCTTTTCATGTGATTGTTTGATTACTTCTCATTCTCATCAAATTGGTTTAACAGGTTTCTACCAGCGTGGGAACAAGATGCATCACTTTTCAAGAAAATGTTGACACCCCCATTCACCCTATACTCTCAGGGTGTTTTGGGGTCCTTCAAGTGTTATCATAGTCTAAAGGTTACTCATGTTGAATCTATACTTATTTTATATCATTGCGAATATAGTTAATGTTAGAAGAGTTCCCCATTTTTATAAAAGTAACTTTTAAATATGGATGAACATGATGAGATCTCATCTAATATCTCATGGAATGGATGTCTTCTTTTCCAATTCACAAGGAATACATGTCATTGATCTAATAGGGCTATCTATGACTGATACAGACAGGAAAATGCTTGAGGTATATAATAAAGTGAAAAACAACCTCACTGCTACTCTGTTTGATAAAATCTATCTAAAGGTAATGAGCTGCACCTCAGCCAAGTCTATATAGTGAAAGCTGTAAAATATATATCAATGTGATAGCACAGTAAAGGAGGCTAAACTTCAAGTATTGCACAATAGGTTTGATGATCTAAATATGCATCCTAATGAACATGCAGCCAACTCTTTCGATCGAATTACTAGAGTTGTAGAGGGAAATTCGAGGGGTTGGTGAAGAGATTAAATACATTGTCATTTTAAAGAAAATATTGAGTGGAATTCCACCAATTTACAATCCAAAAGTTTTAGTGCTTGAGGAAAGGGATCTTCCAAAATATTCCTTGAATTTTATTATAATTTTTTTAGTATCATATGAAATGAGAGTGAAACCACATGATGTAATGAGTTTTGTTATGAAGGGTATGGAATTCAAATCCATGCAAAAAAAATTTTGAATTTTGGAGATAGTTTTAATGACGGTAATTAGTAAGACGAACTCCTTTATCTATTTTCCAATAAATTAATGATAAAAAATGGATATTTTAAGGAAAGATACCCTTGGAATGTTTTCATTGTGGTAGAGTTGGGCAAATTGCCTCTTGGTGGTCAAGGAAGTTCAATGATGAATAATGTGAAGAGGGAAACTCACAGAATCATCAAAAAATGTTCTCTCAAAAGGGAGGCTTAAAATATGGAAAGAAATTATAGACAAAGAGTTTGGTATATAATAAAAAACATGATGGAATGTTTTTTTGTAAGAACAACCATAGTTTAAATATTAAACCCAAGAATCTATGATGGATATAGTTGAAAATTCTTGTCCCTCAAAATATAAATCTTAAGATAATTAGTTGATTTTTTATACTGATCCCAAGATGAAACTGGAATATTCTCTTAGTGAACTTGAGAATAAAAGAAATAGAATAAAAAATTGGAGAGAAGCTATGAAGGAGTAATCAGAATATGTTGATCAACAGGAAGCTAAAAGTAATCAACTCTAAGAAGTGGTAAAATAAAATTAAACATCTTTTGAAATCTCATAAGATACAGTAGAACTTAATATTAGAACTGAAGATAAAAAGTTCATCAATGAATTTACATCAAGACTGGAGGATTAGTCCAAGAATATTAAGGGACTCCAATAAGAAGTTATTACTATTAGGATTGAACTTGAAAGTGAATTAAAAACAAAATAAGAAAATAAGAAAATACAGTTTTGAAGATTCTCAGAAGCTAAGATACCAGAGAGAGCTAAGAGTTCTTATGAAGGTGTAGATAATGATTTGAATGATCAAATATCCAAACATATAGGAAATATAATAATTAGACATGATTCTGAAACATCAAATGATGGAAATAATATAGGAAAAAGTAAAGGCAAGATAAAAGTTGGACATATCACAAGGTCACCTGACGCCCTAACAAAGAAAACCTCATATCAAACTGAAAGGAGAACTAAAAACTATCCCCTGATATCCAAGAATGATTGGTAGTGAAACTATTTTTCTATGTAAGGGATTTGAGGAGTAATATAAGTGAGAATATGTTCCCATTTATGAAATTTCAAATTTGATGTTATCTGGGTCACCCCATGTCATACTGTAATGAGGTAAGGATAAATTTGAATGGAAAAGATCTAGGAATTCAAAAAAGGATAAAAATTCATATATATCCTACATCTCATAGAAGAAATTAATGTTATGGATATTTCATTTACAATTCTAAATTTGTCCATAAATCTATTCATTGCAGATAGAGGAATGGTGGAAATGATACAGACAGAACTAAGAGATAAGTCAATACTCTCCAACCAGATGATGTTACTCTTGAAAACCGGTTTTCTCTTCTAAAATAACAATATGTGTATGATGAACCAATACACATGGAAAAGAGAATGGATATACCTTTTTTATCTTCCACACAATCAAATAATTCATGGATGGAAAAGAAGAAAACTTAGTAGTCCAATCTTGCAAAAGATTCTCTAAAAACTATAAAGAATAGTAACACCTGGATTCTTGATAGTGGATGCTCATCCCATATGACGGGAAATGTAGACCAATCCTTTTATTTTAAGAAAATGTTTGATGTAATAGTATGGTTATGTAATAATGGTGCTTTTAAGTTCAAAGGCAGAGGAAGTACTGAACATGATTATGGAGAGCTGTAGAAGACTAATGTTCTCTATGTGGATGGTATGTGTCACAATCTCCTGAGTGTGAGTAAAATATGTGACTTATGATTGATGGTCACATTTAATTTAAATGGGTGCACTATCAGGGGAAATATATAGAATTCTATTATTAATGGATGTAGAAAATATGGAAACTTATATCAGGTTGGTAGTAAATAGATCATTTTCCACATGAATGTTGAAGAAGAAAACAACTTGTGGCACCAGAATTTGGGTCACATCAATCAAAAAGACATGGAAAAGATATCTACTATAAATATAGTTATAGATATCCCCAACCTGAATCAATAATGGGAAAAGTATTATGATTCTTTCATACGAGGGAAGTTGGTCTGCAGTTCATATCGACTAAAGAAGAAAAGGGCATCAAATCTTCTTGATCTCATCCATACAAAGGTATATGGTCAAATAAATGACGCTAGAACATATGGAGAAAGTTAATTAATAATTTTTATTTATTATTATAGTATAATTTCTTGTGTGATCATTATAAATAGGAAATGAAAACCTCTTGATTGCATGAAAACATATATATGAATAGTTGAGAATGATACTGGATGGAAAATCAAAGTTATACAGTCTTAGAATGAATTCTAATACACATCCATTGAGTTTAAAAATTACATGGATAAACATAAAATGCAACATGAGGTGGATTCTTTGAGAACACCACAAAAAATGGAGTTGTCGTGTGAAGGAATCGACAAATGAACATTTGGGCGAGAACTATGCTGATTGAGAGTCGTATATCTCACTAATATTGGAAGAGGTTGTTCAAGATTAAGTGTATACTCAAAATTGAATAGGGGTTTATATGGAAGAAACCAAAACACCATATGCGTTTTGGCATGGAAGGAAGCCCTCTTTGATGTATTTTTTTTGTTTTTCGATGTAAATGTTTCATTTGAAATAAAGAAGAATATAAAGGGAAGTAAGGTGATGCTGCAGAAAAAGGAATATTCCTTCAGTATTAAATGAATATAGAATCCTACAAATGACTAAATAACCATATTAGATGAGTTTTGGAAATAACTTATGTCATGATCATTGAATATAATAACACAAATACCTTGAGAGGTTCTTATACTAATGTGATTGAAGATGTAGAAAATAATGGACATTGAAAAGATTCAAATAGAGGAGTAGAGGAAGGAGTGAAAAAAATTCATAGGTCAAAACATGATTTTGATTTAGTATAAGAATTAGTAGAGGAAAAAATGGATGAAGAAAATTCTTATAAAACTCACAGAATGAGGAATAATGCACAATATCTCTTTTTATCAATTGTGAAACCAGCCTTGTTTCAATAAGCATCAGAGGATGAATCATGGGTGAAAGTCATAAATGAAGAGTTAGATCTGATTCACAAGAACAAGACATAGGATCTTGTTAAGAGACCCTATAGTCACAATGTGATTAGAAAAATGTGAATTTTTAAGAATAATTTTTGAGGATCATGGTAATGTGATAAGAAATAATATGTTATTGGTGTGTAAAGGATATTCACAGATTGAAGGTATTGATGTTGAAGAAACCTTTTCTCTAGAAGCTATAGTGAAGTCAATCAAAAATTTTCTTTCTATGGAACTTCAAATAGGATACAACGTGTATCAAATGAATGTCAAAATAGCGTTCTTAAATGCTGTTATTTATAAATAATTCCACATTGAATAACTAGTGGGGGTTCATCTTGGTAATAATGAAATGATGGTTTAATGATTAAATAAGGTTCTCTATGGTTTGAAAGAGGCACCACGAGCATCTTATCCCCACTGGATTCTTATATAAGGAATATTGAATTTAAAATAGGAGGATTGGATCACAATTTATTTGTGAGAAATTCTCATAAAGATCATTTCATGGTACTGTTGTACGTAGATGATATTATATTTGGTAGAATCAAGTAGGGATTAGTGGATGAATTTTCTTATGAAATGAAATTAGAGTTTAAAATTTCTATGATTGGTGAACTCATGTACTTCTGAGGGCTTCAAGGGATTGAGAATTAGGACAATTATTTTATTTCTTAGGAAAATTATAAAAGAGAGTTGTTGAATAAATTCAATATACAAGACTCCAAACCAATATCGACTCTGATTGTGGTTATAAGTAAACATGGAAGGTATGATAATGAGACTTCTATAGATTCCACTATGTATAGTAGAATCATCACAATATTACTATAATTAACTAAAACACGACCAAATAGTGTCTTTTCAACTTGCTTAGTGGCCCACATTTGGAGAAATATGAAGTAAGAAAATATCAAGGCAGTTAAAAGAATCATGAGGTAAATTCAAGGGGATCACAATTATGGATTATAATTTGTTTTTGGAAAATATAGTGTACTATTATCATTTTTTTATACTAACTAGGATAGATTTGTGGAAGATATAAAGTCAAAAGGTGGTGGATCATTCTTTATTGGAAAGAAATGTGTGGGCTAGTTGTGTAAGAAACAAGAAAGCACTTATCTCAGAACTGCTAAAGCTGAGCGTATCTTCACTTCAAAGTCTTTCACTCACCAACATTGGATAACGCAATAAATGATAGATATTGTTAATTAGGTGAAACAACCAATGGGGATTCACTGTGATAACAAGAGGTCAATTGATCTTATGAAGAATGTTCTTCAACATTATCGTAAAAAATACATTGAAATGAGATATCACCATATCAAGGAAAAATTTCAATAAGGCATGATTACAATGGATCAGGTTGGAACTGATGATCAATTTGATACATAATGACTAATCCATTATTAACACATGTGTGTGATAAACTTCAGTTGAGCCTCGATGTTCAACCACCTCTCGGTGCTTGAGGAGGACATGAGTGTTCTCCTCTTCCCTTTTGTGTTAACTATTTTAATAGTTTTTTGGAAGTGATGCAGGTTTTTGGGGTAGATACGTTCTAGGGGGAGTGTGTTTTAAGATCTAAAATGTACAAATACTACTTCTTTGGGAATTTTATCAATGGGGTATAATGGAGAAATTCAATAATGCAATAAGGCAATGCAATGAGACTATAAGAGAAAATGATAAGAAATTTAGAGAAATTCCATGGTCTAAAGGGGGATAATGATGAATGGAGAAGTTATAGATAAATAAAAATGTTATGAGAAATGAAATTTCAAGATACAACCTTATCAATACACGAGAACCCAATTCATGATTCACCTCTTGTTTTCTACATCGATCATCGCTCATGTAGAGTTAGAGTGTTGGATTACTTGTTTCTCGTGTATCATGTTTTGATAGTGGTTGGTGCCTCATTCAATTTATCAATAGATTTCCAACAAACCCAAAGGGGGGTATTGTTGGAACCGAGGATATTCTTTGCTGGATATTGAGTATTTTTCTGTATTTTTTGGCAATCCTCACATATAATATCAGGGATTTTACAAGGAAAGGGATCTTATAATTCAATATGAAAATAGTATTTAAGTAGTATATAGCTTATAGGCCATGAAGGATGGTTCACGGAAAAAATAGTAGGTACACATAACAATGATGAAAATCAAAAAAGAGGCAGATTCTGCATAGCAGTGATATGCATACCCTGAAGCGTGGTATGAAGATTGAATATGGAAAAATTTTAGTGGGGATGATTGATGTTCATGGGGGGGGGAATGGTTTGCAGAAGGCTTGTGGTATGCGAGATGGCTCATATTTTGTGGAAATGAGGTGGTGATTTAAAGAGTTATAAAGGAAGAGAGGTGGTACGTGGACTGTGGAGGGAAAAAATTTTGTGGGAGAAGCAGTCTGCAGTGAAGCCTATGCCACATAGAATGTTTAATTAAAATGAATTAGTGATATTTTAATATCTTTTTTAATTTATAAGGACTACATATCCCTTCTTTAAGAAGAGGTATTTGGATTACTAATAAAAGAGGAATTCAGTGAATTATACAGTTGTTTGTGGGAAGACAACTCTATGAAGGAAAAGAAGTTCATGAGGAGGACTCTATGAAAGTAAAAGTGGTCCATGATGATAGTTAATGGAAGGGATTTTGTGGGAATCTTTATCATGTTAATGAAGAAGGCTCCACAAAGGAATATTTGGTCCATGGAAGAAATGACAATTTTTAGAAGTGGAGGTTATCCGCAATGGGGGAACGGTCCGTGGAAGAGATGCGGTCTACAGAGGAAGAATTCATCATCAAAGCAGGGACAACCCAGAGAGGACTAGTGGTTCATAGAAATTAAGGGAGTTCACAAAGAAATATATTGTCCACAAAGCGCAAGTACTAAACAGTGTAGCATAGTTCATGGAAGAAGCAGGCCTATTCACAAAGGAATAGTTCGCGAACTAATTGTGCATGAAAAAAGGATTAAATCTATGGGTAAAAAATGAGACATAAATCGAGAATCAGTCTACAGTTGAGTATGTGTATAGTTAATAAAATTAAGGGACCTACAAGTCTATAAACTATGAGTGGATTCCACCCAACATAGCGAGCTAGGGGGAGTTGACAAAAGTGTTTTGAGGGATACAGTGATCTATTCCCAAAATATGGTTAAAGGTTGTGTTCCTAGAACAGGGTGACTATATATATTATTTTTACCCCAAAACTAGTTAATCATAGTGGATTATGTATGACCGATACACTATCAGTGTATGATTGTAGAGACCCGAAGCCTGACGTACATGGACATTACATTACATTTGCGTAATACTTAGTACATAACAAAAAAACACACACACAAGGATCGTAATAGTTTAGTGTCTTTGGAAACTCGGAATATAATCTTCTAATCGTGGTGAAAGATCTACAAAATCTCCCGTAAAGATCTTCTTCTTTTTTACCTAAAACCTTTCTTTATATCCTGGGGAAAAGAAAACATAAAAGGGTGAGATCAAATGCTTAGTAAGGGTAAACAAAAGAAATATCAATCACATCATATACATAAGCACATAACTTTTGGAAATCTTAACCTGCAAAAGAGAGCATAATTTCATATCATGGGATAAATCATAGTTGTGAAATGAAATCCCAATAATCATAACTTAAAACATGAAACTTTGTGGAATTCACACATAATCATAGAGAATCATTTCTTGTTAGTCAAGACTCATTGCCAAGACTATCTTAGTGGACAAAGTCCCTTTCTGAATCGAGTAACCCTCGTTTCAGTCCTGTTTCACTGAACCGGTATAACCTACCGTTCCAGCCCTGTCTATCTCATGAGATATAAAATCTTTACCCAATACATTGGAGGGAGATATAGGTCCCACCCATCTTATAATGAATCCTTTCTTATGTGTTCCACATAATCATAAAACATACATCATAGCGTAACCCATGTGATAAAAATGGAATTCTTAAACAACATGAAATCATAAAACAATTCATATAAGATAAAGGAATTCATAAACATAATTCCATCACAACATAGTCAAATCAATGTAAAAATATGGATAGAAACAGAACCCTTTATTATCTTAGATGGAAAATAATTTTGATAAAACACTTGAAATGAATTCTTGAGGAAAATATCCTTTCTTCTTCAAAATAAATTTCTTTTCACAAAACATCATGCAATTTTAAAAGAAAGAGATTTTATTAAAAATAGTCATGAAATCTTTTGGAGGAAGCTTCATGAAAATAAAGCTTTATAAAACCGTAAAAATCCGTTCGTGCCGTTTAAGTTAAAAAAAACATTCTTCGTACTTTTGTCCAAAAAGTCAAAATGTACCTCGTACGAAAAATGATAAAAGATTCCTTTCATACATATTACTAAAAACTCACCGAAGGGTAAAAATGGATTTAAAAAATTGTAGGTGGATGGAAATAATATTACATATTGATGAAACATGGATTTGGATGATAAAATACACCCCAGTAAATACTTACGAATAAACAATCCCGGATAAAAATGAGATTGTGATATTTCCCTTACCTTAGGTCCGATTTGCTTCGTATGTGTCTGAACCTCCTGTATAATGATTTAAATAATGTCATTGACTTATTAAAAAATCATATTCATTGTTATGATATCATATATGGTTCACTTATGATATTATATTACCCGTTCTTTTGTAAATTCCATGTTAAAGAAGCGTTTTGGGTAAAATCGTTTCATTTATCGTAGGTGTTTTGACTTGTTGTTCTTGACTTTATTATTACTTATATCATGATTTACTTACTTCCAGAATATAAAATATGATTTATATATCGTATATATTCAGTATATATATATATAATAGATAGATAAATGAAATGAAAAACACCGTTCATGGAGACGGTAGTCCGTACGTACGCATGAACGCTGTTTTCCTTTCCTTATTGTCTTGAATGGAAGTAAGTAGATGACATACATATATATATATATACATAAATCCTGTAGCTTTATAATGTCATATATTTCATTATTATTTCTTATATATACTTTATAATCATTCTTAAATGGTTAACATGGAGAATGAATCTCATCGCGTCGTGGAGACGGTAGTCCGTACGTACGCACGAGCGATGATATCATTTCCATAAATATTGAATTAAATTGGAGTGGATTATACAATATATCAGAATCAATATGATGTTGTAATAACTATTTATAGTTATTCTTTACACCATTATACTCATCCAAGTAAGGTGGTGGTGGAAAATAGATTACACCACGGCGTGGAGACGATATTTCGTACGTACTCACGCGCGGTGATTTCTTTTTCCGTAGGATGGATAGATGGTGAAATAGGGTTGTTTCATACTTATAATAACATATCAGTATATGAGTGATACTGATGTTATTACTTCATAAGGAAACAACCTAAGAATAACAAGTGGAAGAATAAATAAAGATGAAATAATTGGTAACGGTAATTACCTCTTCTTTGAAGCGCCTCTTTGAGACCTCCTCTTAGGGCACTAAAATTGGTCTTTGAGGAAGACCAGAACCTCTAGGATGTTTCTAGGGAAGTGGAGAAGAGATTTTGGCAGGGGTTGGCCGAGCTTGAGTGCTCAAATTGGTGTGAGGTGGAGGGGGAGGAGGTGTCCTTTTATAAGGGAGGAGAGGGGCACCTTAGGAATACCTCAAAATATTATTTTATATTAAAGTCAAAATCGGTTTATAATGGTTCCAAAGGGTCTTATTTCGGAGCTAAAGTGGGTATGGGTCGAAATCCTATCAACCAATAAGATTTATACAAGTTTAGGGTATTATTTTAACCTTATAAATTAGATTTAACTCTAAGTTAAATAATTTAACTTTTACCGTGTCTTTTTGTTTTCTTTCACTATATGGTTAATACACTTACTATAACATGCCAAACGAACCCCAAATTGTTTATTCTTAATTCATGTATCCTTATCTAAGTCATTTGGATGAACCTTAGATTTTTAGGAATAAAATAACAATTAATAATATAATATTTGATTTAAAAACTATTTTGTGTCAATTTTGACACTATTTGATATATGATTTTTGTGAAAGTCATAACAGAATTATATGTTCGAACCAAGTTTATTAAATCCACAATAATATATCATAGTAACCTAGAAAATTAGTGGAATTCATAAAAAGTCTTAAATTACATTTATTTTGGTATTTATAATATCAATTATGTCAATATTTCATTAATAAGATAATTACTGCATCATCTTTGTGTCATAAATAAATTAAATTATTTGATGTCTAAAAATTACAAATAAAATACCATTATGTAGGAAATCTTTTTATCGTTCTAATTAATATTTATAGTCGAATTTATCTTATATATAACCCCATATTAAAAATGTTTTAGTAAATAAACTTTGATTTTAACTCTTTTAACCCTTCTTTAAATAATATAATAATAAATGTCCTAATCTAATCCAAGTGGGCCTAAATGGTCATATTTTATTCCTAAGTTTGTTTTTGATCGAATTTCACTTATCCAATAGAATTAGGACATGTGTTAGGGTAATAATAATATCATTTTTACCCTTAATTACCCTATTTACTTTTAATCGTGGTAAAAAAAAGTAAAAAGTTACTATTCACCAAAAATTATTTTCATCTCATTGAACCACATTTTAGTCCTTGATATTAACCGTGTCTCTCGGATTTTCAAAATTCCATTCACAGAAGCGATAAAAATAAGTTTTATGCAAAATTCAGTTTTTAACCTACCACTTAATGGTTTCACTATTCATCGAAAATTGAATGTTTTCAGAAAAATACCAAAAATTAGGCCTAAGATATATTTGATATTATGAACTCAAAAATGATGTCTATTTAACCAAATTCAAAATATATCAGTTGAATTAACTAATTTAAAAATTAATTCTCGTCGTCAAAACAAATAGCGTGTTTTTAAGAGATAATAACTATCAAAAGATTGACACTAGTTTATAACTGGTTTAAATGTGAAATTACATCCAATGAACAACATTGTATTAAATTGTAAAAATATATTCTAAATATACTTTAAAACCACTCAAATTAATAATTTATCACTATTAATTATTTCGATTAAAAAAGTTGTTTTTAATTAAAATTTAGTAATTTTCACTATTCATCAGAATATGAAAGTTATCCGAAAAGCACCAAAATTTCACCCTAAGATAATTTCGATATTACGAATCCAAAAATGAATTCTATTTTGAAAAATAAAATTTAAAAAATTTCAAAAAGTGGTTATTACTATTCATAGCGGCTAGTTTTAATAATATCTTTATAGTATATCATTGTTTATCGAAACTCGGTGTTGCGTACAACACACGCTATCGTGGAAGGTCGTGATTGCGTATAATTCAAGACAGGTCAGATATGTGTATTGTGAAAGATCCTTTTGGTGTAGCGTATAACACAAGACATTAATAAAATTAAAAAGAATATTTTTCATAAAATCTCGGGCTGTTACATTCTACCCCCCTTAAAATGAATTTCGCCCTCGAAATTCGTCGGGGTTATAAATGGTTTACTATTTGAAAGTTTCTTTGATAGAAACCGACATCATAAAAAGGAATACCAAAACTTATCTTTAAAAACAAAAGTATGAAACGTAACGGTTACCCAAAAAAACTAATCACTGGGTTTCCACATAGGTGAAAATATGGATATGGAAGAGAAATCTAACCATCATGTTCTGATGGAGAGTGGTAGAGAACATGGCTATGGAAAAGCTAGCAATCACAAAGCCATAAATTTGTGATGATCTAAGGTACCATCTGATTCATCAGGTATAAGATCACTAGGACAACATTTTTGGTTTTCAAGATCGTTTCCCTAAAGTTAAAGAATTTGAATTAGAATAAATACTTACTTTATTTTGGTACAATCTCACTATTGTTCGTGACTTTAACAATTTCCACTTCATCTCTTAAATAAATGAAGTTGAATTTGTTATTCGTGAAGTGTTAGCAGATCATGTGATAGAATGACATGTCATTCCATCTGTCTCAAACAAAAGGTTAGCAAAATTATATACATAAGTCGATCTATAGTGAGATTAATCATATATGGTTCCTAAAATGGACTTTATACTTCATATATCATACTACTTAATATAATAAAACTAGTTTCTAATAAACAGGGACTTCCTGTAGGCCAGTGGTAGGCGATAAAGGCCAGTCGCACTTCGGTTGTGGGTTTGATTCCCACAGCCTTGTCCGACGCGATGGGATGTCGCCCGTCCTGCAGGTTGTCCTTTTTCTAAAACTATATTTCTATAACATCCCATCAATAATATCGAAAAAAAAACTTCTATCCTTAAACAATACTAACTTATTCCAACATAATCCATTCCAATCTTTAGGCTTACCCATAATACTGCAGTCCACTCTCATAATATAGTGAAAACAATTACCAGAGATTTAATACCATCGTTGATCCCCATAAGATATGTCTTGTTGGTCACATTCTAAACATTCAAATTCCTTAATCATGTATTCTCTTGAATACCTTAGTGAAAACATGAATGCAGTATAAAGTTAACACTTTCCAAATACCAAAATCCTTAAAATTCTATATACTCAAACCATGATATCACTTAGTCCTTATATCAATCATGAGCTCATGAATACTGTCAAACATTTCATTTTCTCTTTATCCCTTCATTATGCGCATATCATCTACATTCCAAAAATATCTGAATAACCTTTCATGGATACTTGTACCATTAATCATACACTTTCAAAACTCAAGGAAGGACAACAGTGTAACAATCCTTAGATGTCTCTTTATTCCATAGTACCATGAGATTACTTATACAACATTACACATGATAAACATGTCATCATTCCACTACATTCTTAAACCATTGACCGAGCTTCAACAATTCTTTCATCTCATATATCATTTGTAGTCTCTTCATCATCATCAACATAAATACTACCCATACGACCATACTGATTCTATTCATGAGACTTTCCCTTAGGGCATTGGTTTTCATAATGCCCGTAAATTCCACATTTAACCATTGTTGATGTCATAGAAATACCATTATCTTCATCCCTGGTGTTAACTGAACCTTTTCCTTTGCACTTACTGGCTTTGTGTCCTTCTTTTCCACACCCAAAGCATCTTCCAGTTCCTTTGAAACATTCTCCTTGATGCCTCTTCCCACATGATTTACATAGGGGAAATTGAACTTTCTTTCCTCTATGATCATCATGAAACTCCATCTTTCTCTTATTAGCCGAGTCAGGAAACTTGCCAAATTTTACTTTATTGATCATATTATGAGATTCCTGATTCGGCATAATAATGATGGTTGGACTTCCAAATCCCATTTCATTTGGTTTCTCATGAAGAATATCATTCCATTGTCCATCATATCCTCTATTATCGTGAATCATCTTGTTTCCAGCCATTTTCTAAAACCCAAAAAGAATAGTGTGAGAGGCAAAAATCATGCTAGGGAAAACAAAATTATAAAGAGGGAGTACCTTCAATATCTAACATCTTAGGTTTAATTCTATGATCATTAGCGTAGTTCTAGTACTATAACCTATACATATACTTAACCTTAGGGACATCCCTAGACATACCGTAGAAATATCTCTAGGGATCTCACTAACGTTTTCGCATCCTAGTTTCCAAAGGTTGACTAAACCTTTCCTCTGATACCAACTGTAGAGACCTGAAGCCTGACGTACATGGACATTACATTACATTTGCGTAATACTTAGTACATAACAAAAAAACACACACACAAGGATCGTAATAGTTTAGTGTCTTTGGAAACTCGGAATATAATCTTCTAATCGTGGTGAAAGATCTACAAAATCTCCCATAAAGATCTTCTTCTTTTTACCTAAAACCTTTATTTATATCCTGGGGAAAAGAAAACATAAAAGGGTGAGCTCAAATGCTATGTAAGGGTAAACAAAAGAAATATCAATCACATCATATACATAAGCACATAACTTTTGGAAATTTTAACCTGAAAAAGAGAGCATAATTTCATATCATGGGATAAATCATACTAGTGAAATGAAATCCCAATAATCATAACTTAAAACATGAAACTTTGTGGCATTCACACATAATCATAGATAATCGTTTCTTGTTAGTCAAGACTCATTGCCAAGACTATCTTAGTGGACAAAGTCCCTTTCTGAATCGAGTAACCCTCGTTTCAGTCCTGTTTCACTGAACCGGTTTAACCTACCGTTCCAGCCCTGTCTATCTCATGAGATATAAAATCTTTACCCAATAAATTGGAGGGAGATATAGGTCCCACCCATCTTATAATGAATCCTTTCTTATGTGTGCCACATAATCATAAACCATACATCATAGCGTAACCCATGTGATAAAAATGGGATTCTTAAACAACATGAAATCATAAAACAATTCATATAAGATAAAGGAATTCATAAACATAATTCCATCACAAGATAGTCAAATCAATGTAAAAATATGGATAGAAACAGAACCCGTTATTATCTTAGATGGAAAATAATTTTGATAAAACACTTGAAATGAATTCTTGAGGAAAATATCCTTTCTTCTTCAAAATCAATTTCTTTTCACAAAACATCATGCAATTTTAAAAGAAAGAGATTTTCTTAAAAATAGTAATGAAATCTTTTGGAGGAAGCTTCATGAAAATAAGCCTTTATAAAACCGTAAAAATCCGTTCGTGCCGTTTAAGTTAAAAAAAACATTCTTCATACTTTTGTCAGAAAAGTCAAAAAGTACCTCGTACGAAAAATGACAAAAGATTCCTTTCATACATATTACTAAAAACTCACCGAAGGGTAAAAATGGATTTAAACAATTGTAGGTGGATGGAAATAATATTACATATTGATGAAACATGGATGTGGATGATAAAATACACCCCAGTAAATACTTACGAATAAACAATCCCGGATAAAAATGAGATTGTGATATTTCCCTTACCTTAGGTCCGATTTGCTTCGTATGTGTCCGAACCTCTTGTATAATGATTTAAATAATGTCATTGACTTATTCAAAAATCATATTCATTGTTATTATATCATATATGGTTCACTTATGACATTATATTACCCGTTCTTTTGTAAATTCCATGTTAAAGAAGCGTTTTGGGTAAAATCGTTTCATTTATCGTAGGTATTTTGACTTGTTGTTCTTGACATTATTATTACTTATATCATGATTTACTTACTTCCAGAATATAAAATATGATTTATATATCATATATATTCAGTATATATATATATAATAGATAGATAAATGAAATGAAAAACACCGTTCATGGAGATGGTAGTCCGTACGTACGCATGAACGCTGTTTTCCTTTCCTTATTGTCTTGAATGGAAGTAAGTAGATGACATACATATATATATATGTACATAAATCCATTAGATTTATAATGTCATATATTTCATTATTATTTCTTATATATACTTTATAATCATTCTTAAATGGTTAACATGGAGAATGAATCTCATCGCGTCGTGGAGACGGTAGTCCGTACGTACACACGAGCGATGATATCATTTCCATAAATATTGAATTGAATTGGAGTGGATTATACAATATATCAGAATCAATATGATGTTGTAATAACTATTTATAGTTATTCTTTACACCATTATACCCATCCATGTAAGGTGGTGGTGGAAAATAGATTACACCACGGCGTGGAGACGGTATTCCGTATGTACGCACGCGCGGTGATTTCTTTTTCCGTAGGATGGATAGATGGTGAAATAGGGTTGTTTCTTACTTATAATAACATATCAGTATATGAGTGATACTGATGTTATTACTTCATAATGAAACAACCTAAGAATAATAAGTTGAAGAGGAAATAAAGATGAAAGAATTGGTAACGGTAATTACCTCTTCTTTGAAGCGCCTCTTTGAGACCTCCTCTTAGGGCACTAAAATTGGTTTTTGAGGAAGACCAGAACCTCTAGGATGTTGCTAGGGAAGTGGAGAAGAGGTTTTGGTAGGGGTTGGACGAGCTTGAGTGCTCAAATTGGTGTTAGGAGGAGGGGGAGGAGGTGTCCTTTTATAAGGGAGGAGAGGGGCACCTTAGGAATACCTCAAAATATTATTTTATATTAAAGTCAAAATCGGTTTATAATGGTTCCAAAGGGTCTTATTTCGGAGATAAAGTGGGGATGGGTCTAAATCCTATCAACCAATAAGATTTATACAAGTTTAGGGTATTATTTTAACCTTATCAATTAGATTTAACTCTAAGTTAAATAATTTAACTTTTACCATGTCTTTTTGTTTTCTTTCACTATATGGTTAATACACTTACTATAACATGCCAAACGAACCCCAAATTGTTTATTATTAATACATATATCCTTATCTAATTCATTTTGCCGAACCTTCGATTTTTGGGAATAAAATAACAATTAATAATATAATATTTTATTTAAAAACTATTTTGTGTCAATTTTGACACAATTTGATATATGATTTTTGTGAAAGTCATAACAGAATTATATGTTCGAACCAAGTTGATTACATCAACACTAATATATCATAGTAACCTAGAAAATTAGTGGAATTCATAAAAAGTCTTAAATTACATTTATTTTGGTATTTATAATATCAATTATGTCAATATTTCATTAATAAGATAATTTATGCATCATCTTTGTGTCATAAATAAATTAAATTATTTGATGGCTAAAAATTACAAATAAAATACCATTATGTAGGAAATCGTTTTAGCTTTCTAATGAATATTTATAGTCGAATTTATCTTATGTATAACCCCATATTAAAAATGTTTTAGTAAATAAACTTTGATTTTAACTCTTTTAACCCTTCTTTAAATAATATAATAATAAATGTCCTAATCTAATCCAAGTGGGCCTAAATGGTCATATTTTATTCCTAAGTTTGTTTTTGATCTAATTTCAATTATCCAATAGAATTAGGACATGTGTTAGGGTAATAATAATATCATTTTTACCCTTAATTACCCTATTTACTTTTAACCGTGGTAAAAAAAAGTAAAAAGTTACTATTCACCAAAAATTATTTTCATCTCATTGAACCACATTTTAGTCCTTGATATTAACCGTGTCTCTCGGATTTTCGAAATTCCATTCACAGAAGCGGTAAAATTAAGTTTTATGCAAAATTCAGTTTTTAACCTACCACTTAGTGGTTTCACTATTCATCGAAAATTGAAAGTTTTCAGAAAAATACCAAAAATTAGGCCTAAGCTATATTTGATATTATGAACTCAAAAATGATGTCTATTTTACCAAATTCAAAACATATCAGTTGCATTAACTAATTTAAAAATTAATTCTCGTCGTCAAAACAAATAGCGTGTTTTTAAGAGATAATAACTATCAAAAGATTGACACTAGTTTATAACTGGTTTAAATGTGAAATTACATCCAATGACCAACATTGTATTAATTTGTATAAATATATTCTAAATACACTTTAAAACCGCTTAAATTAATAATTTATCCCTATTAATTATTTCGATTAAAAAAGTTGTTTTTAATTAAAATTTAGTAATTTTCACTATTCATCAGAATATGAAAGTTATCCGAAAAGTACCAAAATTTCACCCTAAGCTAATTTCGATATTACGAATCCAAAAATGAATTCCATTTTGAAAAATTAAATTTAAAAAATTTCAAAAAGTGGTTATTACTATTCATAACGGCTAGTTTTAATAATATCTTTATAGCATATCGTTGTTTAGCGAAACTCGGTGTTGCGTACAACACACGCTATCGTGGAAGGTCGTGATTGCGTATAATTCAAGCCAGGTCAGAGATGTGTATTGTGAAAGCTCCTTTTTGTGTAGCGTATAACACAAGACATTAATAAAATTAAAAATAATATTTTTCATAAAATCTCGGGCTGTTACAATGATCATTGGGTTATCCCATCATGGTGAACCAAGTAAAATATTTCTGTTGACTCTTTACATGTGATTGTTTGATTACTTATCACTCTCATCAGACAGGTTTAACAAGTTCAGGCCAATGTTAGAAAAAGATCTATCACTTTTGAAGAACAATTTGACACCCTGATTCACCCCTCCCCTCTCTGGGTGTTTTGGGATCCTTCAATAAAACATTAATAACTGATTCAGCCCCCACTCCCCCTATCAGTTGTTATTAAGTCCTTTGGAAATTCAATTGGTATCAGAGGGAAGTTTCCCTTATAGATTCCTTATCATTATTAATCTCAATTATGTCAATAGTAGATAAATTACTACATTTATGTCAAAAATTATTATGGATGTAAAAGTATAACAATTCCTTATATCTTATTTCTTGGCCTAGAAGTTATTGTTGTGGCTAAAATTGGGTTTTGGCTTATTGAGAAAGATTCCCCAATTACTTTTGTTGACAATATAAATATGGAAGTTGATGGAAACTCTAGAAATTTTATTCTTATGTATCTATATGAAAATGTTTATATAAATGTGATGGGTCTCAAAACTTCAATGAGTATGTGGGAAAAGTTGGAAATTATTTTTAAAGGGAATACTAAAGTGAAGGAATAAAAGGTAAAAAATATAGAATTGTAAGTATGAAGAGATTAGAATGGTATACGAAGAAACTATTGATGAATAATTCACCATGGTAAATTAATTTTTTCGCAACATGAAAAGATTTAAAAATGTTCTGGAAGATTATACAATAGTAAAGAAACTTATGAAAATATTTCTTGATAGGAGGGATTCTAAATTTTTTAATTTATAAGATAAAGATCATTTATCTCATGATTAATTGCAATAATTTTTTATTGATTATGAAATGAGGAAGCATCCATTGTTGAAAAAGAAGATAAAATTTGAAATGGATTTTGATTCTATGATAATGATGAAAATACAAGATATTGAAGATATAGATCCTTGTGATTCTGAAGATAAATAGGATGATGAGTTTAATGATAAAATAATTTACCTTATCTCAAATAACTATAGAAGAGGAAGAGGAACGTATGAAGGAAAATATGATCTCAAATTCTTTTTCTATGGTGGAATCAGACACTTCTCCATGAATTTACCCAGTTACAAATTTGGTTAATATCAAGAATAGTTTGACGAAAAAACTAAATGTAGAAAGTGGAAAAAATTTATAAAGAAAAAAATTCATCCAAAAAATTAAAAAATAAGTTTACTGGGAACAAGAGAAGTATGTTGAGTAAGAAATTTGGATCAGACACAATTGAAAAACATTCTTAAGAAGAGGAATGTTCATAAATGGTTATAAATATCATTGAAAACGTTAATACCATTAAAAACACCTCAACTAGTTAAGACTAATAGAGTAAGGAATATTACAGAGATTATCTTCTAAAAAAAGAACATGTTGTATGTCTTGAGAAAATAGATCTCTTAGGAAATAAATAAGAATGAAAAAGAGAGATCGTGGAAAAGATTATGATGTTGAATAATATTTTGTTAAGAAATAATAAGAAAACATCTTGGATATATTATTCTTCAAACATAGAATTACTGAATAGGGAAATATGGTTGGAGACTTCAATAAGAAGATTCCAGCTAAGGAAGAAGAACTTATAAAGTTTCATTCAAAACATCTTGATTTTTAATGTATCTTGAGTAATATGAATGAATACTTCAAAAAATACCTATAAGTAAAATATAATAAATCTAAATCTTCTAAGAAATATCAAATCAAGAAGCATGTGAAATCCTCAATCTCTAAAAATAATTTTTCATATGATCTTTCTAACATGTTAGGTGATAGTAAAATGGTTGGGAATTTTGTTTTGAAAAAGGATGTCATAAATCTATCACATATTTAAAAGTTTTAAACTCCCTCAGTAGGAATTTTTGTCCAGGCCCAGAGTATGTTGAATCAGGAAGAAGATATCAACCTAAAAAAATTCTACAGAGAAAGATCTTACTTCAATAAAATATAAATATTTCATGCATTTTAATAGTTTTGTGGAATCTATAGACATAGGGCCTGTAATATTTGGTATAAAATTCCATTTCCTTGAAGAATGTCTGAACAATGTGAAGAAATAATATAATAATAATGACTAACTTTATTAACCCACATGAATTTAAAAATAAAAAATCTCAATATCAAAGAAACATTCAAACAAAAAAAATCAATTTGAATGTATGGATGACGTTTGTGGAATATTTGATCAGGAAATTCATCAGGCTGAAATATTTATTACACTCTTTCTAGAACATGTTTCTTATTATATAAAAGAAATTGAAGATGTAAATAATTAGGTTTAGGAAAGAGTTTTTGTTATTGAGATGAATTCAAACTCTATAAAAAGGAAAAAACCATGGATACTTGATAGTGACCGTTCATCACTCATGGTGGGTGATATAAAAATCTTGAAACATGTTAAAAGTAATGATGGAGGAGTAGTTACTTTTGAAAATGATACTTCCTTAAAATCAAAGGAATTTGAATGTATGAGACTGAAGAAAAATGGTTGAAATCTAAAAAAATTCTATTTTTTTATTGGGTAAAACATAACTCAGTGTGTGTAATTCAACATTGTGATGATGTAAAAGAAGCTGTTTTTAGAAAATATTCTTGTATCATATGAAGTATAGAAGTTGGAAAATCTGTGACCCATGGACAAATAACTGGCATAAATGGTTTTTTATATTGGATAACATAACAACTCAAGTTATATATGTGATAAAGTTGAGAAAAAGTTGTGGTACTGAATACTTGGACACCTTGGGGAAAAAATATAAAAAAACATTCAAAATTTGATCATGTACAAAATTTTCTAGAAATGAAAAGTAGGGAAGAAGATGTTTGTGTGACTTGACAGAAAGGGGAAATGACTAATAAGAGTCATAAGAGAGTTGATATTTCATCAATAGGACCTCTTGAACTTATTCATTATTATTTATATGGGATGATGGGACATTAATCAACAAAATATTATTTTTACTGTATCACTTTTATTGATCAATTCACTCATATGACCAACATAATGTTTATAAAACAAAAGTGAAAGGTTGTATAATTGTTTATAGTTTTTATAAGAGTTATTGAGAGTGAAATTGGGGTTTACATAATGAATTTGGAAACGAATAATGGTACAAAATTCACATTCAATACCTTTAAAACATTGTCTGTGAAATCAGGGAATCAAAAATCAGTATAGTTTTCCCTATAGTATACAAAACATTAAAGCATCATAAAAGTAAAATATATTTTTGGTGAAAATTGGAATTAGTATTCTAGAAGAATACATATTTCAATTTTATACTAGAGATAATTTATTTTTATTGTTATATATGTTCCGAAGATATTTGTTGATGCTAGATTACAACATGACTTCTTATGAAATGTGATATAACAACAAACCTTCATTGAAATGCTTCATGGTTTTTGGATGTCCCTTCTTGTTAGAAATCAAAAATAAAGATTTTGATATGTTTGATAGGAAACCCAAAGATGGAATTTTCATGGGATATTCACCCAAATTAAGAAGATATAAATATCCAAACAAACCTTTATAGAATTTGGTGGATTTTTATTATTTAAATGTTATCAAAAATAAAAAATCCTTAATACATTTGTTGAGAATGCTTATGGGGATAAACTTAAGGTTTCCAATGAAAGTTATAATGATAAAAAATAGTCTTTTAAATATTTAAAAGAATAAATTGATAAGGAAAATTCAGATTTAAGAGATACTTTGTGATTTCCAACCATTAAAAAACACATTGATAAAATATTCTTGGGAATCAAAAGGAACCAATTTAGACTAAAACAAAGTTGGGATTAGAAAATAAGACTTCCCTCATCTCAAAAGCGGAATTAGAATATGTTTTAGAATCTATTGAACCCAAAAAATGGGTGAATCCTTTGAATAAAGAGTTGGATCATATTGAAAAAAATGAAACATCAGAACTTGTTCCATGATTATAAAATAGAAATTTTATCGGAAATAGTGGGTTTATTGAAAAAAAATGAATGGACATGGAGAAGTTTCAAGAAACAAAGAAATATTCCTTTGTAAAGGTTATGAATGGGCGGAATGTGTGGCTTTTAAAGAAATATTTTCCCCATTTAAAAGACAATAAACTATTAAAATTTTTCTTGTAGTGGATTCACATTAGAATTAAAATGTTTATCAAATAGATGTAAAGTAATATTTCATAAATGGATTCATTGTGGAAGAAGATTACATTGAAAAAAAATTGTGGGTTCCTACATTATAATGATGAAAAAAGATTTGTATAATAAAGAAAGCATTGTATGGGATGAAAGAAGCCACATGTTCGTGGTATTCATAATGTTATAGTTGTTTGATAATGTTGAATTTCTCTAAATAAAAAGTTGATACTAAATTGTATGTGAAATAACATAACTCTAACACATTGATTGTAATTTTTTATGTGGATGATATAACTTTTGATGGGGGTGAAGAAAAAGTTTGTAAATAATTTTTTGAGGAAATGAATAATACTTTTTAAATTTCAATGTTAGGAGAATTAACTTTATTACTTGGGTTACATTTTCAAAAAAAGGAAAAGTAAATTTTCATATCTCAAGAGAAGTATGAAAGGGAATTTTTAAAGAAGTGTGGGATGATATAATCCAAATATTATTCTACTCCCTTTTCAGTAAGAACAATGTTGAGTAAATAGGAATATGGTAAAAGTGTAAATTGGAAAAAATTTCTGAAGCTGATAGGAAGTTCTTTTCATCTCACAACCTCAAGACCTGATATTGTTTATGTTGTAAATTTTTGTGCTAGATATCAGAGTGACCTGAAAGTACTTCATATGTTGGTTGAAAATAGAATTTTGAGGTAGATTAAAGGAATAACTTCACATGTAATTTCCTATAAAATAAGTTTTCATATGAACTTTTAGGGTTATACCGATATTGATTGGGTAAGAGATTTTAATGACTGAATATAAACTTATGGAGGAAAATTTATTTTAGGTGAATGTTGTGTGATTTTGAATAGTATGACACGAAGTCCAGCAAATTCGATCACAGTAGAATCATAATAAGTTGTAGTTACTATGTCTTGTACTTAGATGTTGTGAATGAAATTTAAACTTTAATATTTGAAATTAAAAGATTGTAAACAATTTATGATACTTTGTGATGATAAAAGTGAAATTTATTTATCTAAAAATACTAACCAACTTTCTAGATCATAATACATTGATATAATGGTTCACTTTATAAAAAATAAATGTGATGTTAAAGTTTTCTTATAGAATATATCTCAACGAAGTATCAAATTGATGATATTTTTACAAAAAAATTCCAAAATAAAGGTTTGTTGTATTGAGGTTGTAAATTCATGTTTAGATTTCTATAATGACTTCAAAAAATAGACAAGGAAGTCCCCCACCAGGATTTATATTACATTGAAAATGAGGGAGAATTTATACAATTATATCCTATAATGGAGATGGAATTCAACTTCTTACTTGAATGAATATGAAGTTTCGGTTACCATAAAATGGGAGATAGAAAGAAAAATGATAGGAAAATATAAAATTGACGGGGTGTATCTTATCATGGGTAGAAAATGTTTTCTCCAAGTATTGAAATTACTTCAAAAACATTACTTTATCCAGTAGTGTGTTGTTCAAACATTTTATTTTGAGAAAGGATATATTTTTATAAAAGTTGAAAAGTATGACTTTCAAAAAATTGAGTTGTGAAATTTTTTTGAGAGTTGAACAATTTGTTAACGAGTGTTGTCAACAAATCCAAATGGGGAGATTGAAGAAAATTTGTTATTTTTTGTTTTAAATTTTTATTTTTTGTTTTGATAACTATTCCATCCTTTATGGTTTTTGTTTTAACAATTTTTTTATTTTTTGAAAAATAATATTTTTTAAAGAATGTTTTTAAAAGAGAGGTTAATGTTATGTAATATTCATACCAAAAAAGGGTATAAATGTTGTTTTTTGAAAATTTATTTTCAAATATAAATTATCAGATTGAGAAGAACCAGAGGTAGAATTTATCGAAAAGTTAATGTTGTTGATTGGACACACCATCGGTCTCAGATTCATCGACATGAATATCATGATTCATTGGACACATTGGTTGTTAGAATGTAAAAATATTCTTAGTGAGGAAGTCATAATGTTACTGAAGAAGTTGAATAAATTTAGTGAAATCAAGAGTTATAAAGTTATCAAAATTTCTAACCTTAATTCAGATAATGAATTTTTTATCTTGATATTTCCATAAATCCTGAAAACTATCATGATAAAAATATTTTTATGTAATGGAGGATTTCAAAGGTATCTGTAAAAAGAGGGTATCAATTCCAGAAACCTGGACATTGTTCATCAGATCTATAAGTTTCAAAAATAGAAGTTTTCAAATGTATTAACGAGTTATAGATAATAAGGATTAAATTACTTCATAGTCACTCATTGAAGATACCATTTGATGCATAACATCGTAATGATAAATCCATTGTAATGAGATTTTGTAAGAATGACCAATCAGACTAAGCTTCAGTTAGAAAGAAAATTGAACTGGGCTGAGTGAGTTCTATCTAACTGAGTTGAGAAAGTTCCATCTGGCTGAGTTGAGGAAGTTCTATTAGAATGAGCTGAGGAAGTTCAATCTAATTGGGATGAGGAAGTTCCATCAGACTGAATCTAGGGAAGAAATTTGATTAGTCCATGTTTAGGAAGAAATTCCAATTAGATAGAGTTTCAGATAGAAAGACAATTAGACAGAGATGTGGAAGTTCCATGAGACTATGCTGAGGAAATTCTGTTGTACAGAGATAAGGAATTTCCACAGGACTATATCTGAGGAAGAAATTTGATCAAATTGATCTAAGGAATAAAGTAAATAAATATTTAGTTTCTGTTAGAATTTTAATCATTCTAAATATTTTTAACAAATTGAGTTTTCCAGACTATAGTCAATGTTATTTTTTGGTGATATTTTGATGATGTACTATAGAATTTAAGAAGTTTAGATAAGTCTACAGAAGAGTTGATAAGGTTTGATGTTTTCAATGATGAAGATCAGACTGAGCAATTGAGCAGAATTTGAGGAGCATTGATTGAAAATTTGTTCATCGTATTGATTCTATCAGACTGAGCTCATTGGACTGAGCTAATAAGAACCAATTTTTTTAGAATGAGGTTTCAGACATAATTTTGTGGATCCAAAGATTTTAATGTTCATATTATTTTTCAGCTCAAATTTTTTGTATGAAAACTATGTAAACTGATGCTTGTCATTATAAAAATTCCTATAAGTATATTGAAGGTATCTAACAGGAGTTGAAACAACTTGTATTCACTGATTTATCATAGTGAATTTCTATAGACCCATGAGAGTGGCTATGGAAAGGAAGTAGGTTCTCATACCAAGGACAAACCTTATAAATCATATGTTCTTTACTTTATTTAATACATTTTCATGCATTATTATTTACTAAAATATAATAAGGTAATGAAATTTAATAGGTTTAAGGGTTTAATTTTCTAAATGTATTGAAACTTATAAAAATTTAATAACTGATTCACGCCCCACCCTTAATTTTTATTCAATCTTTTTGAAATTTAATCATCCCTATCAAAGGATGACAAGATTTTACCATTATTTAACCATTATTGGTGAGGATAAGAGATATTCTGGAAAATAAATCCTAAACTTATCCTACATAACTATAGAATCATATCAATCAACAAGACAAAGGATCCACCATTGTTGAGTTTCACCTCTAAAAAAACCTACTTCAAATATATTTAATAATGATTATTTATGAGAATAATCCCAAAGGAAATCTCAAGAACATCTAACTACCTCATTGTATCTTTATTCGATATGTACCCCTCATACATTGATAAAATTTATTGTTAAACCTCACACAATTCCTTCCTCCATGAATCCAACCCCTTATGATCAGCTATACTATGATCTACCTAAATTTATTATTGTACCTCACTAACATAATCCACATGGGTTGAACATCCACGATCCATCTCTATAAAGTAAAAAATACTCTTAACCCACTAATATGGAATTTATTTTAACACCTTTTTTAGATAAATTTTTAATCCCTTGGTATCATCCAAAATAAAACCATAAACACAAAACATAAAATCTATACACCAAACCTATGTCTCTACCCTAAAATTATCATACTCTTACTTTATTATTCTCATCAAGATTAATTTCCTTTAATTATATCATAAGGGTAATGTCTACTTCCTACACAGTATCCCATCCCTATACCATATTCTAATATTTAATGATAATGTTTCCCTACAAAACCAATGTATTCCATCAAAAGTTCCAATGTACAAACTCAATACTAAATCCCATCCAAATATATGATTCTACTTTTTCATGACATACCTCTACTGAAATACCTCCAATACAATAGTTAAGATAATAATGACCCCCGATAACCCCCTCTAAAAGTCTACGAGTTGGAAACTTGTTCCTATGATATAAAAATTACAAAATGGGATGTATTACCCTCTATAAACCCAATAATGATAAGATAATACACCATTCAACACTTAATACTAGAAATAAAAAATCTCATAATACCAAAAATGATATAAATATGCATGTGATAATATATAGACAAGAAACATCTCAAATGAAAATATCAAAAATAATACAAGGCTTATGAAAATGACTCAAATAACAACTAATCATTACCTCACAAGTTAGTAATGTTTGGTCTGATCACTAAATCCAACTTACAAATCTATAAACATAGTATATTGATGTAGGAGTAAGAATAAAGTTATAATTAGTAGGTTCCCACACAAAAAATATAATTCCAATTTATAAGAAGAATACTAAATCCTCTGAGAAAAAGTAATAAAAATAACTCATTACCTATCTCGGGTCAAATAAAACCCACCTCACTAAGCCTCAATTACCAAGTACACATACAATTAGAATAATATATAAATTATAAACATATATCAAAATAAGGTACCATGAAACCTATTACTAATGGATATAATAGCCCTCAAATCCCAATGATATACATATTATCACTCACAACGCTTCTATATCAATATATCATAGCTGATAGCACCACAACTTATCTATGTGTATGATGACACTTTATAATTCAAGAACCCTTGGGATGAAACGAAGGTGGTTGAACAGGGTTTTCACATGAAAAGGCCTACTACAAAAATATGTTTCTTATATATCTTATTATATTTTATAAATTAATCTTAAAAATTAGAAAAAGGGGGAGATATGATGTGAGAAAATGAAAAACAAGAATAAAAATATTCTAATGTAATACAGAACAGAATGAATCCAGGGAGAAATAATTCACCCCTTGAATCTATCTAAATAATGCATTAATTTCTCTTTCTAAATCTCAATAATTTTAATTCTATGATCATGATACAATATATTCCTTCTCATCCCTGATACTAATTTAGTTTGAACACCCAGTATAACTGGACACCTTCTTATGCATTGAATGACACTACCACCAATATCTGAGAGATAGAAGCACCTCTATTGAGTGTGAATCCTTCACCAAACCCACACTGGTTAGCCACTACACCCCAATTCTTTACATAAGAACTAGAGAAACCATGTACTCATGAAAAGGGTGGGAAATGATTTTCATAACAAGAAAAACATACTAGAGTAAATGAAGATAAGAGTAATTGTTACTAATCCCTACCTATATCTCTCTTTAATTACCCTAATTTGGAAATAAGGGAAATAAATGAATTGAAGATACACTGAAATCATATAGTTTTATCTAGGGAGTAATCCTTGGGTTATAATATCACTATTGGTGGGATATTTATAGATCACTAGTATGAAAGTGGAAAAAATGGTGAGAATTACAAGAAATGTTTCGAAACAGAATTAAATTAAAATTAATATAAAATCCAAATAAAAAATAATATACTAATCCCCTAGTGGGGAGCCCTAAATATAACAAATTCCCCTTCTATTAATATTCTTATTCTTCTGTAAGTTATGGAATCAATATTCCAATGTTAGGATTGACTTCTACAAAGATATGTATAATAATGTGAGATTCATCCATGTAGTCATCTTCTGAACTTTTCCCATGTTCATAATTCCTTCCCATTATCATATGATCACTATATTCTCACCAAATAGATAAAATAATCATGGAATCATTGATATAACATTTCCCAATTTGGGTAGGAAAGTTGAATTTTGGATTTTCTAAAATGGTTAGCCCTTAATATCATGTTATGATTTCTATGTTTAATCATCCATGTGAAATGGTTTAATCTGATATGGTGTTAGTGAAATATATCAAATAGGGTGTCTGATCTGTGAAATCCCTACAAGTTAATCTAATAATAGCACTATGTGTGGATAGTTAATGTTAAAAAAATAGCATATTTAATATGACATGGATTCAGGGCATGTAATTTTAATTTAACACATTCCTTGTTTAATATTAAGTGTGACACAAAGAGATAATATTATTTACATGTGATTGATAGAGGGGTTGGTTTACTTTTACATAGTCTGTGTATCATTTGAGTAGCTACATGACCCAATTAATCTAATGTAAGTCCTAGGTTATTCTATCATAGAAAAAGACAAGCCTTTTTAATCCTATGTAGCTCTATGTCACGATCAATTAATCTTATGTGAGGAAACTTCTTGGGTAGGTTAATCTAATGTGATGTCTATTTATTTTGAAGTGAGTTTTTTTGGCCTAATTGATTCTTATGAATCTATTACCCATTTTATTTAATTTCATGAAGCACCAGTTAATCACATAAAAAAAATTGTATTGCCTTTAAATCATACATATCTTCTCAAAACTATATTTAATATTTTGTAGCCTTATAAAATCACAATTTAATCATACATTGATGCTTTTTTCACTTTAAAATCAAAAAAATAATACTCACAAATTAATCTAGTATTTTATTAAAATAATTATAAAAATAAATAAATCAATTAAAAACATGATTTTAATACTTTAATAAATTAATTACAAATGAATTACAAATTATTCCAAAAATTAGAAAAACCAAAAAAGTTGAGAATATTGGGTAATATTTAAAATTTACAATTAATTTTTTTCATTTTAGTACTTTATCATTATGATACACTCAATCAATTTAATTTATAGTAAATTTTACATTATTCAAATAAAATGTTCATCTTGACATATTCACATACATAGAAAAATTAGATAAAAATAATTAATTCATGCACCATTAAAAATAATCATTCTTCCATTATGAGTTAATCTTTTTACCACACTTATTTTCACTCATTCTTTACACTTTTTAATCCCACCTATGACATTATATGGATTACCTCACATGGAATTCTTCTCTCATATCTATACGTGCATTTTATATATAATTTTTCTCATTCTTAGAGTGAATGTGATCCACCATAATTATTTCAATATCCTATGTTATCTATCAATAGAGACAAGTTTTCTACTCATGAGGACTTCCAATAGGATATTATGATGTTTAAGGGATGATATGATTATAATTTGAAAAATTGGATGGAAAATGAGGATTTTAAATCTCTAAGTACAATGAATGTTAAATTCTAGTCACTATCACTAGTGAATGTATCTTAGTCATCACCTCAAAAAATTATGACTCAGAATAAAATTTTCCTTCTTCTTTAGAAGGTTGCAACTATAATAGTATAAATCAATAAAAAATAAAACTTATTATCTCCAAATTTTATGAATATATACTGTTATTTTATTATATATATATATACTTTTCATATACATATTTTTTCCTTTAGAATAATTGGGAACCAATATTATAATGATGAATTCTATATTTTGACCACACTTCCCAAAACCAAGTATAAAGGCACCTCACACTCACACAAAAATAGTGAACTTTTTCTAAAGAATCATCATGAACCCAACTTTTTATCCACACATAAAATAATAATATAACATGAAATTCAATATTGATATGGGTGACAAGGTATGAATTTTTTTTTAAATTTTAATTTCCTTATAATTGGTTCCTGGTTTCTAATGATTAAAGAAGTTATTATGTAAAGGTGTCTTGAAAAACTGTTTTTATAGGGGTTTTCGATGAATTAAGACCTTAATCATACATAATACACTTGAATCTTATAGTTTGAGACAATAATACAAGTAAATTATAGTTTCAAACAAGTATTAAAATTATTAAGAAATTGATACAAGTAAAAATATGTAAAATAAGGTTTAGAATTTCTTTTTGTATGGGGAAAAATATTTGGATAGTCATTTCATGGATTAAAAATTAATTTCCACCATACTAATATGAGTATGGTTTTGTAAAATTAGTTAACGGATAATATCAATAATTATTTAAAAACAAAAATTTTAAAACTAGTGAAATCCTTAAAATTAAGAAGGTATTATAAAAAGGTAGAAATGATTTTGAGAATAAATTTTCTAGTTATCTACATAAATAAAAAAATTAAACCAAAAGGTAAGCATGGATATTCTTAATATCGTTTGAGATCCACCCATCACTCATCTAATACTACTTACTAAGTCTATGTATAAGGCACATAATATTTCGAAATGATTAAATAATTTTTAAGGGAGAATACAACTCGATGTTATTATAAAATATTTCCTTGAGTTAATATCCCATTGATTTCCACTAGTTCTTTAAAAACTATAAGGAAAAAAAGAACACAAATATGCTTATTTAAATTAAAAAAGGAAATTGAATGTGGATATAGAAGAGAGATCTTAGTTTGGATCCCCAAGAAGGTAATAGGTTTTTTTTCTACCCCTGGTTAGGTAATAAAAGCTATTATCCCCACCCTGAAGGGGGTTGGATTCTTTGTCAGCAACCACAAAATCCTTGTGTTTCTAATGAAAATATCATCATTTTTTAGGAACCCTTTTACAATGTGTTTTATGTTATTATTTTTCTATGAATATTTCTCTGTATTTATTATTTTTAAATATTCATTTTTCATCATCTTCATTAGTTAAATTAATAGATGTAATTTTCATTAAATTATTAAAAAATATATTTATAACAATCATTTAAATCTAATAAATTAGTGGTACACAACTTTTTTATTAATTTATCTATTTAGATGATGGAAACTGAGATAGAAGATCATTTACTAAGGTATGTGTGATTTATTTCATATCAATATATATATATATATAATAATTAAATTTCTTAATGAAATTAATTTTTTTTGGAAAAATTATTTATATCACCATTTGTAATAATATTATGGAATATTATTATTATTCTTTAGAGAAGATGATGCCCAAAGTTAGTGGATGTGGGAAAGCATATTTACTAAAACTATCAATTACTCATGGGATGTGTAGGGAGAGAGTTGAATTTGGTGATAATAATAATCTCATAGGCCTAAATGTAAAGCAGTTTAGGATTTATATGGCCATTCAAATAAATTGTAGGATTAATATTTTATATCATGGTTTAAAGGGAATTGATTAGAGTGGGAGAGATCTGTTTTGGGAATCCGTAACTAAATTTTTTTCATCTACTTTATTTTTATTTTTATTCCTCAATAATTATAAAATTTATTACTAATATTTAATTTATTAAATTATAGATGTCTTTGTACTTTAATGATATAAAATAAATTAAAACAAGATGGTTATATTTTGTGTTGATTAGATAGAGATATATGAAAACAAAATTGACTTCACATTATATTTTTAGGAAACAACAAATCAAATACCCATGCCTAAAATATGGGTTTATAGATAAAAAAATCGAGAGAAGTCTTTCACAATCCTATAGGAGGAAGCCCTTATGGTATGATAATTATTTATTAAAAAATAAATCATCAAAAATTTTTTTTAATTACCTGAAAAATTATTCATTTATTCTTTTATAACATCCCTCTAGCAGATCTCACTAATAGATCCAATCATTGAATGTATACCCTCATAAGTTATTAAATGGAGGGTGTCAGTTATTAGAGGGAAAAATGATTGTTCAAGAATTTAATGAAATACGATCTAGATATAGTAGTAGCTCGAAATAGGTTAAGTTCAATGCTCCATACCCCCCCCCCCCCCACTCTCTATGTAAAAATTGAATGGATGATTTTAAGAAGATAATAATTATTTTTCTTAAATATTAGTGTTTTTTTAAGTTCATTATGCTATTATTATATGTTCATATATTGTTCCATGATGCTTTTCACAAGGAATCCATAGAGGGGGAATTTTTCATTGAGGTATATATGGACATTCTATATACTAATTTTGGAAAGGAAGAACACAAGGGTGGCATAAGTAAATATGAGGTCGATTGTTGTATTATAATTTTTAACTGTCCTATTACAATATCATGGGAGATAATATACATGGGAGAAATAGAATCCACAAAGGCTGAGATATGAGAGATTAATAAGTCAATATTTGATCATATTAAATCATATTTATAGGTTATGTTTGAAAATATTATGAAACATACATGTTAGGTCGGATATGAAGATGAAATAAGGTCTATAGGGGGTAAATAGAAAAAAATTAAATTTCAAAAAAGAAAATTAATTTAAAAATATTAATTATGAAATTTAATTAATAATGTTAATTAGTGACACAATAGAAGAAATAACCAATGATTTTTATACTAGTTAAGTTTAAATTGGACCTAGTCAAGTCTTATACATCTCTAATTAGTGATAGATACATTTTGTACTACCTGATTTTTAATGGTGAACCAAATCCCAATTACAAACTAATTTTCTAGTATAACAATAACCAAGAAACTTGAATTTGGAATTGGGAGACAAAACCCAATTATAACCCTGAAATTAGACCATGGGATTCACAACCCAATAGGTCCTGAATTTAGAATTTAGGAGTCAGAACCTGATACAACACTAAATTTAGATATAGGGAGTCACAAACCTTAGATTCTGATTTTATAATATATAAGTCACAACTCAAGGAAATAATATTCTTTTGTATGTAATTTCATAAGAAGAGAGTTATAGTGCATGAAATATGGGAAGAAGTGTTGCAAAATAAAGAAACCAAGATAAAGAAAAAATAAATAAAGAAATCATATGTACTAGTTCTTATGAAATCATTCATATAATCTACTCAAGTTAGCATTAGTGGTAGACGTTTTAGTTTATCACTTGATTGACTTTCCAGCTGATGGAAACCTGGTTTCATTAGCACAACACTTCAAAGATTAGAGTAAATATGTAGTTCTCAAAAGGATCACATTCTTGTAATTTTAACTCTTTTTTACTTCGAATTTGTCCTTAAACCTTAAAACATATTATTTAAAAACTAATATGGAAATATTCAACTGGGTTAATTAATTCAAATTAAAACTACAAAATTATCTAGAAGAGTGAAAGTTATCATGTAGAATAATTGTAATGATAATTTTTTGAATTTAAAACAAAAATTCCAATTCAAACCAATTTTAATTACCCAATAATAAATCAAAATAGTCTTCATTACAATATTTCAATGAAATCCCTTTAAATACCATAAGTTAATTTCATTGTTTAAATTCCAATTTAAAAATTCATTAATAAAGCATGTAAAGTACTAAAAGTTAATTTATATTGCATTAAATAGGATGAAATAAGTTTGAATTAATTCCAAGTCATTAAATATTAATTTATAATCTAATAAGTCATATAAATTAACTCAAAATATAAAAACTAAAATATTTGAAAAATATTTTTAATGGGTTATGCAAGAATAATGAATAAATTTATATCAATTTTTTAAAAATTTTAAAATATTTAAAAATAATTTTCAATATTTTTAGAAAATATATATAAATTTTAAAAATTAGTAAAATAAATAAAACACTTGAAATAAATATGATTTAAGAAAAAAATAAGTAAAGGAAAGAACTCATTGTGCCCCCCAAGAGGTCGTTCAGTCAGCATATATACCATAGTATATAATCAGTTCAAGTGGTATTTCAGCCACTATACTGACCGTGTGAACATTAAAATGTTCAATAACTATAATAACCATGAATTCATGGTCTCTACACTAAATGTGAATAATGTTTGATAATTATACATACCATTTGAGAAAAACAAGTTGTCAGTTGAGTTATCGTATAAAGCACATTCAGTCAGTCGGGGAGTCTCACTACATAATTAGTGATATTTAATGTTATATTAAATATCACAAAGAAAATTATTCTTGTTTCATACCACATATAATGGATTTACTATAGCATGGATCAGAACAAACAAGCCATCGGAAAAAAATATTCTTCAAGAAGTGTAACTCTAGTACATTTCATATATTAATATTTTAAAAATTAAATTTGATTTTCACTTTATATGTTGATATGCATGTAATAAAGGTATATAAATGTGTGTTTTAAACCAAGCTCTCATATGGTATCTTTAGGTCTACTTGTGATATATGTGTGCGCTGAGGTACCGCATCTGTCAGGAGATGAAAATAGGTAGTGGCTACCCTCCACCTCATATGGTAATTATAAACCAACTTGTGGTAAATAAAAAATAAACCTCATGGAAGGTAATATGTATACTCATGATAGGAATTCTAGGTTTCATATTAGGTATATAGAAACATCAGGTAATTATAAATTGAAAAACTATACTGCTCAATACCTCAAATTTCAAAAATATTTAACCCATATATACAAAATAATTAGCTAGTGGCATATAATAATTAAATATAGATATTTTATATATATTACCGTCATAGAAAATAATTCATTTAATTGAAATTTTTATCATTTGATATCATAAAAAATATATAATAACATAAAACGAAACTTCTAAATAAATACAGAAACATTTATAGATATTTATCCAATTATTAAGATATTTAAATGTATTTTTCATCCTTTCATGATGTATAATTTAATGTATATATATTTAATATATTTAAAATCAAAATAAAAAATAATAAGTTAAGTTGTATATAAAAATATAAATAATTGAAATAAATATTGCTTTGAATTATATAAATTACATAAATCCAGAATAGTTTTATAAAATTTGGTCATTTCTTAGAACACTTAAACAACAAATTTAGACTTCCATTTAGATTAATTAAATATAAAAAATATATTGGTTATATAAAAGGAATAATTTTATTTGAAAATTATATATATATATATATATATCATGTTATAATTAAATAACTAAAATACTATGAATTAGTTTAAACTGGAAATTATTCTTGAAACCAAAAGCATTCAACAAGTTCAGACAAAAATCCAAACATGCTAGAGATTGATTCTGACTTTGATGTAGTTGATTAAAATAAATACATGTATATTATATTTGATATGAAATAATAAATATATAATTATAATCAATATAACTCATGGTATAATAAAAATATAGAGATCTAGTTAGAACTGATTTTCATATAAAATAGTAAGTTGGTTTTGGAATATTAAAAAACATCAACTAACAACATGTAACCAAAAATAATAATAATAATATTTATGTAACATGGAAAAATAATATCCCTCTTTTTTATTAAAAAATTATATAAATAAATAAAATATTCTCCCCTTTTTATAATTAAACAAAAAATATAACACGTGATTTTATTTAAATATATATTATTTAAAACACTAAATATCCCCCTTTTTCACTTTAAAAGATAAGAAAATTAGAGAATAAATTACTTATAAGCATATAGATATTAAAAGAATAAAATGCCCAAATAAAATTCAATGATAAAACAATTAATTAAATTATTTAAATAATAAATATTAGAGGTAAAGCGCCCCCTGAATTGTTTCCAAAAACAATCAAGCTATATAAAATAGATATAACATATAAAAAAAATAAATACTCCATGAATTAATTTTTTTCTTAATTAAATGAAACTATATTTATAAATAATAAAAACATTTATGAACAATTTATATAATCCTTAAAAATCAAACACAGACACCTTTTAGTACCCATGCTATTTTGGGTCCAGTTAGGTTACTTACAGAGTTCATCAGCACCAAAGAAAATTAAAAACATTTTTTCAAAGGAATATGAGAAGATAAATTTTATAGATACAAAATATAGTAAACCCAAGAGATTGAGGGATCTTGATTGAAAATTCATCATCATAATTCCCTTGAAACCATTATTTGTAATAAGAAATCGTTGATACCTTCCCTATTGAAATCTTAAAAAAAGAAGCATTTTATATCATAGAAGTGTGGTGATTATAATAAAAAATAGTATTATCTCTATTTCAGTTCATCATATATATCATATTATCTTATTTTTCAATTCCTTGAAAAATATAAAAATTGTTTAATTTAGGCTCAAAAATAATCTTTTAGATTAACATTCTCTTTATGAATAAACTCAACTTCTTCAAAGACTTTATATTTTCTAGAAGAAATAGAATTTCTAAAACTTATATTCTCCATTTCATGTTTATTGTCAAAATTTTCCATAATCTTCAATGATTTATTTTCCAAAAACATGTTTTTATTTAATAATTTTATAATATTATTCTCTTTATTTACTTACATTCCTTGATCATCCTCTTATTGTCATCATTCAAAAACTCATATAATTCAGTAACTCTTGAAAAATACTTTTGAATCTTCTCATGTCTTTATATAAACTCATCAGTGTTATAACCATCACTATCAAAATAATAACTTGATTCAGAATTATTACATACCATATTTTTATTTAATTCAATCAAGTAGAGGTTACCTTCTTATTTTTTACTTTTAGATTCATCACTGGGGTCATATAATTCAATGAAACGCCATCTAGTATGATAATCATGTTTCAATTAATTTTATTTTTTTCTTATCATTCCCTTCTTACTTCAACTTTGGAAAGGCGGGTTTGTGACCCTACATTCTACATTCATTATAGGTTACATATGGATCATATGAAGCAACCTTTTTATTTTGGATCATTAATATGATCTTAAATGTGTCTCTTATTGTAAATTTTCCATCACTTAATTATTTTATAAATTCACTCGTTAATATTCACTATATATCCTTTATCACTTTTATATGATTTAGACTAAGGTGAGTTGGAGGAAATATTTATAATATATTTTCAAGGGATACCTTTATTTTTTTAACCCCCTTATTGAAAAAATATTATTCAACTCAAGTTCATATTTAATAAGTGATCATATGATCTCATCCAATGTGTATTCCTTAAAATTATTACTTTCATTGATCAAAACAATCTTTTAATGCCACTTCTTGAGTATATATCTTATGAATCATTCAAAAATTATTGGTTTTTTCAAAGCTTCTCCAAGAAAATTCATCCCATTCATAATGATTATGAATCAATTTAAAATTTGATTTATAGTTTCATATTCACCCATATTGAAGTTTTTGTACCTAGATTGAACCCTTCCAAGATTAGTTCAAACCAATTTTTCTGAGCCAAGGTGGATTAACTTGAAGAATCTTAAAAAAATCATGAGTAGTATTACAATAATACAGATGACTAAACACACTTCCATTAATATTATAATATAAAATAGTGATAAATTTGAAATTTAAAGCATATCTAGAACCATTATTTACTTTAAGTGTATATGGTTCATATTTTGGTAGTGTGTATGATTTTTCCATGATGGACCAGTATTCTATGCTTAACTATTTAAGGTTTGTCTCCATTTTTTATCTATAGAATCCATAATAATTTACCACAAAATGAGGTTGATTCTAAAGAATCCAAGCATCGTTTTATCCATTCATTCCATCTGAAATTTATTTCAATTAGTATATGTCTAGGAATGGATTAGTTTAATAAAAAATAAACAACTAAATATATATAAGGATCATAAAATTTTAAAAAGGAAGACCTATGATACCAATTCTTAGGTTAGATATTATTATGTTGGAAGATCCAGATAGAGGGGGTGAATAGGAAAATTTTAAAATTTCAACAAATAAATTATTTATCTAATACTAATTATGAAATTTAATTAATAAAATTAATTAGAAGTTGAATAAAATAAAGAAGATAAGGATTTTTATACTGGTTCAGTCCAAATTGGACCTAGTCTAGTCTTATAACTCTCTAATCGGTGAGAGATACATTATACAATACCTAATTTTTAAAGTTTAATAATAACTAAATTAAAAAATAATTTTTTAGTGGAAGAATAACAACGACACATGACTTTGGTATGGGGAGTCACAACCAAATCATAATCCCGACATTAGAAAATGTGTGTCACAACCTGAATGGTTTTGACATTAGAATCTAGGAGTCAAAAATCAATACAAAAAATCAATTTAGACACGGGTAGTCACAACCCTTAGATCATGACATTAAAATCCTAGAGTCACAACTTGATGAAAGAAAATTATTTTGTGAGTAAAATAATAAATAGATAGTGAGAGTTTTTGAAATATGGGAAGGGGTGTAACAAAATTAACCAACCAGGATGAAGAATAATATAAAAAAATAAATCATGAGTACCGGTCACTGAGAAAGGTATTAGATCATAACATCAAGGAAATATCAATCGCAGATGTTTTCATTTATCACTTGATAGTTCCAATAGATGAAAACTTGATCGCACACGCACAACACTTCAATGATTAGAGTAAAGAATTGGTTCTCAATAGGATTTTCTTCTCATAATTCATAACATATGTGTACATGGAATGTGTCTCAATTAATTTAAATATAATATATAAAAAGTAAAAAGTAAATATCCATCTAGGTGAAGAAATTAAAATTCAAACTCAAACTTATCGAGAAGATAGAAAATTATCATGAAGGATAAACCTAAAAATAATTTTTTTTGAATTTAAATCATAAGGAAAAATTGCAACCAATTTGTATTAACGACTAAAAATTTAAAATAGTCTCTAGAATAATAGTTCAAATCTATCCCATAAATATCATAAGATCGTTTGATTAATTAAATTCAAATTTCAAAAGACATTAAGGAAACAAATAAAATGTAAAATGTAAAATAAAAATATATTAAATACAATTAAATAATTTTGAATAAATTTCATATTATTAAATATTAATTTAGAAAATAATAAGTGAAATAAATCAACTCAAAATATAAAAACTGAAATATTCCGTAAATATTTATAATGAGTTATGCAAGAGTAATGAATAAATTTAAATCAATGTTTAATACTATTTAATATATTTAAAAAGACATCACATGAATTATTTACACTATATATGCATTTCAGAAATCCTGAAAATAACTAAAGCACTTAATATTATAAAACATTTAATAATAGTACTAAAAATGAAGAAAAACATAAAATACATACAAAAATAAGTTTTAATAAAAAAATAATTAAATGAAATGGTTGACCATTCCCACCAAGAGGTATTTGTAACGACCTGAATCCGGCGCCACTCAACTGGTTCCCCATACCCGGTTCTCCACATGACCTCAAGTGCATTTACCCAAATGCTAGAGGCTGCCGACTAGTAGCGGGGGCCTCGGTGAGTCATTGGGGAAACTATGCCCTCATTTGGTGAAGTATACAAGGGAGAGGAAATAACAATCAATAACAGAAGCATTAAACAACATACAATAACTGGAACTAAATAGCGGAAGCAATGAATATATATAGTAATGATGATCATGATGCAGCTGGTACAAGTATCTAAGGAAAGTAGAAAACACACCAACGTGCTGAAATACAACTGAGAATAGAGTACTAAATGTAAACAGCAACTCCAGCAACATCGCAAGCCTAAAAGCTCAGTCCTATGCTCTCCAGATCCAACCAGCAATCATGTACCTGAAGTAGAAGGGCCACAATCTCTATCCACACCTACATACATATAAACTATTTGGGCCGAAAATCCGGACCCAAATAGGGAGTGAGACTAATCCCAGTAGGCAACCACCACAATATATGTTCCCTACAGTCTTTGAGCAATATAGAAAAAGTAATGGAAATAAATACAGCAGAAAAACATGAGTACACTAAAGTAAAAAATCCTACAGGTCTCCATTAACATTTATTTAACAATTAGTTTAATTCAATCATTTAAATATAAACCAAGGAATCTAGAAATAGCTCTATATTCCCAAGGCATAGCAAGTAACACAACAGGTATCTTAGAAGTCTACCTAACAACAAGCAGTACAAAACCCAAGCTTGTTATTTGGCTTGGTGGACTCATCACAACCAACCAAACAATATTCACACTAACTCTATGGGTGGCTCATACTGGCAGACCCCGCTAGTCAAGTAATCATATAAAGGCACAGACACTCTGGGAAGCTCTCACCGTCGATTCCCTTGCGGTCTGGTAACGATGGCTATAGACTCTCTGAGGAAGCACTAAACTCCTGTTCCCCCTGTAGTCTCGATATGTAACTAAATACACTCTGAGGAATCAGAAATTCCAATTCCCATAGGTCCTGTGAATTATAATAATTTATAACAGACTCTCTAGGGAAGCCCTTAATCATCAATTCCCTCTTTAGTCTACCGCACCAGGTTCACACAACCCTGAGCAGTCTAGTCGTGCGTAATCGACTGTCATCATCCCTAAGTAAGTTCAAAAACTATATGGATAATAGATACAATTCATCAAAATCATATAAATGGTGGAAATACATGCAATAAATTATAACAAGATAGGTAATCAATGCAACAGGGTCTGCCTCACAGGTAACCTAAGCCAAACGGCGATAAACAGCCAAAACAAGGGAGAACAACCTTGCGTTGATACTCCAACATGATAATAAGGAATAATTATTCATATAATAGCCTCTATCACACAAGAAATATAAGGAAGATAATAAAACAGGATCAAAAACCTAACCCGAGATACCCGAAACATGGGAACCCGCCACTTTTTCACAAAAACTCAAGGACATTAAACGTAAGGCAACAAACCACCTACCTCGATCCTAGGAGATCAATATACTTGAACCTCGGCCCATGAATCGGCCTAGAATGGAGTAGATCTGCAAAAATGCCTTAAAGGTTCAACCTACTATAACTCTCATAAGAAAATGAATCAGGAAACGTGGCCAAAGAAGAACCAAGAACTCACTATTGCAATTCTATTGCAACCTATGACGTTCGATTCGGATAATAGGTGACAGATCAGTGGCTCAGAGAATATCATCATTTGTACCCTCGCTCTCGGTCGAAGAAGCTAGAGAAGAAGACGTTTCAGGGTTAAGACATAACCCCGGACCGTTTAATGAAAAAAAGAAAGTACACGGTGTGTACTTTTTGAGTACATGGCATATACTTGGATTTTCTGTACTCCGTATTAAGTAGCCTCCACATCACCCCTACATGGATGTGTGTGTGTCCATGACACAGCTATCACAAGGCCTTGAGTGGCATCAAAGTACATGGAGTGTACTTATAAAGTACACGACATGTACTTAGAAAATTTCTAGATTCTCATATTTTCCCAAAAACGACCAGAAAAGGAAAAACATACCTGCAAAGAAGGTCCGGGTTCTTACCAACATCCCTCAATAAAGAAATTTGTCCCCAAATTTCCCTAACAAGGTGGTGAAGAAGAAACCTCAAACAACTCTGGACACTGTGATCGCATATCGGACTCCCTCTCCTAAGTCTCATCATGTACACGGCTGTGCTTCCATAACACCACTACCAGAGGAATAGAACGGCCACAGATTACCTTTTCACTACGATCAACAATCCTGATAGGATGCTCCTCGAACGATACATCCATCTCTAGATCAACCTCCTTGGGTTGAAAGACATGAGACAGGTCTGAGAAATAGCGTCGAAGCTGAGAAACATGAAATACGTCGTGCATAACCTGATACCTCTGAGGTAACTGTAACCTATAAGCAACCAACATGACACTCTCCAGAACCTCAATTGGCTTGACGCATCTCAGTCAAATCTTACACTGTCTCCTGATCCTCTTATGTCTCAACCTCGGGGTAACATGTAGGAAAACCTAATCTCCGACCTTGAACTCCAAAGGTCATCTCTGCTGATCAGCATAAGATTTATGCCGAGACTGTGCAGTATCCATCCTTTTCCAAATCAACTCCACCAGTTCTGTGGTCTCCTGAACAAGACGAGGTCCCAGCATAGCTGCCTATACTGCCTCCATCCAACACAAGGGCGATCGGCACGGCCTTCCTTACAAAGCCTTGTAAGGTGCCATCTGAATAGTTGCTTGAAAACTATTATTGTGGGAAAACTCCACCAGAGGTATATGCCTCTCCCATGAACCTCCAAAATCAAGGATGCATGCTCGTATCATGTCCTCTAGAACCTGAATTGTGCTCTGTGACTGGCCATCTGTCTGGGTATGGTAAGTTGTACTCAGAAGTACCTGTGTACCCAAAGCCCTCGGTAGCTCTAGCCAGAAATGTGAAGTGAAGTGGGCATCCCTATCTGAAATGATAGTACTCATAACCCCATGCAAGCGTACAATCTCACGGATGTACAAACGTCCAAGCTCATCAACACTGAAGGTCTACTTAGTCGGAAACAAGTGAGAAACCTTCGTGAGCCCGTCAATGACAACCCATACCGCGTCATTCCCTCAAGGTGATCTCAGTAACCTTGTTATGAAGTCCATATCGACATCATTCCACTTCCACTCAGGAATGGGTAGCTACAATAAATGTTATTCTGGTCATTGGTGCTCCGGCCTCACCTGCTGATAGGTGGAACACCTCATGAAAAAACCAACAACATCTCTCTACATACCTAGCCACAAATAATAGTGGTATAGATAACGATACATCTGGGTGACGCCAGGATGAACTGCCCAGACTGAGGAATAAAAGTCTCACATTATCTCCTCGCGCACATCTGCTAGCACCCATACGCATCCCTGGAAATTCAAGATCTCATCCTCTCCTGTGGTCCATCCGGGAAGAGGGTCATCTCCTGAAATGATTTCCCATAGGAATAGGCCTTCAAAATTTGATAGATGCCTCATTAGAACTCTGTCAAGAAGGGTACAGGTAACAGCTACATAAGAAAGAAAATTCTAACCCTGTCTGTCATGCACCTACAAATGAATTTTGGAAAACAGATCCATAATCTGCCACTCGTTGTTGGCCTCCTGAACTACATGTATCTGTGTCCTCCTTCTCAGTGCGTCTGCCACAGCGTTGCCTTTCCCAGGCATATAAGTAAGTTTGAAATCGAAATACTATAGGTACTCGACCCACCTATGTTATAACGACCCATCCTTTACATACATTTTTAATACTTCAAAATTGAAGCACACTTATTACAACATATGACAAAACCACAAAGGACCGTATAGGTATAGTGTCTTTAGAAACTGGGTAACATAAACAACTGGTTCATAAATCTTCTACAGTGTCTCCCATTTATTTCATCATATCTAGGGTCCCTTTTAGCATATTCTACTTAATATCCATCTTCCTGACCTGGGGAAAAGAAAACATAAAAGGGTGAGCTCAAATGCTCAGCAAGGGCAAATAAAGGAAATAAAAATCATATCATATATTTTTGAAAATCAAAACCTGCAAAAGAGATCATAATATCTTATCATGGAATAAATCATAGAAGTGAAAATGAGATCCCCATAATCATAACATAAGACTTGAAACTTTGTGTCATGCACACATAATCATGGAAAATCATTTCTTGTTAGTCATGACTCATTGCCAAGTCTATCTTAGTGGACAAAGTCCCTTTCTGAACCAAGTTCACTCCTCGTTTCAGTCCTGTATCACTGAACCGAAATAACCTTCCGTTCCTTCCGTGTTTATCTCATGAGATATAAAATCTTTCCCCAATGCATTGGAGGGAGATATAGGTCCCACCCATCTTATAATGAATCCTTTCTTATGTGTGCCACATAATCATAAAACATACATCATCGCATAACACATGTAACAAAAATGGGATTCTTGAAACATCATGACCTCATAAATTAATTCATATAAGATAAAGGAATTCATAAAAATAATTCCATCACAACATGATCAAATCAATGTAATAATATGGATAAAAACAGAACCCTTTATTATCTTAGATGGAAAATAATTTTGATAAAACACTTGAACTCCATTCTTGAGGAAAATATCCTTTCTTCTTCAAAGACATTTTTCCTTTCATAACAAGTCATATAACATTATAATAAAAGAAGTTGATTAAAAATAAACTTGAAAATTTGTAAAGGAAGCTTCTTGGAAATAATGTTTTAAAAATCCATTCAAGCCGTATAAGTTAAAAAAAACATTCTTCTAACTTTTGTCGGAAAAGTCAAAAAGTACCTCGTACGAAAAACGACAAAAGATTCCTTTCATATCTTTTACAAAAAACTTACCGAAGGGTAAAATTGGATATAAACTATTGTAGAAGGAAGGAAATAATATTACATATCTAGGGAACATGGATGTGGATGATAAAATACACCCCAGTAATTACCAAAGTAAAAACAATCTAGGATAAAAGTGAGATTGTGATATTTTCCCTTACCTTAGGTCCAATTTGCTTTTTACGTGTCCGAAGCTCCTGTATAATGGTTTAAATAATGTTATTGACTTATTCCAGAATCATACATATTGATATGATATCATATATGTTCATATTCTTAGCTCCTTGATAGTAATATTTCACGGTTACTTGTTACTCGGGTCTTTATTGCCTTTTGTTCTTATGCGTGTTTTGCCGAATAAATTCTTATTCTTATCTTTAGGTTATAGATAATTCATTTCCAGAATTCTATTAGTGTGGTATATACCATATTCATTCATTCAATTTATATAATCATTATGAAATGAAGATCATGTAGAACGAGTCGCATCACATCGTGGAGACGGTATTCCGTACGTACGCACGAGTGATGATATCATTCCTATGATCGTGTAATTGTATTGGAGTATATATATATTATTTCAGTATCAATATTACTTCATAATAATCATATATAGTTACTCATTACACCATTATACCCATCCTTGTAAGGTGATGGTGGAAAATAAATTACACCACGGCGTGGAGACGGTATTCCGTACGTACGCATGCGCGGTGATTTCATTTTTCCGTAGGATGGATAGAAGGTGAATTAGGGTTGTTTCATATTTATAATAACATATCAGTATGTAAGTAATACTGATGTTATTACTTTATCATGAAACAACTAAAGAAGAAGAAGTTGAAGAAGAAAGAAATTGAAAAGATCGGTAATGGATATTACCTTTTCTTTGGAACGCCTCTTTGAATCCTCCACTTAAGGAACTATGATTGGTCTTTGGAGAAGACCAGGACCTCTAGGATTATTCTAGGGAAGTGGAGAGGAGAAAATGGCAGGGGTTGTCCGAGCTTGAGTGCTCAAAATTGGTGTGAGGAGGAGGGGGAGGAGGTGCCCTTTTATAAGGGAGGAGAGGGGCACCTTAGGAATATCTCAAAATATTATTTTATATTAAAGTCAAAATCGGTTTATAATGGTTCCAATGGGTCTTATTTCGAAGCTGAAGTGGGGAAGGGTCGAAATCCTATCAACCAATAAGATTTAGACAAGTTTAGGGTATTATTTTAACCTTATCAATTAGATTTAACTCTAAGTTAATTAATTTAACTTTTACCGTGTCTTTTTGGTTTCTTTCACAATATGGTTAATACACTTACTATAACATGCCAAACGAACCCCAAATTGTTTATTATTAATATATATATCCTTATCTAAGTCATTTGTCTGAACCTTAGATTTTTAGGAATAAAATAACAATTAATAATATAATATTTGATTTAAAAACTATTTTGTGTCAATTTTGACACTATTTGATATATGATTTTTGTGAAAGTCATAACAGAATTATATGTTCGAACCAAGTTGATTAAATCAACACTAATATATCATAGTAACCTAGAAAATTAGTGGAATTCATAAAAAGTCTCAAATTACATTTATTTTGGTGTTTATAACATCAATTATGTCAATATTTCATTAATAAGATAATTACTGCATCATCTTTGTGTCATAAATAAATTAAATTATTTGATGTCTAAAAATAAAATACCATCATGTAGGAAATCTTTTTAGCTTTCTAATGAATATTTACAATCGAATTTATCTTATGTATAACCCCATATTAAAAATGATTTACTTATTAAACTTTGATTTTAACTATTTTAACCCTTCTTTAAATAAATTAATAATAAATGTCCTAATCTAATCCAAGTGGGCCTAAATGGTCATATTTTATTCCTAAGTTTGTTTTTGGTCAAATTACACTTGTCCAATAGAATTAGGACTTGTGTTAGGGTAATATTAATATCATATTTACCCTTAGTTACCCTATTTACTATTAACCGCGGTAAAAAAAGTAAAAAGTTACTATTCACCAAAAAATTATTTTCATCTAATTGAACCACATTTTAGTCCTTGATATTAACCGTGTCTCTCGGATTTTCGAAATTCCATTCACAGAAGCGGTAAAATTAAGTTTTATGCAAAATTCAGTTTTTTTAACCTACCACTTAGTGGTTTCACTATTCATCAAAAATTGAAAGTTTTCAGAAAAATACCAAAATTTCACCCGAGGCTAATTTCGATATTCTGAGTCCAAAAATGAAGTCCATTTTGAAAAATAAAATTTATAACATTTCAAAAAGTGGTTATTACTATTCATAACGACTAGTTTTAATAGCATATTGTTGTTTAGTGAAACTCGGTATTGTGTACGACGCAAGCTATCGAGGAAGGTCGCGATTGCGTGTAAAGCAAGCCAAGCAAGTGTTGTGTAGAAAAAGATTCCTTTGATGATTTATATAACATAAAAGTCTCGGGTGTTAAATTCTACCCCCCTTAAAAAGAATTTCTCCCTCGAAATTCGTCACTTTGTAACAAACAGATGAGGATACTTCTCCCTCATCATATCCTCAAGCTCCCATGTAGCTTCTTCAAGTTGGTGGTTCCTCCATAAAACTTTCACCAAGCGAGTGGTCTTGTTTCGTAGGACTTTTTCGCTACGATCCAGAATCTCTATCGGCTGTTCTTCATAAGAAAGATCTTGCTCCAGCGGTACAACTTCTGAGCTGAGTACATGTGAAGGATCTGGTATGTACTTTCTCAGGAGAGATACATGGAACACATCGTGAACTTGAGAGAGATTCGGTGGAAGCGCCAATCGGTAAGCTACCTTCCCAACACGATCCAGTATTTTGAAAGGACCGATATATCTAGGGCTCAACTTCCCCTTCTTTCCAAATCTCATAACCCTCTTCCAGGGAGATATTCGTAAGAACACTTTATCTCCCACTTCAAACTCTAGGTCTTTTCTTCGGTTGCCGGCATAACTTTTCTGTCGACTCTGAGCTGCTCTTATGTGTTGTTGAATAGATCTGACCTTTTCTGCCATTTCATCAACGAGATCAGGTCCTAATAGCTTTCTTTCCCCAACTTCATCCCAGCAAGTTGGAGTCCTGCATTTCTTTCCATAGAGAGCTTCATAAGGAGCCATCTGAATACTGGAGTGAAAGCTATTATTATAAGAAAATTCTACCAAAGGTAGGTGTTGATCCCAACCACCTTTGAAATCCATAGAGCAAGCTCTCAACATATCTTCTAGGGTTTGAATTGTTCTCTCAGACTGACCGTCTGTCTGGGGATGATAAGCAGTGCTGAAACTCAACTCTGTATCCAGAGTATGCTGAAGACTTCGCCAGAACTTCGAGGTAAATCTCGGATCCCGATCAGATATAATAGAAAGTGGTACTCCATGCAATCTTACCACTTCCTTTACATATATCCTGGCAAGCTGATCTAGAGAGAAATCCTCTCTAATAGGAATGAAGTGTGCAGACTTTGTAAGACGATCAACTATGACCCAGATAGCATTATTTTCATTGGATGTTTTAGGAAGTCCTGTGACAAAGTCCATAGTGATGTTTTCCCATTTCCATTCAGGTATGGGTAATGGTTGTAACATCCCCTTAGACTTCTGTCTCTCAGCTTTAACTTGTTGACAAACCAAGCATCGAGAGACATATTCAGCAACATCTCTTTTCATGCCATCCCACCAGAAGTACTCTTTCAGGTCCCTATGCATCTTCGTGCTTCCAGGATGAATAGAGAATGAAGAACTATGAGCCTCATCCAGCAGCTCCTTCTTTAATTCGGGGATGGGAGGAACACAAACCCGATTCCTGAACTTTATTATCCCATCACAATCAAGGTTGAATTCAGGAACATTTCTCACCTTCTTTTGTAACTCGACATCTTCTTTCTGTGCCTCTTTAATCTTCACATGTATAGATGGTTGAACATTCATTTGAGAAAGATAAGATTTTTCCCCTTCCATTTTAATTCCAAGATCCATCCTTTGTAAATCCATAAATATTGGATCTTTTGTGATCCTCATCATGGATAAACTAGCATGGTCTTGTCGACTTAATGCATCTGCCACCTTGTTTGCTTTCCTAGGGTGGTAATGGATTGAGCAGTCATAATCCTTAATCAGCTCCAACCATCTTCTTTGACGCATATTCAACTCCTTTTGTGTGAAAATATACGTTAAACTTTTATGATCAGTATAAATTTCACACCTTTCACCATAAAGGTAATGCCTCCAAATCTTTAATGTAAAGATTACCGCAGCCAACTCCAAATCATGTGTTGGGTAATTTTGCTCATGGATTTTCAACTGTCGTGAGGCATAAGCTATCACCATATCATTTTGCATAAGAACACACCCCAATCCCTTCTTGGATGCATCACTGTAGATCACAAACCTTTCTCCACTACAAGGCAGTGTGAGCACAGGTGCACTGGATAACCTTCTTTTCAACTCCTTGAAATTCTCTTCACATTCCTCTGTCCAGACAAACTTAACTCCTTTCCGAGTCAACTTGGTGAGTGGATTAGATAATCGTGAAAAATCTTTTACAAAACGTCGATAATATCCAGCCAAACCAAGAAAACTTCGGATCTCAGTTACTGTGGTTGGTCTCGACCATCTTTCGATAACCTCTGTTTTTGCTGGATCCACAGATATCCCCTCTTTTGAGATTATATGACCCAAAAATGCAACTTTTTGAAGCCAAAATTCACACTTGGTAAATTTGGCATAAAGCTTCTCCTTTCTCAGGGTCTTCAATATAATTCTCAAGTGATCCTCATGCTCTTCCTTTCTCTTTGAATAGACAAGAATATCGTCTATAAAGACTACCACAAATTGATCAAGATAGTCTCTAAAGACTCTATTCATTAGATCCATGAAGATAGCAGGGGCATTAGTAAGACCAAATGGCATCACTATAAATTCATAGTGTCCATACCTTGTACGGAAAGTCGTCTTTGGTATATCCTCCCTTTTGACCCTTAATTGATGATACCCTGAACGAAGATCAATCTTGGAAAAGTATTGAGCTCCGCGTAGTTGGTCAAATAAGTCATCAATGCGTGGGAGAGGATATTTGTTCTTGATAGTGATCTTGTTAAGTTCTCGATAATCAATGCAGAGTCTCATTGATCCATCTTTCTTCTTAACAAATAGAACAGGTGCTCCCCAAGGTGACGCACTAGGGCGTATGAATCCCTTATCAAGATTCTCTTGGAGTTGCTTCTTCAATTCCTGCAACTCAATTGGGTCCATTCTATAAGGTGTCTTTGAAATTGGCAAAGCACCCGGTACGAGTTCTATTGAAAACTCAAATTCACGATTTGGTGGAAGACCCGGCAATTCCTCCGGAAAGACATCATCAAACTCCCGTACAATGGGCATATTCTTAATCGTGAGTTTCTCACCAACCATTTGAGATAAATAACCTTCATTTAGTGGAATCAATACCCATAAGATGGAAGAAATTTCCACTGGAAGGTTATGTTCATCCTTGCATTGATAGACGATCGTAGATTGATCTGGAATATGAAATGTGACTTCCCTCCTTTGGCAATTGATATGAGCTCCATGTAGAGAAAGCCAATCCATGCCAAGAATCACATCAAATTCCACTAAAGGAAGGATCACAAGATTTGCAGGAAGCACTTTCCCACAAACTTCGATCGGAGAAGAATTATAAACTTTTGATGCGATTGATGTTCCATTAGGTGTTGTCACCGCTAACTCAACATCTAATTGTTGAGGTAATACGGTGATACCCTTAGAAAAGTCTTCAGAAATAAAAGAGTGGGTGGATCCAGAATCAAATAAAACATTTTCTACTTTAGAGTGGATGGTAAGTGTACCTTTCACCACTTCGTTATCGTACTCCGCATCGCTGATAGAAATTGCATGTGACTTTCCTTTGTCTTTAGCCTTAAGAGTTTGTTGACGTCGACCATCATCATCAACCATTGGATTTGGGCATTTATTGGCATAATTCCCCATCTCCTTGCACTTGAATCATTGAAGTGTAGTAGGTTCATTCTGTGTATCCCTTCCTTTGTTTGCATCATTTGACATCTTCTTCCCATTATCACGGCATTCAAATACCCGATGACCTTCCTTTCCACATTTAAAACATTTACTTGTCCCTTTAAGACAACTCCCTCCATGTTTCTTTCCACACTTTGAGCATAAGGAAAAGCTCATCTTCTTTTCCGTGTGCTCTTTAGATTTTTCATTGAATTCCATCTTCCTCTTCTTATCAAACACATGTGACTGATGGGTTACTCCAATCTCCATCTCAACTTTGAGAGCACATCGAACGATTTCCTCGTAGCTATTGAAGTCCCTTATGGCTAACGCCCTTCGAAGACTTGGTTTTAAGCCACTAAAGAATCGATCGATCTTACTCTCAGGTTGGATAATAATACCAGAAGCGTACCTTGCAAGTCTTGTAAAATTTGCTTCATAGGTACCAACAGATTCATCATCCCTTTGCTTCAGTTCAAGAAACTCTTTCTCCATCTTTGTTCGGAGAATATGAGGGAAGTACTTATTGAAAAATAAGTTCTTGAACTCGTCCCATTCCATAGACTCAATTTCATCCCTTTGCCTCGTATTCTTAACAAGATTCCACCATTGATCAGCATCTCCTTCCAAACGATACACTGCTAGGATGACTTTATCATGTTCAGAACATTGAAGAACTGAAAATATCTTTTCAGTAGTACTAATCCATTGTTCAGCAACTAATGGATCAGTAGACCCACTGAAAGAAGGTGGACACTGCCTCATGAAGGATTCAACAGAATGTTGCTCCCTCCTTTGCTCATTTGGAAATCCTGCATGATTCATAGCTTGAGAAAGTTGTGTGAGCATGGCTACAAGATTTTGAATTCTAGCTCCCATATCGTTTGGTTGCTCAGGGGGACAATCATTGCATTGCCCATCGCATTCCGCATTAACACGGTTCCTTCGGGTTCCAGCCATTGACTAAAACCAAGAAGAATAGTGTGAGCAACACTAATTATAATAGGAAACCACGTAATTCAAGAATAAAATTTTCATGCTTATGGTCTTGTCCTAGGTTATTCAAGGCCATTTCTAAAACACTAAGATTGTGTTCTATGCTTAAACTTATCCTTAGGGTTCTTACTAAGGCTTTCACATCCTAGTTTCCAAAGGTTGACTATACCTTTCCTCTGATACCAACTATAACGGTTTGGAATTACTTCCAGTGGACTACAATTGATACCTATCAGGGCACTCCATGGGTGGCTACACCCCCTGGGCGGGACACACCACCATCCCCAGTGGCGGCCATTTCCACATGAAGCCCTTGGGCGGAGAGCCATGCTTCGTCCAACGCTCACATGTGAGAGTTCCCAAGAATCGGATACATTCCTACCTCCTTTGCCTCTGATACCAACTATAATGACCCATCCTTTACATACATTTTTAATACTTCAAAATTGAAGCACACTTATTACAACATATGACAAAACCACAAAGGACCGTATAGGTATAGTGTCTTTAGAAACTGGGAAACATAAACAACTGGTTCATAAATCTTCTACAGTGTCTCCCATTTATTTCATCATATCTAGGGTCCCTTTTAGCATATTCTACTTAATATCCATCTTCCTGACCTGGGGAAAAGAAAACATAAAAGGGTGATCTCAAATTCTCAGCAAGGGAAAATAAAGGAAATAAAAATCATATCATATCTTTTTGAAAATCAAAACCTGCAAAACAGATCATAATATCTTATCATGGAATAAATCATAGAAGTGAAAATGAGATCCCCATAATCATAACATAAGACTTGAAACTTTGTGGCATGCACACATAATCATGGAAAATCATTTCTTGTTATTCATGACTCATTTCCATGACTATCTTAGTGGACAAAGTCCCTTTCTGAACCGAGTTCACTCCTCGTTTCAGTCCTGTATCACTGAACCGAAATAACCTTCCGTTCCAGCCATGTTTATCTCATGAGATATAAAATCTTTACCCAATGCATTGGAGGGAGATATAGGTCCCACCCATCTTATAATTAATCCTTTCTTATGTGTGCCACATAATCATAAAACATACATCATCGCATAACACATGTAACAAAAATGGGATTCTTGAAACATCATGACCTCATAAATTAATTCATATAAGATAAAGGAATTCATAAAAATAATTCCATCACAACATGATCAAATCAATGTAATAATAGGGATAAAAACAGAACCCTTTATTATCTTAGATGGAATATAATTTTGATAAAACACTTGAACTCCATTCTTGAGGAAAATATCCTTTCTTCTTCAAAGACATTTTTCCTTTCATAACATGTCATATAACATTATAATAAAAGAAGTTGATTAAAAATAAACTTGAAAACTTGTAAAGGAAGCTTCTTGGAAATAATGTTTTAAAAATCCATTCAAGCCATATAAGTTAAAAAAAACATTCTTCTAACTTTTGTCGGAAAAGTCAAAAAGTACCTCGTACGAAAAATGACAAAAGATTCCTTTCATATCTTTTACAAAAAACTTACCGAAGGGTAAAATTGGATATAAACTATTGTAGAAGGAAGGAAATAATATTACATATCGAGGGAACATGGATGTGGATGATAAAATAAACCCCAGTAATTACCAAAGTAAAAACAATCTCGGATAAAAGTGAGATTGTGATATTTTCCCTTACCTTAGGTCCAATTTGCTTTGTACGTGTCCGAAGCTCCTGTATAATGGTTTAAATAATGTTATTGACTTATTCCAGAATCATACATATTGATATGATATCATATATGTTCATATTCTTAGCTCCTTGATAGTAATATTTCATGGTTACTTGTTACTCGGGTCTTTATTACCTTTTGTTCTTATGCGTGTTTTGCCGAATAAATTATTATTCTTATCTTTAGGTTATAGATAATTCATTTCCAGAATGCTATTAGTGTGGTATATACCATATTCATTCATTAAATTTATATAATCATTATGAAATGAAGATCATGTAGAACGAGTCGCATCACATCGTGGAGACGGTATTCCGTACGTACGCACGAGTGATGATATCATTCCTATGATCGTGTAATTGTATTGGAGTATATATATATTATTTCAGTATCAATATTACTTCATAATAATCATATATAGTTACTCATTACACCATTATACCCATCCTTGTAAGGTGATGGTGGAAAATAAATTACACCACGGCGTGGAGACGGTATTCCGTACGTACGCACGCGCGGTGATTACATTTTTCCGTAGGATGGATAGAAGGTGAATTAGGGTTGTTTCATATTTATAATAACATATCAGTATGTAAGTAATACTGATGTTATTACTTTATCATGAAACAACTGATGAAGAAGAAGTTTAAGAAGAAATAAATTGAAAATATCGGTAATGGATATTACCTTTTCTTTGGAACGCCTCTTTGAATCCTCCACTTAAGGAACTATGATTGGTCTTTGAAGAAGACCAGGACCTCTAGGATTATTCTAGGGAAGTGGAGAGGAGAAAATGGCAGGGGTTGGCCGAGCTTGAGTGCTCAAAATTGGTGTGAGGAGGAGGGGGAGGAGGTGCCCTTTTATAAGGGAGGAGAGGGGCACCTTAGGAATATCTCAAAATATTATTTTATATTAAAGTCAAAATCGGTTTATAATGGTTCCAAAGGGTCTTATTTCGAAGCTAAAGTGGGGAAGGGTCGAAATCCTATCAACCAATAAGATTTATACAAGTTTAGGGTATTATTTTAACCTTATCAATTAGATTTAACTCTAAGTTAATTAATTTAACTTTTACCGTGTCTTTTTGGTTTCTTTCACTATATGGTTAATACACTTACTATAACATGCCAAACGAACCCCAAATTGTTTATTATTAATATATATATCCTTATCTAAGTCATTTGGACGAACCTTATATTTTTAGGAATAAAATAACAATTAATAATATAATATTTGATTTAAAAACTATTTTGTGTCAATTTTGACACTATTTGATATATGATTTTTGTGAAAGTCATAACAGAATTATATGTTCGAACCAAGTTTATTAAATCAACACTAATATATCATAGTAACCTAGAAAATTAGTGGAATTCATAAAAAGTCTCAAATTACATTTATTTTGGTGTTTATAACATCAATTATGTCAATATTTCATTAATAAGATAATTACTGCATCATCTTTGTGTCATAAATAAATTAAATTATTTGATGTCTAAAAATAAAATACCATCATGTAGGTAATCTTTTTATCTTTCTAATGAATATTTACAATCGAATTTATCTTATGTATAACCCCATATTAAAAATGATTTACTTATTAAACTTTGATTTTAACTATTTTAACCCTTCTTTAAATAAATTAATAATAAATGTCCTAATCTAATCCAAGTGGGCCTAAATGGTCATATTTTATTCCTAAGTTTGTTTTTGGTCGAATTACACTTGTCCAATAGAATTAGGACATGTGTTAGGGTAATATTAATATCATATTTACCCTTAGTTACCCTATTTACTATTAACCGCGGTAAAAAAAGTAAAAAGTTACTATTCACCAAAAAATTATTTTCATCTCATTGAACCACATTTTAGTCCTTGATATTAACCGTGTCTCTAGGATTTTCGAAATTCCATTCACAGAAGCGGTAAAATTATGTTTTATGCAAAATTCAGTTTTTTTAACCTACCACTTAGTGGTTTCACTATTCATCAAAAATTGAAAGTTTTCAGAAAAATACCAAAATTTCACCCTAGGCTAATTTCGATATTCTGAGTCCAAAAATGAAGTCCATTTTGAAAAATAAAATTTATAACATTTCAAAAAGTGGTTATTACTATTCATAACGACTAGTTTTAATAGCATATTGTTGTTTAGTGAAACTCGGTATTGCGTACGACGCAAGCTATCGAGGAAGGTCGCGATTGCGTGTAAAGCAAGCCAAGCAAGTGTTGTGTAGAAAAAGATTCCTTTGATGATTTATATAACATAAAAGTCTTGGGTGTTACATATGTTGTCTCGGATTCAATTCACACTGCGTGAAGATATACTTGAGGCTCTTGTGGTCAGTATATACCACAAAATTCTCTCCCATAAGATAATGTATCCAACAACGCAAAGCATGAACAACTGCAGAAAACTACAGGTCATGCATAGGATAGTTCCTCTCATGTGGCCTCAACTGCCGAGATCCATATGTAACAACACGATCCTCCTGCATAAGAACTGCTCCAAGCCCGATGCCAGATGTATCTCCTAAAACTGTATAACTCTTGCCCAGCTCTGGAAAAACTAGAATCGATGTTGAAGTCAATCTCTCATTCAGCACCTAGAAGGCTGAATCACAGGCTTCTGACAAAACATACTACACCCACTTCATATTCAAGCTCATCAACGGTGCTGCTAAGCATGATAATTATTGTCTAAACCTCTTGTAGTAACCAGCCAGCCTTAAGAAACTTTGTACCTTGAAGACATTCTTCAGATGCTCCTAGGAAACTACTACTCTCAGCTTCTATGGGTCTACTGATACTCCTATCTCTGAGATGACAACACCCAGGAAGTGAATCTTGTCCATCCAAAAGTGGCACTTTCAGAGCATAGCATATAACTGATGTTCCCTCAGTATACTCAAAATGATCTCAAGATGGGTATCATGGTCGTGTCGAGTATGAGAGTACACCAAGATATCATCCACGAAAACCACCACGAAGGAATCCAAGTAAGGATGAAAAAATCTGTTCATCAGCGCCATGAAAACTGATGGCGCGTTCATGAGACCGAATGGTATAACCAAATACTCATACATACCATACCTGCTCTGGAAGGCTGTAAGAGGTATATCAGCTGGTCTGACACGCAACTGATGGTATCCGGATCTCAATTCGATCTTTAAGAACACTCTGGCCCCTCGAAGCTGATCAAAGAGGTCATCTATCCGTGAAAATGGATATCGATTCTTGACCGTAAACTGGTTTAGCATCTAATAATCCACACAAAGTCGTAAAGTACCACCCACCTTCTTTGCAAACTGAACGGGCGAACCTCAAGGAGAAGTAATGGGTTTGATGAAACCCCTTGCCTACAACTCCTCCAACTACTTCTTGAGCTCCTGTAACTCAGGTGTAGCCATCCTATAAGGATGAATGGACACCGATGCCGCTCTTGGAACATGCTCAATAGAAAAGTCTACTTCACGCTCCAGAGGAGAACCTGGAAATTCTTCTGGAAAGACATCTGGAAAGTGACCAACCACTGGAAGAAAATCCCTCTGAGAAGTACCCTGGTCATCCAAATATAAGATAGTAATGTGGGCCATAACACCACACAACCCATGATTCTCTGGTCCAGCTCTACTCGCATGGACATCCCATTTTCCCTTGTGAAGAAAAGATCCTCCCTATCGTGATGTGAAACTCACCCTACGATGATAACAATCGACAAAGGCCTGGAAGGGAACTAATCAGTCCATCTCGAGAATGACATCATAGCCTGTCATCTCCAAAACATAGAGACTCCATGAAAAACGACACCCACCAACCTCAAGGGGGAAGTCTAAGCACTGACGCACGCTAGCAGTTCTAATTCCCAAGAGATTTTCTAGTGTTATCATATCCTCAGAAGTATATACAGTAAGTCTAAGGATCTCCATAGTATGCACATAAATAAATCTAAGAGAAGCTCCTATATCGAAAAATGCAGAGGACAATACGGAGGCTACTAAAATCGTAACTCGAACTGTAGAAGGTCCAAGATCCTACTCTTGATGAATCTTCCCTACCGAAAAAGTCTGGCTTGCACCGCGGCCCTATGTAGTAGCCTGAGATCCCTGAGCATACCCTCCCTGAGCCTGAACACTGCATCCACGGCCTCTACCCTGTCCAGAACAACCTGAAGAACTCCAGACCCCAGTTTGCTGTGGAACTGGTAATCCTTCTCCTGTATGCGGAGTCGAAACTAATCCTCCTCACTAGCCACTGGAAGGAGAACCTGGCAGAAATGCTGCAGAAGACCCATCTTGCCGCAAGATCGGTACTCCACTAGATCTCTTGGAAACTGAGGCTTCTTATGCCTATTTTTTCCACAATGATAGCACACCACTTGGTTTCCAGAAGGAAGATCCCGTCTACCAGAAGGAATACCTCGCTTCCTTAGGTCACCTCGTGTAAACTCTCGGTGGCGCTTCCTGCTATCTATCTGAAAGGAATTAGCCCTAGATGCTGAACCGCCCTGGTCCACAACTCCAGTCTCCCTCATATTTTTTTCCATGATCAGCTCCTGGTTGAATATCAGAGTAATTTAAGTCAACTAAAATATGTTCACCTGCGATATGATGTCCGGTCTGAGGCCTTCCTCAAACTTCCTCGCTAAAAATAGCTCGTCATTCCCCAGAATGGGAGTGAAACGCCGCAACTCTGTGAAGTGAGAGGAATACTCCAAAACCGTGAGAGTACCCTACTATAGGTTCATTAACTCTCTGGCTCTCTCATCCCTCAGCGTCATCAGGTATAAGTAGTCATAGAATGTACGTTGAAACTCATCCCAAGACAAAGCATGTTAGCGCCCTACCTATGAAACCACATCCCACCATATCTTGGTGGAATATCAAAGCATATAAGTCACAACCTTCACTCTCCTCTCTGGAGGCATCTCTAGGTGCTCGATGATGGATAACATGGCTTCTATCCATGACTCCACAACCTATGGTCCTCCATCCCCTGTGACCGTGGGAGGATGATACTGCTGAAAAACCCATGTCAGCTCTGCCATAGACGGGGTAGGATGATGATCTCCCTAAACGGTCTACATGAATCTCATGAAACCCTCTCTGAACTGAGCATCTGCACCAGTGCCTAGAATCATTGTAGGTGCCATATCTGGAATGATAGGTGGAACTACTGGTAGTCCTTGCTCTGCCTTATCAGGTGTACGGTCACTGCCCGGTTCCTGACATGCAACTGGAGGATGACTTGGTGCCATAGCTCCAAAAGGTCAAAAGCACACCTCATATTCAAGATTAAAAAAGAAAAAAAACTGAATCCACATGAAGGGACAGGGAAAAGAAGGCATCCAAGTTATGAAAAACATGACTACATGGCGTGTATAAAGACTACACGGGATTTTCCCTTAGGCCACTCACATGGGCGTGTACTTCTACCTAAACTGGTTGTGTAACACCCCAAATACACGACGTGTTGTCCCAACACATAGCTTGTACCCGAATCCTCTTTCCCTACCCGGTACCTTCTACATGGTTAAGCCACCCAGCTCTCCTAAGACAAAACTACACGGCGTGTTCAAGGGAGACACGACATGTACTAGAAAGGCCTTACCTAGCCCGTGTTGTTAACGACGCGACCTGACACACGGCCGACACTACACGGCGTGTTCCAGATGTACACAATGTGTATGAGGAAGGGTAACATCGACTCGTGTTGTTTGTGACACGTCCGGGTACCTAGATCAAACTAAACGGTGTCTAAGATTCAGATACCGAATGTATGTGAAAAGATAACACGACTCGTGTTGTTTGTGACATGGATGGGGTACCTATTTCATACTACACGGCATGATAAACTAGTACACGGCGTGTTTCTGCATGATTTTTTTCAGAACCCCGTGTTTCTGCACACACAGTCAGCGACGCGGCTAAAAACTACACGACGTGTCTTCATAAAGTACACACCGTGTATTCTAGGTTTTTCCAGACAATGGATTCAGAACTGTACCGGAGCCCCGAAAACATATAAAAACAAGCATTAAGGTGAAAAATTCTGATCCGTGGGGGCCCATACTCCCCACGAATCAATTCTTGGCATCATATGCTATGCATTTAACAGGTAAACTGTATAACAATTCACGATCCACCAATTTCGGATCCTCGAGGGACCATAACACCTCTAAGACCAATGTTTTTCATCCATGATAAAGAAACTCTAAACAAATGATACCCTATCAACATAGAAGGTATTCTATCATAGCATCTATCACCATAGCATGCATCTTCTATCACAAATTCCATCACAACAGCATGCAATTTTTAATGCAATTTAGATGTCATGGCAAAAGGCATGACATGTGATTTCATAACAAGTGCCTATATGATGCATGAGATGGAATACCCTCATCTCATCGGGTTAAAACAAAATAGAACCACAATCATATAAACAGTAAGAGCACAAATCATGTGCACCACCCAATGGTGAAGTCAATTAAACAGAAACATTTACAATACACGAAAATTGAAATATTTGAGGTAATATGGCTTTTTCCCTATACATGGGTTCTAGAACTCCCGAGCATAGATATTTACCATTTACCAATTCCATCCTATCCCTGTCTAATGTCGCTAAACAATAAGTCAATAGAATATAAAAGAAACCCCTCTGATACCACTTTCTAACGACCCGAATTCGGAGCCACTCAACCGGTGCCCCGTAGCCAGTTCTCCACATGACCTCAAGTGCATTTCCCCAAATGCCAGAGGCTACCGACTAGCAGCGAGGGCCTTGGTGAGTCATTGAGGAAACATTCCCTCATTTGGTAAAGTATACAAGGGAGAGGAAATAATAGTCAATAACGAAAGAATTAAACAACATCCAATAACTGGAACTAAACATCGGAAGCAATGAATATATATAGTAATGATGATCATGATGCAACAGGTACAGGTATCTAAGGAAAGCAGAAAACACAACAACGCGCTGAAATAAAACTAAGAATATATTACTAAAAGTAAACAACAACTCCAAAAACATCGCAAGCCTTAAAGCTCGGTCCTATGCTATCCAGCTCTAACCAGCAATCATGTACCTGAATTAGAAGGGCCATAATCCCTATCCACACCTACAACTATATAACCTGTTTGGGTTGAAAAGTAGGACCCAAACAGGGTGTGAGACTAATCCTAGTAGGCAACCACCACAAGATCTATTCCCTACTGTCAATGATCAATATAGCGAAGGTAATGAAAATAAATGCAGCGGAGAAACAAGAGTACACTAAAGTAAACAATCCTACAAGTCTCCATTCACATTTATTTAAAAATTAGTTTAATTCCATCATTTAATTATCTACCAAGGAATCTAGTAATAGCCCTATATTCCTAAGGCATAGCAAGTAACACAACAGGTATCTCAGCAGTCTACCTAACAACATACAGTACAAAACCCAAGATTGTTCTTTGTCTTGGTGGACTCATCACAACCAACCAAACAATATTCACACTGACTCTCTGGGTGGCTCATACTGGTAGACCCCTCTAGTCAAGTAATCATACAAAGGCATAGACACTCTGGGAATCTCTCACCATCAATTCCACTGTGGTCTGGTAACGATAGATATTGACTCCCTGAGGAAGCACTTACGTATAATTCTCCATGTAGTATCGATATGTAACTAAGGAAACTCTGAGGAAGCACAATTTCCAATTCCTGTTGGTCCTTCAAATGATAATAATTTATAACCAAATTTCTAGTGAAGCCCTTAATCAATAATTCCCTCTTTAGTCTACCGCACCAGGATCACACAGCCTCGAGCAGTCTTGTCGTGCGTAATCAACTATCAGAAGCTCTAAGTAAGTTTTAAAACTACTTGGATAATAGATACAATGCATCAAAAGCATATAAACAGAGGAAATACATGAAATCAATTATAACAAGGCAGACAATCATTGCAACAAGGTCTGCCTCACATGAAACCTAATCCGAACGGCTATAAACAACCAAAAAAAGGGAGAACACCCATGGGGTGATCCTCCAACATGCTAACAAGCAATAATTATTTATATAATAGCCTCAAGCACACAAGAAATATAAGGCAGATAATAAAACAGGACCAAAACATTAACCCGAGATACCCGAAACATGGGAACCTGACACTTTTTCACCAAAACTCAAGTACATTCAATGTAAGGAAACAAACCACCTACCTCGATCCTAGGAGATCGATATACTTGAACCTCAGCCCAGGAATTGGCCTATAACGGAGTAGATCTACAAAAAAGTACTAAACTTTCAACCTATTATAACTCTCATAAGAGAAATAATCAGGAAACGTGTCCAAAGAAGAACCCATAACTCACCACTGCGATTATATTACAACCGACGACATTCGATTCAGATAACCGATGACAAATCGGTGGCTCGGATAAGATCTATGGTCTTACCCTCTCTCTCTGTTGAAGAATATAGAGAAGAAGACATTTTCGGGGTTAATATGCGACCTCGGTCCATTTAATGAGAAAAAATAAAGTACATGACATGTACTTTTTGAGTACACAACGTGTACTAGGCTATTCTATACTCCTCATTAAGTGTCCTTCACATCACCCCTACATGGTTTTGTGTGTGGCCATGACACAGCCAGCACCCATCCTCGAGCAGCATCAAAGTACATGGTGTGTACTTAGAAAATTTCCAAATTCTCCTATTTTCCCAAAAACGACCAGGAAAGGAAAAACATACCTGCAAAGATGATCCGGGTTCTTACAGTAATGAGGTCGACATACTTACCATTTTTTGTGGTCGATTTTATTTTTCTTATGATCACCATACATATCATGTGAAAATTACAACATGATATCACTATATTGAACATGAATGCATGGCTTGTATACTTACCGTGAATAAATTTAGGTAACTATACTTACCATGAAATCATAAAAATAATTTAGTTGAGTTACCATATAAAGATCGGTTATTATTCCTATGATATTAAATGCATAAGTTTATCTCTTTCATGTGATGTCATAATATCACATTGAGCGTTATGCTGGTTTTATACTGCAAATAATGGATTTACAATAATATAGAGTAGTACACACAATCCATCTTAGAAAATGTATCATCAAGAAGAGTAACTCCAGTACAATGCATATATTATGGATTTAAAAACATCAGGTTATTTTCATTGTATGCATGTAACATAGTTAGATGAACACATGTTGTAAACCAAGATCTCGTATAACAGCTTTAGGTTTTCCCGTGATATATGAGTGTGATAAGGTACTGCATGCACATGGAGAAGAAACTATTTAACAACAAAACTCCAATTCCTGTGGGAACTATAAATCAACTTGTGGTAACTAAAATAGAAACTCATGGTAGGTATTAATAGGTTTGCAATAGTTTTATGGAAACACATGAAAAGTATAAACTGAAAAAATATATAGCATGATATCTCAAACGCCATCCATTTTTTATCCCATATAAATAAAATAATTGGACAATGATCCAGAAAACATAAATGTATATAGTTACGAAAATGGTTTAAATATATCTTAGATCTGATATCTATTCAATGAGATATCATCAAAAAATAGTGAAGAACATAAATTGTTACTGCAGAATAAATACTAAAAATGTTATAGAATTTCAGCCAATTTTTAAGGTACTTAAACAACCTTTTCAACCTTTCATACAGTTGAATGAAATATATGTGTGTATTATATTTTAAATTAAAAAAAATCATGTGACTCTAATGAATATCTAAATACATATAAATGAAATAAAAATGATTTTGAATTATTGAAATTCTATAATGCCAAAACTGTTTCATAAACATCAGGCATTTTTTAGACCCCTTAGGCAACAAATTCATACATCAATTTAGTTTAATTAAATGAAAAAATATATATTGTCTATCAAAAGGAATAAATTTCATGATAATATGATCTATATAACTCATGTTATAATTATATAATGAAAAAAATACAATAAAGTGATGTAAACTGAATATTATTCGTGGAGCCAAAAGCATGTAGAAAGTTTGGAACAAAATGTGAATGTGATAGAGATTGATTTAGATTTGGAATTAGTTGAATAAAATAAATATATACTAATTATATTTCTTATTAAATTAGAATTATATAATTCCAATCACTATAACTCCACATATATTAAAAATATAGAGAGATAATTAGAACTGATTTTCACATAAAATAGTATGAGGGTTTTGGATTATTAAAAAAAACTAATAACATGTAACCAAAAAATAACAAAATATACAAAAAAAATTATAAACAATACATAGCCTCCCAGACCCCTCTAGACACCCCAATCTCCCCATACATCCTATATAGATCCTCCTACTCCATTTTCAAACCCGACTGTATACATTGAGTGAAATTATATGGATCATCATTCACATATTATTGCGTAAAAAATCATTCATAGTATTAGGGGTTATGTATATCACCAACTTTTGAATTCTGGTCATCTAATATTTGTGGTTTATGATATTATTGATCCAACTAATATTGTTCCATTATTTAATGAAGAGGTCACCAAAGTTGGACAAAGTAGTGGTCAATTTTTACAATAAATATCTAGCCGTTATTGTTAGTTGACATGAAGTATATGTATTTCATTAATTTTTATTTACTTTGAATTTTAAATTACCTATATGTAATCCTAAATTTACCTTATATTGGAATATCTACATTCTAATGATTCATTAAAAAAGAAACAAAAGTTATGACAACCCACACCTTTATAAAATTCTTGGATTTATGAATGTTTAATGTGATTGGAAATTATTTCTTTCATGCTTGAGATTTTTTATGAATTTATAATGACTGAGAAAACATGTGGGGGAGAATTTGTTTCATGAACCGACCCATCAAGGTCTAACCTATGACTACCTCAATCATGCCTCCAATATGCCAAGGAATAGTGACCAGTGCCGAGTAGGCATATACCACAAAAGGGAGGCATTATCCTAAAGCACTTGTACACATGTACACATATCCAAGAACAAAAAATGATGAAATTTAAAACAACTAAAACCAATGTATGCATACATCCAAGATCCCATAATAGAGTACAATAGTAAAGTACTAAATGCTGAAAAAGTGGCTAAACATATGTGCATCCAAAAATTGTAAAGCGTCAAACCTTCTCTAAGGGTGGGTAATAAAGTCAAATGAAAGATCTTGTTAATCACATCAGTATGAAAAGATCAATCTAGGATCAACCCCCTCCCTTTCCTTTATAAACATGGTAAAATGGGTCATCATCAGTATAAGACATGTCGCGTGTGGGAAAATCCCATGTAGGGGTGAGTATAAAAATATCCAGTATGAGACCCCAAAAACACTAAACATGATGCACCAAGAATATTTATCTCAATTCAAGATATAATAATCAATGTATAATCGAGAAACTCAAATATACTCTCGAAAACACCACACCACCAAGCAATCATAACTAATTGCTAGTCATTGGATTCTATTCAATGTCTTGCTCGTTTTGGGAGGATCCACTCCTCGAGAATTGCTATCATAATACACACATGATAAATAGGTGTAGATCGTTGGTCCCCACCCAAAAAATATCACTGGTCTAAGAATACCTAGATACATAGATATGGAGTCACACACAGAACAGTTGGGGGATACCACAATCCCAATATTGAACAAACTGCTATGTAGTGGATCATATGCCAACAATACCACAAACTGTAAAGATACAAATTGCTAGATAGAGGATCAACACCCTTATTAATGAGGTCATGGAGATGCAGAAAAACCCTACTTAAGGATCAAATATGATAGAGAATTATACTCCAACATCACAGAGATGCTCCACATCTCTATCTAAGAGTCTGCATATATTGGGGATCACAATAATGTCATGTGGATGAAATGTCACATTATACCATCAAGGGAATCGATGAAGGGAACACACTCAACCAATAATGGTCCAAACTATAGAAATAAAGAGCTTAAAACACTATTGAATGTGGAATACAACATGTTCTAGGGGTATACAGAGTTGCCAACAATCCCTATGTATTCCCCTCACTACTAAAAATATGATATTTATCAATGCTAGAAAAAGGCCTTAACAACACTAAAAAAGTGTTTTTAATCGAGGAAAAGATAAGGGGGTCCCTTTTATCAGGTCTAAAAAAAGCATGGATAAAGTCCCCTTTTATCAGAACTAAAAAAAGCGCTGATAAAATGGGTCCTTTATCAGTGCTTTTAAAAGACCCCTTTTATCAATGCTTTTTTAAAAGTGGTAATAAAAGTTAAAAAATAGAAAAAAAAAAGATAAAAATATATTTTGGAGGGGATTCAATAGCACTTAAAGCCCACCTTCAAGAGTGCCCCACCCCCAACCGCAGCCTGTATGCCCCAACCACCACACACGCCTTTAACAGTGCCCACAACCCTTTTATCAGTGCTTGGAATTATTCCCCACCGACTCACGTGACCTGCCTCCCCCATGATTCGAACTCAGGACATGTTTCCTATGCACTTAAGCCTTTACCACTCCACTATATTGTTTTTCTCTTCTTTTATTAATATATCTTTTTATTTTTATATATATGTAGTTATATTTACTCGTATATTAATATATATATATATATATATATTATCATATATTTAGTTTTATTTAGTTATATTAATATATATATAGTTATATTAATATATACATATTTAGTTATATTAATATATATATATATATATATCTGTATACTAATATATGTATAGTTATATTTATATATTTATATATTTATTCATATATAAATATATATTTATAAGATCAGTTTTGAATGAATTTATAAAATATTCATTTTATGTATGTTTATAAATAAATAAATACATATATACAACACACACACACACACATGGACATATGTGCACATGAAAGGATCATCACAAGCTACACGAATCAACAACACCAAACCCACAAAACAAAATCCTACATTTAAATTATTCAATTGACAATTAAATCATTCCAACACATTAAATGATTCAATTAATGTAAAATTCATGCACACAATTTCAATTAACACGTTTCACAACTAAAGCATCAAAAAATTTAAGCAAATGAAATTTTAAATACAAATACCCCCACAAAAAATATGTATGTATTTAAAATTTTCAAATAACACCCAAAATTATTATTTTAAATCAACAAACTAATTAAAATTTAAAAAAATATGATTTCCAATATCTTTTAAGAAATATCACACCACATTGGTGAATTTATAATCATTTATTTTAATCACAAGAAATTTCAGAAATGATATAATAAATATGAGTTTAATTAAATAGTAAATTACCTTCAAATGTCTTTTTTAAAGATAAATAGATGTTGAAAAATTGAAATCAAGACGAAAATAAATTTTAAAAATTAAAATGCAAAAAATGGAAGATAAAAAACCTGATTAAATATTTTTATTTTATAAATGTTTCAAAATTGAAATCCGATCATGATGGAAACCTTGTCCTGTAATGGGGAAATGAATGACCAACATGGGAAGGTAATGTCATCGTCGACATTGTCTTTTGATCAGCTAATGAGATTCTCTTAGATATTTGGTGTGAGGGTATGGAATATAGAACTCAAATTACAAACCTACAAATATACATAAAATGCACATAGGCATGAATCCAGATATACTCAAATTCGAGACATTGCAGAAACCCCACATGACCACTATCATTAGGCTAGACTTTATTATAAATGATTGAATTGCAAATTAAGATGCCAATGAGTTGGATACCCACAAAATTTGTTATGTACAGACCTTAACCCGTTTATTTTTTACAAAATTCGTACTATAACCTCTATCCATTAATTTTTTAAATTCAAAACCTTAACTCTACCCTATTATTTTTAACTACTTATTTATCTAACATAACTCTTTGAATTTACTAATTATAATTTCTAATATTTAAATTTAATTTATTAATTTAGAATACCAATGTCAGAAAAGTAAGTAAATATTTTTTCTAATATTGTATTTATTTAAAAATATTTCTTTAATGGACTAATAATAATTAATTTAAGCGAATTAAAATATAAAATTTATTTATAAATAAAATATGCAACAAATTCAAAATAAAGTAACAAGTTTTACATTTTAAAATAATATGGATTAATGAAAAATAATTGGTATAATCGATTTTGATTTTATGGTACCTAAATGTACTAACCTAACACTACTTGTGTTGTTATCTTTTTATGATTTTTCTTTTGAAATATACACTTTTATTAGTTCTAGGAAAAAGCACAGATAAATGCCCCTTTTTATCAGCGCTACTAAAAAAATATATGATAAAGGGTGGAACTGCGCAAACCCAATTTTGTGGTAGTACATATGGAAAATCCTCACATGGAATGTAATGTTATAATAAGAAATCTATAGAAAGGGTACATGTCTTATAGGGATCACTCATCACTTGATCATGTTCTATTTTCCATGTTTGTGTACTGATGGTGATACCCATATACTGACCCATTTACAGGTGGTTCTAGTGATGTCCAAGTACATGGCACGCCACTGGTCATGTACTATTTGTTTTATATGTGTACTTTCTGAAGTATATGATGATTCATCATGAAGTTGTCACATGGTGTGTGACTAAGTCACATGACTTGTGATACTTAACTCTATCCAAAACCATAGCACTACAATCAGAGGGGCAACATGGCATGTAAAAATTCATTACACGCTGTGTAATGCGGGATTTTTCAGATCCACTGGTTCCTCCACTGCTTCGTTGGAGTTATCATCCTAACCAAATTCTCAAGATCGGGTGTCAACCAAGGCCATAGTCATCAAATATTGGGATTTTGGGCTCTAAATACACTCAGGAATATTTCAATAACACTATCCATAACTGCACTGTGCGTCGTTCGGGAAAAAATAATAACACACAATTTAGTCTCATTGTCCCTCAATCTACCCACCATTGACATTGATTCTGAAACTATAATTTTCATCATTTTCCATAACTGAAGTTTCTATCTATTTTTCCTATGAATGGTCTCGTGATAGTCGGAAACTGAGTATTGGTCGAACTATTTTCCAAAATAAATAACAATGATGATCAAATGAAGAAATAGGGGAGAAATCCATAATTTATAAAAATCAAGGAACGAACCTTGGACATTGTTTGTTTCGAATCGATTCATTTGGATATAAGAAATAAAACAAGGATGGATAAATCCAAATGATCAACTAATAAATTCCATCAATTTAATTATACTGATGATGTGACTATCAATTCTGTTTGTGGAATTGATTCACATTTATTAGGTATTAAGAAATGGGATAGAAAATATGGAATAAAACATCCTACATGGATATTTTATTGATCATTTATAAAGAAAAATTATGTTCCCTACATGGGAAATATCAATAATATTTTTTGACATAACAATCCATGATCTGGTCTTGATCCATCATTATTCACCAAGAAATATCTCTTTCATCGGCTTCCAGGTCTCTAGGGTTTAGTGGCCAACCCTGAGACAAAATAAATACCCTAATATTTAAGGAGGGATATAGTGACTGAGTCGAATAAAAATAAAATATATTCTTTAATTAATTTATTTTATTAATTCCACACATGTGATAAATCTTCCATAAATGGATCATGCCGGAAAAAGGTCCATCGTTACTAGGGTAAAAATCACGTTCTAAACACAATGGTTCTCTTGGATTTCTAACCTACTCCCTCATTTGTGAGTTATCAACTTTTTAAGGAAAACTATAAGCATTTTCTATTTAATATATTTTATATATTTAATATATTTCAAACATTTATTTTGGCACACCAGGCCTAGAAATTACACACCTTCTCAGTTCATTCTCTAAAAAATAATCCATATAATTTCCACAAATTATACATGGAAAATCAGATTCATTACATTCTTCAAACCATAGGTATTTTCATCCTGAAAATAGAAAAACCTACTAAAAAATATGATGGTACTGGGATCGTATCTGGGTCTACCACACCCACGTTCTCTCTTGAAGATTATCTTGCTTCCTTTGGGAATGCACAAGGGGAATCAATCACCAATGAAAGATCCTCTCCATGTGATCCTCGATCTCTACCTATTACTTAGTAAATGTAGATTCATCCTTGATGTCCTTCTCACCATATTTTATAACATGCAACGGGTCAAGAACGTACCTACTCATTTGTGACAGGTAAAACATGTTATGAACCTGGTCCAAATATGTTGGTAAAACTAAGAGGTATGTCACCTCTCCAACTCTACATAGTATCTGGAAAGGAACAATGAATATCATATACACGTCAATGTCATAGACAAATGTCGTCAATTCATGTAGAGGTGAGACACTCAAGAACACATGGTCTCCCTCCTCAAACTTCAAAGGTCTTTGTCATCAGTCCGCATAAGACTTATGGTGGATCTGTGAATTCCTCATCTAATCCTAGATGATCTATACCTTCTCTGTAGTGGTTCACAACATGTCTAGGCTCATGATTTATGACTCTCCTGGATAAGTCCAAAAAAGTGGTGACCTATAGGGTAGCCCGTACAAAGCATCGAATGGTGCCATACCAATTGTGTATTGGTACCTGTTTTTGTACAAACACTAAAAAAGGTAGGTGATCCTCCCAAATATGTCTAGCTTCCATCATTCAATCTCACGACACACCCTCCAAGACCCAAATGGTCATCTTTGTTTGTTCATTATTCTAGGGGTGGATTCTATGTTCAAGCGTAACTGATTACCAAAGGCCTTCTATAATACTCTATATAACCAAGATGTGAATTGAAAATCATAATTAGAGATGATAAATGATAGAAGTCTATGGATTTTAACTATCTGCTGCACTTATAGGCATCCCAATCTCTATACTAATCTTTTAACATGAATATCTAAAAAGTGGGACAACATGGCGAGTAAGTCTATGACCACCCATATGGTATCATTTCCCTTGGACATACATGGTTATTCCATCATGAAGTAAATGGAAATCCCATCCCACTTCTAATCTAGAACCTCAATGGGTAGAGCTAAACCCACTAGAACTTGGTTCTCAGTTTTCACCTATTGGAAAGTGAGGCATTGGGAGGAAAACTCTAAAACTATCTTCTTCATACCTAGCCACCAAAACAGACATAAGTGGTTTGGGTACATCATTTTCACACATGGATGTACCTCCACAGGGGGTGTATGAAACACTTAAATCACATCATCCCACAATGATAATGGTACCATCATTCATCCTCTATAAATGGTAGCATACTCCCCACTTTTATGATAACCATTATGAGTATATACAGTGGATATTTGAGTATGTAAGGTCTCACATTTGGTGTCACCTCACTAATCATCCCTGAAATTATATACATGTTGGGGGGGGGGTAACAACCATTTGATGAAGATATGAATTTATATCTTTGTCCACTAAGGAAAAATTCAATAATGATAACTACACTGATGCCTCAGCCGACAACTGAGAATAAGATCTCCTATTGAGAGTGTATTCCACCATGTTCCTCTTCCTAGGAGTATAGAAAATATGGAAGTCATAGTCATAGAGGAACTCTATCAATAAACTATGTCTCAAGTTAAGATAATTATGTGAGGAGATATACTTGATACTCTTATGGTCATAATAAACGATAAACCACTCATCCATCAGGTAGTGTCACTAAATATTTGGTGAAAAGACTACTACTGCTAAATCAAGATCATGGGTCTTGTAGTTTAGATCTTGTGGTCTCAACAGACATGAACCATAGGCAATAACCACCTACCTCTGCATAAAAACAAAACCATGTCTAGTCCCGGATTCATTATATAACACTACATAATCGATACCCACCTCTAGAAATATCAATATGGGAGTGGCCATAAACCTCTACCTTAGCTCCAGAAAGTACTATTAGATCCTTTCCATATACATGAAAGGATACCCCTTATGGGTTAAAGCTATCATGGGTGCTACTACCCTAGAAAAATCAGGTACAATACTCTAATAGTCCACTTCCAATGTACGGTAAATCCACACCTCAGAAACACTATTGGGTAGATCACAAGCAAGAACTACCTCATCCTTTGTAGGGTCCATTGCTGCTCCACCCTCTGAGATGATGTGTCCCAGAAACTAGACCTCTTGAATCAAAAACTGACTCTTTGAGATATTTCTATAAATATAGTGATCTCATATTTGATCTGGTATTATCCTTAACTGTCTCATGTTCTCTTCCTCATATGATAAAAATACTAGGATTTCATCGATGAAGAACTCCAAAAAACAGTGTAAGAAATGATGAAAGATCTGGTTTCTGATTCCAATGAAAAATGTTGGGGTGATTGTTATATCGAATGACATCACCAAGTAATCAGAGTGACTATAGTGATATCTAAATGTAATCTCGGTATATCCTCATCCCGTAAATGTTGCTAGTGATAGTCTTATCTGATTTCAATCTTTGAGAACCATCACGCCCCTCTCAACTGATCAAATAGGTTGTTGATCATCAATAGCGGAAACTTGTTCTTCATAGTCACCTTATTAATGTTCCGGTAATCCAAAAATAACCTCAATATACCTTCCACCTTAATGGAAAATTGTACTGGGGAGGCCTGGGGGGGAATGTTGGATTTCACAAAGTCCTTCTCCTTGAAGTCATCCAACTAAACACTCATCTCTCAAATCATTTTGGGATCCATCCAATATGCTGGTGAAAATTTTGGTTTCATTTTAGGACCCAAGTTGATGTACAACTCTAGATATCAGTGGGGAGGTAGTCCTGGTTCGTACTTAGGAAAGACATCCTCATACTCTACCACCACCATAGGAAGCTGATATCCCAAAGAATACACAACTTCCAAAGTCATTCTAGATGGATAGTTAGGAATCAAATGAACTCTTATATACCTGATCTAATATTACTTTTGAAGTGTTTACTTTTCACCCAAAAGGAGAAACCTCTTTCTGTCACTATATACACACCATATACTCTACCTAAAATAGTTAATATGGGCATGAACTATGGATTTCTAGTCCATACCTAAGATGATGTTGTAAGGAATCATCACCACTAAAAAAGATCACATACTAGGATCTCACCTCCAAGAATCAAATCACATTTTTTGTAATAAGTGTGATATATTTGATTAATCATATATCAAAGTCTCAAACTACATGGTTTGATCTAATGGGTCGACCAGAATCTCTATGTATCAGACCAGAGAAGTGTAAAGAAAGTAATAACTCACACTTGTGTCTATCAATACTACAGCTAAAGTAGAAACTAAAAATATCATACCTTGTATAATACCTATATCTTTAGGTTCATAGGCCTCCATATACTATATATAGAATATTCTATTTCCACTATGTCCCTGAGCTTGGCACGGATCACCTTGGGGTGGTGGTGGAAATAGGTAAAACCTCTGACCAGCTCCAACTGCCATACTAGCCCCTCTTCCACATTTTCCACTCTACAGACCACTCGGATCTAGCCTCTTCCTCTGTCTTAGAGATCTCCCGACCATCTCGCAATCATATGTATGACGGTTTTGAAAATCTCAATCCATATTTCCATGTCCATTACAAGAGAAACACTGCGTCCCCCTTTACTGATTTGAGCCACCTTGAGATCCCTATGTCATTGGATCACCTCCTTATGTGTCTGACGTTCTTGGATCCTTATGATTTTCATCCAATTCTTGCTTCCATGGTATCAACTATTGGGTTCCCACTACTAGCAGCCACAATAAATTCCCACTATTCTAGAAATATATCCACTATCAAGGCTCACTCAAGAACCCAAACATAAGTGGGAATGAAAAGGGATACCATTGAATCCTTGATGTCCAGGCGTAATCCCTACTCAAAGTTCCAAGATCTAAAGAACTGATCTCTCACCAGATCCAAGGAATAGCATGAGAGAATAGAAAACCACTTTGAGTAATCTTCCATGGTCAAACTACCCGACAAAAGATGTAGAAGCTCTTATATTTGTATTGATTTCAATGTGGATAGACAGAAATCTTCCCTAAATAAGAGGTTAATTCATGACCAGGAGAGAGAGATCTCATCATGTGACTAACGAACCAAGGTCCAATATTGTCCAATAGTTCCCTAATAAAGACTTTTTATGAGGATCCCCATCTTCTCTTCAGTGTCCTCACAAGATGAAAGACATGAGAAACAACGTCTATCCTGTCAAAATCCACCTGATGGTCTAGATCACTATGAAACCTATGAGTTCACTACCTTTGAAAATTTTGAATTACCCTAAACCTACTTTCATCCTTAGCTGGTAAATCCATCATTGGATTTTGCTCAGTGGGTGGTGGAATAGCTGGAAATCCACTTAGAGATGTTATCTCTAATACAAGACCATGTACTAATGCCTTTTCATTGGGTGGATCATCGTTATGATCACACAGTGGAATCCTAGATGGCTGTCTCCATGGAGGCATCTTGAAATAAAATAAGTTGTACCATGGTAAAAAGAATATATCTGGGGAGATGACTCAAGAAGGTAAAAGAAAACACAACCCATTCCTATATGATGTAGTGAAAAAAATACCTATAGCCATTTTTTTCCTATATTGAGTCAAAAGTTTGGTGGTCAAAGTTCTGGTGTATCAATACATCAGCCACCACACTAACACTAGAGTACCTATCCTAAATGAAGAACTTGAAACACTATACATTGTTTCCCTAAACCAGTATCACCAACTTCGGTCGTAAGGTAGAATAGACTCCTCTAATACCACTATGTGATGACCCGACCCACCATGGTCCAACCAGTGACTACCCCATGGATGACTCTTATAGGCTAGGGGATATCAACTAGTATTGAGTAGGAATATCCCACATATGGGAGTCATTAGCTGAAATTACCTATACACAGACGTCCACACATCTCTAAGCACATAAAATTATGAAATGTAATACAATTGAAACCAATGAATGAATGTATCTATGATCCCACAATAAATTATTATAGTAATATACTAAAAGAGGAATATGGTCCAAAGACAAGCCCACCCCAAAAATTTAAAGATTCCAACCTACTCTAAGTGAGAGGAATAAAGTCAATTTTAAGATCCCAGTAACCACATCGGCCTGACAAGGTCCATATATTCACTACTCTCCCCTTTTCCTCCTAATACACCATAAAATGGGCCATAATCTACATAAGACATGACACATGTGGGAAAATCCCTTGCAGGGGTAGGTATAACAATAGCCAGTATGACATCCTAAAAACACTAAACATGAAGCACCGAGTATAGTCAACTCCATACAAGATATAAAAATCAATTTATAACCAAAACACTCAGATATACTTAGGAAAGACTCTATGTACCTTGGAAGTCATAACCAAATTCTAGCCATAGGATTATGCTCAAAGAATTTCTCATTCTAGTAGGATCCACTCTATGAGCCATGAGATTGTAAATGAAACTTGATGAAGAGGTCTAGATCAATGGACCCCACCCAAGAATTATAACTAGTCTTAGAAGACCCTAATACACAAATAGAGTGTCACACCCAGAACCACTAGGGGACACCTCGAACCCAATCTGGATCAACCCGATATGTTGGGGGTCATAATCCAATGACACCACAAACCATACCAATCAAACCATCTATACGTAGGATTAACTTCATACTCAGGGAAGCACACTGATTCCAAAAAACCCACCTTCCCGTCAATGATGATAGGGGATTGCACTCCTGTTTTACATAGGGACACCATAACTCTATATGATACTCCACCCCCATAGGGTATCATAATCATGTGATGTGTATGTAATGTCGCACTATACCCTTAAGGGAATGGACCAAGGGAAACAACTCAACCATGAGTGGTCCAAACTAAGTAAATGAAGAGATAAAAACAACTTTAAGGGGGAACACATTGTGTACTTGCGGTATATAGCATGTTTAGCTATCCCCAAGTCTTCTTATGTGGTAAACCCTCACAAAACATGTAAATCCCAAAATACATGACATGTTGAAGGGGTGCATTGTGTGTAGAGATATCTCAAGACCTACCCATGTTCTTCTGGTTGGTTATATGTACCAGTGGTTGTGTCTGTGTACAGGTGTCCATGCCGGTGCCCAAGTACAAGACATGCATTTGGTAGTGTAATTTTTCCCATATCCATGTACTTTCTGAAGTACAAATAGATCCATCATAGAGGGGCCACAAAACATCTATCCAAGTCACACGGTGTGTCATACTTAACTTTGAATGTAACCCTAACGCCATAGCCAGGGGTCTATATGGCATGTAATGTAGTATCAAATGCCCTATAATGTGGGATTTTCTAGATCAGATGTTTCCACCGCCATTTTGTACACCAATTTTCAAGAGACATTATCCCCACAAGATTTTGTAGACATGGGGTTGGCCCAAGACCGAGTCACTAGAGATCAGGATTCTGGGCTCCCAATCTGTTTGGGAATTTTCAACCCACACCATCTGTAGATGCATCATGCATTGCTCGGGATAAATAAAGAACACCTAATTTGGTCTCATTCTCCCTTGATCCACCCACCTTTATCATCAATTCTCAAACTGCAACCTCCATCATGTGTTGTACCTACAGTTTCGATCTGTTGTGGAAAAGTATGGTCACACAATGATTGGAAACCAGGTATTTGTCAAACTATTTTCCAAATAAATACCAACAATGATAGAATGAAGAAATTCGTGAGAAATCCATTAGCTCTAAAATGCAATGAACAAACCTTGATCGTTGTTCCTTTAGCCTTGATTCATTTTCATTGAAGAAGACAAATAGGGAATGATAAATCAAAATGAACAGATAAATAATTCCATCATTTTAATTATACCAATGATGCTCTTATAAATTCTGTCGGTGGAATTGATTCACGTTCATACATGATTATGAAACAGGATGGAAAACAAAGAATCAATCATCCAACCTAGATTTTTTATTAATCATTTATTTAGAATGGTGGTTTTGTCATCATTAACAAGATCTGTGAATTCCATTGGTGAAATGATCAACAATTCAGTCACAATCCATCGTCATTCTCCAAGAATGCCCTCCTCCAATGGCTTCAAGGTATCGAGGGTTTTAGTGGCCAACCTAGAGACAAAATCCATAGATACATATTTAAGGAGGTAGAATTTCACTGCACTGAATAAAAATAAAACAAATTCTTTAATTAATTTAGTTTATTAATTTTTATCCGTCGATATCCTTTTCACAAATAGCCAGCGCAGAAAAATCTATGTCACGCCTTGGGTAAAACCCACATTCTAAAATCAACGATGACTTTGGATTTCTAATCTAGGACCATGTTCTGGAGTTATCAAACCATTTCAATAAAACTACATGTTCATGCTGTTTAATATATTTAATATATTTCCAACATTTTTTTCTAGTCACTCTTGGAATCGAAATCACATGCTATCTCAGCACCTAGTATCGAAAAAAATCCATATAATATCAAAAAAAATGGAATTTCCAAATCATTAAAATTTAAAAACCCCAAGATTTGATGATTTTTTTAAATAAATTTAATCTCTTTGATAGATTACGATACCCGCAAACCCTATTTTAAATGAATTTCAATATAAATAATATTATTTAAATTTGACCATTATAACCAAGCAATTATTTAGAGGGTATGAATGAGACTAAATAAATTACGAATATTATATTTTATACGCATGTTTAAATAATTTCATTAGTTATAAATAGATTATAAATAAAAATATTATCATTTCAATGATTTTTTTTGAAAATTTGTATTTTCTTTCAAAAGCGGCTTTGTCGCATTTTGTACACTTAATTTAAAGATATTTTCTCCAGTTTCCAAAAATATATTTTTAAAAAAGAAATTTATTTTTGAAATCATAGAGTATAAATAAACCTAGAATGGATTTTTGAGAATTTTTTGAATAGGTTAATTTTTTATGAATAGTGAAAAATACTAATTTTTATTGAAAACTGCCTTTTAATATAAATTATTAAGAAATTAAATTATATTTTAAATTGTTTTTAAATTAAATTTAGTTAAATAATATTATAATTTAACTAATTAAGGCCACTGGGATCAATTTTATATTCAAATTCATTATAAAATATTCCATACTAATGAATAATTTTTCTTTGGAAAACCGCTTGTTCGTCGTGTCTGTGGGTTTTATTTGAAATTAAATTCTGAAACTTCTATGAATTGAATTTTGGAAGATGTATTAAATATTTTTAATCATATTAATTTAAGTTATAAAATATTTTGAAATTAATTTTTTCATAATGAATAATAAAAGTAGTAAAACCTAATTACCACAGGTAAGGTTAAAACGGGTTTAGTAGGGGTAAAAAAACAATATAATGGTTAAAATAGCCAATAAAATGGTATAATTTCTATTTAATGTTCTTATTTAGGCATCATAAAATATAAGGTTGTACATTTATCCATTTTTTTGCCTTTTGGCATGTGAAAAACATGGGTATAACATTTCTCTTTCAAAAATTCCAAGTGTGTCATCTCCCCCTCTTATAAAAGGTCACCCCTTCTCAACTCCTCTAATAACATCCAAATACCTTTGGTTTGAAAAATACCTAACCAAATACCTTCCTCAATTCCTTAACCATTTTCTATAATCCTTATTTTTATTAGGAAACCCTACTAATAAGGCTTTTGGTGCTAGCCTGAAGAAGTTGTCCGAAGTGGAGGTATCATTCTAAGCCACACATTTTTATTTTATTTATTCTTCCACCTCCTTAAACTTATCTCCAAATATGATTAAAAAATATAACAATGATATTAAATATAATTATATGTTATTATTTTGATAACATAACTAATATCCACTTTCTCTTTCATCAAATGGGAAATGAAATCGTCGATAGTGTGTACGAAAAACTATTGCCTCATTAACCGATGTAATTTGTTTTCCATCAACACCTTTTATGAATGGATATAATGATGGATTTAACATATTTATACTTTATTTAATAATTAATATACTAATTTAATTATAATATCACATATACTACCTTACCTTCCAATCTGATCGAAAACAACGGCGTCGTTCGTGCGTACGTGTAGACTACCACCTCTACAAAGTGATGTGATACATTTTTATTTTATTTTGATATGAATGGAAATAAATTATATTTAATGAATACATATGATATATATGAAATTAAAATTATTAATTAGTTATGATAAATTATTTACATTTCATTCATTCCATCCATCAAGAAAATGGAAATAATTTTCTTGCGTATATAAAACATATAGTCTCTATGAACAGTGTAGTTCATTTTAATCTCCAAAATTTATGGATGACTCTAAATATGTATATAATGAATATATATTATATTTATAAAAGTTTTATCATTATGGATATTATTTTACTATAATCAACGTAATAGGATCAAAACTACCAAACAAAAACATACCTGAAAAACAAATAAGTAATTACACAAAACAATTATTTTAAAAAATAATTGCTAATAAATGAGTGATAAAAGTTTTTTAATAAATAATATATGGTATTATATGTATATATATGGTTGTATAATAATATTTATTATAATATTATATATATTATATAGGATTACTGAATGTCTACCAAGGAAATTGAGACTTAAGTTAAGGGTTTCTCATCTCACTTTTACTTCTCTGAGGCATATGTCCTATTCACCACTTATTTATTTTAGGTGTTGTATATAATTCCCATTTTTATATTTTATATTATGAATAGATTTATACTCATATTATTTAATTTTTCATTTGATGTTATTTCATTCATGGGGTTATTATTCAAATGTTACCAAAGTTGTAAAGGTTTATTTCACAATCTCAACATTATTTAAGGATGTTTACATTTAAGTCTCCATCATGAGAATTAGTTTTTTCTCCATCAGGAGAACTATTTTACCATTTTTCAAATAATTTTTTCCCTTAATATTTTGGAAATTTTTAAGATTTTTTATAGGTGAAATCAAAGTGAAAATGTTAATTTTCGTTGATAATTTTCCCATTATGATTTTGAAAGTATTTTCATCTATGTCAAAATAATTGATTAGAAATTATTCTTTACTAAGGTTATAATCTTATTGTACCATCTACTATGTTTCTTTGGATAGTTTATGATCATCTTGATTGGTGTATGTATTGATATGTCATATGCTAGTTCTTCCAATACAAACAATCGTCGATTTTTATGGAAAGTTGATTAAGTTATATTTATTATTCCTATAATGAATTAATTAGACTTATTAAGTGATGGATGGGGCCCAAAATTACATATCTCATCGATGCATTGGTAGGTCTCATTAGAGAATGTAGATTATGTATTTGGCTAAGGACTTTCCCATTTATGTAAAATGTCTGGGCACGAGGCCTTAATGGTATATATGTCTTGGCATGAGGCCTTGATGGTTACTTTTAGATGCCCCACCTTATGAATTCTATCATTATGAAATAATATATTGGTTTACATGTGATTATTAGATATTTTATGATATCCATGTATTAGTTTTTTCATGTGATTATTTTTATGACATATTTGAGAATCACTTTTTCTTTCCATATTATACATGAATTATTTAGCTTCCATTGTATGCATACCCATACTAAGTAATTGAGATCACCCATTTATAATGATTCTTTTCTCCAAGATTTTATGAATTGTATTTTGATTTATATTTAGTGATATTTTAAATGAAATAATGTTGTTATCAAGAAAATACTATGTTGTATTTTATGTTTTAAAGTGTAATGTAAAATTAAAGTATGTATCTAGTTTACCAATACTAATAAGATATTCAGTCCTTTTGGATGTGATTACTTGTATCTAGTTCCAATGTAATAAAGTGACCATTGACTATGGTCTACTTGTTTTAGGTTATTTATGTTGGTATTAGAGAAATTTTAATAGAAACATTGGTCACATAATTTTGGAAAACATAGATTAGAGAACATATCACTATGAATCACTTTAAAGATAATTCTAAGTGTAGGACAACATTTTAATGTTTTTATAAGGTAGATATTATGTTAATTTCATTTAAATATATGTATTTATTGATACTATAGGTGTATGTGTCTTTGGAATAGTTATAAATAGGTATAATAGTTCGAAAAAGGGTGCATTGGGCTTTGACTCGATTGCCACCTGGTACCCAATAGTAGGATTTTTTACAAAGTTTGTTTAGCACTCCTTGGGAAAATTCTTAGGTTAATTAAAATTTACTATCCAAACCATTATGAAGTATTTGAAAATATTTTAATAATTTCAGAATATTCCCAAAGAAACCAATTTTAGGATTATGAGATTAGCTATATATAAATTTTTCAATTTATGTTAAGTGTTTAACTAGTTTTGGGGTTATAAATTATTGGTGATAATGATATTTTTTAATATAGTGTGTTCCATTATTTAAAAATGGTACCTATAGGAAGTAGTGGAAACTATATCAATGTGTTTTATCCTTATAATGATTCCCTCTTTGTAAAGATAATAAATATGGAGCTGGATATAGAGTTCGAACTAAAATAAATTATAAACATATTGGGGATGTTGACTCAGGTTATGAGCAATAAAAATTCCCACATGGGAAAACCTGTTGATCCACTATGCAGTGTAACACTATTAGAAAACTTCATGCATAAACAAACGCCATCATTCAAGGGGACCACAAATCCATTTATAGCTAAGAAATGGATAAGTTCCTTAGATAAGATATTTATCACTTTGGGAATTAATTTGAGGGAAAATTTTGTCTTTGTAGTTAATTATCATTTATGGGATTCATTTAAATGGTGGTAATTTATTCAAAATACTAATGATGAGTAGGGAATATCAATCAAAAAATATAATGGTTTGAAAGAAATCTTCTATGAAAAATATTTTCCTGAAAAACAATTAGTGTATATAGAGAGTAAATTATTGAGTCTAAGACAAACAGAAGATGAAAATTTTGTTAAGTATAAAAGCTAAATTGACAAGGAAAGAAAGGATTATTATAGACTGCATACGTAATCCAAATATAGAGATTTATAATTTATTTTATGGCCTTGAGATAATCCTTTTAAAGGAACCAGTCTCCCTAACATTCTCATAATATACATATATAATATCATTTTCTATCAAGACATAGAAATAATTCTCCAAGTCTTATGGATTTTATGGAAAGAAAGAGAAGAAAATGATTATAGGACAAAAATAGATAAGTAGAAGAATAAAAAATTAATTTTTTTAACATTTGACACTTATGGAAAGAAACACCTTGTTATAGTCCTAAAAGGAAAAAAAGGTTTTGATTCAAGTGAAGATATAAAGGTCATCATACTCATGAATTCAAGGGTACGAGAAAATATCATAGAGTATATTACTTTAACTATAAGAAGAATGGGAATAAATCTAAACAATTCCCCAAATATAACAAAATAATTCAATGGTATATAAGGTCAAGAATATTCAATTAATATATCGAACATGAAACTTATTAAAAATGTGGTGAAAGATGAACTTATCATCCACTCCAAGATTGAAATTTTTTATTTGGTTATGGTTCTACTCACTATTTTATATCTGAATAATTTTAAAATGGTATCACATCACCAAATAAATTATTATATGTTGAGTTAGTAGTTTAAACCCATAATGGTACAATGATCACATCTCAAGTCTATGATTATTCTATAATTGATGTTTGTGGGAATGTGCTTTCAGAAAATCTATTTATTCTTCCTATGGAAAAAGTTTATGTTATCCTAGGAATGGATTTTATTTCCATACATAAATCAAAAAACAATTACCAAGTAATGGAATTGACATTTTATATTTTAAACCAACCTATGATTGTATTTCAAAGTGACAATAAATATGAACCTCTGATGAAAATCGCATTCACTAATGGGACTTAATTCCTACTCAAAAGGAGTTTTTATCACAAATGGTTGGGGAAAACATTGATATAGAATATATATCTATTGTATGATAGTTTTTTCATGTCTTTCTAGAAGTGTAGCTCAGAACATTTCAAAAATTTATCGCTGATATGTGCACTATTAGTTGAGGATAATAAATGAATAATTACCCAAGACATCCATATATACAATTTATGTACATGGTGAATTTATTTTGATTCCATTTGGTATTAAAAATTCCCAATTACCTTTAAGGATTAAATGAATAGAGTATTTAGAGATTGCGGTGATAGGTTTTTAGTAGTTTGTATAGATGAAATTCTCTTATATTCAAAGAATAATAAATATAATGAAGACTACTTTATAATTTTACTAAATACCCTATATAAGGATAATTTGTATGAAAAATTTACTAAGGGTTAATTTTTTCTTTTAAATACTTCATTCTTAGATGATATAATCTCATGTGAGGGTATTTTGGTGGTTCCTTAAAAAGATGAAAGTTATTGAGAAATGTCCCATACTAACCACATTTACTGAGATACATAATTTTATTTTTTTAGAAATATATTATAGATCATTTGTGGATAATTTATCATGGATTTCTAATCTACTAACCATGTTAACTCAGAAGGGAACCAAGTTCCTTTGGACCGATGAATGTGAGGAAAATTTGAAGTAACTGATGAGAAGGTTAAGTGGTGAAACTATTCATACATTTTCCTATAGTGGTGATGGGTTTGTACTATATAGTTATTCATATAATTACGGACTCAGTTGTGCTACCATGTAGAATTATATGCTTATATCTTATGCCTCACAAAAATTGAAGGTCTATGTGAAAAATTACTGAACTCATCATTTGGAGTTAGCTACATAAAATTTGTCATTAAAGATATGGGGGAATTATCTTTATAAAAAAAGATGTTATATATATAGTGATAATAAAATTTCAAAGCATATATAGACTCCAAAAATATTTGAACATGCACCAAATAATATGCTTGGATCTAACTAAATATTATGATTGCTCAATACATTACCACCCTGGGGAGGTGAAGAAGGTTGATGATGCTCTGAGTCGGAAAGATCATGCTAGCTTATCTAGGATGAGGATCAAAAAATATAAAATATTTATATATTTGAAAAGGTTGTATCTATAAATGTTTATATAATGGGAGGAATCATAACTTTCTCAAATTAATGTTCAAACCTCAATCCATGTGATGAATAAAGATGTATAGAAGGAAGATGTGGTGTTGTAGAAGAATGTGAGAAATTTTCTTGAGTTTAACGATGATTGTGTTGGAATGATAAGGTTAAATAACCATGTATATGTTCTATCCATTCTATAATTTAAGAAGGATTTGATGGATGAGTCCAGTAGTTCATCATTATCTATCCATCCTATAATTAGAAATATTTATAGAGATTTGAAAGAGTATTTTTTTGTGTGACAACATGAAGATAGATATTGAAGAGTTTGTATCTCATTTCTTTGAGTAACACTAAGTTAATGATGAGAAAAAACATTATAAGGGGATGTTACAACCATTACCCATATCATAATGGAAATGGGAAAACATCACCATATATTTCTTCATAGAACTCTGAAAAATTTCCAAATGTGATAATGCTCTATGGGTTGTAGTCGATCACCTTAAAAAGTAAACAAACTTCATTCACATTATATAATACTTATCACATGATAAAAATTAAATAATAAATATTAAGGAATTTATAAGGTTTCATAGAATACTATATTCTAATGTATCTGATCCGAATTTGAGGTTTATCTTGAAGTACTGGTGAAGTCTTCTATAATCTCTTGATACAGAGTCGAGTTTCATCACTGTATATCATCCGAGAAAAATGGTTAGCGTGATAGAACAATTTTAATACTTTATATCTTACTCTATGGAATTAAATAGTGTTTCGGATCAACACCTACTTCTAGTTGAGTTTCCATCCAACAATAACTTTCACACAAGCATTTAGATGGATCCTAATGAAGCCCTATATGGAAATCTTATATAATTCCAATGTGATGGGATGAATTTGGAAAAATAAATATATTGGGACCTGATATATCTATGGAAATGGAATATAAAGTTAGATATATTTAATAAAACATCAAGGTTTCTCAAAGTTGACCGAAAAGTTACACTGATAATCATCGATGTGGTCTAAAGTTCAATGTTACTGAAATGGTGTTTCGATGCATTTCCACACGGAATAAGGATATAAATTCAGGAATATAGTAAAATTATTACCTAGGTTTGTTGTACCCTTATATATTATTGATCAAGTGGTAATGTCATCTTATTCTTTGGACCTTCAAGAGAACTTATCTCAAGTTGACAACGAGTTCTATATATCTATCATGAGGCAGTACATACCTGATCCATCATATGTACTACACTCAGAGGTCATAATTATAGAGTAGGATATCTTCTATGAATAGAAACAGGTATATGTTCTACTTCATAGATATAATATTCTATGAAATAAGACCACTCACCTAGTCAATTTCTTTTGGATTGACCACCAATTCAAGGAAGCTATACAGGAACATGAGGATATTATGAGAAAGAATTATCCTTAGTTGTTTGTATCAAATTTATGGACTTTTGAGTATGAAATTATTTTTAATGGGGGTAGAATGTAAAACCCCAAAAGTTTATGATTTTTTTCAAATAAATTTAATCTATTCTTTAGATTATGATATATACAAACTTGAGTTTAAATGCACCATGATATAAATAATATTATTTAAATATGACCATTATAACCTAGTCGTTAAATTAGTGGGTAAGAATAGGACTAAATACATTATGAAAGGTATATTTACTACAAATTTTTAAAAAATTTCATTAGTCATCATATTATTAAAAATAAAATTAAAAATAAATTAAAAGAAAAAGAAATGGTTTCTGAAAAACATTATTTTTTATAAAAATTGGTTTTCTCATGTTTTTACATATATTAAAGTAATTTTTTCCATTTTTAAAGACATTAACTTATAAAATGAACATAATTTTTTTTAAATCAGCATGTAAAAATTATATTAGAATGATATTTTTGAATTTTTTTTGAAAGTAACATTTGTTTTGATGAATTGTGAAAATACTCATTGTTATTGAAAACATACTTTTCAATTAAATTATTTTATAAGTTAAATTATATTTTAAATTTATTTTAATGTGAAATTATTTAAGTTATATTTTTATTTAAAAAAAATTTGTGATTGAGATCAATTTTATGTTCCATTTAAATATAATATTTTTTATACTTTTGAATAGTTTTTCTCGGCAAAATCGCATTTTCCTCGCACCTGTGGGTTTTATTTTAAATTAAATTATACCACATATGTTGATTGAATTTGTAAAAAATGTATTATATATATGTAATACTCATAATTAATATTATATAATATGTTTAATATAATAGTTTATAATGAATTGTAAAAATGGTAAATATTAATATTTGTGGCTAATGTTAAAGATGGTTTATCAAGTGTTAAAATAAAAAATATATGTGTTAAAATGACCTTTAAATGTGTCTAATTTATATTTTATGTTAATTTTTAGACTTTATCACATATATGGTTCTATAATGATCCCTCTTTGGGAATTTGGAAATTTGTGAAATGTGGGTATAACTTTTTCTTTTCAAAAACTTCAAGTGTGTCCTCTCCCGCACTTATGAAATGTCACCACCTCTCCTCTCCTCTCCACACTTCAAATGACCATTGGTTTTTCCAATAAATATAAAATATATTTCCTTAATTCCTCCTCATGTCCTATAATAGTTATTTTGGTTAGTAAACCCTTCTAAGAAAGCTTTTAGTGCAAATCTAAAGATGTTTTCCAAAGAGGAGGTATCGTTCTTAACAGATAAGTTTTATGTTATTTCTTCTTAGAAAACCTTAAAATATTCTCAAAATGTTCAACAATAATAAAAATATCATACATAAACATATTTTCTTATTACATTAATATCATAACCAATATCTATTTCCTTTTCCATCAAATAAGAAATGAAACTATCGATCATGTGTATGGCTGACTACCACTTCACGAACCGATGTAATTTATTTCCCATCAACACCATTTATGATTGGATATAATGATGGATTTAATATATTTATATGATATTTAATTAATTAATGTACTTATTTAATTATAATATCATATATACTTTTTAACCTTCCAATCTGTTGGAAAACGGTAACATTGCTTGTGTGTTTGTGTGGACTACTGCATCCACGAAGCGATGTGATATGTTTTTCATTTTATTTTAAAATGGATGATAATATGTATAGGTTTGTTGAATTTATATGATATATACACCATAAAAATTATTATTTAAATATTATATTTCTTTTACCTTTCTTTTGTTCCATCCGTCAAGAAAATTTAAACAACGTTCATGTCTACATATGACCTACCATCTCCACGAACGGTGAAATTAATTTTTATATATAACTTTTATGGACGACACTAGAAAATTATATAATTAATATATATGAGATTTTTATAATTTTTAACATTATTGAGGTGATGGATCCATAATAAAATTAAACGGGAAAAAACTACCAAACCAAAACATACATGAAAAACAAAACAATTATTTCCCGAAACATTAATTTTAACAAATAATTGTTAATAAATTTGTGATAAAAGGTTATAAATAAATATTATATGGTATGATATATATAATTATGGTTCTATAAAAAAATTATTACAAACCTATATTTATTATATAGAATTTTTAATGTGAATGAAGGAATTCAAAAATTGAGGTTAGGGTTTCTAGTTTCTCTTTTCCTTCAGTGATACATATGCCATATTCACCACTTATTTATTTTTGTGTGGTGTATAAAATGACCCTTTTATTTGATATTTCATTGATATATTTGTATTCATTATATTTAAAGATTTATTTTAATGTATTTATTTCACAGGGGTTATGATTCAAAAGTTACCAAAGTGGTAGAGGTTTATTTCAAAATTTCATCATTATTCGAGGTTATTTATGTTTAAGTATCCATTGGGAGAATTATTTGATCGATATTTATTAAAAAAATATTTTATTATTTTTTTAAAGTATGAAAATAGGATTAATATTATTAAAAACAAATTTTCAAGAGTCAAAAGTAGGGAAATTTACATCTATCATGTTGAAATATAGTCTTCAACTAACCAGCTATGCTGGAGTAGTGTTTACAATTCTTTTCCGAGGCTCTTTAGTTAGCAAGATAGTCTGCAAGTTGATTTTCTTCATGAAATATGTGTGTGATGATATATTCCATTGAAGAAAAGAAAAAAAATTATTTTATTATCCTCTATTTATTTGATGTAATGGTTCCATTTTCTTATCATTTTTACTTAAAATGATTGAAAAAATGATTGTAAGAAAAGATGGCTTTATTTATCTATTCTGTCAAAAATATTTTTTACACCATATCCATGTTTTCTAAAAAATTAATAATATTTTTTATGTTCTTAAAATTATTTAATAAATATATGTTTACACATGTTTTAATTTTTACACAATTCCTTTGATGGAATCCTGTTGTCTATTTTTGAATTCGGTAATTTTAAACCTTTTTACAACAATGTGAAATGAATTTTTTTAACTTGTACAAAATGTATGAAATTTAATGTTATTATAAGAACTCATTTATTTAAAGAATCCATTACATGTTTACAAGGATATCTTTAATGAAAATTGTTTCCTTAATATTTATGAATTTTAAAGATTTTATATAGATGATTTCAAAGTGTAAGATGGTCTTTCCCTCAAAAAAGTTTTCAATAATATTTTGAAAGTGTTTTTATCTATATCATCATACTTTGTAGGATATTATGATTTACTGAGGTTATAATTTTTTGATATTATACTCCATGTTTCTTTCAATATTGTATGATCATATTTACTATAATATGTACTGATATATCATATTCTTGTTCTTCTAATATTAATAGTTATTGATTTTTTCACATGTTAATTACGTTGTATTTATTATTCATATGAGTAATTAATTTGAATTATTTAGTGATGTGTGGGGCTTAAAATTATATACTCTCTATATTTATCCAAAGGTCTCATGAGACAAACAAGCATGGGTATTTGGCTTAGGCCTTACCTATTTTTGTAAGTTGTCTTGGAATGAGTCCATGATGGTGTAGATCCATAGTACGTTAGCCTAAATTGTAATTTTCATATGTTCATCAATAGGAATTCCATCATTATGAAATTAGTTATTGATTTCCAGGTGATTTTTTATGTTATTATATTAATCGAAAAGTTTCCAACTCATGTTATTATTTTTATGTCATTATTTGAACATCATTTATTCTTTCCATATTATTACTACCATATATAGCTTTTGATGTATTCATACCCTTACTAAGAAATTGAGCTCAACCCTTTATTATATTTTCTTTACTCATGATGTTATGAATATTATTATGATTTATATACATGGATATGGTAAAACAAATAATGGTGTTCTCAAGAAAATAAAATTTTTTATTTTATATATTCCAGTGTAATTTTATAAATAATTATGTATCTTGATTACCAAGAATATTAAACTATTATGTCCTTTGGGATAAAATTCCTTTTATATTTTGTAAATGTAAGAATGTAACCACTGAATTTGGTCTGCTAGGGTTGGTTTCTTTATAGACTATTCAATAAGTATATTTTAAAAATAGATCTTGAATGTTGTTTTCAGTGATGATATCTTTTTACCCATGGTGTAGATATTATACAGATAAGATAATCTAAATTTCGTTTTTAAAATTTTAAAATAAATATAAATTATAGTGATTTAATTTATAAATTTTCTAATTAGGTATCTTTACACTCTTTTCCTCCAATATGTGTTCACATTTTTTTAATTTATTTTTGGATCCAAAATTAATTTCAAAGGATGTGAAGTTCATGAGGAACAATGTTATAGTGAAATATCTTGCCAGAAGATTCAAAAAAATAAAGGCTAATTATTGGTTTTTATAATCCTTTAAGGGTAATAATATTTATAAAATTAAGAACTAATATTTATTATAATATCATCCATTAAAAAATGTTTATGTTTTATTTGGCATTTGATGTTATGCATAATCTTCTTACATGAATACACAATATATTTATTATGCACTTTTCTGGGTGAATTTCATGATAGTTTTCAAGAATTGTTAAATTCATAAGTTTTATAATATTTTATTAGTCATTTAATATAAAATTTCAAATGCTACATATGTTTTAGTAACTAATATATAAAAATACTACAATACATGGAATTTTTAGCAAAAATACCTTATTAATAATGAACCCAAATGAAATTAAATATTTTCTTGTAAAGGTAGATATATTTTATATTATGGTAAATACTTTATTATCTTACATATATTGTGTGATTTATTTTTAAATTTTTGTTTTATAAGTATAATGTTATTGGAAAGGAGGTAATGTTAAATGTAGACATTGTGTTTTATGATTCATTATTGAGAGGATATTGACTAGAATGGTGAAATTTTTGGACAAGGTTAGTCAGAATCCATATGATATGATTTAAAGAAATATGTTGTATTGAAAATATTATATAATATAATTGTAGGTTTTTGATGATGTTACATATTATTATAGTGAATACTTAAAAATTATGGTTTTGGGTACAACAGAAGCACGGGTAATTGGCTTGAAATTAAAATTTATTTCAATTTAGAGTTTCCTAAAACCCCAATAGAGGATCTTACACATTAAATTTATAATGAATTTTTTTAATATTAGAAGAAATTATTGACTCGGATTAGGATCCTCTCTTCATTGAAAATGTGGATATTTCAAAAGACCCTTTCAGATTACATTCACTCTGATGTGGGGATACAATGGTAAAATCCCTTTAGAGGTGATCCATACATGCTCCAATGATCTTTGATAAATGAAAATTGATTTCTGGGTGGTAGCGTGGTGAATAAATTTTCTTCCATAATTCATTTTTATCACACATATTTTATTATTAAATGAATCTCTATTTAATTTCTCTTTTGTGAGAGGAAGTGAAAAATGTGAGTAATTAGAGAGAGGGGGAGAGTAAGAGAGAAGTATGCAATGTAGAATGATTCTTTATTCTCAATTTTCAATTTTAGAATGTTGTACTCAATATATATAATTGTCTATATATAGAGCTTGGTTTTAGGTTAAAATAATAATTTAATTACATTTCAACCCTTAAATAATATTATAATATTTAATAATCTTCATGTCACATAACAATATTATAATTATTTTATTGCATTCACAAACATGATAATGACAAATAATATTTACCAGTCTGAAAATAAATATTCTTCAATGGTCACAGTCATGGTCCATTCATCCTCAGAATTTATTGAATATCCAAATGAATATTTAATTTAAATATATCATTTATCAATAAATATTTATGATCGATAAAACTTGAATAAAATTATTCATCGATCTTGAGAATAATATTTATTCAATTAATTAAATTCAAATATAATTTAATTGAGATCATCTGAAACACTTTAAGTGTGACCCACTGGGATTATTTATCATTGGAATTAGATGATATTTCCTAAAGTGTAAAATTTATTTCTAAAAATTCATCAAGGAACCCATGATAAATAAATTAATACCACATTTATGTCAAACACATATGAATGCTCACTATTTAACATAATCCATTCATCATAATATCTCATCAAGAAGGATTCACATCTATGTCACCAAATTATATGATCAATATGCCTTTCATTGACACTCTTAAATAAATACTTCACTACAACATGGACATTGAATTTAATGAAACAGTTAAATTCCAATCAAAGGTTCAAGATATCAATTTTCATAAATATGGAAGGGACAAATCCTTCCTCAAATTACCTATCAATGACATGTCAATCATGACGCACCCAGTGTAACCTACCACAACACGAATGTATGTCACCAAAATTTTACTTATAAAACATAAGTTTGTGATTCATGAAATGAATTAATGATAATATTAATGTATCGGGGCCATTACACACACTTGTATATAAGAATATCTAATAACACTAAAACATATAGAATTCATAATGGTAGGTCTGTTCTCGTAATATCACATCTTGGATATTACCATGCGTGAAACTCATGAGAAGAAGTCTCATCCTATTAAGAGTACTCACAAATGAAATTAATATTCTATGTGTCCCATCATAGGACATTATCCTACTGTAGAACTATACATAAGAAAATCGAACTTGAATTTAAAGGTTCTTGTTATAATGGGGAACTATTATGACCTCATCAACAAAAAAGATACTCTAGGATATTAGTACATTAAATAAATGAAGAATAATGAAAAATATCTTATAATATATTTTATTAATATTAAAATCATCAAATATACACGTAATCAAAGTACAAATAGTTGTTCCTATGACACCAATCCAACAAACTTTGACTTGGACTATAACGAAATGCCTAAAACATTCATTCTTCTAGACCTCATAAAATAACCATGCTTCTACTAAGTCGAGGATTTAGTTAAGGGGTCCTCCAAATTTTCTTCTATAGAAATATTTCTCACATCATCCTCACCTATCTGAGAAAAATCCCTCAAAAGATTATACTTAAAAATAATATACCTCATCTAATGATGTGACTTTGGATCCTTGGAAATGGAAACTGTTATAGTATTATCACAGTATAGTGTTATGTGATCATTACTACTAGGTTCCACAACAAGATATTCTATGAATTTTGTATCCATAATACTTCTTTAGCTATATCAAAATCCATAATACACCTTGACTCCACTATAGAATCTACAACCATATCCTTCTTTGAGATATTCTAACTGATAGTACCTCCATTCAAAGAGAAGATGTATCCTATTTGTTATTTAATATCATCATGATATATTTGAATGCAAGAATATAAATATATTCTGATGATAATTTTCTTATCTCCCCCACAGACCAAAACACATATCCTTAGTATGCCTCATGTATATAAGGTAGTCTTGACTTCCATCTAATGGTGTTCACCTAGGTCTTTTTGATATTTTCCTACTACACTTAATACATAAGAATAATCTACCTGAGAACATGTCATATAACACATGGCTGACCAAATAATTGATTTTTATGGAATAATTTTCATTCAAATTCCATGTTCAAGTGTCTGAGGATATATTTTTTAAGAAATATAAATTTCAGGTGATGCTAGAAATAATTCACTCTTGGATTGTTCTATATAGAATCTATTTTTTATATTGTCAATATATGTACCCTGTCTTAGTTTGAGAAGACTCTTAGATCTATCATGATAGATATTGATCCTAAGCATATATGATGCTTTAACTAAATCCTTGATGGAGAATCATTTATTAAAACTTGACTTACTAGACTATAAGACCATTATTTCATTTCCAATAAGTAATATGTCGTCAACATATACTATTATCAAATAGAAAACACTCCCAATAAACCTCTTATATACACAAGGATCACATTCATTATTTATGGAACCAAATTTTGTTATGGATTCATAAAATCAAATGATCCCCTACCTTGATGCTTCCTTTAATCCATAATTGGTTTTTTCGTAATTTTAATATCTTATTAGAATACTTTAGAGTCACAAACTCTTAGATTTGTTAATTTAGACATCTTACGGAAGGTTCTAATTAAGGAAAGTTATTTTGACATCCATTTTACAAATATCATATTCATGGATGGCCATAATGAAGATTAAAATTATTATGGATTTCATCATTGAAACTGGTGAAAATGTTTCATCATAGTTAATGCCTTGACACTATTCAAACCCTTCTGTAACCAGTCATGACTAATATGCATAAAATTATCCTTCCATGTCTAGTTTCTTCTTTAATACCCATTTACAACCAATATAGTGTACATATACTTGAGGATACAAAATAATACAAACTTTATTTTGGTACATGGAATATATTTCAAAATTCATGCCTTCTTGTCACTATGAAACATTCATGCCACTTAATGCTTCATTTAAGATTACAGGATCATTTTTTCCCAACTAATAATGAGTCACCATCTTTAGTGACTAGAATTACATAATGTTGTGGTTCTCTACCCTCTATTCAACTCCTACACAGTAATTGTGTATTTTGAATAACTTCTTCATCCATATGGATTTATGGAATTTATTACTATGCCAACTCTTATTTATCTTGACCCTATACATTATAAAAGTCTATCTCACTCTCACTATCTCTTTTATGGATAAGATCATTCTCAAGAAATTTGGGATATCTATCAACCACAACCTTTCTATCTGAATAATTTTATAGGTAGTATCCCATAGTTTCTTTGGGATATCCTATAAATTTACACTTTTTGCCTCAAGGCTCTATCTTTTTACCAAAAGAGGACAAAACAAATGATTCATAACCCCACATATGTAAGGATGAAAACATTAGTTACTTTATAATCTATAATTGGTATGGTGTTCCATCTGTCAATTTAGTTGGCACTTTGTTAAGTACATATGCTACTATTTGTAATGTGCTTACCCAAAAGGACAATGGAAAACCCACATGAATCATCATTGATATCACCATGTCTAACACGATGTGGTTCCTTATTTTTCTTACTCCATTACATTGAGGTGTATAGGGAGTTTTTAGTTAAGATAAAATCTGAAACACCCATATATAATCAATGAATACTTGATTAAGATATTCTCCACCACGGTCTCAGTAGAGTTTATTAATATTATTACCAAGATGGTTCTCATATTCATTCTTATATTCCTTCAATATATCAAAGGATTCTGAATTATAAATCATCAATTAGATATATCCACATCTACTAATATAAGTATTTAAAGTTATTAAGTATGTGTACCAACCCCTTTATTGAATAAGAAATGGTTAGGACACATTGGTATAAACTAATTAATAAATCCCTTTGTCCCTTTCACCTTTTCAAATAAATGGAGATTATTCTATTTTTCATATAAACATTCATGATATACACTAAGTGGTTTTTTTCAAAAGAATCTAAATATCCATCTTTGGGTAATTTAGTCAAATGATTTTTTTACACGACCTAACCGGTGATGGAATAGTTGAGTGTGGTATGTTTCATGTGAAGTAGTTTCATAATAGATTACCATTAATTTTTTCATGTAATACAAAAAATAAAAACAATTATTTAAATGTGAATTACCATAGAGAAAATTATATATTTTATAGAAGAAAAAAATTTATTCTTGAACTTGAAAATAAATCGATTAGTGTCAAGTATGGATACAAAACAAATGTTTGCGGTAACAAATTCCACATAATAACAACCTTTCAAAACCAAGATCATTCTTGACAGCAATGTGAGGTGGTAATACCCAATAATAACAATATAAAGTATATCTATGTTGGATACTCATAGATCTACCTCCCCTAGATCAGTCTTTCTGAATCTACTTGGTTCTTATATTTTAATACATACGTAAGTTCCAAAATCTATATCTAATACCCAAATTGTAAAAACACATAAATTTCACTTGATAACCAATAAAATTGAATATTCCCCTTTTTATTTTTATGGGTATAGTTTTTATTCTAGTGGACCTTATTTCCATGTGAAAATAATAAACATCATTCTCCATAGATTTCCCCTTAATCTAAATCTTCTTGGAAGGATGTTTTAAGAATATTCGGGATTAGAAATATTCTCTTGGCCTTTATATTTTTTTCACAATAAGGAATGAAGGATTTTTACACTTCATATCTTTATCTACTTGGTGAAAAAGGGTAAGAATATCTAGGAGAGACTTCTCGGAGTTTTTCATATTATAATTAATAACAACAAATTTTTAGAAGATCTGAGGGGGTGATTCAAGAATGATATCAGTTCCCAGTTATTCATGGATTCTAAACCCTAGAACCACTAGGAACTTAATGTTTCCAATGATCTTGACTACATAAGTTCGTGATATGTCACTCTCTCCAAGAATAGTCTAAAAAATATTCTTGTAAATACCAAATTGTTCCTATCATTTACTATCCTATTATAGACCATAAATATGCCCAAGTACTCTATAAGAATCCAAGTTTTGAGAGACTTCATGAGTTCACTATACATATATGAAAGCATCAAACCATAAACATCAGACATTTCATTGAAAAAAATCATAGACAATGAACTCTTAATCACATACCTCTTTATATGGAGGATTAGAAACTGAGGATTTAAGCATGTAAGATTTCCTTTCAAGGTATAACACAACCCGAAGGCATCTGGACCATTATTGTAAGTAACATCTAATTAGTATATGGTCTTTAACAAATATAGGTTATAAATATAGTGTGGATAATGAAATTTTCATTTTCAACATCAATAAAAGTTTATATTATTATTAAGTGATGGATTACAAATTATGAGAGATATAATAAATTAATTGTTTTTATTAAATCTCCCACAATTTTATCAAGTCTCTATATGCCTTACCATTGAACTTTGAATGTATAATTTCCAATACATTCTAGTCGAAAGGATCAATATTAACTTTTTTAATTATTCATACCTTGTCCGTGAAAACCATAATAATGTTTTTAGGGTCGTGATCTTTCCAAATGTAGGCTTTCAACTCCTTAATCCATTAAGTGGAATCCCCAACCCTGAATTCCAAACATTAATTTCCATAGTACTTACATCTAAATTTATATGGAATTGAATTTCAAAATAAAATCCAATAATAGTTTTTTTAAGTCAACCTAAAACCATAATGATAACCCTGACAATAAAATTAAGTGTGTATACTTTCCCCATGTAAACACTCGGTTATATTGTCACATTTACAACCATGTAATGGAAGGCTTTGTATGACTTATTATTTATTTGGCAGAATTTAGTTTATTATTAAAAAATTTATCTTGTTTTATCCATTACATGTCTAGTTATTATTAAGTGGATTTCACATAATAAATTAACCATGTTGGATAAAAATTTATGCATAATCTATTTATTTAAATTTCACCTTTGCATATTAATTCATTTTTTAATGTTCTTGATATATTACAAACCTAAAATAAATAATGCATACATAAAAATAAATAAATGACCCATTCATGGGATTATTTAATGGTTTCTTTATTGAGTGGACAATAAATCAACCTTTGACCTTGGGAAAATAACTCATTATATTGGTCTTGTTATGAGTTACAACCTTCCACTTTTCCATCTATGTATCACCAGAGTTGGAATCATTATAGTTCTATCTATAACCACCTCCATGCACCTTGGAGGACTTAATTAATTGAAATTATTGATAACTCGCATGAAAGAGATGGGAACCAAAGGATTGGAATTACATAAATATCCTTGGATATGCATGTCATACATTATAGGAGGGATGAATTTTATTCTATCATTGAATTTTAAATTAAATAATTAAAAACCCATGAAACATGTTAAATTAAAAAAACCAATACATACACTCATCTAGGTCAAGAACATGAATAGTCATACAAGAAATTTATATGGAAAAGTAACATGATAACATTCATTTATTACTCGTTATTTATTATTAGGATAAGCATGCTTGTATTAATAATTTATTCAATTGATTATTTAATTTATTTTTAATCTTAATAACCATTCGAATTTAATTTGATGATTCTCGTCATTGATGGTATTCGTGGAAAATAAATTTAAAAACCAATAAACTTAGATTTATTATAATAAAATAATGGATCATTTAAAATTATTTAAAACAATTATTAAATTTTCAAATGCAACATGTGGCTATCAATAAAATAAGGTTTAAATGTTGAAATTTTCTATTTAACATAATTTAATTCTATCATAAATTGGGAGAATACATAACATGTAATTTGTAATTAAAAACCCTATAACATGGATTCTATGTATGAAAGGTATACACCAGAGGATTTATAATATACCTTGATCGGATTACATGGTGTGTGCAAGCTGACCACATTCCATGTATCCTCTTTCCCGGTACTTGGGATAAACACCTAGGATTAGGCATGTATCTTGGTTGGAAAACACATAATGTACATGCCAGCTGCATTCCATGTGTTCAAAATACCATGTTCGAAAGTAACTCTCCAAAAAACTGGGTGTGTTTTCAAATGAGAGACTTTATGATGTGTACAAGCTTGCTACACACTGTGTATATCTTATGTTGTGTGCCTTATTTTTTCATAAAATGGATCAACATGTATTTTTGATATATGAAATGATGTACTATATTCCAGGTGCACCAGATACACATTGTTTGTATCATTAATACTCCATCATTTTAGTCTCATGTGGTTTGTCCTTGTATAATAACCACATTGATTTTTTGATTTTTGTAGTTAACTCATGTAGACTACATGTTGTGTACTCCAACTATGCGCCATGTAGTCTCACATGTCTTATGCCAAGTTTTCGTGGTCTACTTGGGATGTAAAATAAATACACTACATGTAATTAAATTTTTGGCATGTCATGTATCCCATTACAGGTCCAAATATATTTCACATGCGTACATAAGGTGTGCTCTGACTACACGCCATGTAACCCAGTTTTACAAGAAAAAAATTTGGCACTTCATAACGGAATCTATAATCGTTGTTCATCTACTCTTCGAACATGAAGAATATAAAAACACTAAAAAACATGATTAATATATAGATAACATGTCTTTGAAAATTAGGTTTAATAATGAAAATTTTAAAATAAAAAACTAACCACTATTGTGTATACATCAACAGTCAAATAAATATTTATAGATTTAAAACATTACCACTCTAATACCAATTGAAGGTTTTGGGCACATAAAAAGCACCAGTAATCGACATGAAATTAAAATTTATTTTAATATATAGGTCCCCAAAACCCCAATAAAGTATTTTTCACATTAAATTTATAATATATTCATTTATGAATGGAATAAATTATTAATATTCATCAAAAGATTTGGTTTGGTTAATTCATCATCCTCAGTATTTATTGAAAATTCAAATAAATATTTAATTTAATAATTTCATCCATAAATAAATATTTTTGATCGATAAAACATCAAAAAAATTGTTTCTCAATCTGGAGAATAATATTTATTATATTAATTAAATTCTAATATAATTTAATATATATTATTGGAAACACTTAGTATGTGACCATATAGTATTTTTCTCATTCTCATTAGGTGATCATGAAAAATGCCTAAGACTACTATTTATAAATGGGTCGAGGAACATAATAAAAATAACTTAATGTTGTAATGAATAAAACCACATAAAAATTATCACTATGTAAGATAATCCATATATCATAATATCTCATCAAGAAGGTTACACATCTGTAACACCAACATATATGCTCGATATGAATTACTTTTACTCTCTAAAATAAATAAGTTGTTACACCATGGCCATGAAATTTATTGATATGATTCTATTCTAATAAAATGGTTAATATATCAACTTCAATAAATATTAAAGGGACCAATGCATCTTTGAATTATCCATTAAGAACATGTTAATCACAACACACCCAATATACCCCACATCACCATGAATATATGGATTCATGGATTTCATCAAAAAAATATAATTATGGGAGTCATGACATGAAATAATTATAATATTAAAGTCTAATGACCATTTCTCAAGATTATATATAAAAATTTCTAATGAAACCATAAAATAAATAATTCATACTACTAGGCATGTTTCAAATTCTCCCATCTTAGAGATTACCATGTGTGAAATTAGTGAAAATAATTCTTATCCGGTTGCAAGTAAAAATAAATGAAAATCAAAATTTATGTGTTCCATCAAAGAATTTTATCTGAATTTATAACTATATTTAAGAATATTGTCATGAAATTTCAAGGTTATCATCGTATTGAAGAACTGATACAACCTTATCAATCTGATAGATACTCAAGGACATTATTATACTAAAGTCATGTATAAAAATGAAAAATATGTAATAAGATGTTTTATTAATTTTAAAATCATCAAATATACATGAAATCAAAGTACAAAAATTTGGTCTTAGGACACCACATCCAACAAAACTACCATATATATTTATTAAAAAACTATTTTATAGGATTAATTAATTAATATATTTATATTTAAATGTTACATTTAGGTGTATTATCATAGAAATATTTAAATAAAAGTTTTCATTTTATTTTGATTTTTTATACTAATACTGATCGATTTTATTTAATTATTTTTGAAATTTATTTTTCTTATTTTCATTAATATATATGTGGTATTATATTTCTCTAATATTTTTTTAAGATCATCTATTTAATACAATTGACATCAAAAATCACTTTTGAGGTCATTTTTCCCACAATTTCCATGTCATGTTTAATTATAACTGATGTGAAAGGATGATTTCAGTGTCGATTATTATCATAAATGATGTGGAAATCCTTTTTCAGTGTCATTTTTCCTAACAAATGATGTCAAAAATATTTTTCCTCCTATTTTATTCTTCTTTTAATGTCATCTATTAGTAAAACTTATGTTAAAATTATTTTTCTAAATCCATTTTCTATAACTGATGTTAAAAAATTACTTTGACTATCAGATTCAAGGATGTTACCTTTTAAATAATGAGGAAGATTAAAAATTTATGTTAAAAGTTATTTTCTATTATTGTGTCATGTGTGATCAGATATTCATAGGAAAAGAAATTAGAGAGTTTTCTCAAGGTTTGGGAGCACATCCACTACTTCCCCAGGTGGGGAATAGTTTTCTTCAGTTATTTTTATTAAATATAGTGATGTATATCATGATTGGATACAACCCTATTGTAGCATGACCCACAATTTGGTATATCCATTGAATATTTCTAGTTTTACCCATCACATGGAAACTCTCACTTTGTGAAATAGGAGGATGTTCCCTTTGGAGGATATAGATTTTAGTTACTTGGTATGGCATTATCTTCAGGATAGGGGTCGATTGAGTAGTATGATCTAATGTTTTGTGACAATCTGCAGTGGATTTTGGTAGAATGGTTAATATAAAATATAGTGGTGTAGTGTTGATTATGTTCATGTGTTTTGTGTTGATGCATATGTTCTCATTAGTGGCATTAATTAATGATAAATAAAAACACAACAAGGATATATATATGACATTGGATGTAAAGAATTTTTAGATCAATATTAAATTAGATGATTCCTATAGATATTTGAGGTTGGTAAAGAGGTATTATGTCACCTCTATGGCATGAGCCAGTGAAATTGGTTCCTGTGACCTGTAGGCATGATAAGATGGATAAATCAATGTTGGACCTAGGGATCATGATGCCATGAAACTCTCCCAATGTATGTGTGAAATATTTTTGTAGTTCTCATTAGTTAAGTGTATTATAGACACATTATTCTTATCTAAAACCTGTCTAGAGAACTCTTTAAAGGTGGTGACTGAAGAACCTGAAGGATCCAGACGTAGTGGAACTGTGGCAGTTGGGAGGGACTAACTTTTCTTTTTCCGTAATCAATGACCAATCTAAAATCAATACAAAGATGAATGCCAGTATACATGAATTTAAATCAATGATTTATACAAAGTTAATAATTTATATGGACCTAAGAAATATGATCTCTCATATAATGTTTATATTTAATTTAATAATTTCTAAAGAAATTATATACTTGGGTCTTCGGTAATTTCTTCATTGAAGATCATTGATCATCCCGAATGACCCTTCTGGATTTCCTTCATTGTGCTTGTGAGGATCCAAAGTAGAGTCCCTCTAGAGGTGATCCACACATGCTCCAATTGTCTCTGATCAATTCCAATTTTTTTCCAGGTACTAGTGTAGAAGAACTAAGGTCTTGTGTCGATCGTTCTTGATCACTCATTCTTCAGTCTTGAATAACTTCCCTCGTTCTTGATAGAGAGAGATGACATGAGTTATGAGAGAAACGTTTTGGCTCAACAATTCTCAATTCAACATGGTTTGGAAAAATATACGTACCTACCTATTAATTGACTTGGGGTTTTAGTTAGAATATTTAATTGTGAAACAACAATTAAATGAAATTATAAATATTAGAGAAAACATGTGCCACATAATAAAAATAACAACACCATTATTTTTTGTGAGCCAACTTGTTCAAAATGGAACCATAAATAAAATCTTGTGGCACATAGTGAAAACAATTTTATTATTATTTCTTTCACCAACTGGATAAAAATTATTTACCAACTTGATAAGAATTAATTTATCAATGGACACGATCTTGGTCCTTTCAAACTCCTATTCCATTTATTAAACACCTGAATAAAATATTTTATTCTCTTAAATAATTTTTTTTACGAAGTAGTTAATAAATATTTATTAAATGTTCAATAAAATAAATAAATAAAATTTATTCACAATATGGTGAATAAATATTTATTTAAGTTATGAAATAATTTTAACTTGAATAAAATTATTCCTTGATATTGAAAATATTATTTATTCTTTTAATTAAATTAAAATATAATTTAATCGAGACCACTAGAATCACTTAGTGTGTGACCCTCTAGGATTCTTTCTCGTTGACATTGGGTGGGATTGCCTAAAGTCCAAGATTACTCTCTAGCAATGGGTCATGGAACCTAAGAGAAATAACATAAATTATCAATGAAGACATCCACATATGAAAACTTGCTGTGTAATATAATCCATTTTTCACAATATCTCATCAAATAGATTTTAGGATAGTATCGTCAACCTATATTCTTGATACATCATTCTTTGACTACCTGAAATAAACTTTTCATTACACCATGGTCGTGGTATTTAGGGTGATTGTTCTATTTCAATCAATGGTCCAATATATAAACTTCTATAAATGGAAGGGATAAATCCTTCCTCGACTTAAACATGAAAAACATGTCATTCAGGACGCAACCAATGTACCCTACTTTCGGTCAGCATATGGTGTGACAATTTTCATCAAAAAATCTAAGTGAATGAGTCACGAAATGTATAAATGATAATATTAATGTCTAAGGACCATTACACATTCTCGTAGATATGAATATCTTATGACACTAAAACATGTGGAATTCATAATGGTGGGTCTGTTCTCATAATCTCTTGTCTTCGAGATTTTCAAGTGAAAGCTTTATGAGAAGAAGTCACATATGCTTACAAGTAATTTCACCTGAAGGTGTGTATACTATGTATCCCACCATAGTATCTCATACAACCACATAAATATGATTATGAAAATTTTCATAGTACTTCTAGGTTCTCATCATAGCAGGGAGCTTCTATAACCATATTAATGCGAAAAATACTCTAGGAAATTTTTACAATATAGTCATGTAGAACAATAAACAATATGAAATAATATGTTTAATATTTAAATAAATAAAATATTCATGTAACCAATGTACAAAAAGTTGGTTCTAGGACATGAACTTTAACAAACTCCCACTTTGACATGATCCAACTACCAATGACTTTTGGTCTGTGAGACCTCACATGATGATCATGTTTCAACTGAGTCAAGGATTTAGTCAAGGGGTATTCCATGTTTTCTTCTATGGAAATACTACTCACTGAAACTTCACCTCTCTGAGAAAAATTCATCAAGAGATGATCCTTTCGTAGTATGTTCTTCATTCGCTGATGTGACCTTGGCTCTTTTGTGAGAACCAATGCTATAGTATTATCATAATAAAGTGCGAGTGATCTTTACTGCTGGGTACCACATCCATCTCTTGGATAAAGATATGCATCCAAACTACTTCATTATCTACCTCATAAGCTATGATATACTCGAACGCTACTGTAGAATCTGTGACCACACATTTCTTTTAGCTCTTCTAGCTCACAACACCTCCATTAAATGTTAAGATGTATCCCATTTTTGACTTCATGTCGTCTTGATCAGTCTGGAAACTAGCATATGAATATCATTTGATGAATATTTCTTCATCTCCTCCATAAACCAGGAACATATCCTTAGTAAAAATTAGATACTTAATGATATTCTTCACTATCATCCAATGGTGGTCACCTAGATCAGCTTCATATCTTCCTACCACACTCAATGCGTAGGTGACATCTAGCCTAGTACATAACATAGCGTACACGAATGACCCAATCACTGATGCATATGGAATCCTATCCATTCTATTTGTTTCCTCATGCATCTGATGACACATTTCCATGGAAATATGAATTCCATGTGATGCTAAAAACAATCCCTGCTTGGATTGTTCTATACTGAATCTCTTTAGTATCTTGTCAATGTATCTACTTTGACTTAGGCCTAGAAATCTCTTAGATCTATCATGATGCATCTTGATCCCAAGAATATATGCTACCTCACACAAGTCCTTCGTGGAGAATAAATTATTTAACCATGCCTTAAGCGATTATAGTACTGGTATTTGTTTTCCAATAAGTAATATGTCATCAACGTATACTCTTAGGAAAACGACTGAACACCCACTAAACCATTTGTACAAACAAGACTCACATTCATTATTTATAAAACCAAATTTTATTATGGATTAATCAAAATAAATTTTCCATGAACTAGATGATTTCTTTAATCCATAAATATATTTTTGTAACTTTCATATCTTATTAGCATAGTTTAGTGTCACAGACCCATCAGGTCGGGTCATGTAGACATCTTCTCGAGGGTTCCCGTTAAGGAAGCCTATTTTGAAATCCATTTTCCAAATATCATAGTCATGGTATGTAGAAATGGCTAGTAGAATTATGATGGATTTCATCATTGTAAATGGTGAAAAGGATTCATCGTAGTCAATACATTGATGTAGTTTAAACCATTTTGCAACTATTCGTGCTCTATAGGTACTGACTTGTCCATCCATGTTCAGTTTCTTCTTGAATACCAATTTTAAACAAATAGTCTTTACACCTACTATAAGATATACTAAAATAAATACTTGGTTTTGGTTCATGGAATCCATTTCTTAATTCATGGATTCTTGCAACTTGGCAACATCTGTTCCACTTAATGCTTCCTTGTTAGTTAGAGGATCACTATTATCAACTAATAATGAGTTACCATCCTCGGTAACTAGAAAACCATACTGTATAGGTTCTATAACCTCTCTTGTACTCCTACACAGTTCTTGTGTCTCTAGAATAGATCTTTCTTCCACGGGGATTTTTGTAATGTACTCTTGTACAAACTATTGTGTACCTTGGTCCTCGACATCATTGATGTCTATCTTGCTCCCACTATATCTTTTGTATATGTGCTTCCTTTAAAGGAATATGGAGTGTGTTGACACTATAACCTTTTTATATGAGGTATATTATAGGTAATATCCCTTGTTTCATAGGGGTATCTGATAAAGTTACACATTGTACCTTGGAGTGCGAGTTTGTTACCTAAAGAAGCCTTAAAAATGATTGACTTCCCCTCACATGTAAATTTGATAACAAAGATTTTATTCCAATACAAAGCTCATATGGAATACCATTTATTGATTTATTTGGTACTTGGTTTAGTATATGTGTCATTGTTTGTAATACATTTCCCCGATAGGATAATGGAAGACTTGCATGAGTCGTCATTGATCTCACCATGCCCAAGAAGGTGCGGTTCCACTTTTCACATACACCATTCCACCGGGGTGTGTAAGGAGGAGTGAGTTGGGATAGGATCCTAAAATCTCGTAAGTAATAAATAAATTCTTGATTAATATATTCTCCCCCTCAATCTGAGTAGAGTTTCTTAATCATCATACCAAACTAGTTCTCAACTTAATTCTTGTATTCCTTGAATTTACCAAAAGTATCCAAATTAATCCTCATTAAGTAGATATATCCATATCTACTAAAATCATCAGTAAAAGGTATGGAGTATGATTACCCACCCTTTACATCAACTAGAAATGGTCCACTCACATATCAGTATGAACCAATCCATAAAGATATTTGGATCTTTCACCATTCCAAATAAATGGAGATTTAGTCATTTTTCCTTGAAAACATGTCTAACATACACCAAGTGGTTTTAGTTTGAAAGAATATAAATATACATCTTGATGTAACATTGTCAAGCATTACTCATTTACATGACCTATTCAGTGATTCCAAAGTTGTGTTGGGTATGATTCATGTGAAGTAGTTTCCTTATCGATTTCCATTACTTGGTTTGGGTAATCCAACGCGTAAAGACCATTATATAATTGACCCTTACCAAAAAATTCTATATTTATAAAAGTAGCAATGTTCATTTCCAAACATTAAAATTAATCTGTATATAGCTGCTCTGGATGCATAAATAATGTTTTTGGTTATAGGAGGTGCCTAATAACAACATTTTAATACCAAGATCATCCCAATCAGAAATGTGAGGTGGAAGAACCTAAAAACTACAACAATAACTCTAGCTCTGTTGGATGCTCGTATATTTACCTCCCCTCTATCAATTTTATTGAATATACTTGGTTCCTGTATTTGGATACATATGTGAGAACCACAAGCATTATCTAATTCCCGGTTTGTAGAAACAGATAAAATTCACTCGATAACAAACACACCTGAAGCTTCCCCTTTCTTATTTAGTCTGGTGCAATTTTTCTTCTCGTGGACCTTCTTTCCGTTTGGAAAACAAAAAAATTATTGTTCCCTTCTTTCCCCCTTGATCTTCCTTTTTCTTGGAAGCTCATAAAGAATCTTTGTGCTTTAAGATCTTTACCCACGCCGTCCTCTTATTCAACATAAGGACATAAGGTTTTTCACGCTTTATGTATTTTTTAACTTGGCGAATGAGGATAAGAATATATGGTAGAGTCTTATCAATGTTTTTCATATTTAAATTCACAACAAAACTGTAGAAGCATTGAGGGAGTGATGTGATAATGAGATTAGTACCAAGTTCTTTAGGGATTTTAAACTCTAGAACATCCAGATGCTCAATGTAGCCAATGATATTGACTATATGAGGCCCATCTAGGGAACCGTCTCTAATATTACTCTGAAAGAGTTCCTTAGAGATCTCAAACATTTCCTATACTTCTCTCTCCTGGTAAAGACCATGGATGTGCTAAAGCATGCTATAGGCATCCATGTTTTCATGAGACTTCATGATTTCAATAGAAATTTATGATAACATAAAACATTGAATGTTGACCACATCATTTATATGTTTTTCTTAGACCATGAACTCTTCATCACTTGCCTCTTGGGTAGGAGGATCCAGTAATGAGGAATCCAGTGTGTAATATTTCCATTCATGGTATAGAATGACCCTAAGGAGTCCAAACCATTCCTAGAAGTTACTGCCAGTGAGGATGTTGTATTTATCCAGTATTAATCACAGGGATAGTGTGGTTGAAAAGTTTGTCATTTTTTATTGTACAATTAAAAGATCAGATAATTAGTACATTCTTGATTAAATTTTATATGGAATAATAAATTAATTTTATTAAGTCTCCCACTATTTTATCATTCCCCAATGACCCTCACCATGGAAATCAGAATGTCTATTTGCTTGGACATTCTAGTGAAAAGGATCCATATTCCCCTTCACATAACCCCAACAATGGATGGTCAAGCTATTTGTAGGTATTTAGGTAGGTTGGCCTTTTAAAACATTGATCTCCCAACTCCATGATCCATTTAGTGGACTCCCCAAACCTGAAATCATGACTTGGATTTCCTCAAAACTTTCCTCTAATATTACACATAGTCTTTCAAGGGATACTCATCTTGACGTAATATGGTTAATTAAACCAGATAATTTCATAAGGTCTTCCTGCATAAAATTATGTTTCCCAACAAGAGTTGGTAAAAAAAGGTTTTATTGAATCTCTCCCATAATAATGTATTGGAAGTCTTAGAATAACTTAATACTTTAATAAGGGATTTTTATCTCTTATGTGTGAATGGATTATTATCTTTGTCACGTGTTTTATAAGATTAAGTAGAACATGCTATAGTGATTAACCATATATTGATAATATTTACGCATAATCCTGGTTTATTTTAGTTTCATCTTGCATGATTGTTTAATTCATTAATTATGTGATCCTAACAACACATCCATAATGATAAACCATGAAACTGACAAAAATAAAATAAATTAAAGGGAATGATAATGAGATTTTCTAATGGTTAGTTTATCAAGTAGTTGATAAAATAACCATGGCCTAGGGGAGAAACACCTTGAACCTTTTGGGTTCGTGTTTACATCTTTCCACTTGTCTACCATTGTATCTCCTGTGATTGGTTTCATCTTGGCTCTAGATCGAACTGCCTCCACTGGCATGGGAGCTCCATCCATTACATATTATTTTTAACTCATGCGTAGGTGAGGGGTAAAATGGGGTTTACATAATAGAAACCATGGTCATTCAGGCCCTACATATTAATGAGGGGAGATGGAACATAGACCAACAATTTAATTTAAAATAAATTAAAAGGAAACCAATCACATACAAAAGTCTGGTCTAGCCCATGATCATCCACATTCATGCAACTAATTACACTTTCAATAAAACTAGTATTCAATTATTTAATAATTATTATTAAGATAAATTACATTTGAATTGATAAATTATTATCATTAATAAATCAATCATTTTATCTTAATCCTTTACAGAATTTCCTTGAGATTCTCCTCCATAACCTTAGAGGTAACATGGTGAACATCCATTTGAATCTACATGATATGTAATTATAAACATTACACAATCATTAATGTTTTAATTCTATATAATTTGGTAAAATAAACAGTGTGTAGTTCCAACTACACGACATATACTTCCTTCACTATCTTATCCAAAGTACACACCTAGGGACTCTGCGTGTCAGGCTTACATTTGAAATTTTGGAGTACACGGTGAGTCCAGTTGACCAAAAAATGTGTTTTATCTGGGTTATATTGTTACCAGATGGCTTACCCATGTATGGGATACACGGTTTGGCCCTTGAACCAAAGGGACTACCACTGCTAGAATTAGAGGTATTTGTGATGGGCTATTTGTGACGGGATCCCGTAGCAAATAGGCTTTAGCGATGGGGCCCCGTTGAAAATAGCCTGTTGCCGAAAACGGCATCGCAAATACATTTTTTTGTTATGGGCTCATTCCAAAAAAATAGTATTTGTAATGGGAAAGTTACCTTCCGCAATTAATCCTCTGATTATATACGTTATATATAAATAAACCTTTTGCAATGGGACCGTCGCAAATAATCCTCTGATTATATACATTATATATATAAAAACATTTTGCGATAGGACGACAGTCGCATCGCAAATACTATTAATAAAAAATATATTTAAATTATTTGCGATGGGAGCCCATCGCAAAAGGTCCCATTGCAAATACTAAAGATAATAAAAAAATATTTAATAAAATTATGATTAATGAAAAAAATTTATTATTATTATTAAAATAATAAACAAATAAAAAATATTATTATCAGTATAATAAACAAACATTAAAAAATATAATACTAAAAAAATATATTTAATAAAATTATGATTAATAAAAAATTAATATTAATATTATTAAAATAAAAAAATTCAAAAATTCTTAAAATTCTTAATATTTTCAAAAAATATAAATAAACATAAAATATTATTATTATTAGTAAAATAAAAAAATATTAAAAAAAATATAATACAAATAATAAATAATAAAATATTAAAAATAAAAATAAATAAATTATGCAATATTTGCACTAATATAAAAGGCATAAACTGAAAATAGTTCATATTACAACAAATATTGAATTCATATGTTTTTAATATAAAAAAATCACCAGGGGTCGTCTTCTGGAGGAGTTGGATGAGCTATAGGAGATGGTGGAGGAAACTCCATCCCTAAACTACGAGTCAGACGGTGTAGGTACTTTATCTACTCGTGATGTTGCTGCTACTGCTTCCATCCATGCATCTCCTCCTCGTCCTACTACTGCTACTACTGCTACCGCCGACACCTCTCTTCATTATACTTCTGCAAACTCTCTATAAGCTCAGCCTAAGTTCGCAACTTCTCTTGATACTGTGAGGCAGAAGATGATGCCTCTCCACGAGCTCCTCTAGAGCAGGACGCTGACATCGCAGTAGTACCATAATAAGTAACAGGAGTCAAATGAGAGTTGATACCAACTACTCAGCCCTTCTCCAAGCCATACTGAGTCACTTGCATCCATGTCGCCTCATCGAAATGGTGGGCACTGGTCGGCACAGTCGTCTCGTCCTGACTCTCAGCTTGTGTCTGAGAGGTCGCAGCCTAATATCACTCCTTCAATTCCAATTTGAAATTAAAATTGTGAAAATATTATATGCAGTTAATTGTCAAACTGAGAAAAATAATACTAACCAAAATCTGACGCTGGTTATCTCCTCTAATGTCTCACCCCGACCCAGTCGACGCGTGACACGTGCGTGAGTTATAAAACTGCGCAATAAGTACGTAGTTTAACCTTGTGTGCGGTCAAAGCTGGTTGGCACAGTTCGAGCACAGTCCACCCAATCGTGCACTCGACGCCACACAAGACGTGTAGTTGTTAAAATTTTTTATTATATTTTTATTAAAGTTTGTTAAATTATTATTATTATTTATATTCGAATTGTTATTATTAATATTAATAATATTATTTTTATTATTTTTATTTGATTAGAATTATTATTATTATTATTATTATTATAAGAAAAAGAAAAAAATAAAAAATAAAAAAACCCTAACCCTAATACCCGGCCGCCCCACCCCCTTTACCGTGTGCCCCCCTCCCCCTGTATCTCCCCCCCCCCTCTTCGCGATGCGGCCCCAGCACCGCCTCCCTGCGCTGCCCGCCCACCATCCGGTTGGCCGCGCCACGGCGGCCGCACCCCGATGCCCCTCCACTGCTCCCCGCCTTCCTCACCAGCCTGACTCCATTTTTCACGTTTCCAGCCCCTGTCCTGGCGCCGCCCCGCTGCGCTACACCCGCTGTAAGAACCTTTTCTCCCCCTGCCTGCTGCACCACCCCTCAGCGTCGCTCCTCCCCTGCGCTCTACGGACCCTGTGTCGGCCCTCTTACTCGGCCACTTGCCGCCACGCAACCCCCCCCCCCCCCACCCCCCCCCCCCCTCTGACTGAACCTCCTTGCTCAGACTGCTCCTTGGCGAGCATCAGATCTCCCCAAGGTGCACCACCCCCCCGGCCAGACTTCTCTCTCCCTGTCGCTCTTTCTTGGCTGCACCTCCCTTCTCCTCCCGTGCGGCGTACTGCGCACCAGCACATCCCGCCGGTAGCCGCGACCTCCAGAACCTCTTTATCTCTAACACACAATGTTTTCTCAGTGAGTTTCCTTGTACTGTTACATTTTATTTCATAAGAAATTAGGGTTTGACCAAGCCCTAATGCGTGGGTTTGTGTTTTGTCTTGTGTTTATTGGGTTATAGGGTATTCTATTTGGTATTGGGGACTCGGTATTATATCTTTGAAGGTTTTGTCGCGTGTGCATTCAACTGGTTGGTTTTTTCAACCATTTCCCATTTTTATTCAAACCTTGAGCACTTGAATGTTTTTAATTAATTCTCATATCTCATTTTAATCTCTATTTTATTCATGGAAAGAATTTTACATGGTTATATTGTTGTTTTAAATTTCTAAAAGTGGCTTTTTATGTAAGTTAATATGAAATGCATAGGTTCTTGCTAAAGTTAATTGAGTGCTTTGTGATGTGTTTGGTTTTAATTCATGGTGACTGTGTTTTGGAAATGTAAAATTGGTTTGGTGTGTTTGTTTGACAAAAATGATGAACCAATAAGTTTTTTTAGAAAATATTTTGAAATGGTGGTTAGTTTGAAAGATGCATTTTTCTTTTATAAAGTATTGTGAATGAATTGGGTTTGGTTTGAATGCTAAAGTGTTTTATGAAAGATGGTTTCCAAGGTTATTCTTCTAAAAACTAGACGTGCCATTAGACGTTGGCACATCCATGGGAGCACTAGGTGCTCGCATGGATGTGCCTCTAAATGAAAATTATATATTAAAGCTATGTCTTCTTAAAAAAAGGTATCAGAGAAAATATTGTGTTATTTCAAAGGGAATTGAAAGAAGTTTTCCTGGATGGATTTTGGTGTGAGTTAGATGGACGTTTCGCTTAAAGGCTTGTTTGGTAAACTTGAATTGTTTGGGTGTGTGTTTTGATCTTAAGGTCTAGTTTGGCTTTGAAAATTTAAATGATATTTGGGTAATGTTTTGGGTAATTCTTTTGGTCACGTCAAGTTAAATGCATGTTTGGCTCTTCCTACTCAACTGTAATATTTGTGTTGACTCTTTGAAAATATTGTGTTTTGGGAAAAATGTGAATGCCTGTTTGGAAACCTAATGTGTTTTAGAAGATGGTTTGAATGTTTATGTGATGTAATGGCCCATTTAGCACTTTGATGATGTGATATAGGTATATCAATAAATATTCATACTTATGGGTCACCTCTATAGGGGGGACTCCCCCTTAGAGGGTTGTCGTGTAACGGTGTCTGTGTAAGGGGCTGGCAAGTGCGGTGAGATGAGTCACACATGTGAGGGCCTACCACTTACACAGTATTATCGAAGCTACCATGGGTTCATGGGCGTCTTTTAGAGAATCAATTGACGGTTGATAGCCAACCCTGATTAGATGGATTGGTTCCCCCTTGGTAGGTAGGCCTTGTGGGGCATGCCACTAGTTGGCTATTAGGGCGACTAGTTGGTTATTGACTATGAAGTACCACGATGACAGGTAGTTTGAAACCTAGTACATCCAGGGGTATTCTAGGGATGTTTATGATCGCCCATGGCTATTTTCTTATATCTCCTTTTTTACTTTTACTTGCACTTGGTTTCTAGCATTTACTTATTACATGTTCTTCTTGTGCACAAACGTGATAAACATGGATTTGAAATTCAGTTTTTAAGAAATGAATTTTTTTGGGAAAAATGGTTTATGGTATGGGTTGGTTTTGAAATGGTAAATCAGGATCCTTTTCCCATAAAATATGAAAACCCTATTTTCTATCTTTGTATGTGGAAACTAGTGTTTTTTGGTTTGTTTCTGGAAAGTGGTCTTTGTTGGATTCTGTGGTTTAGTAGGGCAACCCAACTGAGCATTTTTAATGCTCACGCTTATCCTATCTTTTCAAATGCAGGTTTAGTTTCTTGGTTCAGCTTCCTATTTTTTCTGCCCGTTGAGGCAGATTGTTAGTGTTAAAGGTGTCCTAGAGGTCACATGGAGGTATGTGCAGTTTTTTTTCATTCCGCTGCAAGTTTTTTTTTATTATCAACATTTATTTGTCTATTTATCTTGTTCACATGGGCCAAATCATTCCCATCATTTTAAATTTTGATGCCCGACACTTGTTTCTATCTCGGGGGGGATCGGGAACGCCCCTCGGGACTTGCTGCAAGCCAGCTCGGGTGACCGGTTCAGGGTCAACACGGGCTGCTTCGTGAGAAAATGGTATCAAAGGAAGCCCTTGATATTTGGGATGTTTGGTAGAAGAAGATTGGGATTTTTCGGGACTCAAGAGGTAGGTTACGGGTTGGGGCTTGATCAACACCGCTCGTGACGAGACCTATGTTACCAGGGGTAGTCTGGGTTTTGAGTCTTTTGCCTTTGGTTGTTATGGTTTGAGGGATGATAATGAAGGTGAACTAGTTTATGTTGTGGCCTCACTTGGGTGGTGACTCATGTGGAGTCCACGTGTCCAGTTCAAGGTCCTTTTAGTGATATACCTTACTTGGGATATGGCTCACCACTATGTCTCCGAGTTAGGTATATGCACTAGTTTCTCATTCTGGTGATTTTTTGTTGACTGTGTTTCTTTTTTATCTCAATCGATGTGATTGTGTTTAAAAAATGAAAGTGGTTTTAAAATGGAAAATTGTTTCTTTTTAAATTGTTTTGAAATTGGTGAATTGGGTTTTTAAAGTGGGAGTGTTTCGATTTGAAATTTTTATTGCATGCTTGGATTTGATAAGGGAAATAAGTGTTCGAACCTTGGTATTCTTTATAGAGGGTCACATGTGCATCGATATGTGAAGAGATGGGAGAACTTGTCCGCGAACGATGTAGCCAAGATTGGGTGAACGCACATCTGACAGTCCATAAGGGGCCATAGGTGAGTTTTAAAATTTAAAATAAGTTGCGGTTTTTTGGAAAAGATTTCTTTTACTTATGTTTGTATATGTTTTGCTTATAAGCTTTTTTCCCTTGGCTCGGGCTGTTTATTTGATTGAGTTTTGGATAGATGCCGATTTCAGTTGTGTTTTTCGTGTTGTTCTGAGTATGCTGCCCAGAAAGGCCGCTAAGGTTACTAATGAGCCATGCCCAGCTTTCATTTCATTTTGCATTTTTCCTATCAATAAATGTAATCGATGTCTGTTAGAGGAAGTTGTGTGGTTGTGAAATTATATTTGGTCTTTAGGCTGTTGGTAACTCCCAGGGTTGTTAGGGTTCTAACCATCTCAGGTTTATTTGAGGGTCCAGTTCTGGACTAGTAATGATTGATGTCTCACCAGCATTGAAGATTGGGGTGTTTTGGATGGTAATTGGCTCTAGCGAAGGTTCCCCATCTAGAAATTAGTTCATGCCGGAGGAACCTGTCACCAAGACACCATCTTCGTCGGTGCCGACTCCTGGTTTGTCTGACCATCCTCTTGTATGCCACTAGTATGGCCAGTTCTGGAATTCTAAGCCATTATCTTTCATTCCTTTGAAAAACATGTCACTTTTTTTCTTTTGAATTGTCGAGAAGAAGAAGATGTTGGGGACTGGAGAATTCAAATTCCTGACTCTGAGGCAGGGGATGCTTCAACCATCAGAGCCCCAACCACAGGTCTCGGGGTGAAGCTCTCTCAAAGTCAGGAGTTGCCGAGGGTGTGTAGAACCTCGCTTTGGATTATGTTTTCTGCTTTCTGAAGGAAAATATCCAAATTTTTCTTGTTCTATTCTTGTCGTTGTTATAAGATCATCCTTGTTGTGGTCGCGCGATGAGATCGTTCTACCACAATCCAAGCAGCCTCATATACTCTTAGTTCAACTTCTAAATCATTCGAATTCCTTGAATGGTGTTGGGGATAGGGATAAACAAAGTTGTTCTGATTTTGAGTATGGTCTCAATTGCATACATTAGGGGGATGTTTGGTTTTGTGAAATTAATGGGTGTTGTTTCTGGGCTCTTTATTAGGTCGGACGCCACTCTGTGGGTTTTCATATAGTGTGTTATAGTTTTGTAGTGGATTCCTCCTTCCCGGTGTCTCAGTGTGCCAGTTTTCCCAAAATATTTTTAATCTTAGTGGTGGAGTTTTTACATTAGCATTGAGAATTTGGGATGAGTTCAGTTTGAGGAGTTCCCGTGTTCCCCCCCCCCCCTGGGGCGGTGTGTTTGAGTTTAAAGGTTTCCATGTTAGTAAATTTCAATGGTGGGGAGAACCCTCTTGTGTTCTCCCCTAAACCTCATACAATGATTGTACTTGAGTTGGTTGGGTGTGACTTTTGTTGGTAATGGTCACCCCGAGCATCTTAGTTTCTTCTGGTTTTTCCTGGGCATGGACTCTAGTTACGCTAACTGTTGACTTAGTGACTTTATGGGGGCAGAAAGTGTCTGTGGTGGGGAGAATTGTCACACCCCGACCTGGTTGATGTGTGACTTGTGTGTGAGTTTTAAAAATGCGCGATAAGTATGCAGTTTAACCTTGTGTGCGGTCAGAGCCGGGTGGCACAGTTCAAGTGTGGTCCGCCCAACCGTGCACTCGATGTCACGCAAGATGTGCAGTTGTTAAATTTTTATTATTTTTTATTATTAAAGTTTGTTAAATTATTATTATTATTATTTATATTTGAATTATTATTATTTTTATTATTATTATTATTATTATTATTTGATTAGAATTATTATTATTATTATTATTATTATTACAAGAAAAAGAACAAAAATAAAAATAAAAAATAAAACCCTAACCCTAATACCCGGCCGCCCCCTCCCCCCTTTCCTGTGCGCCCCCTCCCCCCATTTCTCCCCCCCCCTTTCTTCTCACTATGGCCCCTGTGCCGCCTCCCTGCACCACTCGCACGCCGTCCGGCTGGTTGCGCCACGCCGGACGCGCCCCGGCACCCCTCCGCTGCTCCCCTCCTTTCGTGTCGGCCCGCCTCCAATTTTCCCATCGTCATCCCCTGTCCCAGCACCGCCCCGCTTCCCTACACCCACCGGTCGAACCTTTTCTCCCTTGCCAGCCGCACCACCCCATGGTGCCGCTCCTCCCATGCGCGCTATGGACCCCGCGTCGGCCCTCCTACTCGGCCTCTCACCGCCGCCCAACTCCCCCTCCGTCAAAACCTCCTTGCTCCGACTGCTCCATGGCGAGCAACAGATCTCCCCAAGGCACACCCCCCTGGCCAGACCTCTCTCTCCCTGGCACTCCATCTCAGCCGCACATCCCTTCTCCTCCCATGTGGCGTACTACGCACCCGCGCGTCCCACCGGCAGCCGCGACCTTCGGCGCCGCTTTATCTCCAACGTGCGACGTTTTCCTGGAGATTTTCCTTGCACCCTTACATTTTTTTTATATAAGAAAGTAGGGTTTGACCAAGCCCTAATGCTAGGGTTTGTGTTTTTTCTTGTTTTTCTTGGGTTATAGGGTATGCTATTTGGTCTTGGGGACTCGGTATTATATCTTTGAAGGGTTTTTTGCATGTGCATTCAACTGGTTGGTGTTTCCAACCATTTCCTTTTTTGATTCAAACATTGAGCACTTGAATGTTTTTAATTAATTCTCATATTTCATTTGAATCTCTATTGTATTCATGGAGAGCATTTGACATGGATATATTATTGTTTTAAATTTATAAAAGTGGCTTTTTATGTAAGTTTTTATGAAATTCATAGGTTCTTGCTAAAGGTAATTGAGTGATTTGTGATGTGTTTGGTTTTAATTAATGGTGACTATGTTTGGAAATGTAAAATTGGTTTGGTGTGTTTGTTTGACAAAAATGAAGAACCAATAAGTTTTTTTAGAAAATATTTGGGAATGGTGGTTGGTTTGAAAGATGCATTTTTCTTTTATAAAGTGTTGTGAAATAATTGGATTCGGTTTCAATTATAAAGTGTTTTACGAAATATGGTTTCTAAGGTGATTCTTATAAAAACTAGATGTTCTATTGGATGTTGGCACATCCATGGGAGCACTAGGTGCTCTCATGGATGTGCCTCTAATTGAAAATGACACATTAAAGCTATGTTTTCTTAAAACTTGGTTTCTGTGAAAATAATGTGTTATTTCAAAGGGAATTGAAAGAACTTGGCCCAGTTGTCTTTTGGTGTGAGTTATATGTTCGTTATTCTTAAAGGCCAATTTGGAAAGCTTGAATTGTTTGGGTGTGTGTTTCGATCTTAAGGGCTAGTTTGGCTTCGAAAATTTAAATGATATTTGTGTAATGTTTTGGGTAATGCCTTTGGGAATTTCAAGTTAAAGGCTCGTTTGGCTCTTCCAACTCAACTATAATATTTATGTTGAATCTTTGAAAAGAATGTGTTTTGGGAAAAATGTGAATGCATGTTTGGAAACCTAATGTGTTTTAGAAGATGGTTTGAATGTTTATGTGATGCGATGGCTAATTTAGCACTTTGATGATGTGATATAGGTATATCAATATATATACATACTTATGGGGAACCTCTATAGGGGGACTCTCCCTTCGAGGGTTTTCGTGTAGCGGTGTCCGTGTAAGGGGTTGGAAAGTGCAGTGAGATGGGTCACACGTGCGAGCGACTCCCACATACACAGTATTATTGAAGCTACCACAGGTTCTTGGGTGTCTTTTAGAGAATAGATTGATGGTTTCTAGCCAACCCCGATTAGACGGGTTGGTTCCCCCTTGGTATGTAGGCCTTGTGGGGCATGCCACTGGTTGTCTATTAGGGTGACCAATTGGTTATTGACTATGGAGTACCACGCCAGCATGTAGTCTGAAACCGAGTACGTCCATGGGTTTTCTAGGGATGTTTAGGATCTCCCATGGTTATTTCTTATATCACCTTGTTTACTTTTACTTGCACTTGGTTTCCAGCATTTACTTATTACATGTTCTTCTTTTGCACAAACGTGATAAACATGGATTTGAAATTTATTTTCTAAGAAATGCATTGTTTTGGGAAAAACGGTTTGTGGTGTGGGTTGGTTTTGAAATGGTAAATCAGTATCCTTTTCACTTCTATTTTCTATCTTTTTATGTGTAAACTAGTTTTTTTGGGTTTTTTTCTGGAAAGCTGTCTTTGTTGGATTTTGTGGTTTACCTGGGCAACCCTACTGAGCATTTTTAATGCTCATGCCTATCCTATATTTTTAGATGCAGGTTCAGTTTCTTGGTTTAGCTTCCTGTTTCGTGTGCCCATTGAGGCAGATTGTTAGTGTTGGAGGTGACCAAGAGGTCACATGGAGGTATGTGTAGTTTTTTTTCTTTCCGTTGCTAGTTTTCTTTATTTTTGGTTTTTATTTGTATGTTTATCTTTTCACATGGGCCAAATCGTTCCCAAAGTTTTAAATTTTGATGCCCGAAACTTATTTCCATCCCAGGGGGATCGAGAACACCCCTCGGGATTTTCCATGAGCTAGCTTGGGTGACTGGATCAGGGTAGACCTGGGCTGGTTCGTGACATCTAATCTCTCCAGTGGCTGGATCACTGTAAATCCTCTGATAAATGTCAAACTTCGTAATATCAGGATTCTCTACTGCCTACAAAAATATAAAATAAATTGTTTATATTTAATGTTATATAAAATATTTAAAAAATATACTTACCAGATGCTCTCTATGCGTATGGAATGTACGGCTACCAGCTCGATGTGTCACCTCCTGTCTCCCCTAGTTTTGACGTCCCACTGAATATCTCCTCTGAAATCCACCACCCAACCAGCGTAAACATAATCCATCCTAAATATGATATGAAACGTACTCTGGTTGTTTGGCTCTACACAACTCATCAAATTTGGTCACTCCTACTTTCATAGTGGATGTTCTTATCAAATTGTGCAAAACCTGATGGAAACAGTCACGCATAGACACCTGCCATGTTGCATGGATAGCGTCACGCATGCTATCATAGAATGGATACCATAAACCCTACAAATAATTTATAATATCAAGTTATTAATAAAATATATTTCAAAATAAATATTATTTATTTACATACCAGTTAATGATTGAACATGTCATGTCGCACATCAACGAGAATCTGTTCCCATGGAATCCATGGCTAAGAAAAATAATTGTGCAAGATAGTGCTCCCCTGTCCAATTGCTATATGTGAAAAAATTTAAAAAATGAATAAATAATCAAACAATTAGTATATATATGAATAAATTAATGAAAGCTAACTAAAATATGCAGGTTATCATACCTCTATGTGAGTGGATCAAAACCAAGACGTAGACATTTCTCGGGGATAGGTTCAGGAATCATCAATCGTGCAAGACCGTTCCCCCTCCGCGTACCCCCTAAACTGTTCGTAGGATGAGGGTCAGATGGTCCACAATCCCCCTCATCCAAAGGTAGATCAGCCTCCTGTAACTCGCGAAATAGATCAGGATCCATTTGAAACACAAAATTATTGTTGTTAGCATATATTTGAAAATGACTATTATATATAGATATATATTAGTTATGATTATAACCAGCATTTTACTGTGTCAATGTCCTTCTTAATCCTCATCTCTATAGTTGTTAATTTCAATGTCTTCATCTTCCTCCTCTACATCATTAATATCCATATGTGTTTTAGTTTAATCATCTCTTGTAATTTAAAATTTATTTGTAACATCATAAACATCTTCTTCATCATTGATGCTTAATTGTGGAGTGTCATCATCGATATTCACGTCTCTTTTTAAAAAATGTGAATTTTGAGAAGACTCTTGAAACATTTCAAATCCTTCCACTTCAGTGAAACCACATTCAGTTTGAGTAAACTGATTTTCCCAAGATTTAATTTTTATTATTCTCCACCAATCAGTCAAGTCTCTTCAAGTAGCATAGTATTATGCATAATAAATTTGATGTGCCTGTTGAGCTAGTAAAAATGGTTCATTTAATAATAGAAGACTTTTAAATTTAATATTGACGATTCCATGAGTCGAATGAACACACAACCCTCTCTCAGTATCCAACCACCAACATTTTAAGATCGTTATGTAATTATGTCCTAGATAACACAGCTCAATAATTTCATCCATAATGCCAAGAAGTCAACTTTAGTTTCTCTGTGATGTGATCCTCTCAAACAAATTCCACTGTTAATTGTTTTTTATACCCCATATGCACGTGTATGAAATCGAAAACCATTCACCACATATGCATTATAATATTTAAACATTTTGGATGGTGGGTTACTCAATATACACAGTCACTTATCAATTTTATCATCTTGTTGAGACACCTGAAAATTTGTAAAACAATTATCAATATAATAAATAAATAAAAATTGATATTAAACCATCAATAATTTATGTTACCAGTTTTTAAAACCACTGAGAATTTGTTTTTGTCTATGTTCTTCAATAGCAGCTGTTGTAATTTGTGGAAGTTGTTTCTTGATATGATTATCATATAACCTATAAATAAAATTAGTTTACATACTGTAACATAAATTATAGAATAAGTGATAGAAGTACTCACAGTACAAATTATTTCATTTCTTCATAGTGGAGAAGAACATATGTATGAGCCCTATGATGTTCGTCATCTAAAATCCATCATTTATGAACTCAACCAAAACCAGGATTTCGCTGATTAAAAAATAATAATTTATTATCCATTTCTTTATTAACATTCCCCTTGTTTCATCCAATTTTATTGTGTTTTTTGGGATATTGAGATTCAAAATAATTACAGCATAAAAAGCAATTTCCTCTTGTAAATAAGCTTCACCAGTTGATCCTTCAACTGATGCTTTCTTACGTAATTTTTTCTTCAACTTCTGCATGCATCTCTCGAATGGGTACATCCATCGAAACTATAATAGACCTCCACATTTAGCTTCATGTAGAAAATGTAATATCAGATGTTCTTTTGAATCAAAGAAGGATGGCGGAAAGATTTTTTTCCAGTTTACATATAATTATAACAACATCTTCTTCTCGTTTTCTTAGTGCATCATAGTTTACTGTCGCTGCACACATGTCTCGAAAAAAATATGATATGTCTATTTTTGAATCCCAAATAATAGAATTCAACAAACCTCTAAATCCAATCGGCATAAGTCTTTCCATTATAACATGACAATCATGACTTTTTAATTTGGTAATATAACCATTCTAAACAAATCTGCCCAAATTAGAAGCATAGACATCTGGAAGTCTCAAATCAGCAATCCATTGACAAAATAATAACATACTCTATTTGGACAGTGTATAAGATACTTTTGTCTTCATTAACCTCTATGATCTGGCATTTTCAAAAAGTTCAAGTTCTGGTCGCTTGAAAATTTGGGCAACATCTAATCGTGCCTTTATTGTAACTTTGGTCTAACCTGGTGTATCCAAAAATGTATGAAATAAATTATCAAAACAGTTCTTCTCAATATTCATGAAATCCAACATGTGGAGGACCAACCAATCAGACTAATATGGAAGATCCCAAAAAATGATTTGTTTTATCCAATTATGTTTTTCCCAAAGTCGTGAATTTTCTATTGGTTTACTGTTGGCCCAAATGTGATGGGGGGTAATAAAAATTCAACTGATTTCAACTCTGTACCTGAGATCATTTTTGGAGGTTCATCCCTTTCACTTGTACCTTTTCTTAAATGAGATTTGTTCCTCTGAAAAGGATGTTCAGTTGGAATAAATATGTGGTGATAGTCAAAATAAAAATGTTTTTTTCATTGACGAGCATAAAGGATTTATTGTCTTTCATATAGTAAGGACATGATTTCGAACCATGTGTACTCCAGCCAGATAACATGCCATATGCCGGAAAGGCACTAATCATCCACATAAACACATCTTTTAATATGAATTTTTTTTTTCACAGCAACATCATATGTACTAACACTATCACTCTAAAATGCATTTAACTCATCAATCAATGATTTCAAATAAACACCAATATTCTTTTTCGGATGTCATGGGATTAATAAGGTCAAAAAGATATAGGGCTCCTTCATCAACATCCATGGAGGTAAATTGTATGGAGTTATAAAGATAGGATAACATGAAGACTGACTACCATAAGAACCAAACAGATAGAAACCATCATTAGAAAGACACAATCACATGTTTCGGGCTTCTAAAGAAAAAGATGAATGCAGAAGGTCAAAGTGATTTCATGAATCATCATGATATGGATGATTCAAGCTTTTATCAGTTGAAAACATCGTTTTGTGCCATGGAATCATTGACGTTGTGTTCTAAGACATAAATAAACACTGTAACCTAGGTGTAAGTAGGAAATATCTCAACTGTTTTACTGGAATTGATCCATACTTCCCAGTTTGAGCTTCTTTATACCTCAATTGTCCACATGTGGGACAACTATCCAATGAATCATTTTCACCAGAATATAAGATGCAATCATTTGGGAACACATGAATCTTCCGATAAATAAGGCCCAGATTATGAACCAGCCTCTTTCTCTCATAGTAATTTGCAGGCAACACATTTCCTTTAGATAAAAGTGCTTTAACCAAAGAAAATATATGATCAAAATAGTTTTTTTACATTAAATTATCTGATTTAATAGCCATAAATTTTGAAACCGCTTCTAATTTGCTTATCTTTCAACCAGGATATAATTCATCCTCAACAAACCTCAACAACTTATAAAATTCGGATGGTGCCAACTTAGGAGTTAAATCAATATCATCTTGAGTTTCATTTTGTTGAATAGATGGACCTGCAACATTATGTACTAAATTTTTAAATCGTGATGGATCTGGAATCAAGTTATTAGTATCTTTTGTGGAACTGTGTTCACCGTTTTGATACCAAATAACATAATCTTGTTGAAAACCAAACAACAAGAGATGTCCCCCAACCTTGTCAAATGTGTCAAACGTTCTCAGAGCACATTTTTTACAAGGACACTTTATTGTGCCTTCTGAAACATATTCTAGTTTTAATGATGAAAATGATAAGAATGATTCAACACCCTTAATATATAATGGATTTAAACTAGAACCGTTTGGATTTCTATGTTTATTTATCCAAGCGCGATCATCTAATTATGATTTTTGTCGACATCCTTATTCCATATTTTTCTACAAAATATAAAATCATTACTGTTTTTGAATAATTTTAAATTATAAAAACACTATCTGAAAAAAAAAATTACAACTACTTATTAATAATTACCATTACTTATGGGAGACACAATTTCCAGGGGATTGAAGGATACTCTTTTGTCTGACGGCTCATTTACTTGCAACTTTCTCACATAGAAATCACAATGAAGATTCTTCTCAGAGGTAAGCATATTCATTCTCATGTATACGAGAATACATATGTGTACCTCCGAGTAGATTCTTCATTGTGATTTCAGTGTGATAATGTTTCAAGTAAATGAGTTGTCGGACAAAAGACCCCCTTTTCATCGATGAATCATCTTCCTGAAACTGTCACTGCCTGAACACATTATGAAAAATGTTGTCCTAAGAATTCATATTCAAACACATGCATACGAGATTGGATATTCATACGTAGAAGCAAAATATTTATAATGTTTTGATTCATTGAAAGTTGAAAGGAGAAGAGTCATCGAGAAAAAGGAGTGCAGTCAATCCACCAGAAATTGTGCCATGTTAATACAAGTTATTAAAATTTATTATAATTTATTTTCTTCCTAATTGTTTTTATTTATTACTAATTGTTACAATTTATTACTAATTGTTACTAATTGTTATTAATTGTTATTAATTATGACTAATTGTAACTAATTGTTACTAATTGTTACTAATTTTTACTAATTGTTAGTAACTATTACTATTTATTACTAATTGTTACTGTTTATTACTAATTGTTACAATTTATTACTAATCCTTACTAATTTTTACTAATAGTTATTAATTATTACTAATTGTTATTAATTGTTAATAATTTTTACTAACTGTTATTAATTGTTACTAGTAACAATACAATTTATTCCGATTTATTCCAATTTATTCTTATTTATTCCTATTTATTCCTATTTATTCCTATTTATTCCTATTTATTCCTATTTATTCCTATTTATTCCTATTTATTCCTATTTATTCCTATTTATTTCTATTTATTCTTATTTACTCTTATTTATTACTATTTATTCCTATTTATTTCTATCTAATCTTTTTTATTCTTATTTATTCCTATTTATTCCTAGTTATTCTTATTTATTCTTATTTATTTCGATTTATTCATATTAATTTCTATTTATTGCTAATTATTCCTATTTATTCCAATGTATAGTTATTTGTTTCTAATTATTCGTATTTATTTCTAATTATTACTAATTATTACTATTTATTACTATTTACTACTCTTTAATACTATTTACTGTTATTTACTACTAATTACTACTAATTATTACTAATTATTACTAATTTTTAATAATTATTACTATTTATTATTAACTATTACTATTTATTACTAATTATTACTAATTGTTACTAATTCTTAATAATTATTACTAGTTATTACTATTTATTACTAATTGTTACTATTTATTACTATTTATTACTAATTATTACTATTTATTACCATTTATTACTATTTATTACTATTTATTACTACTTATTACTATTTATTACAATTTATTACTAATTATTACTAATTATTAATTTTTATTGCTATTTATTACTAACTATTACTAATTATTAATATTTATTACTGTTTATTACTATTTATAACTAATTTTTCCAAATTATTTCTATTTATTACTATTTATTACTATTTATTACTATTTATTACTAATAATTACTAAATATTACTAATTATAGTTAATTATTACTAATTATTACTAATTATTCCTAATTATTCATAATTATTACTAATTATTTCTAATTATTACAAATTATTACTAATTATTCTTAATTATTCCAAATTATACCCAATTATTCCTAATTATTCCTAATTAATCTTAATTATTCTTTCATTATTCCAAATTATTAATAATTATTACTAATTATTACTAATTATTAGCAATTATTACTAATTATTACTAATTATTTCTGATTGTTCCTAATTATTCCTAATTATTCCTAATTATTCTGTATTATTTTTAATTATTCCAAATTATTACTAATTATTCTTAATTATTCCTAGTTATTCCTAATTATTCCGAATATTTACTAATTGATACTAATTATTCCTAATTATTCCTAATTATTCCTAATTATTCCTATTTATTCTTATTTATTCCTATTTATTCCTATTTATTCCTATTTATTCCTATTCATTCCTATTTATTCCTATTTATTCCTTTTTATTCATATTTATTCCTATTTATTCCTATTTATACCTATTTATTTCTATTTATTCCTATTTATTCCAATTTATTCCTATTTCTTATTATTTATTACTATTTATTTCTAATTATTACTAATTATTACTAATTATTACTAAATATTACTAATATTAATAATTATTACTAATTATTACTAATTATTACTATTTATTAGTATTTATTACTAATTATTACTAATTATTCCTATTTTACTATTTAGTACTAATTACTACTGATTATTACTAATTATTCCTATTTATTCCTAATTATTACTAATTATTACTAACTATTCATATGGGTTCCTAATTATTACTACTTATTACTAATTATTACTAATTATTATATTTATTACTATTTATTACCATTTATTACTATTTATCACTATTTATTACTAATTATTCCTATTTATTACTAATTATTCCTATTTATTACAAATTATTCCTATTTATTACTAATTATTCATATCTATTATTAATTATACATATTTATCAGTAATTATTCTATTTATTACTAATTATTCTTATTTATTACTAATTATTCATATTTATTACTAATTACCTGTAATTATTACTAATTAAACATAAATATTACTAATTAAACATGATTATTACTAATTAAACATAACTATTACTAATTAGCATTAATTGATATTAATACCTACAATTTACAACTACTAATTACTAATTACAAGTAATTATTTATTAACAATACTAATTTTTGTCAATATTTATTAATTATTACTAATTATTAATTGTTACTAATTATTAAGAATTAATATTAATACTTTCAATTTATTATTGTAAATAAATACAGATAACAAAACAATTTAAATCTAATTTAATTACAACTAATCAACAACAATTAAAATTAACAAAAATGAAATAAATACTAAATAAAATAAAATATCAATACCTTTAAACTTGATCTCCTATTGATGTAAGTAACTTCACAACTTCCCTGTAAAAAAATCTAACTTATAGAAATTTTTATTGTAAAAATATAGGTTAGAGAGAGAGAGGAAGTGATAAATGAGGGGAAGAGAAAGAAAAACGGAGGTGGTATATATTGGTTACATTAGTTGTGGCGGGACTATTTGCGATGGGATTACCGTCACAAAAGGTTCTTTTTGCGACGGGCACTGTCGCAAATACCTTTTCCCGCATTAATTGATGTCAGTGGTTAAAAGGGTATTTGTGACAGGTCTCGTCGCAATTACCCTCCGACTGGCACACTATTTGCGATGGGGGGATCCCCCGTCGCCAATAACCTTCTCGCGCTTTGGCGCGCAACCCACGTCAAACTGCACTTACTATATGCGACGAGACAAACCCCCCGTCGCAAATAACCTCTGGGATGGACTACTTGCGACGGGAATTAATCCCATCGCAAATAGCCTGTTGTAAAAGCCTGTTTTTCCCGTAGTGTGCACATCGTTTCCAGTGCACCACATGGTGTGTAATCCAGATGATCGTGCACCGGTCTATCTTGTTCAACACACGATGTATGAATTAACTACACCATGTGTCATTAATGCACATGGCTTGAGTAATTTTCGAATTACTCTTGATGCACCAAACACAACTACATGGTGTGCAATCCAGGTTACATGATGTGTATGGAAGATTACACAATGTGTACTATCGTGTTACCTTGATAGAATCATCGGTGCCTCAGGATGAGATCCTCGATTTAATTTTAATAAAAAAATAATTCCTTTATGTTATATCTGCAAGAATTGAAAAGTGGGAGAACAAATCCTGAAATTTAGATTACAAGAATGATTAAACATGAATTGAAAAACTAAATTATTAAAGTGAAAAACAACAATGAATTATTTAAATAATTATAAATGATGATGATCCCCACTCTGATACCACTTGAAGGATTTGAATGCAGTGGAAGTGTGGTGGTTCGGAGGGACCAACTTTGTTTTTTCCGTAATCGATGACCAATTCAGGAACAATATGACAATGAACTCTCGTATCCTCTTATTGAAATCAAAGACTTAGTCAAAGAGTAGAATAACACCAAATCCAAGAAAGAGGATCTTTCACATCATGTTTATAATTAATTTATTCATTTCTAAAGAAATTAAATACCTAGGTCGTTGGTACTTTCTTTGTTGACGAATACTGATCATCTGGAATGGCCCTTCCGGATTGCCTTCATTATGATTACGAGGATCCAAACTAGAATCCATCTATTGGTGATTCACACAAGCTCTAATGGTTTATGATCATTGCCACTCATTCTTCGGATTCTAGTGTGAAAGAATGAATGTCTTGTGTTGATCATTCTTGATCGCTCGTTCTTTGGTGTTGAATAACTTCTCTCTTTCTTAAGAGGGAGAGATGAGAGGAGTTGAGTGAGAAAATGTTTGGCTCAATAATTCTCAATTCACTGGGGTTTGGATCAATAGACATACCTACTTATTAATAGACATGGGGTTTCAGTTACAATATTTAATTGCAAAATATCAATTAAATACAATTATAACTATTAGAGAAAACTCATGCCGCCTAATAACAATAACTGCACCATTATTTGTGGTGCACCAACTTGTGAAAAACAGAACCATAAATGAAATCTTGTGCCACATAATGATAATAGTATTATTATTATATCTTGTGCCAACTGGATAAAAATTATTTATAGACTTGTAAATAATTGATTTTTCAACTGACATGGTCTTGGTCTATTCCAACTTCTCTTCTATTTATTGAACACCGAATAAAATTTTATATTCTCATAAATAAATATTTTTATTTAAAAACTGCTAAATAAATATTTTTTAAATGTTCCATAAAATTAATAAATAAATTGTATTCACAATCCGGTGAATAGAAATTTATTTAATTTATGAAATCATTTTAACTTGAATAAAATTATTCTCTAGTCTTGAGTATAATATTTATTCCGTTAATTAAATTCAAAAATAATTTAATCAAGATCACCAGAAACACTTTGTGTGTGAACCTCTAGGATTATATCTCATTGGCATTTGGTGGGCTTGCCTAATGTCCAAGACTATTGTCTAGAAGAGGTTCAAGGGACACAAGAGAAAGAACTTAAAGTCGCAATCATGATATCTGCATTTGAACACTCACTGTGTAATATAATATCTTTGTCACAATATCTCATCAAGCAGGGTTCATGATAGTGTCATCAACCTATATGCTTTATATGTCATTATTTGACTACCAGAAATAAACTCATCGTTACACCATGGCCATTGAAATTAGGGTGATGGTTCTATTTCAATCAAAGGGTCGAGATATCAAATTCAAAAAATGAAAGGGAAAATCCTTACTCGACTTATCCATTTATAACATGTCATTCATGTCGCACCCAACGTACCATACTTCACATCAACATATGACATGATGGTTTTCATCAGCAAATCTAAGTGCATGAGTCATGACAACTATTAATGATAATATTAAAGACTAAGGACCATTACACATGCTCACAAAAAGGAATATTCAATGACACCAAACCATGTGGAATTTATACTGGCTGGTCTGTTCTCATAGTCTTCCATCTTGGAGATTACCAAGTGAAAACTTCAAAAAAAGAAGTCTCATCTTCTTATGAGTGCTCACAAGCATAACACACACAAATCGAGAAACGGCCCAAATTTTAGCACATGAGCCTCAACCCAGTTGGAGAGGAATCGGAAAGTTCATCCAAGAGACCTGAGATCAAATCAGAGTGGAGACATATTTCTAGGTACGGTACCATTATTGTAGTTGGAACTGTAGAAGGTATTGTTCAGTACTATAGTAGCTGGAACTATTCATCCATATGGGCCTTTAAGCCACCGGATTGGTCCTCGGGTCCTGCAAGGATTTTGGGCCACCCAAGGCCTTCAGGCCAGTTGTCTCTCAATGCATTCAGATGACCTTAAGTCCATAGGTAAACCCCAAGGCCTTCGGGCCAAAATATTATATTGATGTACCAATCAGAATACAAGGGACAAGGCTCCAGATGAGGATTCATGTCCGGTGAATTAAATAGAGCATAGATAACTAGAATTAGAAGAATGATAGGGTATGCAATTTCCATCGGCACCAGGCCTGTGTAGCTTTTTATAGAACAGCTTGCTAACCATCCCTACGAAGGTGGAGTGATGATATCATGACATATGCCGGAGAGGAGCAGTTCTAAGTTTCATTGTCTGAGTGATTCCCTCTAAGACCTACGGGTCATGTAATTTTCTCTAAGCCTTTGGGCCTTTTAAGGGTTCCACCTCACACCTTGAAAAGTGGATTATCAAAATAATAAAAAAATGAAGGCGTTCGGACCATTCCGACCATTGCACTTCAAGGTTCTCATCATAGCGGGGAACATCTATGACCATATTAATGTGACAAATACTCAAGGACATTATTACATTATAGACATGCAGAACATTGAACAATGTGTAATTAGATGTTTAATATTAAAATACATTAAATATTCATGTCATCGATTTACAAACAGTTGTTTCTAGGACATCAACTCCAACAGAACCCCCATAAGAAGTAATCTTGAAAACAGACCATTCAGAGACTGATTCCAGTGGTTCACGTATTCATTTTTCCCATGTGGTAGACATAACATTGGATGAGGAAAGATTTTGGGTATAGATTGTTAGAAATAATCATGTGAGCAATATACATGCTTCCATTTCCACAGGGTGTGTTGTCCTTCCCCATATGACATCCAGTGGAGGTTCCACTACAATTTTCAGTCTTATTGTACCATTATAACCAATATTGTAATTTTTGGATGCCCCCTAAATACATGTTTTCTATATTGTAGTTAAATTTATATTGGATTCCATGTGGTATTTTCCAATTATTTCTGGTCTTATAGTATGTTTTGTGAATGACAATGAAATTTCTTACTTTTAATTTGCAGGTGTACATTCTTGGTTCAATATGACATATTTACAAAGTGTTATATAAGAAATCAGGCCATAGTTGAAAGTGGTTAATAAAATTTGATTTTGGTATTTTCCTTTTTTGAATATGTTTCAGGTGTTTATATAAAATACTAAATCATCTTTGGAATGTAATAAATCCATTGGTTTTGTTTTTTTTATATACTAGATAACTATGTTACCTCAAAAAATGATTTTTAAATAGGTGGTGTGGAAATTCCATTCTATGAAGTTGATGTACAAAGTATATTTGGGATAACTAAGGGTGAAACATAAATAGAATACTACTAGACTTTTAATAAAACCAAGGAAGCATTGTCTATATGAATATTTCAAATAGGTGTTAAATTATTAACATAAAAGGAAATCAAAATGAATCTTTGGAAAGCTATAATGGTAAATGAAGAAGTGGATCATGTTGACACAACAAAACTTCGATGTTTACAAACATGGGTTATTCTGTTTTCCCCTGTAAGAGGTTCTTAATTGAGTTGGGGTTTTTTCAATTATGTAGAAAGTTTGAGAGACATGATAACACTAAAGTGTTCTCACACAATCTACCAAAAATTGATGAAATCTATTAAATAATTTCACAATATGTGTGAAAATATTAAGGGGTTATTTTCATGTTATTGTTATGGATTAATATTTATTTTAATTTATATTTATAATTTATTGATTATAAAATTGTTATTATTATAGTACTAGTATTGTGAAGAAATTAGATTTTTGAATGGAAATGGACAAGATGGTAATCAACATTTCATGAAATGTAGCCTATCATATTTTTCTATTACTGTCAAAAAAACTAATGATTCAACAACATGCAGCTAATGGGATAAGTCTACCAATTAGATTCTATAATTAATTATTTTCTCAACACATGGTTTTGTAAAAAGGAAAATATGATAGATACAGAAACATGGAGAAATTGATAATGATCAAACAACCAGTAATGAATGTGGTGTTTCCTAGTAAAAAATGAAGATAAAAAAGGATTAATAAATGAACGGTACAAGAGAAGAAAATTCAGCATTAAGAAGAAAACTAGAGAAAATGGAATAAAAAGTTAGGAAACAAGATGAAAATTTTGAAAAAATGTTGTTATTGATAACTAGAAACCCCAACAAAGAGGAAATTGGATGAGAAAATATCATTTCTAAAGAGGAAATAACCCATATTATAATGAAGGAAAACTAGACAATATTTACCAATGAATCTAGGATCTAGGATGAGGCAGAACACATGAAATAACCTATTGAAAAAACCACACATCTCTTAGATAAAAGATAATAAGAATAACTAGAAACAAAAACTCATCAAACCTGATCTTTTATTTGAAATATTAAATCAATATTATGAAAACAATAGAAATTTGGTTTGACATATCTTTATGAAACCAGATCTAAAAGAATAAGAGAAGTAGTAGCTCAAACAAAATTATTAGAGCATCCATCTAAGATGAAAAAACCATCGACGTAACATGTGTTCCAAATAAAGAAGAACCTAAAGGGTTGTTATCAAAATGGATGTTATACTAAAATTGGTCACTTTGAGTCAAAAACTCTAAAAAATAGGACTAAGTGCGACTTCATAAGATTCTATAGTTGGAATAGCCTTGGTTTGTTGTTATGGAATAAGGGAATGACCGCCCTAAATTTAATTTTTTCTATTAATGTCCCCTGAACTATAATTTTTTATTATAAATTACAATTATTATTATACAGTGAATATTTCTAAGAATTTACAAATAATTTAAATTCAGTATCAATGAAATAAATTTTATCTCTTTTCAACAAAATAATGACGAGTAGTAGGGTGACTATTTATGTTAAACAATCTTACTGTAAAATAATATTCAATTAGCATGATAGACTTCAATCCTTCTCAATGATATCAGTTTATATATTCTTATACTTAGATAATAAAAAAGAAATGTGAAATAGGGTAGAAAACTAGAATATTACCAAATAAATCAATGATTATTACAATTACCTCCATGGTGAGTGTATTATTCTCTATATTCTTTAAGCAGTAGATATTATAATTAATATTTTTGTCTAAATTTATTCATATTTATATTGAATATAATTTGGGAAAACCTAAATTTTGATAGAAATGTTGGTGGAGAAACTATTTAAGGATACAGTGCAGTTAAATAGAGAACATTTCATCCATATCAACATAGAAAATATTCATTTTACATTACTCATTTTTTATATGTAGAGAAAGTATTTCATCCACTACAATTCCATACAGCTTCAGATGGGTGGCGTTGTACATGATAGTTATCAGAAGAATGCATTAGAAATGTTAAATGTCACCCTCATTGACCATAAATCCAATTTAATATAAACCAACTAAGTGAATTAAATTTTTACAACATGAAGAAATAATTTATCAAAAAAATCTTCAATAAATGGATCACCAATTACTAGGACACGACTAATCCCATGCTCTTTTTCCTAATTGAAGATACTCCTCAATTGGGGGATACAACCTTGGAATGTGGAATAGTCATTTTTTATCTTATAGAGAAGTTGGAAACTGATCATGCATATAAGAAGAATCTAGCATAAGAATAAATTGATGACCTATGGATTTATATAGAACACTACTTCCTTACCGACCCTACTAACAGCAGGATAAAAACATCCTTTACAAGTAGGAGTTTCCTCTTGGAAATTGTGCCACCGATATTGACATAATCATTTTAACATTCTAGTTTTTTTATAAGAATTCAAATTGAAATGGAAAAGGTTTTTATATTATAAAACATTTATATAGTTCGGTTTTATGGTCGTGATAGGAAATTGTAATCAAATATTTTTAGGTTCATAAACATTTATACAGACCAATTTTATGGCTATGATAGGAAGATATAATTGATTGTTCTAAAGTTATTAAAATTTCATACATCTAGGTTTTATGGACGTTATAAAAAATTGGAATTGAATGTTGTCGGGTTGATATAAATTTATACAACCCTGTTTTATGGCTATCACAGGAAAATGGAATTGAATGTTGATTTTTTGTCCTTCTATAAAGGGTTATTCTATGTTATATATATATTTTTTGTTTCTTAATATTTATATTTAAATTCTATGACAGGTTTCATAATATACTTGAATCATATAAAATCTTCAGTATATGGTAATATGAACATAGTTATTATGTTTCTATCATAGGAGCTATTGAATAACTAGAAATGTTTTTTTAATGGGAGAGTGCAACATCCTGACAGTTTGGTTGCTTCTTTATTTAATTTTTTAAGTGTTGGGGAATAAATTGTGACAATTTTAATTCAAAGGATTAATTTTAGTATCCTCAATTAAATGAACTTATAAAATTAATTATTGTTGAATATTTTTTATTTAGTGGTGATGGAAATTACTTTGGAATTATTTCATCTAATGATATAGTTTGTTATTGTCTATTTCTAAGAAATCTTGATTTCTCTAATTATTCACATGATTTTGTTGAGTTTAGAAATATTTTGTTTAATTTCAATTTTGTTAAATCACATGGTATTTCATAATTTTTTTTGAATTTACCTGTTTTATGGTTATATCAGTAGTATTTGAAAGCTTCCTTGGTGTGGTAGATGTTTTTTTTAGGTTTGGTGTATTTTGGTTAAATGGATGCTCAGTAATGTTTTTTTTCTATGTTATATTTTGATTATAGTATGTGGAATGGAATTGTTTAATTGGGGGGTTTGTTTCAATGACGAGTTTTCAATTTTCCATAGATGTCTGATCATAGAGTTTCTAATTTAGGTTTTAAATAGATACTAATCGTGGTTCTCTTTGTTGGTATCGCTATATCATTATTAGTGATTGTGTGTTCATGATTATTTAGGTTTTTGTTGATGGATATTTCATCACTATTATATTATAGGATACTATATTTCTATTTTTATTCTTTAATTTAATTGTATTGATGATTTACCAAATGTAATATTGATAATTAAATACTGATATTGATATTATATTTATTTTATATAGGTTTTATTTTGATTTTATATAATGTTTAAGGTAATATTATTCAGTTTATGCTTCTAAGGGGAATATTTTTTCCATGTTGAGTTTTCTAGTATTTATTTTCTTCATTTATTTACATAATTATAGAATATATACTATTTATATGATGTAGGTTAATAGAGTGGATTCTATGTTTCGTTACATTATTAGATTGTTTTCGTGGGGAAATTCTTACAATGATATTTTTTTGGAGAGTTGTATTTATGTTTGAAAATATATTTGGTTTTCGTTATAGTAATGGGTGTTTTGTATGTAGTTTTGTGGATTCCAATAATGTATAAAAAATATTAAAAATTGTTTTTTATTTTAAAAATACAATTATAATAAAAAAACAAAATAATTTGAAAACAAATTTGAAGCCACCATATTTTAAAAAACAACCCTCTTCAAAATTATCCACATGCGCATTGTCTCTTATTTTATATAAATAATTTTATTCTATTATGTTTCAATGTTAAAGGAAAAAATGGATTCACAAGTACCCATGGATTTTCAATTTTCTTCTATTTAATACTATTTGTACAAATTGTTATATTCCCATTTTTGGTACAACAAATGTGATCTTCACTAGTATCACTTTCACATCTGCAAACAACACATTTTTATATAGAATATTTTTATAAAGTACATTTAAAGTTTCATGAAATAGTAACCCAATACATAAAAAATTAGAGAAGCCTTTTTATTATCATACAACACATTTTCATAAAAAATTAACTTTATTGAAATGGTATCCCATTAAATTACAACTAAAAGTTGGATATGATTTCTTGTAGCCTATAAATGATTTAATGGATTCATTGTAATTAAAATAGCCTACAGATGGTGTGGATACATCAGAATTCCACCCAAAAAAATAATTTTCATCTAATGTCTACACTTCTCGACCTCTTTTAATTATATTGTATTATACCTCCAAAGATTAGGTTTTAAATTGGTTGACAATTCTTCCCACAACAAGGAAAAATCAATTACAACATTTATATAAATTAATGTTTCCATTAAAATTTAAAGTTAAAAATGTATTGGTAGCTGCAACACAAGAATCTAATCTTTCTTGATCATCAATTCCCTATGAGAAATGAAAAATGATGTCATACACGATATTACCATTATAATAATAATCTTAGAAATGAAATGAATCATAAAATAAAATCATTGCTTCGTCATAGTAGTATAATTATCATTATTTTTATTCAATTTTTTCCACTTTTGGTAAATGATTTCCAAAAATAAATTTAATTTATCCCCCTATCATGTTTTGTTTCCTATTAAAACAATCCTTTCTTAAAAAAAATTTCAAACTGTCACAGCCAGTAACTCTATCTGATGATGTATTTATGGTAGTCAACTCGTTTTCAAAATTACTGAAACTGGAGAAGGCAATGTCATAACTGACATATGTCTCACAAGTGATGATAATCAAATATATTCCAATTCATGATAAATATTTGTAACAATTTTATATAAATGATTTTGTATCATCATTTAATTCAACATAATCTCCTTTAAACATCATAATATTTATATCTAATCAGGTCTTAATCCCTATTATATATTTTTAGTTATTGATCTCATATCAATCCAATCATAAATTTATAATACTTGAAAAAATATATACCCAAATGACTAAAACATTCAACAAGAACATTCAACAAGTTCATTGGAAGCTTCATATGATACACATAATTTATTTCCATAGCCAACTGTTCTAATAGAAAAAAAATAATTGATCTCTAATTTTAATACATGATATCAAAAAATAAGAACCAAATTTCATATTCATGTTGAAATAAATGAAATAACTTATCCTTGTATCTAGTAGAAACCTAGAACATCGATCTATGGAAAGGGTAAATATTATGAGGAAACTTCTCTTACATCTCAAATTTTCCCCCTATTTCATGATATCAATTTATTCCCAAAAAATTCTCAAACTTCTTAAAGAAATCCACAATGCTTAACTTGTGATGAATGTAATATTTAATAAATACATTAAAACTTTCAATTAATTGAGTGATGAACATAACTACTGTTAAATAATATTTCCAGAATCAATGCACCAACTTATCCCTCAACACGAGTACATTATCTAACCATTTTCATTTCCCATACCCATATTCTATACTAAGGGATTCCCTCTCTTCAACAAATTGATTTCCATCATGGTATTGGAATATAAACCTCTTAAATCTAGTTAGAAAAAAAAGATTCATCTTTTATCAAATTACCAAAAAATTTAATGCCATTTTGCATCCATTGCAACGAAAAAAGGCAATGTCATGTTGTAACTAAAAATTCCAAAATTGATTTTCCCATTATTGAATCTTGATGGGAAAATATAGTTTGAGGTTGCTTCATGTGATGCAACTGTAATTTTGTTTTAATCAACCAAGAAAACAAAGTCATGGTTTCATCATATTACTAACGATTCTCCAAAAAACAACAATCTTTTGATGATGATTGAACCCCACAATGTCAAATAAGGGCCTATCGTCTTTATTACTTCTCAAATTGGTGTCAAAACAACAAAATAAATAAAAAAACTCCTAACATTTCTTCATTTTGAGATCATCACATATTATATTACTAATTTTTATATTCTTTTCAAACTACATATTATACAAAAATGATGGATTGTTCTGGATTTGTATTTCTAGGCACTTTAAAATGAAACATACAAAACAAAGAACCAATTATATTTCATATTTAGTCTTTAAAAATTCTATTGATCGACATGCATGTACCCAATAACATTTTTACCCCATGAAATAGATTTCACAAAGGAAAAGGAATCATTTGGTTTTATACCTATTGAAGCATTCATATTTAACTCACATGCTTGTGCTTCTATTAGTTTTCTTCCGGACCTCATCATATAAATTGAGATAGGGCTATGTAAGGGATGATTATGCCCATAAATAAATATAGTACATGTATATTTCCTAGAAGATAACAAACTTACTCCCATTCTAGAAAGGAAACTTGTACATCTCTCAACCTGAGGAAATTTCACCATCGTATCACGTTTGTTAACCTTCTTATACACTTATTTTCTTGATGTATAAAGGTGTGATAGGGTAATTGATTTATCTTTTCTCCATTTATTCTAGAATTTTTTGTGTACTCTAATCCCATTTAATCCCCCATACGTGCCAGAAATAATTATGCATCATCGATTGATTTGAACGACAAACATACAACCGTTTTAATAGAATTTTCTACAACATAAACATTATTAATACTAGAACAACTTGAAACAAAAACCTTAAGTTAAATCTAGGTATATTAATTTTATAATATTATTTAATCTATTTGAAAATTTATAAACTATTTTAATAAAAATGAATCTAAAAATTACACAATTAAGAAAATAATTTTTGAAAATATATTAAAAATAATTATATTTCTGATATTATAAATAAAACAATTTCCAAGATATATTAAATATATTTTCCACTTTAAGTTCCAATAGAAGTTCTTCTCTATGTTTTACTTGATGTTCTACTAGAAGTTCCTATGAAAGTTTAACTATATGTTTCGTTGGACGTTCCACTAGAAGTACCACACTTCAAAAAAAATGTATATTTATAAAACTAAGGAATATATTAAAAAATTTAAACTTTAATAATATATTTTTCTTAAATAATTAATTTTTATAAAGAGGATTTAATTTAACATTTGAAAATGTATAAACTATTAGAAAAAAAATGAAATTTAAAAATACATAATTGGGAAATAATATAAGTGGAACATTCAGTGTAACTTTTAATAAATATATTTTCATTATATACAATTGTAATAAATCTGAATTGAATGTTTTTCATAATTGTTACCAAAAAATATGTAATTTAGCATTTAAAATTTTATAAACAGTTTTAAAAACATATAAAAAAATTACATAATTGGAAAAAAAATATTTACATATAAATTAATATAATAGTATTTCTAAAATGAAAAATAAATAAATATAATATATATTGAATTTATTTTCCACTGTAGGTTATAGTGTAAGTTACATTGGATGTTCTATTGGAACTTCTAGTGGATCTTTCACTGGAAATTCAAGTGCAACTCCTATGGATAAACCAGTGGAACATCCGCAATGCCACAAAAATGTATAGTTATTTCAGGTAAACATCCATTGAAAAAAATTAGCATATGGTCTTGGAAAGAAACCAGTTCAAGATGTACCACAAAATTAATAGTACAAAAACATCAAATATAATCTCCAATGGCTTCCTGTCCACCAAAAAATTCAGCATATGGTCTTGGGTAGAATCTAAATCCAAATTTACCAAAAACCTAATAGTAAAAATACTTCAAATATAATCTGAAATATCTTCATTCATAGTCATTATAAATGAAAGAAAAAATGAATAGTCCAAAATGTAGCAGACTGGAGGATGCTACCCCCAAAATGGTAAAAACCTGAAAAATCACTTTCATTTGGCACTACACTCCCATGACTCTAATGATTTTCACTTTGATGATTTGCACTGCAGAAAAAATGACATGAAATCCACACTACACTCTAGTGACACCATCAATTCATACTGAAACAAAATACAAAACCTGTGAAACCTAGTGAAAATACCAAATCCTTCTGTGCAATCCCACAATCACTCAGACCTTTCTCTGAGAAAGCCACTTAAAATTCCAACTTGTGACATGAAATCCATTCTGGGGGATCATTTTATCATCTAATTCCACACAATATCATAATCCCTCATACCTTTCTTAGTGAAACCCCGTGAAAATTCCAAATCCTATGGCACAATCATTTAATCCATCATATCTCTCCTATAAAAAACCAATGAAAATGCCAAATACTTGGAGCATGATCCCTCATTTCATGCACCTCATTTTCCGTGAGATGAAAATAGACTCTAGTTACCTCTAGTAAATCACCACAACTTGATACTAAAATGTGTAAAAATGAACATGTGTTAAGATCACAACACATCACTAGATAATCCTGTAATAGAAGGAATATGATATGACAAATCACATTTTCCATCAGCTTCCCATTGAGACTCATAACCCCATGACTTTCTGGTTTTTGGGCATGGAAGTTAAAGATTGAGTGATTATTTGGGTATCATTATTTTGGCAAAGATTGTTTTATAGTGTTTCAAAGAGGGAATCCCAAAATCATTATAGATGTTGAAAGTAAAAAAATTCCATTCATTAAATCTCCACAACCAACCACTGGTATATATAATAAACTATAAGACCTAGATATTAGTTTCATGGGGTGATTATTGGTTGGGCACATTCAAGATTTAATGAATTCATATTTTTATAATATATCTCAAACTATTTGACATGTGGAATTCCATTTTTCCATTACTTTACCTTTTACTTTACTTTTGATAGTAATTAATGATTCTTCTCTAAAATCATGATCAACTTCCCCTTGAATATTGCTTCATAGCCAGGCTGTTCAGAGAAAGCTTTATTATCCATTACAACTTCAGTGAACTTGGATTGAGCCTCTTTAAAAATATATTAGCATGATCTACCTAAACCACTACCTCCTCTTCAATTTCAATAGCTGCCCATGATGTCTTCGGATCTAGTGTTGATTCACAACCTTCCACCTCTCCAACTTCACCACTAGGGAATCCAGCAGAAAACTCTGTGAAAGAATTTCTACGAAAATGAATATTTCATTAGTATATTTCACTTGAGGTGTACATTTAGCTTGAAAATATTTTCTAAACATGCACCAACTGTGCACACTCACTATCCACAATAAATCACCCCTCACATGGTTAAGTTTATGGTTTACCATACAGTGCATATCTTTTCCATATTACACTGCCTAAGGCACCAAACACACACGGTCAAACACACAGTTTGTCAAACCATGTGTAGATGATGTGAATCCCCTCTTATAAAAACTACATAGGTCTTACAAGACTATGCACCCCCTCCTCTACTATTTTTTCAAACCGTGTTCCTTAGCCTACACATTACCAAAATAGAGTTTATAGGATATGAAGCACCCAAAAATCACCTAAAACACCAAGGAACATTAAATGCATTAAAAATTTCCAAACAAACAAGGTTTTAGGTTAATAAAATTCCAGGAATTAAGTTATGAAGAACAAAAAATAATTGGCATGCTCACCAAACATGAAAATTCAAATAGGTTATGAAAATATGATCTGCTCATAAACTTAGGATGTTACAGTCTCCCCACCATAAAATAGATTGTTCCTAAGCAATCATGATTTACCAAAAGATGGTTCCAAACATACCCATACCATTTAAACCACCCTAGTTCACCAAGTTTATCAAGACATTGGTCAAATTGCCTCTAGGTTCTTCCCACCTCAGGAGTTATCAACCCAGTCGCTTCCTGACCCAAAACTCAATAAATATTTTTGGTCCATTGACCATAACTAGACTCAAAATTCCTCTCATAATGAATAATCACTTATTCACCTCATCAGGTGCTCAAAACATGCTTGTGTCATACCTAATTCCCATCATGTCCAGCATATCATCAGATGCTCATAGGTCCTTCATCTAAACAGATGCCCAAAAATAAATTGCCTCATATATAAATATGCATGCCCATAAATATCCCAGTGGCAACTCACCTCATATAAAACCTATATCACCTCGATGCCCATAATAGATCCTGGTGCCAATAAAACCCATATATATATATAATGCATCATAATCGATTATAACCTACGAACCAACACCTGGTTAGTCCAAAATCAACATCTTTACACCTCGTGCACCAAAACTAGACAAATACAAAACAAAAGAAGAACCCAATAATGGTCGTCATCATGCCATACATCTAATTTTATTCAGATCCCTAGCATGTTCGGCACCTAGAAGCTCTATAGTGTGCACTTGGCCTAAATTATGACTACACGAGACCCTTCCTCCATGTAGAGTTGCACTGACAACCAACCACTAATCCCACTACTGGGACACACTACCTCTTACATGACCGCCACATATATCTGTAACCGGGATACCAATTACTAGTACCACTCCTTATTCGACCTCAATTCACTGATTCTAATGCAATCCCTGACTCCTGGATTTCCTAGAAGGATTCTTACAATACGTCTCAAGATTCTCTATATGTCCACTTTCTCATCACTCTTTTGAAGGGTGATCACATTATGTTTGGAAATTTCATGTTTGCCCACACTAGAAGCATACAACTTAATACTAACTCTTTAGTGGTCATCATGAATCTTTGGCCTGAATTCCTGGTTGAAACTCCTCTCAACCCATCTTCCTTCTACCTTAATTATCACCGCTCTTCTAACCAAATGTTATCTCTCGGCTCATATAAGATCAGTCTATAAAATTCCCCTTGGCTATTAGTGACTGATTGAATGTGTCTGAGTGCAAGTATAACCTATAAATGTTTACCTACACCCTGATGGCATGTCGTGAACCATCCTACGAATTCCCCACCCTTACGATATCATTCCACGCCATAGTAGATGAAAAACCAGACAGGTCTGTGAAATTAGTTGCATTATACATGACAGATGTATCCACATACAATATATTTTGGAACCCATGGGATCTATCTTCCGTCTACGTCTCTAGGAATAAGTTCTCAAAGAACCCAGCCTCGTATCCTTTCGAGACAGTCCCTTGGGTCTAGTCTCCAAAACCTGTACGACCCACCAGTGCTTTTCCAGTCCTCTGAGCATGTACATCACTAGCTTCACCCCCCGACTTGGGGGTGACTTGAGCTGGTCAAATATAGTATACAATTAATTTATCCATTTATTTTATGTATTTTGTCCACGCTCACCCTAGAATTGTGGTCGGTGCTATGACTGGAACTCTTTAGTCATGTATTCCAAAGATGAATCTTCTCCTTAAGCTCCCCAATCGATACCTTGTATGACTCAAACCACGCATTCCTTGAGTTATTTATCCAGCCATAGCCAAAAGGCTTCCATATTCTATAGCTTTCCTACCTATACCAGTGCCTTTAAATTTTATTTTACCTACAATTCAAGATCATCCCAACCCTTCAGGGCCTCATCCAGACCCTCTAGGGTCCCCCCCCCCTGTGTTCACTCATGAAAAAACACATCATCTACCTCATGACACTCCTCTACAATAATTCTAGGTTGAATCCCGCTACATATCAATACAACAGTCCAAAGGACATAAAACAATATATATCCTAGATGGGGGAAGCTACAGTAGGAAGTGCATGTCACTACCCTTACACTTCCCTACTGCACCAAGTAATATAAAATATGGCCTGAAGGACCCTTACCTACCAATATCAGGGTCAAGTATCAAATATCAACTAGCCTCATGGCCCCCTGCCTACCCACATCGGAGTCATGCATCAAGTATCATCTAGCCTCATGGCCCCTTTCTTTCCCGTAACATGGTCAAGCATCACATATCACATATATCATTTGAGGTATCCGAGTAGAATGCCACCATAGAGGATATACAAGAAAAAAATTGTTTAGATTCATTGTCGGAACTTTAAATAACTCACCATCCTATAATCATCTCTTCCTACCCATATTTATGTGAGGCCCATATATCATAGCACATAGAATCACAAAAAAAAATTCATTGGAACCACATGACTGGGATGGATATATTGAATTCTACTAAAGAGAGGCTAAGAATGAAAACATTATTTTTCTTACATTGTTGACACCTTAAACAACCCAAACCCTGTTGGTGCAATCTAGGTTCCCAATGACAATCATAAGAAAACACATCACATGAGGATAAGTTCCAATCATGATGCATAATTTAACATCCCTTGGTATACCATTCTAAGGGTCTAAAGCCAAATAATAGATAAAAATCACATCCAAGTGCACCATTTGAGGTGGAAATAAAATAAACTATAAAAGTAAATAGCAGAACGCCAATTTTACACCCCTATAAACTTAGCCTTCTCCCGTGCATGGGGCTGTAGGAACCTAGAAATGAGCCCTATACCCAGTTATGAAAACATCCTAATATCTGGTCTACCATATCCCAAATAGAAATTCCAAATAAAAAGTAACAAATTAATATCATTTTTAACTCATTGAATAGGATTACCATTTGTTATCCAAGTCTTGTGAATCTACTAGACAACACCAACAAGAACCCGCTCTAATACCATTTATAGTACCTTGACTAAGATGGCACATTAAACGGTGCTTTGGGCTGATTGGTTACTGGTCCTTAGGTGTGCCTCCCTATACACAAAATTATTCTAACTACTAATTAGGGTGTAAAGAGGTTATAAGGGGGAGACTATATGTAACACCCCAAGATTTCATAGTATGTTATTTCTTCAAAGTAATTCAATAACTTTCACTACACGCAACACAAAGTTCAAGTGCACCACAACTTACCAAACTAGTCGTTCAAAAGAGGTTATGAATAGTATTAACTAAACTTTGAACTTTATATAATCCTTATAATTTTAGAATCTATATTATGAGTTTCTTAGACATAATGAAAAAAACAAATTCATTTTTTTCAGATAAAAGAAGTATTTTTTTTAAATGAAATTTTACCGCCTTTTAATGGTGAACACTTTTTAAATACAATATTTGAAACTTTTATATATTCAATTTGAAAAAATAAACTTCTTCTTTAGAATTGGGATATAAAAATTTATTTTCAATAAATTTTTGGGGTTTTTCTGATAACTTTCATATTTGGGTGAATAGTAAAAAATACTATATTTTAACTGGAAAAAAATTATTCAAAATAATTTTTAGTATTAAATTATACATTTTAATGGATTTGAAGTATAAATAGATTATATATTTACCATTTAATCCAATTCTATTTAATGGAAATAATTTACTTTGAAATTGAACATAAACAAGTATCAATCTTTTGTTAGTTATTATTTCTTAAAAATACGCTTTTTGGTTTTGACAACGGTAATTAATTTTAAATTAATAAATGAAACTTCTATGTTTTAAATTTAGTAAAATAGACTTAATTTTTTAATTCATAATATCAAAATTATCTTAGGGTGAAATTTTGTTATTTTTCTGAAAACATTCAATTTTTGATGAATAGTGAAAAACACTAAGTTATTGGTTAAAACCAACTATTTATTTAAATAATTATTTATTTTATTTAAATTTATTTTAGGTCAATATAGATACATAATACCTATATATGTTCAATATAATTCATTGGAGTAATTTTATAATAAGTTAATATATATAAAAAATTTATTGAACTTTTTACCGTCTTTTACCCACCTCCTAGGAGAATTTGAAAATTTACATAAAATATAATTTTACCGTTTCTTTGAGTTGAATTTAAAAAATCCAAGAGACAAGGTTAACCTCAGTATGTAAAATTTGGTTCAATAAGATGAAAATAATTTTTGGTGAACAGTATCTTTTGACTTTTATTTACAGCGGTTAAAGGTAAATAGGGTAATTTAATGTAAAAAGAGTATAATAATAATACAAAATTACCTTAACACTTGTCTTATCTTTATTTGATTAGTCATGGCTGACCATGGTCATACTTGGGTATATTTTTTGACCCCATGGACCCACTTATGAATGATAATGATACTTTATTTTAATTAACTTAAAGTAAAGGCACAAATGACATAAACAAATGTCCTTTAGTAAATAAATTTTTACATGGGGTTATATAAGTCATATTTTTTACTATAAATATTCATTGGAAATATAAAACTATTTCCTATATAATGGTATTTTATTTATATTTTTTATACATTAAATAATTTAATTTATTTATGACACAATGATGATGCAGTAATTACCTTATTAATGAAATATTAAAATAACTGATATTATAAATATCCAAATAAGTGTAATTTGAGACTTTTTATGCATTAAAATAATTTTAAAGTTTAATATGACATGATAGGATTTATTAAATGAATTATTTTCTAATTAATAATGATTTTATGAATTTAACAAAAACAAAATAGAAAATAGTTTCAAAATTGACATAAAAGAGTTTTTAAAACAAATATTATATTATTAATTGATATTCTATTCCTAAATATCTAAGGTTCTTCCAGTGGTCTTAAATAATATTTTATATTCCATTAATGAACCTCTTGAGGTTTTCTTGGATGTTTATAGTAAGTTTATTAACCATATTATATAAATATTCAAAGAGACATGGTAAATGTCAAACTAATTAACTAAGAGTTAAATCTAAAATGTGAGGTTAATATAGTGACACAAACCTGTATAAAACCTATTGGTTGAGTAGTTTTTGACCCATACCCACCTTATCCACGAAATAAATCATTTTTGAGCCATTAAAAACCGAAAATTATTTTATTATAAAATAATATTTCAATCTTTTCCAAAGGTGCCCCTCACCCCTCTTATAAAAGGGCACTCCCCCTTATCTCAAATTAACACCTTAAAAGCAATTTGGCTCAGTCAAACCCTACCCAAATATCCTCTCAAATTTCCTCCCTTCATCTTAGAGGCCTTCCTTTAGTCAGAAAGCCATCCTATGGAGCCCTTTTGTTAAAATCAAAATAAAGAACCCGAAGAAGAGGTAAATATTTCATCACCTCTTTCAATTTCATTCCTTCTTCCTCTTCTTATTTCCATGCTGTTTCCATTCTAAAATATCAACTACAGTATATTAAATATATTGTGATGTTATTATAAATATGTTACAACAATATTCATTATTCTATCCATCCTTTGAATAACATGTCACCATACGTGCGTACGTACGGCTTACCGTCTCCACGTCGTGGTGTAGTTGTTATTCAATACATTATTATTTGGATGGGTATAATAATGATGTATAATTGATTTAAATAATAAATATAAAATGATAATTATTTTGTATAAATGATATACCATCCAATTATATACTATTTTAATATCAAACGAATGATATTGTTTCTCGTGCATACATACATATTACCGTGTCCACGAACGCATGAGATGCATTCCCCATCGTAACCATTCAGGACTAATTTTCATTTTATGATTAAAAATATTGTTTAAAGACTTTATATCATTCTAGATATGAATAAGAAACTTCCCATCCATAACAGACATGACTCATGTAACCAAGAATATAAAGAAAAATGAATCAGTTAACACCTGAAACGATGGTAATACTAAAACATCATTAGCAAAGCATTATTAGAAGATATTATATGATATCATAATTATGTATATGGTTATTTTATAATTTAATAACAATTATTTAAAAATTATACAGGATTTTAACGTACCCTCGACCAAGGAAAAGTACAAGTTAAGGGTTAATTTCAAAATCTCTTTATTATCTGAGGTTGTTTATACGTAATTATCTACTGGGATCTCTTTATCATCCACATCCATGTTTCTTAAAAATGTATTTCAAAACATTTTTACTATTTACTAAATAGTGGGGTAAATTCATTTATACCCTTATTTGAAAATATATGTTTTTGAAAGGAAACATTCCGCCGTTTTCCAAAAAAGGTACTTTATGACCTTTTCGACAAAATTAAGTTAAGAATGTTCTTTTAACTTATACGGTGGGTACGACAATTTTTTCCGTTATAGAATTGTTGAAGCTTCCCTTAAAATATTATAAAAATATTTTCAAAATAAATGTTTTCTTTATAATTATGTGACTCTTAAATGATTTCAAAATAGAAGGAGATATTTCTCTCAAATAGTTTTGATTTCATATATGTCAACATCCTTTGATAAATTTTACAGTTGTTTGTAGTTGATTTATTATGATAAAAATATTCCATATTGTATTTAAAGTCTTGTGATATGTTTGACTATGGATGAGTTATTTTTATTCCATTCACGGTTTACGGTTAAAGTATTGACGTTTCATATGCTATTTTTAATACGAATTTTTATGTTATATTTCAACCTCTTCTTAAGATGAATGTGTTGGAGTAGTATGATTTGGGTTGGGGATAGGTAAAAGTAATCCCTCCAGGTTTGGGTCTGGTAACAGTAGACCCTCCGGATTGGAGTCCGGTTACAAAGGCTCTCTGGGTTGGATTCCGGTTATAGAGGCTCTCCGGGATGGAGTCCGGTTACAGAGGCTCTCTAGGTTTGGATCCGGTTACAGTTAGCCCATAGGTCCTGGCACGAGGCCTTGACATAGAAATTAATGTCTGGTACTATAAATTCCCTTGTTATGAAATTAGTTATTGCATGTGATTATTTGACTAGTAGAATATCGATGTGGATGCTAATATGGTAATTTTTTTATTTTTTTGACATATTATATTCATTTTTATGTTTAAAAAGATGTTGTTTTTATTACAAATCTTGCCTTAATAGTTTATAGCTTCCACTAAATTATATACCCTTACTGAGAATCTGAGCTCACCCCATTCTTATGTTTTATTTTCCCAGGATCCCAAGAAGTTTTTAAGGTTTAAGATGAAGGGTTAAGACAATGGAACAATGGAATTATCAAAGGATTTGTTTTGTGTTGTATGTTGGAAAGTGTAATGTAACATTCATGTATGTAATATATTTTCCAAAACTGAAAAACTAATCTGTCTTTTTGGACTTGATTCCTTGTAATCATGCCAATGTATTAATATAATGCACCGAATCTGCGAATCTAGGGTCGGGGTGTCACACTATACCCTATAATAGTGATGATAAAAATGGTTTGTAGTTAAATATAGCAGTGGGAGAAGATAAAATCTCAACAGAAGTAAGAGAAAATCAACATAATCATATTAAAAACAACAGTGATGTAATAATAAACAATCCCAATGTATAAATTCCAAAACATTCCATTTTTAGAAACTAATAAATATGCTATAACAGGTCATAATGAATAGTATATAATCAGGGTTTCTTTTGTCTGACCATTGATACATACATATAATAAAGCATGTTAACACAGTAAAGAAAATATCTAGCTCATTCAAGAACCACCATAGTCCCTTTCCATCCATCCCATGCTAAATACTATGACATGACCACTAAGGTCATGCTACTGAGCTTGGTCCCTTAACTGATCACAGAGATATAAAGTCTACACATGCCCCCAAATATATATATATATATATATAATACATCATGTATATGTAGGTATATATATTTTTAGTGATGAGGATCCATGGAATAAATCCAAAGGTATCCCCTAACAAGTAACAAACTAGGTGAACCCTTGGGTTCCACCTATAATATGTTACTCGGAACCTCGTGTCATCAATCATATTACCAATCATCCAAATGAAATCCCCAAATGATAAGTACCTGGTCCCTCAGAGCCCATCTCAGAATTCCACAACGAATTGAAGCCAGATTTCTCATGGAACAATGATATCTATCCTCCAAATAATAATCATTGTCGGCTCGAAGCCTAATGTCCCAAGGCACAGTGATGTTCATCCTCACAATTCTCATCCCATGACCTCAAGCATAACAGTGAGCCTCATCCCCCAATCGATGGTCTCAACATCATCAACTGATAGTCCATCACCATCCACATGGCTTTATATGGAGAGCACCCCCAAACATATTTGATGGTCAACATCATCACTTAAGATGCATACTCTATGGGGGACTCCACCCACAGTGACTGATCAACACCACCTTAATCTGAGTCTTATCAATGTGAAAAAAAATCCAACGGCACATCAGCCAACGAATGGTGAGTGGAAATCACTAAACATCCTAAGAAACATCATCAAGAACATTATTCCCTTATATCTGTGTCATTATATCATGATGTTGAACACCATCTCCAATCACCTGAGATCCATTCCCTCATCCTGACAACCTCGTCGCCTCAAATCTTGATGATCAAATCACCTAAAACTAGTCTTCATTCTCACCTCAAGTATCCCAGGACAAACCCAAACTTCTAAACTATATCACCTCAATTTAGGTGGTCAACACCCCCTCAATCCTTGGGTCATACCTATAACATTTTCATAGAACCAAGAAAGTCAACATATATACATATATGAACAATTCACTATAATATAAATTATACACCCTTCCTAACCATCCCAAGTAGTCTCAAGCCCTCTCCTAGATTATCATTACAAATCACAGGCATGGGCATGCTTAAAATCATCCCTCGACAACAATTTTACAATTTAAAAATAATCATTTAATTATATAGTTTCTATCTCGGCCTACCCACATAGAATATAATAAAGTCACCCTTGAAACACCCACAAAATCAAAGAGAAAGTGAGAAACCACCTAAATTGGCCTATAAGGTGTCGGATCATCTAATATTGTCCTCTAACTTGAGTAAAATAAACAAATATTTGATTTAGAAAAATTACCTCAAAAGAGGGTAAAAGAGCTTGTGGGTATTTAGCATTATGTATGGCATGATAAATAGAAAACTGAAGCTAGAAAATTGAAGGTATTACAAAGAGGAATCCATAGCCACCAACAGATAAATGATTGGAGTTTGAATGAGGATGTTGTCTCAAAGCCTATGTGGAATGGAAAATAGACGAACTCCCCTTTGCATGTGGCGGAGAGGATGATGAATGGTATGAAAATAAGAATTGGGGGAGGGGTAAAATTGATATTTCATAATTTTAAAAGAGGCACATGGTAATCTTTCATGGTTTGGATAACTATGACCTAACCATGTGCACTCACTATCCAAAGGGTATCCCACCTCGCATAACTAGGCGCATAGTTTCCCAAACAATGCACAACCCATGCAGATGCCACTAAAGCACCGACCTCAGACAGTGAAGCACAGAGTTCTTAAAAACATTCAAAGACCATGTGAATACCATCTACTAAGAACTGTATCCGTCTCTCATGGTAGTGTTCTCCCTCATGCAACATTTTCTCAAACCATTCCCAATGTTTCTGGAGGGTTATACGGTTACACATGAGAGGCCTCACAGCATGTCCAAACCATGCACCTTAGTCTGCTCTTTCCCGAAACAGAGTTTCTAGGCTCCAATACACTCAAAACTGTGAGGCACTTTCCTACACTAAGAAATCATCGAAAAACAAGGCGTTGGGTCAATAAAATTCATGAAACTAATTTTTGAAGATCCAAAAAAATAATTGGCACGCTTACTAAACTCAAAAATTCAAACATGTCTGTAAAATCCAACCCTATCAAAAACCCAAGATGTTATAAAAATAGTTCAAAATAGAATTTTCATTGTATTCTCTATTTAAAGACATATTTAAGAAACCCAAAAAAAAATTCAAAAAAAACTAGTTTATATGAAACAAAATTCAGTTTTAACTTCAACTGATACATATAGAGAACATTTCTGCACATAAAACTCTCATAAAAAATGATTAATTATTGGTTTTCATTTTTAATTCAGCATAACTGTATTTCAAAAAAATCACAATTACTACTCATGAAACTTCTATAGATCAATTCAAAATATTTTAATAAAAAAATTAACAGATAACAACACAAACATTTATAAATCTATAATGTATTTACACTTTTATAAAATATGATAGAAATGTAAAATAATGATTGGTTTATGCACACTATAATTAGATAGATCAACAACATGGACAAAAATGTATTCAAACACAATTTATCCCGATTTCATAATAACTGTTAATAAACGTTATAGTGAGGGATAGGTTGAAACAATAATTTATTAACGCAAGGAAGATTGGGTGGAGAATCAGGGAGTCACATCAAAGTAAAATACGACTGATCTCGCCTGCCATTCAAATCCTTTTGGAAAATAAAAAACACCTAAAGAAGAACTAAAAATTCTAAAACAATGAAATATCTTTTACAGTGGATCCAAATTCACATTCAATAGGTTTGGAAAGTTTCAATCTTCCGATGATTTTGAGGGAGAGAGACAATGAAGATTCGGTTCTACATGATCTTAAAAGGCGCAAGCAATGTGGTCCTCTATTACAGTTCTATTTAAAATATCTTATATATTTTATTATAATTTTTTTAAAAAAAAAATTAAGACAAATATTTATCAATGCAAAATAGAATGTGATGTGAAAACCCATCTTTATCAGCGGTTTCCAAAAATTATTGATAAAGATGGGTTTTGTTAGAACTTTCAAATTTAATGAAGGAAAAACTTATATTTATCAGTGCTCTTTAGAAAGTGTAGCTAAAAACAATATAAATAAAATTAAAAAAAATTAATTGAATATATATTAAAAATAAATAAGTAATAAAAATATAAAAATTAATTAACATTGTTAATGAATAGATAATCCTAAATTCATGAATGTTAAAAATAAGTTAAATTTAAAAACTAAAAATAAATAACATTCAATAATATTAAAAAATGAATGAGTTTTATTAGCTATATATATTATTAAAAATATTATAAATGAATATATATTAAAATTTAATGAATAAAAATTAAATATGTACATTATGACCAGCTTATTTATCAGCAGGGATTAGCTACCTTGGATAGGAAGAAGGATCAAGACATGAATTTTTTTAAGGGTTTCTCATATTTCTTTGGATTCTTGGGGGGTCCACTTGAAAATCATGCTTCGCATCAAATAAATCATAAAGGATCTATCGCACATGTATTGGCCTTGGACGTTGCTTTTTCAGCTGTTATGGATCTGTGAAATCATTCATTAATCACTCACATTGCACTTATGAAAGCTATGAAACCAAGGGAATTGTTTGAACTTATTTCCCATTTATCTTATACTTGGGGTTTTTTTTACTTCAAGTTTGTTTCGACCAACGAAAATTTTTCCACATCTTATTCCCCTATGTGGAGCTCAAATGATGTGATTAGAGTATAGGATCTATCAATATTTGGCCAGGAAGGCTTCAGATTCATGATTAGAATCCAAACTTCAATCTAAATGATATCAAAGATACATTTGCTCAATTATGGATTAAAATAAATGGTCTCGATTAGGTCTTATGGAATTCTAGGATCTTGTTTGACATTGAATCCACAATTAGAATTCCATTTAGGATGGATTATGAAAATAAAATAGTTAGTTATGGTCATTATGCTCATGTTTTGGTGGAAGTTGATCTAAGTGCTAAATTGATTTAAAGGGTGATATTATCCACACCACATGATGAAATTTTCCTTAGTATTGATTTTGAGAAAAAACCACTATTTTGTGATTTTTTCAAATAATTGGACACTCAAAATTAACATGTAGAAGGGTCCTATTTTATTCTAAATATCATACCAAAGGCCATGATTTATAGCATTTTCAGAGGAATAAAAATCAAGAGACTTACCAGAGCATTAGTGATCAGGGCATGACCTATACTGAAAACATTTATAGTATTGTCCCTTCTCCTTTGATTGTAAATTATTCTTTAGGATAGACCCTTGGAAATTTTTATGAGTTTGGTCAGGATACATGAAGACTTAATGTTGAATAAACTTCATTAAGGGATGGATGAATTTCATTTGATGCCTCTACGTGTGTTCCCCCCATTCAAGTGAATGGTAAGGACCCTTTATCATGGGTTGATTTTGTCGAAGATATCCATTTTCCTACTGATGGTTATACTGGTAAGGATGTTTTAAATATAGAATCCTCTAAAGATGTGTTATCCAGAGGTATTAAAGGAGACGAGGATGATGAATTGGTTTATATTCCAGATATCATCGAACATTCTGCTTAGGTGGATATAGACTTCTAAATGTGGCATGATAAAAAAATGCTCAATCATAAAATTAGAAAAGGTAATGATAATATGGATTTTACAATATCTAAGAAGACTAAAACCAAAAGGTTTTCTCTAACTCCTTACAAATCTGCACCTATGAAAGGAAATGAGAAGGTGACTCTTCCTACCCACTCTTTTTCTTTAGATAATATTTCTTATTAGTTGGATTCAATGTGACAGTATTTAACTTCTGAATATGATTCTTCTTCCTCCCCTCAAAGGGGCGCTTCCTCTATGAAATGTATAAATGATAAACCTATTGAATTTTCCTCTAGTGTAAATAAAAATACCCGTGTTCATGGATTGTCTTCCAAGTCTACTTATGATAAAGATAACCCCCCTTTAATAATATCATTCCATTATTTCTAGGTCTATTGGATACTAAAGAGGCTATATTTCCTAGAAATGTATCAAGTGGGATGAGAAACCCTTTAAATTATACTGTTTTTTCAAATATGGCCCCTTCTTCTCCTTTTCTTAAAGTTATTGCTAGAGATGCTACTTCTATTTCTAGTGGTTCTCATTTGGAATCTGGTCGTGTTTCTAGAGGAATGAGTATCTCTGTGAGTTATACTTATCGGTATAAAAAATTATATATTTCCCTTTTTTAGATATTTGTGGAACTAAAAATCATGTGGGACTATCTTTGGTTTTAAAATGTTTTCAGGGAATGGTAGTGACACTTTTTAAAGCTCTTATGGTAGTGAATTTAGATGTATCCAAAGTAACAAAGAAATTTGTTGGTCTTACTGATTTTTCTTCCTCTTAGACTCAAGATGATATGATAAATTGAAATGTGAGTATTCATAACTCTTTTGAAATACTTTCTTATGCAAGTAATGATGATGTTGGGAAAATAAGTAATGGTGTGTCTGGAGCTGACGTCATGAAGGTTCATTAAGGTTGGTGTGTCTTGTTGAGCTCTCAGGTGATGGTGATGGACCATGGATGTAGGATAAGACTTGGAGTAGTGGATGGAACCCTCATGGAATGTGTGGATGACTCTCACACCAAACCAAGAGCACTCTTTCTTGATTGGGTTGATGTTTTTTTGTCTCTATTTTTAGTGGAATTTATTTTCTTGTATGTTCCTATGAATTTTTCGTCATTCCAATTTTATTTTCAATAAAAGGGGCAATTGAGCCTCAACCTTTTCTAAAAATATATTAAATGAATGAATGTTAAAAAGGAGTTATGTTTAATAATTCAAAAAATAGTAGATTGAAAAAATATTACAAAAAATGAACAATTGTTATTAATTATATAGATTATTAAAAAAAGTAAAAATGAATATATGTTAAAATGAAAATAGAAACTTCTTAATTATATAAATTAAAATCATATTAAAAACAATATTTTTTTACTAATAATTATTTATAATATTAAAAATGGATAACATTTCAAAAAAATTAAAAATTGAAAAATTGAAAATGATTAAATTGCAAAAAATATTAAAAACAATTAAGATTATTAATGAATAAATAATATTAAAAATGAATAAATTTGAAAAAAAATTACAACATAATAAATATTATATATTGAATAAAAATATAAAAAATTAACAAAATTTAATGCATAGAAACATATTATATATTAAATATATTAACAAATAGAGAGCCCCTCAATTTTCAAACTCATGGGAGAGTGTGGAACCAATCTTCGGAATCAGAGTTGATGATTTCTTTAATGATTACCTGATGTTCCCTTCATGTGGAAAATCATGTTCTATGATCAGTTTTTATGGTGTAATTGATAATTAATTAGATGAAATCCTCTTATATTTGGGGAGGGGGTCGGAGGAATCGAGCCATGCACGGTTAGTGAGGCCGGATTTGATTCGGCAATGATGGGTTACAAGGGAAGCAAGGCATCATTGATTTGTTCGGACATATGGGTTTTTGGCCTGTATCTATCCACTCAAGCCTACAAGTTGGTGATGTCCTTGCATTTCTTGATGGTGGAGATGACATTTGGATGTAGAATGGAGAGTGCTATCAAGAGAGATCACTAGTGACAGTCTCTATGATCTCAAGACACATGATGGTGATGACCTCAGGTGGACAAGTGCGTGAGGGGGACGATGTGGGTAGAAGGCTGGTGATGTGGGCTAGCAATGGAGGTGTTGTCCCGCATGGAAGAAATGGGATCCCGATGAGTGTGAGTCTGTCTGGGTGTTGGCCAATAATGTGTTGACGATGCGAGCTTGTGATGACGCAGTGTGCAGGCTAGGGATGACATTAGTTTTCCTTTTTCCTATTCAGTGGAGATGTAGGTCTGTGGTGATGATAGAGTCAGCCGGAAATGCATTTTTCTGATGGTGGGGCTGGTGGGGGCATTAGTGTCGAGCGTCAAGGCTGATCTGTGGTCCCGATGACTACGACTCTGTGGTGCGGGCGATAGAGACACATTTTAAATGATGGAATTCCATTTTGTGATGATTCATATGGATCACAATAGAGAAGAACATTCAGTGATGACCTAAGCACGCGGGGAGATGATGATAACCTTAGGATGAGTGGAGGAGACCTCGAAACAAGACACTTATTATCGATTTGTGTACCTCCTTTTATAGGACTCTTTGGTCATATAGGGGGATCTTGGCACGTGTTCTTTTTACAGGTGGCACCATTCGGTCTACTTGAGGTTATGGAAGGCAATTTCATCTCAGAGCCAAATGGGGCACACACGAAATGACTGGGCTCCATGCCAGGGATTTGGTCGTTCGGTCCTGGTGCACCAATTTGTGGAGTAGGATGAAATCATCGGTGTTGCGGTGCTATGATCGAGGTCCATGGTTGAGGTCAAGGTCCTCAGTCGTTCTGGAGGTTAGTGTGTGAGGGATCTTTGGAACATTTTCATTCGAGGTTCAGACAGGTCAAGACACTTGAATAAGTTTTCGTTGGAACCATGGTTGTTCTGTGCCTGAATTTGATTATGGTTTGTGTTTGTTGTCAATCCTCAGTGGAAGTTCAGAACGTATTCCAGCAAAGTGATCATACAGTTCAAGCAGACAACAGTATTGAAGATGATGCTATTTCCCAGTGTTTGCCAATTTTTTGGGCCTCAAAACTTGAAATATGGAGAAATGTGTTTTTGGAAAATAGACTTTCACGCCGAGGCCTTGGAGGCCTGGAAACTTGCACGCTTGATGTTTTTCATAATGAGAACAAGAAAATATGGAAAAGGAAAGAGGGTCGCGCAAGTGTTGGTTTGGTTGCGCAAGTGACTTGCGCGCTGTGAAAGGACATGCGCGCCGGTACCTTAGAGGACTAGAAAGTTTCTCACCATTTGTCCATTGTGTTTTGATCATCAAAATATGGAAATGTAAACAGGGGCTCTCAAGTTTGTAAGTTGGTCGCGCAAGTGTCTAGGAGGACCGAAGGGTTGCGCGCTGAGACTTGCATGCCGAGGGAAGACTTGTGCACCGCCGCGTAGGTTATCTGAATGCCTATAAATAGAGGACCACCTCTCCTCATTCAAAACGAACTTTGGACTTGAATAAATTCAGAGCTCCCATCGCGCATGTGTTGATTTCGCACAATTGTTGGTGGGTCGCTCAAGGTGGAGCAGCGTGGCAGTTGTTTGCTTCCCGTCCAGGAGTCGCGCAAGTGATTTGTTGATACCTGTGCGCCATAATTGATGTTGCGCGACAGGTTTCCATTAGGTTTCAAAATCAGCTTGAGATGAAAAGAATTTGAGTCATGCAAATTTGGCTTTAAAGAAGACTGAATCACACAAGTGTTTAAGGTGGACTTGCACGACAGTTATAACTTTCGCTCCATCCTTGAAAGTTGCGCGCCGCTTTGGAGTTGTGTTACAGGTGCTTTTGTGGCTTTCCAGTTGTCTTAGAGCTGCAAAAATGTTGAAGATCAGTTCACGGGTGATAGTTTGACTTCAATAGAGCATCCACATAAAGTAGAGGATGAATTCATTGAGCAATGATGAAGAGACCTTCACGTCTATAAACTGAGTGGAACTTCACCAAAGGCAGTGAGCTAGGGGGAGTCAACAGGAGTGACCTGAGGGACACTGTGAGCTATCCCTGAACATTTTGTAAAGGCAGTGAGCTTGGGACAGAGTGACTGTGCCCGAACCTTTGTAATCTACAGCTAGTGAAGATTAGTGGATTTTGGTACGACCGACAACCTATCGGTGTATGATCCTTGGACGTATCCCTTAGTGGTGAACCAAGTAAAAAGTTTTGTGTCATCTCTCTGCATGTAAATTTTTTCTTTCTGTTCATATCCATCATACAGGTTTAACAAGTTCCTACTAACCTGGGAACAAGATCCATCACTTTAAAAGAAAAAGTTGGCACCCTGATTCACCCCTCCCCTCTCAGGGTGTCCCAGGGTCCTACATTTTTTTGTCAAATCTCTCCTTATAATGGATAGCGATGAAGGTATTGTGGGCAGGTTTATTTGAAGTACTTGTTTTGTAGTTTTGTTGTAAATCTGTCCAATAATGTTTTCTGAAGTTTTAGGTGGTCTTTTTACTAGAAGTAATATATATTTTTGTTGCATTGTGGCCCTTCACGTGGTGTTTTTCCCTAGTTTTTTTAGTGAAACTTCCACTTGATGTCTAAGTTCCTCTCGATGTCCACTAGAGGTTCCACTAGAAGTTCATGTGATATATATTTTTGTTTCATTGTGGAACTTCCCGTGGTTTTGGCCCGGGTTTTTGTAGTGAAAATTCTAATTGATGTCAAAGTTTATCTCCATGTCCACTGGAAGTTCCAGTAGATGTTCTTGTGCTATATAGTTTTTCCCTAGTTTTTGAAGTGAAACTTCTACTTGATGTCCAAGTTACTCTCAGAAGTCCACTAGATGTTCCACAAGCAGTTCCACTCGAACTTCCACTGAAACATCTACTAGAAGTTCCACTCAGACTTCCACTCGAACTTCCACCAAAAGTTCCACTGGAAGTTCCTGTGATATATAGTTCAGTTTCATTGTGGCACTTTCAGTGGTTGTTTCCTGGATTTTTTCGGTGAAACATCCACTTTATGTCCAAGTTCGTCTTTATGTCCATAGGAAGTTCCATTGGAATTTCCCATGCTATATAGTTTTTTTGCATTACGGTACTTACAGTGGTTTTTTTCCTGGTTTTTGTGGTGAAACTTTCACTTGATGTCCATGTTCCTCTCAGATTTCCACTGGAAGTTCCACTCAAACATCCACTAAAACTTCCACTGGAAGTTCCACTCGGACTTCCACTTGAACTACAATTGGAATTTCCACTGGAAGTTCCCGTGATATATAGTTTTGTTTCATTTTAGCATTTTTAGTGGTTTTTTCCCGGGTTTTGGCAGTGAAACTTACACTTGATGTCCAACTTCCTCTCTATGTCCATCGGAAGTTCATCTCGAACTTCCACTGGAACTTGCACTCAACCTTCCACTGGAAAATATTTTCTATAGAATTTTTTATTTAAAATTTTAGAAAAATAATTATATTATATAAATATATATATATTTAATAATTTTTATTTAGTTACATTTATATTTTATATATATTTGTAACTTCCAGTGGATCTTCCACTGGGACTTCCACCTGAAGTTCCACAGGAAGTTCCACCTGAAGTTCCACTAGAAGTTCCATAAGAAGTTCCACTAGAAGTTCCGCTAGAAGTTTCACTAGAAGTTCCATTAGAAGTTCCATGGGAAGTTCCATTGGAAAATATATCTTATAATGTTTTTATTTATAATTTCAGAAAAATAATATTTCATTATATATATATGTAATAATTTTTATTTAGTTATAGTTCTGTTCATATAGTTTATACATTTTCAAATGGATTAAATCCTATTATAAAGTTTATGAACTTTTCTTGAACTATTGTTTTTTGTTTCAGGGTGTTGCAATGTTGTTGATGGTGATGTGAATGTTGTAGCAGCTTCTACTAAACCAGTTGTAGGGATGACGTTCAAGTCAATTCATGAAGCACGATGTTTTTTTGTCACATATGGGGGAGTAAATGGCTTCAGTGTACAACGAAAGTAATCTAATAAAAGGATAAAAGATAAATCAATTATCACATCAGGCCTTTATGCATATAGAAATGAAGGTCATAGGAAGATTGAAAAACGTGATAGCAAGGAGAAATTTCCACGGTTTGAGACAGGTACATGTTGCCTTGCTAGAATGGGGGTTAATTTATTATCTTATGGCCAATATGCATGTAATATATTTGTTGAAGAGAATAATCATCCCTTGCATAGTTCTAAATCAATTCATATTATGAGGTCCCAAAGAAAAATAATTGAATCACCAGCAGCTGAGTTAGATGTGAATGCTTCGGCGGGTATTAAACCAAATGATTCTTTCTCATTGGAGATAACTATTTCAGGGGGCAATATGTTATTGGGTACACACATGTTGATCATTTGAATTTTTTAAGGTCTAAACATGAAATAGATTTTCTTCATGGTGATGCATGTTGCATGTTAGAATACCTAGAGAGATAAAGTCAAAACAATCCATCATTTGATTATACTAAGTAGTTTGATAGGAATGGTAAAATTAGTAATATTTTCTTGGATGATCCAAAAATGAGAACATATTATGAGTTTTTTGAGATTTTATTGTGTTTGACACCAATTTTAGCACTAATAATGTGTAAAATCCATTAGGTGTTTTTGTGGGATTCAATAATCAACGTGAGATTGTTATTTTTGGGGAATTGTTGTTATATGATGAAACAAAGACTTTGTTTTATTGGTTGTTTCAAAAAAAAATATAGGTGAATCACATGAAGAGTCCTCAAAATATATTTACTGATCAGGATGTGGTAATGGTAAAATGCATTTCTATAGTTTTAGTGGGAACTTGACATTTCCTTGGTTCGTGGAATTTGAGGAAAATGGAATTAAGTATTTAGGTAATTGTATGAAAGATGGATCTAGTTTTATAACTAGATTTATGAAGTGTATGTTCGAATACCATGATGAAAATGAATTTGATAAGGAGTGGTCTTCCCTTAGAGAAGAACATGGGGATGGGAAATCGCAGTGGCTAGATGATGTTTTTGTATTACGAGAAAAGTGGGCGCATTTCTTTTTGAAAGATGCTTTAACATTGGGTATTTGTAGAACTAAATTAAGTGAATGTTTTAATGGATTTCTTAAAGATTGTGTTCGTCTAAAGTTAAGAGTTGTTTATTTATTTAAGTAGATTGAGTGATTGTTGGAAAAAAATCAGTATCATGAAACAAAGGCAGAATTTGAGATGCAGGAGAAGTTGCCTCGTAATCTTTACCCCTACCGTGCATTGATGTTACAGGTTTCTACTAAATATAAACCGAAATTATTTGATTTATTTCAGCATGAATATCAATTGATTGGTGATTGTCTTTTGATATCTTGTTTTGAAATTAGAGTTCAACTCAGTTGTGTTATTGGAATGGTTTGTTGTGAAGATCAATTATGTGTATCATATGAAGCATCAGATGAAGTTTTTGAATGTTCTTGTCGAAAGTTTGAGTCTTTTGGGTATCTTTGTTGTCATGTTTTAAAATTGTTTGATCATCTTGACGTGAGAGAAACACCGAAAAAAAAAATATTTTGGGGAGATGGACCTGATTGGATAGAAATATTGTTATGTTCAAATTAATTTCTATTGAGTTGATGATAGAAAATTAGTTGTAGAAAAACGTAACAAATATTTTTCATGAATGGGAATGAAGTTTATTACCATAGGTTGTGGGACAGATGTGGGTTATGACATCGCCTTCACAAATTTTAGTAATTTTAGAAAATAGTTTTCTATCATAAATACATCAGCAGATAAATTTAATGGTTGTGCTAGTTCAAAAAACGTTTTAGGAAAATCTTATTTTAAAAAGAAACCAAACAGGAAAGGGGGAGATAGATTGAAAATCTTTTTAGACAATGGCTGCCGAAAGGGAAAACAATTGAATAAAAAATTATGCCTACTTCTATGATGACTGTATGATTTCATTTTACAATTCATTTCATTTATAAGAGTAGTTTTTAATTTTTAATATTTTATCTGATATCATTATTCTTTGCACACAGGGAGTTAAAGAGCAAGAAATATCCGATTTTTTTGTTCGAGCTAGAAAAAAACATTCACACATAATTTTTTTATGAGAATTATTTCTTATAACTGTTTGTAATTATGTACTTTTTCTATTGCAGGAAGACTTTTCCACCAATTTGGAACTTCATATTTGGAATTAGATTGTTGGGATAGCATTGGAAGAGTCCAAGAAGTGTAGACAACAATGGATGAGAGTATTTTTATAAATTGTAATGACTGAATTGAAAAATGTATAGCATGTATATAGTTTTGGATGTAATGGATTAACAGGGGGATTGGGATACTTCACGAAATTGTAAATGTGTTGTATGAATGTGTTCTATATGGAACTATAAATATATTATAAGTCCAGGTTGTACAATTCTGTATGCATTTGTATTGTGAGGATGTGGTAGTATTTGATAGTCCACTTTTGTTTGTAATGGATTGGGATTGGGATACTTCATGAAATTGTAAATGTGTTGTATACATGTGTTCTATATGGAACTATAAAGATGTGATAAATCATGGTTCTACAATAATGTATGAATTTTTTCTGTGAGAATGTGGTAGTATTTGACAGTCCACATTTAGTTGTAATGGATTGGTATTGGGATACTTCAATAACTTGTAAACATGTTTTATTCATTTTTTGTGTATTGAACTGTGAAGATGGGATAAATCCATGTTCTAGATTTCTATATGCATTTTTTCTTTGAATATGGGATAAATCCAGGTTCTTAAATGTTGATGAATAAATCCAGAAGACTGAGTATGAGTTATTGTATATTTGGGAAAAGTCTTTCCATATGGAGACTCTCCATCTTCTGATGAAATCTAGATGTTGGCCAAACTTAACACTCTTACAAACAGTAATGATAATATCCTTAAAGTGTGAATCATCCACTTACTAGTAGAAATTAGGATCATTAAATCTAACAAAAAACCAAATAAAATCCCTCAAAAGAAAATGGTTCCCCTTATAAGGACATAATATTCCCAGTGCAGTGAAAATGATAATAGAACTATTCATCCATTATCCCCGACTATTTTACTTTTTCTTCATTCTATCCATATTGTTTTCACAAGACAGTTGCTGCTTCTATATGATGTTTCATTCCAACCATATTCAGGGTCTATAAGAAAATAGTGCACTATATTTAGGAACAGTTCATCAACTTATTGTTGTGGTAGGGTCTTGTTATACCCTTAATCTGTTTCCAGCTTCTCAATTAGATAAAAAACAATTACCCCTAGTATAATGTTTGATCCCCCTATTGGGGACTATCTTCCACTATAAATGAAAGCACTACGGTAGTTATCTCTATATATTCGGGTTTCCATTGTCTGATGACTTGTTCAATAAATATTTTCTACAAGTGTTGTATAAATTTTATTTAGTAAGTTGGTGTATATGAAAATGAATTAGATGTCAAAGAGGGTGGAATTTACTATTTTTAAAGCATCTTGCTGGTAAAGATCAATTGCAACATGACCCATGCGAGGATGCATGGAGTTATAGTAGCTGAAATGTTTTTTTCAATATCGAGCACATGCAATGTCCAATGATGATTGTCTGTGTTAATGGGGATAAAGACTGTTCCATTCAACTTCATTGCTTCTTTTATTGGATTCTCTACCAAACACTCTTTTGAATTGTTTTTATTCCCGGAGATAATGATCTCTAAAAATGATTATACTGAGAAAAAATATTAATTAATATATTTAAAACATCAAGAACATTGATAATATTAGACTTACCAATGAAACAATTGTAATCATTGTTGATTTATTATTGAAAATCCCAGTCGTCTTCCCTATTTGACACATGTTTATGATAAGTTAAGTATAGGAATCTATAACTAGATATCAATATAAAAGCAATGGAGTATGTGAGACTAATTGAATATCACTTTACAGTAAGATTGTTTAAATTAGGCTCACCCGAAAACTTGTCATTCTTCTCGTGAAAAGTTGGATAATGTCATCTATTCCAACTGAATACAAGTCGTTCTCAGCTTACCACACATATTGACTGCATTATAATCACCAAAATGTATAAGAAAACAAATAATGTTCCGGGGAATTGAATTGAAATCCTTGAAATGAATGGTAGACATACCATCCTAGTTCCATCTGGAAAATCTTTTGCAACTGCTCATAGTCTTTTTTCTGCAGCTGTGTACTCTACCTGATCAATTTAGGAATTCCCGACAGACTTATAAAAACATTTTTTGGTTCTGTTTTCATTGAAACACTGCCTACCTCAATTGGTTTTTCCAACTGACTTGGTTTTTCTACTATTTTTTTGTCCTTCTGTTGTTTTTCATCTTGTGTATTGGGTTTGATACTGAAAATAGGAATCCAATTTCTTATGCTTTCTAGCTCTGGACATAACATTTCTAATCATTGATATCGTTTGGTGACTCTTGGTTTTTGTCTGTCCAGTTTGGCTTCTTTGATGTACAGGTGTGGTTTGTTCAGCATCTTCTTGCACTTGATCTTCAGGCTCCTCAATCCCAATTTCCTTGGCTCCAAGTTTCTAGTTTTCCTTCGGATGTTCTGCTTCAGGGGGAGATGCAGGTTTTTTAGTAGGATCTTATTGCATTTCAGCTTCAATCGTACCCTCTTTTTTGGTTTCCTCCTTGATTGAATGAATCTTTTTAGCACTACCTCCTCTTATTATTTTATCTATTCTAGCATTCTCACTTACTAACTGATTCAGTATTTTAATTTTTTCGGTCTTTTTTTTAACAATTTCTTCCATTTTATGCAGTTTTTTTCAGGGCCGGATTTTCTTTTTCAAGAAATTTTTTTTATGTCGTCCTCTGGTTTCCCTTTTCTGTTTTCTAATATAAGCTTCCATAACCATTTATTTCTCATTAATTTCTACTTTTATTCTATCCTTCTCTAAATTATCCTTTTTTTCCATCCCACAGAGGATTCCATAACCATTGCGGGCTCTTCAATTTTTGCAGTTGGTACTTGATGAATCTTTAGTTTCTTTAAAGCAGCATCAAAATTAGAGATGCTTCACTTTGTGAAAGGTGGATTGGCTGCTTGTTCATCCCCTTTCACTAGTCCACTTTCTTCAAAATATTAATACTACAATAATAAGAATCATATAAAGAGTATATTATACATTGAATTGAAAATAAATATTAATCCTTACCAATAAAGCGATAATTTCCCATGTAATCCTTACATGGAGCGTGTGAAATTCTTTAATTGATCTCATCAGTTGTTGGTGTATTGCACGATACCTCTTTAGTGTTCCCATGTCTCTTGAATTATTTAAAAAATTGATAAAAACCCAAACTAGGTAAGAACCTGTAGTAAGAAAAAAATAGTTGCACATGTGTATAAACATATAAGTGTTGCTGTGTAAAGATGATCAGGTTATTAATTTCCCTTCATTTCTTCCAAAAGGGCTTATTTCCTTTTGTGTCAACAACTTGACACCAGTTTGAAATCTCCTTAAATATAATGATTCCTTCATTGGTTTGAACGAGTAGGAGTCGTCCATTTCTATTTGACCCTCGGTTATTGCAAAGATCCTTTGGATATCAGCTTCAGAGAAATTTCTTTCCTATCCACCAAATTGGAAAGCAGTTATTGAAGGATTCTAGTTATCCAATACATACATAACAGAAATATCATATTTTTTCAATATTATGTTATCATTGTATTGGATATGAATGCTTCTAACATATTCCAAAATGGAGTCGTTTGTAAAGCATTTCTATGACCATCTTTAAGTTGATCTTTTATATCTTGTAAAATTATTTGTAAGAAAGTGAATTTTGACTTAAAATGCACACCTGAAAATAGAAATTAAGGAATTATTGGGGTCATCCATAAAATTACAATATAGAAGTTAGGAAAAGTCTAAGTTCTATTGGGACTTCAGTGGAATTTCCACTTTAACATCAAGTGGGTGTTCCACTGGAAGTTCCCCTAGTCCCACTGGAATTCCAACAGAGAGTGCCATTGGATGTCCCACAGGGAGTGCCACTAGAAGTCCCACTGGACATCTCACTTGAAGTCCCATAGGGAGTGCCACTAGATTTCCCACAGGAAGTCCCACTTGAACTACTACAGGAAGTCCCACTTGAAGTCCCACTGGAACTGACACTTGAACATCCAGTGGAAGTTCCAGTGGATGTTCTTGTGGCACTTCCTATGAAAAATTAAAATAAACACTCATTGAAATTGTGACACATATTTATTGTAAAAATGATTGAATTTATTATTTGAAAATTCCACTGTAAGTCCCACTAGGAGGGCCACTAGAAGTTCCACTTGAAGTATCACCGAAAGCCCCATTTGAAGTCCCAAAGCCACTGAAACTTCCACTAGTCCCACAAGAAGTGCCACTCGAAGTACCACTAGAACTTCCACTGGAACTTCCACATGAAGTTCCAATGGAAGTTCATGTGTCACTTCCAGTGGAAAATTAAAAGAAATACTCATTGAAAGTGTGACACATATTTATTGTAAAAATGATTGAATTTATTATTTGAAAAGTCCATTGTAAGTCCCATTGGGAGGTCCACTGAAAGTCCCACTCGAAGTATCCCTAGAACTTCCAGTGGAAGTCCCACTGGCACTTCTTGTGGAACTTCAAGTAGCACTTCGAGTGGAACTTACACTGGATGTTTTAAAAGATCTTCTAGTGGAAAATGAAAATAAATAGTCACATATAGTAACATATTTATTGTAAAAATGAATGTATTTATCATTTGAAAATTCTAGTGGGAGTTTCAGAGGGAGATGCACTGGGAGTTCCACACTACCACTGAAAATGTATATTTATAAAACTGATTGAAATTAGAATTTGAAAAATTATAAGAATTTTCATATTAAATTATTTTCCAAAACCCCAATGGAAGTTCCAGTGGCTGTTCCACCATGACTTCCAATGGGATTTCCACCATGATTTCCAGTGGGAGTTCCATTGGGAGTTCCACTGGGAGTTCCACTAGGAGTTCCATTCGAAGTGCAACTAGAACTTCCACACTACAAAATGATTTCAAGTGGAACCTGAAGTGAAAATTTCGTGAATGTTAAAGTGGAACCTGCCAAAACCTCTAGGGGATATTGCATTGGAACCTCAGATGAGGAATGATACACCAGAAAAAAATAGAATTCTAAATTAATTGTTAGACATAGAACATTTACGGAAAACATATCAGAACACAAAAGTTCTAAATAATAAATCATAACAATAGAAATGAAATATAGATACATATTTCAGAAAATATAATTATGTTACACCACCTCTGTAAGACATTGTTATTGTTTTGAACAAAACTTTCTATCAGAATGTGAGACGAAACCACACCAGAGTCATGCAGTTGTCCTAGAAAAACCCACGCCTTTATGTTGGTCGAAACTTGCGGACAACGCTATAATGCCTTTCGGTCATCATAATCATCGCCAATATTGCCTTCGGATGACCAGTTTTTGTTCTCATAGTAGCTCGATTCATTGTGGCTAACAAACTTCCAGATTTCGAGGCAGGGGCTTAGGGTTTCCTCATCGTCATCGTAGCCAAGGAGCAGTCGACCCGTCTGAAAAAACGCAAGGGCAAATCTGTCTGCACATTCTAATCAAATGAATCTCTGTGAACGATAATCCGACGGCTCAAAATAAAAATGGAAACGTGTTCTGATCTGAAGTCTGTACTGTATATTCTAGTTAGAAACCTAAACGGAGACGATTCTGATCCAAAACAAGGGGTTGGGACCTTGGGATGTGGGGCAGTGACTAGCATTACAAGCTAGCGGTAGGCTGGTGATCGGGATGTGGGGTGGCTCGTGGATCATTTATGGTCTCTAGGCTGTTCTTTTTTGGGAATTTGGACCTTGATGGAGATTTTCTTCAGGACAAACAATATTTATGGGCCCTAAAGGCCATCAGGAATTGGGCTTTATGGGCCATTGTTTCGAGTTGGTTCTGTAGATAGTAATTCAAGGGTCATGGGACATTTGTTTTGTGAATGAGGGTATTACCTTCATGATTTTCCTTTCATGTGGCACTATTTTGTGGTGTTCTATTTTGTTGGTTCTCTCTATACCACACATCTTGAGTCACTATATTTTCTTCTATCTTTTGTTTTACCTAATAAAATTTTAGGACCGAGCATGCTCGGATCCTGATCCTTCTAGGGTATATTAAATATATTATGTTAATAAATATAATTCTAAAATGAATATATAAAATTGGGTAAATTTTAGAAATATTATATCCAGATGACATGAATTATTGGTTGAATCCCATTGTTCCAAACTTTATTGAAAATAAAAGAGCAATGTACGAGGGGAGGCGACAAATTAGAGTCACGAAATGAATATAAGTGACAAGACACTGCTGAAAAACAAATCAGACCACAACCCAAGTGACTGGAGTTTCTTTATTTGTGGGAACGACCACCACCTATTCCTCATGGATAATGGCCCCTCCTCCAGGTTTTAGGATATTGACATGGCACATCATCCGCTTGAGTATTAGTGTTGAAATTTGATAGGGAAATATTATGTGTGTGTGTCTTATATAAAAATTTATTAATTATGTATATGTATATGTTAAATTAATGTAACAAAAATTTTATATATGCTAAATTGAAGAAGAAAATGACATTTAATTAAATATCCATTACTCAAAATAATTAGTCAATGTTTTCAATTAATATGAATATTTACTTATAAAATATTGTTCACTAAATACATGAATTATTTAACATAAATTTACATATTTTCTGTTATATAAATCATATTTAAATAAATATTATATAGATCGATATATATATATATATGTATATATGTGTATATATATACACATGTATGTATATATATCTATATTAAAAACATTAAAAATATTAATGAATAATTATGTATAGAAAACATTAAAAATTAATACATTTCAAAAAACACATTTATTAATGAAAAAGTAATATTAAATGAATGCATGTTAAAATTGAGTGAAATTTAATTAAAAATGAGTAGATTGAAAAAATATTAAATAAATGAATAAGAGATTAATTATATATTTTTTTTGAAAATATAAATGAATATATGCTTATATGTGAATGAATATATATTAATTATGTAAATTAGAATTGTATTAAAAACAATAAATTTTAGTGTTATAATATAATTAAATATTAAAAATGAATAAAAATTAAAAAAAATATTAATAAATTATAATTAAAAATGAAAAAATTACAAAAATATTAAAAAATTTACTAATGAAATAATTATTACCAAAAAAATAAATTTAATATATATATATATATATTAATTATAAATATTAATAAATAGAATATTTAATATAAATTTAAAAAATAAATAAAATGTAATAGTTAAAAAATATATTAAATATTAAATATTAATAAATAAAAATATTAATTGATAATATTAACAATTTATATTACTTATGTATGTTTGTCCATAAAATTGAATTAATTTCATATATAAATACATTAAAATTATTGTATTACATATTAGGTGTAACAACACATTTAATCAATTTTTTTAATTAATAATTAAATATTTATTATTTTACATATTTGTAAAATTTATAAAACAAATGACATTGATAAAACAAAATTTTATAATTAGTAAGTCATTTTTAATTTATTTTCCATATTTTTTATTAAATTAATAAAACTTTTTAACTAAATTAATACATATTTAGTATTATATAAATCATATTTAAAATATATATGTATATACACATATAATTTTTATTTAATATATAACATTTTTACCTAAATAACTTACATATCAATCTACACAAGAGGGATCAGTTCTCCCAATTATGATCGTAGTTCTCTTCTTGTCCATGCTAGGAATGTTCGGGGCAGAGTGTACTCAGCCCTAAAAACTATTGTGCAAAATTAAAATGCAGAAATAACATCAATAAAATGTGTTGAACCAAAAGTACCACCAAATCAGAGAAATTGAAAAAGATCACCAAAAAAATAGAACATCATGGTCTTAATACCCACAAAATATGCACATAGGCCAAAATTTAGATCCAATCTAGAAAGACATGTAAAACACCCACGCTACATCACCCAAGACAGAAAGAATAAAGCTTGTAAATTGCTAAAGACACTCCACTTAGTCCGAGACACTATGATTATAGGCTATAATCTAGCTACAAAAGTCGTCAAGCACTGAATCCTGATCCATACCAAAGAGAAATGTCACGCATATTGTGGCACTCAATGAAGTCAACAACCGAAAAAATCGAGGCCACCATCCCTGCATCCCAATTAACGGATAATATCATCACCAAAAGACAATGATGTTACCATCCCACACCAAAGCTCTTACTAGAACCCAATGTACCACCTGTATCCATCATCAATTTTTCATCACCACAAACCCCGCCATTTCTATCAACACCATAATGCCTCAACATTGAAACCACCATTGGGATCCCAAACTCATCAGTGTGTGCCCCACATAATAGGAAACCATTGCATCCCAAATTATTCTAACTAATTCCCTCCATAACCTGAGGTTGACCTCAACTTTCATCTCACATCATCTCCAGTTGAAAGCCAAGGACATCGCTGAAACCCTTCATGCTATCTTGTTCGCAACGTCAACCCTTCTTGTAGGATAACCCCCCATATAGTGATCTGTCATGCGTTCAAAACAACCATATAATTTTGGGGCAGTGGAGCATCATGGTGATGAAAACGAACACAAAAAAAGAAGAAAAATAGAGAAAATGTAATAATTTATGTGGTTCTACAATGATGCATATATCCAGAGGAGAAGAGGAGTGCCAATTTATTATTTCCTATCCAGATCAAAGCTTTGGAGGATCACAAAAATACACATGTTATAAATTTCATGAGATTAGAACCCATTTTATGGAGGAAGGAAAAATTCTTCATCAATGGTTTTTTTTGTAGATCATCTACCCTTGAGAAGAACTCCACCAACGCCTGCTGCAAGTACATGGTCATATTCCCACCATGAAAAAAGGAGATACATGGGTTGTTTTCATCCAGGGAAATAAATCATGTCGACAACTTTGTTTTCCTTTCTATTGATTTCTCCTGCAAATGAGAGTGGCCCCCAAAAATCTCCCCCTCATGACCAATTTGGGAAAGAAGCTAGACCTTCAGTCTCCATGTAGACTTTCAACTTCTCTTTCGGTAGAACCTTCATCATCATGTCTTCCCCCATTGTCATTGGTTTGGATTTTCTTAACTTTCAACAGTATTTCTTCCAAAACATTTCGAATCCAGTGATATTGTACATCGATGTGTTTAGACCTAGAATTAAATTTCAGGTTCTTAATGAGATAAATATAACTCTGACCATCATAGTGTAGAATATAATTATCCTAACTCTATCCCAACTCCTTTAAAAACTTCTTTATCCACAACATCTTCTTGCATCCCTCAGTGATCATTATATATTCTGCTTTTTTGGTGGATAAGGAAACACACATCTGAAGTCTTTATTTCCCTGAGATTTCACCCCTTAAAAATGAAATCATGTAACCTGATATGGATTTCATCATCTCTATATCTACATCCATATATCCATCTGTTTATCCTTATAAAACAGGTTTTTCACTTACAAAACATAAACACTTACTAGATGTACCTCGGAGATACCTCAATATCCACTTGACCTCTATCCAATGCCCCTTTCCTAAATCTGATAAGAACATGCTCACAATTCCAACAACATGAGAAATATCTGGTCTAGTGCACGCCATGGCATACATAAGACCGCCAACTACTGAATGATAAGGAAATGTTTCAATATTTTCTTTCTCCTACTCAATTGATGGACTCTGACCTATTGTGAGTCTTAAATGACTCAGAAGTGGAGTTCTAACTGGTTTCTCCTTGCTCATATTGAATCTTTCAAGAACCTTCCCAATGTATCACTCCTTATATAGCCAAATCTTGTGATTTCTCCTATTATGAGTAATCGTCATACAAAGAATATAAGTATCATCACCCAAGTCCTTCATTTAAAAAGGCATCTCCAACTCCTTAAACCTTTCAATATTGGTGATATCTCTACCAATAATTAGAATATCATTAACATATAGAAATATGATAATGAAATCACCATCAGAAAACTACATGATGAAAACATAGTGATGAGCAGTCATCCTCATGTACTCATTTTTCACCATGAATGAGTCAAATTTCCTGTACCATTTCTTAGGTGACTGTTTCAGACCATATAAACATTTCTTAAGCTTACATACCAGGTTTTATTTACCTTTTACCTGAAATCCCTCGGGCTTCTCCATGTATATCTTCTCATCAAGATCACTATGTAGTAACACTGTCTCCACATCTAGTTGTTGAACTCTAGGTCCAGACTAGCCTCCAATCCAAGAAAAACTCTGATAGAAGACATTTTAACCATATGAGAAAAAATTTAATCAAATTTAATACCTTTCTTATGGATAAATCCATTCACAACCATTCAATATCTGTAGTGTGGTTGTGAGATTCCATCTTCTCCTTTAATTCTATACACCTATATGTTCTTGAGTGCCTTCTTTCCATGTGGTAACTCTACCAAATCAAATGTGTAGTTCTTGTGAAAGGATCTTACCTCTTATTGCATGTCCTTCTGACATTACATCTTCTTATCACTCCAAATTGCATCATCATAAATGTTTGGATCTCCCCTGTCAGTGAGCATCACATTCTCATGTGGTGAGTATCTATGACTCGGTTTTCATTCTCTGGTGGATCTCCTCAACTACACTTCAGGGGAAATATATTTTTCAATATCATATAATAATGAAATATCAGTAGATGGAGACATATTACCTGGTAGTGATGTATCATCAGTTTCCCATATCTTTCTAACTCTAGCTGGTACTGATAGTGTCGAGACTGGTTCTAGACTGACTAGAATTTCTTCAGAATGAAACTTCTCTTCACTTTCTGGATTCTCAAAATCATCAATTGTCTGGTCCTCAAGAAACACCACAACTCTTCTTCTGATGATCCTCCTGCTGATAGGATCCTAAAGTTGGTATAAAAACTCATCATGATCATATCACAAAAAGATACACTACTTACCTTTTCCATCCAGCTTTCCTCATTCATTATTAGGTATGTGTAAAAATTCCCTATAACCAAATACTCTTAAGTGTTTGTATAAAACATCTTTACCTGTCCAGAAACATTATGTAACATCATAGTTTAGTGGAATTGATGGATAATGGTTGATAAGATCAACCTAGGTCATTATTTCGCCCCTAAAAGGTGTTTGGAAGCTTTTCATTTGAGATCATACATCTTACTCTATTGGAAATTGTTCTATTAAATTCTCTTAGCAATACTGTTATGCTGACTCATCTTTCGTACTGATTTTTACATCCTAATTCTGAAACTTTTGTAGTACTCCTCTAACAGACCACAGTACTCTCCTCCATTGTCTTCTCACACACACTTTAACTGTCTTCTTGTTTCTCTTTCCACATTTACATGAAACTACTGAAAACATCTTGAACATGATCTTTAGTTTTCAATTAAAAGGCTCAGACTTTTCTTGAATTATCATATATGAAGGTAAAAAAATAGCACCTTCTATTTTCTTATTTCTCATCATACAAACATCATTGTGAATCAAATCTAAAATTTTTTATTTTTTGGACGGTATATAACCCCGAAACAATACTCTGTTTTGTTTTCCCATGAGGCAATCAAAACAAGTATCTAGATGTGTACCATTTATTCCTATTAAGAGATCTTTCCTGGATAGAATTTTGAATCCTCTCTTACTCATGTGACCAAGCCACCTCTTCCAAAAATCTATAGGAACATCTTTTCTAGATGCATTTACTTATCATCTAAATGGTCTTGCATCTGTGAGATAAAGAGAAGTATATTTCTTTCCTTTAGAAATTACCAGGTTACCTTTGATAAGATTCAATTTTCCATCACTAAAGAAATTGAAATATCCCTCATCATCAAGCATTATATTGGATACCAGATTAAGGTGAATATCAAGAACTTACATCCTTCTACAATAACCTGCATCCAATATTAGTTTCTATAAAAATATTACCAATACCAATAATTTTGGATGTTCCACAATTTCTAATATTCACATGTATGAAACTCCATGAATGTTAATATGAGAAGAAATCTATTCTGGTGGTGACATGGTAGGAGGCTCCATAATCGATCACCCATGTTGAGTCTTGGCTTGCAAGACTGACCTGATTGTCTTTCTGAACAATAACAATATCTTCATTGAAAACTGCAACATCATTATTTTGGGTATTACCATCTTGATTCCTCTGATCTACTTTTAACTTCCTACACTGTTGAATAAAGTTTTTGGGCTCACCATAGTGGTGGCACTTCATGTCATATCTTGATCGATATTTCAATTACTTCATCCTTTTTAGACTCTATCCATGGGGTTATCTTCATATTATTCTTACTTAACATTTCTTATTACCTTTTCATTCAGTGACAAGAGCCTCTGATTCAAGTTAATGTACTTCATCTTTTCTTATGGAATATTCATTCATAATTATGTCTTTCACCATATCCATAGCGAGAGTTGCATTTAGAGTATAATTGAGGACCGACACGACTAATTTTCCCCACATCTTTGGTAAAGAACTCAACATCAACAGTTCTAGAAACTCATCATCAATAATTATTTTCATAGAATTTAGTTGATCAACAGTACCTTGGAACTAGCTCATGTTCTATGATACAATAGTCCAATATTTCTATTTCAATTTAACAAGATGACGTATCAGGTTTTCTTCATTCTACACGGTTTTCCCTTCAAACATATTTTCCAATTTTCTCCAAAGAACGGAGGTGTCATGTTCATTGGAAAATTTTTGGAAGATGATCTTGTCGATCTATTATCTGATTTGGGCAGCAAGCTTCCTATTGAGTACAACACACTCCACATACACTGGCATGGTACTTCCTGATGTCTTCTCATCGAGTTTACCACTAGTTAAAGTTTCCTCTACTTACGCTGCAATGAGATTAGTTGTCTCCACTATCAGTTTCCATAAATCATTAATATACAATAGATCCTCCATTTTCAGTTTCCAATGTGAATAATTAAAAGAAGTATGTTTAATCATATTACCAGTATTTTAATACATTTATAATGTTCGAATTTCAAAAATCTAATCATATAGATTTCCTCCAAATGGTCAAAATTGATGGAATCGACACCTGAATCACTACAAACAGACTCTGATTGGCCGAGTTGTAGCCAAAGAAATTTCACAACTCCAGATTCATTGTTGATGTGGCACTGACGTGGCCTACCATAATAGTGACCGGAAAGTCACCAGTGGCATGAACAATGTCGTATTCTCTGGAATGGGGTGTTGTAGCTCCCATGTTTTGACCAAACATTTACCAAGCCCCTCTCATTCATTTCAGATATTTTTTTTACGCTACTCTCTCCATTGGAACCTCTTTGACCTACTCTTCAAAGATTTAGACTCAATTATTTTTAGAAACATCAATTTTACAGTTTCCAGAATGTGTTGCTTCCACTTCACCATTTCATACCCAAACACTCGGATACCACTTTGTTGGGGTAGCAGAGCATCGTGGTAATGAAAAAAAACACAAAATGAGAAGATAAATGGAGAACATGCCTGAATTTATATGGTTTGGAAATGATGCATACATCCATGGGAGAAGAGGGGTGCTGGTTTATTATTTCCTCTTTGGATCAAAGCTTCGAAGAATAAAAAAAATACATGTTACAAAATTCAAGAGATTTGAACCCATTTTATAGAGGAAGGAAAAATACTTCATTAATGGTTTCTTGGGTAGATAATCTAACCTTGATAAGACCTCCACTGCTTCTTGCTGCAAGTCCTCAGTTGGCTGACCACCATGGAGAAAGGAGACACCTAGGTTGTTTTCATCCAGGAAAAACAGTCTTTCCAAAAACTTTGGTTTCCATTCTAATGATTTCTCCCACAAATGGGAGTGGTACCCACAAATATTTTGTCCTTTATTAAATATCAAGATATAAAACTAAGAGATAAACTCTCCATCTCTCCCTTCTTATCCTTATTCAACCCAATCCTTCTAAAATATTTGGAGATACACACATCTAATGGATATAACTTTAGAGACAACAATTGATGATCTTGTGGATTTCTTTTATTTATTCTTATTTGAAACATCTCATGAAATGATGAGGGTATTTGGATATGTTTTGATGACCAAAAACCCCATCAGTAAAAAAAACCATCACCACGTTAGGTATATTAGATACTGGCCATGGATCATGTAGACTTTTTTTAGGAGACACACTCTATCACTACATCCAATAGCCTTAACTTACAAAACTGTTTTGGGTTGAAACTACCACTCTTTATATATAAGACTTCCATGAACAAACTCCAAAGGTCCTATGCCTCAGCCTATAATTACACAGAATTGAAAAATACACACATGAGAAGGTTTTTCAAAGGTTTTAGGATCTTAAGTTTTTTTAAAAGGTATCAGGTTGAGGATATTAAAAAAAGGTCTCAAGAAGCGTCAACCTTACTTGAATGTAAGTGTACACCCCAAGCACCTAATATATATATAGATAAATATTAATTAAAAATTCATCAATATTAATAAAATATCAATAAATATAAATTAAATTTTTATAAATATTAAATAATATTAATTAACATTAAATAAATATTCATAAATACATATAAAAATTAATAAATATATATTAAATATTAATTTAACTATAAAAAATAGTAATTATATATTAATAAATACTAATGAATATAAATAAGTGTAAATAAATATCAATAAATATACATTATTTGTAATAAAATAGTAATAAATATTAATTAAATATTCACAAATATTAATTAACAATTAATAAATATTCATAAATAATCATAAATTATAAAAATATTAATATATATTGGTGTTTATTAGAAAATATTAATAAATATTAAATAAATGTTAAATAAATATTCATAAATATTCATGAATATTCATAAATATTAATTAAATTCTAATAAATAATAATAATATTATTAATAATTAAACAACATTTCACAAAAGGTAATAAAATTTATTTAAATATTCATAAATACAAATAAATATTACATAAATATTTATTTTTATTTATTAATATTTAATTAATATATATATTATTAATAAAAGAGTGATTAACCCTCAGCTTGCTGAAAAAAATTATTAAAATTTATGAATATTTATTTAATAATTATTAATATTTAGTTGATATCTATTAATATTTATGATTATTTATAAATTCTTATTAATATTTGTTAAATGTTTAGGAATTTTTGTTATTTTTTTTCATTGAAAATTTTCAAAAAACACCCCTTTATTAAAAATTGGGAAATAGAGAGAACATAAGATGAGTCCATATAAGGAAATATTTCTCTCATACATGAAAATTCAAAGGCCATGTTTTTCTCTAATCCCATTACCAATTTTGTGTTCCTCATCCTGCAACAAATTCTAATCAACTCATCCATGCATATACCCGTATCCATGACCTTGGGGATTCCTTCCTCTTCTCTATGTTTTTTTGTAAGAGGCCTTCAATATATAAGCTCTCCAAATCTTCCCTCCTATAATTTGATTGAGACTCCACCTTCTCAAGTAATTTTTCTTCAGAATCATTAATTATGGGGATCTAAGCAATAGGATAACCTCCATTTTTTTTCTTATTTTTAGAGACCAACTCTTCAAACTAGTTATGTGTAGATACATTTTCTTCATCCAATTATTTTTCAGCGGCTAGAACATTGAGAGCCAAAGAACCCTCCTCCACATGTAAGCACCTAGCAACTATAAAATCAGAGTTTGTCAATGTGACCAGCCCATCATCCCATATCTTGTGAATTTTTCCTCTTACTCTTTCCAACCACTTAGTTACCCTTCCTTAAATTCCTAATAGGGTGCAGTATCCACTAAAAACTTAGGAAATTCAGATATGACCTGATTTTAATTAGTATTACATGATAGAGGGTCCACTTGAAGGGGAAACACAAGTGTAGCGAAAGCTTTATCACATGAAACAACATGACTTGACGACTATTCAGACTCACTAGTGTGCTTATATTTCTTAAACGGTACCATTTGGAAACCTTCATCATTAAGTAAGGGGCTAGTTGAGGGTTTATTCTTGATCACCAAAAGTAGAGTGCCGCAGACAACTGAAAAACTAGTTGAAGACTGCTTCACTGTCGATGGGGAGGCCACCACCTACTTAGATTTCCCTTTCCATTTGGAGGCATAGAAATCTCATTACAGAAATAATTCCTTATCCACGTCAATTATTATTTTATTTTTTATATCATTTAATTCATCATCAACAACATCAGCAGGAGATAGTCCTTGATCTTTCTCATCTGTACCGATATTAACCCAAGATCATTTGGACTAAGAAGTGGAAATAGTATTGTAACGACCAAAAAATTTATGAATTCCCTTTAATTTAATTTAATTCCTTATGGATACAAAAATAACATGCACCCATTTTTTTATTATTTCTAATTAGATTTAAATGACAGTTAATTATCCTTATCATTGATAACATAGTTGTTTAATAGTGATCACATGACTAGTATAAATACATGGTTTTAACAAATCCTTTTGAAACCGACAAAGGAATTGATGGACTCAACCAGTAGGATCATTCCATATGAATCCCATTTATCAGAGCTTCCAAGGGAGATAGAAATTCAAGTAATTTCTCAAGACCAAGACCAAGATGAGATCCAACAACTTAAGCATGAGAGAAACTATTTATAGGAGAAGTTCAAGCTCATCGAGATCACAACCCAAACCATGTTCACTAAACGACCCCAAGAAAACCCCACCATTGCACACCTTACTATTAGGGAATATGCTAGTGTAATAAAAGTATAAGTATCAAGACCCTATCATTATGATTATTTTTTATAGTATAGTGAATATACATTCATTCTATTATTGTTACTTTGCAAATTATTTTTAAATCACAAATACTATTTTTGGTTAATATTCAAATTCAATTAAGAAATTTATTTTGATGAATTAATGGATTATTGAATTAAATAAATTAAATATGATGAATAAATTACTTTTATTAAATATAAATTAATGAATAATTTTTATGAAGTCAAATGTAATTTTTTTTATATTTGAAATCTGTTTTTTTTTCAAAACCCGTCAATTTTAAATAAATGTTTGTTTTTATCTTAAAAGTGAAAATTCACATATTTAGAAAATAATTTTTATAAAATTAATACTATTTTTTGATCATGATGTCAAAATTAACAAATGGTGAATTTTTCATAATTTTCTGAGACAGTAGAATTTTAGGGTAAAAATTAAATACCGTATGAATATATAATGTGTTTTATGACATCATAATGACCCAATAGTGATGTAATAAAATAATATAAAAGGTATATTTGAAAAAATATATGTTTTAATTTAAAGTAATTTAATTTTAGGTTTATTTTATTTATTTTATAAAGCCTTAGTAACCCCCAAATACATATAAATATTTTAATATTTTAAAATCTTTTCCTTAAATGTGTGACTCACCTCTAAAAAAGAAAGGTAAATATTTTAGCATATTCATCCATTATCCTTGTAAAATAATATATAACACTTCCCTTTTTCTAGAAACTATGATATGTTTTTTGTTTTTTAATATTTTAGTGTGTAGTGTCCAAAACCAAAATAATAAATAATTCACCCAACTTTCCAACATAATCTCACCCAAGCACCCATTTCTCTTCACTAAAGCTCTTTTAAGCTCGACCAACCTCTGTATATTATTCCCTAGATTCCTCCCAAGTCTCCCAAATCTCCCAATAAGATTCTCCCAAGCTTTTTAGATCACACATCCATGTAAGGTATCTCCTTCTCTCCCTTTTTTCAAGCACTTCTTTTATGTCATGTATTTTAATTTCCATTTTCTTGATTTGTGATATTTTATTCCATAACTCCATAGTTTATATTTGATATATAAATGGTGGCATATTCCTTTCACTCCCATTAATTCCCCTATGATATTTTAATCCCACCCGTTACTATGCAGAAATTCTGTAAGGTATTTCTCTCTTCTCATTTCCATTCAAGCATTTCTATTATATTATTCATCAAAATTTTATTTAATTTGTTGGGATACAATTTTCCATGATACCTTTATTTTCCATTTAATGTATAAATTATGAGATAACCATTTTTCTTTTATCTACTCATTTTAATGAATTTCTATTTGATGTCGTTATGCTGCCGAAATTGCACCACGATTTTCCATGCCAAAATCATTGTGTAGTGAATACCATACCCATTTCTCTATCAAGGTTATTCGCCTTTATTAAAATGTATTTATTGATTAACTAATTTAATTTATGTATTCCAAATTCATTGTTTGTAGAATAAATTATGATTTTTAATGAATCCATGTTTTATGATCTTTGTGGCACACTTATACACGAAAATGAAATGATTATGAAGTGTGTGCCCTGATAGCACTCCAATGCATTGGGTAATGATTAGTATCCTGATACCCCATGTGCAATTAGGGATTAATCATGATAATTCACATGAAATGAGGTTTTACTTGTGATAATTCATGTTCAATGAGGGTTTACTCATGCTCATCCATGTGCAATGAGCCTTATCTCATGATAATATCATTTTTTATGTTGTTGTCAAATCTCCATGTTATGAATATCATGCTATATCATTCCATTATGTTCATGTTTATTTTTATCTCCATTTATATGACAATTGACTAACATGTATTGTCTTCCTCATGTTATTCCATGTTTATTTCCTTATTGGGCTTTATAACTCACCTTTTTCTTATGTATGTCCTCGGGTTGTCCCATGCATTTCTCTGTACGAAGGAATGTTGCGGTCATGTAAAATAAGTTTTCAATAAAGATGTGTGATTCATGTTTTAAGTTGTTATGTAATGTTACTAAGAGGAAAACACACTAGACTTCTCGATCTTCTAAGCTTTATTATGTGTAATTTTATGTAATAAATCATGTTTAAATGTATAATAAAGACCGGGGTTGTTATAGTTCGTATCTGAGGATAGGTTTAGTTATTTTTGGTATTAGTATTAGAAAAATATAGTGAAATCCTTAGGGATAAGACTAAGTATAAGAAAATAATCCCTAAATTTTTGTGATTATAGAGTATGTGGTTTATCAAACAAACACATACCTTTCTAGACATGAACAAGTAGATGTGTCTCTCGCACAGATGTATCTAGGGGTAAAACCTGAAAACACCACTTTGAGCTAGACTCGAATAGGAAATGGTGCACGACAATAGGCCTTACTGTACTCTTGCTTTGACACTCATGGGGATATTATTTGGTAAATTCATAATCATAGTATGAACTATTATTAAGGGAACAAAAAAAGGCCCATAATAGTTTAAGTTAGGAAGTAGATCCTAGGTAAATTAGATCAAAACCTTCAAATTTATAAGTTATGGGGATAAATGTAATTTATAAGTTATCCCTTTAATGTCATTGGATTCCACTTTATGTGTTTATTAGTTTAAAATACGTACCCCTAATCTTCCTTTTATTCTATAAAATGGTTGGTAATAGGATGAATCAGGTTAAAAACTAATGAAAAGGGTAATGTGATGCCAAAATCAATGATATTCCCTTTCAGATGGGATCTCAAGTAGAAAATATCATGATTTCACCAAAACAACTATAAAAATTATTATTAACAATTGTCACTTTTTTTAATTCCCAAGTAAATCAAAGGTATAGGAAGATAAAATCTCAAGAAAGTCCATCTGATAAAGGTGATCAGGGAAAGAGCTCCCAATTTCCTTCATGCAAAAATTATGGAAAGAGGAACCAAGGGAAATGCCACAAAGGGACTAAGATATGTTTTAATTGTGTAAATATAGGGCACAAAGTATCCAATTTCCACGAAAAAATCGATAATGTGATGGATGGAAACAAATTTCTATCTAAGTCATCTTACAAAGTTCTATTTCATAAATGCAAAAAAGTCATGCATTACCCAAGACAATGCTATATTGCCAGGTCTGAGATGCATGATGAGAATCAAAAATCTCCATGATCAAGGGAGAATGCAAATTATTATGCTAAGATTGATAATGATGAATGAATTACATGTAACCACTACACCGAATTAGTGTATGTGGTAATATATTTCAAACCATGCCCTATTAATATATCTTTTATGTTTTCTAAGAACATTTAGTCCCAACCTGAAATGATATTAAATCATTAGGGGAAAACTTCTATAAGTGTTGTATCAAATGTTAATGTTTTTGTTAATTTTATTCTGGAAAATATTATAAGTCTTTATTTTTTTTGGATTTGAGAAAAATGAAAAAAGTCATTTTCAATGCTTCAAGGTAGTTGAAAATTCGTGAGAAAAACTATCTACAGTTTAATGTTTTGATCTTTATGTTAAAAATATGGTAGAATTATCTATTTGGGGAGAAATATAAAATATATATGAATAAAAAAAGTCACAAATATATATTCACATAGAAAGAGATGAATAACACCAATGAAGATGGTTAGATCTCATCAAGGATTATGACTTCTCAATCCATTACCACCCTATAAAAGCAAAAAAGGTTCCATATGATTTAAGTAGAAAGGACCAAACAATTATATCATTGATTAGAATTGAAAAGGATCCAATCTTATTAGATTTTATGAAGATGGAAATGGGAATCATAAAGAAGGGAACATCATCAATCCTTTCACAAATGATTGCTCAATCATCTATTTTTTTAAAGATTAACGGATGATCAAAAAGATGATGTGGGAATTCAAAAGAAAGTAGAAACTATTAGAAAAGGTAAAAACTTGGAGTTAAATGTTAATGAATAAGGAATTTTTATATTTGGTTCAAGGCTATATATTCCATTAAATCCGGAGTTAAAGAAAGAAATTTTGGATGATTCACAAAGTTTGAATTTCTCTATTCACCCAGGAAACAAGAAGAAGTATTGAGATATCTAGGAGAACTATTGGTGGGATAACATGAGGAAATAGATTTATAAATATACATAAATGTTCATGGTATTTAAGAAATTGAATACTGGTAGGAATAATTCTAAGGTGATGATGTAACCATTACCCATACCAACATGAAAATGGTAAAACATCACCATTGGATTTGTCACCAGACTTCCAAAGAAATTAAAAGTAAACAAGCTATCTGGGTTGTTGTGGATTGTCTTAAAATTACTACACACTTAATTGAAATTTGATAGGATTTCTCATTGGATCAACTGGAATGGATATACATCAGAGAAGTGGTAAGGCTATATGGAGTACCACTATCCATTATGTATCATCGAGATTCAAGATTCACCTTTAAGTTCTAGAAGAGTCTCTAATACACTCTAAAAAATGAGTTGAACTTCATCATGGACAATAACCATCAAACCGATGTCCAATATAAGAGGACTATCCATACACATGATGACTTGTTGAGATATTTATCAATGGACTTCAAAGGTGGATGAGGCCAACATCTTCCCTTAGTATAGTTCTCTTACAACAACAGTTTCCACTCAAGCATCCAAATGGATTCTTACGAAGCCCTTTATGGGAAGAGAAGCAGAACACCAAAATTTTGGGATGATGTTGGGGAACAAAAACTTATAGGTTCAGAAATGGTTAATGAAATGGTGGAGAAGGTTAAGGCTATCCAGAAGCACATCAAAGCTTCCCAAAGTCGACAAAAGAGTTATGCTGACAATCGTCGATGAGACCTAGAGTTTGTTGACATGGTTTTTATCCACATATCTCCATGGAAGAGAGTTATAAGATTTCAGAAGAATGTAAATATTATTCCAAGGTACATCAATCCTTTTGACATCCTTGATCACATTATATTAGTGGCCTATTAACTAGAACTCCCATTGAACCTATCACACATACATGATGTATTCCATGTATCACTCTTAAGAAAGTACATGTCTGACCCATCACATGTACTCAATCCAAAGGTGGTAACATTTGAGAATGACCTCTCCTATGAGGAAAATCTAATGAAAATCATAGATATTAGAGAAATATTTCAACAAAATAAGATGATTCCCCTTATCAAGGTGTTTTGGTGAAACTAAAAGTTTGAAGCAGGAACATGGGAATTAGAGGATGTGATGAAGCAAAGTTACCCTCATTTGTTTTAATATATGAAAAGAAAATTTTGACGGTGAAATTTTTTAAGGGGGGGGAGCTTGTAACAACTTTAAAATTTATGAGTTACCTTTGTTTTAATGAAATATATTATGGATACAGAAAACACATGCACTCGTTTTATTTTATTATATCCAATTGGAATTAAAATACTTTTAAGTATCCTTACCATTAATAATATATCCATTGAAGAATGATCACATCACTAGTATAAATAAAGGGTTTTAAAAAATCCTTTTAGAATAGAACATGGAAGTGATTGCCTCGACCAGAAGGACCATACCCTGCGAATCCCATTTATTAGAGCTTCCAATGGAGATATAAGTTCTCGACATTTCCCTAGGCCAATCCCAAGACGAGATCCAACAACTTAAGCATGAGAGAAACTATTTAATGTAGAAGTTCAAGATCATTGAGATCACAACCCAAACCATGTTCACCAAAGGACCCCAAGAAATCCCCACCATCATACACCTTACTCTTATGACGTATGATGGTTCAATAAAGGGATATGTATCAAAACCCAATAATTTTTATTATTTTGTCTATAATAATGAATATACTTTCCTTCCATTATTGTTACTTTGCAAATGATTTTTAAAGAACAAATAGTATTTTTGGTTATTATTCAAATTCAATTAAGAAACCTATTTTGATGAATTAATGGATTTTTTAATTAAATAAATAAAATATTATTAATAAATTAATTTTTATGAAGTCAAATGTAATTTTTATTAGGGTTTGAAAACTGTTTGTATCAAAACCTGTCAATTTTAATTAAATGTTGGATTTTATTCTAAAAGTTAGAATTCACATATTTAGAAAAATATTTTGATAAAATTAATATTATTTTGGAATAAAGATGTCAAAATTATCCAATGATGTATTTTGGATAATTTTCTAAGAGAGTTGAATTACTAGGTAGAAATTAAATAATGTATAAATTTATAATGTGTTTTATGATATCATAATGACCCAATAGTGATGTAATAAATTAATATAAAAGGTATCTTTAGAAAAATATTTCTTTTACTTTAAAATAATTTAATTTTAGGTTTATTAGATTTATTTTATAAAGCATCAGTGAATCCTCCAAGACATATAAAATATTTTGAGATTTTAAAATCATTTCCTTAAACGTGTGACTCACCTCCAAATAAGAATGGAAAATATTTTAATATCTTTGGCCCTAAGCCTTATAAAATAATTTATAACACTACCCTTTTCTAGAAACTATTGAAAAACTATGGGATGGTATTTGGTTTTGAATATTTTAGTGTGTAGCGTCCAAAACCAAAATAATAATGAATTCTCTCACCTTTCCTATATAAACCCACCCAACCATCCATTTATATTCAATAAAGATCTTTTAATCTGGACCGACCTCTAAATATTACTCCCTAGAGTCCTTATAAGGCACCCCCAATCTCCCAAGAATCCTCTCCCAAGCCTTCGGGATCACAAATCTAATTAAGGGATCTCCATCTCTATTTTTTCTTCAAGCACCTCTTTTATTTCCTGACTTTTAATTTCTATTTACTTGATTTTAGATATGTAATTACATACATACTTAATGTTCATTTAATGTATACAGGATTTTATCTTCCTTTATCCTCCATTAAACCCCCCTATGACCTTTTAATCCCACCAATTACTATACCGAAATTCTATAAGGGATTTCTCTCTTCTCTTTTACATTCAAGTATTTCTTTTATATTATACATATAAATTCCATTTAATTTTTTGTGATATTATATTACATGATCCCCTTAATTTCCATTTCATGTATAAATTATGAGAGATCCCTTTCACTCTCATCAACCAATTTTTATGAATTTCTATTTGACATTGTTATGCTGCTAAAATTACACCATGATTTAAATGCCAAAATCATCATGTAGTGAATACCATACCCATTTTTCTATTAAGGGTATTCACCTTTATGTGCATGTACTTATTTATTGAGGAATTAAATGTATTTATTCCACATTCCTTATTCATGAAAAAAATTGTGATGTTTAATGAATCCATGTTGTATGATCTATTTGGAACACTTATATAAGAAAATGAAATGATTTTGAAGGGTGTGCCCTGAAATCACTCCATTGCATTGGGTAATGTTGAGTATCATGATAAACCATGTGAAATAAGGGATTACTCATGCAAATTAATGTGCAATGAGGGTTTACTCGTGATAATTCATGTGCAATGATGGTTTACTCATGATAATTAATGTGCAATGAGGTTTTCTCATGCTAATCCATGTGCAATGAGAATTGGCTCATGCTAATGTCATGTTGTATATTGTTTCCACATTTCTATGTTATGAATATCATGTTATATCCTGCCTTTATGTTCATATTTATTTTATGATCCATTGATATTCCTATGGACTAACATGTATTTTATTCCTCATGTTATTCCATGTTTATTCCCTTACTGGGTTTTATAGCTCAGCCATTTCTTATGTATGTGCTTAGGTTATCCCATGAATTGCTAAGTAATAAGGAATATTGATGTCATGTAAAATAATATTTCAATAAATATGTGTACTTCAAGTTTTAAGTTGTTATGTAATGTTCCTAAACTGCAAAGACACTAGACCTCTCGATTTTATGAGTTGTATTAAGTGTAGGTTTATGTAACAAATAATGTTGAAGTGTATAATAAATACTAGGGTTGTTATATCAATGATTTCAAATGTCACAAATCGAATTCATAGTACCATTAGTTGAATTGAAAAAAAAAACCAAAGAATAAGCCTTTTTATAAACAAATGAGTGTGTAAAATCACTGATGTCCACATTCCCATTGAAGAAACTAGTTGAATGAGATTGTACAGACTTGGAAAAATCAAAATTATATTAACTTTCAATACTATTTGGACCAATCTATAATGTATTTTTATCCTACAAATGAACCCCAAGTAGCCTCTCCAATAATGCATCATGTTTTTTCCCTCTAAAAGAACCCCCACTTTTCCCCTTCTCATTTCTAGTTCCACACAATAGAAGATCCTATTGGGATGTATTTCCAGGCCTGATTTCCATTGACATCCTCATAAAACCATGTTGAATAAATGATTCACCTAGAATATGAACATGTCTATGATGCATAACTTATCTTGGTTCCTAAAACCAAGCCTTCTTATTGTATGAAGTTTCCTCATGCCCATGAGTTGTGATAAATTCACAAACTAATTTTCTTTTATAGGCTGATATATCATTACCAATGAACCTGTATTACATACAAAATTGTGGAACTATCTCATATTCAATTTTGAATTATTATTTTTATATTTAGTGGAGAGGAAAACTGTATCAACTCGAGTGGATCCAAGATGCACCTCTACTAGGAATTGAGCATAATGCCCAAACTAAGCAAGTTTGGTCTCTTCGTCTAGATTTATTGATACTATAATTGGATGTTCAGTGTCTTATAGGTTCCTTGAGTTCCAAAATATAAAATTCAATCAAAAATAATTGACCCACAATTGTACAGAGGATTTAATAACCTCAATTGTGTTGAAATTTCTATCCCATTCACGTATGTGCATCACACTCGACTTGAGAGAGATCAAACCAAACACGCATGCCTTCATCTTCATATCTTTAGTGGGGAAGAGGAAATTAAAGAAACCATGAACCATCTAGACAAATATCAACATACTAAATTCCCATATCTATAACCGAGAATGACCAAATCTTCCACTTTCTATGGCCTAGAACCCTTCAAAAAACAATTCAACCAATTATATATTGCTTACCGATTTTCATATGTTCTGAAATCAATTCAATGTTTTCTTTGACTTGAGAAACATAGACTTTGTGACAAATCACACCAGTAACCGACTCCTAATAGAGAGAGAATAAACTTTCGCCAGCACCATCTAGAATCGTAGCCGCTGGAACAAATCTATTATGAATTGTCCGTGGACGTTCCAATTGAAGAGATGTATGAAAATATCAGTCAAAATTCCCATGATTAAAGAATCTTTCAACCATTTAAAGGCCTAAATAAATCAATAATAATAATCAACTATGGTCTCCATTGGGTTTTAGAGAAAGAAAATCTTGAGTATTCTTCATCATATCTCTGTTTATTAATTTTTAATTGATTTCTATAAATATTTATAAATTTTGAAAAATATTTATTCCTATTTAATAATATTTTTTAGTAATTTATTTATATTTTTGAATATTTAAATAATATATACTAATATTTATCAATATTTATTAACATTTATTTATGTTTATTAATATTTATTAATATTAACGAATATTTAATTGATATTTAGTAATATTTTATAATATTTATTTATTATTTATTAATATTTATTTAATTATTAATTATTATTTATTAATACTAAAAAGGTTCAGGAGACAGGAAATCCGACAACAATATAAATTTATTAAAAAAAGTAAAGACAATTGAGGAAAGAAAATGGACGGGGTCAAATAACAACATTCCCTCATCCACAAAAGGAAGACAACAAATCAAGAGCAGGTCCAAACTCATGATCAGAGTCCTCATCACCATCAGCAGTTTCCCACTCTGACTGTGACTTCTGTTGATTAAAAACACACAGAATATATAATTATTAGTAATTAATATTTATGATTCTATAATTGTTAGTTATTAACATTAATTTATATTTATTTGATGTTTATAACTATTTATTCAATATTTTTCAATGTCAGGTAATTTTTAATTAATATTTATAAATATTTATATATATTGAAAATTATTTCATTACCATTTATTAATATTTTTTAGTATTTTATTTTCATATAATAGTATTAAATTAATATTTATTTATATTTATTTATATTTATCAATATTTATTGGAATTTATTGATATTTAACTAATATTTATTAGTATTTATGGATGTTTAATTAAATTTTATTACTTTTTGTGAATATTTAATTAATATTTATTAATATTATTAATATTTATTAAACCTTAATTAATATTTATGTATATTTATGAATATTTATTTGACATTTATTTAATTTTTTTAAGGTTTGTTAATAAATACTAATATTAATTAATATTTACTAATATTTTTATTATTTATGAATTTTTATGAAAATTTATTAACATTCATTAATATTTTTGAATATTTAATTAAAATTTATTAAAATTTATTAATATTTAATTAATATTTTTAAATATTTATTTAATATGTAATATATATTTGTTTATATTTAGATGTATTTATGAATATTTATTTATTAATTATTAGTATTTTTTAATAATTATAAATATTTAACTAAAAGTTATTGATATTTTAATAATATTGGTGAATTTTTAATTAATATTTATTTATAAATAATTAGTTTTTATTAATATTTAATCAATTTTTGTTGATATTTATTTTAAAATTTAATTATATATATTTAGTAATATTTTCTGTTAGAAAATATGGACTCTTACATGAGAAATTTCACAGAGGAAGCATGAACCATGTTCACTCTTCTTAATGTGGATAGAAGTGTCCACAAGATTGATGATTCTTGAGACCCATTTTTTTAAATATCCCAACCCTATACCTTTTAAAAAAATATCCTAAAACCTGTTAAAAAATCACCGCACATGATAGAGGATCACAGTTTTATCTATGAAAAATTGGATATTTACAGTACATTATCCCTTATGCAGCCATGCACTTGAGGAATAAGAGATGCATATATTCACACACGAAACATATAATATGGTAATGTATATATGGAATTATGCATCTCTCTTTATACTTTGAGGAGATGCACATCTAGATCTCTACTCGCCTTGATGCACATGCCCAAATAATGAACCAGTTCTTCCATACCTTCATTGTGCTTCTCATACTCTACAATCCACTTATCCAATCTCCCCACATCCAATATATTGGGGGTTATTGGATAATTATCTCACATTTCCTTAGACATCGCCAACCTTCTAATGTCGCAATGGAGGCTTGGAGATTTCAATGGAGGCTGCTTGACATGTGTGGTTTTTGAGGATTATGAGGCACCTACAACAATGAAACTTTGGATTTTTAATTTCATTTTTTCCTTTGTTTGAATTTGTTGTGTAGTTGGGTCCCTGTAAATAGGGTTTATTGTAAGTGTTTTAAGAAAATCCAAATAGTCGAAATAAACATGTTTTTCTTGCTTCCATTTTTATTCCAACGATCACCTCTAGTGATTTGCATCTACTTTCACTTGCATTTTTATTTTCCACTATTAAATCCACATTTGGTGGTATTAAAGACAGGTTGAAGGTGAACCTGTGACATCTTCTACTGATATGTTTTAGTAGTGAAAGGAGGATGTAAATGTATATTTATAATTACTTTATATTCCAGTTTGATTTAGATTGATACAAATTTTCCTTCCAATGATTTTATTTATTTATTTCAATTCTAAAAAAGTTGGTTTCTACATTTTTGAATTTCTATGCCACTTTTTTCATTTTTCAAAAGTTGGATTCTCTCCCCATTTTGTGTTCTCTATATACCCCTCACCATCTATTTACAAAAAAAAACCTCTGACCTTTTTCTTCCTCAATTCTTACCTCTCCAAAAAAACATCCCAATCTTCTGCTCCACTTTCCATCTTCCACAATAAAAATAATTCTCCAATCATTTGTATCCTAGCAAATTTGGAAATATCCATTATTAAAAAAAAAGAAAAATATAGTATTTTGAAGCACCGAAAAAATAATCTATCCTCCCAGATATCTATATCTATCATTTTCCCATAAAAATTAATTTGAAACCATGTTGAATTCAATTGAAAAATCTTTAGTCTCAAAGCTGATGAAGAACTATTATGATAATTAGTGAATCCAAATTCGAGCGCTTCTTGGCACCCAAGTGAAGAGGATACAACTTCAATATCAACAAGGTGAGTTCAAATCCTTGCTTATGAAATCTTTTGAAACAGTTTCAAATTATCATACTCATGTAATGGTTGTGGTGAACCAACTATGAAGAAAATGAGAAAATATTTCTTACATGCAGGTATGTTAGAAAATATTCGATGCTTAGTTCCAAAATTTATTACATAGTAATTGCATTAGAAGATACTAAAGACATGAATATTATCTCTATTAATGAACTTGTGACCTATTTATAAGACCATTAACTGAAGGTGAACCACTATAGTTTAATGATTGTAGTGGAGATTTCCCTACAATAACATATGTTTCTCAACAACATTGAAAATGAGAAAGGGGGAAATCTTTAAGAACCTGAGGGAGAGGATTTTTTAGACAAGAATTTTATCTAAGAATAAGAGGATGTGGAGGAAGAATCCCAAATAAATGAGGTCATGGATATCAAAAATATACTCTATAAGAATGGGGACTAAAAATTACACATAGGATTCAATAATCACAAACTGAACAAAAGAAATGTTCAATGTTGTAATTTTCAAAAATATGGACATTATAGAAATGAATTTTGGAGTATGAAACCCATACATAATGACACCTAGGAGGAACATATCATTTAATAAGTATATATTTTGTTGAGTATCATGTGTTTATGGCACATACATCAACAAAAAAATTAAGGTCTGTGTTATATTTACTCTGGATCTAGAAACCACATGATAGGGAACAACCACTTTTTTATGTACCTATATGAGTGGGTTAGAGGAGATATTTAATTTGGAGATCTCTCAATAATATTTTTCTATTTAAGAGGGGATATTATAATCAAGAAAAAATATGAAATGTATGATTACATCTCCAACGTCTACTATGTACCTGACATAATGTCCAAGATCATGATTGTTGAATAGTTGGTAGAAAAACGATTTCACATAAGCCCAAAAAATAAACAAATTGTGATTGTCAATTATTGAGGAAGGATTTTCAAAAAAATTGGAAATGGTGAAGAACTACATGTTTCCAATTATGATTAAATCCAACGTACCATGGTGTTTGATGATGGTACATGATTATAATGATTGGCTATGGCTTCTCCGGTTTAGGCTTTTCAAATTTTAATGTTTAAGATTATTAGGATACAGGAAGATGGTGAATGTGCTTCCTATCATTTGACACTTGCATCAAATATGTGAAAGTTGTGTTCTAAGAAAACAGTATAGAAATATATTTGCAACAAAGGCCAAATGGAAATCTATAGCGATACAGGAGCTTGTTCACACCGATGTCTGTGGTCTGTTGAATCCAAAATAAAATAAAAAATGTTGTATTTTATGACATTTATCGATGATTATAGTAGGGAAATATGGATAAATTTCCTCAAAATAAAGTGTAATGTGTTTCCAGTCTTTAAATAATTCAAGCCATTGTCTGAAAATCAAAGCATTCATCGCATGAAATGTTTGGGATTTGATTGAGGTGGGGATTACACCTGTAGTGATTTTCAAGAGTACCACAAGTAGTAAGAAATTTAGAACCAGCTGATGTTGGCTTACACACCTCAACTCAATGGAGTATCTGAAAAAAATCGCACCATTCTCAACATAGCAATAAGCATATTGAAATTAAAAGGAGTACCCAAGGACTTCTAGGATAAAGTGGATTTTTTTTATCTAATCAATAGATGCCTAAAAAACTCTAAGAAATGATGCCGCCTGAATCTTGGAGAACTCATAATCCAAGTGTAATACATCTTAGAGTATTTGGTTCTATTACCTCTGTTATAATCCCAAAGGAAAAATAAAAAAATCTCGAGTAGAAAGGGGATAAGCGTGTCCTTATGGGATATAGAGACTGATAAATGGGATATCCCTTTTATAATACGATCACTAAGAAGATTATATTCAGTAGAGATGATATATTTGATTCAAATGAGACATGGAAATGGAATCAATATGATTTTTCAAGATAGGTATGAATTTCTCTAGAATATGAATAAATCATTTAAGAAGAACCATTGGAGTAATGAGGAACTAAATAACCACTGACACCATCACCACATACTTATATATGTGAACACATTGAATGAGAACTTTCTCATATGCATCCCCAAAATGATTGAAGCCCTATGGATATATATGATAGAACAAAACCAGTAGAGGAGTATGTAAATTTTTATTGCCTCTCAGAGACTTCCAATATAGTCCGATTTGAGGAAGTTAAAACTAATAAAATTTTGAAGACAGTGATAGATAAGGAAATCCATTCCTACGATTCCACCAATGGATACCAGCAAAAGAAAGGGTTTGAATATGGTAACACCATTTCACCTATTATAAAACCACACAAACATGATGAAATTTCATGTCTTATAAGGAAAATGAGTTTAAGGGGGGTTAAAGATATTAAACTCATGTTTCCGTGAACAACACCAACCCTATACTGTAGCAATGGAGGATTGAAGACTTCATTGAAGGATACTTGACATGTGTGGTTTTTTAGTATTGGGAGACACGAAATACAACTAAACTTCAGATTTTTATTTTATATGTTTCCTTCATTTTATTTTTTCTGTGGTTTTATCCCTATAAATAGGGTTTTTTTAAGTTTTGTAAGATCATTCGTAGAGAATATATAAACCTATTTTTTCTTGCTGCCATCACCTTGTGATCACCTCCAGTGATCTCCACCTTCTTCCTCATGCATTTTCATTTCCCGCTATTAAATACACCTTCCGGGGCGATGCTCATGATCATCATATAGTTTTTAAAATTCCTTGTTGCATATGATTACAACACCACCATATTCATGGTTTGGGTACCATATTCCCAATCCATCCTTTCCTTGAACCTCCACCTTCTCTTCTGAACATGTGCATCAATGACCTCCACTTTTCATGAAACTAGTGTATATATAATATGGAAACAAGACTAGAATCCTTGAGTTCTGAGAACCTTCCTCCCAATGCATCATATCCTTTAACTTCTCCACCATCCCATCTGCGTACATGCATCAATGACCATAATTTTTCACGAAACAAGCATAAAATATAAAAATATGACTCTAAGCCATGATCTTTCTCCTGAAAGAACATAGGTATAGGTTTCGACACAGTCATGGTTGGACCACATCCAACCGCTAGTATATATGATCTACAATGAGAATTAGGGATCATTTGTGTGGGGTATGAATTGGTTGGGGGAATGCAGGTTGTTAGGGGAAGCATTGTTGTGGTTGTCCCTCCTTAATGGCCAAGATCCCCTGAGGTGTTTTATATGGTTACATAGTTACCATAGAAAGTTTTTTTTCTTTATAAATTAATACTTACTAGAATAAGGTGAATTATTGAGTTATAAAAAAAAAATAACATTAATATATAATGTTCTTCAGATCTTTTTGATACTACGCACATGGTGAGAACACCACCCAGGGAAGATTTCTTATTAGAAAATATAAACTATCAATTGCAGAATCGTTCAAGATGGTAAAAGACCAAAGAAGCTATCTGAGGAAGCTGAAATTTCTAAACCAGGTGGCAGGGATGAAATCCATCACATGGAGTTAGCATCATACACTTCTAGAATGACTTACACATGCACCCGACAAAAAATGATATAGCCGAGGATTGAAATAGAAATGAATAAATCACTTATATATCCATATTTATTTGAAAAAATATAGCTATGATGAAGATGTGAGCCTGAAAACATCCATTTCATGCACTAGTATTTTCTAGGTCAAGTTCTCCACTAAGGTATCCACTGAATCACTACCAGATGAGATGTCCAGTTCTAGATGATCGGAAATCCAAGAACCAGGGAATAAGGACCAAGAGAGGATACCTCATATTTCTAACTTCTTAATGATCTCTAGAAAACTTGATGGTTTTCTCTTTTACAAAGCTCTCAACAATATTAATGGGTGAACCAAATGAGCATACTCAAAATCCATAGTGGAGGAAGACTAGATGTACAATAATGGTGCGTCAGCCAACATCTGGTGGTGAGTGTATAATCCATCAGATAAAGGCCAAATGGATGGATATGATGTGAAATGTGGTTCAAATAATGGGGGGGTAGATGGAACAGAACCATGGGAGCCCCACATTTGAGGATAGGTAATGATGCAGATCGACCCGAAGGTAAAGAAACACACCCAGAGGCCAGCATGACTATCAAGTCAATGATGATCGATAGTCCTGGTTATTACCACCAATAAGAAAAACCAATAAACTAGAATACAAAATATCCCACAAGAATAAAATAGATAAATCAATATGAATTTCAAATGACACATAAGAAAATCCATGCAACCCCATTCAAATTTACAAAAAACATCCATCAATAAAATGGATTTTCAATTCCAATACTGTTAACCATAGAATAGAAAAATTAAAAAGTATCCACATTTCAGTTCAAATGATTGAATTTAAGTGATAGTGTTCTTAGAATTACTATAATTGAACTAGGACAAGTCTCCTAATATTTAAACAGTGATTATTTTTTGATAGGGGAAAAACCTTATTCAAACTACTAGTTGTATTATCCCCAATGTGTATCTTGGCGACACACATAGTCTGAGATTCAAATATATCCCTAAAAAAGTAAACTCTAATGTCTATATGCTTTGATCTACCATGGAAAACATAGTTTTTAGAAAAATTTAATCAGATTGACTGTAATAGTTTACAACTTCACTGAAATAAGATAAAGACAACTCATTGATTATACCTTTCAACCAAATAGCCTCTTTAATTCATTCAGTTAATGAAATATACTTAGCCTCTAGAGAAGATAGAGGAACTACCGATTTCATGTTACATTTCAAGAAATTTGGACCACCAGATGAAATGAAACAAACCATTAATTGATCTATGAGTGTCTACATTAGAAGCATATTTATAATCTACAAATCCTGCAATGTCATCATCATAAATTACATTTTTTCAAAATTAATGCATAAACAAGAAGACATTGCGATATACCTAAGAATCCACTTCAGAACATGATATTTTTCATTACCAATTATTCTCATAAACCTAATCACAGTACATATATAAAATCCAATATCCATTCTAGAAAAAACCATTGCATGCATAAGACTCTCAACAACATTAGTATATGGGATTTTTCTCTTAAAATCAATCTCACATTCACTAACAGAGGACTGCTTCCAGAAAAATGTAAAGTGTTTTCCCAAAGATAGGTTAACAAGTTTACTGTGATAAAAAAAATACCGTTTCAAAATCTTTTTTACATATGCATGCTGGGATAGAAACATTAACTCTTTTCTATGCCTAATAATTTCCATTATTAGAATTTCTTTTTTATTTAAAAAGTAATTCATTTCAAAGGTATAATTCAATTGGGTTTTCATGTGGAAAATTAGTTTCTTGTTTTTATAAATAATTATCATCTTATCAACATATAAAACAAGATATATCATTTCATTCTTACAGTGTTTTTAGTAAACACATGCATCAAAGCTTCATCTACTAAAACCATTTTTAATCATAAAATAATAATGAAATTTGTACAGTTTCCTAGAGGAATACTTCAAACCATATAAATTCTTTTGTAAAAAGAAAACATGATTAAATTTAAAATTAATTGAAAATACTTATGGGTGTCACATATAAATGGTTTCATACAATTTACTTGAAAAAATTAGTTTTAAAATGAAATTTTTCAATATGGAAATTATTTTTGGCAGTAAAGACAAGTGGAACATGAATACATTAATGTTTAAAAATAGGGGAAAATCTCGCCATAGTCCACTCCCTCATGTTGAAGCTATACCTTGGTTAATAATCAAGTTGTATATTTAATTTTTAATTCCCCGATGTTATCCTCCTTCTTTTTGAAGATCCTTCTACAACCTATCACCTTTTTATTTACGGGTTTGGTTACCTTAGACCAGGTTTTATTATTTAGAATGGAATTCGTATCATCATTCGTTGAATCTGGACACTACTAAAATTATTTTGACTTTAAAACTTTCTTAATGATTTTTTGTTCATCATTATATATTTTTTGAGAAACAAAAAAGGCATATGCTGCCATGTTGGCATGACTGAATAAAGAAGGAGGTCTAATTATCCTACTAGCTCAGTCTCAAGTCAATTGGAATGCCCTGAGGTCACCCTCTATTTTTCAGTTTCAGAATCAGAATCAGATTTTGATTCTCATTCAGTTTGTGAAGGGTGAGTAGAAGGGGCAGGCTCAAATTCTAAATTGGCTTGAGAGTCAAGACCAACTTCCACACCAAAGTGATGGAGCGTGCTAGTATCTCTGAACTCAATAGTCTTCCCTTTTGGAAGAATTGACTCATTGAACACAAAATCACATCTAATAATCCACTTTTGATATCATGGTCTATCTATCCATAATTTATACCACTTAACACCCACTGGATAACTAAATAAGATACACTTTCTAGAACTAGGTTCCAACTTTTCATTCTTAGAACATATAAAAGATATGGATGAAAAAACACTATGGTGATCTAGAATATATGGTTTTCTTATCCATAGTTCTTTCAGTTTTTTTAATGCATTAGTAGAGGTTGTGAAAAATTTAATTAGGTATACCATTGTAGTAACAGCCTCAGGTGAAAAAGACTTAGGTAAGGAGGAATATGAAAACATGTACCTAACCTTTTCTATGATGGTCTTATTCATACTATCATATAACCAATCCTATTTTGGGGTTTCTATAGTAGTCTTATACTAGTGAACAACCTCAAATCTATAAAATTAACCAAATTTAGTGGAAATATATTATAAACCATTATCAGTTCTATATCATTTAACTTTTTATCAATTTCAATTTCTACACTAGCCTTCTTGTTCTAAATGGTTTGAATGGTATCAATTTTTTTTTGTATGTATATCCAATCATTCTAAGAGTAATCATCCATAAAGGGCACAAAGTAATAACCTTTACCGTGATATGCAATCAAAGATGGTCCCCAAAGGTTAGAGTGAACACACCCTAAATGGATTCTATATTTTAAGGATTGCTTTCTAAAACTAACTCTCTTAGATTTATCATACACTCGAACCTCATAGAAGGGAAGACTACAAGGACTTACTTTCGACATCAAAAATTATTTTCTAAGTTCATCTAATCCATTGTAACTACCATTCCATAGTATTTTGTGCCATAAGTTGGTATTATATAAGGCTTGAACATATGAAACATTTAATTTTTTTACATGGGTCCTATGTTATAACAAATACAATGCATTAATAGGGTTTCCTTTGATAACAATAAGAGATCCATATGTGATTCTTAGACAACCAGAACTGGATTTCATGGAATAACCCTTATGCTCTTGAAAATATAAGGAAACAATGATTATTTTATGTTTAGGTACCCACTAAACCTATTCATGTTTTTTAACCTTTCCATCAGTAAGATCTAAAGAATAAAAACCTATAACCATAATGCAATATCTCTTATTATTCCATAAGTGGAAAATACCTGATTCAATATTTCTTAATTCAGTGAAAGACTCCCTATTTAGACACATATAGAATGATCATCCGTAATCCATGATCTTTTCTTCAAAGGATGGATGATCACTAATATTCAACACATCAACCGTGTCGATGTCTTGTTCAATTAACAAATAATGATCACAATTATTTTCGTTTTATCCATTATTTATTTTATGAAAAATATATTTCATGTGCCCAGGTTGTTTGTTATTAAAACATTAAAACACTTTATTCTTAGACTCTCTAATCATGGATTAAGTCCAATGTTTTTTTGATAGACTCATCTCTATTCTTTTCACACTACTTGCATCTTCCCTTAATGTTTAGACCATCAACTTCATTATTAATAGTGAATTTATTTTGGATTTCAATGTCTGAAAAAAACATACTTAACTTCTTCAAGAGTTAAGGAGTCCCTGACATACACCATTGAATCTTTTATATAAGTATATGATTCATCTTTTGAGGTTAAAATAATTGTTTCTTGATCCTCATCCCTTACTCCAACATGTATATTAGATTGGTCTAATAATGTTCTATTAAATTCATCAATATGTGACCTAACTGTGATTCTAAGGTGCATTTTGAAAGTGTAAATACTCATTTTATTATATAACATTACAAATAAAAACATATCCATATACAAGAAATTAAATTTGGACCAGTTACCAATGTATGAAGACTCAAAATCTACTTCCCTATAGACTTTATCACCTAAAGGAAAAAAACATAAAGCTGTAATATTTTCTAAGAACATCATTAGAGGAATCAACATAAGTAGTAGTGGTATATACGTAGAGGGATTGAGTGGTAACCCTTTTCTTAGGACCACCGAGAGAATCAATCAACACATTGTGATCTAACAAAACATTCATATTAATTATAAATATATTAAATTCATTTTCACTATCGGTTTTTTCAACTTCAAACTTCATAGAACCCATTATAAAAGGTTCATAATGTCTATGATACCAATTATTGCGGGATGAATTGATGTTGATGTCCCTAATCAATGGACAAGATCCACTAATGAATTTTATATGGTTATATAGGGATTAGAGAAAATATTTTTTATTTAGAAATAGTGAGTTATTAGGATAAGGTGAATTCTAAAGTTATATCAGAGAAGAAAACAATAGATAACACCAAGATATATTGTCATTTGGATCTATGTGATCCTACGTATAGGGTGAGAACACACCCTAAGAATATTTTTTATTAGAAAATAAAAAAAAGATATTATAGATTATTCAATAATGTAAAAGACCCTATAAGCTATATGAGGAGACTGGAATTTCTAAAACTGGTGGTGGTGATGAACTATGTCACGTGAAGTTATCATTTTCCACTTCTGGATAGACTCATGCACACAACCATCATAAAACAATACAACAGAGGGTTGAAACAGAAATAAATAAATCTCTTATTGAGACCAATTTCATTACTGAAATCTGGTCAAGATGTATATGTTAAAACAAGAACACCCATATTTGGTTCTAGGTTGATCCAGGTCAATTTCACCACCAAAGTATCCACTTAATCTTGACTAGAAGAGATTTATTGTTCCAGAAGATTGGAACTCCAAGCCCCAGGGAATTGATAGCAAGAGTGGTTACCTCATATTTCTTAATTATTTAATATCTCCATAAAACCATATTCTTTTATATTTTTAATATCTCTCTACAATATCATTGAGTGAACCAAATGAAAAAATAAAGAAACTATAGCAGAGTAAGATGAGAAATGAAAAAATGGAGTGTCAGCGAGCATCAAGCGGAGAGCGTACAAGACATAAAATGAAGGCTATATTGATTACCATGATGAAAAAAGTTGTTTGAATAACCATGGGGGTATCTAGAAAGGACAAAAGGTAGAACATAATTAGAGGAGAGGCAAAGATGAAGATCGACCTCAATGAAAAGAAACACACCCAGGTGCCAGCATGACTGTCAGATCAAGGATGATCGATGGTCCTGGTTATTTCCTCTAATATGGAAAACCAATAAACCAAAATAAATAATATTCCACTAGAATAAAAGTGATAAATCAATATGAATTGAGAATTAAATAAAATAAAATCCACGAAACCCCATGAAAACGTACAACAAACATACTTTAAAATTTTTATTTTGAATTGCAACATAGTAAATCATGGCATAATAAAATTAACAAAGGATTTAATTCCCATCTATTTTTATAATATATTTCACACTATTTGACATGTGGAATTCCATTGTCCATAAGTTGGTACACCACCAAAACATACCAAAACTCTACATACATGATAATTAACAATATTCAATTATTTTTTGAATTCAAAGAATTGATAAATATTAGTATTATCAATTATATAATTTAATACTCATAATGATCACCTATTATCAATGATTAGTTATAATTTCTAAAAATTGACTTTTTTAAACACTAAATTCTACCATTATAATAGTTTAATGCACCATAAAAAATTATATCATTCTAGAATTTAGAATAAAAATTACATTGATATCTTACAAAAACAATTACAATAAGTATAAAATGGATTTTTCATGTTTGTTTGACTTAAAAATGAAAAATATTGCTTGTAAGTTTCCTGTTTTTTTCTATATTCTTTATATGTTTACAATCTACTTCACTTGTATATTTTTTTTATTTTTCTTAATCATATCTTCCCAGTTTCCATTTCATTTTTTCATTCTAAAATTTATTCAAGGTCCTCTGAGAAAAGGAGTGACCATTACATATCAGCCCCTTTATGCCACGAGGTAAACCTTATGTATTTATTTCATTCTCACATGATGAGGGAGAGTGTAGTAGAAAATGGGTAACTCTTATATATCATCCTTGGGACTCTTAAATATCATACTTACGATTCTTATGTATTCAATTGTTATTCTTGAGACCCTAACATTGTTATGAAAAATGTTTGGAGAAAAAAATGACAATAAATTTGCAGAAGAAGTGTAAATAGGAGAAAAACACAAAATACAATAAAAAAGAACATATACATTGGGATTTACATGGTTTGGGAATAATCCATATGCCCACCAAGAGGCATAAGAATTTCACTAATTTATAGAACAATATTACAGGGAAATTTTAGAGTATCAAAAATCTTTAACTCACATATTTTTATAAAGAAATGATGTTTTTTGGTAACACAAATTGCTACAGTTCCGAAAACATCATCGTAAGTTCACTGTGATATAAAAAGTAATAGCTAGAATTTTATAGATCTATAATGATCTGTTAGTGTCAGCAATCACATGTAGACTCATGTACTATTTGGGCCATTAAAAACATGGCCATGATTCATCCAAATGGATCAGTATCTATTATTTCAACAGCATTACACTTAAACAATAGTCCAAAAAACATAACTTTTTTAGTGGTTCCATCATTACAATACTAATGTAAATTGAGTACCTCCTATTATTTACTCATGAATGATAAATTTATATTCAATGATTCAATTTAATTTTCATGATTCCTGAAATACTTGTTATTTTCCATCATATGATCCCACCATGTCCTCTTATATTCTACCTCTTATCCTCCATTCATTAGTGAATACCAACAAAGGCACAATAGTGCCTCAACATCTCAATCACCATCGATTTCGTCAATATATTTCACAAATTATTGGTTCCAAAAATATTTTTCAATGTCAATTGTCCATCTAATATTAAGCCTATGATAAAACGGTACTTCAAAAAATATTCTTCATCTGAGCATGGAGCACTAGTTTATTTACAAGATGTATAACACATTAATTGTTATAGTGAAAAAAATCATCTCTCTTTCTATTCATCTCCTCCATGAAAGTATTTATCCAAACAATATTCTTTATTAATTAAAATTAATAAATGTGTTCATCCGAAATTTTGGATAGTTCCACCACCTTCTGTAATTAATATATTCAACTCACCATAGTTTCTCTACAAATAAACACATAAGCTATGGTACTCCTCCAGATATCGACATCACCTCCATTGTTAAAATCCATATACCCCAACAATGATTTTTATTTCACAAATCATAAATAAACATTCTTGATTCCCTTTAGTTACCTCAACATCCCATTCATAACATCAGAATATTTATATCTAGGGTTAGCCACGTACTTTCTCACCACTAACACTGCATGAGTAATATCAGGTATAGTACAGACCATGGAATACCTAAAATTTCCAACAAATGCTTCATATAGAAACTTTTATATGTACTCAACCAATTCAAAAAATCATTAGTGTTTGATCCTATTATAATTTAAAATGGATTACTAGGGGAATAGAATTTTACTTTCTTCTATCATTCTAAATCAACTCAAAACCATTCCAGGGTAGTTAGCCTATTATTGCATCAAAGTCTTAGCTATGCGGTATATTTGGATCTCTATCCCAAAAATATTATCATCTTATCCATGATCATTCAATTTGAAATCCTCATCTAGTTTCCCATTCAACTCATCAATATTTTTCATACATGATCCTATAATGATCATTTCATCCACATATAGAATAAATATAATGTATCCTTATAAATACATGAAATGTAAGTATCGATCCATGCCACACTATTTACATGAAATTTTTCTATTGAATTCCTCAAAATTATTATTCCACTACATGGGTGGGAGTTTTAACCAATATAGGATCTTCTAGAGTTTAAACACAAGGTCTTTCTTTCCTGACTAAACATATACCTCTAGATGTTGCTTATAAATTTCCTCCTCTAGATATCCATGAAGAAAATATATATTTGAATCATTTTTCTAAAGATATAAATCCTCTAGTGAAATAATACTAGGAACCACCCAAATATTAGTAAGGTTTACTACAAGTGATAAAATTTTAGTAAAATACATTTCGTTTTTCTACTCAAATCTAATTACCATATTCCATTCCTTATACATCATATTACCATTATTTTCTTCCATGACCTATTATACCCATTTATTATACAATGATTACTTTTGTTGGAGAAAATGTGTCATATCCCAAGTATTATAATGCCATATAACATAAACAACTATTAATTAAATGTTTTATAATAAGTTTTCACTTTCTTTATTTCAAGGATCATTTCAATTTATGTTTTTATATAATTAGAAAAAAAATCTTACATATAAAACCCCTATAATAGAAATTTTTAAACATTATCTAAAATTACATTCATTCCATAAAAACAAGATTCATAAATATAAACTCTTGTTTCATTAAAAAAAATCAATTATTTCAAAAAAAACCCAAAATGGAAAGAGCCTCCTTCCTATAGTTCTTAATCATTCTTAAGACCTATGAAAAGCATTTGAAAATGTGGGATGAGAAAGAAATATCAGTAATTTATATAAATTAAAAGAAACTAGATAGCTTAGTAAAAACATGAAAACCCATGAAAATGTTTACATTTTTTACATAATAAACATTGAACTCAAAATAAACAATTAATTTCCCTTAAAATAAACTATTTCCTCAATGTTTTTCGAAAAACATAATATAAACAATCATCAAGGAAAAAATCATAATTCATAGGGTATTTTTGAAAAACATGAAAATTTTTACTTGAAAACAAAATTTTGACCAATTGAAGAACAAGAAAATATCGTTTAATCATAAGATAATTTTCTTACTATCTAAAAGAAAAATATTTCTATAAAAACCCATCAATAACATAAACATGAAATATATCTGTCGAAAATGTAACTAATCAAATGGATAACAATATATGATTTCATAATTATGGAATTTATAATATCATATTTCATAATCTTATCATAAAGACCTCATGCCAAGACATCATACATGAATGGGTAAGTAATATGCCAAATACCCAAGATAGTTTATCTTATGAGACTTACTGTGTAACAATATCATTATAATGGTACATATATTTTTATGTTTTTTCACATATTTACATTTCTAATTAAACATGATTATGCTTGTTAGGGGTGTACAGATAGGGAAAAGGCTCAGGTATGAAAATTGGATACATGAGTGCTTCAGGTGTTCAATGGAAATTCATGATGTGAAAGAATTTTATGATGAACCCATAAATCCATTTGAGGGAGTGAAACAAATTCATGACGTGAAATTCTAATCCATGATGTGAATAATGAATTTGGTATTTTTAGACAGGGTGAGGGGGTTTTCATCCTATCATTTGTCCTGAGAATCCGTGATGTCAGTCCTTAATCCACATCATGAATGTATCTAGTTCTGTCAGAGTTAGTGTGACACCCACCATATCATTGGTACATCAAATTTTTGAGTTTTATTTATCTTTGAGTGGATTATTAAAGTTCATGAGTGCTAAAGGTCGAAATCAGGAGTTTTTTGGGAGACATACCAAGGTGCATGGTAAGCGTATAGTTTTTCTAAATAGTACCACAACCATGTGAGGGGTGATGTAATTTTTGAAAGTGTATTTTAAAAAATATTTAGAATGGTTTTTCAAACCTTTTAAAAACCCAAATAAAACTATGTGGCCTGTTTTGGGTGGAAACCGACACTCACACAATTGGCACACAATTTTACTTACTATATGGCCAAAGAATGCAACCATTAAACTCTCATTTAATATGAAAAAATAACCAATTTTACCTTTTAGGGTTTTTATCTTTTGGGCCTAATTTTTCATCCTCCAACGTGTGCATCCATCCCCTCTTAGGGGTTGAGCTCTCCCTATAAGTTCCTATACTTAAAAATTACATAATCTTGAATAACATTAATATTTCACATTAAAGATATTTTAAGGTTTATAGTTTTAGAGAATTAGGCCATAACTCTTACATTACATCTCTAAAATTACAAATTAGACACTTATACTCCGTATCCATTTTTTCAAAAAATAAAAATTCTTAAAAGAAAACAATAATTATTTTCTTGATATAAATCTTCTTGAGTTATTCCATTCTCTTACCCTGCCTTATACCCTTTGAAAAACATTTCAACAACTGGGTATGATCATAAAAATCACAGTAAGGGTTATAAAATAAAGAAAGAAAACATTAGTTCATCAATAAATAAAAAACATATGCTCTTTAACATACCTCATGAAATCATAATATTTTTAAATAAAAAATAGAATTCATAAATCATAAAGGTAACTTATGGAATCTATATCATACTTACATTGTAGATATCACATATATATAGGGATTTACACTTGGAATATACATCACAGTATATTCCCTAAATCTCTTAGGGGAAACATTAATGTTTACCTCTGTCACGTTACCCAATGCATTGGAGATCTATCTTGGGCTCACCCGCCCTAGGTTTATCACATAACCACCTGTATATGTAAAAAATTCCCAATAACCATAACATATTCATAACACTTAAAAAATCATGAAGGAAAGATAACATTTCCACATTTCAATCACAATATATAATTTCAAGATATTGACATAATAAATTCTTTATAAAACCATTTTCAAAACCATTTAAAACATTTAATAAAGTGATTTTTGAGTCAAAGTGTCCCATATCACTTTAAATCATTTTAAAGAAGTTTTTATTTAAAAAAAAACTCATCTCCATATAAATGAATCCTTAAAAAAAATTAAAAAATGGACATTAATGTGAGATATTTTGATGAATAAATCTTTAAGACATTTAAAACGTTATTTCAGTTAAAGAGTTCCTAACCAAATGAGAGACGCTTGAATAAAAAAAATTGAGGAATAAAATTAATCAAAGATTATAATACCATGATAATAAAAAAATTCATGATATAATATGTCAAAGGGAAGTATATACACTATATAAAAGTGAATTGGTGTATAAAAACAAATAATTCTCAATGGAATGTAAATTGAGACAAAGTCCCTTGAAAAGATTATATCCTTAGATTAAGGGTAAATAAATGACATAATTATGTGTGAAAAATAAAAATACACCCAATATAAGTGGATATTAAGTGTAAAAAATCATAGGTTATTCACACATATTCATATCCTGATATAATCAAGAAGTATAATTTTAACCCAAAGAATTGAAATTGGGTTATTAAGTTCTCTTACAGAAATTTGATAGCCTAACGGCGTCACATTAAAATGAAGAAAATGAGTTGATGAGAGAGAAAATGGTCACTAATAACATGTAAATAAAATTTACAGAAATAAGGATATATAATAACATATTCCAACATAAAAAAGGAAATTAAAGTCATGACATAAAATTAATCTTTGACTAAAAGAGTACGATGAAAGATTCCCTTACCGATTTGGTAACTTACGAAACATACACCCCATGATGGAAGGATCATAAAATTAATTTGTAAATACACCTAAATTAATGTATATTATATAAATAATACAATCATCGGCAGTACATACACAACACAAAAGTAAATAGTGGAAAATATAGGATGAATCTCACGGGAATAAAAAGTGAGATGAAAACCTCTTAGCACATTGTAATCAATCGAGTCATATGAAAAAAAAGTTAATAAACACTAAATTAATCACATAATACCATTAATATAATGATAATAATGATAATAAATATCAAATGTAAGTACACAATACACCACATGCAACAAATAAGTGTTGAGAAATGTAAATCTCACAGAACTAAAAGTGGGATAAGAAACCCCTTACCTAAAGTACAACTTGTCTTGTATGTTATTTGTTCTTCCTGAATAATAAAATAAAGTTAATTTATACTTTATTAATAACCTTATTCATGTTTATTATTCCTTTTATATCACTTATTACCTTTCTATAATAATTAGATAATTATTCGAGTTCATATGAGACATTGTGTCGATGTTCGAAACATGAGTTAAAAATTAAATTGTTATAATTATAAATTGTCCATGTTCTCAATATAAAATTATCTCCATAATTATATTCATGATTTAGATATCATTTATATATATTTCATATGTATTTATAATATTCCATATCAGTTGGAGTTAAGAAATGAAACGCACTGTTCATGGAGACAGTAAGTTGTACGTACGCATGAACGCCACTTTCATTTCAATTTTATATTTAAAGGAATGAAAACATAATAATAATTAGGTATATTATAATTATATTATAATATCTATTTTATGTAATTTAATTAACTACATCCTTTATACATTCCATATATGGCATGAATGAGTCATAGCACTTTGAGGGGGTTGTAGTCTGCACTTCCTCAAATGAAATTATTGTATTTACTAATGATGGAAACCATAAAAGTATGATATAAATGAAAAATACATAATTATATATACAATATAAATATAATATATAACACATGTAAATATATTTTCATCTTAATGGCCACCATAATAGGTGGTAGGAGAAGATTGAACAATCATCGTTTCATGAGGCAGTAGTTTGTCATCGAAAGAAATAGTATGTTCTTTACCCATTAGAAAGAGGTGTGTGTAAGTTTAGTTCAAATAATTCTCATAAAAACAAACTAGTATATTGAGGATAATTTTTTTGTTATAAAATAAGGTAAAAAAAAGATTTTAGTGGGTTGGAGAAGTAAAATAAAAGAAAATAACTTAAGAGAAGACGTTACCTTTAAATCGGGTAACTCCCATTGTTTTGAACCAAAAGGATTTCTTGAAGTGACTTATGCCTTAGGTAAGGCTTCTAGGTGTAATATAGGGTTCTTTAGAGACTATTTGGGAAGTTTTTGGATGATCCAAGAGGCTTGATAGGTGTGAGTAATGGGTTAGAGGTGATGGCTTTTTATAAAGGGGAGGAGGGGTTCTTTAGAAAAGTTTGAAAATATTATTTTATTATTTAATGATTTTTGGTTTCTAAAGGTCCAAAACATATTAAAGTAGAATATAATATGACTCTTGTTCGAAATAAAATCATCCAATAATAATTGGACAGGTTTTGGTTATTTTTTTAATCTTTAAAATATTATTTATTTAAATCATTCATTAATGAGGTAAACATTGCATCATTATTGTGTCATAAATAATTTTATTTAATGGATGTATAAAAATTATAAAAAATACCAGGATTTAGTAAATCATTTTATCTTTCAAATTAATATTTATAGTCGAAGATATAACTTATATAACCCCATGTTATAATTCATTTACTAAAAGATATATGTTTATGTCATTTTTTTCATTACTTTAAATTAATTAATATAAAGTGTCATTATCACTCTTAAGTGCCTCCATGGGGTACCAAAATCAACCCAAGGATTCCCACGATCGTAAATGTATCATCAAATAGGATTAAGATACATGTTATGGTAATTTAATATGATTATAATATTATTTTTACCTTGAATTACCCTTTTTACCATTAACCGTGGTAAATAAAAGTCAAAAGTTACTATCAACCAATAATTATTATCATCTTATTGAACAAAATTTTACTTAATAATAATAACCACATATGTTGGATTTTCAAAATTCAATCCACAAAAGTGGTAAAATTTTATTTAAATGAAAAAGTCAGTTTTTTAACTACTACTCAGTGTTTTCACCATTAATCAAAAATTGATGTTTTTAAGAAAAATACCAAAAATTCAGCCTAATCTATATTTTATATTATGAATTAAAAAATTATGTCTATTTTACCCAATTCAAAAAATATAAGTTTCATTAATTAATTTTAAATTAATTCTCGTTTTCAAAACAAAAAAGCGTGTTTTTAAGAAATAGTAACTATCAAAAGATTGACACTTTTTATGTCCAATATAAAAGTGAAATTACTTCCAATGACCAACATTTGATTAAATGGTAAAAATATAATCTAATTAAACTTTAAATACAATTAAAAAGATAATCTAACCAAATAAATAAATTATATTAAAAGGCAGTTTTGAATTAAAATACAATATTTTTCAATATTCATAAGAAATGAATTTTATGAGAAAAATACCAAAAATTTACCGAATGTAAATTTTGATGTCCCGATTCTAAATAAAAATTTTATTTTTTCAAATAGAATATATAAAAGTTACAAAAACTATATTTAATGAGGATTCTCCATTATAAGGTAGTAAATCAACCTTTTAAAGCATATTATAGTATTTATGCTTAAAATTAGATTCATTCACATTTTAAGCCTCTAAATTTTATTGGATAAATGTAAAAATATTTAAAAAACATGTATAATAATATTTTAGTTATTTTTATTCATTCCCATAAATACAACGGCTAGGAATTAACTACCATTTAAAATAATATTATATTATTATTTTTCAGTATGACCCAACATTGTGTGCAACGTAAGATTTCAAAGAAACCCATTGTTGCGTATCGGGTATGCCATTGAACATAGCATCCCATTTAAAGTAAAATAAATATTTAATTAATAAATATTAATAAATATAAAAATTTATTATTCTTTTCTTTACTAGGGATGTTACATCCATCCCCACTCTTAGAAATCGCGTCCTCACAATTTTAAAATTGGGCTTGGAAACTTCATTAAAATTCCCACATCGGATAAAGAGTCAATAAAAATATCACTTTAAAAAAAATGAAGTGTAGTAAAAAAGGTAACCCGAGATAACCCATATTAAGATTCCATGAAAACATGAATATGGAGGAGAAACTAAGTGTCATGTTCTGATGGATAGTGATAGAAAACAAGATTAGGAGAAAGTTAACCACTAGAAAATCACAAACCTGTGATAGGTTAAATAGGCTCTGGTTTCCCAGTAGAAAAAGTAAACATACAATATTATTTTTAATTTCCTTTTCATAAATTTGGATAATTTATTTTATGATATTGAGTAAGGAAATAAGGAAATATACTTACTTTTCAAGTATAGTTTCATTATTTAATAAGTTTCTAACAAAAACTCATCTTTTCTCCTAAAGATGAGTATTCAAGATGACTTGTTCACATATGAAGTGCTAAAATCAACTTCTAGAAAATAAAATATTCCAAAAAATATGAACTATATATTTTCCCTGTCATTAGACTTTACCCAAAACCAAAATGGTTAGTACAAGATCAGATAATCCCAAAAAAAGATAATCTTTTCAAAAAATATTATTCATAATATCCAAAATTCAACAAAAAATACCCAAAGTTCAATGAAGACCATTCAATAAACAACTTTCCATAAAATTCTTCAATGTAAACCAAACTAAGATTGAAACCCAAAACTCACAAGGATTTAATCACATATTCTTCCATAATAAATATTAATATTTATCGCTAAATAACATCGACTACTCTTAATGTCTCATACTGAAGTGTAATTAACCTAGTCACATATTCTTTATGATAGGCTAATAATTTTCATAAATAAAAAAAATATCCATAAAACCTAGATTCATCCAAAATAAAATTTCAACCATTATTCTATAAATAAAATCCCATAGTATTCTATTTTCCTTAAGAAAATAGTGTTTCCCAAAAAGAGATAACTTCTTCCAAAATACCTTTATCACTTAATCACCAAATCATTTTCCAATACTAAGGAAATCCATTTGATAAAACATAAGTTCGCAAAATCAACTTATTCTTGATCCATAAAATCATTTAACTAAAGTAATAACTCATAATAACCAGAGACTTCACGTAGACCAGTGGTAGGTGATGCGCCCTTGTCGCCCTTCAGTTGTGTGTTCGATTCCCATGGCCTTTCCAGATGCAATGGGTTGTCACCCATCATTCAGGTTGTCCTTTTTATAAAACTCAAAAATAACCCTAACATATTTTAACCACGAAGATTTTCTTATACCTATCATTTTTATCCCAACTCATTAAGACCTCAACATATTATCAAAGACTTATATATATTTTCATTTTTTTATTTCACCTTCATATGATAAAATAAAACTATTCTTGAAATAAATAATATCATACCTTGATCATAGTGTCCACATGGTTTCATTATCATTTGTTCATGTTGGTAGAAGGTCCATGCATTGCAACAATGATTTAGATATCCTTAAAAATAATTTTCCTCCTTCATCCAAATACACCTTGTATAACATGGGTCAAATGGGTCTTCACAGAAAAATAGTTTTGGAAAATAATCATGTATAACATAAAATTTCAAAACATCTGATAAAACCTACTTTTTAAAAAACATTCAGACTGAGTTTGAGTTGAATCTTTCAATAAATTTCCATTTAAAATAACCTAAGTATGTGATGAAAGACTATAATTTAAAATAAATTATAAATAGGTTGTGCAAGGGTATCCTTCTTCAACACCTTTTTCAAAACCATAATATACTTAAAAATCTTGTGATAAGGTACAATATTTGAAAAATCCTTGATAATATTTTCCTTTCTTGAAAATATGATAATATTGTAAAAATAGGATTTTATTAAATACCACCCATGATCCACGATGATATCGAGGTATATTGTAGGTGTTTGGTATCTCAAAAAACTTATCTCAAGCGAGTTTTATGCTAGAAAAAGGTTCATAGTCGTTTGAACATGACTTTGCAATAATTATTGCAAGCACGTCATTAGGAAGAGATAGGAATGTTGTTTGAGATCCTTCTCTTTTCATTTTTAACTAGCTATCTATGATCTAAAAAAAGTTATGATCTTGGGCTCACCCACCATAGGTTTATCATAGAACCACCCATATATGTAAACAATTCCGAATAACCATAACATATTCATAACACATAAAACAAGAATAAAGAAAATATAACATTTCCACATTTCAATCACACTATATCATTTCAAGATATTGACATAACCAATTATTTATCAAACCATTTTTAAAACTATTTAAAACATTTAATAATGTTATTTTTGAGTGAAAGTGTCTCATACCACTTTGAATAATTTTAATGAAATTTTAATTTCAAAACATTCATGTCCATATAAATAAATACTTAAAATAATTTCTAAAACATTGAAATTAATTAGAAATATTTAGAAGAATAAATCAGTAAGACATTTAAATTGATATTTCAGTTAAAGAGTTCCTAACCCAATGAGAGATGCTTGAATAGAAATAATTGAGGAATAAAGTTAATCAAATCTTATAATACCATCAGAATAAAGATATTCATGATATAATATTTCAAAGGGTGGTATATACACTATATAAAAGTGAATTGTTGTATAACAACAAATAAGTCTCAATGGAATGTAAATTGAGAGAAAGTAACTTACAAAGATCATATCCTTGGATTAAGGATAAAACAATGACATAATTAGGTGTGAAAAATAAAAATACACCCAATATAAGTGGATATTAAGTTTAAAATAATCATATTTCATTCACACATATTCATTGAATGACATAATCAAGAAGTAGATGTTTAACCCAAAGAATTGGAATTGGGTAAAGAAGTTCTCTTTCTGAAACTCGATAGCCTAACGACGTCACTTTAAAATTCATAAAATGAGTTGATGAGATATAAAAGGGTATCTCATCACATGGACATAAAATTTATAGCAATAAGGATATAGAATAACATATCCCAACATAATAAAATGGAAATTAAAAAACATGACATAACATAAGTCTTTGACTAAAAGAGTACGATGAAAGGTTACCTTACCAATTTGGAAACTTAAAAAACATACACCCCATGAAGGAAAGATCATAAAATGAATATATAAATACCAATAAATTAAATTATATTACATAAATAATACAATCATGGGATGTACATACACCATGCAAAAGGAAATAGTGGGAAATATATCTTGAATCTCCCGGGAATAAAAAGTGAGATGAAAACCTCTTACCAGATTATAATCAATCAAGTCATCTGAACAAAATTTAATAACCACAAAATGAATAACAGAATATCATGAATATAAATAGAATAAAGATAAAATATATCAAATGGTAGGACAAAATACATCAAATGAAATAAATAAGTGGTGAACAATGGAAATCTCATGAAATTAATAGTCAAATAAAAAACCCCTGACCTCAAGTCCCACTAGTATTGTATGTTCCTTGTTCTTCCTGGATAATAAAATTAAGTTGATTTATAATTTCTTAAGAACCTTCATCAAGTTTACTATTCCATTTATATAACTTATTACCTTGATATAATAATTATCTAATTATTTGTGTTCATATCAGACATTTTGTCGATGTTCGAAACCTAATTTTAAAATGAACTTGTTATTATTATAAATGGTCCATGCGGTCAAAAGTCCATTATATCCATAATGATATTCAGGATTTAGATATCATATATATCATATATATATATATATATATATATAGTGTATATGTATTTATAATATTCCATATCATTTGGAGTTAAGAAATGAAACGCACCGTTCATGGTGACGGTAAGTCGTACGTACACATGAACACTACTTTCATTTCTATTTTATTTTTAAAAGAATGAAAAATTAATATTAATTAGGTTTATTATAAATAGATTTTAATATCTATTTAATTAAATTTAATTAAATACATCCTTTATATGTTCCACATATGGCATGAATGAGTCATATCACTTTTAGGGGGCGGTAGTCTGCACTTCCTCAAATGAAATTATCGTATTTACTCATTATGGAAACCATAAAATTATGATATGAATGAAAAATAAAGAATTATAGAGACAATAGAATTATAATATATATCACATTTAAATAAATTGTCTTCTTAATGTCCACCATAAGATGTGGTAGGAGAATATTGAACAATCATCGTTTCGTGAGGCAGCAATTTGTCGTCCACAGAAACTGTATGTTCTTTACCCATTAGATGGAGGTGTGTGTAAGTGTAGTTAAAATTAATCTAATAAAAACAACATAGTAAATTTAGGAAACTTTTTTTGTTATAAAATAAAGTAATAAAAAGAGTTTAGGGGGTTGGATAAGTAAAATAAAAGAAAAGAACTTAAGCAAAGACATTACCTTTAAATCGGGTAACTCCCTTTGGTTTGAACGAAAAGGATTTCTTGAAGTGCCTTCTACCTAAGGTAAGGCTTCTAGTATTAAGAGAGAGATATTGAAAGATTATTTGGGTAGATATTGGACAAGCCAAGGGGCTTGGGAGGTGTGATTAATGGGTTAGAGGTGAGGGATTTTTATAAGGGGGGAGAGGTTCTTTAGGAAAGTTTGAAAATATTATTTTATTATATAATTGTTGGACTCCTCATGTATTGATCATGTTTTAATGATCAAAAATCCTATTATTGTTAATTAATCTCAATATTAAGTGCACATCTTGTTAATGGTATTCAGTCTCAATAATAACTACACATCATGTTTTAATGATAAAAAATCTTATTGATGTTAATTGCTCTCTTTATTGTTTACAAGTCTTATGCATGATCACAAATCTCAATTATATTATCAAGCCTTTATATTTATGATTCAAGTTATATTACTCTCTAATGGTTAAGCTTAATCCATATTATGCATATTATTGTCTAAATCTAGATACAGATATTTGTCTAAGTATAGACACACCGTGACCCAGACACCGTGAAGGACACACCGTGACCCAGACACCATGAAGGACAAACCGTGACCCATACACCGTGACGGACACATCGTGACCCAGACACCATGATCTACACACCGTGACATGGAGACATCGTGAAGCACATACCGTGAATCACATACCGTGAACCACATACCATGAACACCATACCGTGAAGAAGACACCGTTTACATAATCAATGTGACATCGTTTCCTAACTTTTTTGTCAATATTAATTAAATAATGATAACGGTCATATTTGATGTTTTTAATGCAATTAATGTTATTTAATGATGGTTGTTGGCATATCAGGAAACTGTATCTTGTACATATGAAAAGGGAATCATTCCTACTACCAGAACTCATGGGATATAAGGAAGATTGAGATGCAGTACACGTGCGCAAGTGTGACGATACAACAAGAAGAATTTACATATACCTGAGAGCATTGCGCTGAATAGAAAGAACAATCCTGAGCAAGAAGGAGATTTTCAATAATTTTAAAGAACTCTCGTGAGTGCAATCCAACACCACTGAAGAACACATGACGAATCAAGATATCATTTTCACTCCTGTAGAACACAATCTAGACTACGACACTCTGTTTTTCAACAGAAAAACTAGAGAAGGACTCAGAAGCAATTCCTCTGAATCCAACAAGTCCAGAGCTACATTGACAATCACTAAAGCATTCTAAACTCTTATCTGTTTTCTCTAAGTGATTTGTTTATTTACTTTCGAGCAGTGTGTTGTACTCTGTATATCTTACACATACACACTGTATCCTGCACTGAACTGAAGGATATCAAAATCCTCACTCCAAAACTATTAACTCTTGTTTACCCACGTCAACTGTGGAAGAGGTCCTTGTGTGGACTGGTCTTTTTTTTGCTTCCCACGAAGAACTGTGGTAGAGGTCCTTGCGTGGCCTGGACAGTTTTGTAAACTGTTGTTAACCCTGATCCAGGGTGTGGATCAAATTTATATAAATTTGAGAGGACTAAGTATCGGCTTGAGACTGAACCTCTTGTTATATCTGTTGTGCATATTTAGTTTAAGTTTAAATTATACTACATATATCTTTTATATTTCACTGCTATTACTTTGAAATACAAAACTATTTTAAAGATACATTTATAGTTAAATTAGCAAGTGTCTATACTTATTGTAAACCAATAAGTTAGTTTCAAAAGTTAATTTAATCTTCAGATTAAGTTAACTGAGACCTAATCAATCTTTGAGAAAATTGTTGAACATTTACATTCTGTATAGATTCACTTCATTTTAACTTGTTTTATAAATTGGGTGATTTTAAATAGAAAATATTTTAAACGAAATTTTAATTGGAACTCAATTCACCCCCCTCTTGAGTATCCACTCTGACCAAAAATAATGATTTTTGATTTCTAAAGGTCGAAAACATATTAATGTCGAAGATAATATGACTCTTTTTTGAAATAAAATCATCCAATAATAATTTTACAGGTTTTGTATATTGTTTTAATCTTTAAAATATTATTAATTTAAAACATTCATTAATGAGGTAAACACTGCATCTTTATTGTGTCATAAATAATTTTATTTATTAGATGTCTAAATATTATAAAAGAATACCATGATGTAGGAACTATTTTTAGATTTCAAATGAATATTAATATTAGAAGAGATAACTTATATAACCCATGTAAGAATTGATTAACTAAAATATATATTTTTATGTCATTTTTGTCATTAAATTAATTAATATAAAGTGTCATTATCACTCTAAAGTGGCTCCATGGGGTCCCAAAATCAACCCAAGTATTCCCATAGTCATAAATATATCATCTAATAGGATTAGGACACATGTTAGGGAAATTTAATATTATTATAATATTATTTTTAAATTGAATTACCATATTTACCTTTAACCGCTGTAAATAAAAGTCAAAAGTTATTATTCACCAAAAATTATTTTCATCTTATTGAAGAAAATTTTACCTACTAAAAACAACCATGTATATCATATTTTTTAAATTCAATTCACAGAAGCGGTAAAATTTCATTTAAATAAAAAAGTCGATTTTTTAACTACTAGTCAATGTTTTCACTATTCATAAAAAATTGATCTTTTTCAGAAAAATACCAAAAATTCTGCCAAATATATATTTGATATTCTGAATTAAAAAATGATGTCTATTTTATAAAATTCAAAACAAATAAGTGGCATTAATTAATTTAAAATTAATTCCAATTGTCAAAACAAAACGCATGATTTTAAGAAATAATAAATATCAAATGATTGATACTTGTTTGTGTCCAATTTCAATGTGAAATTACTTCTAATGACCAACATTTGATTAAAATATAAAAATATAATCTAATTAAATATTAAAATAAATTAAAAATATAATCTAACTATATAAATAAATTATTTTAAAAATAAGTTTTTAATTAAAATACATTATTTTCCACTATTCATTAAAAATGAATTTTATCAGAAAAATTCCAACATTTTACCCAAAGTAAATTTTGATGTCCCAATTCTAAAGAAGAATTTTATTTTTTCAAATTTAACATATTAAAATTACCAAAACTAGATTTAATGAGGGTTCTCCATCAAAAGGAGGTAAATCGAACTTTTAAAGAATATTAGAGTATTTATGCTTAAATTTGGATTTATTCACATTTTAAGCCCATAAATTTTATTGGATAAATGTAAAAATATTTATAAAACATGTATAATCATATTGTATTTATTTCTATTCATTCTCTCCAATACAATGGCTAATCGTTAACTACCTTTTAAAAAAATATTAAATTATTATTTTTCAGTATGACCCAACGTTGTGTGCAATGTAAAATTTCAATGAAACTTGTTATTGTGTATCGGGTACACCATCGAATATAGAATCTACTTTGAAATAAAATTCATATTTAATTCACAAATATTAATAAATATGGTAATTTATTAGTCTTTATTTACTTAGGGTGTTACAATCCCTCTCTTTCTATGGATGATTTCCTCTTGGATTCTCGGTGGTTTTCTTGATGTAAGTTGATTTATTCGTGATTTTCTACTCATTTCCCCTATTAATGCTTGTTCTTCCACTTATATAGAGTTATGGAACCTTAGGGTTGTTTCTAGAATAATTAAGGGTTTGTAATGGGGTTTTTGGTTTGATTTCTTGTGTATTTGCTGTTTGAGGCTTAGTTATACCTCTTCTGGGGGGTCTTCGAAAAGGGCGATGATATTTGGACTAGATCTGAGGTAGGTGTCTCTATTTAAGGGAATTTTCCATTTCCTACCATTAAATTCCTAACCGCCTTTATTTTTTTATTATGTTTCCATTAAAATTATTTATTATTGATTTATATTCCATGTTTGATGCAACTCATGGGTTGGGTTTGAAATTTGGGGTTTAAAGTGGGGTTTTCCAAATTAGTGTGGCTTGCACACCCACCAAATGTTTGATAAAATGGATCAATTAGGTTTTGTGATTTTAAACTGATTTAAAAAGTGGGTTTAGAAATGTTCTCACCTTGAAATAGGTGATTTGATAAAATTAGGTATATTTGTTTATTAAATGGAAAATGTTATAGATTTTTTAATATGGACACTTGTTTATGGATATGTTGGAATAGAGTAGCACATGGGTTAACTGGGGTTTGAGTGAGAATATATCATAGCCCCGCCCCCCAAGTATGACCCATCCAACCATCCATTTTCTTAAAAATAGTGGCATGATGGCCTAGTGGGATTGAAGCCCATTACAAGACCCAAAGGCCCTACACTACATAAACATTAAACAAGGTCTACCTCCATGTTGGCATCATCTTGATTAATCATTATCCTACGGTATTTCCTACTTGCATCGCCGCCCATAAAACCCCCTAGGGGATTCTAGGATTTGAACCCCATTCTCTTGGATTTGGTGTCCAATTGTGATTACCAGTCAATCGTGACTCAAGTCTCAAAAAGGATATCGGGTAATGAGGTATTGTTGGGAGCCACACCACAACTCTTAAAAAATAGAAAATTAATAAATTGTAATAATTAATAACCTGTTATATTCAATATTCAATATTCAATATTAAATATTAATATATATATATATATATATAATATATTTGGGGGTACAACTATAATGAAACACACACTGACTACCTTGGGCCAGGAGGACAGGTCAAGGCCCATCCCAAGGGATAAACCATACACCTGTACCTTTTTTATTTATACATATTATATAGGACTATAAACCTCTTATTGTTATATATAAGCATGAAGTACCATATTTCTCATTGCAAAGACCCCAATAAGGCTTGTCCATAAGACCAAACTTTATATATTTGGCATATAGGCATATATCATTAGGCCTTTATAACCCTCTTGAATTCCACATGTGGCCCCTTGATGAAGCTACACACGCACACCATTTTTTATCCATGGACTGAAGGTTCCAGGCACAGTGGAAGTATGGTTGGGACGACACCCAACTTTTATTTTTACAATGATCAATGATTATTCCGGGACCAATACGATGATGAATGCTAGTCTCCACAGAATATAGTCAAATATTTTGATAAAGAAGAAAGGGGACCGAAACCTTTAGAGAGGATCTTGCACATCATGTTTATAATTAATTTAATTAATTTCATAAAGAATAATAATACCTGGATCTTCAGAATTTTTCTTCATTGATTATGTTGATCATCCGGAATAACCCTTCAGGATTATCTCATTGTGCTTGTAAGGATTCAAACTAGAATCCCTCTATCAGTGATCCACACATGCTCTGATGGCCTCCGATAGACATCGTTCATTCTTCAGGTTCTAGCGCGGTGAATCGAGTGTCTTGTGTCGATCATTCTTGAGTGCTTGTTCTTCATCCTTGAAGAAATTCTATCCTTCTATAGAGGGGATAGAAGAGGATTCGAGAGAGAAATTTTTTGGATCAACAATTCTCAATTCACTAGGCGTGTGGTGTGGTGTATGGCACAATAGGACTACTTGTCTATTTATATACATGGAATTTAAGTTACAATATTTAATTTGATAGCAACAATTAAATACATTCATGAAATTAGAGAAAAACAATGCTCATAATAATAATACCGTGTCATTATTGATGGTGTGCCAAACTGCACAAAACAAAATTATAAAATAAAATTCTATGTCACAAAATAATATCAGTGACTTTATTATTTTAACTTGTGCCAACTAGTTAAATAATTATTTACCACCCTACAAATAATTATTTTAATACTAGACCGACCTTGGTCCGCTTGAACCCCACTTCCATTTATTGAACACCTGAATAAATAAATAAATAATTTATTCTCATAAATAAATATTTTATTTACAAACTAGTAAATAAATATTTATTAAATTTTAAATAAAATAAATAAATATATTTAATTTAATTTATGCGATCATTTTAACCTGAATAAAATTATTCCAAAGTCTTGAGAATAATATTTATTTCATTAATTAAATTAAAATATAATTTAACCAACACCACCAAAAACAATTAGTGTGTGACCCTCTAGGATTCTTTCTCATGTGCAATAGGCGGTCTTGCTTGAATTCCAAGAGTACTATCTAGCAACGGGTCAAGACACCCAAGATAAAGAATATAAAATCGCAACAACGACATCTACATACGAATTCTCACTGTGTAATATAATCTCATTGTCGCAATATCTCATCAAGAAGGTTTCATGGTAGTGTCATCAACTTTTATTCTTGATACGTTGTTCATTGACTACCTGAAATAAACTCATAGTTACACCATGGCCATGGAATTTCACGTGACGGTTCTATTTCAATCAAAGGGATGAGATATCAACATCCATAAATGGATGGGACAAATCCTTCCTCAAATTATCCATTAATAACATGTCACTCATGACACACCCAATGTACCCTACTTCCTACCAACTATTTGTGTGACTGTATTCATCAGTAAAACAAAATGCGTGATTCGTGACATGTATTAATCATAATACTAAAGTCGAAGGATCATTACACATGCTCGTAGATAGTAATATCCAATGACACTAAAACATGCGGAATTCTAACTAGTAGGTCTATTCTCATAATCTCATATCTTGTAGAATACCAAGTTCGAACATCATGAGAGGAAGTCTCATCTGCTTACGAGTATTATCACCTAACGGTATTCATTCTATGTCTCCCATAATAGTATTTCATCCAACCGAAGAACTATATTTATGAATATTGTTATAGAATTTCAAGGTTCTCATCATAACAGAGAACTGTCATGACCTTATCAATGCAAAAAATACTCTAGGACATTATTACATCATAGTCATGAAGAAAAATAAACAATATGTAATAATACATTAAATATCCATGTAATCAAAGTAAAACTAGTTGGTTCTTGGACACAAACTATTACAAACTCCCACTGGGACTAGAGCCAACTGCCTAAGACTTTACTTTTTCAAGACTTCAAATGATGATCATGTTTCTGTTGAGTCAAGGATTTAGTAAAGGGTTCCACCATATTGTCTTCTGTGGAAATATTTCTCATTGCAACTTCACCTCTCTGAGGAAAATCCCTCAAGAGATGATACTTATGAATTATGTTCTTAGTCCACTGATGTGACCTTGGATTTCTTGTGAGAGCCATCACTACAGTATTATCATAGTACAGTGTGATGGGATCTTTACGGCTAGGTATCACATTTAGCTCCAAGACAATGCTTCGCGTGCAAACTACTTCTTTAGCTGCCTCAGAAGCTGCAATATACTCAGAATCTACTATAGAATCTCTGACCACACTCTGCTTTGAGCTCTTCCAACTCATTTTACCTCCATTCAAAGTGAAGATGTATCCCATTTGTGACTTCATGTCATCATGATCATTCTGTAAATTATCATCTTCATATACTCTCATGACTAGTTCCTCATCTCCTCCATAAACCCGGAACATATCCATAGTACGCCTCATATACTTAAGGATAGTCTTGACTGCCATCGAGTGGTGGTCACTAGGGTTAGCTTGTTATCTTTCTACCACACTCAATGCATAGGCAACATCCAGCCTAGTACATAGCATGTTGTACATGACTGACCCAATCACTGATGCATATGGAGTTATTTCCATTATCTTTCTTTCCTCATGTGTCTGAGAAAACATTTTCTTGGAAAGCTGACCACCATGTGATGCTATAAACAATCCCCTTTTGGATTGTTCTATACTAAATCTCTTCAGTATATTATCAATTTATGTACTATGACTTAGGCCCAGAAATTTCTTGGATCTATCACAATGTATCTCGATCATAAGAATATACGTTGCCTCGCCCAAGTCCTTCATAGAGAAGCATTGATTCAACCATGCCTTAACAGACTGTAAGGCTGGTATCTCGTTTCCAATAAGTAATATGTCACCAACATATACTATTAGGAAAATGAATACACTCTCAGTAAACCGTTTTTAGACACAAGTCTCACATTCATTCTTGATAGAACCAAATTCTTTTATGGATTCATCAAAAATAATTTTCCATGACTTGGATGCTTGATTTAATCCATAAATGGATTTCTAAAACTTGAATACCGTATTTTCATCCTTTGGAGTCAAAAAACCCATTAGGTTGTGTCATGTAGACATCTTCCTGAAGGTTCCCATTAAGTAATGATATTTTTAAATCTATTTTCAAAATCTCATAGTCATGGTAAGCCGTAATGGAAAGTATAATTCTGATGGATTTTAGCATTGCAACTGCTGAGAAGGTTTCATCATAGTCAATTCCTTGATGTTATTTAAACCCTTTTACAACCAGTTGTTCCTTATAGGTACTGAATTGTCCTTCCGTAACTAGTTTCTTCTTGAATACCCATTTTCAACATATAGGATTTACATCAACTTGAGGATCTACCAAAATCCATACTTGGGTTTGGTACGTGGAATCCATTTCAGAATTCATGGCTTCTTGACACTTGGAAACGTTTGTGCCACTTACTACTTCCTTATAGGTTAGAGGATCATTATTATAAAGTAATAATGAGTCACCATCCTTAGTAACTAGAAAATCATACCATTCTGGTTCTCTATCCTCGTGTGTACTCCTACGTAGTACTTGTGTCTCTGGAACAGATTCTTCTTCCACATGCCTTTGTAGAATCTATTCTTGTACAAACTCTTGTATACCTTGAGCCTAGACTTCATCGAAGTCTATCTTGCTCCCACTATATCCTTTTAATATGTTCTCCCTCTCAAGGAATGTGGAATGTCATTCCATAATAACCTTTTTGTCTGAGGGTTTGTATAGGTAATATCCCCTTGTTTCCTTAGGGTATCCTATAGGGGCACAATTTGTGCCTCAGGGTGTGATTTTGTTACCTAAAGATTCCTTAACAGACACATCGCTACCCCAACCATGTAAATTCGATAAAATGGATTCTATTCCACTCTAGAATTTATATGGAATACCATTTATTAATTTATTTGGTACTTGGTTTAATATGTGTTTTGTTGTTTGTAAGGAATACCCCCAAAAGGATAATGGAAGACTTGCATGACTCATCATGGATCACACTATGTCCAACAAGGTGCAGTTCCTCCTTTCACTAACACCATTACATTTAGGTGTTTAGGTAGGAGAAAGTTGGGATATATGATCCAAAACCCTCGTAAGTAATCAATGAATTCATGTTTAAGATATTACCCACCTCGATCTGAGCGGAGTTTCTTAATATTCTTACCAATCTGGTTCTCAAATTCATTCTTGTATTACATGAATTTATCAAAGGAATACGACTTATACATCATTATGTAGATATATACATATCTACTAAAATCATTAGTAAAAGTTATGATGTATGAGTACCCACCCCTTGCATCCACTAGAAATGGTCCACACGCATCGGTATGAACCAATTTAAGAATCACTTTAGCCCTTTCTCCATTCCTACCAAATAGGGATTTGTTCATTTTTCCTTGTAAACATGAATGACATATGCCAACTGGTTTTAGTTCAAAATAATCTAAATATCCATCTTGATGTAACATTGTCAAAATTTTCTCATTTAAATGACCTAGCCGGTGATGCCAAATTTGGGTGTGGTATAAGTCATGTGAAGTATCTTTTTCATTGATTTCCATTACTTGGTTTGTGTAATCCAACACATAAAGATCGTTGTATAAATGTTCCCTACCAAAATAAATGCTATCATTATAAAATAAACTACATTCATTTCCAAACTGGGAAAATACATCTATATCTAGTCTAGATATCGAAATTATGTTTTTGGTTATAAAAAATCACATAAAAACAACCCATTAACACCAAGATCATCTGAGTTGGCAATGTGAGGTGGTAGTCCCCAACAGTTACAACAGCAAGTCTGGCTCCGTTGACTGCTCTTAGATATACCTTCCGTCGATCAATCTTCCTGAATCTACTTGGTTCTTGTATTTGCATACATATGTGAGCACCGCAAGATGTATCTAATACCCAATTTGTAGAAACAGATAGATTGTATTCGATAAATATTGCACCTGAATCTTCCCCTTACTTCTTAGGATGGGTGTAGTTTTTCTTCGAGTGGCCCTTCTTGCCACATGAGAAACAAATAGCCTCATGTTCCCTTACCTCCCCTTTGATATTTCTATTCGTGGAAGGCCTTGAATAATATTTGAGATTAAAGCTCTTCACCTTCCCATTCCTATTATTACCATAAGTATATAAGGATTTTTGCGCTTCATATCTTTGTACACTTGGCGAATGAGGATAAAAAGATCAGATAGAGACTTCTCAATGTTATTCATAATGAAATTGACAACAATGATAGACAAGCTCTAAGGGAGTGATGTGATAATGAGATTGGTTCTCAGTTATTTGGGGAGTTTAAACCCTAGAACCTCGAAGCGCACAATGTATCCAATGAGCTTGACTACATGAGGCCCTGCGGGGGAACCTTCTCCAAGATTACTCTAAAAAAGTACCTTAGAGATCTCAAAACTTTTTTGTCTTACTCTCTCCTGGTAAAGACCAAGGACGTGCTTAAGCATTCTATATGCATCCATGTTTTCATGAGACATCATGAGCTCACTAGACATTGATGATAACATCAAACATTGAACGTCGACCATGTCATTCATATGTTTCTCATAGACTAGGAAATCCTCTTCACTCACCTATTTGGAAGGTGGATCAGGTAATGCTGACTCCAGCACGTAAGACTTCTATTCATGGCGTAGGTAAACCTAAAGTCATCTAAACCAATCTTGGAAGTTACTAGTGGTGAGGATGTTGTCTTTATCCAGAATCGATTGCAGGGATAGTTTGGTTGACGATATTGTCATTTTTATTCTACAATTAAAACAGCAGATCATTAGTACTTTATTACATTTTATGAGAAATAATAAATTTTATTAAGTCTCCCACTATTTTATCAATTCTAAAAGGTCCTCACCATTGAACTTGAAATGTCCAGTTTCAATGACATTCTAGTAGAAAGGATCCATATTCCCCTTCGCATAACCCCGACAAGGGTTGTTCAAGCTATTAGAGGATATTTAGGTAGGAAAGGCTTTTCCAACTATGGGATTTCAACTCCTTGATCTGTTGAGTGGACTCCCCAATCCTGAAATCATGACTTTGTATTTTCTCAACTCTTGCATCAAATATTACACCAAGTCTAGCAAGGGCTACTCCTATTGATGTAATATGGTTAAGTCAACTCAAAACCTTTCATAAGGGCTTCTTGTATAAAAGTAAGTGTCCCAACAAGGATTGTTCAAACACATAGTTTTATTGATATTTTCCCATAATCATGTAATGTAAGGATTTTTTTGACTTAATATTTTATTTTAGGGATTTTTATCCCTTATGCATGAATTTATTATTATCACATGCTTGTTAAAATTAAGTGGAACTTACTTAAGTGATTAACCATGTCTTGATAATATTAACGCATAAGTCTGGTTTATTTTAGTTCTATCTTGCATGATTATTTAATTCATTAATTATGTGATCGTAACAACACATCCATAATGATAAACCATACCAATCAAATAAATAAAATAAATTAAATAGAATGATCATGAGATTTTCTAATGGTTATTTTATCTAGCGGTTGATAAACTAACCATTTACTAAGGAAGAAACACCTTGAACCTTTTGGGGTTGTGTTTACAGCTTCCACCTGTCCACCTATGTATCTCTTGGGATTGGTTTTATCTTGAATCTAGATTGAACCTCCTCCACTAGCTTTGGTGTTTCATCCATTACATATGCCCTTTTTTTAACTCACATGTAGGTGAGGGTAAAAGGGGGTTTAACATAAAAGAAACCTTGGGCACGCAGGCCCTAAATATTAATAAGGAGAAGGATCATAGCCCAACAAATTTAATTCAAATAAATAAATTAATAGAGACCATCCACATATAAAGGTCTTGGTCTAGCTCATGATCATTCATACATGCAATGATATTTGCGTATAAATAAAACTAGCATTTAATTATTTAATCGTTCTTGTTTAAGATAAATCAAGCTCGAATAAATTAATTGTAATCTTTAATTAATCAATCATTTTATCTTAAATAATTTTATGAATTTCCTTGAGATTATCATTCATCATAATTTTAAACAAATAAATTCATTTAAAATTTTCTTTGTACGTAACATGAACCTTGGAGGCAACCCGGTGAATTCCGATTCATAACTACCCAATGAGTAGAAATGAACGTTACACAGATGTTATATTAATAACATATATTTAAAACACCTATCACGTGTTGTACATCAAATTTAAAATCGCACAATGGTACAAGTCTCAAGGGTTTGTATAATATAATAATAAATTTTAATAAATATGCGTAATTTGGATGAGTGTACGACGTGTAGTTCCAACTACACGGTGTGTACTGTTGTTCACCGTCCATCTGAAGTACATGCCTGGGGAAACATCGTGTGAGTGTACTTCGGAAATATTTAGAGTACACGGCATGTCCAGTTGGCTACACGCCGTGTAGTTCCTCATTACACGGTCTCCAGCCAGTCTAGCTATGTATGGGGTACACGGTCTTACCCTAACCCGAATAGACTACACGTTGTGTCCATTTGGGCTACTCAGTGTGTAATCCGGAAACCGAGTGCCACCTGTTCCTGGACAACACACGGAGTCATTTAAGACTTAGAAAGGCTCCAACACATGGCTTGGATTTGCGGACTGGTTCAATGCATTAAATCTTGACTACATGGCATGTACTGCTGAATATACGTTGTGTGTTCTGGTGTTGTACGACCAGGAAGCTTTGGAACCTTTGGATGAGATTATCTATTTTATTTTAATTAAAATTAAAAGAAAATATTATTTATTTAAGGTGAATGAGAAATTAAACAGGAGTAATAGATCTTGAGATTCAGATTTTCAGAACGATTAACTTGAATTTAAATGAATATATTATTAAATGTGTAAGTCATCAACAAAATATTTTAAAAATTATAAGCTATGATGTAACCGCTCTGATACCACTTGAAGGTTCCAGGAATAGTGGAAGCGTGGTTGGGACGACACCAAAATTTGATTTTGATCATGATCAATGATTATTCCAAGATCAATACGATGATGAACACCAGTATCCACAGAATATAATCAAATATTTAGATAAAGATAAAAGAGGCCTGAAACCATTAGAGAGGATCTTTGACATCAAGTTTATAATTAATTTAATTAATTTCATAATGAAAATTAATACCTAGATATTTGGTATTTTTCTTTATTGATGATGTTGATCATATGGAATGACTCTTCTAGATTATCTCATTGCACTTGTAAGGATCGAAAACTAGAATCCCTCTAGCGTGATCCACACATGCTCTGATGGACACTGATCGACATCACTTGTTCTCTGGGTGCTAGCATGGCAAAGCGAGTGTCTTATGTCGATCGTTCTTTATTGATTGTTCTTTGGACTTAAATAACATCTCTCATTCTTGAGAGGGAAGAGAATAGGATTCGAGAGAGAAAATTTTTGGCTCAACAATTCTCAATTCACTTGGCGTGTGGTGTGGTGTATGGAACAATATGCCTACTTGTCTATTTATATACATGGAACTTCACTTACAATATTTAAATGAATTTTAAACATTAAATACATTCATGAACTTAGAGAAAACCCATGCACAAAATAATAATATTGTGTCATTATTCAGGGTGCACCAACTTGCGAAAAACGAAATTATAAAATAAAATTCCACGTCAGAAAATAATAGTAGCGTCATTATTATTTTAACTTGTGCCAACTAGTTAAACAATTATTTACCATCTTGCAAATAATTATTTTACTACCGGACCGACCATGGTCTACTAGAACTCTACTTCAAGTTATTGAACACCTGAATAAATAAATAAATAATTTATTCTTTTAAATAAATATTTAATTTACAAACTAGTAAATAAATATTTATTAAATGTTCAGTAAAATAAATAAATAAATTAATGTAAATTTATCCTATCATTTTAACTTGAATAAAATTATTCCACAGTCTTGAGAATAATATTTATTTGATTAATTAAATTCAAATAAAATTTAACCGAGACCACCAAAAACACTTAGTGTGTGACCCTCTATGATTCTTTCTCATTGGCATTAGGTGGGCTTACCTAAAGTCCAAGAGTACTGTCTAGAAATGGGTCAAGACACCAAAGAGAAAGAACGTAAAGTTGTAACAACGACATCAACATACGAACGCTCACTATGTAATATAATCCCTTTGTCTCAATATCTCATCAAGCAGGTTTTGTGATAGTTTCATCAACTTTTATGCTTCATACGTTGTTCTTTGACTACCTGAAATAAACTCATCGTTACACCGTGACCATGGAATTTCGCGTGACGGTTCTATTTAAATAAAAGGTCAGAGATATAAACTTCCATAAATGGAAGGTAAAAATCCTTCCTCGACTTATCCATTAATAACATGTAACTCATGACGCACCAAACGTACCCTACTTCCATCCAATTTTTTGTGTGACATCTTTCGTCAGTAAATGAAAGTGCACGAGTTATCACACATATTAATGATAATATTAAAGTATAAGGATCATTACTCATGCGTGCAGATAGAAATATATGAGGACACTAAACCATGTGGAATTCCTACTAACGGTTTTGTTCTCATAATCTCCTATATTGGAGATTACCAAGTGCGAAATTCATGAGAGTAAGTCTCATCTGCTTACGATTACTCTCAGCTGACGGTTTGTATGCTATGTGTCCCATCATAGTATGTCATCCAACCAAAGAACTATATTTAAGAATATTGTTATATCATTTCATGTTTATCATCATAGTGGGGAACTTCCATGACCTTATCAATGAAACAAATACTCTATGACATTATTACATCATAGTCATGCAGAAAAATGAACAATATGTAATAATATATTAAATATCCATGTAATAAAAGTAAAAATAGTTGGTTCTAGGACACCAAATCTTACACTGACCAGCCGAAAACACCTCTCCCTAAGGTCAACACCTATCTCTAGGTCATCTGTATGTTTCACAACCATTGTCACTCCCTTGTCATAACTCTGTTACTAGAAGCTGATCATACATCACTACAAAAAATTGTCCCTTTAACAGAGTGCAAAATGGGATTTAACAGTGCTTAAAAAGTGTTGTTTTCCTAAGAACCATTAAAGGGGGGACCCTTTATTATTTCTATTTATTTCATGTATTAATGGAACCCTTTATCAGCTCTTTTGTTATCATTAATAAAGGTCTCCCTTTTTCAATACCAAAAATAGGGTTGATAAATGCTCTACTACTACAGTGTGATATTTGAATTACAACACACACCACCGGAAACACATATATGTAAATATCATAATAATTTATTCGAAGTAATAATTACATTAAAAATACATAAAAATAACTATATCATAGAAATTTCAAATATTTTTTTTTACAATTACATTAGTAAGTGCTATAAAAAATCAAAAACATCAATATTTCATTGTCTTTAGCACTAGATCCCCTCTAAAAAATCATGATCATGGATTCAGTTTCTCAAAAAACAACCCCAAATTGAGTAAAATAATCAACATGTATAAAACAATTCTTATCTTATAAATACTATAAAATAATAAATTAAAAAAACATGAAACAATACATGAATAAAATGTTAATTTTAAATAAAAGAACATAATTGTATTCATATAGGTCCCACTGTGCATCGGATTGAGGTGGGTCTAATTCCTACACATAACAAATGACTTATAGGTTATTATAAAAAAATATTGAAACAATTAGAATAATTTTTCTTGGTTTTGATTATGTTATTTGTCCGTTTTACTGAAATGTCATTTGAAACTGAAAACACGCACTTGGAGTCATAACGGCCACATCGTGTGTGGATTTTATGTGATACTAGTTATTACATTTCACATATGACTTATTAATAATTATCCTTAATTATCAAGACAACCTGAGCATGTTTTCTCAATTTTCAGTGAGTGACACAGGTATTGAACTAAAATGTCAATTTTAGACTGATAATAGATGCTTTGAGTCATATTGGAAACACTATGTATCTGATTGAGGTGAAATTGATTTCTATATGCCATAAATGACTTATGGATCATTTTAAAAAAGTATCAAAAACATATATATGGTTATTATTGGTTTTGAGTTTTTCAGTTGTATTTTTTACTAAGATTTCAATATTATATAAAAAGATATACTTGGATTCATACTGGTCACATCATGCCTTGGATTTAGGATAGGTTGATTCATACATGTCACAAATGACTTATGGATCATTTTTCTAAATTATAAAAACAATATGAATGCAATTTTTGGTTTTGGGAATGTCACTTGCGTTTTTTACTAAAATTCCATTTTAAACTAAAAACAAACTCTTTGAGCCATACCAGTCACATCATGTGTCGATTTGATGTGAGGTTAATTCGAATATTTCATAAATGACTTATTAATTATCTTTTTAAATTATCAACACAATCAAATCATTATTTCTTCCTTTTTAGTGACTAAAACATGTTTTGTACAAAGATGTCAATTTTAAACTGATAATGGACAGTTTGAGTCAAACTAGGAACATTGTGTATCAGATAGAGTTGAGGCTAATTCCAACACATGAAAAATGACTTATGGTTCATTGCCCTAAATTATCCAAAAAATATGAATGTTTTTTATTGGTTTTGATTATGTAACTTTTCCTTTTTACAAAAATTAATGTCAATTTTAAATAGAAAGGCACAGTTGGATTCATGCCAACAACAATATGAATCATACTGAGGTAAAAATGATTCCTACATGTAAAAAATTACTTATGGAACATTTTTAAAAAGTATCAAAATAATAAAACTGTGTTTTCTTGTTTTTGAGTATGTAACTTGTTTTTTTACAAAAATGACATTTTAAATTGGAAACACACACTTTGAGTCATACTAGTAATATCACGTGTCAGTTTGATGTGATATTGATTCCTATACATCATAAATTACTTATGAATAATTTTAATAAATTATAAAGACATTCAGAGTGTGTTTTATTTGTTTTTATTGAGTCACACACATTTTGAACTAAAATGTCAATTTTAAACTAATGATGGACACATTGAGTCTTACCGGGCATAAGGTGTATCATATTGAGGTGATTCTAATTCCTACATGAAAAATATGACTTATGTATCATTTTCCTAAAGTATCAAAATAATCTAAATGTTTTTTATTATTTTGGAGTATGTCACATTTATTTTTTAATAAAATTACTGTCAATTTTAAATAAAAATACACGCTTAAAGTCATACCAGTCACAACATGTGTCAGATTGAGATGCAGATGATTCTTACATGTCAAAAATGATATATGGATATTTTTACTAAAGTTCCAAAATATTGCAATTTTTTTATGAATTTTAAGTATGTGACTTGTGTTTTTTACTAAAATGTCATTTCAAACTAGAAACATGAAATTTGAGTCCTAATTGTCATAGATTGTGACGTATTGGTGTGAGAATGATCATTATACATAAAAATGACATATGAATAATTTTTTTATATTATCATGTTAATCAAATAATTTTTTCTTCGTTTCCTATGAGTGACACATTTTTAACTAAAATGTCAATTTTAAACATGTAATAGACACTTTGAGTCCTATTAAGAACTAGGTGCATCGAATTGAGGTGAAAACGATTCCATAATTTCAAAAATGACTTATGGATCATTTTCATAAATTTTCAAAACAATATGAATTATTTTATTTTTCTTTTATGAATGTCACTTTTCCTTTTTACTAAAATTAATGTCAACTTTAAATAAAAATACACACTAGGATTTATACTGATCATATAATGTGTTATATTAAGATGTGGATGATTTCCACAGGTTACAAATGACTTATTAATCATTTTCATATAGTATCAAAACTATCCTAATGTGTTTTCTCAGTTATGAGTATGCCACTTTTTTAATTTACTAAAATCTCATTTTAAATAGGAAACACACACATTGAGTCATACCGGTCACATCCTATATCAGTTCTACATAATATTGATTTCTAAACATCAAAAACGAATTATGAATTTTTTTCCTAAATTATCATGAAAATCAAAGTGTGTTTTCATGGATTTTAGTGAGGGGAACACGTTTTGAACTAAAATGTCAATTTTAAGATGATAATGGATACTTTGAGTCATACCAGGAACATGGTGTATTTTATTGAGGTTAGGATTATTCATATACATCAAAAATGACTTATGGACCATTTCCCTAAATTTTCAAAATATTCCAAATGTGTTTTATCATTTTTTTTGTATGTCACTTGTCCTTTTTAAGAAAATGAATATTGATTTTAAATAAAAAGTCACACTTGGAGTCATATTGGTCACACCGTGTGTCAGATTGAGGTGTGGTTGATTCTTACATGTCACAAATAACTTATGAATTAATTTTGTAAATTATCAAAAAAAATATGAATGTGTTAGCTCAGTTTTGAGTATGTGATGTGTGTTTGAACTAAAATTTAAATTATAAACTAAAAACATACAATCTGAGTCATACCGAGCACATTTTTTATTAGATTTAGGATTGGATGATTGAGTATGTGATGTGTGTTTTTCTTTCAACTATATAAAACGGCCCATAAAATATAGATCATGTTATATTTTGATGGAAGAGGATACCATGTGCTACCAGAAACACTTCATGTTTCAGGTAGCAGTGGTTTTCCTCTCCCATAAAAAAAGGAACATGTTCCCTCTTTTCTGGTATGTTGTAGATAGTTGAAATTAAAATATGACATCTAAAAGATCCTTCAAACAAAAATTAATAATCATTAGATAAAAATGAAAAGGAAATTTAAATAAAAATAGTAGATAAAATGATGAAAAAATAATCTAAATAAGTAGTAGGAATTCACCTTTTCATGATGCATGTATACATTCTTGACCCATTTCCTTGTTTCCATTGTCTTAGTTATAGCCTCAAAGTCAAATTTCTCACAAGCATGACCATCTTTAAAAAAACAACCCTAACTCATGTAAAATAATCCACCTATATAAGAAAACAATTATTATGTTACTAATACTATAAGAAAAAAATTAAACATAAATATGAAAAAATACATTAAATATGTCAATTTTAAACTGAAATCACACAATTTGATTCATACTAAATATACTATATATCAGATTAAGGTATGGTTGGTTCCATTATGTATTTTTATCCTACAATTATTCAAATTTCTTGGTTATCTAAAAATAATGTAGTTTGATTACCTAGAATTTTGAATGCATTTGAGAATAAAAAAATAAATTTCATTATGACGAGTGCATGATCATAGTACATGAGTGAATCATTATTATTGAAGAATTTATTTCCTAATGATCTCTCTGAAAATTAACAAAATAAGTATCACATAAATATTATTTTAAAATTAACTAAAAAATTAAACAAAATGATCATAAATGCAACTAAAAAAGTAGTATGAATTCATATATTAATGATATATGTGTACATTATGACACCAGGTATGTTGTCCAATTGTTTTTAAAAAATAATTCATCTTTTTAATGAAAGGACTTTCAAAAGTTATAGTAGTACTGTAAAAATATAAATACATAAATAATTAATAAATATTTTAAATGAAATTGTAATTATAGTTGAAAATAACTATTTGGGGATGCTAGTTTGTTGATGGAATATGATAAATTTCATAAATTTTCAAACATAATAACCGCAATATCTTTTATTGGGTTGTTTTAGACACTACAGAAACATTGAAAAAAAAAAATCGTTTATTTTGATATATGTTTTAATAGTAAATTTTTTTTATATATAACCTAATACTTATCCACTTATAGAAGTTGATATGATCCTTGTATGCATGGATTGTCCTCATGCCATGATTTTGACGATATTTAAACACTACTCAATAATAATAGAATTCTAATAAAAAAATTGTATAAAAAATAGAACTTTAGTTTAGTTATCATACGTTGTATGTAATGTATAAAAAATTGAAAAAAGTCATCACATGTGGTTGGTTTTTTGGGTATCCATGTAGAAATTCTAGAAAATAAATATTTAGAGTATCCAAATTAACTACAATGAGTAACAAATTCTTCGTAAAAAAATTATAATGAATAAGTAATTAAAGGAATAAAAATATATTTTATAAGATTAAATTATATATTATTACCCATGAATTATTGATAATAAGAAGATTATGTCACTAGTAAGTTTTCTTCCAAACACTATGATTGTTTTTACACTATTGCATCAATTTGATCTTGAATCCAATAAGGTTTGTTATATAGAAGTGATGTGATGACTAATGTTTCCATATTTGTGTTCATAGGGTAATCACTTCAAATAGGATTCATATATATTACTAAATAAATTATGAATTTTATTTATTCATAATTAACATAATATATTACCTATAGGAAAAAATCATGAAAAAAAACCCATGTATACATTTACAACTATGACTTCTATCCAATAATACTTCATAATTTCATTTAAATTAACAAGAGAAATGTAGACTGTAATGTCATACCTTTACATTTGTTATTAAAAATAAACTTTAACATTACTACCACTTTGTAACCTTGTATCTATATAAAGCTTCAATGTTAGTAAATGAGGATATTGAATAGACAGGGTAAATGTGGTTTGTAAAGTTCATTTAGATTTTTCATTGATCATTTAGATTATTTTGAGTTGAACATTAATTTCACCCCTTTATCATTGTCTTTTTGTAATTAAATTCATCAGTTCATATGTTTTTTCATTAATTATTAAATATTTTCCATGAAAAATAAATTGAAAATGAATACCACATTCTTGAGAAGTTTCTTACAAGATCTAATTGTTATGCTATGAATGTCCCAATATGTTTCTCAATCATATGAATATCTATGTCATCAGTTGGAACATGTTGTTCAGTTATTGGCTCATGAACTACGTTTTCCCCACTCTCACATGACCTATTAGAAACTATCTGTTGTATAGAATAAATCCTTGGATATTGAACTTGGTATCCCTCACAACAAGGTGATGGTTGGGTGTTGTTAGATTTAAATCACAATCATTTTTACCCTATAGAATATCATTACAGAAAATTTATCAGTGTCTTCCTGATTCAAATTTCACAGAAATAATCATTAAATATTTTTTACCTCATCTAATATAGATCTTTGAGGTGAATGGATCACCTCATAGATTGTTAGGGGTGGGGGGATCTTTATGCAGTTTTTTTTATTTTTTCTTCCCTTTGATTCCCCCCATAAAATTTTCTAGAAACTCTAACATCCAATTAAATTTTTCATCAAGATAATCTAATCTTGCCTGCATCTCTTCCATTTTTTACCTTTATCCCTGAGTTAATTGTTTTTCTCAAAATATATTTGTAGTGTCACCCAAAAAACCACCCCTCTAACGTGAACATGTTTTTTTCACTTCAAGGACACTGATACTTTTTGTTTATCTACTAAAATTAATGATGATTATTATGTCTATGTCGGATAAAAAATATATGAAAATAATTAATCATTATTATGTAATGTTGATTTAAAGATTTTTTTAATTATGGAATACATACACATGATTCCCACACTTTTGTGTTATTTTATCTAGTATTATCCCATCAGTTTTTAGATGTTCCTCCTTCCAAAGCACCTGACATGGGATGTAAGTGGCTTTGGATTTGGATTCATCAATCTATATATTATCGATGTAACATAGTAATGTTTTTTATTTGTGACACATAACGGTATTATGGTATATTTAAAATATATAACAATTTTTTTCAAGTGAAGTGTACCCCATCCTTGATTTATAATAGTGGTATATTGGTTTTTCTACCCCTTGCTTATTTTTTACACTTATTTTATTTTTCATAAATTTAAAATTATTAATCAAAGTGATTTATACAAGTATTTGAAAACAATGTATTAACAGACATAGTGTACTTGAAAATATGTATCCTCATGATGGTTAGTAAATGAATCCCAAGATTCTTGGCTTATTAGGTGTTCACATATTTGTGGTGGGTGTGGTTTTATATTCACTCCAGTATCTTTGAGATGAAACTTCGTAAGAATTGTATGAAATAATTTGTGATCCTTTCCATCTAGAATAAATATAAATTTCATTCATAAATAATCTATGGTAATTACACTCTATAAGGGATAATGAAGATTCATTAAATGTTTCTTTATTATTTTTTTATTAAAATAAATAAATATATCATAATATTACATTAATATCTTCCAAAATAAGTATATTAAGTTTGGGAAGAACATAGTTCTAAGAATAATTATCATTCATCACATGATATCGAGTAGTGATCCTAATGAAACAATTTAAAATGGCATGTTGGGGTTAACAGCTTGACCATATTCATTCCATCCAACCATAAATTTGATACCTTTTCTTCTCACCTTAATATTTTTTTCTAACACTATCACACTATGACACTCATATTTTATTAGAAAAATAATGGTTTTTTTACCATTTCCTTAGGTTCAACATCATCTATATTTTGTTCCTTGGATTGGTAGCACTAATAAGTTAATCGGGTTGTTGTTCCTAAACATTGGGAGCACCAAAAGGTTGAGAAATGTGTTTTCCTCAAGATTTAGTGCATCGATATGTGAAGAACTAATTATCTATATAATTGGTTGAACATTTAAATTACATTATGTAAATAAAATTGTAAAAAGATGTTAATATGATGTAAAGTAATGCACATTACAAAACAAATACAACATAGTTATTGAACTCTCTTTATTAAAAGGATAAAGGGTTTTGAGCCCTCTATCGAGTATCCATATCCCTTCATTAGGTACTTCTCTAACATACAATATCCTACTTACATTTGGAGCATAAAAAATTATTTTTAGATCCCAATGAAAGGGTTATACTTGATTGAATTTTTATCTTACCTTTTAGTGGGTTTGGTCGACAACAGAACAATTAACCACATTCAATTTTTGAGATCTTGAATATAAAATACTTGTACTATCTATGGTGCCATTATGAATGGTTCTTCTTTGTACCCTTCCTTACTAAAACTCACATCCATGAGTCCCAATTCATCTATTTTTACAACACTCCTGTTATTAATGCACTTTCATTGAAAATAATCACTTGGAATATTCTATAATACAACATCCATATTTTGTTGATGATTCCAAAGTATGATATATTCACATAAATTGGATTTCTTTCCTCGGTTACAGATATATGCATTTCTTTATCCATAAGTGTTACACCACTATTTTTCATGGTAATGTATTCATCATATTCATTTTTATATAATTTATAACTAATAATTACATAACCATTATTATATAATATATGAAAACTTGGTCCTCTGGCTATCCATCAAAGGTGTTCTAAAATTGAATCTATATTTTCTACTGAATCCACAAAAATAGAGTCTCAAAACCATCCTATAAGTTGTCTATTATGTGTATTTGATATCTATATTTCCTCTTTTGTTGGATTAGAATGCATAATAATTTCATTGTGGTTTTAAACATATGGGGAAACCTCAAAATATTTATGAAAAATGTAAAGGTGAGCCTGCTCCTGATCTATAAGAGTAATTTTTAATAGTATTTATTATAGATATTCCTTCACCCACAATCCACCCAATGTGATGAGATTATGGTAGAGCAATGATTTCCACATCAGATAGGTCATCGGTACAAAATTCAATGGATTCCTCAATAATATATCATTCCACAATAAAACCTTTTGGCCCAATTTTATTTTTGAATTACCCTTTAAAAATTATTATATATTTTTTAGGGGGGTATATCCATCTATAATGTATAGGACCACATAGTCGTATCTCTTATACCAAGTGAACCGTCAAGTAAAACATCATATCAAAGAATATTGGTAAGAAGAAAATTTATAATTCACATAATATGATGAAAATTTCCTTTTACATAGTTATAAAATTCTACAGGTCTATAACTTTTTTTTAAATATATTTGAATAAGAAATTGTGTCTAGTTAATTTATCACGAAAATTCTTGGAAAAAATGTAACCAAAATCTACAAGCAATAGATCTTTCATTAAAAAATTGTATTCATTTGATTTTATACCCTTTAACTTTAAATAAATCATTTATATGATATTATTGATTTTCAATTAATACCACTTTGTAACCTTTACATCATTCAAAAAGTTAAAAAAATGTCTCTCTTACCTGAAAATAGTGTACATATATGGAGGGGGAAATTCTATTTTACACCCTTCAATAGAAAAAACTATTCTCATATTACATTGTCAATAATGTTCAACAATGTCTTAATTTAATAATTTCTTATTCTATTTGAATTTAGTAAAGTTCCAATGATAATATCACATACATTTTTTTCAATATGCATAGCTTTAAAAAAAATCCTAACATACAAACAATTCTTGTATGGTAAATTCAAAAAATATGATCTCCTTTTCCAACCAGTTTTCATAAGTTTTTTTTAAAAAAGGTTTACCAAAAGTAGTGTCCAAATATTTTACTTTCTCACAAATTTTATCACCTATTAGTGGATATGGTGATGTATGATCATCCGAAATCCCATAAAATGACGTTGTCCAAGATCGGTACCTATGTCACTGGGATAGAAATCTGTGATATCCTAGAAACACGGTCTTTGGTGAAAGTTTCAACTTAATTTATGTTGTACCTTGTTCAAAAATAAGAAATACTTGATTTCCTTTAATGTTATATCCTAAAAAAATTCTCAAGTAAGAAATTCATTTATACTCCCATACAAAATGTGTCTCAATATGAAATATTCATCTCTGTAAGCATCATACAATGTAACACCTGAATCACAAAATAATTTTGAATCCTTGATCAATGGAGATAAACAAACATCAATATCATTACTCAATTATTTTGGTCATGACATAAGTAGAGATAACATAATTTATTTTCAATTCATGAATAGCCATGGTGGAAAGTCAAAATTTACCAACATAACTACCCATATACTGTGAGTGGTTCTTTGAAATCCAAAGGGATTCACTACATATGTAGATAGTGCAAGACGAAGTTTTCTCATTTTATTTTCAAATTCAGGATACTCATGATCAATTCTATTCCCCTGAGGAGAGTTTTCGAGTGATGAAGTTTTTCAAATTTATTTATTTTATCTGTTTTCCATGTCAATTTCTTTATAGTATTATCACTTTCATATAGATACCTAAACATTTGAATGAATGGAAATTACCATAAAAATTTTGTAGGACAAAATATATCCTTCTTGTATTGAGAAGCACCACACTTTGGCATTTAATTAAGTTATTTATGGTTCTTGAGATATATTATACAATCATTTGGGTAGGCATGTATTCTTTTAGAGATCATACTCATTGAATGTAGCATTCATTTATCATCATATGTTCTTCTAAGAATTTCATTGTCTTCTAGGAGCATATCATTCAAGGGAGCAAGTGGATCAATAAAATTGGTCTCACTCCATCCATTTCTAGATTTTAAATTATACGGATTCAGTACAAATGAAAATGTTGTTTATTCCGTACAACCATCATACAATAAAATCTTTTCATAACTCTTTATCTTCTAAAATAATTTTAGAAAATCAGAATGTTTATATTCATCTATCATTTTCATTTTCTCAATTTGATCTTCATCATATTTCAAATCTGTAAAAAATCCTTGATGTGGTCTTCCTCATTTTCCACACGGGTTATCATGTCATTTGATCCATAAAACTCAGTTTTATCCAAGTCATTAGCTACATTAACTTTTTCTATTTTTTAGTCCAACATTTAAAACATTGATCTATTCCATGATAGATCTAGTGTTCTTACAACTCCTTTGGACTAATTACTCTGGAATAACAATAGCGTAAACAAGGATAAAGGATTTTAGAAGGTTCATATTCCTGATCTTTTGCAAACTTAATGAACTCCTTCACCCCATCTTCATAATATTTTATCATACAATTGGAATCCATACATTTTCAATTCATATCCATCCCATTTTATTCATTAATAATATTATTAAAAAAATAAATACAAAAAGGGGACTTTAAAATAAGGGGAATCCAATAATTTAATTCTTAAAATATTTTCAGAATTCTTTGAATGAAATGGGTAATTGAATTTAAGAAATCTATTTCTCAATTGGTGGTGGGTATTATCCTTTGAATTCATCCACAATGATCACTGGTACCTGGTGTGGGATGACTAATACTCATGGTAGTTCAGGAAAAATTGGTTCATGTCCAGAAGATTTGGGTTGTGAGTCTCATGCAACAAAATGAAAGAATACCTATTTGGGATATGAAATAGATGAGGGAAAACGTTTTTTCCTTAAATCTTAATGTTCCTAGTCTAGGGAGTTGGTGAAGCACCGAAAAATATTTCATAGTGTTTTATCTAAAGATGAAAAAAGAATTATTAGCAGTCTAATCCCTGCAACGGTCTCCTTGATTAGTGTGACTGTGAGAAGGCACATCTAGATAGTCCTACAAGAACTCATGCTAAGATAGTCATTTCAGTTTCAACATTCAAAGAAATGATATAGTTAGTATGTGAAAAGAAAATGGATTTTGGTATGAGGAACTAATTTAAATAGTACTTAGCTTCATGTGTGGACAAGTTTGGGGCAGTGGGATCATGATGGATATCCTATGGGTTGGATAGTTATTGGAAATCATTTTCCATAGTGTTATTATCAATCTATATTTTGTAGTAGGTGGGATTATATGCTTCTAGGAGGTGTTTGAAAGTTAATATAATCATATAAATATAGATAACACCCTATTTCATTACACAATTTTGAATTTATGAATATAGATACCACTCATCTGATTTTATTTATAAATACAGATACCACTAAACTTTTTGAAACATATTTTAAGGAGTGTTTGAAAATGAATAGAAAATAAAAAGTTAGTGGATCAAGAATTTAATCAATTATAAAGGATAATTTATAAAGATTAATTGTAAAAGAAAAAATGTATCAAATATTTATCACCCCTTATTAGTGATAAATTTACACTACCCTAGAGTCTTGAATAAGAACTATTCCTCATAAAGATAAGCCTATATTATCTCCCATTATATTATTCTTTAATTTTTTTCTTTTTACAGTATCCCTATACATTCCAATATGGTATTAGTCCATTTAATCTTTCTCAATCCTTAAATTCTTCATAGGTTTAGTTGTATTGAATGATTTTATTAGATAATAACTAGGTAATACATTGTTTCCCTTTTCTAGTTTCATACATTATATAAAAAAAATCCCTAATTTTATGGATGTATTATGAAAATTGGTAATTGGAAAAGGTGAAAATCTAATTTGAATGGGTGATGTAGTAAATTAATTCAACTTATGTATGAACATAGAAATAAAATTATGTAATAGACATCTTTATCATCTTAGTTAAGAAAACATGAGTAGGATCGCTTAAAGAGAAAATGTGTGTGGCCTACCAATACTTAAAAGATAAAGGAATATGATGTTATCAACACGCCGAAAGGGAAAAAAATCAATTATTCACAGTATTTTTTATAGATACAATCTACACAATAATAGATCATAATTTATTTCTTTAATTTTGAGACTATGAGGAAGTATTCAAAAAATAGATAGAAGTATATTATTTACATTATTGATAAATTTAATTGAATTAAATATATTTTCATTACGAGAAATAAATTGTACAATATCAATATTTTTAAATGTTTTAGAAGAAAATTAAAGATGGATTTTGATTTCTCCTTATAAATGTTCTGGATAGATAATGGTATGGAATTTATAAGGGGTTAATTTAGTGATTATTTTGAGAAGCATTCTATTCACCATGAACTTAGTGTACCATATACCGCATAATACAATTTTGTTTTTTAAATAATAGAATAAAATATTAGTTGAGATGGGTCGAACATTGATGATAAATAATACTATATTATAAAACCAATTAGGAATCTATTCCCACTTATAAACTTATGATGTCACGAGCACAATTTTTACAATATATTATATAACTTTCCCTTCCCCAACATTCTATATTTCTCATTTACACCCCCTTTATTTCAATTATTCATCATTCCAATTATTCTTCTTTTCATTACATTATGATGATATTTATAATATTTTATCATTATTTGGTTTCTTTTATGATTAATTGTCTTCATACACACTCACACACAAATATATATATATTTGATGATTTTTTTAAGAAGATGTCTTCTTCAGATCAAGTATAAATGTTAATGATTTTGAATAAGATTAATTAAAAGAAATTTAAAATGTAACTTGAGTTATTATTTGAAAATAAAATGAATATTAATAAATGATATTCAAATTTAGTGTAAATGACCTCTATCAAGGAAAAGAAACTACAACATTGAGTTTTTTTACTTGTTTTCGTTTTCTTTCTCTAATGTTCTAATTTCTTCATCCAATTTTTTATTACATGGGAGTTGTGTGGATTGAAATATCTTTTTTTTAATCTATAACATTTTACAATGGTTATTTATAAAAAATAATAATTGAAAGTCACCTTTAACATCGGTTATAAAAATATCACGTGTAATATGTGATTTTTGATGTCGGTTCACAAAATAACCAATGTCCAAAGAAAGTTTTGATTATATTTGATGTCGGCTCACAAAAATAACTGACGTTAAAATAAATTACATTTAGTCAAAATAAATATTTTGATTTTGGATTATATAAATGATGTAAAAAAATACATACAAATTTATTTGTATTAACATTGGCTGAAAAACTAGCATTAAAATGTAAAAAATGATGAAAAAAGTATTATTTCACCAATGCTTTTAGGATGCATAGATTAAGAAAAGGAAAAAAATATAATCTCACTATATAAGGTTCATTACCTTTTCTATTTGAGGTGAAGAGTCGACAACACATTGGATTGATGGCCATACCATGAAGGAATAATGTAAAGGTTTATTAATCCTAAAATATGATTGATATTTTAGAAAAAAGATCATGTATGAAATAGAGATTTTGAATCAAAATCTAATAAATTTAATTGAGTGTTGTGGAAGCCATGATGGGTTGTGTGATGTGGTATAGGGGTAAAGTATGTGGCTAAAAGACACATAAAAAGATGAGAAAACACCATTGGTACAATATGTGTTCAAGGAATAGATCTGGAGGCTCTAAAAATTTTAATTGTAATATACGTTATATTTGGAAAGGATCAATTCATCAAGAAAGCTGATGGAGAGTGAGAGTGGATACATTAGTAGGGTTCAGCGAAAGTGGCGGCAGTAGTAGGGTTCCATGATATTTTGAATGCTCAAGAGAGGAGACTTTGTTAGGGTTCTCTTTATAAGATCGGGTAAGGCTTTTATCAGTGCTATCAAAAAATGATAATAAAAATTAGTTTTATGGGTGCTAAAATACTAAACACTGAAAAAACTACCCTTTATCAACACATTTTTAGCGCTGATAAAGATTTATTTTTAACAATATATTTATTTATTTATATTTATAATTAAAATAAATATATTTTAAAATATTTCTATATATTTATAAATATATTTCTATCATTATATATATTTATATTATTTTATATATCTATAAAATTATAAATCTAATAATTGTTTAAATTATTTAAATATATTTATTGTGATTTTATAATTATATATTTATTTATTTATTTCTAATTACAATAATAAATAATTATATTTAAAATTATTCATATATATCAGGTTCTTTGGGGTACAATTACATCAAACACACACACACAGGCCAGAAAGGCATTCCATATACCCCTAAGGGATAGCACACCCATCAAGGCTCAATTATTCAGTACATGGGTTGAAGGCCCTGTGAGCATGAAACACATAACATAGCCCAATGGCCCAGTGCAACGTCATGCCTGCCTAATACTATATGCATCACCTAACCCACGTCATGAATGCGTCATAACCTGCCTGCACCATGTGTCTTGTTTGTGTCACCGCCAACCTGAGTCATGGGTCATGTATGACTCACCACTTGCCTATAAAAGTTAGCCCCCACCTGAATTTGAACTCGGGTCTGATGCAGGATTACAGGGAGCTTTTACCACTCATGTAAGCCCCCAAACTTCATTAAAAGTATTATATATAATTATAAATATGAAAATGGTGCAGACCATGGGTCATCATCCCATAGACCCAAAATTTATTTAAAATAAATAAAATAGCATACAAGATGAAGAAAATAGACAAACCAGTGAATAGACAATATTACCGAGCTCAGACACACTCATAAAATAGAAGAACATATCAGTGAGAGTGACGACCACCACCCCTGGTTTGTAGATGTTGTTTTCTCCTCCACATATTAGGCTATTTCTATGTTCCATCGTCCACCTTACATTTGATACTTTCCTCTGGTGAGAAGGGTCCCTTTAATGGTCTAACTAGATCTGATCTCTCCAATGGGACCTTCAAAGAAAATCTCCATATCATTTAAGAGTAATAAGTGCTCCCAAATTCATCAGGAAAGACCTCATTACTACTGGATATTTTAAGAATTTCATGCATACTCAAAACATTTTCCATAAAATCTTGCACATTCATAAGAAAAATCGTCCCTTTTTGAGGGACTATAAAATCATGAGAATATCCAATGGAGTTACTACATTGACCCCAATTGAAATTGCTCCATCCTTATCCACTTTGGGTGGGAGGGGAGAGTAAACATTTTTACCATTCCAATTTTTATTAGAATGTATCTCCTCATAAAACTAAAAATCATCTTGCATCTAAGAATCTTGCTCTAAATCAAACTCATCACCTTGATCTCCAATAGTGTCCTGAATTCCTACTACAAGTACATCATAAAAGGAAGCAGTGTCATTAACATTGTCCTTACTAGAGTGGCAGACCTATTTGTGTGTAGAACCAAATGGATAAATAACCCTCCCCATTAAAATAATTTCATCTAGTGCATGAGCTCTTGCAAACTTTTGAAATGCCCATTATTTTACCCCCCATGACCAGAAAGAACCAAGGGGTCTTGCGCTTGACCTATTCCATCAGCTACTGGTCATGAGGATTAAGCCTGTCCTCCTTGGACACAACTACCTAGTCACGCCAGATTTTACCTCAAATGATCCATGATATTTTTTCCATTTGTAGAATACCCCCCTTTCATCTATATTTTTCTCACATTCCTACATTTAGAAAAATCATGCCCCACCAACCTGAAAAAAATATATAATATTGGGATTGTATCATATTCAAACCCAACCATAAACTTTTCATCATTGGCGAGCAATGTGGTACATTTAGGTAAAGTATTCTTCATGACCACATCAACCAAAACTCTACCATGTAACCAAATCTTCCATGCACTATATTCTCATCCATCTTCATGGGAACACCAATGTAGGTAACTAAGTCAATAAAAATTAATGGATTCCAAAACACCCAACATAAACCATGGATTCTAACCCAAATATGAGAATTCGAATGCTTCTATAAGTATGGGTTAAAATTTAAATCCCAATAAGACAATAAAAAAATTCCTAGATTAATAGAGAAGAACACATTACCCCAGGACCTCGATCTTTCATTTGTATAAGAGAAAAGAAGGTGAAATTAGCCTCTACCAATAGGGACTATCCTCCGGTCTGAAAAACCCCATATTCAAGAGAGCTGGAGATTTAGTTCCTCACTGTTCAATGACTTATCTCCATTAAAGAGTATTAATCACCAAATTAGAGAGACTTTTCAGTCCTCAGTTTGTTTTGTAAGCACCATAGTATGTGCAATTATAATAAATCTTCCTTCATTGGATTTGGAAATCTGGGAGTCACGTGTATAAGAACCAGACACCTTGAATGAATCAAGTTCTTCACAGAAAAAAACACACTTATTAAAAGAATTTAAAATTGAATAACTTGTCAGACATTTTGAATCGTAGGCCAAACCCTCTCTCATGGACAATGGCATATCAGGGAACTCTGATGTACGATTGGAAGATGACGGGCCTAAGAGCACCGGATCATCCAAAGAAAACATTATTCCCCTCATCAGATAATGAATATCGATGAGTCTTGTCTCTTTTGTTACGTGGAACACCCCCTAGGTCTTGGACACTGACGTGTTAGGGCACACCAGATCTGGCAAGGTCATCATCGGGTCATGAAAACCATCATGCTCGTCATGTCCCATATCTCCAGTGTGGTTGATTTCGATGCTAGATCCAGATCACGGACGCCATCGCCGCTCTCTTTTCCATTATCCCGTCTCCTAGATCAATATATAATTATAAATATATTTATATAATTATATATAATTATGTTACTAAATATATTTATTTCAGTATATAAATATATATAATTATAAATATAATAACAATATTTATTATTTAAATATATTTACTATAATTATATAATTATTTTAAATAAATATATTTATTTATTTATAATTATAATTATAAATAAATCTATTGAAAATCTATTTATATATAATTATAAATATATTAAAAATTATTGTTATTTAAGTATATTTATAATAATTTTATAATTATCTAAATAACTATTTATTTATTTATAACTATAATTATAGATAAATATTTTACAAAAATATTTATATATAATTATAAAAAAAATTATAAATACAAATATTTACTAATATATAATTATAAATATAATAAATATATTTATTATAGTTTTATAATTATTTTAATATATATTTAACAATTTATAGTTTCATAAATACTTTTTTAAAAAAATTATATTTATTTATAATTTTCTATGGATGATGAAAGGCTTGTTCAAGAGGAAGTAGGTGAACAACTCTGCCTTTCGAATAATATAAAAATATCAATTGACAAGAAGGGGAAGAAGAAGGTAGATTTTGTCTCCCAATATTTTGTCCTCTATAAAAGGAATACGCATTTGATGTTATAACAGGAACTGGGCATGCATTGCAGGCCCCTATAAAGGGAAGCCACAAAGTATCCAATTCTAAAAAGAAAATCATTAATTTGGATTATTAAGGCTTCCAAATGGTCACCTATAGGAAATCCTCACATACAGAGGAGACAATCCCTCCATGTGGAATTGACATGTCTAAGTAATCTATACCTACACTTGAGTCAGTGTAGGTATCTCCTTCTTAAGAAGTGGGCAATAAGAATGTTGATTGGTTCTACCGACCCTACTTTTCGGATCTTATGAAAAATGCATTTTAGTCTTTTGGTAAGTCTTCAAATGAAGAATGTATTATTTTGTGGGATAAAAATTCTTTTATCATTCCTCCTAATGATGTTGGATATTAAAGGCCAATTGAAGGTGTCACCAAAGAGGTGGACAATTGGTTCTTCCTGCAACCTGAGGCCATCAACTCCTTAATGGAACCAAATGTTTTTTTTTATAGTTACATTATTGTTCATAAGTTTCATGAAATTAATTTAAAGGAAGGATTTAGATCTAATCCAGAGATAGATTTTAGAGATAACTCTTAGAAGTTTAGGATCTTTTTTATTATGGAAGTTTCATCTGAATCATCATCATAAGAAGATCAGAAACCATTGCAGCATTCCAAGACATGATAGAGAGGACGACACCCAAAGGGTAGAGGAAGACATCCAAAAAAATTTGGAAATATAGGTAATTTTAAGAAGTGACTTCTATCATTGAGGTTGGAAGATTTATCTTGGTTTCCCCCCTCTTTTCTTTGTATATATATTTTTCATTAATAAATATTAAGTCATGTATTTGGATTCCAAATCCATGACTAAGATGTTTGGGTAAATATATGAGATGGTGGAGCAAAGGGTAAAACCAGGAAAATTGGATCTTCACAACTAAGAAGAAGGTCCGATGGTGGAAAACCCTAATGGTACAAATCAAAACCCTATTTTCTTGGATCAACCTGGTCATAAGGATATATTCCAGTGGTGTGCAACATGAAACCAAAATGTGAATAATTTTTCTCAACCTGAGATGGATGGAACAAAGAATAATTTTTTAGACGTGGATAAATCAGTTGTGAATCTATCCTTCGCTGATTTTGATTTCCCTTCCCTAGAAAGAGTCCTTGAGAAAGGGTGCACTAATCATATATCATACATCCAAGTTTATTCTAAGGAGAGAATCAATATTTTTAGTTTTTCTATCATTATAAGTTTTATAAATCCTAAAGTTGAGAGGTTCTGTAAGTTCAATGAGATTCTCAAGATAATTGCACAGATATGGGGTTTTGAGGAACTAAGGATGATAGCTATGGGGAATGGTTTCTATCACATTGTGTTACCCTAATATGACTACTACAAAGGTCATGGAGCATTTTTTATGTTTCATTGAAACAAATATTTCTCATAATAAAAGTTTTGTATGGGAACTTTGATCTGAACAATGTTTGGAAAACCCTCACTCAAGTTTGGTTTTTCATTTAAAAGATCAATTGGATTTATTAGAATCCTATAATTCTATAGGATATTTCATCCTCAGTTGGAAGTCGCATAAGATTGTATAGGAAAACAAAAAATCCATGATTTGGGTATTATTCCATGGTGTTGATTGAAGTGGAAAAGGACAATAAATTTGTGGAAGAGATTTTTTGGACAACAAGAGATGATAAAATCAACCTATAAATTCATTATGAGTGAAAAAACAAAATTATTTATGACCAATTGTTTTTTTCATGAATCTGTTTAATGAAATAGACATAATATTTTCAATTTTTATAATGTTGGAGGTCATGATGGGGTGTTATATAGGAGGGGAAAAGGGAAAGGAATAGTCCTAACACCAAATCAGCTTGATAATACATCACTTGACCCATCTTCCTTGGGCATCATGAGTAATGATTTGGTCCACCAGAACCTCCCTGAAGACCATGGTACCCATTTTATTGAAAAACCCCAAATCTCTAATGATTTGGAAGTGGGTATGGATAATAATATTACTAACTTTGTTTGGGTATTATAGGTATAAGGGGTTACTAAATCCCTCCAATCTAAACATACTGACAACCCCTCTAAAAAATTACTCTGAAATCATAGTCTTTAGGTAAGGGATGATCATATCAGGCATTCTATTGATGATTCCAGACTCTTGATTCCTAAAGTGAATCCTAATAAAAAAATAATAAGAATGAATCTATTCTTGTCCTTCTAACATTGAACAAGATCAATAAATCAAGAATATGGATGTGAAAGATGATGAACTTCTTGTTCTTGTGATGTATCCTACTAAAAATTAATGTTTTTCGATTGAAACCTATTCTCAGAAGAATCTTGATCCTCTCATATTTAAAAAACCTCAGATAACTAAAGACAAAAGTGAAGAAGCTGATGATATTCTAATTTCTGGTGTAAATAAGGTGATTCATGTCTTCATATAGGTTGAGTCCTCTAATTCTTGTAAATATTTCAATATAGATGATGTGTTTTGAAATATGGCCTATCAAGATGAGATAGAAGATCCTATAATCCAGTTGACCTCTAATAAAAATTCTAAGAGTGGTTTTTCTAAAAAAAATAGCCTAGAAACTGTTGACTCCTGGAACAAGTTCACTCCTTTCAATGGACAGCTTTGGGAAGACGATAATGAGGAAATACAACCTTATAAATCTGAATAGGATAAATAAAAATTTCTTAAAGACAATAATAAACCAATAGGGGATGAAACACCTAAAGGATGGAGAAATAAAGGTAAAGGTAAATTCAAGAAATCCATTATGTAAATGCCTCAACAGGGAGGACTTATAACAAGATTAAAATACTTTATTCAATGAAAATATTATACAAGAATTTTAAATGGATTAAGAATTATCCCTTTTTCACAACCCCTAGACATTACCTTATGACCCATAGACTAGATCTTATTGGGAATATTGAGGCCATGATGTTTTTAAACAACCAGAAATCCTTAAAATGGACATCTTTTGTATAAAACTTTGTTTCTAAGAATGTTTATGGAATTTACATGGATAATCTGTGACGTTTAAATTATTATGGTAGTCAGATTATTGAATGCTTGAAAATTAAATGGCACATTGAAAAATATTTTTCTATTCACAGTCACACCATTTACATCTCTTTTTTTATGCTTACACCTTATATATCAAAAGAAGGTAGATTTGTAGGGATCTATAAATGATAGATAATTTTGTAAGACACAAATGGATTATTGTAGGGGACTTCAATTCTACATTGAGAACTTAATAGAAAATGAGAAACAATTTCAACAGAATTTCCTCTCCTGAATTTAACTCATGTATTGATCATTGCAACTTGTATGAAGTTCCAATTGTAGGGGTTGATTTTACATGGAGTATATTTACTATACAAGGTATAAAAACTGTTAAATTAGATAAATGTTTTGGTAAAATAGATGATAAGAGTGTTCCAGAGGGAGTCTCCGGTTTCACCCTTCCAAAAATTCATTTAGATCACAATCCTATTATTACTGTTCTGCACGTGCAGTTCAAGATGACGTCCCCTATTCCATTTATTTTTAATAATGGTTGAATTGTAATTCATGGATAAAGTGAGATTATCTTGGAATACTGGATTATGGATTCCTTTATTATCCCTTTACTTTAACTTTTTGCAAGACTCAAAATTTTCAAAAGGTTACTAAAATAGTAGATCAATAAATATTTTTACAATCTCAAGGAAGAAATCACAGCTACTGAAGATAGTATTGATTTCTCCCAAATTAGAAATCAAAATTAAGATTATATTTCAATAGAGGAAATTAAATCTCTTTCCAAGATTCAAAACCTTCTACATCTCAAGGAAAGTCTAGACCAAAATTCTATCAATGTAAAATGGCTCAAGAATGGTAAAAATAAATCCATTAGCTATATAGTGAGAGAAATATAATGAGATTAGATAATTACATGAACATTAATGGATTCACACTCACATATGAAAAGGATAACTCTAATGTTGTGATTAATCAACTTCATGCCCTATACTCTAATGATGGATCTGAGAATACCCATTTGATAGTTAATGGTATTCTGGTATGCATTAAAGACCATCAAAATAGAAGCCTCTCTATGGACCCCTCTAAATAAGAAGTTAAAAACAACTCTTATCCCTCAACATTGATAGTTCCCCTAGACTAGATGGGTTAACCAATAAATTATTTATGTTTTATTAGGATATTTTTCAATATTTGATTACCATGGTCATCAATGAATTTTTTTTAATCATACTTCTATGCCATATGGAATCAACCCTATTTCCATATCCCTTGTTCCCAAAAAAGAAGGTGACATTGAAATCAAGGACATGAGGCCAGTTAAAATTGGAAATACAGTACCTAAAATCATTATAAAAGTTATTGTGACCATATTGGGGGATATCATGGGGGGAATAATCACCCAAACCAATTTGTATTTGTCTCGGGAAAGAGTATTAAATTTTTTTTTGAATACCTCTGAAAGCATGAATATAATGAGGAATAAAGTGAAATATGGGAACTTATCCTTAAGAATAGATATCTAAAAAGAATTTTACATGATGTAATGGAGTTTCAGGTTTTATATTATTAGGAATTATAGTTTCTCCACTACCTTTATTAGATTCATCAACACCATCCTTAGAATAATGTAAATCTTCATTCTAATTAATGAACCCTACCGAGGCTTTTTTAGATGCACAGGGGGGTATTGGATAGAGTGAGACCCTATCAGGTCTAATATTTTATTATGTTGAAGACTATATTATCAAATTTATCATTTAGTTAACTGAAATTGGTATTTATAAATTCCTAAACGAGGATAGGGATTTGATCACTCCATATCATCTTCTCTATGTTGATGATATCCTTCAACATGGATGATTATCCAAAAGTATGTTGCTTTAATTTAAATTAATCTTCATGCACTATGAATAGGTATTTGGACATTCAATTAGCTATAAAAAATCTTTCATTTTATTTGGAGATGGAATTTATGCTACTAGGAAAAATAGATTTGCCAACATTATTGTGGTGAGAAGATGAAATTTACCTTTCATCTATCATGTTGTTCCTCTATTTTTTTCAAATCAAAACTAGATACAATGAAAATAATTTTTCCAGTATCATTAATCAACTATCCAATGGGAATGTAAAATCTATGTCACAAGATTTCATAATATTCTTAGTGAACTTGATGATCACCTTCATCTTTGTTTGTAGGGTCTTCTGAAAAATCTGTAAAACAAGATTTGAAATTTCATATGGACTAGTTCGGTACATGAAAAATATGAATAGAATTATTTCTTTTAAAGAGTGTATAAAAAACATTGACATATGGGGAATTGGCATCAAGGATCTTAAAATCTTTTATAATTCACTTCATGGAAAATTTTATTGGATTATGATTACAACTTATGATTCTTCTCTTGATTTTTTTATCATGTAGGTTTATTTCAAAGCTAATGAGTGTATCCTCTAAATAAATTTAATCATCCATATGTCCCACCCTCTGAAGATACTTTAACAAAATTATGTGAAACTCCAAGTGGATGGTATAATAATAATCTGAACTAAATTTCTAAAATTTACCTTCACCAGACAGGCCGTTTGAAAACATCATGGATGTGCCTCCAACCCTATAGAATATGTCTAGTTTTGATCTCCTTCCCAGAAATGAAAAAATTAATGTGTTAATTACTTCCTATGGTTCTTATGATTTGAAGATATATCTCTTTCTTGACCAGGATACTCTTATCTAGAAGCCCAATGTTGTTGGAATCTTCAACACTAGAGAGCATTACATACTCAATAGTGAAGGTAGCATTTTCACTCCCTCATGGATGAGGAAACATAAAACTACATTTATCTAAACCTCTAATTGGATGATCATATAGAGAATCTAGAGAGTTTATATGCCAAAAACTAAAAAGTTTCAAGAGGATATAATCCAGATGGCCTTGGTATGGAATATATGTTTTTAGAATGATCATAATTTTTAGTGTATTTTCATCAGATGAAATTATAATGCTCAATTTAGGGATAATTTGTAGGCTTTTTTAGAATCAGTATATACACAAGTTAGTAGGTGTAAAATCCCATTCAATATTTCACTTCTACACAAATGAATGAATAGGTTCATAACATGTTTATTGAATCTTCTGTCTTCACTATTTGTTATATGTAAAAAGCCCAAAATGAGATTGTTTTAAAAATTAGACTCCCTCCAATTATTCCTAAATAATGACTATATATAGAGATTTCATTGCAACTTCAATGATTCAAAAGGTTATGATGGAAATTATGGTTTATGATCTGAATATTCTATGGTTTTTGGTATTAATGGATGTTCTAAAAACCCGCTAGTGGCTAAATCCATCTAGTGGATTCCTCAAATTTTGACATGGATAAATGTGAATGTTTATGGTTCAATCTCGAACATTCTAGGTCCCTTTGGATATGGGGGTGTCTGTTGGACACATCAAGGATTCATAAAAGGATTTTTCTACAATAACATTGGGCTGGGAAAATAATATGAAGTTGAACTATTAGACATGGTTATTGTTTTCAACCCTTATTTATACCATGATTGGAATTATAATTGGATCAAATCAGTCTTGAAGCTTGTTGTTGAATCCATGAATGACAGATCTTTGAATGTCCCTTGGAATGTGCTTCCTCAATGGGTTGAATATCTTCATGACCCTAACCATATCAAATTGGTTGTATCACATTCATATAGGATAGATAATCAAGTTGCAGATGCTCTATCAAAAAAAGAAATTATGCAAACATGCTCAATGTGGTCCTTTAGGATAATTTATTTTTGTGAATCCCTTGAGAATGTAGATATGTGAGATGATATTCATTCCCACCTTCATAAAACCCCTTGTAATGTTTGACATGTTCTTCTATTTATTTTCTCTAATAAATTTTAGGATAGGGATTTCCTAGATCCTAAATCTTTTGGAGTAAATAAATATTTGTATAAATAAAAATTATAAAATGATTAAATATATTTTTAACATTTTTAATGAATATATAATAATATATTAATAAATAAAATTAATTAAATTACAAAAATATGCTAAAATGAATTCATAAAATTTACATGAATTACAAGAATACAAATGTACAGATACACATATACACACATAGACACATATACATACACACATGTTTATACATATATATACATACATGTAGAAAATTTTAGGTTCCCACAATAGTGTATGGTAGAATGTTGGAAATGAATGGTTAGATTAACCCTCTAGAGTGGGGGACTGATAGGAATGTTGTTTTACATGATAAAGGAAATTAAAGAGACTCTTGGGATGATATGGATATACTAGTGTATTATCATAAAAGAGGTGACATGATTGATCATAGCTCATAAAATGCTGACATTTTCAGAAACCAAATGATGTATTAGGATAGGCTTGTCGCATTAGTTAGGAAGGAGGCAATAGAATTTCCTCATCATTTCAAGACTATTATTGCTAAGGTAAATCATTCTATATGTTTTATGAATGATGAATGTACTCAGTAGAAAGGGTGGTCCTCGTAGGATGAACCTGATTCAAAATAAGATATATTATTAAAGGATTATTATTTAAATGTTGGAAGTAGTAAGGGTGAAATGGGTTCCACTAGGGTGAACCATCCTCAATATATGAAAAATCCTAAAAAGGGATGTGGGAGCCTGTCCACTTCTAAACATGCTTTATTATGACCATTTCCTACAAATGAGACAGTGAAGACACCCAATGGAATGAATCCTGTTAAGGTGAAATCCCCTTATGACATAGATTTTGAATCCATAGAGGAGGTGCCTAAAAACTAAAACACCCCTATAATTGCTGAGTAGGACACAACTACTAGTATACTTTCATCATCCATGTAGGCTACACCAAGTGAACCATATGTGAATTTTTTTAATGTGAATGATCATAATAATTTTACTACTAGTATGGATTTATACTTGTAAGAAGTGGAAAAATTCATGGAGCTTTTAAATAAGACATGATTCCACAAGGACTCCTCATACAAATTTGGAAAAGAGGAGATCCAAAGGGTTCTATGAATTTAGTATTAGTGTGAGATAATTTCTTATTAAACTAATCATGTGGAAGTTAAAAATGCACATGTAACAACTGAGAATGATTATAGACAAAATATTGGTGGAAAATAAGCCACACTTAATGCCAATGATTCAGACACTGACGTAGAAGCACAACCAAATAAATAGATGATTGGAACATCGATGATGTATCAAGACCCATGGATTAATCTCCAATGGAGGATAGGATGACACCCACAAGGATATGGGCTGTAAGAAGATGAATAATTTCTTTTTACTAGTTTTGGGCTTGTTTTTTCATTTAACTCTCCTTATTTTATTTTATTTCCTTTTAATTTTAATAAATTTTTTAGGACCATGGGTAACTCATGGTTCACACTGTTTTGAGTATAATTATTTAAATATATATAAATATATATATTTATAATTTTATAAATACTATTTTAAATATATATATTTATTTATTTATTTATTTATATGAATTATTCAAAAATATAGATTAATATATCATATTTGTATTAATTATAAACATGCATATTTTTAATTAATTTATATAAATAAACATTATTTTTAGAATGTAAATATGATAATTATATAAATATATGTATATATATTAATAATATATTTATTAAAACTTTGTATCATTTGTTGAAAATCTATTTTTTTAAGTGGAGTGAAAATATTATGAAGAGAACCTCAATAGTGTTAAATAGGTAAAGATCCCCAATGGGAACCTGAGGGATTTGCCTATGTCGGACTATACACACACCCCTTCACATTAGAAGGCCAACACAACCCCCTTCATAGAACTAAAAGGTGGGCCATCCCTGCATGGGACACCTATGTCAGGTACCTGCACCCTACACTTGCACGAGGAAGCTCCTTCAACCAGGGTTTTCTATTTTCATAAAGATAGGAACCCAAGGCTCCTAATTTATATAATTAGAGAATCAGAAGAAGACCCCAAGTGCTGGTCACACATCCCCTTCACCCAGGTCTCTAAAAATTCATTAGGTAGCTCTCCAAAACCTGAGAGAAGAGAGAATAAAGGGTGATATGTGTGATCCAAGTCCCTTCATGGTCTAAAACATATGTCACCTACATGAAGACCCCTTCTCCCCCAGTCAAAAACCACATGCATGATGCCCCTCCCAAACTATGGACCTACATGAGCCTCATCCAGGGACACCTAAAGAGACTCATGGTGCCGAAGATAAAGCTTATCCCAAGTCTATTTTCCTATGCAGTCCATTTCCCAAGGCATATCTAGCTCACACAAGCATATTCCCCTGTGTGAATCACCTCTAGTTCCTCCCAAGACATACATGAAGCTCCTTCGCTCTCTACGATAGGACCTATGTGATTCACCCATTGAGCTCTCTTACAATCCACCAATGGCAAGGCTCCTCTTCCTTTGGATCCTTTGTCTTAGAGTAACCGAGTTGAAACCTCTACCAAATCCTCTATACATAAAAAACTATGGAAATGGGGACACAATGGTGTCTCCATTTGGGTATTCATTCCTATGGTTAGAGGTATCCCATAAGTTTCCTACCTAATAGTTAGGGTCCTCGATGTGCATGTGAGTATGGATTACTATAGTCATGAGGACCCAGACCCTGGGATCATTTCTAGGGAACTCCTGGTCTCAGATACTTGTATTAGGACCATGTCCTTATTAAGTCTTCTCAAAGATCCATAGCCTCTAGTTCTGGGTAGCGAAGGTGAGGTCCATGATTTCCTTTCACTTTGATAGGGAATGTGATCCTCCTCTCCCACTATGGAACCAATTTTATGGAATCCCTCCTAGAGTAAGCCCCTAGCCTTTCTTGTAGGACCTATACTACTTCATTCATTCCTCATCCAGGCCCACGTATTTTAGCTAGATATATTATCAATTGGGACTATCCTGGTTGTAGAGACCCAAAGCGTGATGTACATGGACATTACATTACTTTTGAGGAACACTTGATACATAAAAAAACATACACCTAAGGACCGTAATAGTTTAGTGTCTTTGGAAACTCGGAACGTAATCTTCTAATCATGGTGAAAGATCTTCAACATCTCCCATAAAGATCTTCCCCTTTTTTATTACCTAAAACCTTTATTTATATCCTTGGGAAAAGAAAACATGTAAAGGGTGATCTCAAATGCTCATTAAGGGTATGCATGGAGAAAATAAAACAAATCATATACATTTGAACATAAAAACATGAACATAAAGTTTAAACATCAAACTCTTGAGTTGTGAAATAAATCTTGGTAGTATGTAAGGAATAGATCATAAAGAAACATAAATCATGATAAAATATCATGGGAATAAAACATATAATTTTGGAAACCCATTAATCACATGATATGATTTCTATAGTATCCAAGTCATTGCTTCCAAGACCCTCATTATGGACAAAGTCCATTACTGAACCAGGTTTACTTGTCGTTCTAGCCCTGTATTACTGAACTGGATTCACTTTCCATTCCAGCCATGTCTATATCATGGGATATAAATCTTTACCCAATGAATTAAAGGGAGATATAGGTACCACCCATCTCATAACGAAATCATTCTTACTTTTTCCACAAAATAAACATAAATCATTCATTATAACCCAAAGAATAAAATGGGTTTCATAAACATCATCCCATCATAACGTAATCCATATAAAACTAATGGATATCATTTCATCATAATAATAATAAAACCATGTAAATAATTGATAAATTATACTTGAAACATAATCCTACTAAACAATGTCATCTTAGATGGAAAATAGTTTTCACAAAACACTTGAAATGAATTCTTGAGTAAAATATCATTTCTTCTTCAAAATCATTTTATTTTCACAAAATTCCATTCGCTATTAAAAGAAAAGGATTTTGTTGAAAATAATCATGAAATATTTTAGATAAAGATTCATGAAAATTAGTCGTTATGAAACCATAAAAATCTGTTCATGCCTCATAAGTTAAAAAAACATTCTCCTCGTACTTTATCCGGAAAAGTCAAAACGTTCTTCATATGGTAAAAAAAGAAAGATTAATTCCATAAAACAATGTAAAAGTAAAATAGTGGTAAACATGACTTTAAAAATAAATTTAATAATATTAAACACTTTATAAAAATAATTATGGACATGGATGAAAAATATAACCAAAGTAAATACTTACGTATAAGCAATCTCGGATAAAAATGAGATTTGAAAATTTATCCATTACCTTATGTCCAATTTCTTCCATGTGTGTCCGAGACTCCTGTATAGTGTGTTTAAACATATTATTAACTTTTAACATAACCATAATAATATTTATGATATCATATATGATTAACTTATGACTTTATATTACTCATTCTTTTGTAAATTCCATGTTAAAGCAGCGTTTTGGGAAAAATCGTTTCATTTATCATACGTGTTTTGACTTTTTGTTCTTGATATTATTACTTATATCATGATTTACATTATTCCATAATTTAAAATTTGATTTATATATAATATATATTCAGCATATAAATATATATGATAGATCGATAAATGGAATGAAATACACCATTCATGGAGACGGTAGGTCGTACGTACGCATGAACGCTGTTTTCGTTTCTTTATTTAATTGAGTGGAATTAAGTAAATGAAACATATATTTACATAAATCCAGTATAATTATTATGTAATATCTTTCATTATTATTTATTATATATACTTTATAACCATACTTGAATGGTTAATCATGGAAAATGAATCTCATCGCGTTCATGGAGATGGTAGTCCGTACGTACGAACGAGCGACAATATCATTCTTTTGATATTAAAATCGTATATAATTGGATGGTATATCATATATAAAGAATCATAATAATGTTATATTTATTATTTATATAATTTATAATCATTATTATACCCATCCAAGTGATGAAATGTTTGAATAACAAACTACACCACGACGTGGAGACGGTAAGCCGTACATACGCACATGTGGTGACTTTTTCATTCATAGGGTGGATAAAATAACTAATATGGTTGTACAATTTTTATAATAACATCACAGTATATATAAGATACTGGATTTATTATTTTATATAGGGAGCAACAAATAAGGAGGAAGTGGAAGAAGAAAGGAACTTGAAATAGGTGGTGAGATATTTACCTCTTCTTCGGGTTCTTCTTTTTGATTTGATCAAAAGGGTGCCTTAGGTTGGCTTTATGACTAAAGTAAGGCCTCTAGGAATAAGGGAGGAAAGTTTAGAGGGTATTTTGGTGGTGTTTGGCTGAGCCCAATGGCTTTGTAGGTGTGAATTAGAAAGAAGGGTGAGTGCCCTTTTATAAGAGGGGTGAGGGGCACCTTGGGAAAAACTTAAAATATTATTTTATAATAAATTCTTATTTGGGTTATAATGGATCCAAAGTGACTTATTTCTAAGATATAGTGGGTATGGGTCCAAATACTCTCAACCAACAGGTTTTAGACAAGTTTAGGTTACCATTTTAACCTTATCATTTAGATTTAACTCTAAGTTAAATAATTTAACTTTTACTGTGTCTTCTGGTATTCTAACACTATATGGTTAATAAACTTAATATATTCTACCAATAGAACCCCAATTTGTTAATTAATGTCATATATATTATTATATAACTCATTTTTCCGAACCTTATATTTTTAGGACCATTATATCAATTAATAATATAATATTTTATCTAAAAACTCTTTTATGTCAATTTTGACAAGTTTTTGTATTTTGATTTCTCTAAATTCATAACAGCATTATTACTTCGAAAAAAATTCATCTAACCAACCCTAATATGCTATATTCACCAATAAAATTATTTTAATTCATAAAAAGTCTCAAATTACATTTATGTGGATATTTATAATATCAATTATGTTAATATTTCATTAATAAGGTAATTACTGCATCATCATTGTGTCTTAACTATATTAAATTATTTAATGTCTAAAAAATATAAATAAAATACCATAATGTAGGAAATTGTTTTTATATTTCTAATTAATATTTATAGTCTAATTTATCTTATGTATAACCCTATATAAAAATGTTTTAGTTATAAAACATTGATTTTAACTATTTTAACTCTTTTTTAAATAAAATAATAATAAATGTCCTAATATAATAAAAGTGGACCTAAAGGGTAATATTTTATTCCTAAGGTTTTTTTGGTCGAATTACACTTATCCAATAGAATTAGGACATGTGTTAGGGTAATAATAATAATATTTTTACCCTTAATTACCCTATTTACTTTTAAACGTGGTAAATTAAATTTAAAAGTTATTATTCACCAAAAAATTATTTTCATCTCATTGAACCAAATTTTACTTACTAATATTAACTGTGTCTCATAGATTTTTTAAATTCAACTCATAGAAGCGGTAAAATTAAGGTTTATGTAAATTTGCAAATGCTCCCAGGAGGTGGGTAAAAGATGGTAAAAAGTTCAATAAAATTTTTATATATCTAAAATTATTATAAAATGAATCTAATGAATTACATTGAACTTATATAGGTATTATGTATCTATTTTTAATTAAAATAAATTTAAATAAAATAAATTATTATTTAAATAAAAAGTCGGTTTTAACCAATAACTCATTGTTTTCACTATTCATCAAAAATTGAAACTTTTCATAAAAATACCAAAAATTTACCCTAGGCTAATTTTTATATTCCGAATCCAAAAATGAAGTCCATTTTGAAAGATAAAATTTATAAAATTTCAAAAGGTGGGTATTACTATTCATAACGGCTATTTTATATAATATTTTAATAACATATCGTTGTTTAGTGAAACTCGGTATTGCGTACAATGCAAGCTATCGAGGAAGGTTTCTCTTTCATGTAACACAATCCAAGAATAGTGTTGTGTATACTACAAGATAATACAGTGTTGTGTATAGAACAAGATAATCTTGGTGTAGCATACAAAAAAATACATCAAAGAAATTAAAAAGAATAATTCTCATAAAATCTCGGGGTGTTACATTCTACCCCCGTTAAAATGAATTTTGCCCTCGAAACTCGTCGGGGTTATAAATGTTTTTCTACGTGAAAGTTTCTTTCATAGAAACCCACATTTTAAAAAGTAATACTAATAAATAATTTTAAAAATAAACATTATAAACATAACAGATACCCAAAGTAACTCAACACTGGGTTTCCACATAGGAGAATACAGGTGAAAATGTGGATATGGAAGAGAAATCTAAACATCAAGTTCTGATAGAGTGGTAGAGAACATGGCTATGAAAAATCCAACAATCACAAAGCCATAAATTTGTGATGATCTAAGATACTATCTGATTCGTCGGATATGAGGGTACTAGGAAAATGTTTTTGGTTTTCAATATTATTTCCCGAAAGTTGAAAAAATTGAATTATTAGAAATACTTACTTGATTTTGGTACAATCTCACCATTGGTCATTCCATGAACAAGTTCCAATTCATATGTTAAAGAAATGAAGTTGAATTTGTCACTCGTGAAGTGTTAGAAGATCATGTGATAGAATGATGGGTCATTCCATCTGCCTCAAACAAAATGTGAGCAAAAGTTATAAAGTATACATAAGTCTATCCATGGTGAGGTTAATTGTATATGATTCCAAAAATGGACTTATACTCCATCTATCATACATCTTAATAAAATAAAACTAGTTTCTACTACCCAGGGACTTCTTGTAGGCCAGAGGTAGGCGATAAAGGCATTTCGCACTTTGGTTGTGGGTTTGATTCCCGCAACCTTGTCCGACGTGATGGGTTGTCGCTCGTCCTACAGGTTGTCCTTTTTCTAAAACTACACTATTATAACATTCCAGAAATAATATCAAAAAAAGGTTATATCCTTATATAATATTATGTTATGTCTGACCACGGTGTCATGACACGTCAAATTGATTATGATTTTAAGGTTGATTTATAGTCTAGGGTAGACCCTAGGTCGTCTCTCAAGGAGCGTTGATAGGTTTAGAGCGTGTGTTTTTAATAAAAAGTACTTAAATTGGGGGTGTCTTTAAAAATAGTTTAAAACAATGACTTAGTTGAAATAGTTTAAAAGTTGAGTGACCAAGTGGATTTTTAAAAATATGAGATAAAAGGGTCGATGTGATTTCACTACACACATATCAAGTTCATTTTTCATAGAGATTCATCTTAGGTTTAGAGTAATTCTTTGGTTGGAGTTAATTGGAATCTCGATTAATTCCAAATCTTTTATTTCAATGCTTTAAGGACCAAACCTTGACGTAATAATTGTATTATCAAGGTCCATTACTTATGAATGGAATAAGAGATTACAAAGAAGATTTAAATCTCAATAGGGTGGGTATGAAAAGGATTCTTGTGATGTCCAATCGGAACAACACATGTCACGCACTCAAAATCTCACGCCGATCGGTTAGAAATTAAAAGAATCTTATTCTCATGCATAAAAACAAACATTAAAATATGAAAGTATGTAATATACATAGAAATAAATGTTTTAACACCGAAATTACTCCAACCCAGTATCTAAAATAAGCATTTTAACTCTTTTTACATGTGTGTTGCTTCCTCACAACGAACGCCCACTGTTTAGCCCGACATCAAGAGGAGGAGGAAGCTCGAGTGGATCTCCTTATTCATCCTTGATCCCTCTATGAGGATAGGAGCCTCCAGAACTTCTTGGATGGTGAGAGGACTCCCTTGGGTCTCCAAAATGGCAGAGTGTGGATCCTAGTTCTAACTTGCAAATGAGGTTCCCTTGTTGCCCTTTTATAGGAAAATTGGAAGGTGGTTTTAGGCACACATATTTCATCAATCCACTTGTACCATGTGTTTCGGTCTTCAGACAGCCTTATCTCGCTTCAGAGAAAATAGAAAAGTTATAGCCCTACCTCTTGAATGTCTCCGCAGAAAGTTGGGCACCATTGGGACAACTACATCTCAAGATATTGAGAAAATACATAACACCGCATTTGACTTGGTCCAAATTCAGTGGTTTGGACAGATTAGTTCGGATGTGCCTCATAGAAGCCGAATCAGGATTGGGTTACTTAATATGAAATGTATCCTGTTAAATTTTGGACAGTTCCACAACATTTCAGCCCATTTGGATGCACGGATTTTGTGTACTATTCAAAACAGTGGACATATGTCCATGGTTCCATGCAATTTTGGCCCATTTTTCTTCCACTTCATCAAGGGCCCTCCAAATCACCTCCACCTACATTGAAATAATAAAAACAAGTAACATTTCTCTTTATAATTATTATTAACATTAATTAAATGATTCAAACATAAAGTGAAATTTATTATTATATTTGGAATATTCATTACAAAACTAGTTTAAAACAGCGGTGTAAGGGTGGAATAAAACAGTGAATCGTGTTACGATCACACCCCCACACCTAAACATTTGCACTCTTGGGAAAAGTCACATATCAAAATACAATGATGCATATATATATATATCCAACACCCTGAAGATTTATCATTTGAGGATATTTTATTTAAAGTAAAGTGATCAATGCACGAACCACACCAAGGAGTTTTTCCTAGTGAAAATAGAAAAAGATGTCTCATAAATCATATCATAGCTAAATTCAAAAAGATTCATGATACCCAATTGAGAAAGGAATTCATATCTAAACCATGAAACTAACTCTCCATGTGTATGTTTGAAAACCATTCCATGTTATTCTTTCCTCTTTCTATCCAATAAATGTATATTATTTTAATATTTTTCAGCATAAATGATTTTGTCACCGAACATGTCCTACATCCTTTGAAATCATATTTCAAGACCCACTCATTTAAGAATTCCCAGAAGTCAAACCATAAGCTCCCGACCTAGATATCCCCATATGTTGCACATTTAATCACTCCCCTCATTTATTATATTTATTTTGAAGTTGCAATTGGAACAAATCTCACACTCATCTCTCAACCCTTGTTTGATCTCCTCACGACACTAATTGCAATATTTATAACAAGATCAAAGGTTGAGGATTAGTGGTTTTTGACCTTCCCAATACACAACAATTTTTTTTGAGGGCGTACAACAGTCGAACATTAAGTACACACGCATAGGTCAATCTGGTACAGTAATGAAACAGATCAGATAAGGAACAAACGTATGGAAATATCATTTAAAGATGAAAAATATTAACCCAACAAATATTTACCTTATATTAAGTAAGAAATAATCACACTTTATGGTTTCGTGAAAATATTTGTGGAGATATTAGTGACACAGTTTTACAAAAAACTACTCACACAAAGGGCATCAATCATCTCAACGGTTTCACATAGATACGACTATTTATATCATTGACATAAAACCAATTCACTAAAAAAACACACCTTGATGGTAAATTCATACACATATTCTTTTTAGCCTTCGTTATGGTATTTTTACTTTCCCCCCTTTACGATCGCCAAATCATGGAACTTCAAAATTGTTGATGGGGAAAAATGAAAATACCATAAAGAAGGCCAAAAATAGAAAACAAAAGGAGAAAACCATGAAAATTCCTAACTAACCTAGGAATGTATCCATACCCCCCCCCCCACACACACACACCTAGAGTATGCAGTGTCCTCACTGTAGTAAAAGAGAATGTGGGAAGGAAGGATAAAACATGGTGGATTTCATTCATAGTTTGCTTCTTGGAGTTCCTCCATCGGAGACTCCAGAATGGCATCATGAAAGTGCTTCAGCCGCTGCCCATTAACAGTGAAGGTTTGATTGGTTTCTTCATTTTGAACCTAAACAATACTAAATGGAGAGACATTAGTAACAATGTATGGTCCAAACCAATGGGAATGAAGCTTACCAGGATGCAAATTCAGCCTTGCATTGTATAGGAGGACCTTCGGCCCAATTTGGAACTCTCGATGAAGGAAAAGGCGGTCGTGGGCAGCCTTGGTTCGCTCCTTATAAATCCTGGTGTTCTCATTAGAATATCTATGCATTTCTTCCAACTCTTGTATCTGCAACTTCCAATGAGAACCTAGCCAGAAAGGTTATAATCGCATTTTTTAATGGCCCAGTAGGCTCGGTGCTCAATCTCAACAGGGAGGTGACAACTCTTTCCAAAAACAAGCCTATAAGGTGACATTCCAATGGCATTTTTAAAAGCAGTATGGTAAGCCCATAATGAATCATCGAGTCTAAGTCTCCAATCTTTCCTGTTGGGTTGGACCGTTTTTTCAATAATTTGTTTTACCTCTCTATTTGACACCTCAGCTTGACCATTAGTCTGTGGGTGATACGTAGTAGATACTCATTGACCGACCCCATACCGACGCAAAAGTGATTGCATTGTTCGGTTGCAAAAATTAGAACCTTGGTCACTGATGATGAACCTAGGTAATCCAAACCTACAAAAGATCTGAGTTCTCAAAAATTATACAAATGTTTTGGAATCATCTATCCTTGTGGCTTGTGCCTCTACCCATTTTGATACGTAATCAATGGCCAAAAGAATGTACAAGTTTCCAAAAGAATTGGGAAATGTCCCCATAAATTCAATGCCCCAAACATCAAAAATGTCATGAAAGAGCAAGGGTTGTTGTGGCATTTCGTTCCTTTTAGAGACATTCCCCATTCTTTGACAATGAGGACAAGATTTACAAAATTCATGGGTATCCTGAAAAAGTGTTGGCCAAAAGAGACCGGAATCATGAAATTTGCAAGCAGTCCATTGGGGACCAATGTGGCCCCCACAAGCAAGAGTGTGGCAAAATCTAAGGACAGACTGAAACTTGTTATCGGGAACACAACGCCTAAGGACCTGATCGCTACATGTGTGCCAAAGGTGGGGGTCATCCCAAATATCCTAAAGAGACTCAAGTTTTAGACAACTGGCTTGGTTTTTTTAAATCCGTAGGAATGCAAGATGCTACCAAATAATTTACAACTTCAGCATACTAGGGAATAGCATCTTGCACTTTATAAAATTTCTAATCAGAAAACATGTCATTAATGGGAATACAGGGGGATGCGACAATGTTTGAGGATGGGGGGATCCTATTGATATGGTCTGCCGTCACATTCTCTGCTCATTTTTTATCTCTAATTTCTATATTTAATTCCTGAAGGAGGAGCATCCAACGAATGAGATGTGGTTTGTCTTTCTGTTTCTTTAGGAGACACCGGAAGGCTGTATGGTCTGAGAACACAATGACTTTGGACCCTATAAGATACAACCTGAATTTATCCAAGGCAAACACAATGGAAAGAAATTATTTTTCAGTGGTGGTGTTATTTGCTTGGGCAGGGTCCAATGTACGTGAGGCATAGGAAATGACATGTGGAGCTCGATCGAACCTTTGTGATAATACTTCCCCAACTACATAGTTAGAGGCATCACACATGAGCTCAAATGGTAAATCCCACCGATGTGGATGGATTACCAGGGGTGATGTGACACTACAATTTAATTTATTAAAATCTTCTTCACATTCTTTATCAAAAACAAAATCTTTTTCTTTTTGGAGTAAGCGGGAGAGGGGAAGTGCAATCTTACTAAAATCACGAATGAAACGACGGTAAAATCCATCATGACCTAGGAAATACCGCACATCAAGTACATTTTTAGGGAATGGTAGGGAAGAAATGACATCCACTTTCAATTTATCTACTTGGATACCATCCCTAGAAATGACATTCCCCAAAACTATACCTTGTCGCACCATGAAATGGTGTTTATCATAATTTAATACAAGATTATTTTCAATACAGTAGCGTAAGAAGGAACCAAAACTACTTAAACATTCATCAAAAGAGGATCCATAAATAGTAAAATCATTCATGAAATCTTCCATGCAATTCTCTAGGTAATCTAAAAAATTACTAACCATACATCGCTGGAAAGTACCCGGAGAATTGCACAGGCCAAATGGCATCCTTCTATAAGAAAATGTGCCAAAGGGGCAAGTGAAGGTTGTATTTTCCTGATCCTCCGGGGTAATACGGATCTGAATGTATCCAAAATACCCATAAAGAAATCAGTAATGGTACTTCCCTGCTACCCTCTGTAGCATTTGGTCAATCAATGGCAATGGGAAATGGTCCTTCCTAGTGTATTGGTTTAGTCGGTGATAATCTATACAGACACGCTAACTATTCTGTACACGAGTTGAACCAATTCATTTTTTTCATTTTTAATTACCATTAAGATAGTTTTTTTAGGAACTACTTGAATGGGACTGACCCATTGGCTGTCAGAGATGGGGTAAATGATTCCAGCATCCAATAATTTTGTTACTTCCTTTTTAACTACTTCTAAGAGGTTTGGGTTCAGTCGACGTTGTTCCTGCCTCACTAGTTTATCCTCATCAGTTAATAAAATATGATGTGTACAAATTGATGGGATAATACCATAAATTTCTATAAGTGTCCATCCTAATTCTTGTTTATACTCCCTCAAAAGTTCAAGCAGTCACAATTCATGCTCAGGAGGGAGTGAACTAGCAATTATGACGGGAAACTTGTTTCCATTCTCAATATATGAATATTTTAAATCTTGATGCAGTTTCTTTAGTTCCAATTCAGGTGGATTTTAGATTGATGGGAGTGTGTGTGTGAAAGTGAGAGGTCACTAATCTCATCTAACTACTCAATGGTATCATCCTCAGATGAGGAATTAGCTTTTACAAGCATAGCAGTATCATCGATGGCCATGTGATCCTCCGTGTTAAAGAAATTATCAATTAATAAATATGCATGACACTTTTCTAGACCACTACAAGAATCAACACATGATTAATTACCATGAATTTCAATCAAAGAGGAAAATTCAGAAATGGTATCAGGGTAAACAAATGAAGTGATTTTAGGGGAAGGGAGTACATCAATTGAATTTACCGAGACAGAGGAATGTTCTTCTGAGGGGTGCTTCATGGAATCAAGGATGTTGAAATGGACTATGTCGCCACCAAATTCCATATATAATGTACCATTATGGACATTAATTATATCTTTTGTGGTTTTCAAGAAAGGTCTACCCAATATAATTGGGGCGTGTACATTCATCCTATCATCTTACATTTTTAGCACATAAAAATCAGCAAGAAATATTAAATTTTGGACCCTCATAAGAACATCCTCTAACACACCAGAAGGGTGTGCCGTACTCCGATTTTCTAGCTGAACAACTATTCCTATGGTATTTAGTTCACCAACCTGCAAAGAAGAGTATATGGAGTGAGGCATCACATTAATAGAAGCACCCAAATCAATCATAGCATTGGAGAAAGAATACTCCCCTATGGTGCACAGAATCGAGAATGTTCCAGGATCATTTCACTTGGTGGGAAGTGATGGTTGTATCAATGCTGAGATGTTCCTCCTCAGGCTCACCTTATCATCACCTCTAAGTCGCCTTCGGTGTGTACACATCTCATTCATAAACTTGGCATATCTCGGAATTTACTTAGCGACATCAATCAATGGAATGTTAACCTGAACTTTTTTTAAAGTCTCCAAGATTTCATTATCAAGTTCAGTTTCTTTTTGTTTCCTTGGTTGGGTGGCTCTTTGGGGAAATGAAAGAGGAATTCTTGGGCTTAGTAACTCATCAATAGACACACTATTTCCTTTGGTAGGACTTCTCTCAACACAAGGTTCCATCTCATTTAAACCTTTTTCAGTGGTTGGGATGGTGGTTACCTTAGGAGAGGATGACTCTAATGGAGGGTTCATTTGGATTTTAAGTTGAGTTCCACTCCTAAGGGTGATGGAACTAACATTTCCCTTATCCATAGGGTTGACAAGTGGTTGAGATGGTAGTTTACCAGACCCATGGATTTGGATTTCACCCACTGAGTTAGCTAGTTGGCCTAATTGGGTTTTGAGGTCTTGTATGGATTCTTGGGTGGTTTGTTGGAACTGGAGATTATTGGCAGCCATTCGTTTCATCATATCTTCTAGGATAGGATCGGGTTTTGTAGGGGGTTGTTGGAAAGGCCTTTGGGGTGGTTAAGGATTTCTGGTTGGTTGAAACGCACGGGCGATTGTCGCCTATTGACCGGTCAAAGTTCTGGTGCTCTGCTAATGTGTATAGCAGCACTCGGGTCAAATCCTCGGCGATGATACTTTGTAATAGTCGATTGTTTTTAGTTAATTGTATTCTGATTGGGGGGTTTGTTTGTAGAGCTTATGAAATAATTTATGGATGATGTTTGATTTAACAAATTGATGAAGATTGGGGTGAGTTCATCATTAGGTTAGTTAAGCTTGTGATATCCTTGAGCTTTGCTTTATATTGCATTTAAATTAACACCCATGTCACAAGATGATGTTGATTAGAATTCCTAAGTGTTAAGGCTTTAAACCAAGCCTTAACTTAACTTAAGGTTATAATCTCAACCAGATCTTATTTATGGTGGTTTATTTATGGTTCCAATAATCCATGGAAACCACATGTTAAACAAAACAAGTCATTAATCCATGACATGTTATGTCCAATATACACAATGTTAATTCAAAGAATATTCATCGAGCAGAAGCTCTCAATCACTTAACATACCTAAATTATAACTCACCCCAATGATAGATTTACTCATCCATTTGGGTGATTAATAATCTGGTTATAATTATTATGATTATAAATTAATAAGAGAAGAAAAAGAAAGGGATAAGAAAAGAGTGGTACGTCGACACACACACACGAACAATGATGATAATTAAAAACGAACATTCGATTGAATGAGGAAGCTAAAGAAGGGAAGTGGATTCAACTGAATTTAAACTATTTTAAGAACATAAATATTAAACTACAGAAGGTGGATGAGAATAAGAGATATTGAAGAAGTAACTTTCATTAAAACAGAATTACAAAATAAAGGACTTACAAAATTACAAAAATGAAGGACACAAAAGTAAGTGAAAAAAAAGAGAGGAGGAAAGGTCTCTCAAGTGAAAACTTGAGTATGGAAGATCCTCCCAAGCCTTTTTCAAGGCCTTGGTCATGCCAATATGTTCTCCTCTCTTCGGAAATGCCAACCCCTCTCAAGGAGAGAAGGGGAGAGTATTTATAGCCCAAGGAGTGGACTGTTTGCATTCCCAATCTATCCCTCCACTTGCATCGCCAATTTGGCTATTCAGACAGCAGAATCATAAAATATCTCCTTCTTCAAAGTTGTATAAAATAATTTTGGACGACTACTCTCAAAATTTGGAGTCATTTTAACTTAAGGATCAAAAGTTATGTCCGGATGATTAAACAAAGTTAAACTATCCATTTCAATCCAGTCTTTTTAAAGTCCATAATGTGAATGGGTTTTGAAATATGAAGATGCCTTAAAATCCGAATGGTTTATTCAACAAAGTCGGCAGCCTATATCTCCTCTTTCACAATGCAAAATCGAAGCTCAATTTTATGCTTACATCATGAGATATGTCATGCATACTATACTGATTTTAATTCTCAGACAGAATGGTGGGCTGGACTTCAATGCTTCATTTGGGCCCCTTGTACTTGGCTTTGGGCATTGAACTTTTTATCCAAGATGAAATGTATTGTCCCCCGAATTAGGGTGGAGAGTTAATGTTTTTGGACTTCTGGATTGATCCCAGTAAATCAATCTTCAAGGCTGGTCCAGTTTGTTCACATATTCTTTGGTCTTGTTTCTGAGGACCATATGACCCTTCAAATGGCAGAATTGGCTCATGTCACCTTCTAATGAAATGTTTTATATTTAAAGTAGAATCCTACAAAACAAGAACCATACAATTTGGATCAGTAGAGGGATAGTTATTATTAAAACATTAAACTGACTCAATTGGACTACTTCTAAAAATGCTCAAAAATTATACTTAATATTAAAACATTAATATTTCACACAAATTATGCACATTTCATATAAAATCAGTAAAGAGAGTATATAATAAGTCATGAAAATATTAATAACATCAACTCACCCACACTTAGTTTTGGGCATGTCCTCATGTGCAACAAATATAAAAACATGACAAAATCATTTTTACTCACCAACAGATATTAAAATTTTGTTTTCTCCAATCAGGGGAGGTTTAGACTATTTCACTCATCCATTTTGAATTCCACAACAAGTTGTTATAGAAACAATGTTCCAAAACAAATTCATTTTTTCATGTTCAAATTTAGAAATGGAAAATGTGGACACTCAAAACTCACACCTCTCAAGATGATAAAATTCATTTGTGGAAGTTCACTCTTTCACCAACCAAAAGTGAAAATCTTAGAGTTTGAAAAGATATCTCAGCTTAAAATCCCTATCCAAAGTGAACAAGAATCAAGAGGTCTTTTTAAGGGGTTTTTCTGTTGCTATGGGACAGTAGGAATATAATGTCCAAGAGAGAGAAGAAGAGGGTTAAAATACCAAAATAGAAAAAGCAATGCACATTTTTTTGAAATAAAACATGGAAGGAAATGAAAACACATATTTACAAGGAATGATTCTGTGAAGAAAGACACAATAGAGGAATAAAATATGAAGGTAATGAGATGATGGAATATTTACAAGACACAAAACTTCTTCTAATGATATAAGAATATAATGCAAGTGTTCTTTTTTTCTCTTTTTTTTCTTTGTTTTTTCGAAAGTTGACCTTGAAACAGATCTCACACTCATATCCCAACCCATGTTTGATCTCCTCACGACACTAATTGTAATAGTTATAAGAAGATCAAAGGTTGAGTAAGAGTGATTTTTGACCTACCCAAGACACAACCCATTTTTTCATTTTTTTTTTTGAATTTTTTTTTGAACACTTTTCAATATCATTTGTACAATACATTCCCAAATCCCACTAAATGATAACCTCCCCCCCCCCCACCCCCCACACACTAAAATGGATGCTTTCCCTCAAGAATATGATAACACACCATAAAGTAAGGAAATGATACCCAAAAATGAAATCCATTCCGCCCACACACACACTTAAATTTCAAAAACTTATGCAATGAAAATCCACGTTGATATTGGGTGGGATAAGGTATTGGGCTTGTAATGTGGCTATCAAATAAAAGGTTTTCATAGGATCAAAGGGGATTTCAAAAGGAGGATTAATGTAAGGGAAATGGGATGTTATTTGGCTATTGTGATTTTCATGTGGTTTAGAAAATGCCTCTATCATATTAATACACACTAAGGTAGGAAATTCAGCTCGAAGGTCCACAAACTCAAGACTCACAAATGGGGGTGAAAACACACATTTTGAAAAGATGGCCATAGGTGGCCTTGGCATGAAAGAAAATGTTTGTTCTCATGGTTTGGGAAAATAATTTTCCAAATCAAAAATTGAGCATTCAAAATGTGTTGGTTTTGACACAAAATTATTTATCCAAAGTCATAATGAAAATACAAAATTTTTGAGATGAAAACATGTCTGTTAACTCCCCAAAATGGTTGGACAAAATTTCAAAACTCGATGGTGAGTAAGCATGACTCTTTTTTTGTAATTTTTTTAAGTAATTGTGTTTTTTTGGTTTTTTTTAGTTTTTAAGGTTTTTTTTAAAATACACACCCACACAAGAAATAGAAAAAGAAAGGGTTTGATGAATAAAGTGGTAAAAAAATGAAAGAGAGAAGAAGAAGAAGAAAGAGATAGAGAGAGGAAAAGATATAGAGAGAGTTAAATGGAAAGAGGTGCCCCCTGGTTTGGATTTTGTGGGTTTCCATATCCATCCAGTGGTGGGTCTACTATGGATCCAATGGAAGTAGATGATGATCCAGGATAGTGTGTCCTCTCATATTGATTCTTCAACTGATGTCCATTTACTGTAAATTTCCTTTTGGAGGAGGGGTCTTGGACTTGCACTGCACTAAATGGGAAAACGTTAGTAATAACAAAAGGACATTCCCAACGAGAATTAAGCTTACCTGGGTGAAACCGAAATAGAAAATTAAAGAGCATTACCTTTTCGCCTTCATGAAATACCTTTCTCAGGATGTGTTTTTCAGGGAGTACCTTAGCCTTCTCTTTGTACAGATTAGAATTCTCATAGGATTCAAGTCGAAGCTCCTCCAGTTCAGCCAATTGCAACAATCTTTCTTCACCAGATTTTTCACAATCAAAATTACAGGTTTTTACAGCACAAAAAGACTTATGTTGGATTTCAAATGGTAAGTGACACGCTTTACCAAAAACTAGCCTAAAAGGAGACATCCCAATGGGTGTTTTACAGGCAGTTCGATAAGCCCAAAGGGCTTCACCAAGTCTCTCAGGCCAATCTTTTCTGGTGGGTTTTACAATTCTCTCAAGTACCCTTTTCACTTCTCTATTAGGGAGTTCAGCCATGCCATTTGTTTGGGGGTGATATGAAGTTGAAGTTTTATGTATAACCCCATTTTTTCAGAAGATCTTCCATGGTTCTATTACAAAAATGGGTTCCTAAGTCACTGATCAAGGCACTTGGTGTTCCAAATCTTTGGAAGATGTGGGTCTTTAGGAACTCACTAACAGTATGATAATCATCCTTCCTAGTGGGTTTGTCCTCAACCCACCTTGAAACATAATCGACTGCAAGAAGAATGTATGAGAATCCATTGGAAGGGGGAAATGGTCCCATGAAATCGATACCACAAACATTGAAGATTTCACAAAAGATTAAGGGCTTTTGGGGCATTTCATTTCTTTTGGAGATTATGCCAAACTTTTGGCATGTGGGACATGATTGACAGAACTCATGTGAGTCCTTGAAGAGGGAAGGCCAAAAGAATCCAGAGTCTATGACCTTTCGGGAGGTCCTTTGCGGTGCAAAGTGGCCACCTCCAGGAAGTGAGTGACATAATTATAATATGGAAGAATATTCATCTTCATCAATACATCTCCTAATTACCATGTCTGCCCCAGTTTTCCAAAGTTTATTTTCTTCCCAAAAATAGTATTTTGAATCACTTTTCAACTTCATTTTTTATTCTTTTGAAAAAATTTCAGGAAAAACACCAGAAACCAAGTAATTTACAAGTGGGGCATACCATGGTATTTTTGGAGTGAGAGATGAAAGGTGCTCAATTGGAAATTCAGGATAAATGATTTCAGAATGAGGAGAATTAGAAATTCTACTCAAGTGATCAGCCACAGGGTTTTCTTTTCCAGGTCTATCTTTGATTTCAAGGTCAAACTCTTGGAGAATTAGAATCCATATTATTAGTCTTGGTTTGGAATCACTTTTCTTTAGTAAGAACTTAATAGCAGAATGGTCTGTGAAGATGATGATTTTGGCACCTAAGAGATAGGGCCGAAATTTATCTAAGGCATAAACCACAGCTAAAAGTTCTTTTTCAGTGACAGTTTAGTGAGATTGAGTTCCATCCAATGTTTTTGAGGCATAATAGAAGACATGAGGAATTCTTTCTCTTCTTTTACCAAGAACATCCCCAATAGATCTATCAGAAGCATCACACATCAATTCAAAGGGTAATGACCAATTTGGGGGTTGGATTATTGGGGCATATGTGAGAGCAGTTTTGAGTTCAATGAAGGCTCTCTTTCAAACCTCATCAAAATATAAAGTGACATCATTTTGGAGCAGACGAGTGAGTGGGAGGGAAATTTTACTGAAGTTATGGATGAATCGCCGATAGAAACCAGCATGACCAAGGAATGATCGGATTTCTCGAACAGAAGTGGGTTGAGGAAGTGATTGGATCACTTCAATTTTGGCAGGATCAACTTCAATACCATCTTTGGAAACTATGTGCCCTAGAACAATCCCATTAGCAACCATGAAGTGACATTTTTCAAAATTTAACACAAGGTTACACTTGAAACACTTTTGAAGGACTAAAGAGAGTGAATGCAAGCATGACTCAAATAACTTTCCATAAATGGTAAAGTCATCCATGAAGACTTCCATGCAGTGTTCTATGAATTCTGAAAAGATACTCATCATACACCTCTAGAATGTTACAGGAGCATTACAAAGGCCAAAAGTCATTCTTCTATATGCATATGTTCCAAAGGGGCATGTGAAAGTAGTCTTTTCTTGGTCCTGAGGTGAGATTGGGGTTTGAAAATAGCTGGTGTATCCATCAAGGAAGCAATAGTGTGACTTTCCGGCTAATCTTTCTATCATTTGATCAAGGAATGGAAGAGGGTAGTGATATTTTCATGTTTCAGCATTCAATTTTCAATAATCGATGCACACACGCCATTTGTTCTTCACTCGAGTTGTGCCTACCTCTCTATGTTCATTTGTGACAACAGTTATCCCACCCTTCTTAGGTACAACTTGAATTGGGCTAACCCATTAACTATCAGAAATTTGGTAGATAATACCAGCTTGAATAATCTTAGTGATCTCTTCCCTAACTACCTCAAGGATGAGTGGATTGAGTCTTCTTTGTGGTTGTCTAATTGGTTTGGATGATTCCTCAAGATGGATGTGATGCATGCAAAGGGCAGGGTTGATTCCTGGTATGTCATCTAGGGTCCAACCTAAGGGCCTTTTGTTTTCCTCTAACACTTGAACAAGTTTGGACTCCTCTGTTTCAGTAAGTGTGGCAGAGATAATGACAGGATATGAGTGATCATGGAAGAGGAATGCATATTTCAGGTGTGCAGGAAGTGGTTTCAGATCAATCTCATCTTTCACTTTTGGGCTAGACAACTCAGAAATGGAGGAAGGGACATTAGTTTCTTCAGATTCATTTTTCTCAATGTTGTCCAAGGTGGAGCAGTAGAGATCAGAGTTGATGTGGGATTCAAGAGAGTTTTCAAGTTCCTCTAGATTGATGGAGTCTATGAATGAGAGGTCCACATCAACTTCACCATTTATGACTTTTTTAATCATGGTGTAGATTTCACAAGATACTTTATCATTAGAACATGAAGAACATGGTGGATTGGGGTTCGATTGACTCTTGGAATTGTCCTCAAAAGCATGGATTGAGAATGCAGAGTGATCCTTAGATGTGTATCGCATGGCTTGGAAAATGTTGAACTTGAACAGTTGGTCACTGAATTCCATGGATAAGATGCCTGAATGGACATCAATCTTGGTTCTCACAGTCATGAGGAATGGTCTTCCTAGAATTAGGGGAGATCTAGAAGAGTTCATCTCACCTTCCATGTCAAGGACATAGAAATCAGTAGGGAAGATAAGATCATTGACTCGGACAAGGACATCCTCAATTATTCCCTCAGGACTGGTTGTGCTTTGATTGCATAACTGAATGACAACACCCATTGGGTGCAAGGGACCTAGACCAAGGTTGGAGAATATGGATTTGGGCATGACATTAATTGAGGCTCCTAGGTCTATGAGTGCATAATCAAAGTTGGAACTTCCAATTTGGCATGGGACTGTAAAGGTCCCTGGATCTTTGCACTTTATGGGAATAGACTGCTGGGTGGAAACATTTTCAAAGGTCCTAAGTTGCCTCTTGTGGGTACACAACTCCTTGAGAAACTTGGCATACTTAGGAATTTGTTTTATGGAATCTAAGAGGGGAATGTTGACTTCAACACGTCTAAACATGTTGAGCATTTCAGGATCAGGTTCAAAGGACTTCCTTGGTTTAGAGACATCTTGAGGAAAAGTAATTGGGTTCCTAAGTGGAATGGAAGGAGGTGATGGAATGGATTCAGATTCCTTTTCAATTTTCTTTTTCTTTTCATTTTCTAGGTCAACATTCAAAGGAGGGTTTGAGGATTTATCTTGAGGCATAGCAAGTTGCTTTCCTGATCTAAGTGCAATTGCACTTACATTACCTTTGGGGTTGGGTAATGGTTGAGCTGGGAGTTGGGAAGAATTTTATTGTTGTTGCTGGCTTAGGTGGGATGCAAGTTGACCTATTTGAGTTTCAATATTTTTAAGGCTAGAATGGGTGGAGGAAAGATCTTCCACTGCACTTTACCATGGTTGCTTGGAAGAATAGGCTTGTCCCGGATTGGGATTACCTTGGTTTTGGTTCTTGGGAAATCTATTGTATTGGTTTTGGAATTGGGAAGGCTCACTAGGATGATGGAATCCAGGAGGAGGATTGTTCCTTTGAGGTTGAGGAAAAAAAGGATAAGGTTGATGGAAGTTACCACCACCTTGACCATATTTGAATTGGTTTGGGTTTTGAGCATGGAATTGAGGGGGATGAGAGAAGGGATTACCATACCTCAATCCTTGGTTAAAGTTAGATGAGAAGGGATCAGAGTGAGGTTGGTTGAAGTTTCTAACAAACTGACCTGATTGTTGAGGGTTGGGGTTTCGCTAAGCATATGCTGCATTGAGCTCCATTGGTCCGGATGAATCAGATTGATCCTCTTGAAGTTGTGGACATATGTCTGTTGGATTATCTTGGGAGCTACAGATTCCACAATTATTGATAGGTCCAGGGAATAGTGACTATGGAGAAGATGAGGTTGGGGCTTTGGTAGCCACCGCTAGTTGACGCATAAGACCTGTAAGTTCACTCATCCACTCAGTCATCTTGTTAGGCTCTATGGATTGATTATCTTGGGCTTGTTTAACTTGAGCATGTGCTCAAGTATGGAATTTTTGTGTGTTTGCAGCCATGTTACTTATGAGATCTCTTGCAGCTGCAGGAGTTTTATCAACAAGAGAACCACCACTTGCGACATCTATGAGAGTTATCTCCATATCCAATAACCCCTCATAGAAGTATTGGATCAAGAGTTGGTCAGGGATTTGATGGTGTGGGAAGGTTTCAACAAGCTTTTTGAACCTCTCCCAGTACTCATGGAGTGATTCATTTGGGAATTGATGGATACCACTTATTTCCTTTCGGATGGAAGCAGTACGAGAAGCAGGAAAGAATTTTTCTAGAAAAAGACGCTTCATGTCATTACATGTAGTTATGGAACCAGGAGGGACGTAGTAGAGCCATGACTTAGTAGTGTCAGCTAGGGAAAATGGGAATTCTCAGAGTTTTATTTGTTCTTCAGAAACCCCTAGAGGCTTCATGGTAGAGCACACCACTTGGAACTCTTTAAGGTGGAGATGTGGATCCTCACCGACTAACCCGTGAAAATGAGGAAGAAGATGAATCAAACCTGATTTGAGTTCGAAGTCAGCTTCTATGTATGGATATTGAATACCAAGAGGTTGTTAATTCATATCAGGGGTAGCGAGTTCTTTTAGGGTTTGTTCCCTAGGATTGGCCATTTCAATTTCAACTGGTTGGATGAGGACTGGTTCTTGAATTATTTGAGTATCTCTTATGTTCCTCCTAAGTTGGTGAAGTGTTTGCTCAATTTCAGGGTCAAAAAAATCCGAGGGATTGTTTGGAAGGCTACGGGGCATTCAGATAGATTTCAGAAGAAAGAGGAAGACGGGTTTTTCTTTGTATTTTTTTCAGTTTATGATTTTTATGACAATATGGGTTTTTCTTTGTGTTTTTTTTCAATTTTTTTTAAAATTTTGTTTTTTTTTTTGGTTTTTTTTTACAATAACCAGAAACTAATTAATATATAAAGCACCATCCCCAGCAACGGTGCAATTTGAAATGCGCGGCCGATTGTCGCCTATCGACCGGTAAAATTTCTGATGCTCTGCTAATGTGTATAGCAGCACTCGGGTTGAATCCTCGGCGATGATACTTTGTACTAGTTGTTTGTTTTTAGTTAATTGTATTCTGATTGGGGGGTTTGTTTGCAAGGCTTATGAAATAATTTATGGATGATGTTTGATTTAACAAATTTATGAAGATTGGGGTGAGTTCATCATTAGGTTAGTTAATCTTGTGATATCCTTGAGCTTTGCTTTATATTGCATTTAAATTAACACCCATGTCACAAGATGATGTTGATTTGAATTCCTAAGTGTTAAGGCTTTAAACCAAGCCTTAACTTAACTTAAGGTTAAAATCTCAATCAGATCTTGTTTATGGTGGTGTATTTATGGTACCAATAATCCATGGAAACCACATTTTAATCAAAACAAGTCATTAATCCATGACATGTTAAGTCCAACATACACAATGTTAATTCAAAGAATATTCATCGAGCAGAAGCTCTCAATCACTTAACATACCTAAATTATAACTCACCCCAATGAGAGATTTAATCATCCATTTGGGTGATTAATAATCTGTTTATAATGAGTATGATTATAAATTAATAAGAGAAGAAAAAGAAAGGGACAAGAAAAGAGTGGTACGTCGACACACACACACGAACAATGATGATAATTAAAAACGAACTTTCGATTGAATGAGGAAGCTAAATAAGGGAAGGGGATTCAACTGAATTTAAAATATTTTAAAAAAATAAATATTAAACTACATAAGGTTGATGATAATAAGAGATATTGAAGAAGAAACTTTCATTAAAACATAATTACAAAATAAAGGACTTACAAAATTACAAAAATGAAGGACACAAAAGTAAGTGAAAACAAAGAGAGGAGGAAAGGTCTCTCAATTGAAAACTTGAGTATGTAAGATCCTCCCAAGACTTTTTCAAGGGCTTGGTCATGCCAATATGTCCTCCTCTCTTCTGAAATGCCAACCCCTCTCAAGGAGAGAAGGGGAGAGTATTTATAGCCCAAGGAGTGGACTGGTTGCATTCCCAATCTATCTCTCCACTTTCATCGCCGATTTGGCTATTCAGACAGCGGAATCATCAAATATATCCTTCTTAAAAGTTGTATAAAATAATATTGGGCGAAAACTCCTAAAATTTGGAGTCATTTTTACTTAAGTATAAAAAGTTATGTCCGGTTGAATAAACAAAGTTAAACTGTCCATTTCAATCCAGTTTTTTTGAAGTCCATAATGTGAAAGGGTTTTGGAATATGAAGATGCCTTCAAATAAGAATGGTTTCTTCAACAAAATCGGCCGCCTATATCTCCTCTGTCACACTGAAAAATTTCAGATCGATTTGATGCTTACATCATGAGATATGTCATGTATACTATACTGATTTTAATTCTCGGACAGAATGGTGGGCTGGACTTCAAAGCTTCATTTGGGCCCCTTGTACTTGGATTTGGGCCTTAAAATTTTTATCCAAGATTACATGTAGTGTCCCCCGAATTATGGTGTAGATTTAATGTTTTTGGACTTCTGGATTGAGCCCAGTAAATCAATCTTCAAGGCTGGTCTAGTTTGTTCACTGATTCTTTGGTCTTGTTTGTGTTGACCATATGACCCTTCAAATGGCAGAATTGGCTCATGTCACCTTCTAATGAAATTTTTTATATTGAAATTAGAATAATAAAAAACGATAACTACACAATTTGGATCATTATAGTGATAGTAATTATTAAAACATTAAACTGACTCAATTGGACTACTTCTAAAAATGCTCAAAAATTATACTTAATATTAAAACATTAATATTTCACACAAATTATGAAAATTTCATATAAAATCAGTAAAGAGAGTATATAATAATTCATGAAAATATTAATAACATCAGTGGTGGTGGTTGATGACTACTTTTCCCTGGTTGGTTCCATTGTTGATGAGGCTGGTTTGAATACCCCCTTTCCTATAGGCTTGGTTGTCTTTCCACCCAGGTTTGGATGGATAGTATGGTTATTGCCTAATGGGTTGGTTATAGGGGCGTCCTGGGGATATTGCCTCAAAAATCTCAGAAGTTTCTCTCAATTGGGGGCATTGGTCCGAATAGTGGGTATAAGAAGAGCATATACCACAATGTATGGGAGGAATAGATTGGAATTTACCTTGGGAAAGATCAAGTTGTCGTAGAAGGGTACTCACCTCTTCAAACTTTGTGTCCACCTTCTTCTCGAATTCAGTACTTTGCACCTCATAGACACCTCTAATGGGTAAACTGGACCTTGAACTGAATTTTTGAGTGTTCTGTTCCATTGTATCAATTAGGGTCCTTACAGCGATTGGGGTTTTATCCACTAGTGCCCCACCTGTAGCATCATCAATCATGTTTCAATCTATTGGAATTAAACCTTCATAAAAATATTTTATTAATAGTTGATCGCTTATTTGGTGGTGTGGACAACTTGAACATAATATTTTAAATCGTTCCCAATATTCATGAAGGTTTTCTCCTTGAGATTTTCTTATCCCACATATTTCTTTCCTTATTGTTGAAGTTCGAGAGGCTGGGAATTATTTTTCAAGAAAAAGTCGTTTCATGTCCGCCCAACCTCTAATAGGTGAATTAACATAATACAACCAATATTTAGTCATGTCCTTTAATTAAAATGGAAATGCCCTAAGTTTTAATCGTTCTGCATCCACATTAGCAAGTTTTAATGTTGAACACACAGTATGAAATTCTTTTAAATTCTTATGGGGATCTTCTCCAGGCAGTCCATAAAATCATGGTAATAAATGAATTAAACCATATTTTAGTTCAAAATTGGGTGTCTCGCCTTGTAATTGAATGTAAGTGGGTCAGATATCAACATTAGGTGAGGTTAGTTCTATTAGTTTTATATTGTTTTCATCCATGTTATACAAGTTATATTCAGTTTTAACATTGGTTTCAGAATAAGAATAAGGATCAAGAAGGATTTTAAGATGTGATGTCTCCTCCTTCAAAGTGTGGTCTTGTGTGTCTCGGTTTCATTAATGTAGGATCCTCTCCAGTTCGGGTTCGAAAGTTTGTAGGTCTCCCAGAGTAGAACACATCATACACATAACCTACACAATAAATAAATTAGAACACAAAAATAAATACAAAGGTAGAAGATAAAACAAACAAATATTCACAATGATTACAAAAATTTTATAAAAAACACGCACAAAAAAACAAAGCTCTCCCCAGCAACGGCGCCAAAATTTGACCGCGGTGTCATGACACGTCAAATTGATTACTATTTTAAGGTTTATTTATAGTCTAGGGTAGACCCTAGGTCTTCTCTGAAAGAGCATTGATAGTTTTAGAGCGTGTGTTTTTAATAAAAAGTACTTAAATTTTGGGTGGTTTTGAAAACAGTTTAAAACAATGACTTAGTTGAAATAGTTAAAAAGTTGAGTGACCAAGTGGATTTTAAAAAATATGAGATAAAAGGGTCGATGTGATTTCACTACACACATATCAAGTTCATTGTTCATAGAGATCCATCTTAGGTTTAGACTAATTCTTTGGTTGGAGTTAATTGGAATCCTGATTAATTCCTAAGCTTTTATTTCAATGCTTTAAGGACCAAACCTTGACGTAACAATCGTATTATCAAGGTCCAGTACTTATGCATAGAATAAGATCTTCCAAATTAGATTAAAATATCAATAGGATGGGTATGAAAAAGATTCTTGTTACATCAAATCGAAACAACACAAGTCATGCACTCAAAATCTCATGCTGATCGGTTAGAAATTTAGAGAATCCCATTCTCATGCATCAAAACAAACATTAAAATATGAAAGTTTGTAATATACATAGAAATAAATGTTTTAACACCCAAATTACTCCAAACCAGTATCTAAAATAAGCATTGTAACTCCCTTGACATGTGTGTCGATTCCTCACAATGAACGCCCACCGTTTAGCCCGACATCAAGAGGAGGAGGAAGCTCGAGTGGATCTCCCTATTCATCCTCGATACCTCTATGAGGATAGGGGAATCAAGAACTTCTTGGATGGTGAGAGGACTCCCTTGGGTATCCAAAATGGCAGAGTGTGTATCCTAGTTATAACTTGAAAATGATGTTCCCTTGGTGCCCTTTTATAGCAAAATTGGAAGGTGGTTTTAGGCACACAGATTTCATCAATCCACTTGTACCATGTGTTTCGGTATTCAAACAGCCTTATCTCTCATTGGAGAAAATAGAACAGTTGTATCCATACCTCTTTACAGTATCCACAGAAAGTATTCCACCATTTTAACAACTACAGCTCAAGATATCTACAATATACAGAACATTTTATTTGACTTGGTCCAAATTCGGTGGTTTGGACAGATCAGTTCGGATGGGACCCATAGAAGCCAAATCAGGATTGGGTTCCTTAATATGAAATGTAGAATATTAAATTCTGGACATTCCCACAACATTTCAATCCATTTGGATAAACTAATTTCGTGTACTATGCAAAATAGTGGACCGATGTCCATGGATCCATGCAATTTTGGCCCATTTTTCTTCCACTTCATCAAGGGCCCTCCAAATCACCTCCACCTACATTGAAATAATAATAAAAAGTAACATTTAAAATTATATATTTGATTAAAATTAATTAAATTATTCAAACATAAAGTGAAATTTATTATTATATTCGGAATATTCATTTCAAAACTAGTTTAAAACAGTGGTGTAAGGGTGGAATAAAACAGTGAATCGTGGTACGATAAATGTCCAACACAATCCATTTCAAATCATTAGTCTTATCCAAAATACTTCTATCCAATATCATAGTAGAAGTAAAATTACTACTAGAAATGTGATTTTACATGAATGTGAATACCATCATTTATCGCCCATATATCATACCATATATCTTGTTGGTCACATTCCAAACATGTGAATACCTTAATCGTGTTTTCTCTTGAAAAATGAATACCCATTCAACTTTAGTGAAAACATGAATGATGTTAAAAGTTAACTCTTTCCACATACCAAAAATTCCAAAAACTCTATATACTCAAACCATGATATCACTTTGTACTTATATCAGTCATGAGCATGTTAATACTATCATTTTCTCTATATCCCTTCATTATGCGCATATCATCTTCTTTCTAAAAATATCTGAATAACCTTTCATGGTTACTAGTACCATTCAACATATACTTTCAAATACATTATGAAAACAAATAGTGTAACAATCCTTAGATGTGTCTTTATTCCATAGTACCATTACCTATACAACATAACTCTTGATAAACATAAATCATTCCACTACCTTCTTAAACCATTGACCGAGATTCAACAATTATTTCATATCACATATCATTTGTAGTCTCTTCATCATCATCAAAATAAATACTACCCATACGACCATGATGATTCTCTTCATGAGACTTTCCCTTAGGGAATTGGTTTTCATAATTCTGGTACATTCCACATTTAAAACATTTAATCGTTGTTGATATCTTAGCAATACCATTATCCTTGTCCGTGGTGTTAACTAAACCTTTTCCTTTCCAATTACTGGCTTTTTGTCCTTATTTTCCACACCCAAAGAATTTTCTAGTTCCTTTGAAACATTCTCCCTGATGCCTATTACCACATGATCTAAATTGAAATTTCTTTCCTCTATGATCATCATGAAACTCCATCTCTCTCTTATTAGCTGAGTCAAGAAACTTACCAAAGTTGACATTATTGATCATATTATGAGATTGTTGATTAGGAATAATAATGATGTTTGGACTTCCAAATCCTATTTCATTTGGTTTCTCATGAATAATATCATTCCATCATCCATCATATCCTCCATTATCGTGAATCTTCTTATTTTCAGACATTTTATAAAACCCAAAAAAATAGCATGAGAGGCAAAAATCTTGCTAGGAAAAGAACATAATAAAGGGGGAGTACCTTAAATATCTAACATCTTAGGATTAATTATAAGATTATTACCATAATTATAGGATGATAAAATATACTTATAATTAACCTTACGGACATCCATAGAAATACCTTAGAGATATCTCTAGGGATCTCACTAAAGTTTTCGCATCATAGTTTCCAAAGGTTAACTAAACCTTTCCTTTGATACCAACTGTAGAGACCCAAATCTTGACGTATATGGACATTACATTACTTTTATGTAATACTTAATACATAACAAAAACAGACACCTAAGGACCGTAATAGTTTAGTGTCTTTGGAAACTCGGAATATTGTCTTCTAATCATGGTGAAAGATCTTCAACAACTCCCATAAAGATCTTTTACTTTTTTTTCTTACCTAAAACCTTTCTTTATATCCTGGGGAAAAGAAAAAATGTAAAGGGTGAGCTCAAATTATCATTAAGGGTAATCATGGATAAAATAAAACAAACCATATACATTTGAACTTAAAAACATGAACATAATGTTTAGACATCAAAATCTTGAGTTGTGAAAAAAATATTGGAAGTATGTAAGGCATAGATCATAAAGAATCGTCAATCATGATAAAATGGCATGGGAATAAAACATATAATTGTGGAAAATAATTAATCTCATGATATTATTTCAATATTATCCAACGAATTGCTTCCAAGACCATCATAGTGGACAAAGTCCATTACTGAACTGGGTTTACTTGTCGTTCCATCCCTATATTACTGAACCAGATTCACTTGATGTTCTACCAATGTATATCTGATGAGATATAAATCTTTAACCAATGAATTAGATGGAGATATAGGTCCCACTCATATCATAATGAAATCATTCTTACTTTTGTCACAAAATAAACATAAATCATTCATCATAACCCAAAGAATAAAATGAGTTTCATAAACATCATCCCATAATAACATAATCCATATAAAACAAATGGATATAATTTAATCATAAGAAGAATAAAACCATGTAAATAATAGATACATTGTACTTGAAACATAATCATACTAAATAATTTCATCTTAGATGGAAAATAGTTTTGACAAAACACTTGAAATTAATTCATGAGGAAAATATCCTTTCTTCTACAAAATCATTTTATTTTCACAAAATGCCATTCACTGTTAAAAGAAAATTATTTTGTTGAAAATAATCATGAAATATTTTAGATTATGCTTCATGAAAATTAGGCGCTATGAAACCATAAAAATTCGTTCAGGTCGTATAATTTAAAAAAACATTCTCCTTGTACTTTTGCCAGAAAAGTCAAAAAGTTCCTCGTATGGTAAAAAAAAGAAAGATTTCTTCCGTAAAACAATGTAAAAGTCAAAGAGGGGTAAAAATTAATTTAAACATACATGGAATAATATTAAACACTTTATGAAAAACATTTTTATGGACATGGATGAAAAATATAACCCCAGTAAATACTTACATATAAGCAATCTCGGATAAAAATGAGATTTGCAAAATTATCCCTTACCTTAGGTCCAATTTCTTCTGTATGTTTCTGAGACTCCTGTATAGTGGGTTTAAACCTATTATAAACTTTTAACATAACCATAATAATATTTATGATATCATATATGATTCACTTATGACTTTATATTACCCGTTCTTTTGTAAATTTCATATTAAAGTAGTGTTTTGGGCAAAATCGATTCATTTATCGTACATGTTTCAACTTGTTGTTATTGATATTATTACTTATATCCTGATTTAATTAATTCAAAAATGTAAAACATGATTTATATATAATATATATTCATCATATAAATATATATGATAGATCGATTAATATAATGAAATACACCGTTCATGGAGACGGTAGGTCGTACGTACGTATGAACATTGTTTTCATTTCCTTATTGAATTGAATGGAATTAAGTAAATGAAAAATATATTTACATAAATACAGTATAATTATTATGTTATATCTTTCATTATTATTTATTATATATACTTTATAACCATACTTGAATGGTTAATCATGGAAAATGAATCTCATCGCATTCGTGGAGACGGTAGTCCATACGTACGCAGGAGCGACAATATCATTCTTTTGATATTAAATTCCTATATAATTGGATGGTATATAATATATAAAGAATCATAATAATGTTATATTTATTATTTATATCATTTATACTCATTATTATACCCATACAAATGATGAAATGTTTGAATAACAAACTACACCATGATGTAGAAACGGTAAGCCGTATGTACGCACGTGTGGTGACTTTTTCATTCATAGGATGGATAAAATAACTGATATGGTTGTAAAAATTTTATAATAACATCAATTTATATAGAAGATACTGGAGTTATTATTTTAGAATGGAAAAAACAAAGAACGATTAAGTGGAAGAAGAAAAGAACTTGAAATAGGTGGGGAGATATTTACCTCTTCTTCGGGTTCTTCCTTTTGATTTGATTAAAATAGATCCTTAGGTTGGATTTCTGACTAACTTAAGGCCTTTAGGATGAAGGTAGGACAGTTTAGAAGGTATTTGGGTAGGTTTTGGCTGATCCAAATGGATTTTGAGGTTTTAATTAGAGAGACGGGGGAGTTCCCTTTTATAAGAGGGGTGAGGGGCACCTAAGGAAAAACTTAAAATATTATTTTATAATAAATTCATATTTGGTTTATAATGGCTCCAAAGTGACTTATTTCAAGGATAGGGTGGGGATGAGTCTATATCCTCTCAACCAATAGGTTTTAGACAAGGTTAGTTTTCCATTTTAACCTTATTATTTATATTTAATTCTAAGTTAAATAATTTTACTTTTACCGTGTCTTCTTGTATTCATACACTATATGGTTAATAAACTTACTATAAACAGCGAATAGAACCCCAATTGGTTCATTAATGTCATATATATTATTAAATAAGTTTTTTTTCCTCAAAATAGATTTTTAGGACGATTATATCAATTAATAATATAAAATTTGTTTTAAAAACTCTTTTATGTCAATTTTGACACTATTTGGTATTTTCTTTTCTCTAAATTCATAACATCATTATTGCTTAGAAAAAAATTAATCTAACCAACCCTAATATTTTATATTAACCTATAAAATTAGTTTAATTCATAAAAAGTCTCAAATTACATTTATTTGGTTATTTATAATATCAATTATGTTAATATTTCATTAATAAGGTAATTACTCCATCATCATTGTGTCATAAATAAATTAAATTATTTAAGTCTAAAAAATATAAATAAAATACCATTATGTAGGGAATCGTTTTATATTTATAATGAATATTTATAGTCTAATTTATCTTATGTATAACTCTATATTAAAAATGTTTTAGTTATTAAACTTTGATTTTAACTATTTTAACTCTTCTTTAAATAAAATAATAATAAATTTCATAATCTAATCCAAGTGGACCTAAAGGGTAATATTTTATTACTAAGGTTGTTTTTGGTCGAATTAAATTTATACAATAGAATTAGTACATGTGTTAAGGTAATAATAATATCATTTTTACCATTAATTACCCTATTTACTTTTAACCATTGTAAATAAAAGTTAAAAGTTATTGTTCACCAAAAATTATTTTCATCTCATTGAACCACATTTTACTTACTGATATCTACCATGTCTCTTGTATTTTTGAAATTCAACTCATAGAAGCAGTAAAAGTAAGTTTTATGTAAATTTTCAAATGCTCCTAGGAGGTAGGTAAAAGACGGTAAAAAGTAAAATAAAATTTTTATATATCTAAAATTATTATAAAATGACACCAATGAATTACATTGAACATATATAGATATTATATATCTATTTTGACATAAAATAAATTTAAATAAAATAAATGATTATTTAAATAAAAATTCGGTTTTAACCAATAACTCAGTGTTTTCACTATTCATCAAAAATTGAAAGTTTTCAGAAAAATACCAAAAATTTACCCTAGGCTAATTTCGATATTCCGAATCCAAAAATGAAGTCCATTTTGAAAGATAAAATTTATAAAATTTCAAAAATTGGGTATTAATATTCATAATGGCTAGTTTATATAATAGTTTAATAACATACCGTTGTTTAGTGAAACTCAGTATTGTGTACAACACAAGCTATCGAGGAAGGTTTCTCTTGTATGTAACGCAAGAAAAGAATAGTGTTGCATATACTAAATGCTAATACGGTGTTGCGTATAGCACAAGATAATCTTGGTGTAGCATACAACATAATACATCAAAGAAATTAAAAAGAATAATTATCATAAAATCTCAGGGTGTTACACTAGTTACCAAAATAAGTGGGGAGATGGTCACTTCAAATCACTTTATCTATCCCTTTCGGTCTAGGGTACGACAATGAGAGGGATGTGTTGTATACCTGGGATCTCCCAACAGTGGAAGAGGGATCATGTGGTTTACTATATCTTCTTCTTCTTGTTTCTCACATTCAGTAATTATTCATCATGAATTATATGGACTTTGAGGTTAGTCTTGATCATAGTTTTTGCATGATCAAATGATTGTTATGGAAGAGAGTCTTCTTTTGTATCTTCCTCTCACCTTCCTTATGATGGCCTCTATAGGCGTGGGTCCTTAAGGCCATATATCCAACTATTTAAAATCATATTATATGGTTTATCATATATTATTTTTCCTCTTTTTTTCACACCGATCATGACACACGTGGTCTTAGAGGTTGGTGGTGATCATGAAATCTACACGATCCTACTCATCTATGGGAATAATTCCAAGTGTAAGTCCAAATCAAATCCATGGGACTCTAACTTGGTGTAATCCCCAAAATTTTACTAGGTCATACTCCATAGGAATAAGACCCAAAATCCAACCTACAAGATTCTTATTTGGTGTAAGCCTCAATCATATCATAATACTCATATATGGGATTCCACTTTAGGTGTTAGCCTCAATAAAGCCTCCAAATCACCCTGATTTGAGACATATCATATGGCCCCCCTTCAAAGGGTATCCTTTTCAAGAATAATACTCAAATTAATCCTCTCAATGGGCCATAATCCCCTATGAAAATTTACCAGAGGGCCTTCATAGGCATGGGTCCTCACAACTAAACTGTGTGGGATTTGATTCCTGTCCAAATGGGTGATGTAAGAATCCACCCTGAGGTCCGAACCCAACACCCTAAATCAACCATATTATCCCTATGTCGCATTAATAGTAGGTTCTTATTAAACCTAGGAATCCATATCCCTTCTAGTTTCTCTAGGCCGATTCGGCATAAGTCATACACTAAACATCGACTGGGAACCTTTTTCCTAGATTTCATTTCCACATGCTGTTAAACAACATGGTTAGTTCCTTATCACATTACATTAAAAGGTATGATCTACCCCATTAAGTGGAACCAAACTATAGGTTTTATGTTTCCTTTCATAATGACACATAGGAATACCATTCATGGATATGATCCTGAAATCAAAACAGCTCCTATCTCCCTAGATTATGATACACTCTAGAGTGCCCCACTGTGTGGCTGAAAACTAGCATTGTTGTAACAATGAAAAAAGAATCTCTAATAAGTACCTAAGATGATACCATTGATGGAGAACCTTATATATATACAGATACCTCCATTTATGAATAACCTTGGATACATAAAGATTATTCTATGTTTCATAAATTCTAATAATTGATTGATATTAAAGGGTGACCGACGTCAAACATGTGAATTAATGAAGGATACATGAACACATATTAAATATATAATAGAGTCCCATAGTAGGAAAAAATTCACCCCAAACAAGTTTTATGAGCCCAACCTCCCATCCTCTAGACAAATATTAGTTCTTAATAATCATTGGTCAAAATCATCAATGATTAGCTGCCTTTAGAAAGTAGGACCCTATGGATATAGAACAATTAGGTTTTTTCGGTTCCATGGAAAAAATCTTTGGGAAACATTCAGAAATAGTGAACTAGATAAGAGTGATTTCACACAATTAAACCCCCTACAATCAACCATTGGGCGCCAACTGATTTTTACCAAAAATAAAAATGGTGAACCCAATAAGAATACTTAACCAAGATTATTGTGTCACCCATCTATGAGACCCCTTTTTCTCTCAGCGTGAACGAGGTCCAAACAATAAAATAAATCATGCATGTTCTTGTTCAAATGAGATTATTCATTGATGAGGTTTTATTTTTTATGTTTTTCATATATATATATATGAGCACCTTATCTCAGAACTCCCTTCAATCTAATGGAATCCTTCCAGCTTTTCTAAATTCATTCCCTGGCTACTATCCATTTTGGTTCTTCATCCAAATAGAGGACACCATCACCAAACCAGCATCTTAAATTCTGGGACTTGAATGAACTGGTTTTGGAGTACCACCAAGAATATTACAATCTAGATACTAGGGGATACCCAATATTCTATCCATCACGCGAATCTACATCTATCGCTCAACCAATTACATCTGGTGTTCTAGAAGTAGGTTGAACCTATCATCATCTTTAACCATTTTGGGAGTTTTTCATTGAAACGCTACAACCAGTTCATCCCTTATCTCAGGGAGGTGGATCATGAGGCCAAATACGCCCTCCTCCAAAAGCATTAAGGGACCTTATAAAGGTCTCCCTATAATAGTCTTCACTGCCAAAATCATATGGTAGTAAACCCTCAACGTGATGAGGTTTCCATCCCTGGTAGTCCAGCCCAGTTCATTCAAACCCAGGCTTGTGAGATGACCCGTTGAGCGTAGAAACTGGTCAATAGAGAGTAGACCCACACCTCTGCTCCCTCCAAAGAAGCCTAATAATCAAATTTGGGGGAAATTGTGAGGGGGAATACACACCCACCAACCCTAATCCATCCATCCAGTAGACTCGCCTTGCATCATCCAAGGAATCCAATCATTCAAATCCTACAGTAAACCATAAGAAATAATAAACACCTACCCTCAGTAATAAATCATTCAAGTAGAATTGTCTTGAAGCACTCAGAGAATCCCTCCAACTATATTTTATGAAAACCCATGATTATAAGCATACACCATCCTTCATTCATCATGAATGTCATTAATTTCATCTTATATCACCCAGAGAAGACAGTCAGAAAGTCCCATTAATGAATAGTAGTAAGTCCCAAATCTTTTCCCCAAGACACAAGTTTTGTCAGTATCCACTGGCATGAAAATGTGGATGATAGCAGGTACATACCCCTACTCCAAATACTGAGTGAGAATGTATCCATTTTACAATCGCTAACATCACCAAGCATGTCCTGAAAATGGTGAAAGAGAAGATGTAAATACTTATCCACATCCTATATTCCTACCCTGAATTTATAACGACGACGATAGTAGTGAAAAAGGGATGGGAACATAGCTCTATCCCCAAAATGGGGTGGCTCACCGGCATATCAGTCTGGAGCATACACATACCTCTACTCCCATCTAGAATGGTCATGGGGTAAACTCCCCCGAGATATAGGGACAACCGAATCAGGAATATACCCTCATTCCAATGGCATATAATAAGAGTATGCCAATGGCCTATCCTATGTTGGAACAAGCCCCTTTTCATGAAAACCAATTCCCCCATAAAGCGGCCCTAGTCATTTTCAAGAAGGAATCATAAAAGAATCCTTTCCAAAGAATACTAGAAAATGATGATATGATATATAATCCCACTCTAATTAATATAGATGTTCTTTATTACCTTAGATAAGTATATGTGGAAGCTCAATATCCTACTCTCCCATTGAAAATTATAAGATTAGTAGCATTAATTCTGAAGGTCCTCCTTGAACACTTCATCATGAAGAATTTATTCACAACCATAATCTGATCAATCTCGAGAGATCATCTCTAGATGAGATCCATGAAATCCCTCCACATGTCCATAAGATCAAGAAGAAAGAGGTTATTCTCCTTGTTGTAATCCACTATGGTGGTCCTCCCCATGATGGAATTTTCTATGAAATTTCTCTCTATGGTAGTGTTTTTATTATTCATAAGGGTCCTCCACTTGGCGATATAGTGACGTGAAAACCCTCTTATCGTGAGGAAATTGAGAAAACAAGTCTAGTCATGTTTGATTCCTTGTAATTAAAAAGTGAAATTATTTCTCAACTGAAGGACAACTCAACGTGACATTCATTCTCTGAACCACCCTTTGGACATCTACTTTCCAATATAATAGAGGAAGTCCCTACCAATCTTACTGCTTATGATAAAGTGGAAAGAAAGCATCCACTTTGTTCGGACCAGGTTTGGGAACCTAGGGGAAAAAGATGAATATTAAATACTAAACATAAGGAAAAATCTATCTAAATATGAAATACCAGTCATGTTCTTCCCTTTATTTACCCCTCAGTATAGCATTCTAGAGACATTGTAAGAAGATTGGATTCATGACATACACATCAATATATGGAAAAATCTGTATCACTTTAGAGGAAGAGTATTACCCTATGATGAGTATCAATTTCACGTCAAGGTAATAGAAGTGATACATCATAAAATTTAATTATTATCTCTCTTGGATACATGACATCCAAAATTGGGAAAGTAGCAGTGATCCCTTCAACGTGCATTCCACGACACATTAACAAGATTTCAACAACTGATCGCATATATCCCATATTGTGTTCATATCAATTAATGTGGTGAACATAGATTATTTAATTTTACTACACTCCACATCCAGTGAATCTATCCAAATGTGGTGTCATGCAATGTTTTAACTTCATTCCAACTTCAACAAGAAGATTCTATGCACAATAGATTATATTCTCAACAAAAATAGGCCTCGAACCACTCTCACTAAAATTGGTCTAAAAGAGAGTAGGATATTGAGATACATTTTCATTAAGAATTTAAAAATATCAATCAATACTCCCACACATGGGAAGTAAGTTTTCAAATAGCATAAATGTCAAAAAATAGAACAATGATCTTTATAATCAGGTGATTCAAGTGCATACCAAATGATGCACCCATCCCATGTTTAGGAAAAACTCTATAAAATCATAAGGGCATCCAGAACAGTTTAGGAGAAACCCTTTCCGGTAGGGATGAGGTAATTTTTAATATAGAATTTGAGGTTATTAAACCATATCCAAAGAGTTGTAAAAGTGGAATGGGAAAAACCCCAACCCTTAGGGTTGGGGGATTTTTCACCTCAACAACACCCTCCATAGAAAATATTAGTCTTCCCACAGTTATGGAAAATTTTGTAGAGTGGATCATCCTAGTTCATTCAGTCCCATGAATTAATATCCTCAATGGGAATGTGCACGACTAGACTATATTGAGATTCAATACAGATTATAATCTACTAAAAATCTCCCATGGAATCATTGAAGGATAATACCAGGCCTCATGGAGGGATTAGAAAGAGGATGTCTCACAAAAACATTGATATAATGTCTACAATTCACTAGGTATCAATGAATGTAATCAAAGCCACCCTAGAAACCCCAAAAAATGTCAGGCTAATTTAAAGGAGGATCCAGTGGAGGAAAATTTAGATCAAATTATAGTACACACTAAAACAATTTAAGTAGTTGTGCATACCCAAAACCAAATGCTTACCCTAAATTTTTTCATTCCCCCAAACAATCCTTAACTACCCCCTCAAAAGGAATCCCACAAAGAAAAGGTTAAGGTTCAGATTGTCCCTCAACTACCTTTCAAAGAGGTTAACCCCCTTTCACTAGAGGAAATATTTTCTTAACAAGGGAAGAGATAAAATAGTTATGGATAATTAATGAAGAAATACTCTGAGTAATCCTTCTTATAGGATATGTTCTAAAATTAGATCCTCTACTCACACTTCTAACTGGTGTAACTCAACAAAGTGGGTTCACAACAGTGACCAAAGTGGATCCGGAACATAGGCCCATCATGGGATAACAACTAGAAATATACTTGGATCCCACAATAATAGATCATGAATTCCCAACTTTGGGTTCACAACCAGAACAGGGCCATGTACATCCTCACAGGGCTTCACCTATAATATACCCATGGAAGATACTAGCAGTGCTTTCACATATGGATCTACTAACCACTGCACCTGTTCCAGATCCGGCTTAGCCAGATATTCCCTAAGGACTCATGAATGCTCTTTAGTCACTCATGACTTGATTAGAATCCATAGAGGAATGAAAAAGACCAATAAAACTAAAAATAAAGCCTTAAATTGAATGGAATGATCTGTCTCTTCCCTTGTCGAACATTAGGAATCCTATATTTCTAATTTTTAATGGTTTGGGAGACTCGAAAAGGCATTTTATGGATTTCATCTCTCACTTTAATCCCATGATGGGGACCCCTAAACAATAGGAGGTAGTGAAACTTAGGTTTTTTATGAAATCACTACAGGGTCCAGTAATTTTATGGTACACTAGATTTTTAGCATGATCAATTGCGGTGTGGGAATACCTTCATCAGAAGTTTCTCATATAGTTCAGATCAACGCAATAGAAGGAAATAGTCTTTAACCTCTCAAACTAAAAATAGTGAGAGAATTAAAGGGTCTCGATTTTCTCTGCTTGATGGAAATGATTGATATAATACTTAAACCTACTACTCCCTCAAGAAGACTTATTACCCATATGTATAGAGGATCTTCGCAATCTATTGTGCATTCCAATTATCCCTAGGAAATATACAGGAGGGTTTCAAGACCATTCCATGATCACTAAAAGAGTGAAAGACTCCATCACATAGACCAAAGATAAGTCCTGAGTAATTCCATCATCTCAAGTAAAGAGAAAAGTGAATGTAGAGGATACCATTATTACACTTATGCAAGCCCCTATACACGTTCCTACTCCAAATATTGAATTACATCATGCAGTTTTTCCTCATGTGCATCGCAAAGACCTCCCATCTCACTAGGATGATCAAAGGGAGAAAAAGAGAAAATAGTTTGAGGAAATGAAAAAGAAAGGTCAATTATTTTTTAAAGGACCAAGTCCTTGACTACATCAACATGGCATTGCAAAACAAATTGATCAAGTTTCTAAAGCCTAGGAATACTAGAAAAGTCGGTGACAAAGATCTCCCAAACAATTTCCCCTTATATAAAGTATTGAAGAACGATATATAGGAGTGATTAATCATAAAATACATATTTCAATAGATGTTAGACTTTAGGAAAGTGAAGCTGGGAAGGATACCTTCTCAAGTAGCATGTTCCTTTTCCACCAATACAGTGGAGGAAGATTAATGGTAGGAAGTTAACAGAAAGTGTACATATAATATCATTAATTGGATGGTTGTAATGATTATCAACTAGAATCATTCTATCCTCCAAACATACTTGAAACAAAAAATTGTGCCTTCAATTTCTTCCTCTACAACACATCCAACATCATCGGCAGCTTGGTCCTCTGAAATCTAGTCTTCCAAAAACTGACATTGCCGAAAGAGTAAGAAAAAAATGCAGTAAGATGAGGCTATTCCAAATCCAAAGTTGTCTTTAACTTTATAAGACACCATACCTACAATCCCATAAGAAAAGGCACTACCACACCAAATGGTGAAACAAGATTCAACCCACCAGTTTGAATCTTCATCAGATGAGGAGTTGATCTTTAGTTCTATTAATGTTATTCACTAAATGGATACCTTATTAGATGATGAGAAAAACTATGAATCTAAATTCCCTACACATTATTGGGGAACTGTGGGAAGATGTTTTAAGAGTGAAGGATACAAGGAAAGACGAGTTCGTGCCTAGGGTCATTACTCCAACCATGTCCCTTCTTGAACTGTCTACACAACCAAAACTCATTAGAGAGAACAATGTTGATCTCAATAGGATAAATAAATGTCCCTAAATCATATAATATTTTTTCCTAACATAATCATCCTATAATATTTTCTAGAGGAATAAACATCTCCCAATCATCTTTTGTGTGCAGACAGACCTAGGAAACATAATCCACCCAGAGAAGAGGCACATCCAGTTCCTATTCCTAGTGTTGATCCATCCACATCAAGTATTTCAGCTTCTAAAAAACCTACAAAACAGAATCCACATAATAAGAAACACAAACCTATGGACCATAAGTATGATTTTTTGAAACAAATTTCCCTAGTTCCAGCCAAGTTTTCAATCATGGATGCTCTGAGTCTATGGAAATACCTCTGAGAAGCACTCCTAGAGGCCTTGTTAGGACCCCAAGAATTCAAAGCTGAGGTTGTTTCTGATGAATTTTATCCTGTAGAGATGGATCCTATAGAATGAAACATGTTCATATCTTTCACAGACTAGTACAAGGATGTCATTATACAAGGAAATATAAAACCCTTTTATATATCTGGTAGGATAAATGAAATTGATATTTGGTGATCCTTCATTGAAAATGGATCAGGAGTCAACCTCATTAGAGTCTGGAACCTTCATCAACTGGATTTAAATGAATCGCACTTGTCCCCTTCCACTCCAATGTTATAGGGTTATGAAAAAAATGAGAAAACCTGTATTGGATAATTCAAACATAGAACTCAGTTCAAGGATGTCATTTATGATTATGAGTTCATGTTTGTTAGGAAGGATACAAACTTTAACATTCTACTGGGAAGACCTTGGCTACACCGACATGTATCTATCCCCTCATCATACAAAAAATACCTCAAATAGTGTATCAATTGAAAAATTGGGACATTTCATGATGAACAATCCCCATTCAAATCTTGTGAATCACAATACGTTGACACATGAATCTTCCATAAATATGGTAAACTGTTTATAGTTAATGATGTCACTTGAATTAATGCCTTTAATGGTCTATAAATGATTCTAGATAACCCTTTCAAATAGATTAGTGGTGATTATGTGTTCCCCATCCACCAAATCAAAGATATGGTTCCGAATTTGGGTGCACATATAGCGACTTTTGGGATTTTAGTCATGAAAATTTAACCCAAAAACACTGAATATGTTTTGAACACTTTGAGTAGTGATGAAATCCTAGATAAAAATTTCTTCATTTCATCCCCTAGGTTTCAAAAACCCCTTGTTTTATCATCTAGGCTGGCGGAAGTCATCATGTCAATGGGAGAAAATGAAGATGCCCATTCTCAATCTGTCCCCCCCACCCACCCATAAGAGCTCCAAAAAGGCATTACACCATCGATTGACCTTGAAATGGTTTCTTTATCTTCTTAAAGTCAAAATGTAGAATCCTACCCTTACATAGAGAAACGTGTTTCATCGTCTACTTCCAAGGAAGATCCAGAAGAGGTAATTCATGAGGAAGTTTAAGATTAATAATTCCTCAAGGATAACCCTCCAGCATTTGGGGAAGGTTTACCCCCCACTATCAACAAACTTAGAGAAATTAATCTAGGTATGGATGATGATCAATGATCCATGACCCAATTTTATTAGTGTAACCATGACTTCCTAAGAATATGAGGTATATAATTCTTTCCTAATAAACATTGGGACGTTTTTCCTGGATTTACACAAAGGTTACAGGCCTGAATCCTAAGGTGTTCGCCCATCACTTGGGGTTTCTAGAAGGTCGTCAAGGAGACAAACTGGTAGCCAGAGGGACACACCCAAATCACGCCTCAAAAATTGAGGCTAAAGTGGAAAAACTCATCAAGCCTGACTTCATTTGATTGGTGTAATAGCCAAAATTTCAAGAAAATATCATCCTAATAAATAAGTTTAATGGGTAGATTAGGGTATACATAGATTTTTGATATCTTAACCAGTACTTTCCAAAAGATGACATCCTAGTTCTAATAATAGAACTCCTGATTGATGTGAGAGCTATTTGTCAAGCCCTCTCCTTCATGGATGGATATTCAGGGTAAAAAAATTCAAATGGTCCAAAAATATGAAGAATCCACTTCATTTAGTGCCACCAAGGAGTATTCTACTGTTGGGTAATGACCTTTTTCTTGAATAACTCCAGCACCACATATAAATGTTCCATGCATCACATCTTGAAACCATTTTTGGGAAATTTTATTGAATGTGACATTGCTAATCTGGTGGTTAAGTCCTGGCAATGTTTTTACCACCTGGATAACCTAAAGACCATCTTCAACAATCTCTGACAAAATATCCTAAATATGATCCCCTTAAAATGTAATTTCAAAGTAACCTCTGGAACGTTTCTTATATTATTCATATCCCATCATAGTATCAATGTTCACCCTAATAAAAGAAGATAATTCCTTAGCATGTCACATCCTAGAAACCATAAAGTTTTGAAAGGGCTTCAAGTACACTTGGCCTATATCTGACGCTTCATAGACAACCTTGATGACATGTGTTTTCCTTTTACTAGACTGATGAAGAAGGGGTTCACATATCAGTGGACCCATAACTCTTAAATGTATAAAATAATTAATATGGGAATGAAAATAGACTTTGTCATCTTAGTTGAACCATGCTCTATGCTGAGACTCATTATTCAGATATCGTGAAGAGCTTCCTAGAATCAATCTTTGCAGTTCAGAAATTGAGGCACTGCCTACAGCACTATGAGGTCCAATTGGTCACTCAAAATTACCCACTCCAATATATCTCTGTATGCCCAATGTTTACATGATGTCTGGAATGGTGGGAACTAATTCTATAGAATATGTATATACAATTTGTTTATCAAAAAGTAGTGAAAGGATAGGTCTTGGTAGATTTTTTTTAGGAAACCCATCTGAAGAAAAAATATCATTGAATGCCAAATTCCTAGATGAGTAGATATTATCTATTCAAGGATGCCTCCAGAGATAGGAAATAAATTTTAATAGAGCATCCAATATCCCTACTAGGGGGATCATGTAAGACCCTAATATCAATAAATTCTGATTTAGGATCATGCTCATTTCCCTATAGAAGGGATTTTTACATTACTCCTTCCTATTATCATTAGGTTGTACTAATAATGAGATGGAATATCACATTCTCATTCCAGAACTAGAACTCCAAATATTAGTGAAACACCTATAGGTGAAAGGCAACTCATATTTTGTAATCAAACATATCAACAGAGATTACTCAATCAAAAAATCAGAGTTAATTCCCCTACTTGACTATGTTTGAGGGATAATGGAATATTTTCCCTCAGATCCAACATTGAAGCACATCCCGCAATCACAAAATTCCTAGTATGAATCAATAGAGAATTCAACTACACCACTGGTGGATCCAAACCTGGATGAAATAGTCATCAGGATTTCCCATCATTGAATGGTCTCACCTTTTGTTCAAATCAAATCGTAAGAGATTAATAAAGTAATTCCTATGCCTGAACCATGTGGTCTTATCACTATTTGTATGATTATAATAATGGACTACCTCTATAATGGATTACTCCCATTAAATAGAGCCATGAAATAGAAAATTTGACGATGAAAAATAATCTTCACTCCTTATGATGGCCCAAATTACTAGAAAATCCTCTATAAATGAATCTTTGGTAGAATAATTCTCAGATGTATTGATAGAGAAGATACTCCTATTATAAAAGATGTAAATTCAGGATCCTGTGGTGACCAACAGTTAGGATAGAATCTTTACAACCAAATATGAAGTCTTGGATACTTTAGGCCTTCGATGACGCAAGATTTCACTGAGTTTACCAAGAAATGTCATTTTTCCAATTGCATAAAAACTTCATCCATCAACCCCCAGAGTTTTTACATACATCCAAATACATATTAACACTTTCTGTATATAGAATGGATATTGTGGGGACATACCCTCAAACTATGGCCATGCAGTTCAAATACATCTTAACTGCTACTGATTTCTTATCCAAATGGGTTTAGGCATTACCCCTTAAAGAAGCTAGGGTGAAATGCATTGTTGGATACATGAAATACAACATCATTACTAGATTTGGGGTCCCTCATACAATACTGATGAAAAACATCACCAATTTATATTCATATGAAGTAAAAAATCTATATCAAGAATAAAATATCAAATAAACCATTTGATCCGCTATCATGTAGCAACTACAGGATAGATAGAGGCCTTAAACCAGCCCCTATCAAACATACTCTTGAAGATGGTGGAAAATATTAGAATTCTTGTCCTGATATGATCTTCCTTGACTTATGGTGTTACCATAATATGACACATTATACCACACAAGGGACCCCATAATCACTGGTATATGGAACAGAAGTAGACCAGCCCATTGAGGTTCAATTACCATCACTCTGTATTTCCATATGTGACCAGCTATCAATATAAGAGAAATCCCAGAAATTACTGGATGAATTAGAATGATTGCATGGGAAAATATTTCAAACTTTTCAACACTTGGAGATCTATAAAAATCAAATATTCTGAGCCTTTAACAATATGGTCCACCTCCTCTCATTCCTCTAAGGATAACTGGTATTGGTCTTTAAGAATCCAATGATACCAAGAATGAAGTCTCCAAAGCTTGACCCAAAGTGGGAGGGACATTAATCAATATAGAAGGTCCACTCTAGTGGATATTATTCCTTGATCTAAATGAATGTATAAATCATTAAGACCACATCCAATGAAATATTCCTAAATAAATATTTCATCTAACCACATGATGCACATCTTATCATAAGATGTTAAACTATGTAGTTTGTCTTTTTTCATGACCTTAAAAGGAATGACATAATTTCCATGTTGCATGATGTGAAACTGTGTGGCATCATCATCCTTGTCGCATGATGATGAAAAACACAACATATGGTCCTAGTAGTATGACCCAAAACAATAAGACACCATTCATCCTCACTGCATTACATTAAAATGTATAGTTAACATCCCTCACATTTGATGTTAATAAACCCCCAAAAGCATTAAACTAAGACACTCCTCATGGTACCTTAAATATTTGCCTCCATCTCAGGTGAAAGTCACAATCACATCCCTATAACCCCTCAGTGGGTCGAGATGCCCTCTAGACCAAGCTTGAGGAAGAAAGGAAAGACATATCTCATGCATAAGACCCACTCACTTAATTTACACTCCATAATGAAAATTGGGACCCTTTTATAGTTATAAGACCCAGCATTATAACATCCCTACTTCATGATTCTAAATTTCACTTCCAGAATCCTCATTGCATGCTAATAAAACGCACAATCCTTTCAAGAACAACATGTAGCCTGATTCTCATTCAAATGGGATACCTAGTGACACCAAGATCTATATTACCTAGTCTAGATACAACAAAAAAATACATCACTCCCTTTGTACTATTCATACCCACATATGGAACCTTTCAAGAACTACGTATGGATTGATTCTCAATCCAATGAGATACATAGTGATTCCTAGAACTCATGTCTAGGTCCCAACCATAATTTTGGTGAATATTAAACCTCCCTTTTCCCCACATATAATCATAATTGATATGAGGAACTATTATCTAGAACTACATGTGTCTTGATTCTTTCTCCAACAAGATACGTAGTGACACTCGAGTTTTATCCCCTAGTCCAGTCGCAATACACATTTTCACATTAGGAATCCTATATCTATATCACATGATGATAAATTGCATAGTTCTTCATGAACTACATGTGTCTTGATCCTCATCCCAATGAGATATGTAGTGTCTCTCAGATTTCAAATCCTTGTCCCATCCACAAAAAAATTAAAAAAAATCCCTCTCCCGAGGAATGGGTTAGACATGCACATGGAGTCTTATAAGATTTATGTAGGCATTTATTCTCATCCCAGTGAGGTATGTAGAAATGCTCGTATCATACCTCATAGCCTATCCACCACCAAAAAATATAAACACTCATATCCTTAACTTTTGTTGAATTTATGTCATGGAATAATATTTTTCCACTCCTTGTTTCTCACAACAATCATAGCTCAAATGGACTTAGGAGTTTTGGTAAATAAATACCTTACATGAGAAAAGAATATTAATTTTTATTGGGGTTATCATGGTCTTCACTGCAAGACCTTAAAATACACACAATATTTCACCATCAGACTATACTAAACATCAAGATTACATCATGAACTATGTGTTTCTTTATTCTCATTCCAATGAGATGCGTAGTGACACCCATATTTCCAATCCTTGGTCCTAGCCTCAAAATTTACCCTCTTTCACATCGGTTCATCTTCATCCTCACTGCATGATGTTAAACTACATAGGATTCTAGAACTATGAAAGTCATTATTATTATTTTGATGAGATATGTAGGAACACCTAGATCTCATATTCTGGTCCAGCCACTACAAAATCATAATTTCCCTATCCTTCCCTTATATTTCCCTTTTGTGATAGAATAAACCTTTTGCACTACATGTTTCTCACACTGAGAATAGCTCATGTGGGATTAGGATTTTTGATAAAAAGGCTTCCATGCATGAATAAGGAATTTTAATTAACATTTGGGCTATCATGGTTCTTGCTACCAGACCTTAAAAGGCACACCATACGTCCTCATTGCATGACATTAAAATGCATGATTTTCTCATGAACTACATGTGGATTGATTACCATTCCAATGAGATATGTATTGATTTCCATATCTTTAATCCTAGGCCCAATTGAAACACAATATGTGAAATTCCACTACTCTCCTATGTACGAGTCAGATCTACATGGTGGCATCTAATATGGGTTCTCACCCTATGTGTGAGTCTATATTCGAAAAAAAAATCACCCACACATGAATTCAGTTAGTGTGGGGGATATTTATTTTAGAACTACATATGGATAGATTCTTTCTCTAACAAGATACTTATTGATTCCAAATTTCTATACCCTGGCCCCACCACAATCACATTGAGGAACCATCTACCTAGACATCCGTACCTCATGACATTAAACTACATGGCTAATGTCTTGGCCACAAGACTTTTAGATACATGGTACCTCAAGAACTACATGGGGATTGATTATAATTATAGTGAGATATATAGTGATATGTAGGCCTCATTTACTACTCCTATCCTTGGGGTAAATAAAAATAACCCCTCATATGTACAAATAAGGATCTATGAAGGGGCTCTTAATTTGGGTCCCCTTATTAGGGGGTCCTCCAAGGAAACAAAAGTGTTCCACTTCTACATATGAGCCATATCTACACAAGGGACTCTAAACTTCATGGAAAATATTAGTCTAAATACTTCTTTTGTGCTTAGAAATATCCCTTCCAAATTCCATACTCCTAATCATGGAAACTCTTTTATCTTTATAATCTTTCTACATATTCTGTTGATATAATTTCTGATACCTGAGGAGTCCTTTTCCTGACTGTGCAATAATACGCCTCATTTTGATATGCATAAATTTACCTAAAATGTGTTTTTTTCAGTCTAAGGATTCCACTATTTTACTATTTAGTAATGAATCTAGGTTTTCTTTGCATAATACATCCCACAAAAAAGTTTTTTCAATCAGTGGTTACTTAGTCCTTAGGAGAAGCCTCTTGTGTCCTTGTAAGCATTGATGACATTATGTTTGAACCTATGATTCAAATTCAGTCTGTGCTTAACCCTTACATATTTTACCCATGTCCTTTCTCCCAATCTGAAAAACCCCAAGACTATGGTTTTCAATTTCCTCCCTCATTTCTGGAGTATGAAGGAACAATCTTGATCTGGTAGGCCACATACCACCTATTGTTTCCATAATGCTATATCCCTAGTCATATGAACTAAAACTACATGCACTGTATTTCTATTTCTTGGGTAAGAACATAATAGGGAATGTATTCCCATAATTATTTGGTAATATTTACTTCAAATTCTCTTTCCATATTCAGGTAATTTTATTCAAAAAATCATACATTGTGTTTGGGGAAATCTAAATCACCATAAAATTTCTTCTTCTATCAACAATAAAATTTTGGAATCATCGAGAACTCCTTTACATTACTATATTTTAACACATCCTAGTTTTCTATGTATAAAGTCTCCCACAAAATAGGTTTTCCAGCTAAAGGATGCCTCTACTTGACTATGTTGTAATATACCCGAGTTGGCTTTGCATAAAGTTTCCCACAAAATGGGTTTTCCAACCAAGGTTAAATTTTTTCACAAGAGATTCCTCCTAATTTCCAATGATCTTTTTACCCATACTACTTCTTATATCCATAGATCCCAAAATTAAAGCTTATGACATTCACTAGCTCATACCAGAAAGAGATGGTGAGTTCCACGATAGATTACCAATAAAGGGGAAAATTATTAGCCTTTCATTCAAAGCTAAAGAACTTAAATTATATCCCCTTTATTTCATTACTATATGACTTTAAACTAGATAACATAATATCCTTCCTATAAAAATTTAAACTTTATAGCATAATGTCCTTTTTCTATGACTTTAAACTTCTAAATATAATGTCCTTGTTGTGCGATATTAAACTACATAGAATATTTTCCTTTCATTATGAATTTAAAATAAATAGCATAATATACTTGGTGTATGACTTTAAACTACATAACTTAACATCCTATTCAAATAACATTAAATTATGTGATGCTTCAAGCCATGTCATAAAGGGGAATTCCCTATGACATCAGTTGCATAACAAAATTTAACCTCCTTCAAACAAACAAAATTTGTTTAGGAGTGGTTTCCCATTTAGGTCCAGTAAAAATACGTATGCTCTCTTCTTTCTCATACATCTTCCCTTGTAAAACCCACCCATTTTGGTCTTGAGAAATTAAAATCTTCATAAACTTCCTTTTTCCATCAGCAATAGAACACTGGAATCCATGAAGACTCTTTTTATAAACTATGATGTATCATGACCTAGTTAGATTTCTGTAAGTCTCCCACAAAAGGGAATGTTAGCCTAAGGATGCCACAATTTGACTATACAGTAGCATTCCCTAGTTGGAATTGCATAACGTCTCCCAAAAAATAGTTTTTTCAACTGATGGTAATTTTTACTTAGGAGAGACCTCTTATATCCCCTAATATCATGTTTATGATTTTGAAACTACAAAGTCATGGATCAAAATTCCTCATCAGCATCTGAATAATTTCAAAACATTTCTGGCCATCGGTCCTTTTTTGGTTCATCATTTCAAAAATTATGGTCAAATATATTCAACCTAAAATACCGGCCACATTAGTCCAGAATGAAATACTTTAAACTAACCACAAAAATATAAATAGTACTAACCATATTGCAAATATACAATGAGAATTTTGAACTAAAGTAGAGTCTCATATCGCTAGACATATACTCCATGTGGTTTAGAAAAAAAATTAAAGCAATGGAAGAAAGGAACAAAACACGTTAGGCTAAAAACCAACAATGGGAGGCCTAAGATAAATCTAAGTTCCAACTGCCAAGTCATCATCATATTGGACGTAGGAACAAATTAGTGTGATGATGTAAAAAGACACAATGTTTGTAAGGTTTTTCATATAACCTTAGAAATAGTTGAACTATTCTCACTAGGCCCCATGTATTAAGAAACAATTAGACCTCATAGTAAGGATATAAATTTAAAAAAAAGTGATTGGGAAATAAATCCTTTTCATTTATGTTTCAAAGTGTAGTGGAACTTCCACTGGTTAGAGCCTCTCTAACATAATTTATAGTTTTTTATTCAAAATAGGCTTTAATAATTTTTACTATACCTCAAGCAGTTTCTGTAGCATGTTGAAACCCATCTTTGTGTAGAAGCAGCCTCCTCATATTTATAGAGCTTCTCCTTCTCCTCATTAATGACATATCTTATTTATTCCAGACCCCCTACCATGGATCAATAGAGTTCGACAACGTCTTCCATTATGAAATTTACTTATTCTCTAAGTGAATTATTTGGAAATATTTCTCATTAAGATGATCTCGATAATGCACCTTCTTGGAGTGGATGACCTCAGCCTGGACTATGGAAGCTCTGAGTTCCTCAAACAAACCCATGATGTGCACCTCATTTTGTTTTGATATTCACTCCTCTTACCTCAACCAGATGATCAAATTCACCACATCATAGATATCATGGTAATTGAATCCTTCAAATCCCATCATGAAAAATTGAAGGGAAGTTGGAGAAGTCACGATGACATTACTTCAAGAGGCTTCTGTCGATTATCTTCAGGATATACTACCATGCCAAGAGGCGTGTATTTTGAAAATCCTCCTATATCTCCAAATCATATTAATATCCACTCTTGGTGGAAGATACATAGTCTCAGATAAATTCACTCAACAAGCCACCATGTTTGGTTACCTCAAAAATAACCTCAGTATCACATACCAATGTTGGTGGAATGGGAATGGAAGCCCCAATCTCAAGAACAGTTATTGAAGCCAATGTAACAAAATAGCATGTGACCATTCTCATCAAAATTAGAAGGTCAAGAAATATAAAATGAAGTGAAATGACTAAAATAGTTGATAATAATCACCCATTGTTGGGTCGAATGTTAAAATTGATACCTCTCCAGTTCCCCTAGCCTAAATTCCTAGAACAAGAACCTCCTAATGAGGTACATCCATTTGATTTTTCTCAGAAACAAGGATTATAGGTTCTTGAAGATCTCCAACATTAGGATTCTCATCCATCACAACTCCCTCAAAAATTTGATAGGGGTGGAATTGAATTCCTTGGTTGTGAAGTGATTTGGAAACATTCTATGTAGACAAAGCCAAATAATTTTTCCTTTGATGTAAAGAATGAGGTGAAAGAAATTAAATTGTGTTTGGAAAATGAAAGAACAATAAAACTCACATACACCCAATTCTCTCTATATATCCTAAATCTCTTTGAGGGAACCTGAGATATCAATATCTGGATTGATTATATATATTATTTAATGATACATGGAATCAAGTCTAACCACATCATCTCCAGTAGGGGTATCAAAGTTGTGTTTCCTAGGACCCTAATTGGCTCTACAGTGGATCCCCTCCGCTGACTTCTCGGAAAGCATGACATCGTCAAGTTATAGTTTTTGGTTCAGCATTGTCACCTTCATCGGAATGTCTAAGATCCCTATCAGACCCTTTTAGAGTGACAATGGTACCAAATTTGACTACTTCTAGGTCCCCTGGTGTATGAAATGGTTCTAAAATATCATGAGAAGAGGAAATACATAAATAGAACATGACACCTAAAGGAGTGCATCTAACATTTCCATAGACATCTCCCCTCTCTCCATGAATGGGGGAATACGTCGATGAATCTATCGATGCTTCATCCATAAAAATGGATAATTTATCAACATGGGTCTGTGCCTCACCTAGGGTATCCTCCTTGATCCTTGTTTGGCTAGTTTTGGATCCCTTAATGGATGAAATTGATGAAGATTCTATAAAAAACAATCATGTCCAAAAGAGTATGTTAAGAAAGTTGTGGTATCAAATGATATGAGAAATTCTTACTATGATGCATGTTCTAGGCTAACTTTATTGCACTCTTTCACTTCCGCTATCAGGATGGAGAAGGGCCCATATCAGTTCTCTTATAAATAGATACTTGAGGTGATAGTCAAGTAATTTCCACCATTAAATCCTCCATCATGGACCATGGGCATGGGGATAGTTCTGAGGACCCAAAGGCCTCATCCACTTCCCAAATGGTGGTTCACATGGGTCCATACATATACAAATCATGATCCTTTATTGATGATCCTTCTTCTCATTATTCCTATTATTATTCTTTTCTCTACTACAAAATAAGTCACCCCGCCAATATTAATAACAGTAGATGGAAGAGCTGAAAAGGGAAGGAAGAAATGGTAAATACATCAGTAGGTTAAAGGTAGTAATCTCATTCCTCTTTAAGATGACTATCTACCCCATTAATATCTCCTTGTTCTATCATGTCATACATTTTCTTTGTGATTGGGATCTGGTCATCATTTTCATATATTGAAGCCTTCATCTTCTGAATTATCCTCCCTTCCATGGAAAAATCAATGTTGAGGTAGAGATCAGAGGGTACTCTAGTATCTCCAAACTTTGGGATTCATGTACTGGACTGTAAAAACATTCATGCATCTCTAACATCACAATTTACTCTCCACCATGCCCAAATCACCCGAGGTCGCACGTAATTGGGCTATGATGTGGCTATCTTTGAGTAAGACGCAATACCTTTCAAATTGGAAGCCAATTAATACCTCTTTTATATCATGGAATAATGGGTGGATGAAACACAAGTCTCCTCTCGGCGGTGATGACTGGGCTGAATTAGTGTGGGAGGTGTGATTTTCTTAACCCTAGCCTATTTGGTGGTCTTTTCCTGAGATAGCCTCTAAGGCTCTGTAGCTTCAGCATCGTCACCTTTGGTTCGATCATTTTTACCACACATACCATAACCAACCGTTTCCTTGGTCAGGACCTAGTAAACTCTCTTCGTCAATACCAATTGATGGTATGAGGAGATCTACGCATTTGTATACATGTCCTCCAGTCTGAATGAATCATTTGATAGAGGCATCATACATGATCATTTGAAAACATCCATTACCATAAAGATCTATATTTTTTGGGATACCATCAGATGTTTCTCAAGACTAAAATGTGTAGGAGTAAATATGCTTGACTACTATAGACATTTTAAATGGAGGGTAAATCAATAAAGAGCATAGGCATCACAAATGATTCCACTGTCAATGTGACCCTCTAGTATTAAGTCTTTGAATTCTATCATGTATGACCATAGGTCGTGATTCTTTTCCTTTCATAATTAGTAAACTTAGATGTTGGTGGATTACCAAATGGGAAGAATTTGAATTCTCTTGACACATTTAGTATCCTCAGCACTTCATCATACGTCATGTTTAGAGATTGGATTCCCAATACATCTTGAAGAAATTGGTAAAATTGGTTGTTAGGGACTTTAACGAGGCTTAGAACAACATATGAACTTAAGTGTGATGCAATCCACCACACATCACTTGAAACGGCCCTAAAATTCTAAAAAAATCCTTCCCATTTTACATATGAAGAAAACACTAATAATTTCTCACCAGGATAGGGGAATCCAACCCTATGTGCCTCGCCTGTTCTAATTTGTTTGTGATAACAAAATTCTATGGCCTCACACCCCCACTTTATTTTCGTTTTGGAAGTAGGTAAATGTTTATCCATATTGCAATGAAGCCAACTAGATTAGTCTTTGTAGAAATTTCAGGATTGAACTTATAACCCCAATGGGTATATTGTCCCTTCTCCAATGTAGGATAAAATGTTCCAGGAGAACAATGATTCTATATAGTAGGGAATCATATGGGGCTCATGAATGTGGTACCTTCTTCTTTTGGCTTGATAAAATCCTTTATCCATGTTCCAGCATGGATATCACCCTTGGGGTGAGGGTATTTGTTCTGGAATTTTTTTACCACCTTAAAAATATCATGGGCAAAGGGTGGTGTCCTTTCAGCATAGAAACACATTTTATTTATGGGAATGAACTCATCATACATATCCCCAATAATGGGGGCTCCATAAATTTTGTATACATTCTAAAGGATAATTCCATCTCCACAATATGTGAGGTGAATGGAATTTTTCTTAGGACTCCATCGGCTCAGCAGCTTGGGAATGATCTCTGAGTTCTTGTAAACATATGTTTTCCCTACCAAAATATCCTTGTATATATGGACATCTTTCATCCATTTTTAAAAAAATTAACACATTTTTTACAACTTGTATGTCCACATCAACTTGGGCCAGAATCCCCCTCCAAAACTGAAAGCATAGTTCTCTTTTAATCCTTGTGTTTGATCTACCCATAAAGTATGGAAAGTCAGGTCATAATAGTGAATCTTCAATTCCTGAATATGTAGATTTAGATATAGAGTGTAGCTACTGTGATACAGGAAATATCCAGTGACAACCATTCCTTTCTTTACATAAACACCCCTGTAGGAAATGTTGATGGATGGGCAGTTGGTGTGCTTCACAAACCATGACTTCAAGAAGTAACTCTGAACCCCAAGTTTAATGGAGTCCCTCAAAATCCTATTCTCATACAAGGTAATATAATCTCTTCATGGGTAATCATGTTGATATGGGTTCAAATAGTTCACCATATCTTGAAGATCAGGCTCAACCATGTCATAGTAGTCAGGACTAACAAATTTGATTATCTTAGTGGAACGTGTGGGAGCTTGTTCATTAGAATTCATCAGGGTAGCCATTAAAACTTATAATAAGACATAAAGTTCTACCATTAATTTAAAATATTCACTTAAAAAGATAAAATATTTACTTGGAAGAATTTAAAAAAATCAAAGGAAAAGACTCATGCAGGCCCTTCGACTAGGTGTCACGTGCAACCCTCTCGACCAGGTTTCTCATGAAAGCCCCTCAAAAAAATGCCTCACATAGGCTCCTCATCGAGGTTAATTCACACAACATCATCACTAAAGGGGATTTACCATATGAAATTATTTAGGAGAACATCATGAAAAGAGAATCAGAGTAAGGATGGATGGATGACCTTTGGGATGAGAAGAAAATTCATCATCATCGAATTTGAGAAATAGAAAAAGGGGCCAGTGGTATTGTAGATGTTGTTGGTCTGTGCACCAGACCTATGTTGTCAAGTTGTGTCATGCACCTATGAACTGTAATTTAGAATTGGTACTACACTAGTTACATGTTTAGAATCCCTATGTGGTTGACCAGTGTTACCTTAATAATCTTTTCCTTTTTCTACCTAAGGACTAGAACCACTTCTTTCGATCGGATCCAATATTGAGTAGGGAGTTTACACTCTGTTTTTTCAATTGGAGTGAAAATATTATAAATATTACCTAAAGAGTTTTAAATATGTAAATATATCCAAGGATAACCAATTTTATTTTCCTATGATGGCCTGTGCATGCACCCTGTGCATCATAAGGCCTGTGTCGCCCACTACACATCATCGAAATGTAGGACATCCCTATGTGGGACACCTGTGTTAGGTAACTATTCAATAAACCTATATAAGGAATATTCTTTGTCCAGGGCCACTTATATTTCAATAAATAGGACCCTAGGGATCCATATTTTTATAACTATAAAATCGGAAGAAGTCCCCAAGCAATGGTCTCACTACCCCTTCGCCCAGGTCTCCGAAAATTACTCAGGCAGCTCTTCAAAACATGAGAGAAGAGGTAATTAAAGGGGATAAGTGAGATTCAATTCCATTCAGGGTCTAAAACACATGACACCTACATGAGGACCCCTTCTCCCCTAGTGAACAACAACATGTGTGAGGCCCCTTCCCTAACCAGGGACCTATGCATCCCTCATCTAGGGAAACCTAAGGAGACCCATGGTGCCTAAGATAAATAATTTCTGATGTTTTGTTTCCTATATGGTACATTATTCAATGAATATCCATCTAATGTAGGCTTATACCCCCCTACATGATGCATGTCCAGCTCTTCTCATGCCCTGTGTGAGCCAAATTCACTCTCTAAGCCAGGTCCTACACAAGTCACCCTTTGATCCCTCTTCCAAGACACCAATAGTAGTGCTTCTCTCCCTTTGGATCCCTTTTCTGAGAGAAAACAAGTTAAAACCTCCACCAAATCCTCCCGACTTACAAAACTATTGAAATAGGAACACCACCATGTCTCCCATTTGGTTATGCATCCCTACAGTCATAGGTTTCATGAACATTTCCTAACAAATGGGTAGGGTCCTCATGGTGTATGTGAGTATGAATTCCTATGGTCATAGTTTTCACACACATTTATTAACTAATGAGTAGGTTCCTTGGGGTGTATGTGGGTATGAATTACTACGGTCACAAGGACCCCAACCCTAGGGGTGGTGTCAGGGAACTCCTGGTCTCTGATACTTGGGTTAGGATGATGTCATTCTTTAGTCATTTATAAGACCTAAAGCCCCCAGTTCCAAGAAATGAGGTTAAGGATCATGATTTCCTTTCCCTTAGACATTGAATGAGATCCTCATCTCCCACTACTGAACCAATTTTAGTACATCCCTCATAGATTAAGCCCATAGACTCTCTTATGGAACCACTCCTAGACCATTCCTTTTTCTTCCATGCCCATGGGTTGTAGCCAAATGGATCACCAAATGTGACTATCCCAGTTACCAAAATTAGAGGGGAGATTGGAACTTCAAATCCCTTTCTATCTCCCTTTTTATCCAATTTATGATGATGGGAGGGATGTGTTTTATCTATTACCTCTTCCACCAGTAGAAGAGGGATTGTGTAGTTTTCCATATCTTCCACTTAATCTTATTTATCACATTCAATCATGACTCTTCATAAATCATGTGGGCTTATAGGTTAGTCATGATCACAGTTTCTATACAATCATATTCATTTTTTTGGAAAAGTTTCTTCCTTCACATCTTCCTATTACCTTCCTTCAAAGGACATCCATAGGCATTGGTCCTCAAGGACATGTATCCATCTAGGGAAAAGAAGATTGTGTGGTTTCTCGAATCTTTTGCTTCCTCTTGTTTCTCACACTGAGGATTACTCATGTGGGATTAGAGGTTAGTGGTGATCATGAATTCTATACGATCCTACCCATCTATGGGAATCATTCCAAGTGTAAGTCCCAAGAAAATACATGGACCTCCTACTTGGTATAAGACCTAACTTCTTATTGGGGAATCCTCATGAAGAATAAGCCCTAAAATTCGACCATTGGGATTTCTATCTGGTATTATCCCCAACCATATCAACATATTAATCCATGGGACTCTGCCTTATGTTTAATCCCCAAACAAGCCTCCAAATCACCATGAGTCGAGGAATCCCTCATGGAACCCTTCATAGTGCATATGCTTCATGAATAATCCCAAACATAATCCTATCAAAGGGCCATACTACCCTGTAAGACATAACTAGAGGGACTTTATAGGCATGGGTCCTCATAACCTAACTATGTGGGATTTGATTCACATACAAATGGGATACATAGGAAGCCTCCCTGAGGTCAAAACCCAACACCCTAAATCAACCCTATTCTCCCTAGGTCGCATTCCCAGTAGGGTCTTATTCAACCGGGGAATCCATATCCCTTCTAGGTCCCCTAGGACACTTCTATATAAGTCCTACACTAAACTTTGACTAGGAACCTTTTTCCAAGATTTCCTTTCCACACGATGTTAAACTATATGGTTAGGTCCTTATGACACTACCTTAAAAGGTATGATGTGCCACATTAAGCAGCACTGAACTATGATGGTTTTGATTCCTTTCAAAAGGATATTTTAGAAGACCATTCATGGGTCTGATCTCAAAATAAAAACAACTCTGGTATCCCTGGATAATGATACACTATAGAGAACCCCACTATGTGGATGAAAACCAACATCTTCATAAAAATGAAAAATGAATCACTCATCAATACATAAGAGGATACCAATGATGGAGGACCTTATATATATACATATATCTCCATTGATGAAGAACCTCAAATACATACATATGATTCTAAGATCAATGCATGTTAATAATTGATTATTAATTCAAGGGTGTCCCACGTCATACATGGGAATTAACGAAGGATTCATGAACATATATTAAATCTATAAGAGAGTCCTTGATTAGGCAACAAGCCCCCCCCCCCAATGGTGTGATGATCCTGACCTCCCATCATCTCGAAGAGTGTGAGTTCTTAAGCATCATTATTCAAACACCACAATGAGCATCTTCCATTGGAAAGAAGTTCCCTAAGGATATAAAAATATTGGGTGTTTCCAATTTCACAAACAAACCCATTAGAAACTATTCATAAATAGTGAGCTCTATGTGAATGATTACCCACAACTCAACCCCCTAAAATCAATCATCGGATAGGAATCGATTTTATTTGGAAACATAAATATTATTCTTAGCACAGATAAAGATTCACCTTTACCAGTACTCATAATGGGTGCACCTTTTCAGTGATTTTTAGAATGAGTAAAATTTACCTTTATCAGTGTTTTTAGCTAGCACTGATAAATTTTACCCTTTTATTAGTAATTTATGTTTAACACTGATAAAAGTTTCCATTGGGTAAGGTGTGATTTGGGGAAGTGCACATCACTGCTTCGGCATGAATCTATCTTCATCCATCATCGTCGATGCATGAATCCACAACCATTCATCACCACTGCATGAAGGCGCATCATGTCTCCTAACTGTTTTCAACCATTGAAGACACTGCCACCATCATCCCTAGTGTTTCATGATCCTATGCTAATTGGCCATGTGGACCCAGTCATTGTCTTCACCACCCCCTTCTCTCCATTGAGGTCATCACCCATCTCTATATGTATATGTGTGATATTACTATATAAAATTTTGACATATATAGTCAATTTTTTAATTAATAATTAAATATTTATTATTTGATATATATGTTAAATTGAAAAAAAATGACATTGGTAAAAACTATATTAATTAAGTAATATTTTTTATTTAATATTAAATGTTATTAATTAAATTAATAAACTATTCTTTTCTTAAGGTGAAATATGAATTTATATGATTTATAATGCATATTTAGTATTATATAAATAATATTTAATAAAATTATATATATATATATATATTTTTTTTTATAGGAATATTAAGTGAAAATGTATATTTATTCATATATAAATCATATTTAATATAATAAGTTATATTTTTATCAATATAAATATATTTACATATTAATATGTTATTTTTATGAATATAATTTTTTAATAGAATACAAATTTTATCAGCACTAATTAAGAGCGTTGATAAAAGGTTGCCTTCATTATTGCAAAATAAAATCACTGATAAAATGTATTTATATGTCCTTAAAAAATCAGGGTTTTTTAAGATTGAATAGAAAAAACCCTTTAAGGGCTCTTTTTTAGTGCTGATAAAGGGTACCATTATCAGTACCTTTTTCTAACATTAATAAAGACTACTATTTGTGGTGGGTTTTATAGATCTGATAACACACATACAGAAAAAAAATGATACATGTGGAGTACTTTTCTAGGTTTTGTTTATTTATTATAATTCTAAACATCTCACACATAGATAATGAGGGTATTTTTTATTTTTTGGTGTTCACAAAACCGACCAGTAGTAGCTTCTATCAATGCATCGGGTAGATTAGATGCACGATCTTTTAAAATTTGTTCTCGAGAGATTTTTTTGTATACGTTTTCTAAATAAAAAAATAAAAATAAAATAAGGTTAAAAATATGTTTAAAACTAAAATAAAAATTCACCACCTGCCTTAATGTCTTTGAGGTTTTTTGGTGGAAGCTAAAGGCATTAATGGGGGTCATGCCTTTGGCTTGGGGGGCTTCCCCCTACTTGTTAAAAAAATAATATAAAAAATTAATTAACTAATTAATTATTAATTAATTAATTAATAATAAATAATTATTAGTAAAAAATTACTAATAATTGTTTTAAAATATTATTTATTTATTAAATATTAATAATACATATTTAATTATTATTTAATTATTATTAATTGATTAACTAATTATTTCTAATTAACATTAATTACTAATAAAAATTAATTACTAACCAATATTAATTAAAAATTTATTTACTATTTAATAATATTAATTTATAATAAATATTTATTAGCTATTAATATTAGTTGTAATTAAAAATTTAAAATTATTATTTACTAACTAAATTGTAATAATAATAATATAATTATTAATTATTAATTATTAATTAATTATTAATTAATCAATATTTAATTACTTGTTAATAATATTAATTACTAATTAACAAATTAATTATAAATTAATTTATTTATCTTAATAATTATTTTATGTAAATTACTAATAATTATTTAAAACTATTTTTTTACAAGATATTAAAATAAATTATTAAATTATTAAATTAATTTTTTTAATTAATTGTTATTAAATTATTAAAATTATCTAATTGACACCAATTATATATATTAGGTGCTTGGGGTGAAATTACATTTAAACACACATACACCTCACACATAGGATGGAACGTTAGGCCTTAGCCCCCCCCCCCCCAATAGGATAACCCACTGATCAATCCTTATTTATTCAATACATGGCATGTAGTCCTAGTTGGAATGAAGCTCATCACATGGATTGTAGGCCTAGAGGGCATGAAAACCCATTCCATGGCCCATAGGCCCAAATTTTTTACCCGAAGGCCCACTAGTGAATAGTTCTACTATAGTACCAGGGTTGCTATAGTGTTATCGCTGCTACAGTTCCTACTACATTTCCCACCTCTACTATAGTGCCACCAATGTTATAGTTCTTCCATCACTACAGTGACGTTGGGGCTATAGTTTTGTCATCGTATCATTTGGGTGACCTTCTTAATTTCTTTAGTTCAATAGAGGTTCCTCTTCTTGATCTGGGACCACAAACCGGAGGTCGAACAAGTCCGAATCTCCATCAGAAAATGTTAGGAATGGATCAGACACACTTATTATTCTTCATGGAACGTCATGGGAAGGACAAAATACCCAATATTGAATCTCTGTCAAAGAAACTCACCATAAGAGCTAAGGTTTTCCCTCTACCAAATTGAAGTAGAAGAAAAGGGAGAAAAACTCAGGGAATGAATATTAATTAACAATTAATATTAATTACAAATAAATATTTTAAATTATTTTTTATTTACTAACTATTTAAAATAATAATATAAGTACAAGTTTTTAATTAATTAGTAATTATACAATATTTAATTTAATATTAATAAAATTAATTATTTAATGACTAATTAATTCTTAATTCTTAATACTTATTATTGAATAGTTACTAATAAATATTTTATAATATTCATTATTTAATAAATATTAATAGCAATGTTTAAATTATTAAATTAATAGTAATTCAATTATTATTAATTAATTAACTAATTGTTGATAATCAATATTAATTACTACTAAATTTTACTATCTAATAAATTTTAATTAAATGATATTATTTACTATTTAATAATATTAATTTCTAATAAATAATCATGATTATTCTTTAGTAACTAATTTTTTATAATAATAATTATATATTTATTAATTATTAATTATTAATTAGTTATTCAAAGTCTCTAATCGATGGGTTTGGAAGCCAAACTCATGACTCAGAATTTATTATAAAAGGTAAACATACAAGGAAAATAAAACATACAGATAAAACAAATCATAAAATTTTCGCCTCATATAAAGGAGGACAAATATAAAAAGTTCATTCCCTTCAAATAACTATGGATCCCAAGCTCCTAGGATATATTCCTCTTCCATTTGGATGTCGGCCACCATGTCCAAGCTCTTTGTGCAGGCGCATTTACTCATCCAGTGGCGAATCGGTAAGGTCCTTCAGAATGGAGAAATTTCTAAATTTCAAATATAGATCCCTAACATTCATCTTTGGGCTAAAGTGAAATCCATATTCAATGTTATTTGATATCAACTTCTGAATGGCTGTGTAATCATTAAACCTGAATATATCTGGCTCTATCATATAATAAATAAATTCAAGGTGCAAAAAGAACCATTCTGCCGCTTTCATACTAGGGCCTTATGTAGGGTGTTCACCATCCTGGTCATCTAGAGGAATGATACTAGAATTATTTTCCTAAGAAATGTTATATTCTTCAACTGAGTCTTTTTAAAAAGAGGCGTAATCATTATTTATTATATCGCTAAAATGGGATGGATAATCCTACTCCATATTTTCAAAGCCATCAACAATCCTGTTTGAGGTACCAATAATTGGAAGTTCAACCAATATGCCAGCTTGTATTTGAGATGTCACAGATTGATATTGAGATTCATTTAATTTGTATTTATGAGGAAAGAATAATTGGAACCCATCTTCATCCACAATAATTTTATTAAACTTTACCAAAGACTCATGCTTAGCCATTATGTTAGGCCCCTCACATGACTTTTATTGAGCCAATGGAGACTCATTCTTATCACATTAGGGGGTTTTCTGCTTAACTCATAAAGGATCCTCGGAATCCATTTTTTTTTACCCATTCAAGCTCTTGAGGTGATCCTATGTTCATTAAAGAGATATAAATCAGCATTTAATTGTGTAGCCATCTCATCAAATGAATTGTCCTCATCTGTCAATCCCTCATAAGTTTCTGCCAGATAAAGCCTGTGTGATATCTTCCCATGATGTGATCTAGCCACATGAGAAACATCTTTTCTATTAATAGAGTCCTTAAGACCCTTATCATAACAGGAATATTCATGTTTAAATCTGTTGACAACATCCTTGTATGAGGTCCCAACAGACTACCCCTGCTTCTTATCAGTAGTGTCTTCCCAAGAGGATTGGGAAAGATCCTGTTGAAGAGCAGACAATCCAATGCCCTTCATGCTAGCAACAAACCTCAAATTCACTCCCATGGAGATAGCTAAATGATTATCTCATTGAATAGGTTCATTCAGAAAATTGATGGCCTCAATGGGATGATAGAACCCATGTAAAGACCCACATTCATAATGAGCTTCAGTGGGTTTGGTAACCCATCAGCAATAATTAAAACCAAATAAGGCTCCTATGAGCCAATGTTTCGGATCCCAACAGCCTAACCAGCTTCAACATGGTCATTAACAACTACTTTCCTAGCCAAGAAGGTGACCTCTACCTATAGTGGTTTCATAACATTACTATGGTCAGACAAATGGCAGGTTTTCTTACCAATTGTGTATTTCAAATTGCATTAATAATTCTCAATAATGTGTTAAATATTACCTCACATAGAGAAAAATGTAGTATGCTTATCAGTAAAAATTGAATTCTCAATTACCAACTCACCAACCACCAAAATGACCATCCCAGTAAGCTGGATATGAAGATCAAACTCAATAAGAATCCTAAAAAAATGACTGAACCCTTTCTTTTGAGTTTCTTTGTCAAATTTGATTGGGATTATCCTTGGGTCATGGGTTTAAGGAGCATTTTGTTGGGAGGTCATGTTGTATGGGTTATTTTCCACTAGGCCTACTGGTCCTGTAAGTTGGATCCCCTCCAATGAGTAAATTTAAGAGGGTTTGTGTGGTTAATAAAAGGGTGGATGTCCATATAGTGGATCAGATCTACAATTCCTTAGTTTCACATCCCGTACTCAAGTGTCAACTTAACCAGGCTCCCCTCCCACTTGGTGTAGGTGGATTCCCATGACTGTTGTATAGTTCTTGACATACTTCACTAGGTCTTGGTCTAATTCCACCATCTTCATGCTTCAGCTACCCTCCTCCCATGTCATCCTTTCCGTCAACATCTCCACCTTCCTTTATGCACATGTGCATCAACAATGAGTTTTTTTAAATGGTTTTTTTTATTTTTTTAAAAAGAGATAGGGTTGAGGGTATTTTCAATAATGGGTCCAGAGAAGCGTGAACCCCATTCATGCTTCTTGTGTGAATTTTTTTAAGGAAAAGTGAATGAGGTTTTCTCTTCCTCTAGATTTTTTAAAAATAAATATTACTATATATATACATATTTAATTAAAAAGTAAATAAATATTAATAAAAAGTAGGTAAATTTAATTAAATATTAATAAATGCCAATTATATAAAAATAAATATTGACTAAAAATTCATCAATATTAATAAAATATCAAAAACCTGATTTCAAATATGGGAAGTATAAAATTTCAATTGGATTTGCACCAAAATGTCGGCTGGATTGTGGCAACCCAGGCGTGGGACTCATATGGGTGGGGTGAATGTGGCGGTGGCGCAAGCGACTGTCAGCGGTGCGATAGTGGGACGACTCTTCAGGCAGGCGTGCAGTATCCACGACTAGTAAAAAAATAGTTGCAGGTGTTGGGCACATGGGCAACCAGCTTTTTAGTGGACATCATGCCCATAGGGCCTTCGGGCCATCAAAATGGTTGTTTATCCCTTGGGGGTCTATAACCTGCCATTTTGGGTTGTGTGTGTTTCATTTATATGTTCCATTGTAATTATACCCCTAAGTACATGTAATATATCAAAAAGGATTAATGAAATATTTATAAATATTAATAAATATTAATAAACATTAAATAAATATTCATAAATATTGATCATACAAATAAATATTAACAAGTATTGACTAAATATTAAATAAGTATTCCAAAATAGTAATTAAATATTAATAAATATTAATGAATATAAATAAATGTTAACAAATATATATAAATAGTAATAAAATATTATTAATTATTAATTAGTTATTTACAAATATTAATTAAGTACTAATAGATATTTATACATATTAATAAATACTACAAAGTATTAATAAATACTAGTAAATAATAACCAATATTAATAAATATTAAATAAATATTAATAAATATTAATCAAATATCAATCAAATATTTACAAAAAAGTAATAAAATTTAATTAATCATTCATAAATACTAATAAATATTAATTAAATATAAATACATTCCAATAAATATCAATAAATATAAATAATTATTAATATATTTTAATTAAATAATATTAAATATAAATAAAATACTAGAAAATATTAATAAATAGTAATGAAATAATTTTTATTATTTATAAATATTTATAAATTTTAATTAAAAATAATAAATATTAAAAATATATATTAATAAATATTAATAAAATGTTAATTAAATAATCATAAATATTAATAAATATTGACGAAATATCAAGGAATTTAAATAAAAATTAATAAACAATATATAACAATTTGATAAATATTAATATATATTAATGAATATTAATAAATATTAAATAATTATTAAATAATTATTATTAAACATGACTAAATAACAATTAAATATCAATTAAATATTCATAAATATTCATAAATATTAATAAATATTACTAAATATTACTCAATGTTTATAAATATATATATTGGGTGCTTGGGGAACAATTACATTAAACACACAGAGACCACACACACAGGACAGAAAGGAAGGTCATAGCCCCCCCAAGGGATAGCCTACCCATCAAGCCTTATTTATTCAATACATGGCTTGAAGACCTAGTGGGCATGAAGCTCATTACATATCCCAAAGTCCCAGTGCAACATCATGTGTGTATCATACTGCCTACGTCACCAGGCATTCGTCACCACCTACCTATGGAAATTTTCTCCTGCCTAAATTTGAACCTAGGTCTGATGAAGGAATACAGGGAGCCTTTACCACTCAGGTAAGCCCCCAACTACACTAAATATCATTAAATATTCATAAATTTTAATATTTCCTTATATTTAACATTTTTTAATAATATTTATGAATATTTATTTTATAGATATCTATTATTTATTAATGTTTATTAATTATTATAAAAATTTATTAACATTTATTAATATGTAATTAATATTTATTTATATTCTTTAATATTTAATTAATATTTATGTTCTTAATTAGAGAGGTCTCAACCCTCAACCTCTAAAAAAATTATAATTTTTTCATTATTTATTTAATATTTATTAATATTAAATTAATATATATTAATATTCATGAATATTTTTAATATTTATTTGATGTTTATTAATGTTTGTAAATTTTTAATTAATATTTATAAATATTTATAATTTTTGTAAAATATTTTGTTGCTACTTATTAATATTTGTTTGAATTTTATTTATATTTTTGATTATTTAATTAATATGTAATAATATTTATTTATATTTCATGATATTTATTGGTATTTATGAGTATTTATGAATATTTAATAAACTGTTGTTACTTTTTATGAATATTTAATTAATATTTATTAATATTTAATTAATATTTAATTAAAATTTATAAATATTAATTTAATATTTATTAATTGTTGTTAATATTTACAAGTATTTATTATTATTTTATATGTATTTATAAATATTTATCAATATTTATCAATTTTTAATTAATATTTGTAAATAATTAATTAATATTTATTAATATTTTCTTACTATTTTATAAGATTTGTTTATATTTATTAATATTTAATTATATTTTTTTGTATTCATTAATAATTATTAACATTTAATTAATATTTATGAATTTGTTTTTAATATTTAATCAATATTTATTAGTATTTATTTGTATTATCAATATTTATGAATATCTATTTAATTTTAATTAATTTTGTTTAATATTTATTAATATTTAATTAATATTTATTGATATTTTATTAATATTAATGAATTTTTAATTGATGTTTTTCTATATTTAATTATTATTTATTAATATTTAATTATTTTTATTAATATTTATTTTAATATTTAATTAGATATTTATTTATATATATATAGTAATATTTATTATTAAAATAATTATATAAGAAGAGTGAACCCAGTATCATGAATGGGGTTCAAGCTTCTCTATATCCACTTTTGAAAATATCCACAACCCTGTGCCTTTTTTTAAAAATAGAATAAAACCCCATTTAAAAAAATTCTCAACAACGGCCATCACTTTTCATGAAACAAACGTCAGATCTCAAATAATTTGACAACAATAATCAAACCCATAAGCTCGTACTAGGAATAACATAGGTCCTGGTCTTGACACAACCATGGTCGTCTCAAGAGCCCTCGAGATATTGTACATTCGACACTATCGCAAAACCTATGGGGATGTGGTGGGGCTTCTCTTTGAACATGGTGTAGAACTTATCAACCAGAGACATTATCTCTATTTATGCCATCAACTTCCCGTTGAAACCCATAACCACAAGATTGTCTAGTTAGTGTGTGAGAAAGGGAATAGTTGGGTGATCTTTAGGGTTTCATTGTTCTGCTAAATTTTATTTTTTAGTGTTTAATGAGCTCCAACGATATGTTTTGAGGGATGGGCATTGTTTGGGGGGAATTTTCTATTATAGCATAAAATTTAAAACATATACCCCCTATACCATTGAGGGAAAATAAATTCCCAATATATCGTTCTTCCGATGATGAGCACCTTTTCAAAAGGCCCCTTGTAAAAACTTTATTGAAGAAGGCGCTAAATATAAATATGCATGCTTCAATAAATTTGTTAAGAATTCAATTTTTATAAAACTACCTTCTTATAAACAATATTCAAGAAGGTGTTTTTATAAAATAAGCCCACCATTTTTTTTCCTAAAAATATGATTTTTTGTTTAGATTATATATGTAGATGAACAAAATAAACTAAACAATTAAATCTTATGTAACTATTTTTAAATAACATGATTGATAATTTGATTAATAAAAAATATGATTATTAATATTTTATTATAATGAATATAAATAATGTAATAAATAATATATATAATTTGATATCTTAAAACCTAGTAATAATTAATTATCTATTCAATATTAATTATTTTTTATAAATTTTGTAACACCCCAAGAATTTATAGATAGATTTAATACAAAATTCATGAAACACCGAGTCTCTATAAAACTCCACTTTGTTATAACCTAGCCAGTAAATATAATTTTTCCACTTCTGTTATTTGAATTTCATAAAACTAACATACATAGTTGCGTTCAGTAAGATATTTAGAGTATGATAAGACAAACATAATTTTTAGTGAATAGTAACATACCCTTATGAATAGAAAAAATACCCTTACGAATAGTACTATTACTCTTATGAATAGTAATGAATATTAAATCAGCCAAAAAAATATAAACGTCACCCATGAATGTATAAATACAATTTAGACATCTTATAAGTGACAAAATGTTCATAGTATAAGTATTGGTATTTTTGTAAGTCATAAATATTTTAATTACAATTTTATGTTTTATTTAATAATTAAAAATGGAAAAAAAAATTCATAAAATGTAATCATAAATTTCTATTTTATTGTCTTATGGTTATAGATATTTTTATGAGACTTTGATTAATTTTTCAAGGGGTTATAACATGAGTTATAGTTTTAAAGTTGTTTTTTTGGAATAAATTATGATTTTGTTTAAAAATTAAATTAATAATAATTTGAAATTTTTTTCAAAAAAAATTGGTTTCATTTTTGAATTCTGCACATCGAAAAATGGTTGGGGTGAATTTTTGGGGTTTTTTTAAAATGCTTGAATTTTTCGTGAATAGTAAAAATACAATATTGAGATTTTAGAATGTTTAATAAAATCATAATGATGTAGTAATTAATATAAAATTCTGGTTGAATTTTTTATAGTAAAATATGATATGAGGTGTCCAAAATGTCTAATACCATGGGAAAATACCATTGACAAGCTCATGGTCTTTCCAAAACCACTAATGAGTTGTCATTTTAAATTAATAAAAAACTCACTCTCATTTACTATAAATACTCACTCATTCTTTATTTTTCATTCATTCCAAAATCATTATACTCTAATATATTATATTTTTACCTCTTTATGATCCCTCCCAAGGTGTCTTTAATCGCCCAAGGACCCAACCTTCATGTTTTATGAGTTACTCTATAAGGTAACAGAATTCTCAACTTCTCTTTTTCTTTCAAGTTCTCTTTTATGTGGTATGTATTTAAAGTTTCCATACCATGTTCTTATTTAGATTTTATTATGTCCCTATACTATATTATGAGTCTCTTATGAATGGGTGACCCCAGTCTTCTCCCTTTTTAATGTTTTCTAAAACCATGTGGCATAGCTGTTATGCTGCAGAATGTTCGTTTCAAAATATCTCTCTTTTTCAAGCACTATTTTTATGTTATTCTATTTTAATTTCTTTTGTATTATGTTGGGATATGTAATTACATATCCCCCTTACTGTCCATATTATGTAATAATTATGATATACCACGTTTTCTCTCATCAAAATATTTTATGAAATTTTAAGTGAAGTCGTTAGGCTGCCGAATTTTTATAAGGGATCTCTCAACTTTTATTTTATTTCGAGTTCCTTTATTTTTTTGATTTACTCACCTCATTTAATCCAAATGTTATGATAACTCTAGTACCGTACATTTACTATAATGTTTTTTTGATAATGGAATAATTCATCATCATCCCTCTTTTCCCCTTCTTTTATAATAGAAATGAAAACACTATCTGAGATGTGTCAATTTATCACATTCAAAGAACATGGTTTTTAATTTCAATTACCATATTCAGTTCTAGTCATGAAACCCTTTTTATGGTTGAAACAGACTATAATATATTTATTATAACTTATTTCATGTTATGGAATATTTTTTCTACATATGATATGAATTTATATATCAAAATGAGTTTATTGCAATAAAAAACAACCAATTAACCAAAACAATTATCATTACTGTTTTATAAAATGATTCATCTTGAATCCCAAAAACCAAACAATTTTTATGAAAATTTAATCTCATGTTTGATCACTAATAACATAAACCTTCTATTCTATACAACAATTCTCATTCTACATGTTTATTTGTACCTGAATATAAGTAAACCGATCATGAAAACCAAGGAAGAAAACACTCCCAAATAATGAAATTGAACCTCTTAAACCCATCAAGAAGGCCATTAATGAAATTAATAAAGCTATAATAAATCAATTATGTAAATAATATGTTCACGAAATATTAATTAACTAATTTAATTTGTTTATCCAGGACACTAAGATCAAATTAAGGGAACTATCAGACTTAAGGTAATGGGTTTCCTCGTCTCACATCCATTTTTGAGAGATATTCCTTATTCACAAATTTTACTTGTGTATGGTGTATGTATATTTCCCATTGATGTATCATATCATGAATCTATTTAATTTCATGATATTAAATGTATCATTTTATGATTATTAGTTTTGGTGCCTATGATTCGATTGATTATAGAGTGGTAAGGGTTTTCTACTTGAATCTCCACTTTCATTTGGGTAACTCTTATGCTCTACTTACCTAAATTAAATTCTTATTTATCCATATTTACTACTCATATATTCTGTTAGAATGTTCTATATATGTTTACATACCAGAATCCTTCTTTCATTTATGATGAGTTATATGTTTTAAAAGGATCTTTCAAAAACTTTCACGTAATAAAAGTCTGATTCAAAGGAATTTCTCAAATTCTTACCTATTTTCAAGGTAAGTCTATAATATATTTTTGGAAACAATTATATTTATAAAATATATAATTTTATTATAAAAATACTATGTTACTTCAATTCTAGTTTTATACAAATATTTTTCCAAATGAACTATTCTTATCAAAGTAAAAGAGTATTTATCTCAAGAATTACTCTATGATTTTATAATAGTATCTTCATCTATTTCATAACTCATGTTGATTTTTATCTATTATTGGGATTAATATTTTATGATATCATATACCATATTTAATTGAATTGTTTATTATTATTTTTATTTTGGTTGTGCTATCTTAAAACTATTCACCAATTTACTCTGAATGGTTTGTGTTTATGATTAATGTTCGGGAAAAGTTATTTACATTTCATATATTAGTTTAAATATAAATGTTTGTGTTGTTTATGTTTATCCATATTCTTATGAAGAATTCATTGGAATTATTAAGTGTTGTTTGGGGCCAGCTATAGGCCCTCAGTGCATTGGTAGGTCTCATGAGACAAACTATTATCTTGGAACGAGGCCTCGACAAAATGGATATTTATGGTCTTAGCACAAGGCCTTTAAGGTATGGTTATGATGTCCCGCATTATGCATTACCTATTTATGAAACTAGTAATTGAATGTTCATGTGGTTATTTGACTTGTAGAATACCCATGATTATTCTTTATTATGGAATTATTTATTCATCTCTTATTCATTCCATAATGTTTTCGAGTTTATTTTTTAAAGGAACATGTTTTTAGTTATTCACCATACCTAATGTTTATGTTTATAATTTATCATGTTGTATTTCTTACCATTACTAAGAATCTGATCTCACCCCTTTATTATGTTTCATTTTCTCAAGACATTAAGAGGTTTATTATGAATGACATGCAAGGATAAACTTAGAGTTGTTGATGTTCCCAATAAAACTTATATGTTGTATTTCTTTTCAGGTTTTAATGTTGAACCTATGTATGTATCTAGTTTTCCAAAACTACTAAACTACTTGGTCTTTTGGGATTTGATTCCTTGTAATCATGCCAATGTTTTAAAATAATGCACTAGCTCCGGGCTTCTGGAGTCAGGGCATTACAATTGGTATCAAAGGAAGTTTAGTAGAAAACTTGGAAGCTACATTTAGAAAATATAGATTAGGGAACAAACCCCTAAGATAGACTTGAAGATGCACATACAAGAAAATCCTAGGATTTCGTTAAGTAATAGATTATTTCAATCTTCCTAGAAAATAAATCCTTATATGGATACTACAAGTGGATGTGGTTCTAGCACAGATGTACCTAGGAGTGTGAAATTCGACAAAGAGTTTTGGGCTTGACTTAGGGTATCTAGGTACATGAAAATGGGCCTTACTGCACACCTATTTTGACACTCCTCAGAGATATTATTAGGATAATATAAATTTTCTTTACAAACCATTATGAAATAATTGAATTTAATTTTTTTTCCTCAAAGAAACCATGTTTATGATTATGATATTAGTTATGCATAGGATTAAAATTTATTCTAATTATTTTTCTATGCTAGGATTATACATTATGATTCATAATATAATCTAGTTTATTCCATTATTTAGAAATGGCTCCTAGTATAAGTAATGAGATCATCACCAATTCACATGATTCAAATAGTAAGAAGGATCATATCTCTTAGGGTCTTAATCCATTGTTTCAAAGGAATATAGTCTCCCATGTGTCCTCATCATATGAGGAAATAGTATCATGTGCTAAAAGGGTATGTAAATAATTTAATGAGTTCTATGGATTTGAAGAGAATAGATAGAAGAAGAGGACGATGGGGAAAAATATAGATAAAGTGAAAAAGGGAATGAAGGGTTTTCCCCCATGTGGTAACTGTGGAAAGAATCACCCTAGTAAATGCTTGAAGGTAATGGGTGTTTGTTATATGTGTGGAGAAAAAGGACAACATGTTCATGATTTCAAGGGTAAAAAAATGTTTTCAATGTACAATGCTTCGACTACAAGGAGATGGGACACTATGTGAATCAATGTCTCAAGCATCATAGGAATATACCCCAAATGATGATTTTGGATAATGATCATGTTATGATGTTGTCAAAGATGAAGTTGAATTATTAATATACCTAGTTAAGAATCATGTTATTTGAATATTTTATCAGCAATGTACTGGTTATAAGAATTATGGAATATATGAGTATTGTACAATAATACTTTTTCATCAAGTATTTGAAATCATAAGTTGAATGGTACCAAGAAAATATATTCAATGGAAAGTTAAAAATTTTAGAAAAAACGTGATTGAGGGAAAGACAACCCTTAATATATATATAATGTTGAAATAATGATGAAGAAATGATTGTTTTGGATAAGTATTGACTACCTTGAAACTGATTATTGACTTGTCGATAAGTAGTCTATGTTATCATAAATGGAGTTTACAACAATTTTTTATTTTAGGAATATATCCAATAAAAAGTATCTTACTTAATTAATACGGAAGAATGCATTTTTCTAATATGGGTTTTATGGTAATTCAAGTTATTACCATATTTCAAAAGGATATATGATGAAGTTATTCACATATTTGGAATGTGAAAATTTAGAACTGCTAATGTTGATTAAGGTTTAATGATAAGTTCATCTTGTAAATTTAGAGACCTTTATTCTAGAGTATTGAATAATTATATTTTGGAATGTTTAATCATTAATGAAATGGTTTGAGTTGATCATTATATGATCTTTTAGATGTTAATGTATTACTTCATCATATGGCATAACCTGTGCTAAGTGATGAAGTACAGATAGTTCAAGTTGCAATCAAAGGATGAGTTTGTAACTAGAAACATATATTTATACCCTTATAGAGTGTAACAATTCCTCAACTCAAGGAAAAGAGACTTAAATAAAATTTTGTCCTATTATCATAATCTTTGATAATATCGATGATTTTTTACAGTAGTTTATAGTTTTGTAGTAATAAACCTTCATCTGAACATGTTCTCTATCATTTTCCATCAGAACTTCATTGTTAGATTTTTCTTCTATGTCTAGGTTTTTACTTACAATTAATTTCACCCCATTCAAAAGCATAATTTTTTGTGTGACTACATAATTTCCCATAACCTATTTTTAGGATGATATTTTATTAACCCTATTTCTAATGTGGGTTTCCCATAAAGGAATTTTCAAGCATTTGAATTTAACTTTCAAAGTGTAGTTTCGAATTGTGAGGATGTAATTCTGTTGTGGGTGGAATAATGTAACTCCCCAATAATTTAAAAATATATTTAATACAGAATTCATGAAACATTGAGTCTCTATAAAACACCAATTTATTATAACCTATCCAATAAATATAAATTTTCCACCTCTATGATTTTAATTTTGAAAAACTGATATACACAGTTACGTTCAGCATGATATTTGGAGTCTGATAAGACAAACTTAATTTTTGGTGAATAGTAACATACCCTTATGAATAGTTCTATTTCTCTTAGGAATAGTAAGTAATAGTAAATTGGCCAAAAAAATAGAAACTTCTCCCATGAATGTATAAATACAATTTAGACATCTTATAAGTGAAACAATGATCATAGTATAAGTATTGGTATTTTAGTAAGTCAAAAATATTTTAATTAAAATTTCATGATTTATCTAAAAATTCAAAAAGGAAATTTATTTTTCTAAAATGTAATCATAATTTTATATTTTATTTTCTTATGGTTATAAGATAATTTTATGAGACCTTGATTATTTTTTAAGGTGTTATAAAATGAGTTATAGTTTTAAAGTTGCTTTTTTGGAATAAATTATGATTTTAATTAAAAATTAAATTAATAATAATTAGTAAATTAATTTCCAAAAATGGATTTAATTTTTTAATTCTATACATCAAAATATGGTTGGGGTGATCTTTTGGGATTTTTTAAAAATACTTGAATTGTTTTTGAATAGTAAAAATACAGTTTTGTGTTTTTAGTATGTTTAATGAAATCATAATGATGTAATAGTTAATATAAAATGATGGTCTAATTTTTTAAACTAAAATATGATATGTGGTGTCCCAATTGGATAATACCATGGGCAAATACCATGGGGAATCCAATGGTTTTTCAAAAACCACTAATGAGGTGTCTTTTTAAATTAATAAAAAAACCCTCTCATTTACTATAAGTACCCACTCATTCTTTCATTTCTGTTGATAACAAACTCATCATCCTCAAATATCTGGGATTTTTACCTCCTTATGATCCCTCCTAAGGTGTAATCAATCCCCCAAGGTCCCAACCTTCATGTTTTAGGAGTTACTCTACAAGGAAAGGGGATTCTTAACTTCTCTTTTCCATTCAATTTCTCTTTTATGGGGTATGTATTCCAAGTTTCCATTCCATGTTCTTATTTCCATTTTATTATATATCTATACTATATTATTATTCTTTAATTAATTTTTTAACCCTTTCCCCTCTCTTTTTAATGTTTTCTAAAACCATGTTGCATAGTTGTTATGCTGCAGAATTTTCGTCTCAAAATCTCTCCCTTTATCAATCACTCTTTTTATATTATTCTATTTTAATTTCTTTTGGATTATGTTGGGGTATTTCATCCAATATCCCCTTACGGTACATATTATGTAATAATTTTTAAATACCTATTTTTATCTCATCAAAAAAATTTATGAAATTTTAAGTGACGTTGTTAGGCTGCCGAATTTTCATAAGGGATCTCTCAACATTTCTTTTATTTTGAGTTCCTTTATTTTTTTCTTTTCTCAACTCGTTTAATCCAAATTTTATGATAACTCCAGTAACTTAAATATACTTTAATTTAGATTTTATAATGGAATAATTAATCATCATATCTCTTTTCCTCTTCTTTTATAATAGAAATGAAAACACCATCTCAGATGTGTTAATTTATCACATTCAAGGACGACGAGTTTTCAATTTCTATTAACATATTCAGTTAGGGTCATGAAACCATTTTTTTGGTTCAAACAAACTATAATATATTTATTATATCTTATTTAATGTTTTGGAATATTTTCTTATACGTTATATTAATTTATAAATCAAAATGAGTTCATTGTGATAAAAAAACCAATTAACCCAAACAATTATCATTAATGTTTTATATAATGATTCATCTTCAATACTAATAAAAAAAATAATTTTATGACGATGTAATCTTATTTTTGATCACTAATAACATAAAACTACTATTCTATTAAACCATTATCATTCTACATGTTTATCCGTACATGAATATAAGTAAACTGATCATGAAAACCAAGGAAGAAAATACTCCCGAACAATGAAATTGAACCTCTTAAATCCATCAAGAAGGCCATGAATGAACTTAATAAGGATATAATAAATAAATTAAATAAATAATATGTTATTTAAATATTAATTAATTAATTTAATTTGGTTATCCATGCCACTAAGATCATGTTAAGAACACCATCAGGCTTAAGGTAAGGGGTTTCCTTGTTTCACTTCCATTTTTGTGAGATATTCATTATTCACTACTATTACTTGTGTATGGTGTATGTATACTAACAATTGATGTGTCATATAATGAATTTATTTAATTTTATGTTATTAAATGTATCATTATGTTATTATTATTTTGGGTCTTATGATTCGATTGATTACACAAGGGTAAGGGTTTTTTACCTAAACCTACACTTTCATTTGGGTTACTCTTATTCTCTACTTACCTCAATTATATTCTTATTTATTCATATTTATTCCTCATTTATTCTATTATAATGTTATATATATGGGTATAAACCATAATCCTACTTTAATTTTTGGGGATTTATATTTTTTTAAAGGATCTTTCAAAAATTCATTCTTTAATACAATCCCGATTCAAGGGAATTTTTCAAATTCTTACCTATTTTCAAGGGCTCTTTGTAATATGTTTTTGGAAACCATTATCATTATAAAATTTATCATTTTATTATTAAAATAATTTCTTACTTCACTTATAGTTTTATACAAATAATCTTCCAAAAGAACTCTTCTTTTCAAAGTAAAAGTGTATTTATCTCAAGAATTATTCGATGATTTTATAAGAGTATCTTCATCTATTTCAACACTCATGTTGATTATTATGTATTATTGGGATTATTATTTTATAATATATTATTCCATATTTAATTGAATGGTTTATGATTATTTTTATTTTGGATGTTCTATCTTAAAACCATTCACCAATTTACTCTGAATAGTTAGTATTTATGCTTATTGTTCAGGAAAGTTATTTATATTTCATATATTTGTTTCAATATGAATTTATATATTGTTTATGTTTATCCCCATTAATATGAGGAATTAATTGGACTTAGTAAGTGCTAGGTGGGTCCTGATATATCCCTTCAGCGCATCAGTAGGTCTCATGAGACAAACTATGGTCTTGGCACGAGGCCTTGACAAAATGGATATTGATGGTCCTTGCATGAGGCATTGATGGTATGGTTATGATGCCACACATTATGCATTCCATCTTTATGAAAATAGTAATTGAATGTTCATGTGTTTATTCGACTAGTAGAATTCCAATGATTATGCTTTATTATGGAATTATTTATTCAGCTCTTATTCCTGTCATAATGTGTTCGAGTATAATTTTTAAAGGCATGTGTTTTAAGCTATTAAACATGCCTAATGTTTATGTTAATTATATCTCAAGTTGTATTTCTAACCCTTACTTAGCATCTGAGCTCACCCCTTTCTTTTGTTTCATTTTCTAAGGAAATGAAGAGGTTTATTATGAATGACCTATAGGGATAAACTTAGAGTAGTGGATGTTCCCAATAAAAGATATATGCTCTATTTATTTTCAAGTTGTAATGTTGAACGTATGTATGTATATGGTTTTCCAAAACTACTAAACTACTCGGTCCTTCTGGTTTTGATTCCTTATAATCATACCAATTTACTAAAATAATGCATCGGCTCCAAGATTATGGGGCAGGGGTGTTACAAGTTTAGTTTATAAAAAAATATTTAATATAAAAAAAATTATTATTATTAAATATATAAAAAAATATTATTAAATATAAAAAATAATTTTTTATTTATTAAAATAATTAATATTTTCTATTTATACTCAAATAAATTACAATCATGTTATCATTAAATAGTTTTATTATTAAATAATAATTATGCACATATAATCATTTTAATATAATGAATATTTATAATTAATAACAATATTAATTATATTACTATTTATTATAATTGAATAGATAAATAATTAGATATAAATGATTAATAATTTCATTATAAATTGTCAATAATAACTTTATTATGAAAAAATATATTTTGTATATTAATAATTTAAATAATATTTATTTTAAATTATATTATTAACTAATTTATTAGTTATATTAAGAATTATATTATTATCATCGTTATTCATAATTATTGTTGTAATTATTTTAAATATTTTAAAATATATTTATTATTTATTAACAATTTAATTCATAATATTTAAAAATAATAAGATAATTAATTATTATTGTTCATTATTTTTTATGGTATTTTTATTTTCTATTAAATTTTATTTTCATAGTCAATGTTTTAAATTCTATATAGATTTTATTTATACTATATTTTATGCGTATAGATTTTTTGAAGTATAATGTTATGTTTTTAGTCAATAAAGGTTGTGTCCTAAAAATTATTTATGGCTTGTTATATATATTTTTTATTCTCAACCATTTATTATATGTTTATTTCATTTTTTATGTTTCATTTACATTGTCCATATAGTTTATATTTTATAGGCTTCCAAAATCACCTACTTGAAATGTAATAAAGAGTTATTAGAACATTTTGATCTTTAAAAATGTCTGCCACAGAGGGTGAGCCAGTCCAATCAGCTCATATTATTGTTAAATCACACAAAAACAACTGTATATTGATTTTTGAATTTTAGGAACTAACGGTGGACCAACCCAAGGTGTCCTTGGCTAGAGATTGTTAAAAATAGAGTTTCAGTAATTTAAAATGCTAAAACATGCAATAGACTGTTAAAAACACATAAAACGATATCCAATTGATGTGAAATTTTATGAAATTTGTCTTAGGATTACTGTTGACTTGTGCAAGTAGACGACACATCAATCTGACATGTGTTGTGCTCGAACAGACGTAATAAGTATTTCTTATAACTTGTCTTCTTTTTAATGTGTGCCATAGAGTGAGAACTGGCCAAATGACCTCGGATTGTTGTGGAATAACATAAAAACCCACATATTTATTTTTTAATTTAAGGAACTGACGGGGCATCAAACCAAGGGGTCATTTTCTGGAGAATACAGAAAACACAGTTTTAGTAATTTAAAATGACAAAATGTGTGCGTGACTGTTAATACCATTGAAAATGGTCGCCAATTGATTTGAAAACTTATGAAATTTATCATTGGATTATTTTACATGTGTGTGAGCATAAAAAACATCAATCCTACCTGTGATATGTTCAAACATACTAAATAAGAAGTTATTAGAAAATGTCGGTATTTAAAAACATGCACCACAAAGGGTGCGCCAACTAAATGAGCTCGGATTGCCCCAAAATCACATAAAAACAACCGAAGATTGATTTTTGAATTTTGGGAAATTGAAGTGTGTCAAATCAAGGTGTTTCTTTCCCAAGATGATGGAAAACACAGTTTTAGTAATTTAAAATGCTAAAACATGTGATTGACTGTTAAGACTATATAAAATGATCGCCAATTGATGTGAAATCATATGAAAGTTATCTTAGAATTATTATTGATGTGTGTGAGTAGATGAAGAATCAATATGATGTAAAATGTGATCGAATGGACTAAATAACGAGTTATTAGAAAATGATGGTCTTTAAAAATGTGTGGCAGAGACGGTGAGATAGACAAATGTGATTGGATTGTTGTGACATAACATGAATACAACCAAAGATTTATTTTTGAATTTAAAGAACCGACAACGCATCAAACCAAGGGGTAATTTTTTCGATAAGATAGAAAAAAAATAGTAATTTAAAATGAAAAAAATGTGTGTTTGACTATTAGGACCATAGAAAATGAAAACCAATTGATTTGAAGACTTATGACAACTATCTTTGGATTATTTTACATGTGTGTGAGCATAAAAAACATAAATCCTACATGTGGTGTGTTTGAAAAAACTAAATAAGGAATTCTTAGAAAATGTTGGTCTTTAAAAACATGTACCATAAAGGTTGAGCCATATAAATGAGCTCAGATTCCCATGAAATCATATGAAAACAACCACAGATTGATTTTTGAATTATAGGAACTGGCAGTGTGTCAAACTAAGGTGTTGTTTGCCCGAGGTGATGGAAAATGCAGTTTTAGTAATATAAAATGATAAAAAGTGTGTTTTACTATTAATACTATATAAAATTATCTCCAATTGATGTGAAATCATGTGATAGTTATATTAGTATTATTTTTTATGCATGTTAGTAGACGAATCTTCAATCTGCTGTGTGATGTGCTCGAACAGACTAAATAATGAGTTCTTAGAAAAAGTTGGTCTTTAAAAATGTGTGGCACAAAGGGTGATATGGAAAAATGTTCTTGGATTACTATGAAATCACATAAAAACAACCATAGATTTATTCCTGAATTTTAGGAACCAATGAAATTCTTAGGATTATTTTTTATGTGTGTGAGTAGATGACATGTCAATTCGACGTGCGATGTGCTCAATCAGACTAAATAAAGAGTTCTTGGAAAATTTCAGTTTTTAAAAATGTGTTCCACTGACGGATATGTGGATAAATGAGTTTAGATTGATATGTAATCGTTCATAAAAACATGCAGAGTGATTTCTGAATTTTATGAACTAACTGCACGTCAAACCGAGGTGTCAATTCCCAAGACGACCAAAAACATAGTTTCAGTAATTTAAAAAGCTAAAATGTGTGTTTGACTATTAAGACCACATAAAATTATATCCAAATGATGTGAAATATTATGAAGCTTTTCATGAGATTATTTTTTGTGTGTGCGAGCGGATGTCGTGTCAATTAGACATGTGAGGTGCTCGAACAGACTAAATAATGTGTTCTTAGAAAATGTCAATCTTTAAAAATGTTCTCCATAGATGGAGAGATAGCCAAATGAGATCAGATTTCTATGAAATCACATAAAAACATAGTGTAATTTTTTAATTTTAGGAATCAATGGTTCACCAAACTAAGATGTTGATTTCTCAAGATGACCAAAACTATAGTTTCAGTAATTTAAAATGCTAAAATGTTTTTTTGAATGTTAAGACCATAGAAACTTTTCTCAAATTGATGAGAAATATTATGATAAATTCCTTTAGATTATTTTTATTGTGTGCAATTATAAAATGTGCCACTCTGACACATGATTTTCTCAATAATACTAAATAATGAGTTCCATAAAAATGTTGGTCTTTAAAAACATGTTCCACATAGGTAGAGCCGTCAAAATGAGCTTAGATTGCTGTGAAATTACACGACAATAACTATAAAGTGATTTTTGAAATTAGGAACAGGTGATGCATCAAACTAAGGTGTTGTTTTCCCAAGACAATTGAAAATAAAAATCTGTATATTTCTTTTTAAAATTATAAATAGCACAAATGATTAGTGAATAACAAAGAATATTATACATAATTAAAACCATGATGTCAATGACATTTAAAAGTAAATAGATTCATTTTTTAAATAATAAATATCACCCATGATTATTAAATAATATATATTATTGTACATAATTATAATTTTTAATTTAATTAAATGTGAAAGTAATACATCCTCATACATGGTAGGTCTGAGGGTGGGGGTACAATGGAAAGAAATCTACATACGTAGAGGTTTAAAACAAAGAACTCCTAAAATGTGAAATTAATACATCATCAATGCCTATGTGTTCATAAGTGTCCTCCAGTCCCACACCATGGATCTCAAATAGTATGCCCATATCGACTAGTCTGTCCAGATGTTTTTTGGAGTGTACTCAACTAATGGTCTAGGCGGGATGTTCTCAACTACATTTCCATGTGTGATGTCCTCAACATTGGGTCTTAAAATATAACTAGAACTGATTTGTAATCCACTCCAGTGAGGTATAGGTAACTATAAGGTAGCTGAATCAGGTTTGAGAAACTCACTCAGTGGAAACCCTGAACTGGTGCCCCAATCTGAGGAATGTCACACTACAGAAGATATAGTTGGCATAGGAGTCCAAATATTAAACTCGGTGGAATAACCAGTAACCCACTCTAAAGAAGGGTGTGTGGGGAATGTCTCGAATGACTCCATCTGTGATGAAGAATGTCCAGTCAGTGGGTGTGTAGTGTTTCCCCACTTTGAAGAAGTTTGTGTGGGGAATGTCTCGAATGGTGCCATGTATAATGAATATGGTCTAGTTGGTGGCTTTGTAGTGGTATCTAGATCCATCTGAGAAGTGGAATGTTGTGAATGACGTCAGCGTGAAGTTTGATCCTCATCAATGTCCAATGGATCGAGCAACGCCTAAGGTGGGATGGTCTAAGGGCGAGGAGCATGCTCTGACTATAGATATATGATCTCAGCTCTATGTAAAACACCTTTCATCAAATCAAGAACCAAACTCAGCTCATCAATACTGAATACCTCTCGTGTCTCGGGTGTGACCATATCATAGACTCGATCAATCCCATCACTACGAAAAACATTAAAAAATTAATAAATTAATTATAAAGAATCAAGAAGTGTGAAAAAATAAAATTTCCAAGGTATAATATGACCGTCCAAGATGAGTGATAAATATTCCATTCACTCGCATATATCATAGCATTTACTTAGTGTAGGATACATGATGAAGACATCATCCAAAATATCCAGCAACACAATATTGCCCATGTGAATCCTATGTTGATTTGTATGGATCATGTATAATATGCCAATATTGATCATTTTTTCCTGAAATTTGAATTTCATGCACCTCTATAATTTGCCTTAGTGGCCTCAGAATTGGCTGTCGATATCTGAACTATCTCACGACCCAATCAGGTTGGTGCCACTCAAAAATATGTAAATTGATTAGTGGAACCACAAGAGTAGAATGATGCATCCCATCATAATATAAGTTGTAAGATGTCCCATAACCTCACCTATATATGGAATCCAACTAATCTACACAAATAAATAAAATTTATCATTTATTAAACAAAGAACACACAATTATATCAACAGTGATTCATGCATACCTCATTGATGGAAAAAATGAGCAAATAGAAGATGATAATATGAAATGGATTTCACAGGGATATATTCATATTATTTTGAGTGCCTCAATTTTTTAATATCAAGTAACAAAATTTCAGAAATTATATAATTATCATATGATATTGAAAGAAAAGTGTGTATTAAAATTTTAAAGTACATGTGAGGAAATGGTCACATACACATTGCTTTGAGTGGAAAATCGTTGACAAATTGAGGTGAGAGTGTAGGGAATTGTATCCATGCCTACACCTATAATAAAAACAACCACCACTTTTCTCTTTCACCTCTGTGCAAGATTCCCTATACAGTTATCCATAGAGATATTCCATACATGACAAACCACAACAATATTTCCTAGCATGCGTGAAATATCCAAGCATATGTAGGTTCTTTATATGAACATATGATATATAGTGATCTAGAATTAAATTACCTCAAATAAATCATAGAATGTAGACTCATTCATATCTCTTCAATCTCACCTCATCTGTATCTGGATCGACATGGAAGAAATGATTGTCCAAGTAGGACATATGTCACCAGCCTTCACAAAGGGTCCCCCATGTGTCTTGTAACTGTAAGTCCAAATATCTATGAAAAATGTAATCTTATATATATATATATCATTAGACCAATAACATAATCTCCATCCATAGGAAGACCCAATAATATAGATATATCCTATAATTTAATCCTCATATCCCCCTGAGGCATATGAAATGTATGCATATCTGGTCTTCATTACTCAGCCAATTTAGAAATGAGTAAACTATAAATGTGTAAATATCCATACATGTTATACCCATATAAACCAAAATGACTCAAATATAGTATAATAGGCTCTGGTGGGACCTTGTGGTGAAATTGATGATCCCTATGGACTCTCAATATCTGACATTCACCACTATCCCATAAATATTGTGATATGTACTCACTATGTGTGGTAAAAAGAGATGGATAATCAGGTCATGGATGTAGCTATGCAGATGTCATCTATGTAAATGGAAAAATAAATAATAAACATATTAATCTATTAAATAATATGTTTTTTGAGTAGAAAATTTTAAGATAATATAAATTCTTAATCTAATAAATCGTTATACATAGAAAGAAAAACAATAGCAATAATAAACCCATAGTAAAAAAATCAAGTAGGGTGTGATGATGAAACCACCATGTTGTCATTCTAAGGAAACTGTCTGTGATTAGTTCCCTCTTCCCTAAAAATGCCACATCATTGATTCATCCATTCTCTTAAGGAAAATATATTTCATTTCTCATACTTGTGGATTTTGGATGACCTTTTTCATGAAACTATAATGGATTCTGAAAAGAAATTGGAAGATCCAGAGGTGTATTTAATATTGATACATATCCAATTAGGATCCACATTACTCTGTATCAATTCCAAAACATGTCGAGTTGATACACTGGATAGATATAACTCTACTATGAGAGGTGAATATGAGAACATTTTTTAAGTATGTTTGGAAAATTCATCACATACTCTTGCAAGTAAGCACATCCATAGGTCTGGTTATCAAGAAAAAAGTCATCACCCGACCGTCCTAAACTAATTAAACTTCAATCCGAATTTCTATCCTATGAAAATGATGCACCTGATATGATTTGGATCGGGTTTGATTAACCTAAAGCTCATTTCCAAAACTTTTCAAGTATCGATGACCATGCAGTATTTATTTCTTTACATCTTCTGATGTGTCAAAAACTATTTGACACATCTATAAAATTCCTAATAAACAATACCAATTATTGGTAGTCTTATAACCCCATTGAATACACCATTAACACATTCAAAAATGTTTTTATTCATTTTCCCATATTTATTCCCTTCATCAAATTCTAACAACCATTTCTGCGTTGTGATTCACATCATGTACTTGTATAAATCCTCATTTATTCTTATTATTTCTTCTATTCATTGAAGTAAAACCTAATTTCTTGGATCATTGGATATAAATTCATGGGAGAAACATTTAAAAAGTACACATTGATATAAAATAAACATATATACCAAATGTACAGAAAATGTGATCCCATACCTAAGTTAATGATTTCTTTTTCACGTTTTCATCATGACGTTTTGTCAGTACATTTCAAGAAATATGTCTCATGAGGTAACGATGGTAGAAATGTTGGGGTAACCAACCATAATCTTCAATATTCACTACTTCTTTGATAACATGATGATAATAGGAAATAGGGCATATCGCATGCTTATCTGTGACACAAACATGAAAAAAATAAAGAAACCAACTCTAAGAGTCCTCATTATCCTTCTCTTATATTGAAAATGATAAGGGAACAATACTTTTATTTCCATTCTAAGTGGTAGAAATCAAGATAACTCTATTATAATTTCTATATAGAAAATTTTCATCTACTTGTATGAATTTTTTATAGTGAAGGAATGTGGCGATGCATGGAAGGAATGCCCAGAATATCTGAAGAAATTAGACTTTTTCTGTATAGATGTGATTGTTCACCACATGATCTACTATTTTAAATTGATAAACAGCTTGATCAGTTTGAACCAGTAACTTGATCCAATAATGCAACACCTGAAATGGAATTTCTCAATCACCATAAACCTTTTCAATAGTTTTCTTCTTTTCAACCAAACCTTATTGTATGTGATTTTATATCCATACTCATACTCCAGACATTCCTGTATTAACTCAACACAAACATCATGATTAAATTTCAACATACCATTAATAACAGAGCATAAAATGGAGATTCGAGGTGTCCATGATCTTGATTCATCCATGTATTTACAAAAAGTGTTTAGCAATGGAAATTTTGTAATTTTCAACCAAGTTAAATTTGTAAGAAGTGTATCTTGCAATCACATCTTTCATGTGTCACTAAACTATTGACATTTTATAGAATCTATTGATCTCATTGACTCACGCATGATATAACTATGACAAATATTTACATGGTACTACTTTATAACTATTTTTAATCCTTATTTTCTCTCAAATTGACATCCAACATACAATTCAGTATCATTCCATCTAACACTACTTTGTTGTAAAATACCTGGGAACTTGGTTATTGGTGTCACTATATCTTAATCAAACTCACACACCACTGGTGTAATATATTGTGATGTTTTTATCAGTCATGCATGTTGTATTTCTGGATCATTAGATGGAATTGTCTAATCTTATCTATGAGATACTTCCTCATCCTACAAATGATCATCATAGAATCATTGATCACAACCATATGTGGATCATCTATAAAAATATATATAGGAACATCTACATGTACTATCATATAAAATATTTACTCTACACAACATGTATTTTCATCACCTGATTTACCTTGAATAACCGGACCAGATGTAAACATAAACCCCTCAGCATCCCCTGATATGTTTTGTTTGATTTGAGTGGTATATTCAATTGTACTAAAATCAGTGTACAATTCCATCACACCAAGCTTTCCATGATCTTGGTAAGTATCATAAGTAATCCTAAAATATTCATCATCAACAAAATGATAATGAATGTAATATAAGTTATCCAGAGTTTGATGACATCTATAAGTAATAGATAATATAAATTAATTCCTAGAAAACATCAATCGATCACAAACTTTACGGTTAATTGTGTTCATCATACCACATCTAATAATATTTTCTAATATTGTTGCACCACTAGTATATGATATCCCATGTTCATCATCTATTACTTCACCTCCATGATATAAAAACACACTTAGATATTTGGCCATATTTATGAAACTGTTATTTGAAATTAAATTTCATATTAAACATGCATACTGACATTTCTTCAGATAAATCTTAAACCATAAAACTTTAAATATTGTCATTTCAATTATAATTCCTCTGAAAATAGACAAAACAGACAACGATAATGGGAAGTCGTGATGTAGAAGAGAATAGTTTATTAATATATTAAATACTAAGAAATAATATTTTATTTACAATTTAATATTATATTAATATATATGCATAAGTTTATTTTATAGAATACAATAATATATATATATATATATATTGACATATAAATATTATATAATTAAAATTTAAAAAATAGTTAATTTCACTAACTTAAAATATCAACTAACTATTAGCATACTAATTAAAATATATTCTTTAAAATGAAATAGTATATTAGTTTAAAAAAATTACAAATAAACCAATAATATATTTTATACAATGCTATAATATGTATAATAATTATGATACAATGATATAATAACAATATTTTATTCAATTATTATAATAATATATTAATGTATATTATAATAATAATTAAAAGGAAATATTATATTAATATGTGTATCATACACTGTATTAAAATGTTAATTTCAAAATCAATAATTAATTTACTAATATATTTTATAAAATTAAATAATATATATATACCAACATAATAGAATGAAATAGTTTGTACGAAAATATTCATGTAATAAAAATATTTATTCTATATGTTTATTTTATATAATGTAATATTTAATAAATATATATATATATAATATATAATGAAATAATGAACAAATGAAAAATAAAAAAATAAAATTTACCAATTAATATTTAAATTACCTAAAAATTTCATTTTTCTTTTTAAAAATATTTAATTTATCATCAATTATCAAATTGAATTATTTTATTTAATTTTTTTATCAATTAAATTTAATTAAAAAATAGTTAATTTCACTACCTTAAAATATAACTTACAATTAACATACTAATTATTTTTTTGAGAATGCAATAATATATTAATTAGAAAATTAGTAATTAACTAAAAATTAATATATTTTATAAAATGATATAACATATATATTATTCAAAAAAAGGGAATCCCCAAGAGTGTCCTTTTCAAACCCTCCACACTCGAGAACCCCCTACCCACAAAGAGGTCTTCCGGAGAAGCCCCAGTTGAGAAGGAGTCATTGCCAGTCGAGATGACATTACGTCCCATGGGGTAACACCTCGATCGGCGATGGTTTGACACATCAATCTGTCAGCCAGGTGAAGTGCGCCCATTCTGTCCACCCGATGAGACACCGGGTGACGCGGCAAGATGAGTGGTACATGGGAGGCAAAAATTCCCCCAAGAGCGGGCTCCCAGGAATCGAACCCCAGACCTCACCGAACAACATTGTTATGAAACGTGTTGTTGGGTAATGAGGTATTGGGCTGGCCTACCCACCTGCGCACTTCACGTCCCCAGCGAGGCCCAAGGTGGCCAACCCTTGGGCTAAGGCCAGTTCCCAACGGGGTAGAGGGGTCCACGAGTGGTTTTCTAGAATATATTGTGTGTTTCCTTGCGAGGACTCGAATCCGGAACCTCGGGGTTAGGACGCCACAGCCTTTAACCAACTCACCCATGCCCTGCGGGCAAAACGTGTTGTTGAGAACTGGCCAGCCCAATACCTCGTTACCCAACAACACGTTTCAATAAATATATTAATTACAAAATCCTAAATTAATTTAGTAATGTTTCTCTTAAAATTAAATAATATGTATATATATCAAGTAAAATGAAATAATTCTTATGTAATAAGAATACTACAATAAAATTACAAATCAAACTATAAAGTAATAAAAATTATTTAACACCAATAATTTAATAATATAAATTTCATAAATATAAAAAACAAAACAAATAGTAAAAAATTCGTACAATTCAAACTAAATAAAATAACATAAAATAAATACTATTGAAATAAAATAATAAATAATAAATTAAATTTAATGTATACCTATTTTGTATCAACATTATTTTCCAAAGGATATTTACAAATTGGGTTTTTTTAATAGAGATTCATGAAATGGGGTATCACAAATGGAATGCCAAGGGAGTTCATGATTGGGTAACCTTTGTGCAAGACAAAGATTTTCCAACAAGTAGTCTTAGTAAAATGGGTGTCACTGACTTTGTGGATTGCATAAAAGGGTTTCAAAAAACATATCTATGCCTCACCAATAAATAGGATCTTGATTTGAGTATGTCGAACAGGAACAAAGACCATCCACATCCACAAGTTACATAAAATTGTTTCGAAAAAACTAGATCTACTCTTCATCGGGGAGTGGGATCTAGAGTAAACCAAACTATAACTTCGATTTCACAGTGAGAGAAGAGAGGAGTATTTTTCTAGAGGGGACGATAATGGGAATAACCGAGTGACTGGAGTGGAGAGAAGGAAGTGAAGGTAGGCCGATTGGAATGGATAAGGGTATGATGAAGGGAAGATCATAGTGACAGGAGATGAGAGCGCAAAGGAGGAAGGCTGACTAGAATGGTCATGATCCAAGTCAAGTGGGATAAAACAGATGAAAAGAATAAGCTCTAGAATAGATATCCTTCTTCCAAGATTTTCTAGGAAGGTTCTTCCTAGAAAAGCACCTTCTTAAAATGATATTCAAAGAAGGAACTTTACATGAGAGTGCTTTCTTTTCAATGTTTTCACAAGAAGGTGACTTTCAAGAACACACCTTCCAAATAGATGTTTTTGGAAAGGAACTTATTGGGAAAGCACCTTCCAAAAATAAATTTCAATGATGTCACTTTTTTGGAAAGTGTCTGCCATTGGCCACTAACCACTTGACTGCGACCTTATATCAGGAAATTGTTTCCCCTATATATTATTCTGGCAATATTATTTATCATTATTATTATATATAGAAAACATTTGGTTTGGGGGCTTCGATACCCTTGTATTTTTATAATACATCTCACACAGATTGACATGTGGAATGCCATTTTCTATAAAATGTAATAATCACCTCCACATAATGTTCAGATATTACCAACACTTATCCCAAATTGAACGTTTAAGAAATTTAAAAATGCATTTAAACCCTAGATAAATATCACCTTTTATAATTGAATTTAATATTTATAATGACCATCACAATTTTTCTTAACACTGATAAAAAAAATTAAAATAAATTCATATATATATAATTATCATATTTTTATTCAAAAATCAATTTTTATTTATATACATTAATTAAAAAAATGCATGTATATAATTCATATAAATATGATGTATTAATATATATTATAATAATTTAAATAATTATATAAATATAAATCGTGTATTGTCAATATGTGATATTTGAATATATATATATATCAATGTCTATGTTCTTATACGTGAATGAATTATGTTGTGTGTGTGTGTGTTTTGTGTATTTGTATATATAGATATTGCCAGTGTACTGATGTTTGTATGTGTATATATATATATGTACACATTTATGTGGGAGTACATATATATATACCATGTGTACATGTGTATGTATGACATGTACTTAAATAGTTAATTATAAAATTATAAATATATATTATGTTTTTAAAAAAGTATATATAAAATTATAAATAAATAAATAATTATAAATAATTATAAATAATTTTAAAATTTTAATAAATATATTAATTATATTTATAAATACATATATTTATGTCTAATATATATATATATATAATTATATAGATATATTTATAATTATATGAGAAACAGAGTGAACTATGGATTAAAACCCATGGTCCCGAATATTTATTAGAAAAAGAATAGTACACAAGAAAAGGAGATGGTGAAAAAACAAAGTAGAAACATAGAACAGACAAAGACACTAAAAATGGTTCAAACAATGATCATCATCCTTTATGAATGACACACCTCCCTCAAGATCCACCCTGACCATTCGGGTGTATGCCTCTCTTACACTACTTAGGGGCCTTCCAATTTTCGTCATGGTCATCCATGTCTGATGAAACTTCCTCATCATAAGTTTTGTTTCCCCCAGTGAGATCATTTTTTTAATGAATACTTCATCTTGATTTTCACCATCCTTTGAGTCAACAATGCCTCTTTCATTAATAGGCTTCACACATAAGGATTTTCCTCCAAAATATTCTTGAACATTTATAAATTCCTCATGGAAATCATCCTTGATATTGGATTTGATAACAATTTTAATCAAACTATGAGAGTGCTCCCTTAACTTTGGTTGGTTCACGGGAGACATACCACCCAATAGTTTCCTCTCCACTTGTTCAACATCATATCGATAATATTTTCCAATATCATCCTTGGAGAAAATCATTTTGGTGCTCCCAATAAGAGCATCCTTGAATGATGACCCATCGGCGTGACTTGTCTCAGTGAAAATGGCCTTAGAAAAATTATCCATCTCACAAACACGCCGAGAAGGAAATATATCAAAGGAGACCTATTCATTTTGAATTTTATTCATGTGTATCAGTGGAAGTAGACTGCTACTCTAGAGGATTGGGATTCCCCTTAGAGTATGCATCCCAAGTCAGGTCCCATGAAACATTCCCAATAGATTCTTGTTTCATGTGAGACTCATTTCCCACAATTGAGGGGCCATGATGCTTTCCATGGTCTGGTTGTGATGAAGTGCCCACCTACTTCAACTATATTTTCTTAACATTTTGACAATCAGAAACATCATTCCCCACCAACCTAGATAAATTTAAAAATGATGGGATGGATTTATATTCAAAATCAACCTCTATGATCTCACCATTGTCCATCAAAGTGGCGCAATAAGGTAGACTATTCATCATATCCACATCCACTAAGAATCTTGATAAATAACCAAATTTTCCCTAAATGGTGTTTTCTTCCATCTTCACAGGTGCACCAATGTAGGAAACTAAGTCATTCAAAATTAAAGAATTCCAAATCACCCAAAATAGACTATATATTATCAACCATATCTGAGAATTTGAATTCTTCAATGACAAGGGGTTAAAATTAAACTCCTAAGAAGAAAGTCCAAAAACACCTATATTTAAAGATAAGAAACCAGAACACTAGGCCTTAAATCAATCATCTAAACATAAAGTTAAAATATCCTCTATTGATGGGGACAATCCATCAATTTGGAATTCCAGAGACCCAAGAAATCAAGGATTTTAACTCCTCTGTGTTCAACGATTTTTCACCTTTAGATAGAATTAAACCCCCAATAAGTGAGAACTTGAAGGAATCATGTCTCTGTTTGAGTTCTACTACATTAGCTGTTGTTTTGGGTTTTCATGGCTGAAAATTCATCCCCATTTGGAGGGGTTATCTCCACATCATTTTCCCTATTGAAGATCTGAATTGGAAGGAATGGGGGTATGGCCCGATCTCCCCCAAGACAGGGACTATGTGTATAGAATATCGGGACCCTTGATTTAATATGTTTGCTATCTGAAACACAATAACTCATGTTTTGGTTCACATTTATGATTTGAATTGGATTGTATGTCATCCATAGAACTTATTAGACATTGAATCAATAATTGGTACTCTGATTGAACTTGATCGGGCAAGCTAATGAGGCTCTCTTTGGGTGATTTTCACAATTCCTGGTTTAGATAGACCTCATTTCAATTCCCATTTAATTTGTGACTGTCTACAACAGACATCAGTTTCAATATAACATTATGGTACAAAAAATCCCTTATTTTTTACTGTCTTCCAGTCCATTGGGAATTCCACAGAGAATTTCCCAAAGGGATTATATTGGTATGTCTGTAATCTGAGAGGTCATGAGGAAACTATCTATAGACAGAGAAATTCATGATCCAGCAAGGTTGTGGGTCCATAGTCTCTTTCCTATCCTACTACCAGTGATGTTGTGGTCGAAAAGAATAAGGCTGATGGTTTCAACAACATCGTCTCTAAGAATAAGGACAACATTGATGTTGGTCCATCTATGGTGGTTATATAGAAGATTAGGACATTGTATAATCTTGTTGAAGAGGGATATACCTTTATTAATGATGAGATTAATGCTAGGGATCCTTTTCAATTGACACCTTTTCTTAGTAATAAGAATTTCCTTCATATAAATACATTGTTTCACCTCAAAGATATTACCCTAACCCACTAAGGGTAATGGAATTTATATCTCTGAATCTCCTGATTTTTTCTAGCCTAAATACAAGATTTTGAGTAATCCTGGTCCCATTAGAGTGGATCTACTATTTCCATGACTTTTATTTCAATAGTAATGGTCAATTATGAAGTTTTAATTACACCAAAATAGGTAATGAAAACTACTCTGAATGGAATAGAAGGAAGAAACTTGGGTGAACACAAAGGTTTGGATGGTGAACTTGATGAGGAACTGATGGATTCTCAATCCATTGATGAGGATGATGCTTAGTAATTTGTTGAAAAACAGATAAGACAAGAAAATATTATTGTATCAATGGGTTTTAAAGGTAATAAAATATTTTTGTATGAATATGGATTCCAATTGGTCACTACTCAAAAATCCAAATCACTTGACCCACCGGGTTTCAATTCCCCGTATGAGATACCCCTTCAAGTTGTACATACAATTGATATGGAGATAGTCGGGTGGTCTTATCCACCCCAATTTAATGATCTAATGAAGAAGGAATATTCCTTTTTTGGTAAAGAATTAGATTATAAATGTGATAATGCAAGAGAAATAAACTCTAGTATCATTCCTCTATATGATCAAGAGGGTGAAAGACCCACTAAAGGTCTTAGAAAAAAAGTGGTTGTGTAGTTTTTTCACAGCTTCAATTTATTTATTCTCTGATGGGGGATGATGTTTTTAAATTTAATGATTATTTAATGGTATAAAAGTTTCTATTTGTTAACATTGAGGACAGAATAAAAGCTCACCCGAAAATGGACTTTGTGAATTTATCTTGGAAATTTAGGATTTTTTCTGCTCCTAGGGAATTCCTTGAATCATCATCGAATTTATAAGATGATGTCCTACAAGTTAATACATGGAAGAGATGTTGACACCCAAAAGGAAGAGACATGTATCCTAGGAATATGGGATCTAGAGGGACTCACAATAGTTGAACTGGTATTGTGGGGGAAATTATTCCTTGTTTGACCCATCTCCATTATAGTACTATTTATTTTATTAATAAATTTGGGGTCATTGGTTTGGCTTCCAAACCCATGACTGTTCGATTTTAAGTATAATTATAATTATAAAAAAATATAAATATAAATATTTAAATATATGTTTAAAAAATTATATTAAATATATTTATTATAATAAAAACTATTTATATTTATATGTTAATATATATATATAATTAGATAGCTATATATACTCAAAAGGTTCAGAACTAGGAATGCCCAGTCCTAGAGTTTATTAAAAGAGAGTAAAAACAATAGAGTCAAGCACTACTAGAGGTTTTGAAAATGAGGGAGTGAGTTACGCATTGCATATCAACATGAACCAAAGAAATATAATGCCCAAGTATCCCAAAAGACCAAATCAAGCTCATATCTAAGATCGCCTTCTTCAATAATGCATCTACCACTTGATTATCATCCCTATAGGTATTGGAGATAATAATATTAAGATGAACATAATTATTAATAAATGTATAAATATATATATATTTAAATAATTATCGATTTATAATAAATATATTTAAATAGTAAATATATTTATTATTATTTTAATTATATATAAAAATATATTAATAAATATATATAATTACATAAATAAATATAATTATATATATAACTATATAAATATAAATAATTATATTCATATATACAATTATATACATATATATAATTTTATACAAAAATTTATACTCGGAATGATGCGAACCGTGTATTAAAACCAATGGTACCGAAAAATTTATAAATAAAAAATAAAGCACATAAGAAAAGAGGATGGGGGCTGCAGTGATAACAGTGGCATAAAAAAAACTGCCAAAACTAAAAGATCCTTCAACAGTCACCTTATTTTATGTCTATCAACCCTTCCTTAGGAGCCACCATGACTTCTCAGGTGCCTACCTCTCCACTGCTTAGGAGGCTGCCAAGTGTTTCTTGATTATCCATACTCGATTATTCATCTTCCTCATCGTGAGACTCAATGTCTTGAACTTCAAATTGAAAAGGTCCATGAACATTTCCAAATTAATCATGGAAAAGTCACTCCTAATAGATATATTTCAAATATCAAGCAAGGTAAAAAAAATTAATTGGACCAGAGTCCGATGGGATAGGGGCACCCACCTTTGTTTCTTCATTCTCTTCCAGTGTACTAGCTTCATCAGCTCCTGCCACTATATCCTTCCCAGCCATAGATACCTGAACATCATTTGGTTCATCATTCAGTAGCTGCCCCTATTTAGAAAATTCAAGCAGCATATTCGAAGATTTCCAAGGCACAAGTGAAGAAATCATGGGTTTTCTAGGTTTGACCAACTGAAATCCCTCTTTATCCATAACATTAGCTATTCCTTTCTTTTGGGTATTAATCTGTGATTCTTTCCTTTTTAGTTGTGACCAACTGAGATCCCCCTTTATCTATCAGTTTAGCTTTTCCTTTCCCTTTTGAAGTAATTAATTATTCTTGTCATATATAATGATTAAAAAACACTTGGACATTAGCCTCACATTCAAAATATTTAGAGGAAGCCTCGTTATCCATTTTAAATTTAGTAATCTTCCAAATAACTGCTTTAAAAGAGATATTAACATCATCTACCAAAACCTCTATCTCCCCTTCAACTGCAATATCAACCCAGAATGCCTTCAGATCTGATGTTGAGTCACACCCTTCCCCCATTTCACCTTTAATGTTAATATTTCCATTGAAAATATTAATGAAATAATTGATACCAACATGTATTTTTACCATATCTATGTCTAGAATGTCAATTTTAACTTGGAAACCAGACCATCTAGGAGCAGAATTTATCATCTGTGGAAGGTTACTACAAGTAGAATCCCCTATAGTATGAGAGTAATCCTGTCTCTGGAACTCTTCAAATACATTTATAGTATTTTTAGTCATACCGAAACCACCACTACCCCATGGATCATTCACCATTGAAACACCAAAATAAACCTAGGCATTCAATGGGGAATTATCTTTTCTAATATTCCTTTTACAATCCTGCTCCAAGTTCCCTCTCAAATAGATCACTTCTCATTTAAGTGACCTGAATCAATTCTCCTTTGAATTAAAAAAATTACATTAAACAAAAAATAGTGAAATTTTACCATACTCAATTTTTAGATTAATAGAATCTCTGTGAGTAGTCAAAATATCTTTATTAACCAAAGTGAAAATGAGATCAACATCAATCAATACCCTAGAAAAGTTTCCATACCTTACTAATTGGGTTTCCTTATCCATTCAAATTGGGATTCCTACTACAGTAGAAATATCATGTAGTATCATTGGATTCTATAAGATCCATGTTAGTCCATAAATCTTAATCCACATCTCTGAAAATGTGTTTTTAACAAAGAAGGGATAAAAGAACAATTACCACTCTAGAATGTGAAGGGAACCCGACTTCAAATACAAAGACCTGTAACCCCGTGCCTTTTATAGAAATTCATCATAAGGGAACATGAAGTGAAAGAAACCTAATAGAGTCTCATCGAACATTTCGCTCAAGGTCTTGTGGAACCTGATTGCTACCATCTCTCTCTCTCTCTCTTCATCGATTTTCTTTGTGAATTGATCCTCTCAAAAAATAAGGTATGTGATGATTTATTTTGATAGCACCTGAAGATCTACTTCTCACCGCTTGACACCAACCAACTCCCATCACAACTCTATCACACTAACTTTTCATTGACAATCAATGGTTAACGCTCAAAAAACACCCATCATATTCCAAAATAGTAGACTCGGGTGCCGTGAGATCTTACTCATTCTAAACCTAGTGTTTTCTAGACATGTTGTGTCGAGTATTGACTTTTTAATTTTCCTTATCTATAGTTGGTGTACTTGAATTTATATTGATGGTGATTTCTCTTAAGTTAAAGATTATTTGTTTTTTAATAAATACATTCATTTTTTGGGGTGAAGAAGGAGTTGAACCAACAAGAAAATGGTGAAATCACAGAGTTTGGTAAACCTTGTGGAGATTATGTACATAGTTATGAGTGGCTCCCTCGGATAAAAATGTGATGGGAACATATATTTCTAGACATGTATCCTAGTCTATTGCAATCACTAATTATCCTTGGATTTTTTGTCAGATTTTCATTATTTCCAAACTATCTTTATTATAGAATGCTCTTGTAATTTAGGTGATGTAGGATTTAAAATATTTAAACTCCTAGTTCAAAAGAAGATTGAATTGGTTTTGAAAATAGTGAGTGAGTTTTCTAAGGTAGTTTGAAAATGAATTCTGTGTTTGATTTTCCAACTAATTTTTTTTTCAATGGAAAAATATTTTGTTAAATATGTGATTTTAAAAAAGGAGAAACATCATTTTTAGTGATGAAAATAATTTTTTTAAAACTAATAAAATGTGTTTCAATGATTTATTATGATAAGATTCATAAGTTTTTTATAATTTACATGTGATTTTAAGGGTAAATGATTGGTTTTAAATTTAATAAATTGCATTTCAATGATGTTTTAGAGTGAGGATGATATTTTGGATTTCAATGATGATCCTAATAAAGGATATATTAAATTTCACATTGAATTTAAAATGATGTTTGGGGATTAGAAATTAGAGTGAATAGATTCAACTGGTTTAAAACTGAGAATTTTGAGTTTTTTGGATCTTTTGAATTAGTAATTATTTTGAATTAATATTTATTATAAATTAATAATTTTTAATTAATAATAATTTTGAATTAATATTTTTTGATTATCTTGACTTAGTAACTTTGAATTGATAAATTATATAAATATGATACAAATAATTTTGATTATCTTGAATTGATAATTTTGATTATGTGTATATAAATAATTTTGATTATCTCTGTATAAATAATTTTGATTATGTATATATAAATATTTTGTTCAACTTTATTTATAAATAATAATTACAAATAATTATAAATATATTTTAAAATATATATATTTAAAATACTAAAAATATATATTTATATAATTATAAATTTATTTGATATATATATATATTTATGAACACATAATTATATATATATATATATTAATAAATATATACATATATGTATATAATTATACAAAGATATTTACATATATATATTTACAATTATATAAATATTTTTTTAATACATATATTTATTTAAAAATCTAAGTTACAATTTAAAATTATAATGTTTTTTAGAATAATTGAATATTTTAAAGCTATATTTTTAGTAAGGGTTATTGTTTTCTATTTCCAAAACATTTATTTTCTTTCCGTTTAAAAATTCTCCCTAAATAAGATGTAGAGAAATTTCAATTTTTTCTTTTCTTTTACTAAATTTCACATTGAAACAAAATGAAGATAAATTAAAATTACATTTTTAAACGTTTTTAAAAAAAATAAAAAATTGTATTAATGTATTTTTCTTAGTTTAGATCTTATCTAATTTTGTTGTCTTGAAATTATAATTATATATTATAATCAAGGTATGTGATCACTTTTGATTCATTGCTCCCCTCCAAACACGTTTTTTTTATTTTCCAAAATTGTTAAGAGATCTTATTTTGGAAATGGTGGCATTGTGTGCTAGTTGTACTAAATATACCACATTAAAATTCATAATGAAGCTGTATAATTTAAAAGATGGAAACAAATATAGTGGTGCCTATTTTACTGAGCTACTTGCTCTCATGAATGATATGATCCCAGAAGATAATGAGCTTTTTTTCCAAACAAACGACATTAAATGAATGTTGTGTTCAATGGGAATGATATCTAAAATAGTTCTTGTATGTCTGAATGACTGTATATCATTTCCAAGGACAAAAAATCACTTAAAAATGCCCAAAGTGTGGTTCTTCTTGATACAAGAATTATGAATCGAGTCCTATGAAAGTTTTATGGTACTTTCAAATCATTCTATGGTTTAGGTTCTAATATATAAGTGAAGAGACTACAAGAGAATTGATGTGGCACACATATACAAGAAATAAAGATGGTAAATTTTGTCACCCGATAGACTCTCCTAAGTGGAGAACAATTGATTATGAGTCTCTTGAATTTTTAAATGATTTGAGAAACATTTTTATTGTTCTATCTACATGTAACTACCTGAGTTTTTAAAATTCAAAATTATGTTTGATGGTGTATGTGATACGCAACACAAAACCCAAAAAAACAATGATTATTTAAATAATACCATTATAACTTATCAGTTAAATTTTTAGGTATGAGTATGATTACCTAATTTTTAAAATATATTAATATATATATATATTTCATAATAAAAATAAATGTTTTCATAAATTTTAAGTAAATAATCGCTCATTTTTTTGATAATTTCATTTTATTCTTCAATAATATGTTTTCTTCAAAAACGATTTTTATTTCTTCTTGTAAAAAACATTATAATTAATTTATAGAAAATTTTAAAAAATTATTGGATGAAATTAAATCCATTTTTTACATCATCATATAAAAATTGTATTAGGTTGATTTTTTTTTTTTTTTTGATTTTTGAGAAAATATCTATTTTTGAATGAATAGTAAAAATACCCATTTTTTAAAAAATGTCATTTCTTTTGACATATTAAGTAATTTAGAAGTCCCATTATTCTCTTAATTTTATTTTAAAGTAACATAATTATTTATGAGTTATTTTTAATCCAAATAATTACATTTAAATCATTAATATACTGGATTTTAGAATAAGTTTAATTTTATGCATGAAAACATATTTTTTTGAAAATTATTTCAAAATGCATAATGTTTCTCCATTTTAATTAATTAAAAATAAACCATAATTCGAATGATTTAAATTATATCCATAGATTATAAATCTTTAATTATTAATTGAAATTCATATAATGAATATTACTAGTTATAGAGTTAAAATGAAATCATCCTTTTCTTGTAGAAATGCAAGTTTTGTGAAACTTCTTTTTGTCATATTTGCGTGTTTTATTTTAAATTTATCCACTTATATGAATATAATTTTATAAAATGGATTCCATATTTAGAATCATCATAATTAATATTAGGTAACAATGTTAGCTTAATTTTTGGACAGTATGAATAGTTACCATAGTAAACACTCAAAGCGGTGTAGTCCATGAGTTTTAACTCATGATCTCCAATTTGTATTCATAAAAGAAAACTATAAAGGAATGAAATTGGGGAACAAAATTTAACCCAAAACACAAAGTGTTAAACCATAAACCCATCATGAATGATACCCAAGGACCCCCATTAATGCGTGCCCCATAAGCCCACAAAACTAGCCCAAAAACCCTTATAAAAAAGGCTCAAAGGCCCGGAAAATTCATCAACCAAAGATTGGACCAAAGGAAAAAAATGACTTACCACACAAAATAAAGGCCTAATGGCCAAAGTTCTTATAGAAGGAACAAATTTAACACCATGATTGGACTTCCATCGAAGTCCATAAACCAAGAATACTAGTAAGCAGCGCCAGCCATGCCTGGTGTCTCGTGGTCATCATTCCATGTCATGAGATCAATGCTCACAATATCTCAAAGTAATTGTAGTAGATGAGGTCATTTTAGGATATTCCTCATAGTGTATCCATCCTTGGCATCCAATATAATCATTGTGTGGTCCCTCTTCATCATCCTAATTAGCTCAGTGTCGGCCAGTTTCACGTAGCACCTCCACATACGTTCATCACCAACCCCGTCATCTAGGCAGTTCTCCTTCATCATTCGTGAAAATTGAAGCCCATCAATAATTGGAAAGAAAGAGTTACCACAAATGATAGAGAAATATATTGCTGGAATCCCTTCATTTTGCAGTTGTCTCCAAGGACCATCAAATATCGATCTCCGCCGATGGGTGGGGCTTTCAACATCACCACAGTCGAGGCCTCCACCAAGATTTCACATTGCCCATTAAAAACTTGAAGCACTTGACACCATAACTGGACTCCAAAAACAAACCTATTTCCAATCAACCATCGGCCTACCTTCCATCCCCATATTTAGGTAGGCCACCCTACTACCCAAGGTCGCTATACTCCAAGGACGTCACGTGCCTATCAGCCTGCCCCTGGTTTCTCCCTGAGATTGCTTCCAATGAAACCCACACCCCAAGATCACCACATGTCTCATCAGCCATCATTGCCTACATGGTCAAAATAATAAAAAACCTATGACAGTCTCAGAGCCCACAACATCCACTACCTTCAATACATCGTCACTCAAGGCACCATCTCCAGCAGCCTTCTTCGAGGAGCCATCACCAACTTCAACCATCAAGGTATTATCACCACCAGTCGCTACCATAAAGGTTCCATCAATAGATATCTATGAGTCTCTATCAACCTCTAGCTTTCCCACAACCATCCCCCTCTGTCAAGAATTATAATGGAATAGCGGAGGTGCGTGGAAACAAAAACACACAAAACAAGAAGCAAAATGGAGGAACAAAAAATTTTAACATGGTTTGGTCAGATGAACTACGTTCACATGAGAAATGGGGCATCTCTTTTATTTCACTCTTCTCTTTATACAACTCGACGGAGGATCACACAAATATTACACTAATTCCAAATCATGGGATAACATCTCATTTTATAAATAATCAAAATCAGTATGGTCGGGGGTTGGTGGGTAGTTCATCTACCAAAGAAAAATTTCCTTCCATCGGCTGCTTGTTCACTACATCGGTCGTTGTCCACCACACTGCCCACCAAATCCCGCTGCAGTTTTTGCTAACAAATTTCCAGCCACCAATCACTCTCAAATTGGGAGTGGCCCCACAAAATCTCCCTCTCATGACCAATTTGGGGTAGAATTTTGACCTGTAGTCTCCTTACAGGTGTTGAAAACTTCATCAGGAAATCAAACACACTTATTATTTCCAGATGACGTGTCGCTTCCACTATCTTTAATCGATCTCAGGATGACTGTGGTCCCCATCATATGATACAACCCTTGGAACTCTTTCCCTGTAAGCATCATGACATCCCCACGTGAGGTATCCAACACTCCACATACTATGAAAATCTTTTACCCTTTCGTATCAATATTACTTAATGATAACAAGTTATGTCTCATTTTTTGAAACGAATTTCATGTCAGCCAGTTTACGTACTGCTTCATCGGGTGTCTTCAATTTCACTGTCCCAACTCCTCAAACCTCTGATGTTGTCCCATCACAAAGTCTCACCTAATCTCACACCTACTAAAATGTATGAAATGCACATTTCATCATACATATGTGCACCGAGCTCCCCGAATCCAAAACTCATCTGTCTTCCTTATGGTTTTGAGCCCACTCATTCTTACTTTTTAAAAATCGACATTCCTACTTCATGTGCCCATATATTTTGTATAAATTACACTGCACTTCCCCCTGTTCAATTCTCCCATCTGAGTGCAAGCTTCCCATTATCTCATAGACTTCATCATCTACCAATAATTTTGTGATGTTCACATCCTTCTCTTCAACATTCTATTTCCCAGCAATGTACCGTTTGCACTCTCCATATTCACTATTATAGTGGACCTTTTTCTCACACCAGAAACACATATTTCTCTAGGATCACGTCCCCTCGATTTTGGCTACCATTCATTACCTCCAAACTTCTGATATCATCTCCTTCCACATTGGTCATCTCTCATCACCGTGATTTTCTCGCCTAAATGTGTCGCGGGTCTTCTAAATACCTCTGAATCTTGAAGTGACGCCATCACCTCATCCAACTTCAATGTTTTCTTCCCCACGATCAATGAATACACAGGCCCATCAAATGAACTTTGTACTGATAAAAAAGGAAAAATTTCTTTTTCTTCCTCTGCAACCTTCACAATGATCCCCAATAATTGGGTCAGGATCTTATTGAATCTGTTGGTGGGATCCAACAAATTTGTTCCCTCATTCATCCACAAATAGTAAAATTTCTTCTTTAGGAATAATTTTTTGGTGAGGGACTTTGTCATATATCACTGCTCTAACTTCTTCTTGATCTTCTGTGGTGAGGTCTCATCCAACACTAAGTATTTTACGTCATTTTCCAGACAACGTCGACTTGTGTTGATGGCCCCCATCTCGAGCTCTATCCAATCATTTTCACTAGTTGTTTCGGTCTTTTCTCCAATCAAAGATCTGATCATGCCCTACTACAAAATAATATCTTTCATTGTTCATTTCCACAAGCTGAAATTGTTTCGACCATTGAACATCTCAATCCAAAATTTTGGTAGTGCTCTACCACCACCTATCATCATTGTCGCAAAACGTGATCAGCACCATCAATGCCAAACCCCTTTTATACCACCTTATGGAGTGATAATTTGGAAAATCTAACCATAAAGATGCATTCGGAATGGTGGAAATAGGGGGAATCGACTTGGAGATCTTCAAAATCGAAGTCTGATTGGTCAATATGTCGTCAAAATAAATTCAATGGTCCAGATCACCTACTGACGTGGTGATGAAGTGGTGCTGACTTGGCATGCCAGAGCATCCACTGGAATCTCATTAGAAATTTCTCTAGTGGCATGAATAGTAAAATCATCTCCAGCACAGGATTATTGTTCACCCATGGTTTGACCGAACCTTTGACCGGCTCTATAGGGATCGATTCAAGTCTGTTTTTAACGACGCTTGCGCCGTTGGAATCGTCTCATTGTCCTCTTCACAAATCTGGGCTCAAAAAAATTTCCAACCACCTTAAATTTTCCATTCACTGGAAAATCCTCCCACCAATTCTTAGTTTCAACTCTGCTCTATTTGACTCCCTTTGATACCAATTGTAAGGGTGCGGAGGAGGTGTGTGACAATGAAAACACACAAAATGAGAAGTAAAACGGAGAAAAAAAATTTGGCATGGTTCATCCAGATGACGTACATCCACGGGAGAAAGGGGGGAATCTCTTTTATTTTACTCTTCTGTGTATCCAACTTGATGGAGGATCACACAAAGATTACCTCGATTCCAAATCATGGGATTACATCACATTTTATAGATGATTAAAACCCAGTATGGTCAAGGGTTGGTGGGTAGTTCAACTACCCATGAAAAATGCCATGTTGTTGGTTTCTTGTTCACTGCGTCAGCTTCTTTCCACCGCACTTCCCACTATGGAAGAAAAAATCTGGCTGGATTTTTTGCCAAAAAATTTCCAACCACCAATCACTCTCAAAATTAGGTGTGGCCCCCACAAGAAGCATGGTGTGAATCATCACAAGGACGCCCTCAGCCACATGTGTCAAACAACTCTTAATGGCCAATAATTTGATCTTAAAACCCTATATTTACAGGGCTACCTTGATGTGTTAGAAAGATAGGATCTCTTGTTTTGAGAGATATACTCTACATCTCCTATTTATCATAGTAAATATTTATTACCACATTAAAAGTAAAATATGTTACTTATGGGTAAAAAGATAATAATTATAATTTAACAGGGATAAAAGGGTAACCCTACCAGTATGAATATCTATAATTCCTCTTCAATGAAATAATTATTAAATTTACTCATTATTTTTAATTTTCAAATGATTAAGTAATAATTTTGATAAAAATTAGTTTTTAATAAGAAAAAACTCAAATTTTATTTCATTCTAATATGCAATTTCAATTATTAAATTATTGTTAACGAATTCATGACTTGTCAAAATAAATGATATTCTAATAAAATAATATAATTATGAAATTTTTATTAAATATAAATGATACTATAATTTTTATGATGTCAAATATAATTGATCTAAGGGTTCATAAATTTTAATTGTTAGAAAATCAGTATTTCTCAATAAATGAATATTTTTGTTTTAAAAGTGAAAATTCACTTATTTAGAGAATGTTTTAGATCAAATAAATATACATTTTTTGAATCATCATATTTGAATTATCCAATGGTGAATTTTTTATAATTTATTGAGACATTCTAATTTACGAGTAAAAATTAAATACGGTATAAATGTATAGTGTGTATTATAACATCATAATGACTCAAAAGTGTTGTAATAAATGTTATAAAGGGTATACACGACCATATATATGTTTATCCTAAAAAATAATATATTTTTAGGTTATTTGATTAATTTAATAATTCCTTTATGAATGCTCCAAAACCCATATTATATCTTAAGGTTTTAAAATCATTTCTTTGTAAACATGATTCACTTCCAAATCACCAAGTGTAATATTATAATGAGTTTGGACCTTGTAATTATAATAAAATATAAACCACTGCTCTTTAGAATAAACCATGGGATTATTTTTGGTTTTGATTATTTTATTGTAGAGTCCAAAACCTAATTTCTTAAAAAAAAGAAATTCCACCTCTTTCCAAAATAAACCCACACAATTTTCCATTCCTCTTCACTTAAAAACCTTGGGGTATGTACTTACTTTGACCCCCACCCCCCAGAGTCCTCCCAAGGTTCCCCCAATCTCTAAAGAAGCTCCTCCAAATCTTTTGGAAACACCCACTCAAGGTAAGGGATCTCCCTCTCCTCTTATTAGTCAAGCATCTCTTTTATGTTATGCATCTAAATTTTCATTTGTTCTTGTTCGGGAATGTTTTTCTACATACCTCTTACTGCCCTTTTGATTTACCAGTGTTGATTGATCTATTTCACTCTCATTAATCCCTTCCATGAACATCTATATACACTCATTATGCTGCCTAAATTTTCGTATGATTTTCCATACCAAAAGTGAGGGACCACTCCCTCCACCACTGCTAAATAGGGTTTTATCAGCGCTAAAAAAATCTTCATCAGTGCAAAAAAGTGCTGATAATCAAACCACTATTAAAGGGGGTCCCTTTTATCAGTGCTAAAATAGTGTTTATGAAGACCCCTTTTATCAGCGCTCTTCTTAAAGCACTGATAAAATCTTAAAAAAAATATTAAAAAATCTGGAAACTCAGAAATTTTTTAACAATGCTCGACACCACATTCAATAGTGTTATGAATCCCCACCACCACAACCCAACCATCCCTTTAACAACATGAGGCGCTCCCCATACTTTTACGAAGTTATCCCCCACCCCTTCACTCATGCACACACCTGCCTCTACTTGGATTCGAACCCAAAATCTCTCCCTTCCGTGCATGCACCTTTACCACTCATCCATCTTGTTTTGTTCTCCATTTAATGATACATCTATTTATTTTTATATATAATTATTTATATTTTTTCGCATATTAATATATACTTATATTAATATATACTTATATTAAAATATATATAGTAATATTAATATATACATATTTATTCATATATTAATATATATATACATATATAGTTATATTTATATGTTTATATATTTATATATTTATTCATATATTTATATATATTTATATTTTTTTATTTTTTTTATTTGTATATTTATTTTTATATTAATATACATTTGAAAGATCAGTTTAAAATATATTTATAAAATATTTTTTTTGTGTATAAATAAATAAATACATATATACAACACACACCCACAAATATATATATATATATATATATATAATATGTGAATCTGTAAGTATAATTGTACATGTTTGTATTTATTTACATATATTATATATTAATATTTTTCCATATATTTATATATTTATATATGTGTGTTTATATATATAGTTATACATATATATAATACATATTTATTTATATATATATTTAAAAATGGACATTAAATCTAAAAACCCTTAAAACACATAAAAATGTTAAGAAACTATGAAAACCCTAAAACCCCTAAAATCAGAAACAATCATAACATCTGATCCAGGAGTTTGTTTCAACTTCAAAACTAGTCAAATAGAATCTCATGAAATAATATTTGATTTGATATGTGGTACAGGCCAAAAAACAATTGGATCAGAAGTTATAGTTGTTTGAATTTTAAGAAACTGGGGTTGAGGACAAAAAACTCATTTTTTGGAGGCCTTATGGACCTTTCTAGTGTTGAAAACCCAGAAAAAGATTATAGACTTGAATCTGAGACCCTTTATGTTATAGATCTCATCTCAGGATTTGATTTGATATGTGTCAGAGCCTAAACGGACACTCGGATCAAAAGTTATGGCCGTTTGAATTTTAAATTATGTTTTCGACTTATTTTCGATATTTTTTTAATTTTTTAATTTTTTTTATTCAAATTGGTATTAAATGACTATTAATTGATAATAATTATCAATTTATAAATTTAAAAAATATTTCTATTTATTTTATAAGACATTTTCACTAATTATCTTATACATTAATGTAAATGCTAGTTTATATTTATCTAAAACATATTTAAAATATATATATTATATTTTTATATTAATATATTATTCTTATGGATTTTTTTGAAATATACTCTTTATTAGATCTAGTAAAAGAGTGCTAATAAAGGTGGGTCTTTATGAGTGATACTAAAAATGCTAATAAAGGGGTCCCTTTAACAACATTAAAAAAAGTGCCGATAAAGGGGGTAATTTTGTCAACACTTTTTTTAGTGTTTATAAAAGTACCCCCTTTAGTGGTTCTTTTTTAGCGTTGTTAATGGTTGGTGCTACAAAAACCCATTTTTTTGTAGTGCTCTTCTTCTAAATTGAAGCACCTTCATTATATTTACTCTTTTGAATCTCAATTTGTTATGTTGTCATAAATTTATAAAGATCCATATACTATCCAATTGATGTCCTACCAATGAGAGATCATTTCCCCTATCATTTTTACTTATACCTAAGCTGTTACCATGCCGAAATTTAGTATGGGGCCTCTCTCTCTAACTTATTTTTAATTCAAGCACCCTCCTTGTATTGTGATTTTTTTAATCTCAATTGTTTATGTTGGAATGATCTTATAAAGATCCTTATTCTATCAAATTGACATCCTAATAATGAGGGATCATTTTTCTCATCTCATTATAGAATTTACCAAGAAGGTTTAGGATCTAAGCGTGCCCAGTCCTAAAAATTTATTATGGAAAATAAAGTACATACAAACAGCAACACAAGACATGTGGCACATGATCCACCACCAAACACAAAGTGGAACACAAGAACCTCCAAAAAGGTAATCAGAGAGATATCCATATAAACCAAAAAAATATGCACATGAAAACTTATAGCAAAATGTAATCGGGATCACAAAACATAAAGACAAGTGAAAACCAGCCCATGCCGACAGATGCACCATCACAAAAATGTGACCCGTACAAAATCCTTTGCTCGCTACACATCCAATCCATCATCACATTCCATGGCACAAAAATTATTCTCACATACCAAAATTGGCTGACACATCCAGCCTACTGCCAACCTGGATAAGCATCCTATGGTCAAACAGCCTACATCATGTCCATGGTATGCATATTCACCACCACGATGAGGGTAAGGCCACATCCCAAGGTCAAACAGTTTGCATCCCAAGGCCATGATATCCATAGATCTTCTCCCCACATCCTACTAGCTGATAATAACCAATGAAAACCCAAGTCATCATCGGTCCATCATCGTCCAATATAACAACGACCAATAGTGATCCGCCACACAGGATCCCAACATTCTTCCATCACCACCACACAATTATCCTGTAACCATCACGCATCTTGATCAAAGTCATCGGTCATCATTAACGTTCATCCCTATCTGTATCATGCCAGCCTGAAACCCGCCCCATCCGGAGGGTGCACATCCCATGATCCATGCTAAAGACACCCGAGGACACCTCTGCCAGGTTCCTAACTCGCTGAAGCAATTCCTAGATTCCACCCCATCAGATGTCGCTCCTTTAGATCTGCTCCAATAAAAGTCATTAAAGCCATCATCTCCTATCACCGAGATCCCAAACCACTCATATACCTACTCCAGAAGTCCCGACTCACTATACAGAGGAAAATATCTCACTTGCCCCACCTTCGGTTCATTGTTTCCAGCCCCACTTCATCATCATTATTAATCAACTGCTTCTAGATAGATCTACAAGACCCCATGTTTTTCACTCAATCATTTCCCGATCAGACCTTAGTACCCTCTCGGGGCCCCAAAATCATCTTGAGTACCCTCCATCATCTCTCAATTGGACCATAGTCTACTACCATCTCCTTTATGTCATCCCTAAGCACATCTCTAGACCAAAAAAAGATCATTATCGCCACCTGAGAGATCAAATATACCTCCCATTTCTTCACCAAAATGAGAACCACCCATTTCATCATAGGATCTATCCTTATGTCTAGATCCAAAAGTTGTATACATATTGAAGTGGCTAACAATTCCATCATAGATCTTTCTTAGATCACCAAAGTCATCTCCTTTACTATCTAGAGAAGGCGGTTCTCCATTCTTGAGAGAGAGGCTCTCCATCCTCATTATAACATTTACCTAAGTTGTTACTATGCTGAAATTTATTAATGGATCCTTTATTTATCCTATTTATTTAAGAATATTCTTTATTTTATGCCTTTTATTTCAAATTACTAATGTTGGAATATTATTTTACACATCCCTATTACAGTCAATTTGATTTACAAACAATTAGAGACCCCCTTTTTCTCTCATTAAACCATTTTATGAATCTTTAAGTACTATCATTATGTTTTTGAAATTTAACTATGATCTTTTCATGTCAAATATTTGTATTGTGAATTCCATCTCTATTTACACTCACGGGTATTAACCTATACATTCCAATAATTATTTTATTAGGGACTTGGATGTATCTATTCTACATTCCATGATCATTGAATTAAATGTAATGAAATATAATTCTATGATGAATGATATATGTGACACACTTATTCATATACCTTATATTAAAGTGACCAGTGTGCCTGGAATTATATATCACTCCCATGCATTGGGTAATTTTTTAGTCTTATGAGACGTCATGTAAGGAATTATAGAGTGAACCTAATTTGTTGTGGGACTTTGTCCATCATGTTATGATGTCTAGGGGTTATCCTTGACCTATGTTTATGATTTCAGGTTTAAAGTTGTTTCCACATTTCACATGTTTCCATTATGTTACCATGTTATATCATGCCTTATTATTCATGCTTATGATTATCACCCTTTTTATATCAAATTGAGATTTATATTTTTTAACATGCACAACCTTATTCATGTTATGATTTTTTATTCTGTTACTGGGATTTATAGCTCACCCCTTTTTTATGTATGTCCCCAGGTTATCCCATGAATTTTTAACAATGATGGGAAACTATGAGCATCTTAAGGAGGTTTTCATTAGTGTCGATGTACCCCATGTTTCAATTTGTTTTGAAATGTACCTAATTACCCAAATACACTAAACTTATCGATATTTTGGGTTTTATTATGTGTATTCTAATGTAATAAATCATGAATTTATGTGTAATAAAGACCAGGGTTGTTATAGTATAGATGGAGGGAATCCTTTTGATTTTCAAAGAAGCACTCAATGTACATGGCTGGTTAGGTTGGTAAATTATAACTTTCCACCATGGTTAATAATGTGCCTGATTTGTGTATACTTAATTCATGAATTTTATTGATAAGAAAAACATTCTTTCATGAATTACACATTATTATATGGACCAAATGCTTTATTTCAATTTTAATGATGATTTGTAGGACTTTCCTGTCAATGCCACAAATCAGTGATGATCATAAAAACAAATTGTGATATTCACTGCATGTAATTTATAAACACATGCCCTGTACAATTTCCTAGGCATACCTCATCCAGCATGAGTGCATGAACTTGTAGAAGATGAAGATTCACGTATCGTGTACTTCAAATATACATGCCATGTATTCCCTTCCAAAAGTTTTTGGTATCTGAAACATACTCTAAATTCCATTTGTGAAAGCACTACATGTCGTATACCTCTCACCAACCAACCAAAAATGCTTAAAATTAAATGTGTGGCATAGTAGACCTCCTACTGATGGAGAAAACAAGGGAAACATGAGTTGATCCAATTAAACGACATGTAATTTTTGGTAGACGCCATGTAATTTAATTTTCTATAAATAGAGAGGTTGGCCTTCGAGATCTGGGTTGGAAATCCAGGGGGGAGATGTTTCCACTCGATCATTTGATCTCCCCCAAATCTAAATTTGAGTTTTCTTCTTTTGTTTAATTTTTGTTTTAGTATAATTCCTCTATTCCCCTTATCTTCTCTCATATCCATGGTAGAGGTGGATTTTCTGCTGAAACCAGACACCGTGACTAGAGTTGTAAGAGGCTTATTATCTTATGTTAGATTTTTAATGAATTGAATTCACATCTACTGTTGTTTTCATATCGAACCAAGAAAGATACCAATGGATAAAACTAAAATAGTTATAATGGTTGAACCCATGACATGTGGGTGATCATATTTCCATTATTTTAAGGGTAAAAAACTTAAATGTGTTTTATGGCACTAATCACCAAACCAAGGTGTTAACATTTTTAATACGTAATTATTTGTTATTAGAGCAAGAAACATCAATTTAATTGAATCCTAAAGGTAAAAAATTATCATTAATAATATTTCTAATAAAGATTCATTGTTGAAATAAACCCTAATTGAGTTGAAACATCATCATTCTTGTTTTACCGATTGTTCTGTCCCTTCTTTTGTTTCAATAGAATTTTCAAAATTTGTTTTACTTTTTCATCAGGTTCCCTTCATTAATATTATCTAGATTATCATCTTAGAGTCATTGAATTGAACCAATAATTTCTTATCCCCTTTAACTATGGGATTGACCATGACCAATGTTGGCTACCTATTTAGTTTGATTACAAGGGAAAAAACTAATTTTTCATGCCTCATAATGAGCATGGTCAAATTCTAGTGCCATTTCAGGGGAAGTGGAAAGCAGCAACGTGAGTCTGAGTTGAGGTCGGTTTACCCTGAACCTCACTTTTCTATTTCTTGAATCTCTTTCTTGGGAACCTCAATCCAATATCCCTATGGATTTTTATTTGACTATATATTGGTACAATTCACTTAGATATATTTTTATGCATATGATTCAACACTGTTATACCCATATCTAGAAGAGTATTATTTATACATGGATGATGGGATCCAATATAAGGACTACCCATGTACATCTTACAACCCATCAAATTATTATCATCCAAAACCATCTTTGGGTAACACATAAATATTATTATTGATGATGGAAGACTTTACAACATTCCAGTTGGACCAAACTAAATGGTTAGGGTGACATGGTACTATAGTTAAGCATCTTTAATAGATAATATATAATATGGATACTCTAGTTGAGTGTGAAGTTGGGTGTTCTAAACCTATTTCAAATGAGGATACATGTTATGATGTGGTCCCCAATTGTAATTAACTAATAATCTTTGAAATTGATTTTCAAAACTCAATCTTTGAATATGGGAACACATCAATTCGTACTAATAATGAGATTGATCAAATATTTATTTCTAAATACTTAGTTGACTACTTACATGCTTCAGAGGATTCCTGTGATTATTTTCAGGTTTGTAGAATAACAAAGTAGGAACCCAAGGAGGTGGAGGATGTATGTGATTAAACCAGGGCACAAGCACACCCTCAACATCTACTATCCATAGAGTAGAGATGCTATAAATCACCACCTATAACACCTGAAGGTTGTGAAAACTAGATAAAAAATGAGGGTGCTAGAAATATGTTGTGTTTCACATAGTGAAATCCATATCTGCCTTCTAACTATGGGTAGGTACCCTAACTCAGGTCGATCCAAAGACCTAAAATAAAGGCACTAGCTGTGTGGAAACCCAATGAATATCTTTTATCTTTCTCTTTTGTTTTTGATAAGTACATGACATATACTTATATTCCACACATCATGTACTACATTTTCTATCAATGTGAATAAAATGAGGTTACATGTCATTTTTAGCTTTATAAATTATGTGTAATTTCCTGTTTATTGTATATTATAATTAAACTTTTTGTATAAATAAATATTTATTAAGTTAATAAATATTAATGAAGTGTGTGTCGATGGAAAGGTCACCTAATTTTATCAGTTTTGTCGATGATTCAAATCACTATGCACTTTCCTTGGGTACATGATTTATTATTTTTAATATCATGATTTGATTAAATAGATTGTGGGATGTTTTCAAAACTAATTAAAATAGTTTCAAAATAAAAGAAAACTGATGGTGGGGATGAATTGGCTGGCAGGTTCATAGCCCATGGGTCCAAAATACTTGGCTTCAAGTCCTTCTAGCAGGTTCAATTCAATATTTTTTTACTGAAATAGAACTAGACAGTGTGTATTTTAGTATATGTCATGCATCAAGTTTTCATTGTAATTTAAAGCATTTTCAAAAATAATAAATCACTACAGGGTTCAAAAGTCCATAGTTCAGACTCGGTTAATCTCCCCAGATCATCCCAATATTTCTATAATTAATCCTGTGTGACATGTATTCATCCATTAATTGTTTAGTTCTATAATTAAGCTGTAAATATTAAAATATAATAAAACATGATGTACTATAACATTCATTCCAGTGGATGATGGTAGGAATTTAGATCGGCATGGTTTCCTATTCGAATCACGCCTTGATAATTAGACTGAAGGTTGTAGTTCTCTTTTTCATATTTTAGAAAGTACGATGCGTATTCTATTGGTGCACGATGTGTACAGATTTATTTTAGTATATTTATGTATTTTTATTTCTTTATCATTGTAAATAATAATAATTATATAGTTTATTTAGTACTATATATTAAATAATAAAATTTTAAAAAACTAATACACAACCTATATTATTCCATACACAATGTGTGTACCAACTATAAAAGTCAAGAACCCTACCCAACATCAACTCTTATCGAGAAACCCCTCCTAATTTTATTCCCCCCTAAGGCTTCCTTCATACATCGCTCGACATCCCTCTACCAAATCCTCCATTGTAGTTTGATTCAGGACATTTTATCTTCCTCTTTGTGATTCTCAATCTAGTTATGTGATTATACGACCAATGTTTCAGTCATTTACATGTGTTTTGGGTGATTTGTGGATTGGGTGAGGCGTTCATCCAATCCCGTAGCAATGAGTAGGAACAAAGAACACATGTCGTGTACATCACTTATAAGGCCAAAACTTTATCTATTCTAAATTTGAATCCATGCGGTGTGTACACACTCCACATGTTATGTACCTAATCTCCTACCTAGCTTGAAAGAGAACATATGTCTCGAAGACCACAAGACCAATATCCCTTGTACTAACACATGGAGTGTGTGTTTGGAACATGTCATGTACTATCTCCCTGAAGACTTGATCAGGTCAAAACATGTACACAAGTGGGTTCCCATGTTCTTTCACACAGCATGTGCACATTTTACACACTGTGTACATTATTCTCTGACCCCCTGGCAGTGGTCGTGCTCGGGTACAGACACGGACAACTCCCCATCTACTCGCACACTCCGTGTAAAACTAACACATTCCATTTACTTCTATTTTCCACACAAATTCCAACTCGGTGTGTGTATCTAGAACTCATGAGTTAACAACCTGATCAAACTACATGTCGTGTACTCTATAATCACAATCTGTTATTTTTATGGTTTCTCACTATTTTTCTTTCTTTTCTCATTTTATTTTCTTTTGTTTTATTCTTTTCTTTTCTTTTCAGATCATGGAAGATGGAGACAGAGATAGTAGAAATAATTACAAGCCCTATACTGATGAGGGGTGACCCACACTACATAAAGTCTGGCTCTAGTCATCAGGGGGCCTACCACGACAGCTCATCCGACTCCCCAGCCGCTAACTTTGGAAATTTTGCCTCCTCTTATGCTGGTAGCAACATCTTCAAAAGTATATTTCAGTACAGAGGACACCGTGACCCATTCTTTAGTTGTCTAGGGACACAATAAAATAGATCCTTATACTAGTGTGGAACTATTGGGTGAGATTTCACCTCTTTCCACAACATCCAAAACTTTAGAGCCATACACGATAGTAGTTGATCCACCCGCCGCTATGATAGTTGGTCCTTCAACATCAGCAGTTGATGCTCCACCACTGTCAGCCCTGATAGCTACCTGACCCTAGCCACACCCCTACCCGATCTTTGATGAGAAAAAACCTATAGAATACTGACTGTAGAGGTCTTCACAGAGGACGACAAAACAGAGTGGTGCTTCTTTGACATCACTATTCTAGATAGACTGGGAATATGGGAGGAGGCCAAGGAGATCCTATAACATACACACCTTATTGAAACCCTCCAAGTCAGCAGTTCTACATTTTGAGATTTATTGTTAGTGTTTTCTTCTAGTTTTGAGTCCAAATGCCCATATACTAGGCCACACCTAAGAATACAATGACCCTGATTAGATTTCAGCTATCCATATGACACCTTTCACTCACCATGGTGGAGTTTGGTTGAGGGTGCATTTTAACCCCCATATAGAAATCCCACCACCTGTTACATCCCTCAACCACCATGACCTCTTTGACCTCTTATCTATGTGGTGGGAGCTTGCTGGACTTGATTTCAAGTATGCTCCCACCTCCCAGAAGATCACCCTCGTCATTTCCATTACCATCAGTTTCATCCACAACTATTTTATTGACATTGTTTTTCCCCTAACATGAGGATACGGGTGTCATGTTTGGACATGACAAGGATCTCTTTACCACTATCATCTGACACTGTTATCCTATCTCATCCTACTATATTTCCACCTACTTCCATCCCATGTTTATAAGTCATTAGGGAAACCTGAATGACAGATTCTATGACCCCTATTTGGCACACCATCTGGAGGTGTTTGATCCATCTATCCCTAAAAATTTCATAGATTCTCCCAAGTGGATGTAATTCCCCTTTCTTATTCACATGAGGATGATATAGAGGCGTGGAGACACATTTTTTCTTGTGAAGGATGGCTCAACACCAGTTGTAGTGGGAGATGACCCACTTTCCCCCAATGGTGATGCTACTATGATACCACCCCCTCCGCCATTAGGTATTCCTTCCCCACCCCTCCGTACTTCTTCCTCCCTTGAATTATCCCCACTTCTTCCTCCCTTGACTTATCTTCTTCCATTCCATATTCTTCTTAACCATTTACAACCCCATCTACACCTGCTCCTTCAGATGGTTTCTAATTTCCTCTCCAACTGGCCATATTAGATCATTGTAAGGACATAGTAGAGCACTATTAGGATATCATGGATCAGTACCAACATAATATTGAGGGCATGATGGTCAACATTCCTCAGAACCTTGGCATTTTGTTCTCCCCAGTACCTACTCCTCTCTGGGATCTACATCCTTCAGTCCCACATGTCTAGGTCACCACTCTAACCACATATTTTATTCTCTTTTCCACTACTAGACCAGACACCAGTTCTACTAATGAGGCTAGTGATATTACAATTGTGGCCACACCACATTGTAAGAGACTCATGCCTACAACATCCACTACCCCTTTTCTCTAGGATCCCCCATTTTTATCTAGTATGTCTTTTAAGGTCACACAATGACTATTTTTGACACATGGTAATTTTATTATATACATATATATATATATATTGTTTTCTTCTTGTGATGAATTCTTTTTCCATTTCATTGATAGGAACATGTGTTCTGAAACATTATGGGCATTTTCTATCAACTTCTTTCCATATTTTCCCACTCTCTACAAGGGGAGTGTTATTTTGGAATTTCTTTTGATTACTTTTCTTTAGATTCATTCTTTCACTGCCTCCCTCACCCTGGCCTAGTATTATTTTTCCTTATACTATTCTATTTCTTAGTATTTCACTTAGAGGGACATGTGTGATACTAAGTGTGGGGTAGAGTCTCTTGAATACGCTAGTCTTTGTCCTTAAACTAATATGGGAGACATCGTTAAATGGATATAATATTTTAAAATTCCAAATTTTTTTGACTAAATATAATTATAAATAATAAATTCATATATGGTAATATTAAAAATATATATTCATATTTTAATTTTAAAGTATTTTAAAATTATTTTTGATATGGTTTGTTTTTTGATTTAAAATAATTGGACATTTTAATTTATTAGATTGTTCATTTTTACTCATGACATGACCCTATTGACCCATTATTATCCTCATTCCCAAAAAATATTTTGAGCCTTTCTTCATATTCTTATTTATACCCTCTTTATTGAGATATTCTTTGGATATGAATGACTACTAGAACATATAATTTTTTCTCTTTAAAACCTGAAAATTTTTAATCACATTAAAATGACTAAGGAATTTGAATTTTTTTAGCCACTTTGACTTTGAGAACCACTCTGCATCTTACCTCTATGAAAAATATTAAAATCGTGAGATGCCTTGATAGGAATCCACATTACAATCATATTTACCCTTTTGACCCTAATTCTTTGATAATATTGAATGATTATTTATTTGAGCTTTAAAGAGAGATTTTTGTGATTCATGGTATATTTTGTCGAGAAACCATGAAAATAATTATGAGGGAGAGTGAAAACTTTTCATTGGGATATAAGGGTTACAAAACCACTATTAATTGTATCCTTAAGTGGTCCCTCTTATAAAAAAATGTTGAAAAATTCAATATAGGCCCAAATACATTAATTACACTTATTGATGGTTTGTGAACCTGTGTTTTCAAGGTAATATCATAATGATGGTGATCATTGAGAGATATTGATGGGGATGAATTTTCATCGATATTTATCATTGAATATCATGCTTTATTATTTAAGAATTTAGCTACCTTTTTCAACCCTGTATGATTATTTTTCACATCATTACCTATCTAACCTTAGCCTTAGAAACATTTAAACCTTATTGAAAGACCTTATGATTTTGGGGATTTGATATCAATGTGGAGAATGAGATTCCTTGAAATATTATGGATAGAGTGGATATAATTAAGGTAGAGCATAACTATAATTAAGTGATCTTGAGTGATGAGTGCGTCATTTTATGGTGAGGTAAATCATCATGTGGCATGTATATTGATGAAAAGTTGAAAAAATGTAATTAAAAGTGGTTGAAAGTCTTTAATTAGATTATATATGAGGCATGTTTAATATATTTGAAATAAAAATATGTTTTATTCCATTCAAAATTATTTTATATGGCTATAATATGTATAAGTATAATTAATTTAATGCTCCCCTTTTTAGAGTATGGATTCTTTTTAATTAGATATTTATATTTTTCTTGAGGGAATGAAAATGACTAATTGTGGAGGAGTTTGGTGTGCCTAATTTTTTTTACTTAAGTCATGCAATTTATTTATTAAATAAACATGTTTTCACAGGATACAAATTATTTTATGGATCGATTTATTTATTTTGGTGTTAATGATGATTTTCATGATTTTACAGATAAAGTCCCAAATTGGGGTTGATCAAATAAAAAATTTGGATATGAATGGAAAGTAATTTAAAAACACACTATGTGTAGTATTTACCAAGCACAGATCGGCTAGCCTGAGTACACCCCATCTGGTCGAGGAATACTTAATTTTCATTCAATTCACATATATACACTGTTTATTCCCTTCTAGAATCAGTTGGTAGCTAAAAAAGACTCTATATTCTAGGTGTGGCGGTACTACACACCATGTGCCTCTCACCAACAGACTGCCAACACTTCGAATTAAATGGATAGAATGGTAGGCCACCTAACTGTAGAGAAACAAAGAAAAACATGAGGTTACCCAAGTAAAGAACATTTACTTGTGGGTACACACTGTGTAATGTACTTTTCTATAAATAAAGAGGAAGCACTTTGAGATCTGGGTTGGAAATACAAGGGTGAGGTACTGCCGATCTTCTATTTGATCTTTCCCAAATCCATATTTTTGTGTCCTTATTCTATTTTATTTCTCTTTTTAGTGTAATTCCTATCGTCCACTTCTCTCCTCTCATATCCATGGTAGGGGTTGAGTTTATGATGAACCCACACATCGTGACCATGTTCATATGAGGTTGATTCTCTTATGTTAGGGTTTTAATAAAATTATGAGTGTGTTGTAATTGTAATTATGGTGTTTTATATTTATTATGATTATTGTTTTATAATTACTTTAATGAATTGAATCCACTTCTACTATTGTTGTTGTATCAGACCAAGAATGATACCGATGGAGAAAATTAATGGAGTTATAATAGATGTGCCCATGACTATTGGGTGATCCTATTTCAACTATTTTCGGGATAAAGATATTAAACTTGTTTTAAGTGATTAATCACAAGACCAAGGGGTTAACCTTTTGAACATGTAATTGTCTATTATTAGACCAAGAAAAAAAATTAATTAAATTCATGTGGAAAACCATTATCATTAATAACTTTAATACTAGAGTGATTTTTTCAATAAACCATAATTGATTTGCAACCCAGGCATGTTTTTTCTGATTGTTATATCCCTTCTTCTAATTCAATTGAATTTTCTCAAATTATTTCACTTTATCATCTTATTACCTTCATTATTTTTTTATTTATTATTGTATTAGACTCACTGACTTGCACTTATCATTTCTTCTTTGATTTCCATGTGGGATCGACTCTGACTGCCGCTAGCAACCAAGTTAGTCAAATATAAAGGGAACAAAACTAATTTTTCTTTACTCATGAAGGGTGTTACTAGTTATGCACGAAATAAAAATACATTATGTTATATATGCTGATATTGGGACCAAAACAAATTAGTATTGATATTTATGCTTATTTGGATCCATTGATCAAAGAATTGAAATTATTGTGGGATTCACGTGTCATGTTATTTAATGCTTACAGAAATGAAGATTTCATGTTGAGAGACATGTTTAATGGGATGATAAATGAATTTATGGGATTTTAAAAATTTCAGGATATAGAATTAAAGAAACTCAATGGTTCCCAATTTTTGAACAAGGTACATTGTTAATTAGGATGAAAAATTCATCAAAGAATATGTTTCCAGAACATCATAGATTGTTACCCCAGTGACATAAGTACTGATCTTGGTTGAAATCATTTGATGAGAGTTCAAAAGAATGTACAAAACCATCTCTAATAAAAGGTGAAAAAAAAATTAAGAAATTAAAAGATATGGTCACTTCTTTTTGTAAAAAAAATTCTGAAAAACCATATAAAAATAGGTAGTAAAAAGATATTAGTTTATTTTAATTACCATACTAGAATTGTTTGTATGTTAAGAATTTTTTTTATGTCATGCATGTTGAACAAATTTATGTGATAATGTCATAAAAACATTACTAAATGCAACCGAAATAATTAAGGATGGAATTAAGAAATTTTTGGACATGATTGAAATGGGAATATGTGAAGAGTTGGCTCAAGTGAAGGTTAAAAAACAACTTTTCCTCCTCAATCTACTTAGACTCTTTATAAAAATAAGAGATATAAATTTTGGAAATTATTGAATGATATAAAGGTTCCACAGGTGTATTCATCAAATATCAATAGTATATTTTTAATGAATGATTTAAAGAATAAGGGTTTAAATTAAAATGAATGTCATGTTTTGATGCAATATCTAAGTTATATAGATTTACATTGCATTTTTTCATAGGATTTTCTGCATACATTACCTGAGCTCTATTTATTTTTCAAATCTATATGTAAAAAAGTTATACACCTGATGAAATTTCTAACTATGGAAAATGAAATTACTGTTATACTATCTGAGATAGAGATGTTCTTCCCACCTTAATTTTTTGATATAATGGCTTACTTTGTAAGAGAGATTTTACTATGTGGAACTATAAATTATAGATGGATGTACCGTATTGTTATATATATAATGATTTTTAAAGGTTATGTAAAAAAATCGAAATCATAAAAAAGTTTTTATTGTAGAGTGATATTTTGTTGAGGAAGTAATTAAATTTTGTACCAACTTTTTATCCAGTGTGGAAAGCATTGGTCTACTGAAATCTCATCACATGGGGTGGGTTGTGGGTAAAGTAATTTTAGGAATAGATGTTGACACAATTACTATTACAGATTAATATTAGGCCCACATTTATGTTTTTTATAAAATTTTAGAGGTTTCCACATATGTTGAAACCCACAAAGAAATTATTAGGCATTTACATTCATCAAAGACTGAAATATATATATCAAATACGCATAATAAACCATTTATAGGATTGTTTTGAGGATATATTTTTAAGGGGCTAGTTGAAAATATGGATTCAATTTCAGAATTACTTCTATATCTAGTTAGAGGACCAATTGTTCTTGTATTATCTTATAATGATTATGTAATTAGTAGTTATACATTCTATAAAAATAAATATGATGAATGCAGTACCATGAAAAATAATGGAGTTACACTTATGGTTGAAGTGCTGCATATATTGGTACTAATGACAAAAATCTAATTTATACGAATATTTCATACTTTTTCATAATCAAAAAAATATGAGAGATGGATTATACAATATTTTAAGTGAATATTTTTCAATGAAAGTGGGATTATAATAGGAGTTCTATTAAATTAGATGAATTGAAATTCAAGAAAGTGGATTTCAGTAAAAAGGGTAAAAGGATGAAACATTTATAATGTAATCACAAGCATTAAAAGTATTTTATATTCCATATCATATAGACCGAAACTGGTCAATTTTTCTATTATCAACAAAACATTCTGAAGGTTCAGATGTCAATTCCATATAGGATGACCCTTTTATTGGGAATTAGAAATAATTCACAGTGGTCTCAATGTTGATGGGATCTTTTATGTTAGAGGAGACCATAATTAAGGTATTTGGATATAAGATAAATGGCTCAAATCTCTTCAACCATTTAAAAATGAGAGTTCAATAATCATTTTATATATTTTTTGCAGTATATATTACGTTACCTCTTATTATTATCTATTCACTACTACATTTACATAATCTAAATTAAATGTTGAACCACTTATACATATAATGACTTCTACACATGCCAATTCTCTCAATCCTGAGGAACAATAGTTTTCTCAAAATGAAGGTGCTCCCAATGTAGAGGAACAACAACATCTAAACATGATGTTGCTACCAATCTAGAGGAACAACATAATGATGATTTTGAAGTCAGGGAAATTGTAGATGGTGAAAAAATGGTTTCCTCAAAAAAATATTAGTGTCGTAGTGTGATAGTGTATGAAAAAATATTGAGGTGAGAAGCAATGGAGTCAAATTCAGGGTTGGATGGAATGCACACAACCAGTCTGTTAACCCTAATAAGGCCATTATCAGTAGTTATATCTGGCTCACTACAAGCAAGCATGTTCTGATTGATGTAGATCTATGGAACAAGGTTGTGTTCATGCTTAATTCACTGATTTGGAAAGATATTAGGGTAACATTATGATATACTTTATTTATTTTAATAAAAAATAAAATAATTAAATGTTGACTTACTATTCATTATCTCTTGTAGAGTGCATTTATAGTAGATGAATCCTGAATGAAATTTGTATTAATGCACACTGGAAAGGCTCATAGATTATTTCACATAAATATTATGAATTTATATCTCAAAGATGCTGAAGGGAAAATAAACCAGAACCCACTACAGATTTATGCACACTTGATAGACTAATAATCATGGGATGGGTTTATTGGTCTTTATGAGGAGACATATTTTCAAGTATATTGTGACTGGTAATACATTTCTTGACAATACATGTATTAATCGCTTTGATTAAGATTTGTTAATTTATAAAACAACAACTGAGTGTTGAAAATAAGAAAGGGGTAGCAAAAGCAATGTACCCCTGCCATAAAACAAGAAAAAGGTATTCTTGACTTGAAAAAAAAGTGGTATGTATTTTAAATATACTGTAATAATTTTATGTGACATAAAACAAAAAAATAATCATTTTCTTATATTTATATAAAGGTTGATGAATCAAAATACAATTCCACTTCCATCCCATTTCATGTTCTATAGAAGGATGCACGCGTAAACAAATAACAGATCCTAATATATGAATACATACAAAAAATGTGTGACTGAAAATGGTAATTTTATTAAAGAATAGGGTAACCCGCCCATTGAGTATAGAAAAATAAAAGGAGAAGATATTTGGGGGGGTCTAAAATAGTGAATCCAAAGAGAATCATGTCTAATAATATTTTCACCTTTCACTGGTATGGATCAAACACTTGAATAACAATGAATAGGAGAATATTAAGGACCCTCAAAGTAATGTAGTCGGTTGACTTGTTTACCTCAAACCAAGTGTGATAAATATCAATGTAGTTGTAAATAATGCTTCTACACTTACTGGCCTAATAGGTGATGAACCAGGGGTGGGGATACATCCACGAAAAGAGTTTTAGAGCATATGAGAATAAATTTCAATATAAGCAAGCCTAATATTATCGATCCAAAAAAGCTCCAGATGAGTCGACATGGAATTGGATTCATCTTGTAGGGATTTATCGACACTATTCGCGGCTAAGAAGGCGATGAAGATAGAACCTTTTAAGTCATGGATAATACCACCTCCTTATATGGCATGCATGTTGCTCGATCCATCGATTTTATTCTTGAAATGTGAAATGGGGGAGACAATGAATCCATTGCATGGGAGAAGGGAAAGAAATATATATATATACGAAGGCATGCCCGTGATCCTGAGGAAAATGGGAGATAGATCATATTCTCAGTTTTCTAACAACTAAACCATATTGAGAAAGTGGTTTTCATTCTGACAATAACAGTTGTCAATGATATTTTCATCTCCTCAAAATGGGTCTTATTCATTGCATTCCAAAATAAACATAACCCTATAGAGAGAATAAGTTCTCATACATTTTCTCTTTAGTGTTTTTTCCCATGCTACAGAACCATTGATCCAAAAAGATGTTATGAGAGATCTTATAATCATAAACTACCATGAAGAAACTAAAGAATTGGCACATGTTTGATGCCCAATTAACAACTACTATTAGTGACCTTAAAGAATCCAAAAATGTATGGATGCATTAGAGGTTTGGTTTTTGGGGTGTCACCCCAAACATATGTTGATAAAAAGAAATGAACATGGGGATAAAGATAATAAAATAGAAGAGTTTCAGGCATGATTAGATACTCTTAAAGAAGAATTTAATTAGTAGTTAAAGTTTCTAGAAAATGTTATTTGAAGGAATCATAGAGAGTAAACAACATAATAAAAACCTCTATGTAAAGATCCCACAGCCCCACCAGCTTTAAAGTGAGCCATTTCCCTTAATGAGACATCATAGAAGTGGTAATCAATATTTTCATTATTGTTTCTTTGAAATGTGAATAAATCAGACACTGATACATTTCCTATAATGATATTATACCTGGAGAGAATGATTGTAATTTATATCTATCAACACCCATAGATAACCTTATTGTGAGGGGTACCGTGTAAAATATCCAAGGAGTTATTCAACCGAGTAGAAAACATCCAATAGGGAATGTGAGAGTAAAGATTAATATAGCTCCATATACATGCACCAAGTGACCTATTCCACTTGATGATGCAAATATTTATATGGATGAGAAAGTTATTAGAGCATTCGTAACAGAGATGTTAGATCTTGTAAACAACATTTTGATAAAGAGGTATTCCTTTCCAATTTATTTTTCATGAAAACCCAATAATATTTAATGAAAAAGGGTTTGAACTGATAAATGTTATTATAGAAAAAGGAAGGGTGGTGAAATGTAAGGTCAAATCGAAACGATCTAAAGGATCAACCATCCAATCAAAAATATCATCATAAAGTACCTCTAACCCACCTGTTCGACTTCATAATTTACAAAAATTAAAGGTTTTTATGAATAAAATATTAGAAAATAGTGTTATAACTACAATTGATTATAAATAATAGATGTATAGAGGGGAATTATAGTATATATTGGTCTTGAAAATGTAAAATAAATCCTCACTCATGACAGACTATAAGACTTAGTTATAAATGTATACCTCAAGTTTGTTTTCATGATTTGTTTGTCTAATGGCTGATCTACTATGTTAATTATGACTGAATACTGTTCATATTTTTTCAGGCGTATATATGAATATTATTTGAAGGTAAAACCATATGAACAAAAAATTTGACTCATAATCCTCACATCACATCTATATGATAATTATCATCAGAACCTAAGAAAATTGAAGTAATAGTGAACAAACTGGCCACAATGTCTGAAAGAAAATTTTTAGATGATAGAATCTTTACAATACCCATGATGTAGGGATAAAACATTACAATTTAATCATATGAAATATATTTTCATTAATTTAATTAGTTAATCCTTTTATTTTCTTTTAGATGGTATTGATTACTCATTTATGTCAATTTGGATACTCCAAATATCTATTTTCTAGATTTAATGCATGGATTCCCAAAAAAATGACTATATGTGAGGACTTTTATCAGTTCGAAATGCATTGAATATAACATTTTAAAAATAAACCTCAAGTTATAAATTTTATATTATGTTTTAATGAGAATTATTTTATGACAGGGTGGTGTTTAGATATTTTCAAAATCATGGCATAAGGGAAGTCTATGAATACAAGGAGCCTATCAAATTCTATATGTGAATATGTATTAGGTTGTATATAATACAATTTCACTATAAAAACATATATAAAAACAAATTATTCATTTTTCTTAATGTCTCTATAGTGTCTAAGACAAACTAATGTAACATATTGTGTTTATTATGTTCGTAAATTTATGAAAGGTTTCATATCCCATCAAAAAACCAGCATCCTTGAAAAGGTATTTTCAAAGATAATTAAAATTTCATTTAAAATATTTATTAATCCTTTATTTAATTTTTCCTAGAATTACCAAAACTTTCCAAATTCCTACCATCACAAGAGTAAATAGATTTTTTTTTAAACGAATGGGTAGCATAATTGGTGTCAGAATTTATATATACAACATGAAAATGTGACTACTTACTACCTATTTATTTGATTTTATCATAATGGTATCTACTTTTTTAGTTAATTTTCTATTTATTTTTATATGATAGTTTAGGAAAATGATCCATAAGTCATTTTTTACATCTAGGAATGAACCATACCTTAATACAATACACGGTGTGTTCGGTATGACTCAAAATTGATGATTTCAGTTTAAAATTGACATTTTAGTTGAAAATACAATACACATACTCAAAACTAATAAAAAACATTCATATTGGTTTAATATATTACAATAATGATTTATTTGTCATTTTTTATGTGTTGGATTATCTTCCCCTCTATCTGACACACCGTGTGATAGGAATAACTCTAACATTATGTTTTTAGTTTAAAATGAAATTTTTGTTCCAAACATTCCACTCACTAAAACCAGGAAAACATTCTCATATTTCCTTAATAATTTTCTAAAATGATTCACAATTCATTTGTGACATATTGGAATTATTCTCACGTCAAACTGACATGCAATGTGATTGATATGACTCAATGTGTGTGTTTTCATTTTAGATAGTCATTTTAATAAAAAGGAGACCTAACATACTCAAAAATGAGAAAATACATTTGGATAGGGTTCATACTTTAGGAAAATTATACTTAAGTCATTTTTATGTGTTTGAATCAATTGTATGTTAATTCTATGAACGGTGCCACTTGTATGACTCCATGTGTGTGTTTCTGTTTAAAATGACATTTTAGTAAAAAACACAAGTGACATAATCAAAATTAAGAAAACACATTCATATTATTTTGATAATTTATAACAATGATCCATAGGTCTTTTTTGATGTATAAGAATTATTTTCACCTTAATATGATGCACCGTGTGACTGGTATGACTCAAAGTGTGTCTTTTTATTAAAAATTGACATTTAGTATAAAAGAAAAGTGACATAATTGAAATTGAGAAAATGCATTTGAATTTTTTTAATGCTTTAGAAAAATGTTCCATAAGTCATTTGCGGCGTGTAAGAACTAGTATCGACTTAATCCAATACATGGTGTTCCATGTGTGACTCAATGTGTTTGTTATTAGTTTAAAATTGACATTTTAGTTCAAAACATGTGTCACTCACTTAAAACTAGGAAACTAAGATTGAATTTTCTTGATAATTTAGTAAAATGATTTATTATGTAATTTTTGATGTGTTGGAATCAGTCTCACATTAAACTAACACACGATGTGACTAGTATGACTCAATGTGCATATTTTCAGTTTAAAATGATATTTTAGTAAAAAAAACAGATGTGAAAAACTCAAAATAGATAAAACACATTTGTATTATTTTGATAATTTTCGAAAATGAGACAAATTTCATTTATGATAGGTAGGGACTAACCTCACCTTAATCCGATGCACGGTGTGACCGATAAAACTACAAGTGTGCTTTTTTATTTAAAATTAGAATTTTAGTAAAAAAAATATAGGTGGCATATTAAAAACAAAGAAAACCCTTGAAATTTTTTTTATACTTTATAAAAATGACTCATGATTCATTTTTTATGTTTATGAATTATACGAACCTCAATCAGATACATGGTTTTCCCAATATGACTCAATGTGTCTGTTATCAGTTCAAAATTGACAATTTAGTTCAGAACATGGGTCACTCACTAAAAACTAATAAAACAGGCTCAGATTATGTTTATAATTTATAAAAACTACTCATTAGTCATTTTTGACATGTATGAATCAATCTCACCTCAAACTGATATACGATGTGACTAGTATGATTCAAAGAATGTGTTTTCAGTTTAAAATGACATTTTAGTAAAAAACACAAGTGACATACTTAAAACTAATAAAATACATTTTTATTGTGTTTATACTTTGGGAAAATGATCTAGAAGTCATTTTTGACATGTAGGAATCATCGAAACTTTGATCTGATGCATGGTGTGACCAGTATAACTCCAAGTGTTTCTTTTTATTTAAAATAGACATTTTAGTAAAAAAAAAGAAAAGTTACATACACAAAAAAATACCATGGGATTGTTTTAATACTTTAGGGAAATGATCCATAAGTCATTTGGGACATGTATGAATTATTCTCACCAAAATATGATGCACAGTGTGTCTGTTGTGACTTAAAGGGTTTGTTTTCAGTTTAAAACTGACTTTTTAGATAAAAACACACATCACATCATCAAAACTGATAAAATTTATTTTTATTGTTTTGATACATTAGTAAAATTATCCATAATAATTTTTTATTTATAGGAATTAGACACACCTCAATCCGATACAGGGTGTTCCTGGTATTACCCAAAGTGTTTGTTTTATGTTTAAAATTGACAATTTTGTTTAATACATGTGTCTCTAATTAAAAACTAAGAAAAAACACTCATATTTCCTTGATAATTTAGGAAAATAATTCATAAGGCATTTTTGATGTGTAGGAATCCTTCTCCTATCAAACTGACACACAATTCGACCAGTATGACTCAAAGTGTGAGTTTACAGTTTAAAATGAAATTTTTCTGAGAAACCCAACTATCATAATCAAATCCAAGAAAATGAATTTGTATTTTTTTATTATTTTGGAAAATGATAAATAAATTTATTTATGATATGTAGGAATTATTTTCACCTCAATTAGACACACAATTTTACCGATTAGACTCCATGGGTGTCTTTTTATTTAAAATTGACATTTTAGTAGACAAGACAAGTGACATACTCAAAATGACGAAAATCCATTTTGATTGTTTTTATACTTTAGTAAAATGATCCATATGTCATTTTTGGTATATAAGAATTATTTTCACCTCAATCTGATACACAGTGTGCTTGGTATGACTTAAAGTGTCCATTATCAGTTTAAAATTGACATTTTAGTTCAAAACATGTGTCACATGCTGAAAACTGAGAAAACATGGTTTCATTATCTTGATAATTTAAGAAAATATTAATAAGTAATTTATGAAATGTATGAATTATTCTCACATAAAATTGACACATTATGTGACCTATAAGACTCAAAGTGTGTGTTTTTTGTTTAAAATTAAATTTTATTAAAAACACAACTAATATACTCAAAATGGAGAAAAACTCACTTATATTGTTTTAATAATTTATGAAAATGATTCATAAGTCATTTTTGACATGTAGAAATTAGTTGCACCTCAATGTGAAACATGATGTGACCTATATGACTCCAACAATGTATTTTTATTTAAAATTGACATTTTACTAAAAAGGACAATTGACATACTAAAAATGAATAAAAAACATTACTATTGTTTTGATACTTTACAAAAATAGTGCATACGTCATTTTTTAGGTGTAGGAATCAGTCACCCCTCAATCTGAAACATAGTGTGTCTATTATGACCCAAAGTATATATTTTCAGTTGAAAATTGAAATTTTAGTTGAAAATAAACATCAAATACTCAAAACTAAGAAAACACATTCATATTGTTTCCATACTCTATTAAAATGATCCATGAGTCATTTGTGATGTTTAGTAATCATATTAACCTCAATTCGATACACAGTGTTCTTGGTATGACTCAATGTGTCTTTTATCACTTTAAAATTGATAATTTAGTTTAAAACATGTATCACTCACTGAAAAATGAGAAAACATGGTCATATTTTCTTGATAATTTAGGAAAATGATTCATAACTCATTTTTGACATGTTGGAATTAGCCTCATGTTAAACCAACACATGATGTGACTAGTATGACTCAATGTTCGTGTTTTTAGTTTAAATTGACATTTTAGTAAAAACACAACAAACATGCTCAAAAACAAGAAGAAATGTTTTTATTGTTTTGATAATTTAGTATAATTATCAATAGGTTTTTTTAATATGTATGAATTATCCGAACCTCAATCCAATACACAGTGTGACCAATAAATCATAAAGTGTCGGTTATTTGAATAAAATTCACATTTTATTAATACAATGTTTCAATTTTAAGTATAATTTATTTATTTATAGTATTACTAATATAAAAATTATTCTATTTTACTGTTGTATTATTTTCCTTGAGTTAGGGTGGTTTTTAGAGAAACTAATACCATTATTGGGATTTTTGAGAGGGGTTCAAGAGCCAAAGATAAAGAAACCATTGATGTTTTTGAATGTTTGTTATAAATTTTACTTTAAAATGTAATTATACAAAACAATGTTTGATATTTTTATTATATAGTGTTTTTTATTTTTAATGTCATTTTTATTTCAATTAAATTATTAATTTTCCATATCCTTTATTTTTTGCTGCTATATGTATTTTGTGATGTAGTGTGTTGTTATTTTAATAGCACACAGTAGCAACATGGACATTATGAGTTCTAGAAGTATTGCTAATAAAGTTGTATGTTTATAAGTTCTATTTATCACTAATGAAGGTCCCTCTTTACAAGTGCTTTTCTAGCATTGATAAAAGGGACCCCCTTTTTACAGTGCTTAGATTAATAATGAATTTTTAGAGCTGTTGATGTCATTTTCCATCATTGTTAAAATCCTTTTCTATAATATCAAATTCATGAAATACCAACTATTTTCTATTTTATGATCCCACTTTTTCCATCCATATTCTTATTATTATCCTTTATTCATCATTGAATACCAATAGTGGCACAATAGTGCCTCAAATTCTCAATCATTGTCAGCTTCATTGACATGTCTATCAGATTATTGGTTTCCAAAAGTCTTTTTCAATGTCAAATACACATGTTATATGTTACGCCTATGATAAAATGATACTATGAATGAACATGATTAATCTGGGCCTGAAAAACTAGGTTATTTACAAGATGTATTAAATTTTGACTCGCTCATTTCAATACATTTTCCTCTCTCTTTCTATTCATCTCTTCTAAGCAGTTTCTTAATCAAACCGTCTCCTTCTTAGATTTTTTTACAAAAATGTATTATGCCTCCGTAGTGGATAATGACACCACCATCTAAAATTGAGATATTCATCTCACCAGATTTATTTTAAAATTAAACACATAACCTATGGTACTCCCCTAGCTATCGACGTCACCTCCATGGTCAAAATCCACATACCCCTATAATGAATTTCATTTCCCAAAGTATAAAGACACCTCTTTGCTTCACTTTAGATACATCTATAACCACATCAAAACATCCTAATTTTTCTTTCTATGGTTATCCATTTACTTAATCCCAAATCCCACATCATTAGAAATATCTCATCTAGTACAAAACATGACCCAAATCATGCTTCTAATAGATTATGATTATAGAACCTTTTCCACGTACTCACCTCTTCAACTATCTTTGGGGTTATCTTCTTTTATAATTTAAATGGCTTTTCAAGGTAATAGAAAAAAAATTTCCACTAGTATAATAAATATAATTAAAACCTTTCCAATGTAGTTATCCTATTATAACATCAATGTTTTAGTTTTTTGGTCTCCCTTGATCTCCATCCCAAAAATTGTATTATCTTCCTCAAGATCTTTCATCTTTCACTCCTCAGCTGGCTACCCTTTAAAATCATCAATCCTCTATATAAATGATCCAACATTTATCATTTCATTCAAATACAAAAGAAATATAATTTATCCATCACCCAAATAATTGAAATAGTAGTATTGATCAATTCCATATAGTTTTCATTCACTTTTTCTAATTAATGCATCAAACTTCTTGTTCCACTACATGGGTTTTAGTTTTAACCAATATGATCTCTTCTAGAGTTTTTACACAAGGTCTTCCTTTTCTGAATCAACATGTCCCTATATATAGTTCATCTTAATTTCCCCCAATATATCTCCATAATAAAAATAAATATTTACCTCAAGTTGTTTAAGATTTAAATCCTATGATGGAACAATATTAAGAACAACACGAATGCTGGTAAGATTCACTATAAGTTAGAAAATTTCAGTAAAATCCACATCATTTTTTCTACTAAAATTCATTCCCCTCCATCCTTTTCATGTACCTACTCCTACTATAATGTTCTTAATTGACGTGATATACCAATTTTTCTACAATTCTTACTTTTCTTGTGGAAAATTTTTTAACTCACATGTATTATAATAAACTATAACATTATCAACCCATAATTTCATGATTTATAATAGGGTTGAACATTCTTATATTTTGAGGATCTTTTTAGTTTATATTTCAAGTGAATTAGGAAAAAATATTACATATAAAAACTTACAATTCAAAGTGTACACCCCCACTCAATGTTCCTTTTTTCCATAAAAAATATTCTTAAATTTAAACTTTTATTTCATTCAAAACTAGTTCACTTATTTTAGGATGAAACCTAATAATTGAAAGTTATTTCTTTCTAAAATTTCTATTTATCCTTAAACCCAGTTAATAAATTTTGAAAATGTGGGATGAGAAAAAAAAACTCAGTAAAGGATATAAAAATAATGGAAATATGACAGTCCAATGAAAAAAATGAAAACCATTGAAAATGTATACCTTTTCCATGTAATAAACATTGAGCTCAAAATAATCACTAACATTCTATTTAAATCAACTATTTACCCAATGTTTTTGATATAAAATTTTGAATGAAATCATAAATTAAAAAACATAATTCATTAGGGTATTATTGAAAAACATGAAAGCATTTACTTGAAAACAAACTTTTCACTAATAAAAGATCAACAACATTCCATTAAATCCTATTCTAATTTTCTTACCTTATGAAATAAAAAAAATATATAAAAAATACATATATAATATAAACATTAAATATATCCATATATATTGTAAATAATCACATGGATAACAATAGATGATTTCATAATGATAGAAACTATAATTTTAGATGTCCTAATCTTACGGTCAAATCCTTGTTCCAATACATCATCATGAATAGATAAGGAATATAACAAATACCTAATCTAGATTGTTTCATGAGCCTACCATGTAACATATCTAATCTCAAGGAACATCTCTTTTTATGTTTTTTCACATCATTAAGGGTGTAATTAAATGAGCTGAGGATCGGTAGGGGTGATCAAAGAAGGAAATGAATCAAGGATGGAAATTGGCTATAGGTGTGGTCCACACCATGAATAGAAATTCACGGCATGAATTTCTTCTAGTTCAAACCCAAGAGGTTGGTTCATATAATGAAACACATTCATGCTATGAAATTCAAACTCATGATGTGAATGAAAGTTTTCAGATTTTAAGCTAAGGCAACAAGTTTTTCAGTGTGTCGATTTTCCTGAGAATTCATGATATGAATACCTAATACACTCCATGAATGTATCTGGTTGTATTAGATTTAATGACCCATACCCCTTATATTTTCTCATATGTCTCCCTTCCAACTATTCTAAACTCTAGGCTCTCTCTATGTGATTTTGGGATATCCTCTCCCCTTCCAACTCCTCTCTTCAACACCTGAACACCTATTTGATCCTGCATATCCGATCTGGTAAGTTCTTATTAAATCATAATCAATTTTCTCATATTCTCATTGATCCAAATAAATTACAACATCCAAATATTGGTTGGAACTATGGTTTTTTAATTTATCTAATTATGTTTTTAATGATCATGGATAAAATTAGAATCCAGATTCAAGGATGTGGATTCTGCAACATGCTTAGACCAACACCATTGTCTATTGAGGATCTTCTTTGGATCCAGTGGTACTACTGGACTTGGATGGTGTCCCTTGAATTTATATTCTTTGTTTCAACTATTGTAGTAAGACCTTAACTTTAACACATGTCTTATATCGGTTACTGGCATGATATTTGGTTTTCGTGTGTATCCCTATGAAACCTATGACTGAAGATTGATCACAGGAGGTGTGTGTGTGTGTTTCCTTGACCTATGCTTTTGCTTCTTTCATCTGGATTGTCGTAATTATGGTAATTCTTGACTTGAAATGTTTTTTTACTTATCATTTTCATCTTGTGTCATATGTGTTTTTCTTCTATCATATGCTTCTAAGTATGCATGTTAAGCCTAGTGGACTATCTCCCAAGAGGGATATGTTAGGCATAAGGTCAACATGAATTGTACTATACATTTTAGAAGGGATGTGTCATCCATGTTTGGTATTATCCCTTGCGTGAGGGGATGTTTAAGGTGGATGACTGATGTTCTTTTTGGTATTGAGATGAAGTAGGTAGAGTAGGTTTTTGAGGACCCATAAATTTTTTATTGTTTTTTGTGATATATTTTATATACATATTTACCCTCTCTATTTTATTGGAATACACATATATATGTTATAAAATTATGTTAAGGGTCATTGGTGGCATCTTATTGAGTTTTATGTTAACACCATACTTGGGAATTTTAGTGTGCTTGTAGATTTCATTCTTAGAGATCCCATGGAGGGTAAAGTCCCTATAGTTGATGGTTGATAAGGTATAAAAGAGGATACAAATATTTCTAGATAGATTTTAGACCATATTTCTGAAACTATTTATTATTATTATTTTCTATTACTGTACATTGGATCCTTTTTGTTAGTTTTTGGTTTTTTATATGTGATTCCATACTATTACTCTATGTGTTATATTGTTATGTACTACTACTTTGATGTTTATTTTTTTATTTAATTACTTATTGATTATTATTATATCTATATTTATATATTATGATGTTAACCATGTATTGAAGGCATAGTTTCTATATGAAATTTCATAGGCCCTCACCACAAGTTGGAAACCTCTTTCATATGAGGACCCACACATGTGGTCTGTGGAACCCCCAACTCAGAAGTGGTGGTTTGGGTCAGGCTGTTACAAAATGGTATAAGTAAATTTTTTTATTTACTATCACCCCTCTTTTATTTGATTTAGGACTAGATAAATAGGAGACATGCTAGTTAGGACTCAGAGACATGAACTATGTCAGTGTCTAGAAATCATAGTATAATGGATCTCCAAGTTTCCATTAAGGGGGGAATTAGGTTTTTATATTTGATGGTATCATTGATTAAATACACCAAGGGTGACACCCATGTTGTGAATCTATTTATTTATTTGAATTGGTGTATGTTAGTACATTATGATAGGCATGTAGATTCACATTCCATATATACATGTTTCTTGCATTAGTTAGAACCAAAATAATTAAATTCATGATGAAATTATTATATATTATTTGGTGCATTATTTCTTTCGTTACTAATTTATCTTGTTTAATTTTATGCTTGAGTGTATATATGTATGTTTTTGACTAACTTGTAGGTACTATAGGCTTGACATTCGTTTTTCTAGTGCTTAGTGGGTTATTCCTTATTCTGGTTGATAGCCTCTTAGGTTGATCCTTATTTTAATCCCTTAAGTGTGCCTATAAACTATTAACAATCTTCTTATTCTTGTCCTTTTGTCTAAGATATTAGATATTTTTAAGTATGGTTTTTAATTTCATTAAATTTCACCCTATATATGCCTAATTTAGCTAGTTTCAATACCATATGAGAAAGAGAATGAACCCAAGAATGCTCCCTTATTTTCTCCAGTGATTCAAGTAGTATAACCAATCCAATGAGGAATCTTTTGACTAGTGAATTTATAGGGAATAGGGGGACACATGAGTGGGATAACAATACTTGATTATGCTCATGAATTTCATTTCTATCATCCTATGTACATTTAGGTAAATGGAGGCCCTCATGATGCGAAGGATTGGATACAGATCATTGAAAAGAAATTCAACCTTATAGAGACCCAATAGAACCAGAAGGTTAATATTGTGACCTTAATACTTCATGGTGCAGTTGTCATACGGATTAATATGATTATAGAAGCTGGTATCCATAAAGGGTAAACTTGGGTGATCTTCAAGGATAACTTCTTTGAGGAATTCTTTCTAGATGATCTGAATCTGGATCATGCTCAAGATTTTTTATCACTTCAGTAGGGGATGATGACAATGTCTGCGTAATCAACATGCTTTATATAGATGATTCAATTTTATCCTCTTCTGGAAATGAATAAATCTTAGAAATCAAGGAAGTTTAAGATTTTCCTTCACCTACAGATGATATTACAGGTTAAAAACTATGATATTATGACTTGTAATACATTTATTTATAAACAGCTAATGATAGAGAAGGGAATCATGGAGAAAAAATCTTCTATTCTTCTTCCTGCTATCATTGTACTAATATTTTATTTCACAAATAAAGTCCTAGTTTCTCATTCCAGGAGAAATAATAGGAATTTAGTGGATGGACACCATGGTAGTGGTCATTAGTAATAGAATAAATTAGTTTCCTTGGCTCCATTTGTGTGGATATACTTTTATTGGTTTTATAACTATTGTATGAACGGTAAATTTATTAAGAACTACACTTTTTCTCTCAATACTTATCACTAATGTGGAAATACAATGCATCTAAAGTGTTTTTGTGACTAATATCTGAGGATGTTCTTAGATAATTATAGCCTAGGACCACAATAGTAGGTGTCGATACCATAAGTTTCAATTAACAAGGTGACTCATAAGCCCATAGGATGTCTAGAGTGGTCACTAGTTAGGTATATGTGGTTGATCAGGCTATAGAATATAGCTAATAGGGACCTACATATTTAGTTGTAAGATCTTTATATCTTCAACTCTATATGTTTCTTTGTTTAACAATGTAGGAACCCATTTGTCCATATATTCTCAATAGGTTTCTATGTTAGAGTTACTAGTTATATTGTCTTTTGATATTCTATCTATCAATAAACCTATAAGAAATAAAGTTAACCATTTTCATATCTACCTAGAATATATGATGGTGTTTTCTATATTTGACCATGTTTGGAGCTTCAAAATTCTACAGATGTTAGGTTTTGACATGATCCTTGTAATAGAATGGTTGACCAGTTTTTTTGCACACATCGATTCTTTTCGGACATAGGTGAACTTCACGTTACCTATGGGGGAAATGTTTTTCTAACCAGTGAATGGGATGTTGAGGTAGAGAGAGTGGGAAAAGACCCTCATTAGAGAGAATTTGTTTCAATGTATGTGTCTTTCATGATCCTTATAGTAGATAGGTTGACGATTCCCTCCTCTTTCATTCTAGGGGTAGATATGTTCTGACATATCTTTTATGAGTATTTATTAGGGTTTCCACCGCATAGATGAGTTGAATTTGAGATCAAGATCATTTATGGTGCATTTATGATATCAATTCCACTATATTTCATGGAAACAGATGATTTAAAAGTTATTATGGTAAAAAATATGATCTAGATGAAAAGGATTCCTCAAATTGAATACTTCTCATTAAGGCGATCCAGCGTTGTTTTCCAAGAAGGTGGATGGTTTTATTGTGATTTATGTGGACTAATGAAAGAGGAATCAAATCATAGTGAAAAACATGTACCCAATTCCAAGAATATATGAACTATTTTATTAGATGAGGGGGTAACAGTGATTATATAAGACTGTTCTATATTTTGTATACCATCAACATTGGGTCAGAGAAAAAGACAAACCAAAGACAACTTTTAAGAGGAATTTTGATTTTTATGATTATATCATTATCCCATTAGTCTGAAAAAGTCTCTAGAAGTTTCTATGGCTTTAATGAACAGTATATTTTACCTATACTCATATTCCTTCATCATTTTATTCTTTTATGAAATTCTTATATATTCTAATAAATAAGAATCACATGTTTGAAACTTGGATTTCATGTTTAGTAATCTTTGGGAACATCATATTTAATCTAAGTACTCAAAGTGTCACTTTTGGATATAGTAGGTGCACTTTTGTGGGCACATGGTTTCACAAAAAAGGATATTAGTTGATATAGAGAAGGGTGATGTGGTCATGTCTTGTTAAAGACCAAGGAATGTGTTTCCTGATTTAGAGTTTTCCAAAATTGTCTATCTAAAATTAGAGAATCATTATGGACTTCTCTCACCTGTGTGTTCCCATAAACATGCTCAATAGGAAGGGTTCAAGTTTGAATGGATAGATTAATGAGATAATGTTTTCTTATATTTTGAAGAAATGGTTGACATTGACTCTAATCTTGACCCTTCACAAGTCTGGATTTTTCTATACTATGTGTTGTGATGTGTCTGGAACTGGCTTGGGAGAAGTTTTGATGTAGGGTGACGAGGTAGTTCCTTACGAGTCTCTTCATCTATGACCCCATGAGTGGAACTACCCTAATCAGGACTTGGAGTTAGCGGTGGTCATCCATCTGCTCAAATTTTAGAAACACTACCCTACTCAAAACTTGGAGTTAGTGATGACAATATATCTTTTGGTTATGGGCACAGTGGAAGCATGTTTTTGTGGGAAATATATTAAAACATTATTTATCACTTCTCAAAACCATGAGAGAGTATTGTGCACATCAAAATTATAATTTATTTATTTAATATATAAAAAAATGAATACATGGGATTATGATCTTTCTTTTTTAATGAATATTGATTCTACAAAAAGTAGCTTTCATATTGCCTTCATTTCACTGTGAGGATTCACTGATATAATCCCTCTAAAGGTGATCCACATGTGCTCTTAGGATCTTAGAGAAACACCACTAGATATTCGGGCGCTAGGAAGAAAATTGAATATCTTGTGTTTTTTCTTGATTTTTGAATCTTTGGTCTTGAATAAATTCTTCCTACGCTTCTATTTATTCAGGGAGAGAGAACGAGGAGTCGAGAGAAAAAAATTTTGTTCACAACAATTCTCTATTTCAACTGCACCAATTGATACACTACACAATTTACATAACCATCTATGTTTAGAGTTATGGTTTATGTTAAAATATTTATTTAGTGCATGTTGTCCATTAAATAATATAATAAACTTTGATAAACCACATACCATATAATAAAATGTTATTATTATTATTTTGTGGCATGTACCAACTTGTGTAATAACAAGTATTATTTAACTCACTTGTTAATTAATTTTTATCACCAGACTCGATCTTAGTCTGTTCAAACTCCTCTAGAATTTATTTAATTCCCAAATAGAAATACTTTATTCTCTTAAAAAATATTTTATTCATAACCCCATAAATAAATATTTATTAAATATTCAATAAAATGTATAAATATATTTTATTCACAGTCTGGTGAATAAATATTTATTTAATTTATATGCTCAATAAAACATGATTAAAATCATTCCTCAATATTGAAAATAAAATATATTCCATTGATTAAATTCAAATAAAATTTAATCGAGATAAATGGAAATACTTAGTATGTGACCCTATTGGATTCTTTCTTATTGGCACTTGGTGGGATTGCCTAAAGTCCAAGATTACAATATTGAAACGGGCCAAGGAACCCAAGATAAAGAACATAATGTTTCAAAGAGGACAACTACATATGAATGCTAAATGTGTAATATAATCCCTTTTTCATAATATCTCATCAAGATGGTTTCACACCTGTGTCACCAACCTATATTCTTGATATGAATTTCTTTGACTATATGGAATAAATGTTTCATTGCACCATGGCCACAGAATTTAGGTAAACAGTTCTATTCCAATCCAAGTTCCAAGATATAAACTTTCATAAATATGGGAGGTATAAATCATTCCTTAACTTATCCATTAATGACATATCAATCATGACTGAGACAACATACCCTAACTCACTGTGAACAAATTTCATCATGGTTTTCTTCATAAAATATGTGTGTGTAAGTAATGAAATGCATTAATGATAATCTTAAAGTATAAGGATCATTAAAAAACTCAAATATAGGAATATAATATGACACCAAAACATGTGAAATTTCAACAAGAGGGTTTGTTCTCATAATCTCCCATCTTGGAGATTACTAAGTACGAACTTAATGAGAATAATCCTCATCTGCTTATGAGTACTCTCACCTATAAGTCTAAATATTATGCTTCACATCATAGTGTTTTATCTAAATCTAGATTTATATTAAGAATATTGTCGTAACATTTCAATGATCTCATCATAGAGAGGAACTATTATAACCTTATCAATGCGACAAATACTCAAGGAAATTATTACATTAAAACCATGTAGAATAATAAAAAATATGTAATAAGATGTTTAATTAATATTCAATACATTAAATATACCTGTAACTAAAGTAAAAATAATTGTCCTTATGAGTTAAAATTCAAAAAAATACCACTTATAATAGATCTGACTGCCTATAACTTTTAGTCTTCTATACCTCACATGATAATCATGTTTCTTATTATTCAAGGATTTAGTCAATGGGGCCACCATGTTGTCTTTAATAAAAATACTTCTCACTAAAACCTCACCTCTCTGATAAAAATCCTCAAAAAGATAACACTTCTAAAGTATGTGCTTCATCCACTAATGTGACCATGGATCTTTTGCAAGAGAAAACACTGTTGTATTATCAAATTATATTGTGATAAGATATTTAAAACTAGGTACCTCACCAAACTATTGGTTAAATTTGTGCATCCATACTGCTTATTTAGTTACCTCAGAAGCCACAATATACTTAGACTCTATTGCAGAATCTATGACCATAGCCTTCTTTGAGCTCTTCTAGCTCACAATACCTCCATTCAAAGTGAAAATGTATCTTGTTTGTATTATCATGTCATCTTTAACAGTTTGAAAACTATAATATTCATATCCTATGATGACTAGTTCCTTATATCCTCCGTAAAATAGAAACATATCCTTATTATACCTCAGATACTTAAGGATAGTTGTGAATTCTATCTGATGGAGGTAACCTAGATCAGTTTGATATCTTCCCACCACACATAATGCATATATGATATCCATACTAGTACATAACATACCATACATGACTGACCCAATCATAGAAGATTATATAATCTTTTCCATTATATTTTTTCCTCATTTTTATGAGAACACATTTTCTTGGAAATATGAATGTCATGTGATGCTAACAACAATACCCTATTAGATTTTTATATACCAATTCCCTTCAATATCATGTTGATGGATGTACTTTGACTTATATTTAGCAACCTCATGGATATATCATGATGGATCTTAATCCCATGAATATATGTTTCCTCACCCAATTGCTTCATAAATAATTATTTATTGAACCATGACTTACCAAAATGAAATATCTATATTTCATTACCAATTAGTAATATGTCATCAACATATACTATTAATAAAATGGTTTCACTCCCACTAAATCATTTTTAGACACAGGGCTCATAGTCATTCTTTATGAAACCAAATTCTATCATGGGTTTGTCAAAATGAATGTTCCATGACCAAGATTTTTTCTTTAATCCATAAGAGGATTTCTTTCAATTTTTATGTCTTATAGGCATATTTTAAAGTAAAGAATCCTTCAGTTTGTGTCATATAGACATATTCCTGATGTATTTTACCATTAAAACTGGTGAAAATGTTTCATTATAGTCAATTATTTGACTCTATTTAAACCCTTTTTGAACCAGTCATCAATTATATGTACTAATGTGTACTTTATTTTCCATTTTCTTCTTGAATACCCATTTTTAACCAATGGTATTTATATCAACTAGAGGATCTACCAAAATATAGATATGGTTTTGGTACATTGAATCCATTTTAGAATTTAGGGCTTCTTACCACTTGTAAACATCCATTCCACTTACTACTTCCTTGTAGGTTAGAGGATCATTATTGTCAACTAATAATGAGTCACAATCCCATGTGACTTAAAACCATAAAATTTTGGTTCTATAACCTGTATTGTACTCCTACATAGTACTTGTGTCTCGGAAGTAGTTTAGTCTTCCACATGGCTATGTGGAATCCATTCTGATTCCAACTATTGTGTATCATGAGCCTCAAATTCATCGATGTATATCTTTACTCCACTATATATTTTATATTTTTTATCCCCCCTCAAGGAATATGGAATGTATTTCCATTACTAAATTTTTTTGAGGCTTTTTATAGGTATCATACCATTATTTCCTTAGGATGTCCTATAAAGATAAAATTTGTGCATCGGGGTGCACATTTTTTATCTGAAGAGACCTCAAAAATTGCATCACAACCCCACACAGATAAGTATGAAAACACAATTTTCTTTCCATTTCATAATTGGTATGGTATGTCATCTTTTTCTTTAGTTGGCACTTGTTTTAGTATTTAGGTTGATTTTTGTAACACATATCTCTAAAAGGAAATGGAAAAATCACATGAATCAGAATTGATCTTAGTATGTCTAATAATGTGTGGTTATTACTTACTCTAACACCATTAAACGGATGCATATAAGGAGGTATAAGTTGAGATTTCATTTCGAACTCCTATAAATAATCAATGAAGTATTTATTAAAACATTCACCACTACTATCTGAGAGGAGTATCTTAATCTTATTACCAAGATGGTTCTCAAATTCAATCTTGTATTCCTTTAATTTATCAAAATAATCTGACATATACCTCATTAAGTGGAACTATCCATATATAGTAAAATCATCAGTAAAAGTTATGAATTATGAGTACCCACCCCTTGCTTCAATTGTAAATGGTCTATAGACATCAATATGAGATAATTAAATAATATATTTATCCCATTCACCTTCCCGCTAAATGGTGATTTGGCCATTTTACCTTTTAAACATTCATGACATAAACCAATTTGTTTTAGTTTAAAAGAATCTAAATATCCATATTGATTTAATTTAGTCGATAACTTTTTTTTACATGACATATCTAGTGATCCAAATGTTGGGTATGGTATGAGTCATGTGAGGTTGTTTCGTTATCAATTACAATTACTTATTTTGTGTATTCCAACACATAAATATTGTTATTTAATTATGTTTTACCATAACAAAGTCTATTATTATAAAAGAAGCAACGTTAATTTCCAAATTTAAAATTGAAACCATTTTTATCTGGTTTGGTAATGATATAATGTATTTGGTAACTAAAGGCACATAATAATGACCCTATAAAACCAAGATCATACTAGTTGGAAACATGAGTTGGTAGTCACTAAAAGTTATAGAAGAAATCATAGATCTATTAGAGACTTATAGATCTACCTCCCCTCAATCAATCAATCTGAATCTTTTCATTTTTGGTGTTTTAATACATATGTGAGCACCATAATATTTTTATAATACCCAATTTGTAAAAATAGATAAAGTTTAATTGATAACAAAATAAAACTGAAGATTCCCCTTACTTCTTCGGTAGGGTGTAATGTTTTTTCAAGGACACTTATTTCCACTTGAAAAATATATATCATCTTATTCCTTTGCTTTCTCATTGATCTTTTTCTTCTTGAAATGGTGTAAAGAAGATTTGGGCATAAAGATATTCTATTTCCCTTTCCGTTATTTCACTATAATATGGGATCGATCTTCATGCTTCGTATCATTATATATAGGGAGGAGGAGAGTAAGAAGATATGGAAGATAATTTTCAATGTTGTTCATATTTAAATTTACAATAAATATAGATAATATATGAGGTAGTGATTCCATAATGAGATCAGTTCGCAATTATTCAGGGATTTTAAACCCTATAACCTCTAGGTGCTCAATTTACCCAATGAACTTGACTACGTGAGGCCCAGATGGGGCACCCAATCCATGATTTCTATAAAATAATGCTTTGGACATCTCAAACCATTCCTTTCTAGATCTCTCCTGGCGAAGACCATAAAGTTGATCAAGAATTATTTATGCATCTATGTGTTCATGAGACTTCACGAGTTCACTAGTAATATATCAAAGTGTATAACAATAAATTTCAACCATATCTCTCAAATGTTTTTTTTGCAGAAAAAGTACTCTTCCCAACTTTCCACTTTATCGGGCATATCCGGCATTGATGATTCAAGCATGTAATATTTTCATTCATGTCACAACACAACCCAAAGGCATCTAAAACACTCATGGAAGTTACATCCTATAATGAGGTTCTATTTCTCCAAAATTGATCATAGGGATAATTTGAATAATGATATTTTTGTTTTATTATACAATTAAAAGATCATATTATTAGTACTTTTCTTGATTACAAATTATGTGAGAAATAGAAAATTAATTTGATTTTATTAATTTTTATTAAATACCCCACTATTTTATTAAGTCTCAATAGCCATCACCATTGAACATAGAATGTCTAGTTGATATTACATTCTCCTAGAATGTATACATATAACCCTTTCACATAACCCTATTAAGGTATGATCAAGCTACGTGAAGGTATTTAAGTAGGCAGGTCTTTGCCAATTGTGAGCTTCTAGCTCCTTAATCCATTCAGTGGACTCACCTACCCTAAAATCATGACTTGGATTTCCTTAACACTCACCTTCAAGTTACATAAAGTATTGAGAGGGATACTTATCTTGATTTAAGATGGTTAAGTTAACCCATAACCTTCATAATAACTCCATGTTAAAAGTAAGTTTCCTAATGATGGCGGGTCAAACACATAGTTTCAAAACATTCATTCCGAATCAAGTAATGGAAGGCCATGTATGACTTAATATTTAATTGATGGTTTTTAATTAATTATGCATAAAGTTTTATCTTTCTTATCATTTACATGCCTTATAAATATTAAGTAGCTACTACTTAATTAATTAACCATGATGGATAAAACATTTATGCATAATTCATTTTTGTAATTTCCATATTTGAATATTAATTCATTTGTTTATGTGATCTCATCCTTGTATTCATAAAATAAATAATTTCATAGAGATAAATAATTAATTAATTAATTAAATGACCCATTCATGAGCTTTATTAATAGTTGATTTAATGAGTGGACACTAAATCAACCTTTGACCTAGTGTAAATATATCATATTTCTGGTCTTTCCATGAGCTACAGTGTTCCACCTATCCACCTACATATCACTTATTTTGAAATCATAATGGTTCTTTCTTGAACCACCTCCACATACCTTAAGATACTCAATTAATTATTTGTATTTATGAATCACATGCATGTAAGGGGAACCAATGGATTGGTTTAAAGGGGACTACATAAATATCCTAAGACACATAGGTCATACATAATAATAGAGGGATTAAAAACATTCTATCATACTTAATTTAATAATAAATAATGGAAAACCCTTGCAATATATTAAATTAAAACATACAACACATACAAAGGTCATGGTCAAAATCATGAATGGTCATACATGTAATAAATATGTAAAGTAACTGGATATAAATCACTTATTTATTTGTTATTTATTATTAAGATGAACATGATTTCATTAATTAATTAATTAATTAATTCTATTTCTTCTCAATGACCATCCAAAATTAATTATAGATACCTATCATTTATTACATTCAGGGGAAATAAATGATGGAACCAATAATTACATATTAATGAAAAAAATTAATTGAGCATTTAATAATCATTAAAACCAATATTAAATTATCAAATACACATTGGTGTGTCAGTAAATAAAATAAGGTCTTAATGGTACAAATTTAAATTTAATGTAATTTATAATTATTTCCATTAATGGGAGACTGCATAGAATGTACATCCAGCTACACACCATGTATCTCGGTTTCTATGTATCTAGGGAAAACACCTAGGTCTTCGGTGTGTACCTTAGTCAAACTACATGACATGTAAAGACAAAATAGACATTATTTTTTAGGCTTAATGTGTTTCTGAGATGTAAGAATGGGTCTTTGATGTGTGTCTCGGTGGACCACATGGTGTGTACAAGCCATCTATATGTCGTGTATCTTTTTGAGCCATGTGTCTATATTCTCACTAAGTGGCTAGATATATTCTTCAGATATGTGAATTGATGAACTAAATGATGTGTACACTGCATAAATGTTGTGTATATCATAGTTTCTCCATATGTTCTATCTCATAGGGTTTTGACCATGTATAATGACCACATGGATTGTGTGGTTTACACCACTAACCTGTGTAGACTACATGGCGTGTACATTGATACATTCCATGTAATCTGACAATAATTTGTGAGGTTTTCTAGTCAAAATGCAGAATACACTATGTCAAATTAATACTTGGTTCACCATGTATCCCTCGGTGCATCCAGATCCAATGTGGTTGGGTACATGGTGTGTACTTCCAGATACACGCCATGTAACCCTGTCTTACCAGCAAAAATTGATAGTTTCCCAATAGAATCTATGGTTGTTCTTTATCTATTCTAAAACATTTAAGAAAATGAAACACTAAACGATTCATGATTAATATGTCAATGCATGTTAATTTACATTGAATTAAAGAACGAATAACATGAGATAAAAATCAAACCAAAATTGTGCATAGATCAACAATCAAATAAATAATTCTAAATTTAAATGTAACCACTCTGATACCAATTATTAGTTCTAGGAATATAAAAAACATGCATTGGTGGGTGATATATTAAAATTTATTTTAACTATTGTCTCCCAGAACCATGATTGGTGTTCTTGCACATCAAATTTATAATCTATTTATTTAATATATGATGAAATGAATACCCAGGATTAGGATATTTATTTTTTGATGAATGTTGACCATCTAAAAAGACCCTTTCAGATTTCCTTCATTGTGATATGAGGATCCAAGGATAGAATCCCCCTAGCGGTGATCCCCACATACTCCTGTGATCTTTGAGAAACACTATTCACACTTTGGGTGCGATTCTGGAAAATCAAATTTCTTTTATTATTCATTATTGATCGCTCATTATTTGATCGTGGAGAAAAATATATTTTCATTATCATTATTAAAAAGTAGTGGGAAGGAGGAGTCAGGATAGAATTTGTTATGCACAAAAATTCTCTATTTCAATTGCACCGATCGATAATCTACACTATAGACATAACCCTATATTTTTATATATAGTGTTTAGGTTAAAATAATTATTTAATGCATGCCAATTATTAAATAATATAATAAAATTTAATAAATCCCATGCCACATAACAAAATAATATTAGTATTATTTTATAGTGCATGCCAACTTGCGCAATAACCACTATTATATAGACAACTTGTTAATTAATATTTTTCATTGGGCCCAGTCTTAGTCAATTTTAATTCCTCTATAATTTATTGAATACCCAAAAAAAATATTTTGTTCTCTTAAATAAATTTTATCTTCAAAAACTAGTAAATAATTATTTATTAAATAATCAATAACATAAGTAAATATATTTTATTCACAATCTGGTGAATAAATATTTATTTAATTTGTGTGATCAATAAAACCTGAATAAAATTATTCCTTGGTCTTGAGAATAATATTTATTCCATTGATTAAATTAAAATATAATTTAATCGAGATCAATAGAAATACTTAGTGTGTGACCTTCTAGGATTCTTTCTCATTTAAATTAGTTGAGCTTGCCTAAAATCCAAGATTACTGTCTAGTAATGGGTCAAGGAATCCAATAGAAATAACTTAATGTCACAATGACTAAAACCAAATATTAATGCTCACTATGTAATATAATCTTTATCATAATATCTCATCAAGTAGGTTGCACATCCATGTCACCATCCTATATGGTTGATACATTTTTCTTTAACTATCTAGAATAAACATTTCATTACACCATAGCCCTAAAATTTAGGGTTATAGTTCTATTTCCATCAAAGAGATGAGATATAAGCTTAAATAAATATGGAAGGGAAAGATCCATCATAAACCTATCCATTAATGAAATTTCAATTGTCACACACCCTACGTACCCTACATCACTGTAAACATATGTCTGCATAGTTCTCATCTAAAAATCTATGTATGTGAGTCATGATTTTCATTAATGATAATCTTAATATTTAAAGAAAATTACACAAACCCATAGATAGGAATATCCAATGAAACCAAAACATGCGGAATTCATACTAGCGGGTTTTTTATCATAATTTAAAATCTTGGAGATAACCAACTGAGAACTTCATGAGAATAAGACTCATTTACTTATGAGTACTTGCACCAGATGGTCTAAATCTATGTGTCTCATCATGGTATGTTATCCAACCATAGAACTATATTAAGAATATTGTCATGGAATTTCAAGTATCTAGTCATGGAGGGGAACTTCTATAACCTTCAATGCAACAAATACTCTTAGACATTATTACATTACATCTGTGCAGAACAATGAACAATATGTAATAAGGTGTCTAATTAATATTCAATACATAGAATATAAAATTAAAAAAATTAAAAAAAAAAGTTGGTCCTAGGACACCAACTCCAACAATATATTCTCCCAACATGACCTGAATCATCATAAGAATTATTAGATAGAGTATTTGCAGTCATTTTACTTCAAGAGGATATATGATCCAGGGAAAGGAAATGTAGTTGTAGATGCATAGTGAAAAAAACACATGAAGTGAGAGAAAGAATGTCAAAATTTTGATAGAATCTTGTGTCTTTGTTGGAATAATGGAATATGGGAATAATTTAGGACTAAATAGAAATGATTTTTCACCATTAATGATCACATACTCATTTGTAGAATGAGTGAAGGCTAGTCAGGAGCCAGATATGGAGTGTGGGATGTTGTGTGAGAGGTGGAAATCTTCATTTATATATCTAAACTGGTGTTTTTTAGGATCGTAATGTTGATGATTAAAAGTATAACTAAGTTTTAGAATTATTTATTAAAGGAAGAAGTTTCACAAGGAAATGTAAGAGAATAGTTTTTATTACCTTAAGAAAAACTAATGTTGAATACATGATTAAATCAAAATCCATCATACAAATGATATGGATAAAATTTTAATTTCATGATATGAATGTTTCGCTGGATATTTCATTAGATATTAGATGTGATAATTATAGAAAAATCAACATAATAAAAAATATAATACATTTTTTGAGGTTGAAACAAATTGAAATTAAATATCACTTCATCAGAGAAAAATTAATAATATTAGATATAAAGTTGGAATATATATCTATAAAAGTGAAATTTTAATAAATTCTTACAAAATCATTATCCGAGGAATCTAGTTCAAATGTGAATTTTATTTTTAGAGTGCAACTACTTCAAAAATATATAACAGTGGTACCTGTTCTTTTTCCCCTCTTATTTTTTTAGATTTGAATGAGAAGAGGGATAAAATTATATTAATGAATTGATACTCATATCTAAACTTATGAGAGATAGTAGGAAGAAAAATAAAAAATAATTAGATGAGAATAAATTATTTAGAAAAAGGATTTATTAATGGTATATAATTAGTATTTCATGAGAAAAATAAGAGAGAAATTAAATTTTTAAAATTTATTTTTATGGATTTATGTTAATCATATTGCTGATAGATCCAAATTGGATGGTTGAAGAGATCAATTTTGAAATTTTGGTGATCTATTCCATAAGTATGTGAATTAATGTTACCAAAAGAAGGAGGTATCTTAAAAACAACAGTGTTTCTTTTTTTTGGTGGTATGAACCTTTCTACAAAGAGTTTACTATTTTCTTAGTTTGATTATGATATCTATTTTATATTATATTTGTCACCAACATGTATGGGTATAATTTAATATTGTTTTATAGAATTTATTATGTTATTTATCATGGAAAATGCTATGAATAAATCAAGGAAGATTATTGATATGTTTTAGGATTATTGTATACATTTCCATATAATAGTATAAAATAGGTAATCTTTATGGAAATATTGGGAAAAATTATAAGACTACACCATACCAAAAACCATAGTTTAAATACTAATATAAAATATAGATCTTCTACTTTATATCCAGTAAGTAAAAGATGATTTATCACTTAAAACTATCTTTATTGTGGCTATATTTGGTTGGATATGCTCACTGGTTGATAGTTTTTATTGATACATCAATAAATATTGGGAATTAAAGGAACATTCTATGGTAGGGTTGGTGGAGGCCCACCATTTGATCACCTTTTTTATGATAGATGGTGACCTTTCCTTTTATTCATCCAAAGTTTATCGATATATTTATGGATCCCATTTATCCATGTTCTCATAGACCTATGTGTCTCACATGAAGTGGGATCCTTTATCCATGGATATTTGAGTAGCATCCTAGGATTTCCCCTTCCATTTCAAAATCTTACAATTCTTCAAAATATTTGAAATCTAGTAAGTATATTCTTGATAATTGATAGAATTTAATAGTAGATCTGTAATTATATACCACCCTATATGTTTGTTGAAGTGGATGTTTCCAATTCCCATGTTGAATTTGTGTGGATTAAAGTTGGTGGTGTAATTTTGTTGTTTTCAGTTGGTGTATTTTTAATCCAAGAGAAAATTATTCTATTCCTAAAATAGAGGACAACATACTAAAGGAAAAGTTTTATTTATTAATAATATGGGGTCTAAAATGATTTTAATTTTTCCTCTTTCTATTGTTGGATTTTTAATTATTGACCTATTGTCCTTCTATCTTGTATGATTTTGTTTTATCTATTGAGAATTTTATGTAAAGAATCAACTATTTCACATAGAGAAGTTTATAAATTGGAAAAATATGCTAGGGTGAATAAAAAATTACAATATTTGATGAATATTTTATAGATAATGACGAATCTGAGGGATGGGAAGCTATAAAACCAAAGTAGTGAAAAAAAAGCCATTATAAAGGTCACTCAAGATGAGCGAGTTTAGTATGGTCATGTGGAAGGACCCACTGAATCTGTTGATGGTATCCAAGGGGATGTCGACACACTATAGGAATACCATGATTGTGAATTATAAGTTTAGGTTTCTAAAATCATTCACAAAGGTATAAAGATTTTTGATAAGGGTGTATTTGAATCAGCATGCTACTCACATAACAAAGGAAATAAATTTAAGAATATAGAATATTACTCATATCCACCTAAAATGATGCTCACTAGAATAGTGAAAAAATAAAAAGGCTTAATGGTACATGAAAAATTCCCTTAAATAGAAGATAATATATTAAATACTGAACCAAGAAATCAACAGTTCTCACCTGAAATGGAAACAAAAAGAGAGGATGATGACACAAAGGATTAAAAGGGGATAGCCAAACCTATTTCAAATCATGAAACATCAAAAAATAGGGTTAGAAAAAACTATATTATGTGGGAATATAGAAGAAACTCGTCAAATGATTTGGGGCTAATAATTCACTCCCAAGAAGAGATGTTTATTGAAGCTCAGACCATCAAGGGATCAATGGTAGATGTGGATGGAATGTTTGAAAGGGAATTTCAAGATTAACCAAATGATAAACAAACAACAGGGGTCAAAATAAAATCACGCATATTGATTTGAAAATTAAATAAACAAAAAATAAACCTCAAGTAGTACATTATAACATGGGATAAGATGAAATTATACTTTTATGATCTTATGTTGAATAATCTAGAGAAGAGTGAATTTTCCATTGAGTGGAGTTTATATAAGGTGAATGAATCCAATATTTAAAAACTCTCTTGGAATAATATAGTTATATACTATAAAGTTTAAAAACGTGTATTGTTTTGGTGATGTTCTGTGGGTTCACACTAAACCCTTGAAAGTATTTCTTTCATGAAAGTAAAAATACTAAATTGGGAGGAAATACAATTATAGATCACTCTATGTACTAGGTGAAGAAAGAAAAGTCCATGTCCTAATTTACTAAGATGTTTTTCAATATTGATCTTAAATTTAAAAAAAAACATTATGTATCACCCTTGACCAAACCAATAGGTTCGAGTCGGGTTACCACATGACCTCAGAAACGCCTCCAAGTATGAAAAATGTTTTCAACTAGAAGTGAGGGTATAACTCCTTCAGTAGGGAGACTATAACTTTAATATCATCTCATATCTCAAATAATAAATAAACATTATAATAAATATTAATAGTAAATTAAAAAACCAAAATATAACATAAATGATATAAAGAACTAAAACAAAACCAAATGATCAAAGTTATATAAATAAATTCAAATAAGTAAAAGAAATAGTAGATGTTTCATTTGAAATCCATCATGCAATGTCTACATCCCCTTAATCCTCTTACTCAACCATCCACCCCAGGGCCCCTTCCTTCACCAAATCTCTTAGAATGGAATCTAAACCACTATATATTTTCCCTTTAATTGTGCGCAAAAAGGGATTTAACAATTATAAAAAGGTGATATTGTCCTCGGTGCCATTAAGGGGGGTCACCATTATCAGTGCTTTCATTAGCGTTGATAAAGGTCCTAATACTCAAATTTTCTTCTTTAATTAATGCACAATACAAATGAAACCTAATATATATTCCAAATGCATTATTTAATGAAATAAAAATTACATTAAAAATAAAAAAAACTGAAATATTTTAGAAATTTAAAACAATGTTTTGTACAAATACATTAGCAGGTACTATCATAAAAATTAAAGAACATCAATATATCATTTTATTTGGTACCCGACCCCATCAAATAAAATCCTGATCATGGTATCAGTTTCCAAAAAAAACACCCAAACTTGAGAAAAATAATCCACCTGTATAAGAAAACAATTATATTAGTAATATTATAAATTAATTAATTAATTAAACATAATATGAAATAATACATGAATAAAATGTTAATTTTAAATAAACTGATACACTTACAGTTATACTGGCCACACCATGCATCAGATTGAGGTGGGGGTAATACCTACACATCAAAAATGACTTATGGAACGTTGTTCTAAAGCATCATAAAAATCAGAATGCGTTTTCTTGATTCTGAGTATGCCGCTTGTCTTTTTTACTAAAATGTCATTTGAAACTAAAAAGAAGAAATTTGAGTGATATTGGTCACATCATGTATAGGTTTCACATGAGACTAATTATTATACATCACAAATGACTTATGAATAATTTTCCTAAAGCATCAAGATAATACAAGCATGTTTATCTTTGTTTTCAGTGAGTGACACATGTTTTGTACTAAAATGTCAATTTAAGACTAATATTGAAAATTTGAGTGATACTAGGGACACCATCTATCGTATTAAAGTGTGGTTGATTCCTAAAATTCACAAATGAATTATGGATAGTTTTCATAAATTATCAATACAATTAGAATACCTTTGTATGCTTTTGAGTATGTCATTGTCTTTTTTACTAAAATGAAAATTTTAAATAAATAGACACACTTAGAGTCAAAATGGACACATAGTGTGTTGGATTTAGGTGGGGATAATTCCTACAGATAAAAAATGACACATGGATCATTTTTATAAAGTATTGAAACAATATGAATGTGTTATCTCTGTTTTTTGTAAGTCACTTTTCTTTTTTAATAAAATTTCATTCGAAACTAAAACATTAACTTTGAGTGATATCAGTTAAATCATGTGTTAGTTTGATGTGAGACTAGTCCCTACACATCACAAATTACATATGGATTGTTTTCCTAAAGTATCAAGACAATCTGAGTATGTTTTCTTGGGTTTTCATAGAGTGACACATGTTTTTAACAGAAATGTTAATTTAAAATTAATAATGGACACTTTGAGTCATACCAGGTACATCATGTATCAGATTCCTATACATAAAAAAAACATATGGGTCATTGTCCAAAAATATTCAAACAATCAGAATGTTTTTTATAGTTTTTATTATGCCAGCTATCTTTTTTACTAAAATGTAAATTTTAAATAAAATGACACACTTGGAGTCATACCGAGCACACTTGGAGTCATACCTAGCACACTGGGAGTCATATTGAGGTGAAGATACTTCCTACACATAAAAAATGACTTATTTATTTTTTCCCTAATGTATTAAAATAATCCAAATTAATTTTATTATTTTTGAGTATGTTACTTGTTTTTTTTACTAAAATTTCATTTTAAATAGGAAACATGAACTTTGAGTCATACCGGTCACATCGTGTGTCAGTTTGACATGAGAAAAATTCCTACATGTCACTTATGAATTATAAATAGTTCTACAAAAATATAAAGACAATAAAACTATTTTTTCTTGGTTTTCAGTGAGTGGAATGCATTTTTAACTAAAATTTTATTTTTAGACTAATAATAGACACTTTGGTTCATACCGGTCACATCATGTGTCAGATTGAGATATAACTAATTCCTACACATCAAAACTGACCTATGGATATTGTTTTTAAAGTATCAAAACAATATGAATGTTTTTTCTTTTTTTTTTGTATGTCTCTTGTCTTTTAACTAAATTGTCAATTTTAAATAAAAAGACATACTTTGAGTCATATTTGTCACACTGTAAATAAGATTGATGTGTGGATGATTCTTACACAACATAAATGAATCATGGTTTGTTTTTATAAAGTATAAAAACAATTTGAATTTTTTTTTGAGTATGTTACTTGTGTTTTTTACTAAAATGTCATTTTAAAATAGAAACACATAGTTTTAGTCATACCAGTCACATAGTGTGTTGTTTTTTTCTGATACTTATTCCTACACATCAAAAATGAAATATGAATAATTCTCCTAAATTATTAGAAAAATTTGAGTTGTTTGAATAGTTTTAAATTATTAACACACATTTTTAACTAAAATGGGAATTTTAGATAGATAACGGTCACTTTGAGTCACACCAGGCACACAATTTATCATATTGGGGTGAAGATTATTCTTATAAGTCACAAATGACTTATAGATCATTTTCCTAAAGTATCAAAACAATCTGAAAACATGTTCATAGTTTTGAGTATGTTACTTTTCTTTTTTACTAAAATGTAAATTTTAAATAAAAGGACACACTTGAGGTCATATTAGCCACACCGTATGTCTTATTGTGGTTAAGTTGATTCATACATGTCAAAAATGACTTATAGATTGTTTTCCTAAAGTATCAAAACAATACAAATTTTTATTGGTTTTTAGTATGTCACTTGTGTTTTTATTAAAATATCATTTTAAAATAGAAACACACACTTTGATCCATACCGGCCACATCATGTGTCAATTTGATGTGAGACTAATTACTAAATGTCAAAAATTAATTATTAATAATTTTTCTAAATTTTCAAGAAAATCAGAGTTTGTTTTCTTAGTTTTCAGTATGTGACACAAGTTTTGAACTGAAATGTCAATTTTACACTCATATTGGACACTCTGAGTCCTTATGGGAACATATTGTATCATATTGAGGTGTGGATAATACCTACATGTAAATAATTAATTATGTATTATTTCCATAAAGTATAAAAATAATCCAATTTAATTTTATTGGTTTTGAGTATGTAGCATATATTTTTTACTTAAACATAACTATTAAATTAAATGGAACACTGAGAGTCATACAGACCAAAACATGTATTGGATTGAGGTGTGTATTATTCCTATACATAAAAAATTAATTTGTATTCTTGGTTTTGAGTATGTAGTGTGTGTTTTGAACTAAAATGTAAAATATAAACTAAAAACATATATTCTGTGTCATACCGAGCACATTGTGTGTCTGATTGAGGTGTGGATGATAGAGTATGTGGTATGTATTTTAATTTCAACTAACTAAAAAACCCCTAAAATAGAGAACATATTCCATTCTTATGGAAGAGGAAACCCCATGTTCTGTCAAACACTTTACATTTTTGGCATCATGTGGTTTCCTCTTCCATCAAAAAGGAAAATGTGCTTTATTTCTTGGCTTGTTGTGATAGATGAATGAAAATTATAACTTCCCAAAAGATATTTGAAAAAAACCAAATAATTATTTGATAAAAAAGATATGTAAGTTAAAGTAAAAATAATAGACAAAATGATGAAACATTTAATAAAACAAGTAGAATAAATTCATCTTTTCAATATGGTTGTATACATTCTTGACCCATTTCCTTATTTTCATTATCTTAGATGCCACCTTGAACTCAAATCTCTCATGAGAACGATTATCTTCAAACAAAACACTCCAGCATGAGAAAAATATTTTACCTGGATAACAAATAAATTCGTATGTTAGTAAAATTAGAAATAAATATATTCAAAATAAATATGAAACAATACATTAACATAAAATGTTAATTTTAAACTGAAACTAAGCGATTTGATTCATATCTAGTACACTATGTATGAGATTGAGTCCATGATTATAGTACACGAGTGAATCATCCTTATTGATGAAGTCATTTCGTTATGATATCTGTGAAAAATAACAAAATAAGTATTAAAAAAATAATGAGGAAATTAACTAAAACATGAGATAAAATGATGATAAAATAAACTAAATAAGTTGTTGTCAGTAACATATTTAAGATATATGTGTACATTATGACACCAGCTATGCTTCTCATTCATTTTTAAACAAATCTATTTTATCTTGTGAATATGAGGACTTTTGAAAGTAATGGTAGTGTAAGAAAAATATAAATACACAAAATATTAATAAATATCTTGAATGAAATATTAATTATCTTCATAAATAACTCTTCATAGATGCTAGTTTTTTTGTGGTATTTTATATCTCTAAAAAATTACAAATATAATAACCACACTCTTTTTCATTTGATTATTCCGAACACTATATGAACATTAATAAAAATAAGTAATGTGTTTTGATATGTTTTTTTATGGTGAAATATTATTATATATACCCTAATATTAATCCACTTTTAAAAGTCGATAGGATCCTTGTACGCATAGAATGTACTCATACCATTATTTTTAAAATATTTAAACACTGCCCTATCATAACATAATTATAATTAAAAGATAATATAAATCGTATAACATGAATTTTAGTTGTAAAATTTTGGATGTAGTATATTAAAAATTAACAATCATCATCACATGTGGTCGGTTTCCTGGGAATCCATGTCATGAATCCAGAAAATAAATATTTGGAGTATCCAAATTGACTTCAATGAGTACCCAATGTTTCCTAAAAAATTAACAAGTAATGAAAATAAGGAAAATATATTTGATATTATTAAATTGAATAGTTTTATCCTTGCATCGTTTCCCTTAATAAGTGTATGTCATCTATATGTTTTCTTTCAAATGATGAAGCCAATTTTTCCACAATTTTATCAATTTTAACTAATTTTATCTTGGTTTGGTTTGTAGAAGTGAAATGTGGATTATTGAGTCCATATTTATGTTAATGGGGTAATCCCTTCAATTGGTATTCATATATATACCTATAAAAAAATATGAATTGAATTTATTCATAATTAACATATTAGATCATCTATTAGGGAAAAAATGATAAAAACACACATCATGTATACATTTACAACTAAGATACCAAGACATTAATTCTTGAGGATTTAATTTACATTCTCAATAGAATCGAAGTCTGTAATGGCTTCATCATACATTTTTTCTTCATAATAAACTATGTGATTACTACCACTTTGTAACCTTGTATCTTCATGAACATTAAATGTTAGTAAATGAGGATATTGAATGGGAGGGGTAAAGGTTCTTTGTGAAGATCTTTTTTTTGGTCGATTGATCATTTAAATCATTTTTATTCAAACTTTTGTTTCAACCTTCCCTTTGTACTTCTGTAAGAACATTCATCGTTTTAAACATTTTTACATTAATTGTTAAAGTTTTAGTATGAAAAATAAATTGGAAATTACTACCTCCTCATTGATATGTTTTATTATAAGATCGGATGGCCAAGATATGAATGTTATAATAGCTTGCTCGACGATATTAATATCTACATCATCAATTGGAACATGTATATCAATGCTCGGCTCATGAGATATGCTAATATCCACTCTCACATGAAATGTTGTAATTTTCCTATTTTGTAAAGTTTCTTCTTGGATATTGAACATAGTATCCCTCACAACAAGACAATGTGTGGGTTTTGATAGATATAAATCATCGTCATTTTCACCTAGTAGAATATCAGTATAGGAAAGTCATCATTGTATGCCTGATTTACATTTCAAATAAAAAATTATGAGAATATTGATAACTTCATCCAAGATAGCTCTTTGAGAGTAATGGATCACCTCAAAGCTGGTGAGGGGGTATTTATGTAGTGGTTGTTCTTGAGTTGTTTCTTCTTTCTGCTTCCCCCCATAACAATTTCAAGCAACTCAGACTGACAATAAAAATTTTCTTCTAGGGAATCTAATCATTCCTATATCTCTCCTAATTGTTTTTCTTTATCCCCTTTTTATTTTATTTTTTTAAAAATATGTTTGTGGTGTCACCCCAAAACCCACAACCTTGACTTAGCCATAAAGTTCTGGCCGTTATAAGGCCATTTATAGTAGTTTTTCATTCAATACAGTAGTTAATGATTCTTGTGTCCAAGTAAGATAGAAAATATAGTAAAATAAGTAATCATTATTATGTAATAGTGATTTAAAGAAAAAAAAGAATTGTATTATGTAAAACATACACACGAAGCCCACAATTTTTGTTTGTTTTCATCTATTAGTATACCCTCTTTATTTACACTTTCCTCTTTCCATATCACATGATGTGGGATAGAAGTATATTTAGATTTGGATTAATCAATGTGCATATAAAAAGAGGAACATAGTTATGTTGTTGTTTTATTTACTCAAAATATTTCTTTTCATTTTCTAAATAAATCGCTTTATGATTGAGTGGGAACCTCAAAATACTAGATAACTTATTTCAAACACCATAAACATTAACAGTTTACAGGGTTATATTGTTTTTTCTGCCTCTTGCTTATTTTTAGCACTCATTTGTTGTTTCAGAAATTAAAAATTATCAATCAAATTTATCAATACATGTACTTACAAATAGTTTTTTACCATACATAATGTACCTAAATAAATATCTCCCCATGAAGGCCAGTAAATGAATCCCACACTTCTTAGGTTATCAGGTGTTCATACATATTCATTGGGTGCATTTTTATTTTCCCTTCAGCATCTTTGAGATAAAATTTTGTAAGAATTGTATGAAATATTCTATGAGCCTTTCCCACAAAAATTAATACATTTTTTTAGTGGGAGTCATATACTATAAATGGAATCCGCATGGGATAATTAATTGTAAGTAAATGTTTCATTATTTTATTTTTTTAGTAAAATAAATAAAGGATATCATAATACTACCCTAATCTCTTCCCAAATCAGTGTCTTAAGAATGATAACAACATGGTGCTATGAATCTACATCAATCGGTACACATTGTCATGTGATTAGACTAATGAAACTACTAAGCATAACATTTTTGGGGTTAACGGGTTGGTCGTGATCATTCCATCCAACATCCAATTTAATTCTTTTTTTCGCCTTAATAATTTTTTATAACACAGTCACGCTATGATGATCTTGTTTTTTATAGGAGGATGGTTCTTCACCATCTACCATTTTATTAGCTTCCACATCATAAATATGTTGTTTCTCTATATTGGTAGCATCGACATGTGAAGAAGGTTGTTATTCCTCTACAATGGGAGTAATAGCAGGTTGAGAAACATGTTGTTCCTCAGGATTGGTTGCATCAACACATGAATAAGTCATTATCTATATAATTGTTTCAACATTTAATTTAGATTACCAAAAAAAATTATTAGACAGATAATAACATGAGGTAACACAATGTATATTAAAAAATATATAACCTGATTATTGAACACTCTTTTTTAAATTTTGAAGGGATTTTACCCCTCTATTGAGTATACAAATCCCTTAAAAATGGTCTCCTATGACATAAAAGACCCCATCTATATTGGGACTTCTTTTAAATGAATGAAATGTCCAAATGAAAGTGTCATCCTCAGTTGAATTTTCATCTGTCCCTTTTGGTGGTTTTGGTTGTTAAATAATAATTGATCACTTTCAATTTACAGGATCTGGAACATAAAATAATTTTACTTCCTATTATTCCATTATAAACAGTTCTTCTTTATACCATTCCTTACTAAAATACACTTTCATGAATCCCAATTCATCTATTTTAAAATCACCCATGTTATCAACCAATTTTCATTGAAAAATCAGCACTTGGAATGTTGCATAATCTGACTCCCATATTTTTTTGATGATGGAAAAGTTATATATATTTTAATAAATTGGATTTGTTTCCTTCTTACTAGATACATGCATCATTTCATCCACAAGTGTAACTCCGCTATTTTTTATGGTACTTATTATGTCATGTTTATTTTTATAGAATGCATAACCATTAATAACATAACCATTATAAGATAATATAAACACCCTTGGTCCTATGGCTAACCATCAAAGTCATTTTGAAATTTAATCCATCCTTTCATGTTAACTATTTAAAATATTTTCTTAAAACCATCTTAAAAATTATTGATTATGTGTATTTGATATCCATATTTCAACCCTTGATGGATTCAAATTCCTAATAATTTCATAGTGGGTTTCAATATATGGTAAAACCATTAAACTGTTAAGAAAAACATAAAGGTGGGGATGATGCTGATCTATAATATTGATTATGAATACTTATATTAAAAAAATTCCCTCACCCACAAGCCACCAATAGTGATGAGATTTTAGTAAACTAATGATTTCCACATTGGATAGGTTATTGGTACATAATTCAACGACTTCCTCAACAATATATCTCTCTATAATACAACCCTCTGGATGACTTTTTATTTTTACATACCCTTTAAAAATCATCATATATCATTCAATGGGGTACATCCATCTATAACATACAGGACCGCATAGTCCAATTTCTCTCACCAATTGAACCATCACATTAAACATCATATCAAATAATACCAATGGAACGAACATTTCCAATTCACATAATATGATGGAAATTTCCTTCACCGTAGTTGGAACGTTCACTGGGTCTATAACTATGTTGCATATATCTTTGAAAAAGAAACAGAGCTTGGTTAATGTATGATAGACATTCTGGGAAAAAAATCAATGTAAATCTACATGCATTAGATCTTGCATCAAAACATGATAGTCATGTGATTTCAGATCATTTAACATTAAATCAATCATTGACATGATATTCTTGATATTCTATGAATATCCTTATAGAACCTTTACATCATTAAAGAAGATGAAAAGTTGATATCTCTCATTCCTAGAAATATTGTTAGTGTATGGAAAAATAAATGTTCATTTTTCACCCTTCACTGACACAAACTCTTCTCATATTCCCATTTCAATCATGTCCAAACAAGCCGTAATTTCATCCTTTTTAGGGTGCATTTATTAACGTTCCAATGACACTATCACATTTATTTTTTTCAACATGAATAACATCAAGAAAATTACCGATGTATAAAAAAATCTAGTATGGTAATTTAAAAAAAAATTGATCCCTTTCCCCAAGCATTTTTCCTAAGGTTTTTTCAAAAAAGGCTTAAGAAAACTAGTGTCCATATAATTTACTTTATTAAACATTTCACCACTTCTTAGTGGAAATGGTTTTGTACATTCCTCTGAACTCCCATCAAATGTTTTTATCCAAGATTAGTACTTATGTCACCGAGGTTGAAATATTTTATGTCCTAGAAACACAGTATTCAATGAATGCTTCAACTTAATTGAATGTGTAAATTTTTCACAAATGGGAACCTTTTAGTTCCTTTAATTATATTTCCTAAAAAAATTATAATAAGGAAAGTCATTTATCATCCCATAAAACATGGATTTCAATGTGAAATATTCATTTTTTTAAGCATCATACAACATAACACCTGAATACCAAAATAATTTCAAATCTTCGATCAACAGAGCCAAATAAACATCAATATAATTACCTAGTTGTTTTGGTCCTAATATTCGAATACATAACATAATTTATATTTCATTCATACATAACCATGGTATCAAGTTATAATTTACCAACATAACTTGCCATGTATTGTGAGTACTACATTGAAAACCAAAATGATTCACTTTATCCACAGATAGAACAAGTAGAAGGATTCTCTGCTTGTTTCCAAATTCAAGATACTCATGATCAATTATCTTTTAATGAGGAGAGTCTGTTGGGGGATGAATTTTACTATCTTTATTTCTTGTATTTTTATTCCACATCAATTTACTTATAGTCTCCTAACTTCAATTTAGGAACCTAAACCTTGGATTGATTTTAAATTACCATAAAACTTTCATAGGACCTCATTCAAATTTCTTTAATTGAGAAACACCACACTTTTGGAATTCTCTAAGTGATTTATGTTCTTTAAAAAATAGTACACAATCATTTTTATAGACATGTTTTATTTAAGAGATCATACCCATTGAACTCATCATTCATTTATCATAATATTTTTGGCTAGGAATATCATTATTTTCTTGGATCATATCATTAAAGAGAGAAATGAGTTCATTAAAAATAGCATCAATCTATCTGTTTCCATCTTTAAAATTATATAACTTCTATATGGAAGACAACATTGTATATTTAGTAAAACCATAATACAATAGCATATTTTCACAATTATTAACCTCTAAAACAATTTTAGAAAATCATGAAATTCATCTTCAACTATCATTGTCTTTTCCTCAATAAGATATTCATCATCATTCAAACTTGTAATCACATACTTAATACAATTTTCTTCATTATGAACACTTATAATCAAATCAAATGATCCATAAAATGATGTGTTATCCTAGTCACTATCTAAATTCACTTTTTCACTATGTTTATTCCAAAATTTATAACTAAAATCTATTCTGTTATAGATCAAGTGGTCTTGAAACGTTTTTTGGACTCATTAGTCTTGAATAATAATAGTGTAATCACATATAAAGGATTTTCAAAGGGTAATATGCATGATCTTTTGCAATATTGATAAACTCTTTCACCCCATATTCATACTCTTTTTTTATATGACTGACATCCATCAATTTTGGATTCATATCTATCATATTTAATTCGGTAATATTAATATTTAAAAAAATAAATATATACACAGAAGGGGCCTTTCAAATAAGGGGAACCTAATATTTGAATTTTTAAAATAATTTCATCATGCATTGAAGGAAATGGGTAATTGAATTTAAGAGAAGAATTACTCCACTGGTGGTAGATGTTATCCTTTGAATTCATCCAAAATGATCAGCAGTACCTGGTATGGGAATACAACTACTCAGGGTAGTTCGAGCAACAGATATGCATGTCTAGAACAGATAAGGTATGAGTCTCAGACAAAAAAATAAATAATAACTATTTTGGAGATTAAGATGATGAGGATGAAGTTGTGTCCTTAAATATAAATGATCCTAGGCAAGGGAGTTGGCAAAGAACTAGACAACAATTCTTAGTTTTCTATCTAAAGTTGAAAATGAAAAGGATTTTCGTCTAAGGACTAAATTTCAATAGTGATTAGATTTCTATAAGGACAATTTTGTGGGAGTGGGGTCATGATGAATATCTTATGGGTTGGATGGAGTTAGCGACATTCCCTTTCAATGGTGTTATTATCAATTTATATTATATATGAGGTGAAATTATGTGTATATAGGATGTCTCTAGAAGTTAATATGATATTATAAATCTAGATACCACCCTTTTTCTTTACACATGTTCGTATTTATAAATTTAGATACCACTCATCCCATTGAATTTATAAATATATATACCACTCAACTTTTTGAGACATATTTTAAGGAGTGTTCAAAATGGAAAATAAAATTATTAAGTGAGTGGGTAAACATTTTAATCAATAGTAGAGGTTAATTTATAAAGAGTAATTGTAAAATAAAAAGTGTACCAATTATTTATCACCCCTTCTCAGTGATAAATTACCACTTCCCTAGAATCATTAATGTTTATTTGGTTCAATTGGAATGGATGGTTTTCTTGGATGATACCAAGGTAATACATTGTTTCCCTTTTCTAGTTTCGTACTTTTTATAAAAGAGAAACCAATTCATAATTTTATGGATGTATTTTAATAAGAGGTCAGTGAGAAAATGTGAAAATATAATTCAATTGGGTGATGTAGGAAATTCATTCATCTTACATCTTTACATATGAATCCAATTATAGAATAGATATCTGGATTATCATAGTCTAAAAACATGAGTGGTATCATTTAAGGATAAAATTTTTATGACCTTCCAATACTAAAAAGAGAAGAGAATGTGATGTTTGAGTGTGTGGGGGAAGTTTAACTATTTCACCAGTAAAGATTACAATATATTGGGGTTATTCTTGGTTACTTTAAATTGCATGGTTTAGTGATATTATTTAGTAATTAATTAGTTAATATTAATAATAAGTTATAAATATTGTTAACGAATTTGATATTAACTGGAAATCAGTTTTAAAAAATAAGAAATACAAATTAAGAATTATTATTATTGATTACAATATTTCTATTAATAAAAATTAATTATGATCAATGATTACTAATTATTATTGATTATTAGTTAATAATATTTACTAATAAAAAATTATTAATAAATATTAATTATTTATATTTTAGTGAATTAGCTAATAATAAATATTGATTATTATTAGTAAATAATTAATAATTAATATTAATTGAAAATTATTATTCATGTTTATTAAATAAATATTAATTAATTAAAGTAACTTTTCTATGGAAAAAATGGAGAACACAAGGGTTGAGAGACTCTCTCTACGAAAATGGTGATTAGGTTTACTCTTTACGATTAATTTGATCTCTGTTGATTTTTTGATCATGAGGATGTATTTCTTGGTCCCTAGAAGAATTTGGGTGGTGAATTTGGTTTTTGGAACCATGAACATTCTACTGTGGAACCAAATAAATGGGATTCATCCACCCCCCCCCCCAAGCTATTTGACTTGGGAGTACATGCGGACATGAAAGAGGATGTGTTGTGGGTAAGGGATGCTAACAGATTATTCCCTAGCCCTCGCAATGGTGATGCCACTACTCACAATAGAATTTTCAAGAATGGTGCACTTTTTGTTGTTGAACTCAACCCTCGATTCATTGAATAGAGAATTTGATCTTTCAAGCATTAAATTATCGCACATCTCACCTCATAAATGATAAAATCATGGAATCTTGAAGATCTAAGGAAATAGATACTATAGATTTGGGGTTTCAACAATTAGCACATTGTGTCACTCGATATGATTTTCTATCAAATTAATTTTTGTTCAGATGAGTTGAAATTAAAGGATTTGAGTTATCATTTCATCAATTTGAAGCTAGGGGTTCTATGATTTTGAAATTGGGATCCCTGGTTTAACCCTTTTTAAGATAAGAACATTGTCATACAGTTCTCTATCTTTTTCAAAGGATTGAATTGGGTTTTTTAACCCAATCATCCTCCGAGATGTTTCTTTTTCATACAAAAACCCCTATTAAACCTAAAAAAGAGACTAGGATGGCTATGTATGGTCACTTTTCTTGCATTCTGGTCGAGTTTCATCTATCTATTCCTCTTTTTAGGATTATGTATTTGATTGCTGGTGATATTAAGTTTGAAATTACAATTGAATTTGAGCATGTACCTGATTTATGCATTAATTTCTCAAGTATTTTTCATGTTAAGGGTAATTGTTTTAAAGTATTTAAGTTCTATAACTGCAAAAATCATGGACACTCTGTCGAGAAATGTAAACTCAAATTACCTCATACTTGTGGATCCACTCCTTCCAAGTCTATGAACCCTATGCCTGTGTCTAGGAAAAAGGGATCCCCTAATAATGAGAGGGATTATGGTCTATCTTCATCCATTAAGGGGATCCTGATGGATATCATTATCTATAAGATAGTAAATGGGGGAGCATCCTCCTTTTCTGATATTTTTACTGGGATCAAACCTGCTGGAAATCACTTTGAGGTGATGGTAGTGAGGTTGTGCTGCCTGACCCTCTAGGTGAATGCACACTCTTCACTTAGAATATTCCCATAATTGATTCTATGGCTCAGATTGGGGAGTATTCTCTTTCAAAATGGGGTGATGAATGCATTGATAGTCATTTTAGTGATGTTGAAAGAGATATTGTGATTTTATTAGAGGGTAAATTTCTATCTAAAGAGAAGCTGGACAATGGTTCCCTCTACTCCAAAGGATCTTCCTCTATTGCTATTGGGAAGGTTAAGAAACATGTTATTGGGAATGTGGTCCCAAACTCAATTTTTTGGGAGGATACTTTTCATTTCTAGAAGTATGTGTTGGCTACATCTGCAAATGCTTTTGCAGCTAATGTTATAAGGGTAGTGAAGGCTTCCATGGAAGATACAATATAGATTACTGATTATTAGGAGCATGTGTTGGATACATCTATATATTCTTTGGAATTTGATTTCAAAATAGCAGGGGAGGATACCATATAAACTATATAGGCTACTAAGACACCCAAAAATGGCATTGTAAAACCAATTTTTTATGATGATGGATTTTATAAATTGTATGGATTTTAATGCGCTTTGCATAGAGATCCATGAGAGGAAATGTACCACAAGTTTAACAGCTTCTGTTCTTAATGCATACTATTCTCCATTGATAATCACATGAGATACTAAAGAGGACATTAATTGTGGGCAGTCCTTAGATGAGGACATGTTGGATGTCAGATACCCTGGTAAGGATGACAATGAGCATGTTGTTGATGAACTAACTTTTAAAAATGATCACTTTGGTGGCCAAATCACTAATGGCCACTTGGGCATAGATGATCCATGTGGTGCGTATAACAACCCAAAATTGACATACATATATATTACATAACTTTTTTGGAAAACATAAAACATTACAAAAAAATGGACGCCCAAAGACCGTATTAGTCTAGTGCCTTTGGAAACATTAAAACATAAACACTGGTATATAAAAGAGCTACATCATCTCCCACTAGGTTCTTCCTGACTAGCGTCGTTCTTAGACACATAAAACATAATACATATCTTCATAACCTTGGGGAAGAAAACCTAAAAATGGGTGGTCTTAGATACTCAGTGAGGGTAAACTAGGGAGATACATAAGCATAATCATGAGCATATGGTTACTATAACATGATCATAAAAATGGAAGATCATATGCTTTATATCAAAGATCAAAAACATGAATCATAAAATAAATCTTGGAAGTTTATAAGAGATGAATCATGAGGAAATAAAGAACATAATCCATGAAATCATACCATACAAATAAAACATGGAATTATTGAAAAAACATAACCATAAAATATGATTTCCATAATATTCAAGGCATCACTTCCAAGGCCATAATAGTGCACAATGTCCTTTACTGAATTGGGTTCACTCCACATTCTAGCCCCGTATTACTGAACCGAGTTCACTCGTTATTCCAAACCTATATTATTAAACCAATTTAAATACTCATTCCAACATTTTAATATTTAACTAAGTTTATTTCTCAATCCATCCATGTTTATCTTATGTGATATAAATCTTTACCCAATGAATTGAAGGCAGATATAGGTCACACCCATCTCATAATTAAATCATATATACATGTTCCAAAAAATCATAAACAATCATATCTTGACCCATGAAATTAATTGAGTATCTTAAACATGTAATCATATCATAACCTATAGAAAAAGATACAAGTTTCATAATCATTTCATCGAAATCATAACCCCTAAAATAAGTAGGTTTTAAAATCATATATCTTGTGAAAGTTAAATGGGTTTCATATACATCATTCCATCAAAATGTAAACCATTCAGCAAAATAATATGAATAGAAAAATTGATTCATTTCCCTATAAAGGTAAGAGTAACACTAAAAAATGTCATCTTATATGGGAAATAATTTTAAAAGATATTTTAAAAAAAATCTTGAGAAAAATATGCTTTCTTCTTTTAAAAAATCTTTTTAAAATATAAATCCTTTTGAAAACCATTTTTTATGAAAATATCTTTGAAAATTTATATAGGAATACTTGAAAATAGAAACCAAATCAATTTAATTTTTCCCTTGAAAATGATATTCATGGATAATTTAAAAACCATTTTTAGAAAATTTTCTAAAACATTTTTGAAAACATGGTTTTTGAAATAAAATAGATTTCTGACCAAAGAGAGAAATATGGTCAGATTTTTCTTAAAAATATTTTCTTAATTATTTTAAATATCAAAGAGTGGAAAATGGTACTAATACATGGATATATATTGAATAAAAATAAGGGAATGAAACTCGTGATTTTTCTTGAGAGATGGATAATAATATTTCATCAAAATAAGCATAATCATTAAAAAACTTGAAAAAATGATGAGATTGTTTCAATAAACTCTTTCCACTTGGTTACTTTGGATCATACTCTCCGTGTAAAAAAAATTAAATTAAATTAATCTTGAAAATATCATTAAAATAAGGAGATTCATGATATAACATGTCAAGTAGAAATATATACACCTCAAAAAATAATGTAGGTTCATAACAAAACATGTGACTCAAGGAAGGAAAATTGAGAAAAATTATCTTACCAATTTGGTAGATTTTGAAACATTAGCCCCATGAAATATATATCATAGAATGGATATAAAAATACCAATAAATTTAATTATAATAATCATATAATACATACATATGTATTATATAGACCATGAAAAATGGATGTGTGGTGAATAAATCATTTATCTCACAAAAATAATAAATGAGATGAAATTCCCTTACCTTGTGTTTTGAATCTTTCCATACTCATAAAAACATTCTATATAATAAATATAAGTTTATTATCAATCTAAAACATAACTGTATACTTTTATATAATATAATATATGGTTTTATTATGACTTTATGTTACCCTATGTTTAACAATTCTATGTTAAGGTTTCACTTCGGGTAATATTCGCTTTGTTTTTCGCATGTGTCTTAATTTGTTATATTTTACTCCTTATACTTATATCATGATTTCAAAAATATAAAACATGAAATAAATATTATTTATATTCATTATATTATTATTATAATAATCTATATAATATATAAGTATGAAATTGAATGCAACATTCATGAAGACGGTAGGTCGTACGTACGCATGAACATTGTTTCTGTTTAATTGTCATGTTGAAAGAAAGAACATAAATAAAACATATGTATATATATTTATGTATGTATGTAAATAATTATTCCCATATAATTATTATATCATATACATCATATAATTTCACTAAACCCATCCTTAATATATTACATGTAGTTTTTGAACGAATCACATCACTTTTAGGGGGCGGTAGTCCACACTTCCTCAAACGAAATTATCATATCTACACCAAATGGAATATATAAAGATATGTGTTAAAATGAATAAAGAATATTAAATACATATTAAATACCATATATACTATATATAAATATATTTTCCATCATAATTCTCACCATGAGAGACGGTAAAGGATAAAATAACAATCATCATTTTTTGAGACAATAGTTCGTAGTACAAATACACAGTATGTTCATTACCCATTAGATGTATGTGTGTATAATTATAGGTTTACCCTTATCATAAAAACATATAATTATATTTATTATAATTTTTTTTATAATATTGAAATATTATTTATTTAGGGAGTGGATAAAGAAAATAAAAGAAAGGAGTTTGAGGGAGGATGTTACCTCTTAATCGGGTAACTCATTTTGGTTTGCACCGAAGGGCTTCCTTGGAAGAAATTATGACAAAATGGAGGATTAAAGGACTAAGGGATAACATTTTGGAGTATATTTTATAGATATTTTCCGAACCTAAGTGGTTTCAGTGGTGTAAATAAGTGGAGGAGATAAGGCCTTTTATAGTGGAGGAGGAGTGGTACTCCTGTAATTTTTTGACAAAGGAATTCCATACATGTTTTTCACATGTCAAGTGGATCCAATAATGGACCAAATTAGAGAAAATTTAGGATATGGTAGAAATATGGACACATAAAATGGCTCTTAGAGATATTTCTAGGTTGATTTTGACCTTATATTAAAGTTTTAGTCCTTAGTTATACTTAATTTTACATTAATCGATGTAATTAATTTTAATTACATTCGCTAATAATTTTGGTCAAAAACTAAGTTTACCTTATTATACATTATAAATTATTATTAATAAAAATATGTAATCCATTTTTTCAAATTCCAATTACAAAATGGGTATAAATTAAATTAAAATTAATCCCACTGACAGGATGACACAGTGGGTTTTTAAAGTAAAAATGATCAGTTTGATAAGTTTTTATATTTACTTTCAATTTGAAATTGGTTATGATGAACTAAATTGGATCAATTTATATAAATATTATCTAATAAAACTTTTAAACTAATTTAAAATTTAATCTGACCATATAAAAAAATTTGATGAAAAAACAATTTTGAACTAAAATTCAGTCTTTTTCACTAATCATTAAAAAATGAAACCACATAGAAAAATACCAAATATTTATCCTAACCTTATTATTATGTTCTTTATTCAAATATTAAGTTTATTTTGATGTATTAAATCTATAAAAGTTACAAAAATTTTATTTAAAATGGGAATTCCATTAAAATACGGTAAAAACTCCTTAATAAAAATATATGGTTTTAATCATAAAATTGGGGGTTTTATTATCTTATGTATATAAAATCTACTGGATAAATATCAAAACTATTTTATTTAATATGTAACATATATATTACATTAATATCACTCACTAGTTATAATTAATTTAACTTATTAGGGTAAAACAACTTTGTGAACATAAAAATAATAATATTTCCCTTTATATTCAATAAGTTTTCATATTTATTTATAATTAATTGGTAACCTATAAATTTAAATTATATTTTTGTAAAACATATATTTTAATAAATTATTTAATATTATCCATAACCCCAAATTTAACATCAAGGTTAAATCTTATTATATTAAATAATAATATCTTAATAATACGTTATTGTTCCGTAAACCTCGGTCATTCATGTTATGAAACCAATCAAGTAAAGTCATTGTTTCATGTAACTCAAGCTAACCTCATTGTTCTATGTAGTGAAAGATAAAATTTATTTTTCATGTAGTTCATGAATAACTAGGTTTTGTGTATATCGTATGCCAAATATAGTACTTTAAAATAAAATAATCTATTTACAATGTTGCATGAAATGAAAAACATCAACAAGATTAAATTTATTTTTAAAAAAAATCAAAAAATCTCAGGGTGTTAAATTCTACCACCCTTAAAATAAAATTCTCCCTCTAAATTAATCTAGGTCATCAAAGGTTTAATACTTGAAAGTTTCATTCATAAAAACCTGTAAAATAAAAATTAATACTAAAACTTCCCTTAAAAAGGGAAAGTTGGAACAATAATTGTTATCCATATAAATGGGTTTCGACATAGGAGAACATAGGTTGGGAATAAATATTGAACATACGGGAAAATCATAAACATTTATAGGGAGTGGTTGAGGACATCAATCACAAACAAATTAATGATCAAGAAAAGTTGAGGGCCTTAAAGTAATAAATCATTGATAATTTAAAAGGACATTGGTTAAAAAAAATTAAGGTATTAGGAGAACCAATTATCATTTGGTCATTATCCTAAAGTTGAGTAATTTATTTATTGACCAAGAATATAAGGAAATTTACAAACTTGATATATTTTTATAAAAAAAATTCAGTCTTTAGTTGTTCTTTTATATATATCTAATTCATCCATTACTTTAATAAATGGATGTCCAAAAAATAACTTTGATGCTTGAAGTGCTAAAATACACTTTTAGTGGATCTTATGTCTCATAAAAGAATGAAAAGTATAACTATTTGTATCTAATTATTCATCAAATTCAATATGGTTAATACAATAATCTATAAACATAAAAAGTAACTCTCACTACGGGAAAAATGGGTATTTGCGACGGGTTATTTGTGACGGGGGTATTTGCCCGTCGCAAATAAGTAGTCTTTTGCGACGGGCTAGCTTTCCCCGTCGCAAAAGAGCTGGCGCGCTTTGCGCGCCAAATCGCGGGAAACGTATTTGCGACGGGCGGTTATTGCCCGTCGCAAATAACCGGCGGCGGTAAAAGGTATTTGCGACGGGAATATACCCCCGTCGCAAATAGTATGTCGGCAGGTTATTATTTGCGACGGGACCCGTCGCAAATAACTATTTAACCGTTGACCGTAATAAATGACGACTAAGGTATTTGCGATGCGTACCGTCGCAAATGGGTCCGTCGCAAATAATCTAACCTATAAATACCCCCATCCGTTTTTTCAATTCATTCTCAAACTCCATCTTCTCCTTCTCTCAAAATTCTATTTCTAGAGTTCAGCGTTTCTTAAGTTTAATTTTTTTTCCGGAGTTGATATTGAAGTTTTCAAGAACGATCAAAGATCAACCTCAGATCAATTTTAAAGGTATTTATGTTCATTTTAATTTAATATTTATTTTAAATTTTTTATTAATTTCAATTATTCTTAATTAGTTGTAATTTAATTATGTTTACATTGTTTTGTTACTTAATAAATTTAAATTATTAGTATTGTTAATAGTTAATGGTAATTAGGAATAATTAGTAATAATTTTCAATAATTAAGAATAAATGCTAATAATTAGTAATAAATACCAATAATTAGGAATAATAACATTATTACATTATTAGTATATTTTATTATTAATATTAAAATAATATAATTTTTTATATTATATACAATTCTCCTTTCATCTGTGGGTTTTCTGTCTCCACATGTAATATTTGTATATGGAGACAGAAAACACACAGATGAAATGAGAATTGTATATAATATAGAAAATTATATTATTTTAGTATTAATAATAAAATATACTAATAATGTTATTATTTCTAATTATTGGTAATTACTCCTAATTATTTGTAATTATTCATATAATTACCAATAATTAGGAATAATTACCAATAATTAGCAATAATTAGTAATAATTAGTAATAATTACCAATAATTAGTAATAATTTCCAATAATTAGTAATAATTATCAATAATTAGTAATAATTAGTCATAATTATCATTAATTATCAATAATTAGTAATAATTAGTATTAATTAGTAATAATTACTAATAATTACTAATAATTACCACTAATTAGTAATAATTAGTAATAATTAGGAATAATTACCAATAATTAGTAATAATTAGTAATAATTAGTAATAATTAGTAATAATTAGGAATAATTATTAATAATTACCAATAATTAGTAATAATTACCAATAATAAGTAATAATTACCAATAATTATCAATAATTACCGATAATTACCAATAATTAGGAATAATTACCAATAATTAGGAATAATTACCAATAATTAGGAATAATTACCAATAATTAGTAATAATTAGTCATAATTAGGAATAATTACCAATAATTAGTAATAATTAGTAATAATTTCCAATAATTAGTAATAATTAGTAATAATTAGTAATAATTAGTAATAATTAGTAATAATTACCAATAATTAGTAATAATTAGTAATAATTAGTAATAATTACCAATAATTAGTAATAATTAGTAATAATTAGAAATAATTACCAATAATTAGTAATAATTACCAATAATTAGGAATAATTACCAATAATTAGAAATAATTACCAATAATTAGTAATAATTAGTAATAATTAGGAATAATTACCAATAATTAGTAATAATTAGTAATAATTACCAATAATTAGTAATAATTAGTAGTAATTAGTAATAATTACCAATAATTACTAATAATTACCGATAATTACCAATAATTGGGAATAATTACCAATAATTAGAAATAATTAGTAATAATTACCAATAATTAGTAATAATTACCAATAATTACCAATAATTACCAATAATTACAAATAATTACCGATAATTAGTAATAATTAGTAATAATTACGAATAATTACCAATAATTAGTAATAATTAGTAATAATTACCAATAATTAGTAATAATTAGTAATAATTACCAATAATTACCAATAATTAGGAATAATTACCAATAATTAGGAATAATTACCAATAATTATCAATAATTAGTAATAATTACCAATAATTAGTAATAATTACCAATAATTACCGATAATTAGTAATAATTACCGATAATTAGGAATAATTACCAATAATTAGTAATAATTAATAATAAATACCAATAATTAGTAATAATTACCAATAATTAGTAATAATTACCAATAATTACCAATAATTACCGATAATTACCAATAATTAGGAATAATTACCATAATTAGGAATAATTACCAATAATTACCAATAATTACCAATAATTACCAATAATTACCAATAATTAGTAATAATTACCAATAATTACCAATAATTACCGATAATTAGTAATAATTAGGAATAATTAGGAATAATTACCAATAATTAGTAATAATTAGTAATAATTACCAATAATTAGTAATAATTACCAATAATTAGTAATAATTACCAATAATTACAAATAATTACAGATAATTACCAATAATTAGGAATAATTACCAATAATTAGGAATAATTACCAATAATTAGGAATAATTACCAATAATTAGTAATAATTAGTAATAATTAGGAACAATTACCAATAATTAGTAATAATTAGTAATAATTACCAATAATTAGTAATAATTAGTAATAATTAGTAATAATTACCAATAATTAGTAATAATTACTAATAATTAGTAATAATTACCAATAATTAGTAATAATTAGTAATAATTAGTAATAATTACCAATAATTCGTAATAATTACCAATAATTAGTAATAATTACCAATAATTAGGAATAATTACCAATAATTAGTAATAATTAGGAATAATTAGGAATAATTACCAATAATTAGTAATAATTAGTAATAATTACCAATAATTAGTAATAATTAGTAATAATTAGTAATAATTAGTAATAATTACCAATAATTACCAATAATTACCGATAATTACCAATAATTAGGAATAATTACCAATAATTAGTAATAATTAGTAATAATTACCAATAATTAGTAATAATTACCAATAATTACCAATAATTACCAATAATTACCAATAATTACCGATAATTAGTAATAATTAGTAATAATTAGGAATAATTACCAATAATTAGTAATAATTAGTAATAATTACCAATAATTAGTTATAATTAGTAATAATTATCAATAATTACCAATAATTAGGAATAATTACCAATAATTAGGAATAATTACCAATAATTACCAATAATTAGTAATAATTACCAATAATTAGTAATAATTACCAATAATTACCAATAATTACCGATAATTAGTAATAATTACCGATAATTAGGAATAATTACCAATAATTAGTAATAATTAGTAATAATTACCAATAATTAGTAATAATTACCAATAATTAGTCATAATTTCCAATAATTACCAATAATTACCGATAATTACCAATAATATAAATAATTACCAATAATTAGGAATAATTACCAATAATTAGGAATAATTACCAATAATTACCAATAATTAGTAATAATTACCAATAATTAGTAATAATTACCAATAATTACCAATAATTACCGATAATTAGTAATAATTAGTAATAATTAGGAATAATTACCAATAATTAGTAATAATTAGTAATAATTACCAATAATTATTAATAATTACCAATAATTAGTAATAATTACCAATAATTACCAATAATTACCGATAATTACCAATAATTAGGAATAATTACCAATAATTAGGAATAATTACCAATAATTAGGAATAATTACCAATAATTATGAATAATTACCAATAATTAGTAATAATTAGTAATAATTAGGAATAATTACCAATAATTAGTAATAATTAGTAATAATTACCAATAATTAGTAATAATTAGTAATAATTAGTAATAATTACCAATAATTAGTAATAATTAGTAATAATTACCAATAATTAGTAATAATTACCAATAATTAGAAATAATTACCAATAATTAGTAATAATTACCAATAATTAGGAATAATTACCAATAATTACCAATAATTACCGATAATTAGTAATAATTAGTAATAATTAGGAATAATTACCCATAATTAGTAATAATTAGTAATAATTACAAATAATTAGCAATAATTAGTAATAATTACCAATAATTAGTAATAATTAGTAATAATTAGTAATAATTACCAATAATTAGTAATAATTACCAATAATTAGTAATAATTACCAATAATTAGTAATAATTAGTAATAATTAGTAATAATTACCAATAATTAGTAATAATTACCAATAATTAGTAATAATTACCAATAATTAGTAATAATTGCCAATAATTACCAATAATTGCCGATAATTACCAATAATTAGGAATAATTATCAATAATTAGGAATAATTACCAATAATTATAAATAATTACCAATAATTAGGAATAATTACCAATAATTAGGAATAATTACCTATAATATTAGTACTATGAAAATAATAAAAAATTTATATAATATTAAAATTATCAATATTTGTAACAGGTTTTGCTTTATTCTCAACATATTCAATTCTTAAAGGGTCAATTTTTAGGTCTATCTCAATAAAAAGTTTGTGTCAATCGTGTATGATGTAAACTCTATAATTATCCTTGCTTGAGTGTTTTTTCTAACAAATTATTCAAAACTAGTAATGCTTTTATATTTTATAGAAAAATATGGAACAACGAGGTCGTCAACAATCATTATTAGGTGACCGCATATGGATAAATCAACGTAGAAATCCAAACGGTTCTGGTTTAAATCCAGTATATGTAGAGGGTGTGGAGACTTTTTTATCATTTGCGGCATCAAATCCAGAATTTGTTTCAGAAGGCAAAATAAAATGCCCTTGTAGAAAATGTGCATTGAGAACGTTTGACACGTTTGACAAAGTGGGCGGACATCTCTTGCGTTTTGGTTTTCAACCAGATTATGTTTTTTGGTATCAACACGGTGAACGCAGTTCCAGAGCAGGTGATACCAACTTGATTCCGAATCCATCCCGGTTTCAAGATTTAGTACATGATGTTGCAGGTTCATCTGTTCAACATACAGAAACTTCGGCTGATATAGCTTCAAATCCTGAGTTGGCACCGTCTAAATTTTATGAGTTTTTGAGGTCTGCTAAGGATGCATTATATCCTGGTTGCAAGATGAGCAAATTAGAATCAGTTTCAAAATTTATGGCTATCAAATCAAATAACGGAATGTCAAACACCTGTTTTGACCAGATATTTTCTTTTCTTAAAACACTGTTACCCGAAGGAAATGTTTTGCCTGCAAATTATTATGAGAGTAAGAGGTTGGTTTGAAATTTGGGACTTACTTGTCAGAAGATTCATGCATGTTCAAATGACTGCATTTTATATTCTGGGGAAAATGAGTCGTTGGATAGTTTCCCTGCATGTGGGCAACTGAGATATAAAGAAGGACAACATGGGAAGTCTGGTTTGATTCCTGTAAAACAGTTGAGATATTTTCCGCTTACATCCAGACTTCAGCGTTTATTCATGTCTAAGAATACAGCGACAATGATGTCATGGCATAAAGAGAATATTTCAACCGATAAAAGATTGAATCATCTAGTCGATGGTGATTCATGGAAACATTTTGATAGAGTGCATCCATCCTTTGCTTTAGAAGCTAGAAATGTTCGACTGGGCCTTTCCACTGATGGTTTTTGTCCGTTCGGATCTTATGGTAGTCAATATTCATGTTGGCCTGTTTTTTTTACTCCGTACAATTTACCTCCATGGATGTTGATGAAGGAGCCATATATCTTTTTGACTTTACTAATTCCAGGACATACGAAGAAAAATATTGATGTTTATTTGAAACCATTGATTGATGAATTAAGTTTATTGTGGAGTACTGGTGTCAGTACATATGATGTTGCAACGAAACAGAATTTCATACTGAGAGCAGCATTGATGTGGAAAATTAGTGACTTCCCGGATTGTGGGATGTTATCTGGCTGGAGTACACATGTTCAGAAATCATGTCCTTACTGTATGGGAGAGAACAAATCATTTATGCTCATTCATGGAAAGAAACCTTGTTATTTTGACTTTCATCGCAGATTTCTTCCAGCTGATCATCCTTTTCGTAGAAACAGATCTCATTTCAGAAAAGGAACAGTTGAAAGGGATGGACCTCCAAAAATGATATCAGGTTCGGAGTTAAAATCAGTTGTATTTTCATTACCTACCATCACTCTTGGTCCCACAATAAACCAATAGAAAATTTATGTTTTTGGGAAATAACACAATTGGATTAAACGTAGCATATTTTGGGGTTTGCCATATTGGTCTGATTTGTTGGTCCGACACATGTTAAATGTCATGCATATTGAGAAAAACTGTTTTGATAATTTGTTTCATACAGTTTTGGATACTCCAGGAAAGAGCAAAGACAATGTAAATGCACATTTAGATCTTGCCCAAATTTACAGGCGTCCATAATTGGAACTGTTTGAGAATGTCATAACAGAAAGGTTACTGAAACCAAAAGAAGCTTATACACTGTCTAAAGAAAACCATTTATTATTTTGTCAGTGGATTGCAGATTTGAGACTTCCAGATGGTTGTGCTTCCAATTTGGGTAGATGTGTAAAGAATGGTCATATTACTGGATTAAAAAGTCATGATTTTCATGTTATAATGGAAAGACTTCTACCCATTGGATTAAGAGGTCTATTGAATTTTGTGATTTGGGATTCTATAACAGACATGTCTCATTTTTTTCGGGAAATTTATGTGGCTACAACAGATTATGATGCTCTAGGAAAACTTGAAAAAGATGTTGTTGTAATTATATGTAAACTGGAAAAAATATTTCTGCCGTCTTTCTTTGACTCAATGGAACATTTGATGTTATATTTGCCATATGAATCCAAATGTGGAGGTCCAGTACAGTTTCGATGGATGTACCCATTTGAAAGATGCATGCAAAAATTGAAAAGAAAAGTATGTAACAAAGCATCTGTTGAAGGATCTATTACAGAAGCTTATTTTCAAGAGGAAATATCTTTTTTCCGCTCCCATTATTTTGAATCTGAGTATTCTTCAAAACACAACCAAATGGGACGGAACAAGAGGAATATTGATGAAATCGATAATCAATTATCTGTTTTCAACCAGCCAGAGCTTGGTTTTGGTGGAGTTTATGAACACTGGCTTTCAGATGATTAACATCATAGAGCTCATACGTATGTTCTGCTCAACTGTGAAGAGATGACATCAGTTGTACTGTAAGTGTTTATATCACTTATTCTATCATTTATGTTATAGTAAATAACTTTGGTTTTTATAGGTTGTATGATAATCATATCAAGAAAAAAATTCCACAAATTATAGCAGCTGCTCTCGAAGAACGTCGACTGAAAAATTTCTCTCAGTGGTTTCAAAAACTGGTAACATAAATTATTTATCTTTTAGCAACTCATTCAATGTATAGTTTACTATATTGATAATTATTTCACAAATTTTCAGGTATCTCGACATGCTGATAAAATTGACAAACGGTTGTGTATATTGAGTAACCCACCTTCCAAACTTGTTAAAACTTATAATGCATATGTGGTGAATGGATTTCGATTTCACACACATGCATATGGGGAATCGAAAAAAACAATGAACAGTGGAGTTAGCTTGAGAGGATCTCATCATCGAGAAAATGAAGTTGACTTTTATGGCATACTTGATGAAATCATTGAACTCTGTTATCATGGACAACATTACATAACCATGTTCAAATGTCGGTGGTTGGATACAGAGAGAGGCGTGCATGTTCATCCGACTCATGGAATCATCGATATTAAATGTCAAAATGTTCTCGTAGTAAACGAACCATTCTTATTGGCTCAACAGGAACATCAAGTTTATTATGTAAAGTACTTTGCTACATCAAGAGACTTGACTGATTGGTGGAGTGTAATAAAAATCAAAATTCGAGACAATCAATTTAGTCAAAGTGAATTTGCTTTCACTGATGTGAAAAGAATTGAAGTTTTTCAAGAGAGTGCTCAAAATCAATCTTTTTTACAAAGAGACATGAGTATCGATGACGACACCCCACATTTAAGAGTCGGTGATGACGATGATGTTAATGATGTCACATATGAATTTTAAATGGTAAGAGATGAAGCAACTATAACTCGAATGGATATCGATGATGTTGAGGAGGAATATGAAGATGACATTGACATATATGAAGATGATGATGAAGATGAACACTGATAGAATTCCATGGTATTTATATACAATCATAATATGTATATATGTATATATAATAGTAATTATCAATTATTTTCTAACAACATTAACATTTTCTGTTTCAGATGGATGACGACACATTTTGTGAGTTGGCGGATGCTGACCTGCCTTTCGATGCGGATGAGTTGCTGGCAGATGACCCTCAGCCTGTAGGCGCTTCAGGGAGTACGCGGAGGAGGCACAGTCTTGCACGATTGATGATTCCTGACCCCGTCCCTGAGCGACGTCCACGTCTTGGGTTTGATCCACGCACACAGAGGTGTGATAACCTGTGTGATAATCTGTGGATTTGACTAAGATTTCATTAATCTATTCACATAATAAATGTTTATTATTTTTACAGTTTTCCGCATATAGCAGTTGGACAGGGCAGCGCTATTTTGCGCAACTATTTCTCTCAGTCGTGGACCACATGGGAGCAGATTCCCATTGATGTGCAGCAGGCCATGTTCGGCCATTGGTTGGTACGTACGTAAATAAATAATTTTTATTTTGAAAAATATTTCATTTATAACTTGATATTTTGATTTATTTGTAGGGTTTATGGTATTCGATTGAGGATACCATGCGTGACGCCATCCACAAGACATGGGAGGTGGCCATGCGTGATCGCTTTCGTCAGTTTTTGCACAATTTAAGAAAAGCTGCCACGAAGAAAGCAGGAGTGTCAGATTTTGACGAGTCATGTAGAGCACACCGACCAGAGTACATTTCATCCCATGTATGGGATGGATTATGTGAGTACTGGTTGAGTGGTGCCTTTCAGAGGAGATCATCGGTGGGGAGGCAGAATCGGGGGAGACAGGAGGTGACTCATCGAGTTGGGAGTCGTTCTTTCAGTACTCATAGACAACATCTGGTACGTACATTATTTATAAATATTTTATATAACTATAAATATTAACAGTTTATTTTTTATTCTTATAGGCTGTCGAGCACCCCGATATTACAGAGTACGACGTATATCAGAGGATGTATAGTGATTCTGCTACTGGGGAGCTCAGAGGTGATCGTCAGCATCACATCGTGGTCTGTATTATTTGTTTTCAAGTTTAAAAATTAACTGCATATAATATATTCACAGTTTTAATTTTAAATTGCAATTACAAGAGTCATATGAGGCCGCAGCGTCACAGACCCGGCCTGAGAGTCAGGCCGAGTCATCAGATCAGACCACTGGTCGTCAGTTTGATGAGGCGGCATGGATGCAGGCCACCCAATATGCCTTCGAGAAGGGTCGGGTAGTTGGTATTAGCTCTCGACTGACTCCCGGAGATTATTATGGAAGTGCTGCGATGTTGGCGTCCAGCTCGAGAGGAGCTCGTGCATCTTATTCTGCTACACAGTATGAGGATCAGTTGCGATCTCAGACTGCACTGATAGAGAGTCTCTGACAGGAGCAGGAGCAGATGCGTCAGCAGCAGCAGCAGCATGAGGAGGAGCGTCGACGCCAGCAACAGCTGTACGAGGAGCAGATGAGTCGGTGGCAGCAGCAGCACCAGGAGCAGATAGAGTACATGCGCCGACTCACTCATGCTTTAGGGATGGAGTTTCCTCCACCGGCATCTACAGATCCCCCCTCCCCCCCCCCCCCCCTCCTTCAGATTAGAGTTTGTTTTTATGTTATAAAGTTTGTAAAATCAAATATGAATTTTTTTCTATTCGCAGTTTCTGTCTCATTATAAAATATTAATAATATTATATTTTGAAATAACAATATTAATATGAATAATAATATTATTTATATTTTATAATATTAAATTATATATATATATTAAAATGTTATAATATTATAATTTAATTATATTTTTTTGTAATATTTGAATTATTTTAATATTTGAATGTAAAATAATTCTATTATTTTTATATTAATTAAAATAACTTATTAATATTTTTTTATTTATGAATTATAATTCTAATATTATTATATTAATTAAATCATTTATTAATATTCTATTATTTTTTATTTTTGAATTATAATTCTATTATTATTATATTAATTAAAATAATTTATTAATAATTTATTATTTTTATTTGTGAATTATAATTCTATTATTATATTAATTAAAATCATTTATTAATATTTTATTATTTTTTATTTTTGAATTATAATTAGATTATTATTATATTAATTAAAATAATTTATTAATATATTTTTTTAATAGTATTTGCGACGGGATACTATGTCCGTCGCAAATATTATTATTATTATCTTCATTAAAATAATTTAATAATAGTTTTTTTTTCTAAAAAATAGTAATTGCGACGGGCCCCGTCGCAATTACTGTTTTAAAAGTTTTTTACAAAAAATACGGAGTAAGATTTGCGACGGAAAGTATTCCCGTCACAACTACTAGCTTTAGCGACGGGCCCGTCGCAAATAGTTGTTGTTGCGACGTCGTTTTCCGCAACGGGCGATTTGCGACGGGCCCCCGTCGCAAAAGGCCATTTGCGACGGGATCTCGTCGCAAATCGCCCGTCGCAAATACCTATTTTTCTAGTAGTATCTAGTGGTTCATCATTAATAATTATTCAACAAAAATAATTACACATTAACTTGGACATTGTGTAGGCCTGCGGTAGGTGTAGAACTCTTATCGTCATTTGGTTATGGTTTCAAGACCTGTAACCTTTCTGGACTTGATTGGTTATCACTTGAAATACATGATTTCCTTTTATAAACCATGATAATATAATTTAAAAAATAAATAAGATGGACATCTTTGAAATAAGGTTAATTAGTAAATAGCCTTTTAACTAAGGTGTTCAATACAAACTCAATGCATGGATAATTCATCTGAAGTTTAACTTAAACATTTCTTGAATGGTTAACCTTATAACCCTTATAAAATATGAAGATCCAAAACTTTATAAAGAAATTCCCAAAATAATCTTAACATTGATTCCCCAGTATATCACAAAGTATCTCTTGGTTGCCACATTCCAAACATGTGAGTACCCTCATCATATATTCTCTTGAAACATGGTAATTACCTAAATTACCTTAAATACTTTTGAAAAACATGAATTCTTCCTTATTACATAGATTACTAGATATATTCTATAAATCAAAGAAGTTGTAAATGTCATCCATGATAGCATAAACTAATTGTCAACAAGTCCTTAATTAGGTACAAGGTAATTAGTACCATCAAATTTACTTATATCTAACATATCATTATCCAAACAACATTATCGTAACATAAGGAACATATTAATGATTATTTTTCCCTTAATCATGTGTTTTCCATTGAAATCACCTTTCAATTAAATCATTTTTCTATTCCATACGATCCATTGAACGTATTATTATAAATCATTTGTGAAAAAAAAATAAACTTGTCAATCCTTATATATTTCACCTATCATAATTCTTGAATTCATATACATAAAAACTTTTATTACTTCATCCTTAATCCATTAACAAATCTACCTCATCGGATTACATAATAACTCTTTTCTTTCAAATTTCATGTGTAGTATTTTCATCATAAGAAATGTAACCATAACTCACACTACCTTGTTGATTCTCTTTATGAGATTTTCTCTTAGGACATTGAGTTGTGTAATGACTATTTATTCCACACTTAAAACACTTAACCTTCGATGATGTCTTAGGGAGGCCAATATTCTCATCCATTTACTTAATTTAACTCTTCATTTTCCCCTTATAATCACTTTCTTTGTATTCTTCTTTTCCATAGTCAAAACATCTTCTTGTTACACTAAGACATTCACTTAGGTGATATTTTGCACATTCTTGATCTAATTGAAACCAAACCTTCTTTCTTTGAGGGTCTCCATTACCTGAAATCTCATTTAACTCCTTATTTATCTTCCTTGGGGAGTCTGAGAGTTGGTTAAGGTACACATTTTTATTCATTTCTATGAAAATTGATTAGGCATGATCACAACATATTTCACTCCAGTGATCATCCCACTTGACTTTTCATCAGTAAACCATCCATCAAATTCAACATTAATCCAGTTTCCTCTGTTGAATAAAAGTAGAAGAATAGTGTGAGAATTACTTATCATAGTAGAAAACCACATAGTCATGAAAATAATAACATATAGTATATCTAAATCATTAAACCTTAATCTATAACACTCTAGGTTCATCATTGGTTATTCATAACTAACATATATTTATTTTTTTCATGATAGTTCATGAAGATTTTGTAAATTCCAAAAGCATATCACTCAGGAGTGTAAAACTAGGTGTGAAGAAAGGTCCATTGTCAGGTACCAGATTACCCCGAGTCAGGCCCAAGACATCTTGTCAGAGTTAATACCCCTATGTACATTTTTGGCAGAGCAACATCCACTTGTAGTATCTAGACAGGGATGTATTTCTACGAAACCACTCACTCTATCCTTTACCAAAATTCTAGAACACTTTCTTATGATTTTCCTTATCCTTATACTTATCCTTAGACATGTCCTTAGGGTTATCAAAAAGGTTTTTTCATCCTAGATTCCAAATATTAACTAAAAATTTTCTCTGAAACCAACTATAATGACCTAGTATTAAAACACATAGAAATTACATCACTTTTTCATAATAATTAAAACATTTAAAAAATGAAATCCAACAGACCGTATTAGTCTAGTTACTTTTGGAAACATTGAAACATAAACATTGGTGCATAAATGAGATACATCATCTCCCACTAGGTTCTTCTTGATTAGTACCCTTCTTATAAACATCAAACATAATGCTTATCTTCATAACCTAGGGGAAGGAAATATAAAAATGGGTGAGCTCAGATGCTCAGTAAGGGTAAACACGAGAGATATTTAAGCATAATTATAATCATAAGGGTATGAGAACATAATAATGAAAGTATAATATCATACCCTTCATATCAAAGATCATAAACATGAATCATGGCATAAAGATTAGAAGTTCATAAGACATGAATCATAATGAAATAAATAACATAATCCATGAAAGAATAACATAAGAATAAAACATGGAATTATGGAAAACACATAAGCATATAATATGGTTTCCATAGTATTCAAGTAATCTCTTACAATTCCCTCTTAGTGGACAATGTCCTTTACTAGACCAGGTCCACTCCCCATTCTAGCCCCATATTACTGAACTGATTTCACTCCTCATTCCAGCCCTGTATTACTGAACCAAGCTCACTCCTCGTTCGAACCCTATAATCCTGAACCGAGTTCATTTCTCAGTTCATCTATTTTTATCTCAACAGATATAAATCATTACCCAATAAATTGTATGGAGATATTGGTCCCACCCATCTCATAATGAAATCATATATACATGTGAAACCAAATTATAAACAATCATATCATAATCCATGAAATAAAATGGGTATCATAAAAATGTAATCATATAATAACATGTAGAAAAATATACAACTTTCATAATCATTTCATCAAAATCATAACCCATCAAAGAAGAAGGTTTTAAAAGTATATAACATGTGAAAGAGAAATGGTTTTTATATACATCATGCCATCAAAACATAAACCATTTAGAGAAAGAATATGAATCAAAACAATGAATCATTACCCATAAAAGAATGAGTAACAACAACAGATGTCATATTATATGGGAAATAATTTTGAAATACCTTTTAAAAACATTTCTTGAGTAAATTATTCTTTCTTCTTTGAAAAAGTCTTTTTAAAACATAAAACCTTTTGAGATCCATTTTCTTTGAAAATAGATTTGAAAACTTATAAAGGAAACTTTGAAAAAAATATAACATCTTTGAAATCCTTTTTCCATGAAAATAGCCTTTATGGATCATTTGAAAAAAAATCAAAATCATTTTTCAAAACATGGTTTTTGAAATAAACCAGACTCCCGAACAGAGAGAAATACGGTCATATTTTTCTTAAAAACATTTTATTAATTATCTTAAGTAAAAAAAGTGTAAAAATAACACTAATACGTTGATATATCTTGAATAAATATATTATAAGGAAAATCACGAGTTTTCTTGAGGTAGGGGTCATAATATTTCATCAAAATAAGCATAATCATTAAAAATCTCTAAAAACGATGAGATTGTTTCAATAAACTCTTACCATATGGTTACTTGGGATTGTACACTCTATATAAAAAAATTGAAATTACATGAACCTTAAAAATATCATGAAAATAATGAGATTCATGATATAACATGTCAAATATAAGTATATACACCTCGAAAAATAATGTACATGCATAACAAAACATGTGTCACAAAGAAATAAAATTGAGACAATATTCTCTTACTGATTTGGTAGCATTGAAAAATTAACCCCAGTAAATATAGATCAAATAATGGATATTTAAATAAAAATAAATTTAATTATAATAATCATGTAATACATACATAGGTAGTATACACACCATGAAAAATGGATGGGTGTTGAATAAATCATGCATGTCTTGAAAATAAATGTGATATGAAATTCACTTACCTTATGTTTTGACTCTCGTCATACACCTAAAAACATCCTATATAATAAATATAAGTTTATTATAAATCTATAATATAACCATATTCTTATATATAATATCATATATGATTTTATTATGACTTTATATTACCCTGTTGTTAACAATTCTATGTTAAGGTTTCACTTCATGTAATATTCGCTTTGTTTTTCACATGCGTCTTAGTTTGTTATATTTATGGTCCTTATACTTATATAATGATTCCCATAATATAAAAAATGATATAAATTTCATTAATATTAAGTATATTTGTATTTTAATAATCTATATACTATACAATTATGAAATAGAATACACCGTTCATGGAGACGGTAGGCCGTACATACGCTTGAACATTGTTTCTGTTTAATTTTCGTGTTGAGAGAAATAACATAAATGAAATATATGTGTATATATATGTATATATATAATTATTCAATTAGAATTATTATATCATATATATAATATAATTTCACTAAACCCATCCTTAATACATTCTATGTAGTGTGTGAACAAATCACATCGCTTTGAGGGACGGTAGTCCACATTTCCTCAAATGAAATTATCATATTTACACCAAATAGAACATATAATGATATGTGTTGTAAAATGATTATAGAAGTTAAAAGATGTAAAAATACCATATATATTATATATAAACATATAATACTTCATAATTCCCACCATGAGAGGTGGTAAAGGATGAACGAAAAATCATCATTTTCTGAGATGATAGATCATTGTACACATAAATAGTATGTTCATTACCCATTAGATGGAGGTTTGCATCGTTTTAAGTTGAAACATTAACATAAAAATAACGTATTATATTGTTGATACTGGTTCTGTTGTATAATAATGAAACAAGATGAATTTAGGTAGTGGATAAATAAAATAAAATAATGGAGTTTGAGGGAGGGTGTTACCTCTTAATCAAGTAACTCCTTTTGGTATTCACTAAAGGGTTTGCATGGAAGATATTATTCCCAAATGGAGGCTTAAAAGAGTATGGTAGGATTTTTAGTATTATATTTTAGTAGATCTTGGCCTAACCTAAGTGTTTTTAGAAGTGTAAATAAGTGGAGGAGAGAAGGCCTTTTTATAGTGGAGGAGGAGTGGAACTCTTTTAATATTTTGACAAAGGAATTTTATAAACATTTTTCACAAGTCAAGTGGATACAATAATAGACCAAATTATATAAAAGTTGTTATAGGGTATAAATATGGAAAATGGCTCTTGGACAAGTTTCTAGGTTATTTTGGTTCTTAAATTTAAGGTTTAGTCCTTTGTTAAGCTTAATTTTACCTTAATCGATGTAATTAATTTTAATTACATTCACAAACTATTTTTGGGGAAAAAAAGTTGACCTTATTAGAAATTATAAATTATTATGATTAAAAATATTGAATCCATTTTTTAAATTTATAATAACATAACTGACAAAAATTAATTTAAAATTAATCATGCTGATGAGATGACACTTTGGGATTTTAATGTAAAAATGATAAAAATATTGTTATGTTTTTAAATACAATTTCAAGGTGAAATTGGTTAAAATGATCTAAATTAGATTAATTGATAAAAAAATTATCCAATTAATCTTTGAAACCAATTTAAAATTTAATTTAACCTTATAAATAAAATATATGAAAAAGAGTTTTGAAATAAAATTTGGTATTTTTAACTATTCATTAAAAAATGAAACCTCACAGAAAGATACCAAACATTTACCCTCACCTAATTATTATGTTCCTATTTAAATTATTATATTTATTTTGACATTTTAAATCTATAAAATTTTCATAAATTGGATTTAAAATTGGTTCTCCATTAAAATGTAGTAAAAATGTCTTAATAAAAATATAGGTTTTAAATGATAAAACTGAGTTTGATTTTATATTATGTCTATAAAATATATTGGATGAATATCAAAAATATTTGATTGATTATATAACATATATATTACATTAATATCACTCACTAATTATAATTAATTTAATTTATTAGGGTAAAATACTCTATGACCATAAAAATAATAATATTTCCCTTTATATTTAATCGATTTCCATATTCATTTTTAATTAATTGGTAACCCATAAATTCATATTATATTTTTTAAAACCATATAATTTCATAAAATATTTTATACTATCCATAACAGCTAATTTAGCGTTTCTGTTATATATTATTATATTAAATAATAATATTTTAATAATACATTTTTTGTTTGGTAAACCTCGGTCATGCATGTTATGCAAGCCATCAAGGAAAGTCATTGTTGTGTGTAACACAAGATAGCCTCAGTGTTCCATGCAGAGAAATATAATATTCATGCAGTGTTTAGTGCACAATTAACTTGGTTTTTCCTACAATGTAATCTAAACATAGTGCTTTAATATAAAATACAATATTTCCAATGTTACGTGAAATGAAAAATATCCAAAAAATTTAAATTAATTCAAAAAAATAAAAAATCTAGGGGTTTTATAGTGCATGGAAGACTCCGAAGTGGTGGAGGATGGAAAGACACCCAAGTGGCCGAGGTTGATACTGTGGATGGGGTGGTAGACATAAAGGATGACTCATGTTGGTCTGTATTTTTTTAGTTGTATGGTTTGTCACTTTGACCCTCCAGTACCACTATTTATATATTTGGACTCTTTTTCTATAATAAATTTTCAGTGGACATGGAGTTTCTCCATGGTATACATTGTTTTGATATTAATTAATGGATAAATTTTAAAACTAGCTATTAATAATTGTCTACTAAATGATATTAAATATTAATTGATCCATAATAATTTTTAACTTACTAATTAACAGTACTTATTAATTAATCACTAATAATTAATCATATTTACTAATTATTTATTAATTAATTAACAAGTATTGATAAAAAAATTTAATTAACAACTACTAACTAATATTAAATATTAAATAATCCAAATTAATTATTAAATTACTAATACTATTTATTAATTAATGACATATAATTATTCATATAATAAATTGATTATTAATTAATTAATAGATTTTAATATTAACTAATAATTATCTACTACAAATTGATATTAAATATTAATTAACAAATGACTCTATGAGAAGGGAGACATTAGATTTTTCTTTGGTTCCAAAGATGCATATCAAAGGAGCTAGGTCATGAGTTGCGGATATTCTGAGCAAGAAGTATGTGGGTTCCCATTCTGGTTCTTCTAGGAAGGTTCCAAATTCAAATTTGGAGAATCTTTAGATTGATAAAACTAATCCTAACCCATCTTCTGTGGTCAAAGACTTCTCATAGTCGGTGAGAAATAATTTGAAATTGAAATTCAGTGTAAAGAACACTTTTGAGTTGCTTGTATCTCGTAGTAGTAATGGGGTCAGATGAAATAATGATCGTGTAGCTATAGCAGTATAAGAGACAAATGTTTTTTATGCTGGACTACCAAATTATGAAGGTGGACCATGGTTTTAGGTCAAAATATGGATAAGGGGACGAAGTCCTTGTGGACGGGGTTGACACACCTCTCACCACTGCCTGAGCACTCGGTCTTGAGATGTTTGACTTCTACTAGTTTTTCCTTGTCTTGTTTTGGGGTTTTATGTTTTGAATGTTCCTCCTATGTTTTGGCTATTACTTAGTAAATGTGCCTCCTAGCCTCAACCATTAAAAAAATGCTACTAAATAGTAATTAACTGATATTAATTATCTTTTAATTCATAAAAATTATTGAAATAAAATATTTATTATAATTATATAATTATCAATATATATATATACATTTATAATTATCCTTATAAGTAAATAAATAAATAAATATTTGTATATAATTAAAAATTGAAGGCTATTAAGATGGAATTATAAGAAAATATCTACTATTTTGACTCCTAGGGTTCTTTGATGGCATCACGATCGAATCTGGTGGTTGACCATGATCTGAGGTGGTTTTACTCTCATAGATGTGCATCCATGGTTCACGCCACCATCCCCCTGTTGGAACCAGGAATGCAACAGAAGCCCCAAATATGTGGGATTTGAAAACAATTCCACTGACTATTGACGTAAACTTGTTGATGTTGGTGTTGAGAAGCCCGGTCAAAGCTGAGGATCTCACATGAAGGGTTTTAGCACAAAAATAAATCATAAAATACCTAGTTTAAATCTAAAGTTGTGCACAATGTCTGCTCACAATTGGCGATCGCTGCTTAAAGAATTTGAAGCCAAATTCTTTTAGATCGTCCACACGTGCTTCAAGGAATCCGCGGGAGCGCCGTTTGTCGTAATCCGGGTGCTAGCACAGAATTGTGACGACACCTTCAACGCTCCAATGATCACCACATCGCTTCACAAGTGACGCCTGAGAGAGAGAGAGAGCTCGATCCAAGATCCTTGGATCCAGAACATCTCTTTATAGATCATGGGATAGATGAGAGGAGAGAGAATTTCCATTAATAGTATTTGGAAATCTCTTCTCCTCTTATATTTAAAGTGCTTAATTAAAATACCAGGTAAAGCCTCACCATCCCCGAATACTTAATGCACTATCAATGAAATTTTATGTCTACTAAACTGAGTCATAAATATTATTATCATTTACTTGTAATATATTAAATATATTACATGATAATAATTAAGTCATTAACTCGACTCGTCACTCCCATAAATATTAATTGAACCTTGAATAATTAAATATTCGTCAATTAATATATTTTTCATGTATTTACTTAAAACTCGTAAATACATTTAATAAATAAATTCAATACTCATTATTCTAAACTCAAATAATATGAATTTATTTATTACATTGTTGATCGTTTAACCTTGGACAAATCTCAAACCCCAGTGGTGGGGCCCACCATGTATAAAAATCATATTCAACTGAATAGGGAAGATTCTTGAATATACTATTGTGTGTGACCCTCTAGGCCCTTATCTCGATAGCAATGAATAATATTCATAGACCAAGAGCGGGATCTAGCTACCCATCATGGCCCCTGAAGAGATAAGTATTGTCACAGTAGTGACAACCAACCTACGAACATGCACTGTGTAATATAATATCTTTGTCATTAATATACCATAAAGCTGGATGCACTCATGTTTCATTGCTCTTTTATTTCTTAATTATTTTTTGATTTAACTGGATGGATTTACCCTTGAATGCCATGGACATGGTCTTATAAAGGTATTGTCATCCTTATCAACATGGAATGAGATATATTACTTCCATAACCTAGAAGTGAGAAATCCTTTCTTGACCATTCAACCAATTTCATGCGACCAATGACACACCCAACACAAACTACCTCTCCATGAATTCATTGACATGGTTTTCATCTTGCATCAAAGTAAAAAAACAAATGAAATGCATTGGTAATGATCTCAAGTTAGGAGACCATTACACATGATCATAGATAGCAACATTCAATGACACCTGAAACATGTGGTGTTCTTATTGGAGGGTCATTCTTCATGATCTCAATACTAGAGATGACCAAGTGAGAACTTTATGAGAAGAATTCTAAATGCTTATGAGCCCCCAACACCTGATAGTCAAACATATATTGTGTCTAATCAGTAAGATGTATCTAGACCATAGAACATATATTTAAGATTAATGTCAAAGTATCTCAAGGTTCTAATTATAGCCTGGGATCTTCTATAACCTCTCGATATGAAAATTAATCTATGGACATTACCATTTTAATAGTGGACGTAGAAAAGTATACACTATAATTGTAAGATGCAATCATGTATATCTAACTGTATACATGATATAGTAATCAAAAGCACTGAATATTTGGGTCTAGGGAACCCACATTTTCAACACTCCCACTTACACTAGAGCCAACTTTCTAACCAAACTTGTTTGCTACTCACATGATGAACATCATGTTTCAGCTGAGTAACAGCTTTAGCTACTAGATCCACCACGGTTCTGTCGTGTGGCTATTCTGCTATAGCGATCTCATATCCTTGAGTAAAAATTCTCAAGAAATGATATCCCGAGTATATCCCTTTTCTCCACTGCCATATCTTGACATCTTTGCAAGTAAGAATATCATAATTTACATTATGATAATACTTTTCTTAACAAGTGAGATTCCAAGAACTGGAATAGATTGTTGCATATTGTCTTCTTAGCTACCTCAGAAGCTGCAACGTACTTGTTCTTTGTAGGTGTGGCTACCACTGTCTTATATGAGATTGACTCTCTCATCTTCATTTAGTCGTATTGCGATAGTAGATCACATTGATCTATAGAAGACTAGTTTGTATCCCCAAAAACTAGTATCATTTCTTCTCCACTTACCAGGTACATATCTTTTGTACTTTCTGAAGTACTATTAGATAGTTCTAACTGCACCCCTTTCAGTGCTCCTGGATATAACTGATATTTTCCTACTATAAAATATACCTTGGAAATATCATTTCTTGTACATATCATGTCACGTGTGATTTATCCATCGCTTCAACGTATGGATTTGAACTCACCACGTTTATCTCTTCCCATGTATTGGACATGTCAACCTGAAGAGATTATGCCTTGTGACATAGGCAATAATTCATCTCTTTAATTGTTCCAACTTGTATTTTTTCAATACAATGTCACTATATGTACTATTTACTAGGACCAAGAAACCTATATATCTACATTAGTAGTTCTTGTTCTCTACAACATAGGTTTCTACTTTAAGTCAATCACTAGAGAAAAAAATTCATCTTGGTCTTAACTAGATATGAGACCAATGTCTATTTTCCATATGTTTTCGAACATATTTTTCATGGAAAACATTGGCTCTCCCACTAACCTCTGGTAGACACATGGCAATCGTTTTTTGCAAATTTATATTCTATGATCATGTTTCTTACATTAATCCTAAATTGTATTTTAGTAACTTGCAACATTTATTAGAATTCTGTGATGTGACCATCCCTTTCTGGTTGCGTCGTATAGACACCTTCCATGATTAGTGGTCATGACATCCAATGCTAAATAATCTGATCATAGATTTTAGCTATGATAAGTAAAATTATAATGGGTTTAGGCATAAAGACTTGGTCAAACCAATTAATCCTTATTGGCATTACACTTGTACCACCCATGTATCAACTCACTTGAATACCAACCATAGTATTCAAAATAATAATCCCCATTGCACTTTAATACATGGATTCCATTAATTGAATTTTAGTTGGTCTTATCAATTTTAGAAACTTTCCATACACTACTTACTTGTAAAAAATATTATTCACATGGAATAATAGATCACTGAACACCGTGAATATAATACCATCACCATGGTTTTATCCTTCTTACATAGTATGTGTCTCTGGAACATACTTTGTTCCACATGCTCTTGTGGAACTAGTTCTTATGCCAACTATTTGTGCATCTTTAGCATTAACTAATCACAAATCAATATAGCTTCCACTATCTCTAATAGAGATTTTCACCCTTATATTGAAGTGTATTCTATCACTTGACTACAATTTTTCTACATTTGGTATTTATGTAATATCATAAGAAACTGTTAGGATTATTACACTAAATGAACAATGTGTTTGTCTTGATGAAAGTTTTTTTATGTCCTAACAAACTCTTTTCAACCAAACACATGTCCTTATGATATAATGGATTTACATCATGCTATGACTTGTATGTTATCCATTTTTCATTTATAGTTGGCATATGGTTGTGGGATATCACCATTATTTGCAGAGAATTTCATGAAATATAATGGAAGTTTCTTAAAGTTGTAACATTGATACTCCTTACATCAATATTTTGATGTATAACATATGCGTTTAGGAATTTCTCTACACTACATCTTTGTTGATCAATGTTGATATGTAAGAACTTATCATCAATGCTTCTCATAAACATCAATGTCATAATGTTGATAAGGTAATGTGCATTTAGGAATTACTCCACGCTACATTATCATGATTTATGAATGCTTGGTCAAGATATTCTTCGGTATCCCAACCCGAAGAAACCCATATCTTCTAACCATTCCCATACTTCACTTTATTATTCCTTAATTACTTAAAGGAATTTTATGAAGTATTTATAACTCTAGATTATACTTGGAATAGTTCATTCTTACTTGTTGAACTATTTCCAAAAGTTTTGTGACGTACCTTTGTTTCTAAAGGCTCATTTTTCCAAACTAAAGATGTTGATAATACCAAAAGTATTTATTTGTGCTGAACCTATATACCATACTTGGTATGTTCATGACATATACTTTTAATATTACTTGAAAAAGAATTATCTTGTTAAAATTTGGTATAAGTATTGAATTTATATTCATCACTAATTGTCTATGATTCATGTGTTACTAAACTAGTGATTGAGTTTACCAAAAACAAAATTCATTCCAGAACCTAAAAGAATGTCTCCTTACATCCAAGGATACATGAGATTAATTTTTTTGGTTTTACTCAATAATAGTTCAACATGAATCTTTTACTTGGAAATTAAATAAGTCGTGTGATTCTCATAACTGGCCTGGGTATCACCCTTTTGCAGCTACTTCGAGAATACACCCGACTTCTAGTAATATTTCGATTCTAACTTGGTAACTGTATTTAAATAAACATATGTAAAAAAATATAGTATTAAATATCCAAGTAGTAAAAGGAAAAATTACATTGATGAATATTCCTGATGTAGAAGCGGAAAATTACTTCTTGGAATCATTTAATTGTATTTAAACTTCCATAGTATTATTTTATAATATGCAATGCAAATAACCTTTGTTAATACCTCATTAATTTAAGGATATCATGAATGTGTCATTGGAATTAAATTTCATTGACCTTTTCACATTTTCTTTCAATTTATTCTCCATAAGAATTAAAACATAGTTGTCTTTTATTCTAACTCGCTTGGAAAACCTTACCTTAGATTAGTAACGGAGAATTTACTCAATACTTGTTCATTTTGTAACTTAAAACAAAACTTGAGTAAAGTGGTGAAAATGATATGAGAAAGGGATCCATTTAAAGATAATGATCAATCTTTCAATTTACACATGTCGGTGTTACCATCACCTTATTCATACCTTTGCTTATCTTTCTCCTTACAAAACATATCAGAGATAAGACTTCATGTTTATATCATCCGTGTATTGGTGTAACGATCGCAACTGACACCAAACATTGATAAAAGCACAATGATATTACTATCATATGATTTATAGATTATTCTCTTATAAACAATTTTCACCCTCGCTTCTTGAGGTAGTTTAACAGTGTTGGACACATTGGCACCTTGAGTTTCCTATATCATATTACTATGTTCACGGGCATGTACTATTCATGGATACTCGTCTCAATGTGGAAATTTAATTTATCCAATATTTATCATAGTTTAAACTTGTGGTATAACTTTCCATTTTTCTACAAAAATGAATTTTAGAAGATGAGTGCCTTTTATTTGATTACTAGTTTAGACATTTTTTTGATTAATTACTTAAATCGTTTAATATCTCCTACTATTTTATTAGATTCTAGGAACCCTCTATGCTAAAATCTAAATACTCCGTCGCTTGAGTATTCTAGTGGTAAGGATCCTTGAACCACCCCTTATAGTCTACAAGCTATGTCTACGCCACTACTTGGAGGGTTCTAGGTGGGATTTTGGTTGGCCGACCGCTTTAACTTGTGGCTCCTTGATCTGTTGAGTTAAGTACCAGCTTTGTAAAATCAAAACTTGATTTCCTGAATGCTTGCATCCAAACTTACAACAAGCTAGTTATATCTATTTATTTATAGAAACTTTAGTTAAGTCGACCCATCATTCTTATAAGGACACCCCGGTAGTGAGAAGTACCCTCATCTATGGAACGACTGACAGCTAAAACAGTCATGTCATGACCCGTCCCTTGGGGTCTGTGTTGTGACTACTCCTAGTCCACCTTCCATAGGCCAAGGGCTGGCGACAAGCACTGGAAGGCGTATTCCCTAAAATGGGAAGGCATTGCTTTTATAAGCTGTAAACTCACACAAACCAAGCACACAGCAATATATAATCCCAATGTAAACTATATAGTAAACATGGTGTGTACAGAAAGCAAATGGGCCAGAATAAAATCCCAACTAAAAAGTACAAGTAAAACTGTAAAGTACAAGTAAACTAAAAACCGCTCCTGTTAACACCCTCCAAGGATCCTACCTAAAAGGTAGGTACAGCTCTCGAATGGTCGTCTCTGCGGATCATCTCGTCTAGTAACCACCTACAAGAAGTCTCCAGTCCAGGTACCCTCATCCTCAGTTAGAGTTGTCTGTCCTCTGCACCAGACACAACAAGTTGTGGGAATAGCCCATGTAGGGGTGAGTATAATAATACTCAGTAGGGACCCCGAGACCCCTGAAGGTCTCTTATAATCCACAAAGGATTAACTACAATCACTAAAACAATAGTCAACCCTACTTAGGTATATTCCCATACATATACCTAAGTTATAAAGATATACTCATCTCACACAGGAGGAACAAATACCAAAAAGGTAACACCACAAAGGTAGAAGTACCACACAGGTAACACCACGAATATATAGTACCACATAGGTACACCACAAAGATATGGTACCACACAGGTACACCATGAAGATATAAAACTCATCTCACACAGGTATTAGTGAAGTATAAAAGTAAAGATGATTAGTCATGAAGCTAGATCATCTAATTCTGTCAATAGGTACTTCTGCATATTATACGGAGTCCAACCCACATAAGATCGATAGGTACTAACCCCCGTAATGACCCACACAGGATCTGACCCACACAGGATTGGTATGCGCAGACCCACACAGGATCCCTGAGTGCTGACCCACATGGGATCGGTATGTGCTGACCCACACAGGATCATTGAGCGTTGACCTATCCCTCGAGATCTCTGCATCTATATGTCATGCTCAACGAGACATTGTGTTTCCAGTTTCATTAATTATTTGGCATCTAAGAACACAAGAAGAAAATTCAAAGAACAAAAGAAAAAGGGTCAAGTTATAAGTGCAGAATGATGGTCATGTTTGTTTGGTCATCATTGTTATGAATCAAGAATATGAAGATTCATCAAACAGATTCAATCATACTTCAAATTAAATCTCCTACCTTGACATTCGTTGAAGATGTCGTGAAGAAAAAGATGATGTTGGTGATGTCGGTGTTCATTTCTCCCACACCAAACTCCTGATCTGAGCTTGCATTCCATCCTCGTTCTTGATCTGGGGATGTTCTTCATTGAAACATGATCCTACAAAAGCTCTCTCCAATGCTCTCCTCTTTTTCCAATCCTTTGTCCCCGTGAGAGGTGAGGGGCCAAATTAATAAGTTAAGTTAATTAAACCAATTAATGTTGTCACATTTGATTGGGATAATTCAAAGGGTTAACTCACATTAAAGATGGATTTAAAGGGTCGGGTGGTCCCCACCACTAAATTCAAATGGGAGGTTTCAAGCTCAGTTGGTCCCCACCACTAAATTCAAAATGGGTGGTTTCAATTTCAAAAATAAAATAAAGAATGTTTATTTTATTTTCTCTCATGAAAATTCTGAAAACTAATTTCCATCCTCAACCTACTATGGTCGAGGTGAAGGTCTCCTTAAGAAAATAACGGCACTACGAGCCCAACGGTGTCCTCAGATTTCAATTCCGAGCACTGATTCAAAAGTTACAAAACGTCACTCATGCATTTACTGAACGCACCCTAAAAAAAGTTCATAAATTCATTTGGGGCACACTAGGCCTCATAATCGTGTGCCATAAATTTTCACAGACTTGTAATATTCCCATATAATTAAAAAAATACATGGAAAATTTGTGTGTTTACATTATCCCCACCTCAGGGCTTTGCATCCCTGAAACCCCAACAAAAACTAGGGAAAAAATTGGGGTTACTGAGTATGAATTTGAGCCTCCTACTCCCAAGTTCTCTCTTGGAGGTTCCCGTGCTGCCAACGAACGTGCACCAGAGGTATCGACTGCCCATGAAGGACCCACTCCTATCAATCCTCAATCTCCACTAGAACCTCTGAAAATACCGCCTCATCATCGATTTCCAGCTCACCCTAGTCAACGATGTGAGAAGGATCATGTACATATCTCCTCAGCTGGGATACGTGGAAAACGTCATGCACCCAGTGCAATTGAGGTGGAAGAGCTAAGCGGTAAGCCACCTCTCCAACTCTATTGAGGACCTGAAAGGGTCCAATGAATCTCGGAGATAACTTGCTGCATCGGCCAAATCTCCGCAAACCTCATCGAGGTGAGAATTGTAGAAATACATAGTCACCATCCTCGAACTCTAGAGATCTTTGTCTCCTGTCAGCATAGTATTTTTTCCTACTTTGTACAATATTCATCTGCTCCTGGATGATCTGCACCTTCTATGTGGTAGCCCATACCATCTCTGGTCCCACAAGTGCTGACTCCCCTAGTTCAGTCTAGTATAGAGGTGATCTATAAGGTCATCCGTACAATGCCTCAAATGGTTCCATTCTGATAGTGGAGTGATAGCAGTTATTGTACGTGAACTCCACCAAAGGCAAACGATCTTCCCAACTCCGACTGAAATCTAGGACGCAAGCACGCATCATTTCCTCAAGGGTCTGAATGGTCCACTCTGTTTGACCATCCATCTGAGGATGGAAGGCAATGCTCAACCGAAGCTATGTCTCGAACACTTCCTTCAACCCCTTCCATGGCCGGGAAGTGAAACATGCATCACAATCAGAGACAGTCGTAGATGACACTCCATGAAGTTGTACAATCTCTTGCACGTAGAGGCATCCCAAGCTCTCTACTAACCCCTGATCTCCGACAGGTAGGAATTGGGCCAACTTGGTGAGTTGTTCAATGATCACCCAGATGGAATCATGCCCCTTGGACGTGCGTGGAAGTCCTATCACAAAGTCCATGGAGATTTCATCCCACTTCCACTCTAGCACCTCTAGTGGCTGAACTAAGCTGGCTGGAACCTGATTCTCTACCTTCACTTGCTGGCAAGTGAGGCACTATGAGACAAACTCTTCCACTACTTTCTTTATTACCGGCCACCAGTACTGAAGTCGAAGGTTCTAGTACATCTTCACCACTCTTGGATGTACCGCTAGAGGGGATGTATGGAACTCCCTCAACGCTTCCTCCCTAAGCTCCATCAGTATCATAGTATGCCCTTTGAAGAGGATGGTGTGCTCCCCACCTTCAAAAAGTCCATCAGGTGCTTGTCCTGTGGATATATGAGCACGTCGAGCCTTGCAGTCAGTGTACCCAAGCTACGCCTTTCTGACTCACTAACGAAGTGGGATAGTGACTGTGTGAGACTGAAGATAAGTTGCTCCATCTCGATCCACATAGGATATCCGCAAAGTGGCTAACTGCTCTGTTGCCTAACTTAGCAACAATGTACCAGATCTCCTGATGAGTGCATCTGCTACTAAATTCTTCTTCCTAGGGGTATAGACTCTCTCGAATTCATAGTCCTGGAGGAACATAGTCCAATGCCGTTGTCTCAGGTTCAGGTCCTTATGAGAGAAGATATACCTAAAACTCTTATGATCAGAGTAGACTGTAAAGCGTTCGCCCATCAAGTAATATCGCCACATCTTCAAGGCGAATATCATTACTGCTAACTCCAAGTCATGGGTAGCATTGTTCTTCTCATGCTGTCTCAGCTGGTGAGAACCATATGCAATCACTAATTGCTCCTTCATCAGGACACATCCAGGTTCGGTCCCTGATACCTCACAGTAGACGACGTACCCAATGTCGTCCTCTGGTAACCTCAAGATGGGGGCACTCGTCAGTCTCTGCCTCACCTCATGAAAACTCCACTGGCATCTCTTTGACCACATGAAGGGTTTCCCTTTCATTGTCAACGCTGATAAGGGTTTTTCAATGCTAGAAAAGTAAGGCGCAAACCTCCGGTGGTAACCGGCCAAACCCAGGAAACTCCGCACATCTGTCACACTATTGGGTGGATCCCAAGCAAGTACAGCCTCAATATTCTCTGGATCCACTGAAACTCTAGCCTCTGAGATGATGTGTCCCAGAAAATGGACCTCTCATATCCAGAACTGGCACTTTGAGAGATTACCATAATGCTGGTGCTCTCAGAGTGTGTCCAGAACTATCTATAGAAGATAGGTATGCTCCCCCTCCGTCACTGAGTAAATCAGGATTTCATCGATGAAGACTACTACAAAGTGATTGAGGTATGGCTAAAAGATCTTTTTCATGAGTCCCATGAACACTGTTGGGGAATTGGTCACATAGAATGGCCTAACCAAGAACTCAAAGTGGTCATACCGACATCTGAAGGTTGTCTTATGCACATCCTCATCTCGTACCCTGAGCTGGTGATAGCCTGATCTGAGGTCTATCTTTGAAAACCACCATTATCCCTTCAGTTGATCAAAGAGATCATCATTCCTTAGGAGTGGTTACATGTTCTTCATGGTCACCTGGTTCAGCTGCCGATAGTCCACACAGAGTCTCAAACTCCCATCCGCCTTCTTGGCGAACAAAATCAGGGCTACCTAAGGAGAAACACCGGGCCTAATGAATCCCTTTCTCTAAAAGTCCTCCAACTATACTCACAACTCTTGAAGCTCCACAGGAGCCATCTGATATGCTGGTGTAGATATCAGTGTTTTCTGGGGGTACAAGTCGATGTAAAAGTCCACCTCTCTATGTGGAGGTAGACCCAAAACATCATCAAGGAAAGAATCTGCATAATGGTCCACCACTACAGGATAGCTAAGACTCTCAACATCAACCTATCTAAGGGTAAGACTAGCCAACTGATGTGTGATCAGCTGCACCCTCATCTGGGTACATCCATCTTATGCTGCAAAGGTTCCCTTCTTGCTAGTGAAGGAAAACCTAGTCCCATATGTGCGGCTACACTGCACTTTGTGCCTAATACAGTTGATCTGAGCATGGACTGTAGATAACCATTACATACCCAAGATGATGTCATAAGGCCTCGACGTTGCTACTAGGAGATCCCAGCCAAATCTTTCACCTCATAGAGTAAGCTCACACTACCGGCACCAGTGTGTAATTGTTGAATCTTCTCCTGTAGAAGTATCTAGCCGTAAGGATCAAGCCGACGGCTCCACCGGAATCTCTGAGCTCCGAACGAGGGTTGTGGAAATAAAATAATGACTGGAACTTGTGTCTATAAGTACTAAAGCTAAGGTAGAGTAGAAACATATCATACCTCAAATCATCTCCAAAGGGTCGTGATTATAGGCCTCAGCTTCCTGGTGTAGATCTCGCCCTTGTCCACCTGCTCCCTATGGTCGGGGTGGACCACCTGGAGGTGGTGGTGGTAAAACCTCGAATCGCCACCCACCGCAAGCTGCACTGCCTGCTCCTCTTCCATGTCCACCTCCTGCCCACGGACCTCCTCAATTGAATCTCCACCTTTACCCAGGCGGTCCTTTGACCATCTGCTGGTCATCTATATGGTGGTTCGGGCAGTCACGAGCCATGTGACCCTGCCCGCCGCACGAATAACACTGCTTGTTCCTCGCCAGTCCTGCTCTATCTCAAGATCCCCGCACAACCGACCATGTATCTTGCAGTCATCCACCTATAGGTCTAGTCCTATTGGACCTCTATGTCATCTTTCTACTACCAACTACTGATGACTCTGCCACATGTCGTCCGGTGGTGGGTCTCACTATTGGTGACTGCTCAGCAAGGATTCTCTCCACTAAGAGTGCTCACTCTAACACCCTCGTCTGCGTTGGGATGCTAAGAGAAACCATTGAAGCTTTAATCTTCAATCTAATCCCCTGCTCGAAGGTCCGGGGCCTGAAAAAAGGGTCCTGCACCATGTCAGTGGAGTAACGTGAGAGGTCGGTGAACCTTGCTAAATACTGAGCCACAGTCCTGCTACCCTACTGCAAGTGGAGAAGCTCCTATATATGCACTAAGCGTAGGGTCACTAGGAAGAACATTTCCCTGAAAAGGATCTCGAACTACGCCCAGATGAGAGTCACCTCATCATGAACCTAGAGCATCAAGATCCACCATCTGTCCGCTGCTTCCTGAAGAAGACTGGCAGTAAGGATCGCCATGAGATCTGTTGGTGTCCCTACCAGTCAAAAAGCTCTAACCAAGGCCTCCAACCAGTCCTCAACTACATGTGGATCTGTATCACCCTAGAACCTCAGTGGCCTCTGGCATTGGAACTTGTTCAACACACTCAAGCAGCGTAAACCATATGTTGCTGGGGTTGGTGGCATCGGCTGCTCAACGGGTATTGGTGTTGCTGGTACACCACCCGATGGTACAACTGCCATAAGGGGGCCCTACACTGAAGCCTCCTCACTCAGTGGGCTATCATCACGTACTCTACCTGGAACCCTGGCTGGCTAGCTGCGTGGAGGCATCCTGAAAAGAAACAGGTGTGCCACAGTCATTAATTTTATACCTATTGAGCTGACTCAAATATATCACAAATAAAACTTTTCAAAAACACACACGCAATCAGTGTTTTCATGAACTGAGTCAGAAATCAGAAGTCAGGGTCCTGGTGTATGGATACATTGGCCGCTGCACCAACACTAGACTCCCCGAACTAAAAACCACACTCAAAACACTTAACACTATTTCTCCACACAGAAAAGATCAGAGTCTTGGTTCTTCGGTAGAACTGAACTCCTCTAATACCAATTTTTCATGACCCGTCCCCTGAGGCCCGTGTCGTGACTACCCCAATCCCACCTTCCATAGGCCAGGGGCTGGCGACAAGCAGCGAAAGGCGTATTCCCTAAAACGTGAATGCATTGCCTTTATAAGCTGTAAACTCACACAAACCAAGCACACGGAAAGATACAAGCCCAAAGTAAACTATATAGTAAACATGGTGTTTACAGAAAGAAAAGGGGCCAGAATACAAGCCCAACTAAAAAGTACAAGTAAAACTGAAAGTACGAGAAAACTAAAAACAGCTCCTGTGAACACCCGCCAAGGATCCTACCTAAAGGGTAGGTACAACTCTCGAACGGTCGTCTCTACGAATCATCTCATATAATAACCACCTCCGATCAGTCTCCAGTCCAGGTACCCTCTTCCTCAGTCAGCGTTGTCCATCGTCTACACCAGACACAACATGGTACGGGCATAGCCCATGCAGGGGTGAGTATAACAATACTCAGTAGGGACCCCGAGACCCTCGAAGGTCTCTCAGAATCTACAAAGTATTAACTACAAGAATGAAAACCATAATCAACCCTACTTTGGTATATTCCCATACATATACCTATGTTATCAAGATAGACTCATCTCACACAGGAGGGAAAAATACCACCAAGGTAACACCATGAAGGTAGAAGTACGACATAGGCAACACCACAAATATATAGTACCACACAGGTACACCATGAAGATATGGTACCACACTAGTACACCATGAAGATATAAGACTCAACTCACATAGGTATCAGTGAAGTATAGAAGTACAGATGATTAGTCGTGAAGCTAGATCATCTTATTCTGTCAAGAGGCACTGCTGTTGATTATACAGAGTCCAACCCACATAGGATTGATATGTACTTACCCCCGCAATGACCCTCATAGGATCTGACCCACACAGGATCGGTATGCGCTGACCCACACAGGATCGCTGAGCACTGACCCACACAGGATCTGACCCACACAGGATCGGTATGCGTTGACCCACACAAAATCGTTGAGCGCTGACCCACACAGGATGGATAGCTACTAAACCCCACAATGAACCACATAGGATCTGACCCGCCTAGATTCGATAGGTAACTAACCTTCGTATTATCCTTCTCCAACCTCTGCCTCACTGTCAGCTACTAGATTCTCACTAATAGCTTGTTTAAGATAACCCCTCATCAATCCATCGGTCACACCTCAACCACCATGAAGTTTTATGAATAAGTATCCCAAAGGTCCGTCACATTATAAGGTACCCAACACAACAGACGATGTATCAATCGAACGCCCGGTTTGTAAGTTATTAGTGTTTCCACTCCGAGGGACCGGTTGAATTCGGGGTTCGATCCAACCTGGATGAACTCCAACCTTATCCCAAACTCAATTAAAGTATAAAAAAATGACCATATCGATCCAAGGATTCTACTTCCGCATACGGTTCATCAAACTGACGCTCGGTTCTTATGTTATGGCCAAAAAGGCGTATCTAGGTCCAATTAGGCCCGGGTTCGGTCTGACCCGACACGGTCCGGGTCCAGCCCAGTTGGCCTGGGCCACAGCTGGCTCAGCTCACGCAAGGCACGGCCTACTGGACAACGCGTTCCACCTAAGATGGTGCCGAAGGGGGAGTTCCCCCCCCCCCTTTTGTTCAGAACAGCAAAGGGCAGTTCCTTTAAGCGCTTCCATCTCACCCGCGGGAACCGAGCACGTCCCGCTGTTCCTCTACGGCCGGCCGGTGCTCCGTCCGGTCCTCCTCCCAGTGGCGCGGTCATGCACCGCTAATCCTCCTGCGATCGGTCGAGTGTCGGCTTCCCTCAGGCCTCTGCCACGACCAAGCGGGTCGCGGCCTCCTGCTCCGGTAGCGCGGATGCGCACCGCCGCTCTGCCACGCGGTCGGCCGGATGTCAGCCGCCACCCTGATATGCTGTGGTCGACGGGTCGTGGACTCCTTCTCAACCAGAGGTATAAATGTGTGCCGACCCCCTTCCTCATGGTCGGCCGGGTGTTGTCCGCCCCCTTCTTCCGCGAGCCATCGCGGCTTCGTTTTAGGCCCAAAAATTATGACGTTCGCATATTCACGATCCTAGGGTCGAGTTCTCCATGTCTATATGTTTCGCTCAATGAGACATTGTGTTTCCAGCATTATTAATTATTTGGCATCAAAGAACGTGTGAAGAACAAAAGAAAAAGGGTCAAGGTATAAGTGTGGAATGATGGCCATGTTTGTTTGTCCATCGTTGTTGTAAATCAAGAATATGAAGATTCAACAAATAGATTCAATCATACTTCAAATTAAATCCCCTACCTTGACATTCGTTGAAGATGTTGCGAGGAAGGAGATGATTTTGGTGACATCGGTGTTCGTTGTTCTCGCACCACGCTCCCAATCTGAGCTCACATGTCATCCTCGTTCTTGATCTGGGAACGTTCTTCATTAGTAGATGATCCTCAAAAAGCTCTCTCTAAGGATCTTATCTTTTTCCAATCCTTTTTCCCCGTGAGAGGTGAGGTTCCAAATTAATAAGTTAAGTTAATTAAACCAATTAATGTTGGCACATTTAATTGGGTGAATTCCAAGGTTTAACTCGCATTAAAGAGAGAGTTCAAGGGTCGGGTGGTCCCCACCATTAAATTCAAATGGGAGGTTTCAAGCACGGGTGGTCCCCACCACTAAATTAAAACTGGGAGGTTTCAATTTCAAAAATAAAATAAAGAATGTTTATTTTATTTTCTCCCATGAAAAGTCTAAAAAATAATTTACACCCACTACCTATTGTGGTCGATATGAAGGTTTCTTTGAGCAAATAATGGCGTTGTGAGTTCAACGGTGTCCTCAGATTTCAATTTTGAGCACCAGTTCAAAAGTTACAAAAAATTTCTTGCGTGTCTACCGAATGTTCCTGAAAAAAAGTTTAGAAATTCATTCTTGGCACACCGTTCCTCGTAATCACGCGTCGTCAATTTTCACGGACTCGTAATATTCCCATATAATTAAAAAACATATATAGAAAAATCTGGGTCTTTACAAGCCGGTTTTGTCCAAATTTGAATGACGGAAGGCTGTTGTGACTTAATATATCTTTGAGGGTTTTATTATTTTTAATGTGATGAAGGAAATAATTTTTTATTTTATAACCACGTACTATGTGGTCACACTCACAACTGACCATGCAATAAATAGAAATTTCATTGCGTCACATGTTCATTTTATCTTACATGCTTGTTTATTATTATACTATGTGATTGTGAAATAAAATACACATGCACAAAAATAATAAACCATGAAAAACAAAATGAACACTTTATCATGAGTCAATTCTAATGGTTGATCTGTTGAGTGAATAACGGACCAACCGAGACCCTATGTGTATGTACCTTTAGTCGTGTGGCTTGCAACTTGAATAGTAACATCTGCTCATTCAATGCATCCAACTCATGTCTGGTGTGTCGCCGTCACATGGTGTGAAGTGCATCATTGGTCGTCTCGTCATTATAAAACATTACTCGCACAGAAGCAAGGGGATCTCAGGAGTAAAATATACAACTCAGAATGGGCGCACATGCCCTTATACATATAATGACACTTGAGACGACACGCAGATCGTCTTTTGTTTAATTAAACTAATTATTAAAAAACCATTGCAATAAATAATTAATTAAATAATTAAATAAATAAAATGCACCATACATACATTGATCGGTCTCCATATCATGATCAACATACGCATTAAACTTTCATATATTAAATAAATGCATAATACAAAATTAATCGTGCATTAAAAATAAACTTGAGGGAATTTAATTGAATTAAAATCTTCACTCTTGTTTTTAATTCAATTTAATTTCATTCGGTCCCGATTAATTAATTTAATTTTAAAACTAAAAATTAAATCAATTAATTAATTTAATTAAACTTCAAATTAAATTAATTATTCCACATTAAAATTTTAATAACCAAAATTAATGCTTAATTAATTTAATTCTCAACTGAAATTAAATTAATTATTTTGATTAATTTTGATTAAATTAAAACACTCGGGCCCTTAAAACTTTGGGCAGGGCCCATGCGGATCAGGGAAAACCTGCACAGCCCATCCCGAGCTTTGTCGACCCTATGCAAGGCATTTTGGTCCAAACTTGTCTACCCAAGCTGGTTCAAAGCTGGGCAGACTTTTGGGAAAGACGGGAAAGTGACGAACGCGCAAACAAAAGAAAAAGAGAACGCGTAGCGGAAATTGAATCTTTCCCCCCAAATAGAAGCGAATGCGCAGCAACAAAATTAAATGTGCAGAAAAAATAAATTTGACACTGGAAATTTTTATGTGGAAAACCCGAAAGTGAAAAACCACGGGACCTAGTCCAGAAAGAGGAATCCACTAAAATCAAGAGGTACACGGTAGAGACTCCAAAAAATGGAAGGGATCTCAAAAGTAATACTCAATAATAAAAGTGTGGATCAAAAGGTGGAGAGCAAGAAAGATGATCATCAAAGAAAGACGATCACCAAATGGGATTTGCTCTCGGTGTTGTTGCTGCTGGTGATGTTGAAATGCCTTGCCTCTGCCTCCTTATATAGGAAACAAATCAGTGTCAAATAATGTCACCACATCAAAAGAGTGTCACCGTGTGAATTAATTCACGCAGTCTTGGCCCGCATTAAAAATACCACATTAAAAGAAGAAACCGCGTGGGCACCATTTGAGGAGGCATTACCTGGTGCACCAACCAGGAAGGCGCCCAACAAACTCCCCCTCCGACTCAAGTGGGGATCACCGCCAACCCTGCAATCTGTTGGCATGTCTCGAATTTTCCTTTGGGTAAACTCTTGGTCAACATGTCTGACCCGTTGTCATCAGTGTGGATCTTCTCAAGCTATAACGGTCTTGAATCAAGGACGTTGCGAATCCAATGATATCGAACATCGATATGTTTCGACCTGCCATGAAAAGTATAATTCTTTCCCAAACAAATAGAACTCTGACTATCACAAAATAAAACATACATGTCCTGATTTAAATTGAGATCTCGAATAAACGTTTTCATCCACAACAATTATTTGCACGCCTCTGTAGTTGAAATAAACCCTGACTCTGTGGTAGATAAAGCAACACATCTCTGCAATCTAGACTGCCAAGATATAGCTCCCCCTGCAAAAGTGATCAAATAGCCTGAAGTATACTTCCTCGAATCGATATCTCATGCCATATCTGAATTTGTGAATCCACAAATCATAGGTTCTCCTTTTCCAAAACACAATCTCAGATCAGAAGTACCACGAAGATAACAAAAAATGTACTTCACTGCTCTCCAATGCTCTCTACCAAGATTTTATAGAAAATGACTGACCACACCAATTGCATGAGCTATATTAGGTCTAGTACATACCATTTCATACATCAAACAACCAATGGAAGATGAATAAGGTATGTGTTGCATCTCCTCTCTCTCTTCATTAGTAGAAGGTGACTGACAGGTACTGAGATTAAAATGTAAAGCAAGAGGAGTACTAACCACTTTCTCTCTATCCATAGAAAATCTCTAAAGAACCTTCTTAATGTATCTCTCCTGAGATAACCACAACTTCTTGGCCTTCCTGTCATGGGAGATCATCATGCCAAGAATCTGCCGTGTTGGCCCCAAGTCTTTCATCGCAAAATACTGACAAAGAACCTTCTTCAATCTATCAATTCTAGAAGTAACATGGCCAACAATGAGCATATCATCAACATAAAGCAATAGTATAATAAAATCATCATTAGTAAATCTCTGAACAAAAACATAATGATCATAAGATGTCTTCCTGAAACCCTGATGAGAAATGACATATTCAAACTTCTTATACCATTGCCTCGGAGCTTGCTTAAAACTGTAAAAACTCTTCTTCAACCTGCAGACGTGATTTTCTTTACCTGTTTCAACAAAACCATCTGGTTGCTCCATATAAATCTCCTCTTCTAAATCTCTGTGGAGGAAAGTTGTCTTCACATCCATCTGCTCAATCTGCAGATCTAAACTGGCATCCAAACCAAGAACAACCCGAATGGAAGACATTTTGACAATAGGTGAAAAAATCTCATCAAAATCAATACCTTTCTTCTGACAGAAGCCTTTGACAACTAACATTGCCTTGTATCATGGAACAGGACTAGATTATTCATTCTTAATCTGATAAATCCACCGATTTTGCAAAGCTCTCTTCCCTGTCGGTAACTTCACCAGCTCAAAAGTGTGGTTGTAATGCAATGATGTCATCTCATCATCCATTTCCGCAACACATCTGTCTTTCTGTTCACTCTCCATTGCCTCATCAAACTATTCTGGTTCTCCCCCTTCAGCGAGGAGCACATACTCATCAGGTGAATATCGAGTAGAAGTGGTGCGATGTCGAGATGACCTCCGGAGTGGAACTGCGGGTTCATTAATAACCCTTGGAACCGAATCATCAGAAACAAAAGGTGAATTGGAAACATCAACTCAAACCTGTTCACCTTGAGCATCATTCTATACATCAACATGATTATCAGAATCAAAAATATGAGGTAAATGTGAATCATAACCTAGATCAAGACTGAAAAAAATCATTAGAAGTTGGAGAAGCGTCTTTTTAACCCTTATCAATGTCTGCAATAGTTTGATCCTCCTTAAACACTGCATCGCGGATTCTGACAATTTTCTTAAAAACAGGATCATAGAACCTGTACCCAAACTCATCGTGTCCATAGGCAATAAAAATACACTGGCATGTCTTACGATCCATCTTGGATCTCTCATCTCTAGGAACATGAATAAAAGCCTTGCAACCAAAGACACGCAAGTGATCATACCTGATCTCTTTTCCATACCAAAATTTGTCGGGAGTGTCTGTCTGAAAAGCAACCGCAAGTGATAAATTAATAATATAAGCAGCAGTAAGTAAAGCCTCACCCCAAAAATGTCCAGGCAATTTTTCTTCTGAAATCAAACAACGAACTCTTTCCATCAAAGTTCTGTTCATCCACTCAGCTACACCATTCAGCTGAGGTGTCTTGGGTGGCGTCTTCTGATGCCGAATACCTTCCTTCCTATAATACTGATCAAACAGACCACAATACTCTCCCCCATTTTCAGTGCGAATACATTTCAATTTCTTGCCCGATTCTCTCTCAACAGAAACATGAAATTGCTTACAAACACTAAACACCTGACTTTCGGATTTCAAGACATAAACCCAGAGCTTTCGTGAGTAGTCATCAATAAATGTCACAAAATAAAGACCTCCAATAAAGGTCTTTGATTTCAAAGGACCAAAAACTTCATAATGTACTAACTCAAGTACCTGTGACTTCCTGTGTGGAGGATGCCTACTAAAACTCACTCTGCTCTGTTTCCCAGCCATGCAATGATCACATGTGTCCAATTTGACACTCTTCAAATCTGGAATAAGGTTTCTCTTGGCCAAACAACCAAGACCTTTCTCACTGATGTGAATGAGCCTCTTATGCTACAACTTGGACGAAACACTGCCCTCAACAACACAAGCAGTATCACAAGAAAGAGAAGCTCTAGTCCAGTACAAACCTGATTGTTTCTTTCCTCGAGCCACAATCAAAGAGCCATTGGAAAGATTCCATTGGCAATCACCAAAATTTCTGATAAAACCTTCATTATCAAGAATGCTGGTAGAGATAAGATTCAAACAAACCTCGGGTGCATGTCAGACATTCTTCAAAATCAGCTTACTTCTTGTACTGGTCTTTAAACAAACAGTCCCGATACCTACAACATGGTCATGTCCATCATTGCCCATCTTTAAAATCCCAAAATTACCTGGGCTGTAAGATGTAAAGAACTACTTCTTCGATTTCATGTGAAAACAAGCACCACTGTCAACAACCCAGTAAGAATCATCAGAAGCAATGTTAATGGAATCATAAACAATAACAAGATCACCCCTGTAGCGGAGGCAACATGATTATCTCCATCACCATTTTTCTTCTGTGGATTTTCCTTCAATATTTTCTCTCTTTTCAGATGATAACAAAACTTTTTAACATTCCCATTCTTACCACAATTATGACATTCAAAATCTCTCTGCTTCGGTCTGGATTTGCTTCTGCCTCTGCTCTTATCTCGACTGCTCTGCCCCCGGTCCTGGCTTCTCCCGCTGTTCTCTGTGACCAAAAGCTCGAAAGAAGATTTCTCCTGAGTGCATCTCCTAACCTCTTCATTTAAAATAGAAAACTTGACAAAACTAAATGTCACAACGCCATTAGGAGCAGAACCAGATAGAGTAACACGTAAATTCTCCCATGAATCGGGTAAAGTGTTAAGCAGCAAAAGAGCTAAAACCCCATATTCAAAATTGATACCCATTCCAGAAAACTGATCAAAACATCCTTGATATTCACTTAAATAATCATAAATAGATGTACCTTCTCTGTACCTCAAGTTCATCATTTTATTGACAAGAAATAGTTTATTGTTTCCCATCTTCGAAGCGTATGTCGTCTCAAGCTTCTCCCACAAAGTTCTGTCATGAGAGATGTTGACAATGTGGTTCATCAGGTTGTCTTCAACCCATTGGCGAATGAAGCTGCAAACCATCTCATGCTCGAATTCCCATTCTTCTTCTGACATCCTCTCTGGCTTCTGGGTACTAAACACTCGAAGATGCATTCGCTTGACAAAAAGAAGATCCTTCATTTTAAGTCGCCGCATATGGTAGTTGGTACCATTTAACAAAATCATCTGACTGTAGTTGGCCTCCATAATAAATATGAAAAGAAAAGACCCAAACCCTCTGATACCAGTTGTTGGGAAAGACGGGAAAGCGACGAATGCGTAAAAAAAAGAAAAATTTAACTCTTAGCAGAAATTGAATCTTTCCCCACAAATAGAAGTGGATGCGCAGCGACAAAATTAAATGTGCAGAAAAAATAAATTTGACATCGGAAATTTTTACGTGGAAAACCCGAAAGGGAAAAACCACGGGACCTAGTTTAGAAAGAGGAATCCACTAAAATTAAGAGGTCCATGGTAGAGACTCCCAAAAATGGAAGGGATCTCAAAAGTAATACTCAAGAATAAAAGTGTGGATCAAAAGGTGGAGAGCAAGAAAGATGATCGTCGAAAAAAGATGATCACCAAATGGGATTTTCTCTCGGTGTTGTTGCTGCCGGTGATGTTGAAATGCCTTGCCTCTACCTCCTTATATAGGAAAAGAATCAGTGTCAAATAATGTTTCCACGTCAAAAGAGTGTCACCGCGTGAATTAATTCACGCGGTCTTGGCCCACATTAAAAACACCACATTAAAAGAAGAAACTGTGTGGGAACCATTTGAGGAGGCGTTACCCGGTGCACCAACCAGGAAGGCGCCCAACACAGACCCGCCCTAACCTATTTCAGGGCAGTGCCATTTATATGCCTGCTAGGAGGATCGGGTGGCGGCCAGAACGATGTGGCTCCATGGTGAAGTGGGCTAGTCGGGATCTGTTGGGGTGACCATGACGGCAAGAACCTAGTGTAGCTCGGGGTTGCGCCAATGCAGTGGTCCACCGTGGAAGGTGGTGTGGCCCAGTTTGAGCAGTGGTGGGTGTGGTGTGAATAGTCTGGTGACATGGTTCGGGCTTTGTGTGGTGCGCCAAGGAGACACGGGCTTGGGAAGTTCGGCGCAGCCAGAAGAATGAGCTAACCAGGAGTGGCACTAGCTGGGACTGGGGAAGCTGGTCGGGAGGGCGCTGGATCTGGCGCGGGGCTACACTGAGGGAGGAGGCCGGTTCGAGAGATGCCACCATGCTTGGAAGGTGCGGCCATAGGGGGGCTTGGGTGCGCTGCGACGGGCAGTCTGCTGGCCTAGTGACCTGGTGTGGGCAGTGTGGCCGAGCGGGAGGGTTGCAAAGAAAACGGGGGAGGGGGGTTGCCTTCGGCAGGGTCATGGTGTTAGGCAGGTCGGAGTCGGGACGCCAGCTGGTAGGGGAGAGGCAACCTCAGCGAGTACCGGTGGAGGCTAGTGGCGGTGCCTGATGTGGGTTGGTGTCGCACCGTGTGAGGAAGACCGCCTGGGAGGGGGCGCGCTCGGCCCCCCAAAAAAGTGATCCACCTTTTTTGTTTTTTTATATTATGTGGGGCACCACCACCCCCTTCCTTTTTTGTTTTTTTATTAGAAAGGAGACCAGTTTTATAGGTCTCCCCTCACCACCCCTTTTTAATAACAAAGTCTTACAAAGCAAGTATTTTCCCTCCCCTTTTTTTTATCTAGCCTAATGTATAGGCATTAGAAAAATAAAATTATTATTTTAATAAAATTATTATTATAATAAAATTAATATTATTATTATAATAAAACCAAATAATTTAATTATTATAATAATAATACAATTAATTTTTAAAAAATCAATATCAAACAAAATTGATTTTCCAGTGAGTATTTCGGCCACAGGATTGCCGATCGAAATACGAAACACCTCCAGAAATCAATCTTGAATCTGAATTCAAAACTTCAGATGGCTGCAGATTGGCCATCCGATGTCCGATTCAGATTCTGTCTGCGGTATTGGGATGGTATCGACGCCCTCTATGATGGTTACTGCATATTTAATTTTTCTTTGAATTAAAATTGACACACCCTCACTCTGATAAAACTTGTTGGAATCGGGCATGCAGAGGAAGCCACAAACATGTGGGATTTTAAAACTTTTCTACCAACAATCGACGTAAACTTGTCGACGTCAGTGGAGAGCATCCCAGTCAAAGCTAAGGATCTCACGTGAAGGGTTTTAATCACAAAAATATACTGTAAAATACCTAATTTAAATATGAAGTTGTGCACGACGTCTGCTCATCGTTGGTGATCACTGCTCAAAGAATCCAAAGAAAAATTCCTCTAGATCATCCACACATGCTTCATGGAATATGTGGGATCACCGTTCATCGTAATTTGGGTGCTTTCATGGAATTGAGACAACGCCTTCGATGCTCTAATGATCACTGCATCACTTCGCTAGTGACGCCTGAGAGAGAGAGAGAGCTCAATCTTCACTCCTTGGATCCAGAGCATCTCTCTCTAGATCATGGGAGAGAGGAGATGAGAGAGGAGTTCCATGAATAGTATTTTGAAATCTCCACTCCTCTTATATTTATAGTGCTTAATGAAAATACCTGGTATAGCCTCGCTGGCCCCGAATACTTAACGCACTATCAACGACATTTTATGACTACTAAACTGAGTCATAAATATTATTATAATTTAATTTTAATATATTAAATATATTACATGATAATTATTGAGTCATTAACTATACTCATCACTCCAATAAATATTAATTCAACCTTGAATAATTTAATATTTGTCAATTGATATATTTTTCGTGTATTAACTTAAAAATCATAAATACATTTACTAAATAAATTCAATACTCATTATTCTAAACTCAAATAATATGAATTTATTTATTTCATTGGTGATCATTTAACTTTGGAGAAATACCGGACCCTAGTGGTGGGGCCCACCGTGTCCAAAAATCCTATTCAAATGAATATGGCAGGTTCTTGAATACGCTATTTTGTGTGACCCTCTAGGACCTTATCTCGACAGCAGTGAATAATATTCAAAGACCAAGAGTTGGATCTAGCAACCCATCATGGCCCCTGAAGAGATAAGGATTTTCATAGCAGCGACAACCAACCTACGAACACGCACTGTGTAATATAATCTCTTTGTCATTAATATCCCATAAAGTATGACACACTCATGTGTCATCGCCCTTTTCTTGCTTTATTATTTGTTGATTTAACTAGATGGATTTACCCTTGACTTTCATGGCCATGGTCTTATAAAGGTACTGTCATCCTTATCAACATGGCCTGACATATATTACTTTCATAACCCAGAAGTGAAAAATCATTTCTTGACCATTCAACCAATGTCATGCCACCAATGATGCACCCAACAAACTACATCACCACGACTTCATTTCCATGGTTTTTTTCTTGTATTAAAGTACAAAATCAAATTAATTTCATTAGTAATGATCTCAAGTTAGGAGTCCATTACCCATGATTGTAGATAAGAACATCCAATGACACCTCAAACATGTGGTGTTCCTATTGGCGGGTCAGTCCTCATGATCTCACTGCTAGAGATCACCAAGTGGGAACTTCATACGAAGAAGTCACAATGCATATGAGCCCCCAGCACCTGATAGTCAAACATCTATTGTGTCCAATTAGTAATATGTATCTAGACAATAGAACATATATTTATGATTAATGTCATAGTATCTCAAGGTTCTCATTATAGCCTGGGATATGTTATAAGCTCTCGATACAACAATTAATCTTTAGACATTACTATTTCAATAGTGGACGCAGAAAAGTATACATTATAATGGTAAGATGACATCATGTATAATTAACTATATACACGATATGGTAATCAAAATCACTGAATAGTTGGTTCTAGGTTACCCACTATTTCAACCCCCCCCCCCCCAAGGATCCTTCTGTCTCTAGTAAGTCTTTGTCAAAGGCGGTCATAGTGGAAGTAGCAGATCCAGTTCGCTTGATTAGAAGTACTAATTCTAGATCTAGTGTCCCACCTTCCACTGGTGTTGATGAAAAATCTACCCTTGAGAAGGCTTCTGCTCTGGTTTCCAATGATGTGCGGGGTTTTTCCCCTATCTTCAAGGGATCCACTAACTTTTGTTTCCGTAGATATAGTAATGTGGTACACTTAAAGGTGGATCTGATTATGGTCTCTGATAGGCTAAAATTAGGTGAGTTCTCTATCATAGGTCGATTGGTTTTTTCTGTAGGTCTCAAAGCCACAGAAAATTATGTACTTGAAAAATTCCACTTAGACATATTGAGTTTCTCTGAATGGAAGTGTGTCTCATTGGGTAGCGAGTTTTATCACTTTATTTTCTCTTAAGAAGAAATAAATACCAAGGCCTGGGTTTTCGGTTCCATCTCCCATAAGCCTAGATAGATTCACATCCATGAATGGGATAGATCTTTCATTCCACTTGAGGTAGGTAATGATTTTGTATAGCTTTGGATCAAATTTTTTTGTCTGAATTGGCTTTATAAGAACCCTAAAATACAACATGAAATTTCTTTTTCTATTAGGATTACTATCAAAATAGGCCATGAGACCGAATTGGATAGATTTTTACATTTCACATTATTTTTGGTTGAAGTGGATCTCTGCTCTTCTTTGGTGGAGACAGTTGATCTTTAAACATATGATAAGGATCTCAATATTAAAATTGAGTGTGAAAATTTTCCCCAATTTTTCTTGATCTGCAAAATCATTAGTCATGATGTTCTATGTTTTAGAAGATTGAGAATATGTGAAATCTTCCATAATCGAGGACATGAGAAAAATATGTGTTTCAAGAAGATGAAGCAAAGGAATCCCACTGCTGAGGGTGTGGATATTGCTTTGGGATCGACTGATGATATTGTGATGGCCGATATTAATCTAGTGATTTTTTATAAACAGAATGTGAATGGTGGTAACTATAAGTATATGATGGAGGGTACTCTTGATAATGGTATTATAGGGGTTGCAGCTTATTCTGGACCATCAGGGAGTGAGCATTTTGATATTTTTATAGGTCATTTCTCATGATCTCAATACTAGAGATCACAAAGTGCAAACTTCATGAGAAGAAGTCTCAATGTTTATGATCCCCCAACACCTGATAGTCAAACATCTACTATTTCCAATTAGTAAGATGTATCTAGACCATAGATCATATATTTAATATTAATGTCATAGTATCTCTAGGTTCTCATTATAGCTTGGGATCCACTATAACCTCTCGATACGACAATTAATCTTTGGACATTACCATTTCAATAGTGGACACAGAAAATCCCACACTATAATGGTAAGATGACATCATGTATAGATAAATGTATACACGATATGGTAATCAAAAGCACCGAATAGTTGGTTCTAGGGAACCCACTATTTCAACACTCCTACTTACACTAGATAAAACTTGCTAACCAAACTTGTTATCTACTCACATGATGAACATCATGTTTCTACTGAGTAACAGCTTTAGCTACTGGGTCCACCATGGTACCATTGCATGGTTATTCTTCTATAGCGACCTCATATCCTTTATTAAAACTTCTCAAGAGATGGTATCCTGAGTATATCCATTTTTTCCATTGTCAAATCTTGACATCTTAGCCAGTAAGAATATCATAATTTACATTATGATAATACTTTTCTTACCAGGTGTGATTCCAAGAACTGGAACTGATTGTTGCATATCTGCTTCTTAGCTTCCTCAGAAGCCACAATGTACTTGTTCTTTGTAGGTGTGGATCCTACTGTCTTATATTAGTTTGACTCGCTCATCTTCTTTTAGCCTTAGTGTGATAGTATATCACATTGATCTATGGAATACTAGTTTTTATCCCTGAAAACTAGTATCCTTTCTTCTCCACTTACCAGGTACATATCTTTTGTACTTTCCAAAGTACAATTAGATAGTTCTGACTGCACCCCAGGCAGTTCTCCTGGATATAACTAATATTTTCCTACTGTAAAATATACCTTGGAAATATCATTTCTTGTACATATTATGGCATGCATGATTTATCCATCGCTTCAACATATGGATTTCAACTCACCATGTTTATCTCTTTCCATGTACCAGATATGTCAACCTAAAGAGATTATGCCTTGTGACATAGGCAACAATTCATCTCTTGAATTGTTCAAACTTGTATTTTTTCAATACAATGTCACTATTTGTATGATTGACTAGGACCAAGCAACCTATAGATCTACTTTAGTAGATCTTGTTCCCTAGAACATAGGTTGATAAATTAAGTCAATCACTAGAGAAAAATGTTTATCTTGGCCTTAACTAGTTGTGAGTCCAATGTTGTTTTCTATATGTTGTTAAACATATTTTTCTTAGAAAACATTGGCTCTCCCACTAACCTCTGGCAGACACATGTCAATCATTTGTTTCAAATGTATATTCTATGATCATGTTGCTTACTTTAATCCTAAACTGGATTTTAGTAACTTTAAACTTTTATTAGCATTCTGTGACGTGACCATCCCTTTTTGGTTGTGTCGTATAGACACCATTCATGATTGGTGGTCATGACATCCAATTCTAAATAATTTGATCATAGATTTTAGCTATGATAAGTAAAATTCCAGCAGATTTAAGCATAATGACTTGGTCAAACCAATCGACCCTTATTGATACTACACTTTTACCACCCATGTATCAAATCACTTGAATATCCACCGTAGTATTCAAAACAATAATACCCATTGAACTTTGATACATGGAATCCATTAATTGAATTTTAGTTGGTTTTATCAATTTTAGCTAATTGTCGTACACTGCTTACTTGTAGGAAATATTATTCACATGGAATAATAGATCACTGACCTCAGTGAATACAACACCATTACCATGGTTTTATCCTTCCTACATTGTATGTGTCTCTAGAACATACTCTATTCTACATGCGCTTGTGGAACTAGTTCCTATGCCCACTATTTGTGCATCTAGATCATTGACTAATCACAAGTCAACATAGCTCCCACTATCTCTAATAGAGATATGCACCCTTATATAGAAGTGTAGTCTATCACTTGACTAAAAATTTGCTATCTTTTTTATTTATGTGATATCCTAAGCAACCGTTAGGATTATTACACTAAATGCACAATGTGTTTGTCTTGATGAAATTTTTTTTTCCTAACAAACTCTTTGCATCCAAACACATGTTCTTATGAAATAATGGATTTACATCATGCTATGAATCGTATGTTATCCATTTTTCATTTATATTTGTCATATGTTTGTGGGATATCATTGTTATTTTCAATGCATTTTATGAAATATAATGGAAGTTTCTGTAAGCTGTAACATTGATACTCCTTACATCAATATTTGGATGTATAACATATGTGTTTAGGAATTTCTCCACTCTACATTTTTATTGATCAATGTTGATATGTAACACTTTATCATAAATCCTTCTCATTAACATCAATGTCGTGATGTCGATAAGGTAATGTGCATTTAGGAATTACTCTACTCTACATTATCATGATTGATGAATGCTTGGTCATGATATTCTTCAGTATCCCAACCCGAAGCAACTCATATCTTCTGACCATTCACATACTTCACTTTATTATTCCTTAATTACTTAAATGAATCTTATGAAGTATTTATAACTCTAGTTTATACTTGTAATAGTTCATTTTTACTTGCTGAACTATTTCCAAAAGCTCTGTGACGTACCTTTGTTTCTAAAGGCTCCTTTGTCCAAACTAAAGACGTCAATAATACCAAAAGTATTTAGTCGTGATGAACCAATATACCATACGTTGTATGTTCATGACATCTACTTTTATTATTACTTGACAAAGAATTATATTGTCACAACTAGGTATAATTATTACATTTATATTCATCACTAATTGCCTATGATTCATGTGTTACTAAACTAATGATTGTGTTTACCAAAAACAACATTCATTCTAGAACCTAAAATAATGTCTCATTGCATCCAAGGACACATGAGATTAATGTTTGTGGTTATACTCAATAATATTTCAACATGAATCTTTCACTTTGAAATTAAATAAGTCGGGTACTTCTCATCATTGGCCTAGGTATTACCCTTTTGCAGCTACATGGAGAACACACCTAACTTCTAGAAATATTTTGATACTAACTTGGTAACTGTATTTAAATAGACATTTGTAAAAAAAATATAGTATTAAATATCCAATTAGTAAAAGGAAACATTATATTGATGAATATTCCTGATGTAGAAGCGGAAAATTACTTCTTCGAATCAGTTAATTGAATTTGAACTTCTATAGTATTATTTTATAATATGCAATGCAAATAACCTTTGTTAATACCTCATTTGTTGAAGGACGTCGTGAATGTGTCATTGTTATTAAATTTAATTGACCTTTCAACATTTTCTTACAATTTATTCACCATAAGAATTAAAACTTATCTTTCGTTTATTCTAATTCAGTTGGCAAACCTTACCTTAGATAGGTAATGGAGCGTTTACTCAATACTTGTTCGTTTTGCAGCCTAAAACAAAACTTGAGTAAAGTGTTAAAAATGATATGATAAAGGGATCCATTTAAAGATAATGATCAATCATTCAATTTACACATGTCGGTGTAACCATCACCTTATTCATAACTTTGCTTCTCTTTCTCCTTACAAAACATCTCGGAGATGAGACTTCGTGTTTATATCATCCATGTATTGGTGTAGTGACCACAACTGACACCACACATTGATGAAAGCCCAATGATATTACTGTCATATGTTTTGTACGTAATTCTCCTGTATGCAATTTTCACCCTCACTTCTTGAGGTAGTTTAACAGTGTTGGACACACTGGCACCAGGAGTTTCCTATATCATAGTACTATGTGCACAGGCATGTACTATTCATGGATACTCATGTCAGTGTGGACATTTACATTGTCCAATATTTATCACAGTTTAAACTTCTGGTATAACTTTCCATTTTTCTACAAAAATGAATTTTAGCAGATGAGTGCCTTTTATTTGATTACCAGTTTAGACATTTTTATGATTAATTACTTAAATCATTTAATGTCTCCCACTATTTTATCGGATTCTAGGAACCCTCTGTGCTAGAATCGTAATACTCTATCACTTGAGTATTCTAGTGGAAAATATCCCTAAACCACCCCTTATAGTCTACAAGTTATGTCTACATCACTACTTGGAGGGTTCTAGGTGGGCTTTTGGCTAGCCGACCGCTTTAACTTGTGGATCCTTAATTTGTTGAGTGAAGTCCCGGCTTCTTAAAATCAGAACTTGATTTACTCAATGCTTGCCTCCAAAATTACAACAATATAGATATGGATATTTCTTTTCTGAAATTTTAGTTATGTTGACCCGTCATTCTTATAAGGAATCCCCAGTAGTGGGAAGTACCCTCAGCTATAGCATGATTGGCACCTCAAACAGCCAGTTTTGTCCAAATTTGAATGATGGAAGGCTGTTATGACGTAATATATCATTGAGGGTTTTATTATTTTTAATGTGATGAAAGAAATAATTTTCTATTTTATAATCACGTACTATGTGATCACACTCACAACTGACTATGCAAGAAAGAGAAATTTCATCACGTCGTATGTTCATTTTATCTTGCATGTTTGTTTATTATTATACTATGTGATCGTGCAATAAATTAAACATGCACAAAAATAATAAACCATGAAAAACAAAATGAACACATGGTCATGAGCCGGTTCTAATGGTTGATCTATTGAGTGAATAACGGACCGACTAAGACCCTAGGGGTCTGTACCTTTATTCGTGTCGCCTACAACTTGAATAGAAACGTCTGCTCATCCAATGCATCCAACTCATGTCTGGTGCGTCACCGTCACATGGAGCGAAGTGCATCATTGGTCGTCTCTTCATTATACAACATTACTTGCACACATGTGAGGGGATCTCAGGAGTAATATATATAACTCAAAATAGGTGTGCAGGCCCTTATAGAAACAATGACACTTGATATGACACACTGGTCATCTTTTATTTAATTAAACTAATTATTAAAAAACCATTGCAATAAATGAATAATTAAATAAAATGCACCAGACATGCATTGGTCGGTCTCCAACTCATGATAAACATACCCATTAAACTCGCGTATATTAAATAAATACAGAATAAAAAATTAAACTTGCATTAAAAATAAACTTGAAGGAATTTAATTGAATTAAAAACTTCACTCTTGTTTTTAATTCAATTTAACATCGTTCGGTCCTGATTAATTAATTTAATTTTAAAACTAAAAATTAAATCAATTAATTAATTTAATTAAATTCCAAATTTAATTAATTATGCCACATTAAAATTTTAATAACCAAAACTAATGTTTAATTAATTTAATTCTCAACTGAAATTAAATTAATTATTTTAACTAATTTTGATTAAATTAAAACACTCAGGCCCTTAGGAAAACATGCACAGGCCTATCCTGGGCTTTTTCGACCCTATGCAACGCATTTTGGGCCAAACTTGTCTGCCTGAGCCCAATTTGAGCTGAGCAGACCCGCCCTGACTTATTTCGGGGCAGTGTCATTTACCTGCCAACTAGGAGGATCGAGCGGCGACCGGAACAAGGTAGTTATGTGGCAAAGTGGGCTAGCCGGGATCTGTCAGGGTGACTGCAACGACAAGAACCCAGTGCAACTCGGGGTGGCACTAGTGCGGTGGTCCACTGTGGGAGGTGGTGGCCCAGTTTGAGCAGCGGCAGGTGTGGCATGGAAAGTCCGGTGACCTAGTTTGGACATTGTGTGGTGCGCCAAAGAGACCTAGGCTAGAGAAGTTCGGCGTGGCCAGGAGCATGAGCTAGCCAGGAGCGGGACTGGCCGGGATGGGGGAAGCTGGTTGGGAGGGCGTTGGATCTGGCGCAGGGCTGCGCTGAGGGAAGAGGTCGGACCGGGAGGTGCCACCATGCTTGGGAGGTGCGGCCACAGGGGGGGCTTGGGTGCACTACGGCGAGCGGTCTATTGGACTGGCGACTAGGTGCGGGCAGCATGGCTGAGCAGGAGGGTGGTGAGGAAAATGAGGGAGGGGGTTGCCTTCGGCTGGGTTGCGGTGTCAGGTAGGTCAGAGTCGCGACGTTGGCTAGCATGGGAGAGGCAACCTCGGTAAGCGCTGATGGAGGCTGGCGGTGGTGCCCGATGCAGGCTGGCATCGCACCGCGTGAGGAAGACCACCCGGGAGGGGGGCGCTCGGCCCCCCAAAAAAGTGATCCACCTTTTTCTGTTTTTTTATTATGTGGGGAACCTCCACCCCCCCCTCCTTTTTGTTTTTTTATTGGACAGGAGTCCTGGTTTGCAGGTCACCCCTCACCAACCCCTTTTTTTACAACAGACTTTCAAAGCAAGTATTTCCCCTCCCCCTTTTTTTGTTTTTCTCTAGCCTAATGTATAGGCATTAGAAAAATAATATTATTATTTTAATATTATTATTATTATAATGAAATTAATATTATTATCAAAATACAATTAATATTATTATTATAATAAAACCAAATAATTTTATTATTATAATAATAATACCATTAATATTAAAAAATCAATTTTCAAACAAAATTGATTTTCCGATGAGTATTTTGAACACGGGATCGTCGGTCGAAATACGAAACACCACCAGAAATCAATCTCGAATCTGAATTTGAAACTTAGGATGGCTACAGACTGGCCATACGATGTCCGATTCGGATTCCATTTATGGTGTTGGGATGGTATCGACACCCTCTATGATAGTTAATGAAGATTTAATTTTTCTTTGACTTAAAAAATGACATGTGCTCACTCTGATACCACTTGTTGGAACTATGCATGCAGTGGAAGCCCCAAACAGGTGGTATTTTAAAACATTTCCACCAACGATCGATGTAAACTTGTCGATGTCAGTGAAGAGAATCCCGGTCAAAGATGAGGATCTCATGTGAAGGGTTTTAAGCACAAAAATAAACCGTAAAATACCTATTTTAAATCTAAAGTTGCGCATGACGTCTGCTCGTCGTTGGAGATCGATGCTTGAAGAATCTGAAGCCTAATTCATCTAGATCATCTATACATGCTTCAAGGAATATTCTGGAGCATCGTTCTTCATAATCTGGGTGCTAGCACGGAATTGTGACGACACATTCGACGCTCCAACGATCACTGCTTCGCTTCGCTAGTGACACCTCAGAGAGAGAGAGAGATCTCGATCCCCGCTCTTTCAATCCAGATAATCTCTCTCTAGATCATGGGAGATAGGATAGGAGATAGAAGTTCCATGAATAGTATTTGGAAATCTCCTCTCCTCTTATATTTATAGTTCTTAATTAAAATACCCGGTATAGCCTCGCCGGCCCCGAATACTTAACACACTATCAATGGCATTTTATGACTACTAAACTGAGTCATAAATATTATTATAATTTACTTGTAATATATTAAATATATTACATGATAATAATTGAGTCATTAACTCGGCTCATCGCTCCCATAAATATTAACTAAACCTTGAATAATTTAATATTTTTCAATTAATGTATTTTTCATGTATTTACATAAAACTCGTAAATACATTTAATAAATAAATTAAATACTCATTATTCTAAACTCGAATAATATGAATTTATTTATTGCATTGGTGATCGTTTAACCTTGGACAAATCCTGGACCCCAGTGGTGGGGCCCACCAGGTCCAAAAATCATATTCAAATGAATAGGAAAGATTCTTGAATACACCATTGTGTGTAAACCTCTAGGAATAGACCATATCTCGATAGTAGTGAATAATATTCACAGACCAGGAGTGGGATCTAGAAACCCATCATGGCCCCTAAAGAGATAAGGATTGTCACAGTATCGACAACCAACCTATGAACACGCACTGTGTAATATAATCTCTTTGTCATTAATATCCCATAAAGCAGAACGCACTCATGTTTCATCGCCCTTTTCATTCATTATTATTTGTTGATTTAACTGGATGCATTTACCCTTGACTTTCATGGACATGATCTTATAAAGGTACTTTCATCCTTATCAACATGTCCTGAGATATATTACTTCCATAACCCAGAAGATAAAAATCTTTTCTTAATCATTCAACCAATTTCATGCTACCAATGACGCACCCAACACGAACTATCTCACCACGACTTCATTGCCATGGTTTTTGTATTGCATCAAAGTAAAAAAATCAAATGACATGCATTGGTAATGATCTCAAGTCAGGAGACCATTACACATGATCGTAAATAGAAACATCCAATGACACCCGAAACATGTGGTGTTTCTATTGGCGGGTCATTCCTCATGATCTCACTACTAGAGATCACCAAGTGCAAACTTTATAAGAATAAGTCTCAATGCATATGAGCCTCTAACACCTGATAGTCAAACATCTACTGTGTCCAATTAGTAAGATGTATCTAGACCATAGAACATATATTTAAGATTAATGTCATAGTATCTTGAGGTTCTCATTATAGCATGGGATCTTCTATAAGCTCTCGATACGAAAATTATCTTTGGACATTACCATTTCAATAGTGGACATAGAAAATTCTACACTATAATGGTAAGATGACATCATATATATCTGATTGTATACACGACATGGTGATCAAAAGCACTGAATATTTGGGTCTAGGTCACCCACTATTTCAACCCCCCGCCCAAGGCTCCTTCTTTCTCTCGTAAGTCTACGTCAAAGGCAGTCATGGTGGCAATATTGGATCCAGTTCACTTGTTTGGGAGTAGCGATTCTGGATCAAGTGTCCCAACTTCCATTGGTGTTGATGAAAAATCTACCCTTGAGAAGGCTTCTACTTCGGTTTCCAATGATGCGTGGGGTTGTTCCCCTATCCTCAAGGGATCCACTAACTTTGGTTTTTGTAGATGAGGTAATGTGGTACACTTAAAGTTGGATATGATTATGGTCTCTGATAGGCTAAAATTAGGTGAGTTATCTATCATAGGTCAATTAATTTTTCTGTAAGTCTCAAAGCCATAGAAAATTATGGACTTGAAAAATACCACTCAAAAATATGGGGTTTCTCTGAATGGAAGTGTGTCTCATTGGGTGCTGAGTTTTATCACTTAATTTTTTCTTCAGAAGAAAGAAATACCAAGCCCTCGGTTTTTGGTTCCATCTCCCTCAAGCCCAGACAGATTCACATCCAAGAATGGGATAGATCTTTCATTCAACTTGAGGTAGGTAAGGATTCTGTATAGCTTTGGATCAAATTTTTTAGTTTGAATTGGCTTCATTAGCACCCTAAAATACTACATGAAATTTCTTTTTCTACTAGGATTCCTATCAAAATGTACCATGAGACCGAATTGGAAAGATTTGGACATTTCACATGAATTTTGGTTGAAGTGGATCTCTTTTCTTCTTTGGTGGAGACAGTTGTTCTTTCAACATATGATAAGGATCTCAATCTTAAAATTGAGTATGAAAATGTTCCCCAATTTTGCTTGATCTGCAAAATCATTGGTCATGATGTTCCATGTTTTAGGAGATTGAGCATATTTGCATTCTTTAATAATCGAGGACATGAGGAAAATATGTGTTTCAAGAAAATGAAGCAGAGAAATCCCACTGCTTAGGGTGTGGATATTGCTTTGGGCTCAGCAGATGATATTGTGATGGCCGATATTAATCTTGTGATTTTTGATAAATAGATTGTGAATGGTGGTAACTCTAAGTAAATGATGGAGGGTACTCCCGATAATGGTATTATAGGGGTTGCAGGTTACTCTGGACCATCGGGGGTGAGCATTTTGATATTTTTATAGCTCATGCTAATGCTCAACCAAATTGTTTTGTCTTGAATACAGAATATGATAGTTCTAATAAGTTGGAAAGTAATATTGTTGTAGGGCATGAGCCATCCTCTTCTGTTTTGTATGAGCAGATTGTGCAGTCTGGAGGTGATGGTGATCAATCTACTAGGCAAGTGGAGGAAGGGGTTACCAACCATTTACAGTGCACCGGTAAAAAGAAACTATTGTTAGATATTATTGTTGGGAATGAGAAGGATGTAGGGGAGGGTAGTTTGGTGTTTGATCAAGTTCCTCAAAAATCCACTGAGATTGGAAACAGGCAAGTGATTGATAAGTATCCATCGCCTGTCATGGATAAAATGGAGCTGACTAAACATTATATCAGAGTGTAAGCTGTGGCGGGTTATGCTTCAAGAGTCATTAATGGTCCAATGGAGCGGTCTCTCATTCTTTTTGAGAGGGTGAACCAAAAAGGGATTGGCAGCAAACTAAGACATGGAAACGATGTCGGCATCCAAAAAACCATGGATGAGTATGTGGCAGAGATGATGTAAATTGTGGTCATGCCCGGTCTACTAGGTCTTCTTCTAAGAAACTCACTCTGAAGCAGGCTAAACTTATGGAAAAGTACTCTCTGATTTTCGATCATAAGAATTTGAAGTCATAATGGGAATTTTCTCATGATTCCTCTCATCATGATTGTGGGGATGGTCTTGTTTCCACCCATTTGTAGTTTTTTTTCTAGATGAGGACATGTCCTTTTTTGTCCCTATCCTTTCTCTTTTATATGTTTTGTCTTTTATTTTTCAATAAATTTTGGTATGAGCACGTTCACCTGGCTCCTGGACCCTTTTGATAATTAAAAATATATTAATATAATTATATATATTTATACAATTATATGTACATATATATAATTCTATATATTTATTAATTTATAATTATGGAGGATGGGGAGTTCATCTCTCTTGGATGGGGTGCTTCTCTCTTTTGGCGATTGCCTTAGCCATTACAATCTGGCCCAGCGTGTTCTAAAAGATGAAATTCTTGGGCACTTCAAGTTTTTTGAATCACATGGTGCGAATCACTCTTTGGGGGAATCTTGTAAGGATACAGAGGGTTTTCCCCTTTGTTCTGATAGGGAGGTTTCATCAGTTATGGGGGATTGGGTTCCGTATCTTGATCAGGAAGTCAGATGTCGGACCTCGTTCTCGGAGGTCCTCAAAGTACGGGTCATTCGTGAAGACGATGGCCGCATGGATCATCATTTTCTCATGATGGAGTCAATTATTTGGGTTTATAGAACCCTGGTGGTGGTAAAGGGCGTAAGGCAATTTATTGATCTGTGGGGACAACCACATGATGGCAGTGTAGGGAATGAAGATCTTTTGCGGAGGATTTTTTATGGCATGCGTGTCTCCAGCAACTTGAGGTGGGGTGGGTGGGGGATCCTGGTGGCAACAGATGGAGGTTCGGGCTACGACGAACAGATCTAGGCCGGTCGGGGTGCCTCACGTCAACCTCTTTGGGGCGTGCGGACGATGCCCTCGGGATCCCGCCGGATAGTGTGGATGTCTTCAGGGGTAAGCCAGTGAAGGATCGTTTTTGTGATGCAGGGATGGGAGGTGGAAATAATGGAGGATAGCGGTTGGGAGTGTCGACGATCTGGCAAGAATGATCCCCGACGATGACATGGTGTACCTGTTGGAAATGCAAACCCATAACCGTTGTTGGATTTCCCATGCAGTGGCGGCTCAACTTCCCATGTGGTTTCTCTTTCCCATACGGGATCTCTTCTCCAGGCGGGTGCTTCTCCTCTTTCACCGCCTCTCCCCAAGCGTCCATTTATTTTTTCTTTTTCCCCAAGCATATCATTTAATAGCCCTGTTTTTTGTTCCTTCATTCAATGCTTCATCCGTTTATGTTTGTTTTGGAATTGCCTATTAATATTGATGCTTTGTAGTATGTGATGTAAGCCGCTGGAAAATAAAAAAAAGCTTGCAAGCTCCATTGTGTGAAGTTTCCTCCTCCACTTTCTTTTTCCCCCTGAATTATTTGTTTCGGCTTTGAAAAGCCATCTCCCACCAACAAACTGGTATCAGAGGCGGTTCGAAGGCATCCTCCAAATTCCGAAGATGGCCACAACAATCTAGCCGCAAGTTCCGACCTTGTCTAAGGACAACTATGAGAGGTGGTGTATTCAAATGAAGTCATTGTTCGGGTCACAAGAATTATGGGAGATCTTCACCGACGGGTATGTAGTACCCACTGCGGAGGAAGAAGCGGTCTTTACGAATGAAGAAAAGACGACCGTCAAAAATCAAAGGAAGAAAGACAACAAGGCGTTGTTCCTTCTCTATCAAGGGTTGGATGAATCGACGTTCGAAAAAATTGCCGAAGCAACATCGAGCAAGAAAGCTTGGGATACACTTGCCACCATTTTCAAAGGAGTTGATCGTGTGAAGCGGGTCCGTCTTCAAACATTACGAGCGGAGTTCGAAGCGGCGCGAATGAAGGAAGGTGAGAGTATCTCGGATTACTTCTCACGCCTAATTCTCATTATTAACAATTTGAAAAGAAATGGTGAAAAAATGGAGGATATTCTTGTTATTGAAAAAGCACTTCGATCGCTGACAACCAAGTTCGAGCATGTGGTTGTGGCAATCGAAGAGTCGAAAGATTTGGAAAAATTGTCAATTGAAGAACTAATGGGGTCGTTGCAAGTACATGAGCAACGAATGCAGAAAAATACGGGTTCAACAATAGAGCATGCCTTAGAGTCCAAGCTGACTCTGCAAGAACCCAAGAATGGCCAAGCACAACGGGGCGGTTATCGTGCAAGAGGTAGAGGACGTGGATACCATCCAATCTATCAGCAAAAGAAACAAAACTTCAGTAGCTTCCGTGGAAGAGGATACGGTGGAGGCCGATTCACGTGTGGTCGTGGAAATGCAAAAAATATTCAATGCCATAACTGTAAAAAATTCGGCCACTATGCCTCTGATTGTTGGAGCAAGGTGAATCATGATGAACGATCCAACTATGTTGAAGCGTCACGCCATGAAGAAGAAGGTACGACACTCCTCCTCGCACAAGAAAAGGCATCTGAACGCCCCGATGTATGGTATCTTGACACGGGTGCGAGCAACCACATGAGTGGTAACAAAGAACTTTTTGAAGAACTTACTGAAGAAGTTTGTGGCGACGTGACCTTTGGCGACTCATCGAAGGTACTCTTGATTGGAAAAGGTAAAATCAAAATCTATCTGAAGAATGGTGAGTCAAATTACATTTCCAATGTGTATTACGTACCAAGTATGAAAAATAACATCATAAGTCTCGGCCAACTCCTTGAAAAGGGGTATGTTATACACTTAGAGAATTCTTCTTTGTCAGTAAGAGATGCTCACAGGAGGTTGATTGCTCAAGTCCAAATGGCGAAGAATCGCATGTTTCCACTACACATCAAAACAAAGGTCGAGGAGTGCCTATTTGGGCTCATGAAGAATGATTCGTGGAGATGGCATCTGCGTTTTGGGCATCTCCATTTTAGCGGGCTTAAACTTCTATCCTCCTCAAGAATGGTGCGTGGCTTGCCGACGATTGAATCAACAAATCATGTGTGTGAGGCATGTACACTCGGCAAACAACAAAGGAACTCCTTCCCAAGTGGAGTGTCCAGAAGAGCAACAGAACCACTTCAGTGGATTCACACTGACATCTGCAGACCACTTGAAACACCCTCACTTGGAGGTAATAGGTACTTCATTACCCTTATTGATGATTTCAGTAGAAGACTCTGGGTGTATTGCATCAAGGAGAAATCTTCCGCCTTTTCTATCTTTAAAATTTTCAAAGCTCGTGTTGAAGCTGAGAGTGGTCACAAAATCAAAGTGCTGAGATCTGATAGAGGTGGAGAATACACCTCAAATGCATTTCAAGACTTTTGCAGGGAGCATGGCATCAAGCAGCAATACACTGCTGCTTACACCCCACAACAGAACGACATTGCAGAAAGGAAGAACCGCACCATCCTCGACATGATGAGGACCATGCTGAAGGAGAAAGGGCTGCCATAGAGTTTTTGGGCAGAGGTTGTGGCGTGTACTGCCTACTTGCTCAATCGGTGTCCAACGAAGAGTGTCAAGAACTTTACACCACAAGAGGCATGGAGCGACTACAAACCGAGCGTGGCGCACCTAAGAATCTTCGGGTGTGTCGCCTACGCTCAAGTTCCAGAAGCAAGAAGAAGGAAGCTGGATGATCGAGGAGAGAAGTGTATCTTCATCGGATACAGTGAAGCATCTAAAGCCTACAAGCTCTACAACCCACTAACAAACAAAGTAGTGGTGAGTAGAGATGTGGTCTTTAGTGAGGAAGAATCATGGAAATTGGATGATGAAAAATCAAATGAAAATATTCCAGTCGAAACTGAAGATTCTGAAGAAAGACATGATCATCAAGAGCAGACGCCTGCAACACCCTCCTCAAGCACATCACCTTCAGTACACAGAAGTCCAGTAGTAAATTCCAACACTCCATAAATCACTACACCAAGTCAAAGTTCAGCTATCTCATCCTCACCCATGGCGCCTCTAAAGATGAAAAGCTTGAGTGATATCTATGAGCATACTGAAGAGGTAAATCTTTTTTGCCTCTATGCAGATCATGAGCCTTTGACATTTCAGGAAGCTTTAAGGGAAGAATGTTGGAGAATCGCAATGGAAGAAGAAATTCATGCCATAGAGAAAAATGGCACATGGGAGCTGACCACACTTCCTAAAAACCAGAAGAGTATCGGCGTCAAATGGGTGTATAAGATCAAGCGAAAGGCTGGCGGTGAGGTTGATCGCTACAAGGCAAGGCTCGTAGCAAAGGGGTATAAACAGAAGTACGGGGTGGACTATGAAGAAGTATTCGCTCCTATTGCTCGCCTTGACATGGTACGGATGATTATCTCTTTTTTTGTCCATCATAGTTGGATGATCTATCAACTAGATGTGAAGTCTGCGTTCTTAAACGGATTTTTGGAAGAAGAGGTCTATGTTGACCAGCCTGAAGGCTTTGTCATGAAAGGGGAGGAAGACAAAGTGTATCGATTGAAGAAAGCACTTTGTGGGTTGAAGCAGGCTCCTCGCGCATGGAATGCACACATCGACAATTATCTCTGAGAGAATGGCTTCGCCCAATGTCCATATGAGCATGCGGTTTACATCAAGCAGAATGATCGTGGAGATATTTTTATTGCATGCTTGTATGTTGATGATTTGTTGTTTACAGGGAATTGTCGACCAATGTTCGATGATTTCAAGGAGGCCATGTTCCAAGAGTTAGAGATGACCGATGGGGGTCTCATGTCCTTCTTTCTGGGCATTGAAGTGAAGCAACAACATGGCAGCATTTATATATCTCAGAAGAGGTATGCCAAGGAGTTGCTTGAAAAATTCAAGATGGCTGATTGTAATGCTGTAAACACACCGGTTGCAATGAGCTTGAAACTGACAAAAGATGGAGAAGGAAGAAGCGTTGACTCGACTCTGTTCAAGAGTCTGATTGGAAGCCTCAGGTATCTCACAATCACAAGTCCAGATATTTTCTATTGTGTTGGACTTCTAAGAAGGTATATGGAGACACCGAAAGAGTCACACTTGCTAGCTGCAAAACGTATCCTCAGGTACGTTAAAGGAACGGTAGATTTTGGTCTCTTTTATACATACAATGAAGAAGCAGAGCTGTATGGATACTCAGATAGTGATTGGGGAGGTGATCAAGATGAAAGAAAAAGCACTACTGAGTACGTATTTTTTCTTGGATCGACTGCTTTTACATGGAATTCAAGAAAGCAAAGTGTGGTTGCTTTATCCACATGTGAAGAAGAGTTTGTGGCAGCATCCTCTACTGTTTGTGAGGGAATATGGCTGAGAAATTTGTTGAAGGAGATGAAGCATCCACAGGATGGATCCACGGTGATATATGTGGATAACAAGTCGGCTATTGAACTAGCCAAAAATCCGGTGCAGCATGGGAGAAGCAAATACATTGATACTCGTTTTCATTTCCTCAGGGATCATGTGAAACAAAAAATGATTAAATTGGAATATTGCCATACTACAGAACAGGTGGCAGATATTTTCACAAAGGCACTACCAATAGATGCATTCAAAAGGCTAAGAACGATGCTCGGGATGAAGCCGGTTTTGGTTTGAAGGGGAGTGTTGGAAATGCAAACCCATAACCGTTGTTGGATTTCCCATGCAGTGGCAGCTCAACTTCCCATGCGGTTTCTCTTCCCCATACGGGATCTCTTCTCCATGCGGGTGCTTCTCCTCTTTCACCGCCTCTCCCCAAGCGTCCATTTATTTTTTCTTTTTCCCCAAGCATATCATTTAATAGCCTTGTTTTTTGTTCCTTCATTTAATGCTTCATCCGTTTATGTTTGTTTTGGAATTGCCTATTAATATTGATGCTTTGTAGTATGTGATGTAAGCCGCTGGAAAATAAAAAAAGCTTGCAAGCTCCATTGTGTGAAGTTTCCTCCTCCACTTTCTTTTTCCCCCTGAATTATTTGTTTCGGCTTTGAAAAGCCATCTCCCACCAACAGTACGGTGGTGGCCGGCGATGGAGGGTCATGTGATGTAGGCCGGATGTTACGTGGGATGGGTTGCAAACAAAAGACCCAAACATCCGATGAACAACTATATGAGCCGATCGGTGCAGACGATTCAGGAACGAACAGATATGAAATTTACAGAAACGAAAATGAAAGAATGAAAAGAGGAACACGAGATTTACCTGTTTCGGATCCCCTGGATCCTACTACACGGCAAGAACACCACGCACACACCCAATTTATTAAACTTCAAAGAAAAGAAATACAATGCAATACAATCTGCCAATAATGGCCCAAACCAAGAAGACGATTACAGTTCTAAATCGAAACTCGTAATAGAGTGGGACTACTTACAGTGCCGGGCACAAATTACCCGGCGGTCCAGTACTCTTCTTCACCTGGATCTGGTCCGTAGTTCTTTGTGTGCTGGTCTTCGGTATGTTGTACTCGAGGATGGTCGTGACGAAGCTCCACCGAAGGCGACGCACCAGCAGTGTGCCGCGGAGTTTGTTGCCGCCGAGAATACCCCAAACAAACGGAGGTTCGGAAGCCAGGATTTGAGGGAAGGATCACCGGGAGCGTTCTTGGGATGCAAAAGGAAAGTCACTCGATCTCGTCGCGTACCCCTCGGGAAGAACCGAAGCAGGGGTGATCAATGCCCCTGTGAGCGGTCGTTCCCAAGAAACAGAATGCCCCAATCAGGGCTCGCCACGAAGCAAGAACCAAACCGCAATCAGGTGAGCCGGGGATTCAGTTATAAAGGCAATGGATAGGTGGACAGCCAGGGTGATTTGGGCGGCGAGGCGGATCAACGGTTGAGAACACATCAAACATCAAATGGGGATTGCCGGCATGGATTATGTGGTAAACTGAAATCAACAAAAACCGGCGATATGAATATAAATGGCAGAATAAAAAAAATAACTAATCAATGTTTTTAACATAAAAATAAACAAGAAATTAAACATGTTAATTCCCAAATCTCCACCATTTTTAATTAAAAACAGTGATGTTCTTGCACCTAAAGTTATGGAACAGGAACCAAATTCATTCTATCTAAACAAAAATTGATCTTAGATAGTCTATCTTATTGACACACACGGTTCTATGTTCTATAACATCTCTAATAAAGTGTAATCTAATATCTATGTGCTTTGATTTACCATGGCAAACTAAATGCTTAGATAAATGTAATGCAGATGGACTATCAGAAAAGACATTAATAGTTGAATCATAAAGCTTGGGTTCAGAAGAAAAGCCTTTAAGCCACAAGCATTCCTTTGCCGCCTCGGTGAGTGCAATGTACTCAGACTCAGTGGTGGAGAGGGCAACAACGGAATACATGTTGCACTTCCAAGAAACAGGCCCACCGCAGGAAGTAAATACGTATCTGGTCAATGATTTTCTGGTGTCAATGTTACCTACATAATCAGCATCTACAATGCCTACCAAAATGTTAGAAACATCAACATTTTTACCAAAGCACAAAGATAAATTAGATGTACATGATAGGTATCTGAGAAGCCACTTAAGGGCATGCCAATGAGGCTTCCCAGGTGTGGCCATAAATCTACTCAGGGTGCAGATATCAAAAGCAATGTCAGGCCTGGTGAAAATCATAGAGTACATTATACTACCAACAATACTAGCATATGGAATTTTAGACATAAATTTCATGTCATCATCAGCAGTGGATACTTGTGTTAAAGACAACTTAAAGTGTTGAGAAAGAGGTACATTGATAGGTTTGAGATATTCAAACATGTATCTCTTTAAGATCTTTAAAATATAAGCATGCTAAGATAAGTATTTCAATTTTGTAGGTCTATCTCTGATGATTTCAACACCTAGAATCTGCTTAGCTGCACCTAAGTCTTTCATTTCAAAGTTGCCTTTTAATTAGGATTTAATAGAAGTGATAAAACTTATATTCTTACATATGAAAAGCATGTCATCTACGTAAAGCAGAAGGTAAACCATACAACCTTGAATTAACTTGAAGTAAACACATGCATCATACTAGCTCCTGGTGAATTGGTTATTTAACATAAAGGAATCAAATTTTTTATACCATTGCCTAGATGCCTGTTTTAAACCATACAAGAACTTATTTAGAAGGAACACTTGGTTTGGTTTGAATTCCTTTGAATAACCGTCAGGAGGTTTCATATAGAGTTTTTCTTTCAGATCCTCGTGCAAGAAGGCAGTTTTAACATCTAGTTTTTCAATGTGCAGATCCTGATAGGCAGCAAAATCTAGTAGGAGCCTAATGAAATATGTAACGTCCCGGTTCTGGAAGCCACCCAATGGCGCCCCGTACCTGGTTGGTCACATGGGCTCAAGCGCATTTCCCCAAACGCCAGAGGATGCCGACTAGCAGCGAGGGTCTTGGGTGTGATAGAGGGGAAACTATGCCCTCATTGGCAGAGTACACAGCGGAAGAAAAACAAATAGACAACAGAAGAAACTGTAACCATCCATATAAGAGTAAACGATAAACAGTGGAAGACTAATAGTAAACAACTGGAGCACACACACACATATATATAAAATTATGCATGATACATATGTATAGCAAAGCATCCAAACAAGTCACAATGTTGAATACAATACTAAACCAAAGTGAAAAAGAAAATAGGTAAACTCCTCAGCATCGCAAGCCATAGCTTGGTCTCATGCTCTCCAGCTCCACAGCAAGTCAAGTACCCGAAGTAGAAGAGTGATTTCCCTTATCTATACCTGCAACAATATAGTCTGTTTGGGCCCAAAAGCATGGCCCAAACAGGGTGTGAGAAAAAGTACCAGTAGGCAACCACCCAAAGATATGTGCCTAACAGTCAGTGAATACATGGAAAGTAAAAGTACAGGAAGCAGTAAATAGGAAAGCACACAGCAGCTACAATCCATAGTGTCTAGCATATAAAGTACACAAGTAACATCCAATCAACAAGTATAACAACAGGTAACCCTATGGGTAGTTATCACAGCCTAACCCTTATGGTTCAACCTACAAGTACTAGCAACCCTCTAGGAGGCACACACAGTCTCACCCCTCTGGTTCAGCTGAAAAATAGACTCTCTGGGGAATCACTCACCGTCAATTCCCCCATATAGTTTTGTATCATACTAAAATCTCTTTAGGGAAGCACTCAATGTGTCATTCCCCCTGTGGGCCACATCGAGGAACTACAGACTCTCCGAGGAAGCACTCATCGTCAATTCCCCCTTTGGTCTCGCATCGAATTAATAAGACACTCTGGAGAAGCCCTGACGTCCATTATCCCTATTGTCCACTACACTAGGTTCTCACAGCCCTGTGTAAAACAAACATGCATAGCGCACGTATCGCCCCAAGTAAACCTCAAGAACTACTTGACTATCATTCTAAGGCACAAAATCATAACAGTACAACAGTTCCACTATCCTACAACTAGGCATGGAAACTGGAAAAACGCCTAACAGGCAAAACATGCATGGAAAAACATCCAGAGCACAGTAAAAATTTCCCTATTCACAAGCATTGAACTCTACTCAAGAAATCAAGAAAATTAGGAAAACAACAGGGGGGAAAAGAGGAAACACACAATACCCCGTTCAAGGGAATTGGTGGAATTGCACAAATTATTCAAATACTTCCTACATAAAGGCACAAACCACCTACCTCGATGCTAGGAGATCGATATACTTGAACCACAATGATTGATTCTCCTTAGAACATCGAAGATCTGAGAAAACGTCGACAACGCTCAACCCACGATATCTTGAGAAAGATGGAAAATCATGGAACAAGGCTAAAGCAGAAGAGAGAGCTCACCGAGGTGATCCCAACATAATCGACGGTGGCTGAAACAGAGATCGGAAAGAAACTTGGGGGATCGAAGAATGATCACGGTCGTACGGGAGCTCTCGGCTGAATGAGACCTAGAAGAAGGTCGTTCTGGCGATTAGACGTGACCCCGGTGCGGTTAATGAAAATAAAGAAAGTACACGACATGTACTACTGGGGTACACGACATGTACTAGGCAATTCTGTACTCCACTTTAAGCGGCCTCCACATCGCCCCTACACACCGTGTGTGTATCCCGGACACGGCTAGCACACGGCCTGTGCGGCTTCAAAGTACACGGCGTGTACTCATAAAGTACACGGCGTGTATTTTGAAAATTTCCAAATTTTCCCTTTTTCTCAAAAATTACTAGAAAGGAAAAGACATACCTGAAACGAAGATACGGGTTCTTACAAACTTCCCCCTGTAAAGAAATTCATCCCCGAATTTCCCAAATGAGGCGTAGAAGAAGAAACCCCGAACAGCTCCGGCCACTGTGATCGTACATCGGCCTCTCTCTCCCAGGTCTCATCATGTACTCGCCCGTGCTTCCATAGCACCTGTACTAGAGGAACAGACCACCCACGGAGAACCTTCATACTGTGATCGACAATCCGGATAGGATTCTCCTCTAACGATGCATCTGTTTCGAGCTCAACCTCCTCAGGATGAAAGACATGAAACAGGTCTAAAAAGTAACATCATATCTGAGAGACGTGGAAGATGTCATGCATGGCCCGGTACCTCTGAGTTAACTGCAACCGATAGGAAACCGGCCCAACTCTCTCCAATACCTCAAACGGCCCAACGTACCGCGGTGAAAACTTACCCTATCTCTGAATCCTCTTGTGTCCCAACCTCGGTGCGACACGTAGGAAAACCTGATCCCCGACCTCGAACTCCAGAGGTCGTCTCCACTGATCATCATAAGACTTCTATCGAGACTGTGATGTAGTCATCCTCTTCCGAATCAACTCTATCTTCTCTAAGGTCTCCTGAACAAGACGAGGTCCCATTAAAGCTGTCTCTCCTACCTCCATCCAGCATAAAGGTGATCGGCATGGCCTATCGTACAAATCCTTGTAAGGTGACATCTGAATAGTCACTTGAAAACTGTTGATGTAGGAAAACTCCACAAGAGGTATATGCTTCTCCCAAGAACCGCCAAGGTCTAGAATTCAAGCTCGAAGCATATCCTCAAGCACCTGGATCATACGCTCGGACTGGCCATCTGTTTGGGGATGGTATGTTGTACTCAAAAGTACATGTGTACCCAAAGCCCTCTGAAGCCCCTGCCAAAACCGAGAAGTAAAGAGTGCATCCCTGTCTGAAACAATGGAGTGTGGAACTCCATGAAGACGTATAATCTCTCGGATGTATAGTCATCCCAGATCATCAACATTGAAGGTCTCCTTGATCGGTGAGAAGTGAGCAGCCTTCGTAAGCCTGTCGACGACAACCCAAATAGCATCGTTCCCTCGAGGTGACCTCGGAAATCCGGTCATGAACTCGATCACGACATCTTTCCACTTCCACTCTGGAATGGGTAACTACTGTAAAAGGAATGCTGGTCACTGATGCTCCGCCTTCACCTACTAACAAGTAGAACACCTCAAGATGAAACCAGCAACATCTCTCTTCATACCTGGCCACCAGTACTAGTGATGAAGATCCTGATACATCTTGGTGACACCAGGATGAACTGCCCAAACTAAGGAATGAAAATCCCACATCATCTCCTCACGTATGTCTGTTGGGACCCATACGTGTCCCTGGAAACGCAAGATCTCATCCTATCCCACTGTCTATCTAGGAAGAGGGTCCTCTCCTGACACACTCTCCCGCAAGACTAAGCTTTCTGAGTCTGATAGTTTCCTCATTTTTACCCGATCCAGAAGTGTAGAGGTAACAGCTACAGAAGATAGGTAAGTCTGTCCCTGTCTATCACGTACCTCCATATGCATCTCAGAGAACAGAGCCATAAGCTTCCACTCACTGCTGGCCTCCTGAACTGCCTGAATCTGAGTTCTCCTGCTCAATGCATCTGCCACTGCGTTGCCCTTTCCTGGTGTATAGGCAAGCTCGAAATCAAAAGACTGAAGATACTCGACCCACCTGCGCTGTCTCGGATTCAGATCATGCTGAGTGAAGATGTACTTGAGACTCTTGTAGTCGGTGAAAACCACAAAGTGCTCTCCCAGAAGGTAATGTCTCCAACAGTGCAAGTCATAAACAACAACTGCCAACTCCAGATCATGTGTCAGGTAGTTCCTCTCATGTGGCCTCAACTACCGAGACCCATACTCAACGACTCCATCTCCCTGCATAAACACAGCGCCCAGCCCGATACCTGAAGCATCACAATAAACTTTATTGCTCTTCCCTGGATCTGGCAAGACTAGTATCGGTGTTGACGCCAGCCTTACCTTCATCTCATGAAAGGCTGACTCCCAAGAATCTGACCATAATAAATTCTCCCCATTCTTGGTTAGACCTGTCAATGCTGCTGCTAGGCATGAAAAGTCATGAATGAAGCATTTGTAGTATCCATCCAGCCCTAGGAAACTCCATACTTCAAAAACGTTCTTCAGCTGCTCCCAGGAAACTAAAACTCTCACTTTCTCTAGGTCCACAGATACTCCTACCTATGAGATGACGTGACCCAAGAAGTGAATCAGATCCATCCAAAAGTGGAACTTCGAGAGTTTAGCATAAAGCTGATGATCTCTCAGTGTACACAGAACGATCTCAAGATGGGTAGCATGGTCGTGTTGAGTGTGAGAGTACAACAAGATATCGTCCATGAAGACCACGACGAAGGAATCCAAGTAAGGATGGAACACTCGGTTCATCAGTTCCATGAAAACTGGTGGCGCATTCGTGAGACCGAATGGCATAACCGTATACTCGTAGAGACCATACCTGATCCTGAAGGCTGTTAGAGGTATATCTGATGGTCTAACGCACAACTAATGATAACCAGACCTCAAATAGATCTTAGAGAACACACAGGATCCTCGAAGCTGATTGAAAAGATCATCAATCCTTAGAAAGGGATATCTGTTCTTGACCGTCAACTGGTTCAGCTTCCGATAATCCACACAGAGCCTAAGGGTACCGTCTTCCTTCTTTACAAACAGGATAGGTGAACCCCAAGGAGAAGTACTAGGTCGGATGAAACACTTTTCCTGCAACTCCTCCATCTACTTCTTAAGCTCCTGTAACTCAGGTGTAGCCATCCTATAGGGAGGAATGGACACGGGTGCCGCTCCTGGCACAAGCTCTATAGAGAAGTCTACCTCACGCTCTGGAGAAAAACCTGAAAAATCCTCTGGAAAGACATCTCTGAAACGATCCACCACTGGAGGAAATTCCAACTGTGAAGTCCCCTGATCATCCAGATAAAGACTAGAAATTTGGGCTATAACCCTTCTTAGCCCATGATGCTCGAGTCCTGCTCGACTCGCTTGAACATCTCATTCACCTCTATGAAGAAAAGATTCACCCTCTGGTGAAATGAAACTCACCCTGCGGCAATAACTGTCGACGACTGTCTGGAAGGGAACCAACCAGTCCATCCCAAGAACAAAATAATAGCATGTCATCTCTAGGACAAAGATATCCCATAAGAAACGATACCCTGCAACCTCGAGAGGTCACTCTCTGCACTGATGTACACTAGATTTCCTTGTCCCCAAAGGTGTGTCTAGTGTCAACAAGTCAGCAGAAGAAAAGATATAGAGCCCAAGGCTCTCCACAATATCAACAGAGATAAAACTATGTGTTCCACCAGTATCGAAAAGAGCTGAAGATAAAACTGAGGCTACTAAGATCATACCTCAAACTGTAGAAGGTCTGGGATCCTGCTCCTGATAGGCATGCTACACCGCAAAATTATGGCCTGCCCCACGACCATGTGACCCTGCCTGACCACTCTGAGCTGATCCTCCCTGCTAATGTTGAAAGACTGGTGACTGACCGCCATGTCCTCGACCTCCACCTCGGCCCGAACGGCTGGAAGAACTCCAGTTCTTCGACTGGTGAGAAACCTATGGTGCTTCTCCTGAACGAGGAGTCATGGAAGTACCCTGGAATAAACGTTGAAGGTGACCCATCTTTCTGCAATATCGGCACTGCACTGGGTCTCTCTGGCACTGTGGCCTCGTGTTCCCTGCCCTTATACATTGGTAACATACTACCTGGATACCTGAAGATGTATCTCGCCACCTCGGATCACCACGCGTAGACTCCCTACGACACTTCCGGCTGTCAACTGGAGGAATACTATCTCTGGAAGAAAAACCACCCTAGATCGCAGCTCTAGAGTCTCTTAGATTGCACTCTATAATCAGTGCTTTGATGACGATGGAAGTGATGGAAGTCAAATAGAAGATATTCACCTACGAGCGGATCTCCCGCCTGAGACCATCCTCAAACTTCCATGCTAAGAACATCCCATCTTCACCCCGGAGGGGTGTGAAACACTGAATCTCAGTGAAACGAGAGTAATACTCCATAACAGAGTACCCTTCTCTAGACTCATGAACTCCTAGGATCGATCGTCCCTCAGGGTCTCTGGGTAGAAGTAGTCGTAAAACACGCGCTGGAACTCCTCCCAAGCCATAACCTGCTGATGACCCGCCTATGAGATCACGTCCCACCACCTCTTGGCAGAGTCTCATAGCATATAGGTAGAGAGCTTGACCCGCCTCTTTGGAGGAGTTTCCAGATGCTCAAAGATAGTCATCATGGCTTCCAGCCATGACTCTACAGCCTGTGGTCCTCCTTCCCCCGAGAAAGTAGGAGGATGCTGCTATTGGAAAATCCGCGTCAAGTCTGTCATAGTCATGGCAGGAGCCAGTGCTCCCTAAAAGGTCTTCATCATCCTCATAAAGCCTTCCCTAAACTGCGCATCAGCACCTGCAACTGGTAAGACAGCCGGTGCCAAGGCTGGTGCGACTGGAGGATCGGCAGGAAGTCCCTGATCAGCCATATCTAGCGTCTGATCACTATCCAGCAACTGATGTACAATTGGAGGTCATCTCAGAGGCATATATCTGAAAGATCAAAAGCATACCTTAGATCAGTAATATCAAGGATAGAGAACAAAGGAGTACAAAACGGAAACAGGAGAAGGAAACACTCAAGTTTTACAAAACATGACTACACGACGTGTATAAACTCTACATGGCGTGTACTTAACTCTATTCCTCTGACTGAGTCTCCTTGCACGGCTAACCCACACGGTCTTCTTAAACTGAGACTACACGACATGTTCCCTGTGGACACGTCGTGTAGTAGAAAAGGTTTCAATGACCCATGTTGTTAGTTACACGGTCGGTTATACGGCTGAGACTACACGGTGTGTTCCGAACAAACACGACGTGTACTTGAATATTTATCCCGACCCGTGTTGTTGGTGACACGGTCGGGTACACAGCTGACCCTTACACGGCGTGTTCCAAACAAACACGGCGTGTATAGGAGGAGATAACACCGTCACGTGTTGTTCATGACACGTTCGGGTACCTAAAACAAGGCTACATGGCGTGTTCATACAAAACATGGCATGTATTACACGATCTTCCCCGACCCATGTTGTTAGTGACACGAATGGGTACACGGCTCACTACTACACGGTGTGTACCTACTGTACACGGAGTGTTCCTGGAGATTTTTCATAACCCGTGTTTCTTCACACACAGTCAGTGAAACAGTTTAAAAACTACACGGCGTGTATATATAAAGTACACGCCGTGTATTCTGGGTTTTTCCGGGCAGTAGCTCTGAAACTGCTCCAAAGCCCAGAAAACACTGAAAAACAAGCTTAAAGGTGCCAAATTCCGATTCGTGAGGTCCCATACTCCTCATGAATCAAATCTTGGCATCTCCTACATATCATATATAATGGAAAAAAGTCAATAATCCACCAAGTTCCGATTCATGAGGGCCCATAACACCTCAAGAACCAAGATTTGGCGTTCATTTAAGCAAGGTAAAATACAAACAACCTCTCTATCAAACTGCAGGGAGTCTATCAAAGCATCTATCACAACAGCATGCATAATCTACACAAATTCTATCACAACAACATGCAATTGCTAATGCACCCTAGATGGCATGGCAAGAATTCGTGGCATGTGATTTCTAACAAGTGCCTATATGATGCATGAGATGACATGCCCTCATCTCATCGGGTTGCGACAGAAATTGAACCATAATATCAACAAAAATAACAACACAAAGCATATGAATCACTCTAGGTGAAATCAGATCAACTATAACATAGAAAAACCATAAAACTATAATAAGCGAGGTAGATTGGCTTTTCCCTGTACATGGGTTAGCTACTCCTGAGCACAACTTAATACCAAGTACCGAATCCGTCCTATACCTAGATAAAGGCTCCAAATAGTAAATCCAGAGAAAAAAACCCTATGATACAACTTTGTAACGTCCCGATTACAGAAGCCACCCATAGGCGCCCCGTACCTGGTTGGTCACATGGCCTCAAGAGCATTTCCCCAAATGCTAGAGGCTGCCGACTAGCAGTGAGGGCTTTGGGTGTGATAGTGGGGAAACTATTCCCGCATTGGCAGAGTTCACCGTGAAAGAAAAACAAATAGACAATAGTAGGAACTATAACCATCCATACAAGAGTAAACGATAAATAGCAGAAGACTAACAGTAAACAACTGGAGCACAGACACACATATATAAAATTATGCATGATACATATGTCTAGAAAACCATCCAAACAAGTCACAATGCTGAATACAATAATAAACCAAAGTTCAAAAGAAAACAGTTAAACTCCTCATCATCGTAAGCCATAGCTTGGTCCCATTCTCTCCAGCTCCACAGTAAGTCAAGTACCTAAAGTATTAGGGTATTTTCCCTTATCTATACCTGCAACAATATAGTCTGTTTGGGCCTAAAAGCATGGCCCAAACAGGGTGTGAGACAAGGTCCCAATAGGCAACCACCCAAAGATCTGTGTATAACAGTCAGTGAATACATGGCAAGTAAAAGTATAGGAAGTAGTAAACAGGAAATCACACAGCAGCTACAATCCACAGTGTTTAGCATATAAAGTACACAAGTAACAGCCAATAAACAAGTAGAACAACAGGTAACCCCCTGGGTAGTTATCACAGCCTAACCCTTATGGTTCAACCTACAAGTACTAGCAACCCTCTGGGAGGCACAAAAAGTCTCACCCCTCTGGTTCAGCTAAAGAATAGACTCTCTGAGTAAGCACTCTTCATCAATTCCCCCAACAGTCTCGTATCGTACTAAAGGCTCTCTGGGGAAGCACTCAACGTCTCATTCCCCCTGTGGCCCACATCGATGAACTACAGACTCTATGAGGAAACACTCATCGTCAATCCCCCCTTTAGTCTCACATCGAATTAATAAGACACTCTAGAGAAGCCCTTATGTCCATTCTCCCTATGGTTCACTACACTAGGATCTCACAGCCCTGTGTAAAACAAACATGCATAGCACGCGTATCACCCCTAGTAAACCTCAAGAACTACTTGACTATCATTCTAAGACACAACAGCATAACAGTACAATAGTTCCACTATCCTACAACTAGGCATGGAAACTAAAAAAACACCTAACAGGAAAAACATGCATGGAAAAACATCCAGAGCACAGTAAAAATTACCCTATTCACAAGCATTGACCTCTACTCAAGCAATCAAGCAATGTAGGCAAACAATAGGGGAAAAAATAGGAAACAAACAATACCCCGTTCAAGGGAATTTGTGTAATTGCACAAAATATTCAAATACTTCCTACATAAAGGCACAAAACACCTACCTCGATGCTAGGATATCAATATACTTGAATCATGATGATTGATTCTCCTTAGAACGTCGAAGATCTGAGAAAACATCCAAAATTCTCAACCCACGATATCTTGAGAAAGAGGGAAAATTATGGAACAAGGAAAAAGAAGATGAGAGAGCTCACCGAGGCGATCCCAATGCAATTGACAGTGGCTGAAACAGAGATCGTATGGAAGCTCGGGGGCTCGGAGAAGGATTGCGGCCGTACAGGAGCTCTCGGCCGAACAAGACCTAGAAGAAGGTCGTTCTGGCGATTAGACGCGGCCCTAGTGCGGTTAATAAAAATAAATAAAGTACAATGAGTGTACTTCTGGGGTACATGGCGTGTACTAGGCAATTCTGTACTCCACTTTAAGTGGCCTCCACGTCGCCCCTACACACCGTGTGTATAGCCCGGACACGGCCAGCACACGGCCTACGTGGCTTCAAAGTACACGGTGTGTACTCATAAAGTACACAACATGTATTTTGAAAATTTCCAAATTTCCTTTTTTCTCAAAAATGACTAGAAAAGAAAATACATACCTGAAATAAAGATCTGGATTCTTACAAACTTCCCCCCTTAAAGAAATTCATCCCCGAATTTCCCTAATGAGACGTAGAAGAATAAACCCCGAACAGCTCTAGCCACTGTGATCATACATCGGCCTCCCTCTCCTAGGTCTCGTCATGTACTCGCCTGTACTGCCATAGCACCCGTACTAGAGGAACAGACCACCCATGGAGAACCTTCATACTATGATCGACAATCCAGATAGGATTCTCCTCAAACGATGTATCTGCTTCAAGCTCAACCTCCTCGGGTTTAAATACATGAGACAGGTCTGAAAAGTAACATCAAAGCTGAGAGTCGTGGAAGACGTCTTGCATGGCCCCTACCTCTGAGGTAACTACAAACAATAGGAAATCGGCCCAACTCTCTCCAATACCTCAAATGGACCTACGTACCACGGTGAAAGCTTACCCTATCTCTGAATCCTCTTGTGTCCCAACCTCGGTGCAACACGTAGGAAAACCTGATCCCTGACCTCGAACTCCAGAGGTCATCTCCACTGATTAGCATAAGACTTATGTCGAGACTGTGCTGTATCCATCCTCTTCTGAATCAACTCTATCTGCTCTGAGGTCTCCTAAACAAGATGAGGTCCCGGTAAAGCTGCCTCTCCTGCCTCCAGCCAGCATAAAGGTAATCAGCATGGTCTACCATACAAAGCCTCATAAGGTTCCATCTGAATAGTCGCCTGAAAACTTTTGTTGTAGGAGAACTTCAAAAGAGGGATATGCTTCTCCCAAGAACCGCCAAGGTCTAGAATGAAAGCTCGAAGCATATCCTCAGGCACCTGGATCGTAAGCTCAGACTGGCCATCTGTCCAAGGATGGTATGATGTACTCAAAAGTACCTGTATACCCAAAGCCCTCTAAAGCCCCTACCAGAACTGAGAAGTAAAGCGTGCATCCCTATCTGAAACAATGGAGTGTGGAACTCCATGAAGATGTACAATCTCTCGGATGTATAGTCGTCCCAGATCATTAACACTGAAGGTCTCCTTGATCGGTAAGAAGTGATCAACCTTCGTAAGCCTGTCGACGACAACCCAAATAGCATTGTTCCCTCGAGACGACCTCGGCAATCTGGTCACGAAGTCCATCACGACATCATTCCACTTCCACTCCGGAATTGGTAACTGCTGTAAAAGGCTTGTTGGTCGCTGATGCTCGGCCTTCACCTGCTAACAAGTAGAACACCTCAAGATGAAACCAGAAACATCTCTCTTCATACCTGGACACTAGTACCAGTGATGAAGATCCTGATACATCTTGGTGACGCCAGGATGAACTTCCCAAACTAAGGAATGAAAATCCCGCATCATCTCCTCACATATATCAGCTGGGACCCATACGCATCCCTGGAAATTCAAAATCTCATCCTCGCCCATTGTCCATCTAGGAAGAGGGTCCTCTCCTGACACACTCTCCCGCAGGACTAATCCTTCGGAGTCTAATAGTTGCCTCATCCATACCCGATCAAGAATTGTAGAGTTAAAAACTACAGAAGATAGGTAAGTTTGTCCCTGTCTGTCGTGCACCTCCAGATGCATCTCAGAGAACAGATCCATAAGCTGCCACTCGATGCTGGCCTCCTGAACTGCCTGAATATGATTTCTCTTGCTCAATGCATCTGTCACTGCGTTGCCCTTTCCCGTTGTATAGGCAATCTTGAAATCAAAAGACTGAAGATACTCGACCCACCTGCGATGTCTCAGATTCAGATCACGCTGAGTGAAGATGTACTTGAGACTCTTGTAGTCATTGAAAACCACAAAGTGCTCTCCCAAAAGGTAATGTCTCCAACAGTGCAAGGAATGAACAACAGCTGCCAACTCCAGATCGTACGTCGGGTAGTTCCTCTCATGTGGCCTCAACTGCCGAGACTTATACGCAACGACTCCATATCCCTGCATAAGTATAGCGCCTAGCTCAATACCTAAAGCATCATAATAAATAGTATATATCTTTCCTGGCTCTAGAAAGACTAGTATTGGTGCTGACATCAACCTTACCTTCAGCTTCTGAAAGGATGGTTCACAATAATTTGACCATAAGAACTTCTCCCCCTTCTTGGTCAGACCTGTCAATGGTGCTGCTAGGTGTGAAAAGTCCTGAAAGAAGCGTCTATAGTATCCTGCCATCCCTAGGAAACTCCTTACTTCAAAAACGTTATTTAGATGCTCCCAGGAAACTACATATCTCACTTTATCTGGGTCCACAGATACTCCTGCCTCTAAGATGAAGTGACCCAAGAAGTGAATCTGATCCATCCAAAAGTGGCACTTCGAGAGTTTATCATAAAGGTGATTCTCTCTTAGTGTACTCAGAACGATCTCAAGATAGGTAGAATGGTAATGTCGAGTGTGAGAGTACAACAAGATATTGTCCATGAAGACCATGATGAAGGAATCCAAGTAAGGATGGAACACTCGGTTCATCAGTGCCATGAAAACTGATGGCGCATTCATGAGACCGAACGACATAACCGTATACTCGTAGAGACCATACCTGCTCCTAAAGGCTGTCAGAGGTATATCTGATGGTCTAACGTGCAACTAATGATAACCAGACCTCAAATCGATCTTCGAGAACAACCGATCTCCTTGAAGCTGATCGAAAAGATCATCAATACTTAGAAAGGGATATCGGTTCTTGACCGTCAACTGGTTCAGCTTCCGATAATCCACACAGAGCCTAAGGGTACTGTCTCACTACTAGAAATTTAGGTCATAGCCACGGTTCTAAACCGTGTCTATAGGCTCAAAAACCATGGCTATAGGTTATGGTCCCGGTTTCACGAACTGTGGTTGGTATTAGCATGGATATAGGTCAGTGCCTATAGCCACAGTTTCAAACTCTAGCTATATACTTATATCCACGGTTCGAACCGTGGCTATATTCCTAAATCCATAGCTCTAACCATAGCTATATCCCTATAGCCACGGTTTTCAAATCGTGGCTATAAGGTCAACCCTATAGCCACACCAATAAAGGCCTCGACACTATGAACTGTGGCTAAAGATCTATAGCCACGGTTCAAACCGTGGCTATAGGGCTATAGCCATGGTTTAAAATTATGGCTATAGGCCTTTACACTACATAAAAAAACCAGCACGGTGAACTGTGCTGGCTGTTGGGAGGACACTACCAACTCCCCCCTCCCCCCACCCATAGCTCCTCCACCCTGCACCAGCACCCCCCACCCCCTGCTCCTGCACACCACCCCTACCCCCACCCCCCTTCACCTTGCACCCCACCCCCTCCTCACTGCATACCCCCTCCCCCTAGACAGCCCCCTCCCCACCCTGCACCAGCACCCCCACCCTCTGCTCCTGAACACCTTCTCTGCCCCACCCCCTGCACCTTACCCCCCCACCCCCTGCACCATACACCCCACCCCCCTATACCTTGCACCCCCTGACTCCTCCTCACTGTTGTGGAATCATCAGGAGACACAACGACAGAAATGAGAAAAAATGAAAGAAAGAAAACAAAGAGGACACAACTATTTACGTGGTTTGGGAAAAATCCATATGTCCACAGGAGAGGCAAAATTCATTATATTGGGAGCACAAAAAAAATACAGAGGATTTTTAGTATAAACCCTAGCCTGAAATGGGATACATATGAAGAATACGTTCCACTGTTCCTAATAGTAAGTCCATGTTGCTACAGTGATCAACATCCAACTTTGTCAAAAAGTGCTATAGTGAATTTGACCCTGAAGTCCGCACCACTACAATGCTTGTTAGTGTCGGTCGGTCAACTCTGATACAGTGGTCAGCATTGCTACAGGCATTCGGCCCAACCGGATCGAGCAACACCACCCTATTAGTCTACTCTAAAAAAAAGGGATGGCATCAAAGAGATTAGAATGGATCCTTGGGTAACCCTCAAGAATGAAAGTGTTTGGGTCATCCAAAATAGACTGTAAGTTGGTAACATCAAGGCCTCAAACATAATTTTGATCAGCCATAAAGGATCCATATTCTTGGATTATGTTAGGCCTAGTATGGTGGTGTCTCTCTTTAATGCATGCATGAAAAATTTTAGAGTTTTTCCCTCTCTAGAATCCATTTAATTGGATCCCATTCTCAAGAAAGAAATTCATTTTCTAGAAGGCAGACCACCAAATCACTATTAATTGAGATCAAATGAATAAACAGGTCATTAACACAGTAGGACAATAGTTGTGCTTCTAAAAAGATAACATCTGCACAAAAGTTATCCATGTCTTGATGTCAAAGAAGTAGGTTCTTTAACCATGCTTGAAGATCGTGTCGAAGTTCCCTCACCCTGTTATGAAGACCAATCCATAGGTTATCATGAACTGTCATGGACTAGGACTCATAAACCATGTTGAGAAAACATGGGTCAAAGATCTATATGTGAGAAAAGATGAAGTGATCACCTCTATTATCAGCCTAACAAAGGGTCACAAGAATCAGTGAATGGTCTGAAAGATCACAAGAAAGTTGAAAAAATTAACACTTAGTATGAAATAAATGGAATTCAATTTTTCTAGGTAGTGGTCAAACCTACTCCATGCATGGGGTTCCCCCCTTTGGTTGTTAAACCATGTGAATTGGTCTCGAGAATAACCAATGTCAATTTAACCCTTTTCAGAGAGGAATGAAGCAAATTAATCACTCTCCCTCCATGGTAAAACTCTACCACCTTTCTTTTCAGATGGACCAACTATAACATTGAAGTCACCTCCCAGGTGATGAGGCCCTAGGAATTCCAATGTAAGAGGGATTTCATTAATGAAGGGTGGGGGGTGCTGGTAAAGAGGAAACTCTACTGTGGGATTTGGAATCCTGAAGGATCCTAGACTAAGATTTGGTATACATCCCTCACGTGGGGGAGATGCATGAATATAGAGAGATATCTATTTCCCATTCTATATAATTCGGAGGAGTAATAAAGAAAGTGAAAAAAAATAGATATAAGGGGGAGAAACTTGAGGAACCCAGATCAATCACCTGAATGGGGGGAGGTAGGGAGATGAGCACCTATATGCCCTTGTGAAAATAAAGCTTTCCACTATGTGGAGGAAATTTCTTTTATAAACATTCACATGAGGCCTGAACACCACAAAATAATTGTATGATGTAGAATCAGAGGGTGGGACACAGCTGAGGAGGAGGGGTAGTGGTGGCTCTGAAGGCCACACATCCGGAAGAGTGGGAAGATCCCTTGGACCAGGTATGTAAGGTGGGGGAAGAAGGACAATAGGAACTAGGGGAGGCACTTTAGGAAGCTGAAGGACCACCGGGGAAACAGCAGGAGGTGAATTAGAAGTGGGGGAAAATGAAGATGCACCCTTCTCATGAGGATCCATGGAAACTTTAGGCTGCATTGAAGGAATATGAAGAGTATAAACACCACTGTGGGGGCCTAAGGACCAACATGAAAGTGTTTTCACAGATATGCTAAGTTTCCTTGCAATAGGAAGTGGGAGATGAAATGCATTGGGAATTGATGGAAGAGCTTTTTCCACAAGGAGAAAGTCCCTTCCATGAGGAGGATGTAGTTAGGGAGGGGTTGGAGAGATCCATATCCACACATATCTGGGAAGACGAAGCATCAAGAAGCTAATAAATGTTCTTGTCCACAAAAAAATATCCAACCACGTCATTGATAAAATGATGGAAATCCAGGTTATGAAAGGGCAAGGGGAGGCCTAGCAGAAGGAACCACACCGCAGCCTAGGAGAATCTGCAACCCATGTAAACAATGAGTTTCCACTGAAATAGTTGGAATAAATAGTTTTCACATAAAAAATAGGAAGAAGTCCAAGACAAGGTGAATTACTCCCATGAAGAAATAACCACACAAAAATCCAACCATTAAATAATTGAATTCCTCACCGTTCCACTCAATGAGCACGAAGCCAACAGATTCTGAAATTAGGGGAGAAGAGGCCGATTTTGAAAAGACTCAATCTATATTACATGTGGGTAAATACCATTATAAAAGACTCAATATAGAATGGATTTTGTGGAAAATGAGGAGTTGAAGAAAAAACTACAAAATAATCAAAATAATTTTTTCCTACACCAACCTTCTTCACCATACAGTGCACCATTCCTCTTCATCAAAAAGAGATGGGTAAATGCACCTTTGGACAGCCCTTGGACACCCCACCTTGCACCCTCCCCCTGCCCTGCAGATCCCCCGACACCTCGGACAGCACTTGGACACCCCACTTGCACCCTTCCCTGTAGACCCCCCAGTACCCCCTGCCCTGCAGACCCCCCGGTACCCCCCCCCGGACAGCCCTTGGACACCCCACCTGGACTGCCCCTTCTAGAAAATTCTATATCCATCAGTACCTTCACTTCATTATGAAATAATGCTAAATGAACAATGCCTTGAAACTTTTCCAAGAATAGTCTTTGTCTGGCTTAGTCTGAATAATAGAATTTCACCACTTATAACTCGGACCCTCTAGTGAGATGGTTACAAAAATAACCTTAAGAGACTCATAAATCTAAAGCTGGATAAAAATATCCTCAACCTTCAGTACCAAAAACAATTCATCCTAAGAATCTTGTTACCCATGAATTATTGTGAGGCTACCATCTTGATTCTGGGGGGATGTTGTAGGATGAAATGAAGGTGGAAGGGGGCTGGTGTGGACTGGATGTGGCTAGAGCAGGGCCAAATCACGGCATAAACACGGCGTGATTGCGGCGTGATCGCGGCGTGTTGGCCCGGTCTAGCAACATTCGCGGGACAGCATCTTCCGACCAGGAGTGAAGGGAGTGGGAGGAGGCTAGAATGCTGGTGGAAGGGGGGCTGGTTGCAAGTGTTGGGGGGATGGTGCAGGCTGATTCAAAGGTGGCAGGGGGCTATTGCGGGCTGAAATGATGGTGGTAGCAGGCTGAAATGATGGTGGAAGGGGGTTGGTGTGGGCTGGATGTGGCTGGAGCAGGGCCAAATCACGGCATTAATGCGGCGTGACTGCGGCGTGACTGTGGTGTGACTGCGGCGTGACCGTGGCGTGACTGTGGCATGTTGGCCCGGTCCAGCAACATCCACAGGGCAGCATCTTCCATCCAGGAGCGAAGGGAGCGGGAGGAGGCTGGAATGCTGGTAGAAGGGGGCTGGTTGCAGGTGTTGGGAAGATGGTGCGGGCTGATTCGAAGGTGGCAGGGGGGCTGTTGCGAGCTGGAATGCTGGTGGCAGTGGGCTGAAATGAAGGTGTAAGGGGGATGGTGTGGGATGGATGTGGCCGGAGTAGGGCCAAATCCCTGCGTGACCGCGGTGTGACGACGGCGTGACCGCGGCGTGTTGGCCCGGTCCAACGACATCCGCGGGGCAGCATCTTCCGGCCAAGAGCTAAGGGAGTGAGAGGAGGCTGGAATGCTGGTTGAAGGGGGCTGGTTGCAAGTGTTGGGGGGATGGTGCAGGCTGATTCGAAGGTGGTAGGGGGTGGGGGTTGTTGTGGGCTATAATGCTGGTGGCAGTGGGCTGAAATGAAGGTGGAAGGGGGCAGGTGTGGGCTGGATGTGGCCGGAGCAGGGCCAAATCATGGCATTACCGCGGCGTGACCACGGCGTGACCGCGGCGTGACCACAGCGTGATCGCGGCGTGACTGCAGCGTGACCGCTGCGTGTTGGAGCTTTCTAACTAAAAGTTGTTGCTCCCCCACTGGGTATACGCACCTTCACACATTAAATGTATTTTACAGAAACCTTCAAATTAAATGGGCAATGTCACACATACAATTTAAAGAGGAAGGTGGAAAACATAAAAAACATTGAAAACAAAGTAGAAACACAAACCTGGATGTTTGTTTATGCTTCCAACAACAGTATGATTCAATCTTCAACAGGTGCATGAGGTGCTATCCAGCTTTTTTCATGGATAGAAAACACAAGAAAAATGTTATTAAATAGTAAAATAACTAAATAAAATAAAAGAAAAGAAAAGGGAAAATAATTTTTAGGTTTCAAACCCAGAACATGGGATGTTGTTAACCTATCCACAACTGCACCCCTCCACCCTCCCCCTGCCCCCTGCCCCCTTCCCCGCTCCAACCTGCCCCCGTGCCCCCGTGCACCCCTGCCCCCTACCCCCTGCCCCCTGTCCCCTGCCCCCCTCTAACCTACCCCCTGCCCCCTGCAACCTGGACCCCTACCCCCTGCCCCCTGCCCCCCTCCAACCAGCCCCCTGCCCCCTGCACCCCTCCACCCTGCACCCTGCCCGCCGCCCCCTTCTCCCCTCCACCCTCCCCCCTCCCCCCTCCCCCCTCCCCCCCCAACCTCCCCCCCTTCACCCCTCCACCCTGCACCCTGCCCCCTGCCCCATGCCCCCCTCCACCCAGCCCCCTAGCCTGCACAGCACCCCCTGCCCCCTTGCACCCCCACCCCCTTCCCCCTTCCCCCCTCCACCCTCCCCCCTACCCCCTGCCCCTTGTCCCCTGCCTCCCTCCACCCTGCCCCCCTGCCCCCTGCCCCCCTCCACCCTGCCCCCTACCCCCTGCCCCCTACCCCCTGCCCCCCTCCACCCAGCCCCCTAGCCTGCACATCCCACCCTGCCCCCCTCCATCCATTCCCAGTTGCTAAATAATGTTTTTGTATTATGTACAAGTGTTTTATGAACCTAATTTTCCTATGATACTAAACATTTAGATCCTTGAATGTATTATTATGTCAAAGGACCCTTGGTATCCAGTGACTCACTATCTAGAGAAGCATAAAACACATGTTCCCCATCAAGATGAGTTCTATATTAAGCCTTGAATATACCTTTGGACCGAGACTCTAGCAGTTCACTATGGAATTGCCTCTGTTTCCTAGACAATGTGTTTTTTAACTTTGAACTGTTTTTCAGTAGAGAACCAAATAAACTCTAGATGATTCTCAGACAGGTCAAGCTCTACAAACAAAAAATAATTAATGAGATGTTTCCTTTTAAGCATCTTCTGATCGACCAAAAATATTTCCAATAATTTTGCTGCAAATAGTAAGAAAAGAAGGATTTTAAAAAGGCAGATGTAATCTAATAATATAAATACATTGGGATGAAAACCGAGAGTCTCTCCTAGAGTGAACAATTAGGTTCCACTGGTAGAGGAAACATGGTTAACAGTTGAAAGAACATGAATATTTGGACAAAGACAAAGCCATATCCACTACTTCATGCAACCTGAGAAAGAATAAATGAGAACTCAGTTCAGTATACCTATGGTGGATCAATTCTTCTATTAAGGAAGTAAAGAATTAGAAAATTTGAGGGAATAATGTTCGACTGCTGGAAAACATTTGAAAAATACTGAAACATTCTGGTTAACCTGAATACTAGTGATCGATCTTGAAAGAAGTGATTTCAAAATTGATGCATGTCGAACCCCAGGAAAAAAGACATAGAAGTAAATGAGACTTCAAGGTACCAAATAATAGATAAGGTGAAGGATGGGAAACTATGAAGGTAAGGAGTAGGCCCGAAGGCAACTCCAAACCCCTGAAACCTCAAGTCACCAGTGATGCTTAGTAATGTTTCTCATGGATGAGAAGTCGTATAGTGGATAGTTTGTAATGACTATGGATTTCTTTTTTGGGTTAATTGAAATTTTATGTTTCAGGTGGATGGATTTAGTAAAGGGGGGAAGAAGTATGTGGTGTTCCTAAAAAGCATTATATGGGGCCACCAATTAGTTATTATAAATCACCATGAACATATTAATAGTGATAGTGGCGAAGGGTTGGCTCTAGACTAACTACTGGATGGTTGATGGTTGGAACCAAAAAATTTGTCGCCATTGGTCGGTTGGTGGTTTTCCACTGGGTAATCAGTGCCTTCCTTAACCTTGTTTTCCATAAGGGAAATTTATTTCAATTTTATCATGGATTTTGGAGGTGGATTAGAATGGAATTGGAGTATTTGTTCCACTTAGTTTCAAATATAATGATATGGATGGCATGAGAGGATGTTTTCTCAGAAGATTTAAAGAAATGAATGCTAATCTGTGATTACTAGAGGATTGGATAACCCCTGATATACCTAATTCGGTGAGGTCTGGAGATCTAGAAATGTGTAGGAATACCCCATGGGATCAGGAAAATCACAGGTTACATAACATGTAATATGACATTACTAGTACTGTGGGACCCCCGGGCTGTGGAACTGGGCTTTTGGTTGGATTTAAATATCACATGCCATGTGACATGGTCACACAACATGGGACCCATCTTAAAAGTCTAACAGCACTTAAAGAGTGTCTTGGTTCAAACAATCGTTTTAATAAAAAGAGGGAAACCCCCTACGGGGATATAAAAAGGGTCAAGTACGATGTGTGCTTTATGACTAACAATGGCATCAAGTATAAGGAAAACATCAATGCAATAATGTTAAGAAAGGTATACCATTGTGAGTTTTCGTAGACAGCGCACATCCGTTGGAGGGGTTTTATTACAAAACCATAACTTATTTATCAAACGAAACAATTATCTTAACTAACACTTATTCAAGAATTGCAATTTAATATAAACATGAAGAATTAAGAAGGAAACTAAATTCAATTTAAAACATTCTTGAATTAAATAGTCTAGGAGAGGGACCCTACCTCAACCTCAAGGTGCGTTTGCTTTTGATGATGACAACTCGAATCTTCCTTTTTTCCGCTTGCATGCATATGCAACTTAACATATATATAAGGACACTTAGACCCTATGTACATATTTGCATGGCCAAATATGCACACGAGGGTCCTTAGATATATGTTTATACTTGCATATACCCCTTTACACTTACACGCGTATGCATTTTTCATATCTATATATAAGCACACCTAGCCCCAATATATATATTCATACTACCATGAGTGAATATATATAAAGGGGGAACTTATATATGCATATGCCTACCTATGCATACACATGTAAACCTTCGTCAACGGCGACTCAAATCCACCTCAACGAAATCCAAAACACACAACAAAAATATAAAGAACCCAAAAATCAAAAAATCCCTAATTAAAATTGGGCCAAAGAATAAAAACGAAATAAACCTTACCCAAATATTGAACTCATTGTCTTCGATGGTGATGGATAGAACCGGTCTTATCATAAGAAACCACCTATAAGAAAATAGTGGGAAAAGAAATGAGATATAACAACTTCTTATATATATGTGATCAGTGTGTCAATTGTACATGATAAATGATACATGAATCCATAACCAACAATGAACAAATAATATTCAAATTGATATATACATCCCAATACTAAATAACTTGATCATTAATAAATCTATTTATTTTTCAAAAATCACCTTCAATCGCCTATTCAAAAATCAAAAATCACCAAAATATGAGAATAAAGTAAACCTCCATCATCACTTAAAAGCGAGAAATAGGGATTAGACATTGTTCTTAACCTAGAAAATCCATTCCTTGAATGTATAAAATACCTAAAACTCTTCATGCCTATATCCTTCTTAATTTTCTAGATTGAAACCTCATTTTTTAGCATGTTCTTCTTCTGGAATTCACCTTTATTCTTAGTTTATATGGGTTTATCAATTTTATAAAGTAGATAATTTTCCTTCTTTTATTCTTACTCAATCCGCTTGGATTTTTCAAACCAGATTGCTAATATGATTAGACAATCTTTTGGTGCATGATATTCCTTATTCTTGATTGTATATTCCTTATTTGTAGAAACTATTTTTGAACATGTGATAATTGGTTCTTTCCTTTTATCTTTCAACAATTATTATTGTTATGGAATATATGTCATAAATTCTTAACAATTTGGACTACTTGGTTTCCCTTCCACACACACTTTCAACAGCCTTTAGAGTACCCTTTTTAGGCTTCCTTTCAAAATCCACACTAGAATTGTCAAGCACTAGCCCACTACAATATCAAATATTGATACTTAACCCAACATATTGATCTGAATGACATCTTAGAAATACAAAAGCTCTAAATAGCATATTTACCAATATAAACTCCTCATAATTAACTGAACACACTAACTATACCAACCACTATAGGTAAATCATTAATTTTGGTGTGGTCTTGGAAACAAATATGGTTCATCCAACATCCATCTACAGACACTAAATTCATCCATTTACTATCTAAGTTCATACATTTCACGGCCTTGATAATGATCACCATCCCTTGATATGGATTTCACTTAAAAAGGACAAGTATGAATCTCCCCACTATAGTATTATCGATACCATCATCAATCCTACATACACATGTCTAGTGCCTCATATAAAATTATGATCACTACAGAAGATCCTAGCCCAATAATCTCAACAAAATTTCTACATTTAAAATCTATCATCTTTCAAACACACATTATATCCAACAAAAATAATACATTAAAAGATATTAGATAGAGAAATCCAAATTCTAGAAAAAAAATAATAACTTTAGGAATACCTCGTTAAGTATGGTACTAAAAGTCACTTCACCTAGGATGGCTTATCCCAATAAAATAATATAAAAACCCACATCTCAACACATACATGAAACCTATTTTTCTCATCCCAATACTAAGGGAATGCACGCACATTCTTGATACATGAGAAATAGACCAGGGTTCATTTATTTTTCTAATATTGAGCTGAGATATTACTCATTTGATTTACTTTATCACCCTACTGAGGCTCACCAACCAACATTCATTCCTACATGGTTACCATCCTTCTCCATGCACCTTCCTATGCAATGGATGTATCTACATATATAGCTCATTCTTTCTTGAATATCTCCTAGTAGGTGTCCAGATAAAAGGATGCTACTCATGCCCATAATGAGTACATAAGGACATTTAAAAAATATAATTCCTTTATGAATAAATTTCATTTGAAGGATGGCATGAAATGAATAAACTTTCAAATTTAGTGGAATAATCCATTACAGATTCCCATAATGATATAGCTCCATGAATCCCCAAAACATGCTCTTATTCTGTAAATCGGCCATAGCCTCTCATAGAAGAGGGAATGAAACTCGATCCATAAAACCTCCTCATTCCTTCTTTTATGATCAAATGTATTTATCCATTCTGATTCATCTCCTTTGAATTTAGAATCTTCTAGTTTCACCCCTATATCCTCTAGAGTTCCAATACTTTCAAATAGTAACTAAACTTTCTTCAACATATTCTAAACATCCTACGATCCCATGTCACTACTGAAAATTAGATACTTCTACTCCTAGAACTCATGGATAACTTAGAAAACCATTGCTTTTCCTTTTCGAAGTCCTTGGTCAATGGATCAAAGTAGTTGTAACATAATATGAGGGAAACAACCAATTGAGCATATTTCCCATAAGAACACAATGCCATCCTAATTAGATGCTTTGTTGATAAATTTTGACTCAACATCATCTCGTAATAACAAAATTACTAATTAGAAACCCATCACGCCACAATCCTAAGCATGAATCATTACCACAAAATCATGAAACTACCTTTAATCCTTACTTCATAACAAAATATAATTTCCAAAACACAAAACCCTAAGGTTTATCATACTAATCTAAGGGTTACTCTCCTACACACCAAGCATAACAACCAAACCCGCACATTCACCCTTGATAATAAGAAACCCTCCACCCCCTTAACTGATCTAACAAGAAACTTCTTAATAAAAATACACAATCAAATCACCCATAAATCACCAAAATTATCTATATCGAGAGTTTTACATAAAAACATCAAGAAAAACCCCAAAAAGATCCACCAACTTGAGGGATTACCACCAACCCAAACCCCCAAAGACAAATCCAAACCATACCCAATACATAGCCATCATACTCCAAACACCACCCTAACACCCGAACTCACCTGATTTGAATAACACAAATGTATCTGGTTTTTCATCCATCATCTGATATTTTAAACCACCTAAAATCCCATAAACATATAAATTCCAACCATTGGAGAAAATACATGAGTGAAATTTGAGGGGTTAAAACCCTGAATACCTGGTTCTTGTTGAGAACATCATAATATGTTTTAAGGAGTTCAGTTCCAAGATGACCACCACTTTTGGAGTTTATGAACACCAAAACAGGACAGGTTGGTGAGTGGAAAGCATTTCTGACCATGGATCTGAGTTTAAAAATATAATTAGTAATCCAAAAAACCATCACATTGGTATTGTTTTTAGTTTCGCCCATGATAACTTTTCAACTGCACGTTCAAATCAGATCGGTATGGCACTATAGAATCAAAGGTTTTAAATGTAGTTGAAAAAGACATAGAAGCATCTCCACTTAGTTTTCATCAGGCAAACACCACATGCTAACTCCATGACAAGAATCAGTAGCCACATACATAAAATTCTGAACTCCTTCAAATTTGAACCACAAGACATGCTAACAAGCTTATCAATGCAAAAAGTATCATTTGAGAAAAGAAATATAGAACATCATACGAGGATAAATAAAACCTTGCATCCCCAATTACTTGGAACACAAGACAAAGGGGGATTTAATTTAATGCACCATGCAAGCGTAGGTTCTCTAGGAAAAAATATAAGCAAGTGATAAATGAAATAATCATGGGATGTAAAAGGAAAATCGAATAAAAATTAACAAACTGCTTCCAGCAAGTAACTTCACCTGACAAGAAATGAATCAATAAGGAAAATCCATAGGTGCATGGAAATTAAAAACAAGCCATCGAGTCTACTACCACACGAATCCAAAAAAAACAGTCAGAGTAGATAAAGTTTCTTTGAACAAAAAAAAATAAAGGCAACCGCCAATGACTAAATAAATTGAAACGATGATCATAAATTCCCAACTGTAGAGGAAGTAAAAACCTAATCTGCTCTGTCTTCCTCCCCCAACTATCCATAGTCATCCAGACCATGTGATTATCATTCCATAATGGAAAAAAAGAACACCATCCATGGGAGGAGGATGCTTCGATCGACAAAACTTAAGAGGTTTATAGTGGGAGGTAAATAGAAGGAGGGAGATTCAGAAAGTACACAGAAATTGCAAGCTGAAGCACTAGTGGATTCCTCCTTCTGAAGGGCCTTCGTGAACAGCGTGAGAGAGTTCGTGAGAGAGGTCGACGGTTCGGAGTGGAGTTTCACGGTGAGAGAGGTCGACGACAGCGTGAGAGACCGCGTTGATTGGGAGCGTCGGGAGGAGGGAGCCACGGTGAGATCTATAGACGGTTCAGAGAGTAGGGTCACGGATCGGGGGAGGAGGAGAGGAGAGGCCATCGCGGATTGGGGGAGGAGGAGAGGAGAGGCCGACAAAATCCAAAGAAAAAAAAAAGAAATGTCGATGTTTAGAAGTTTAGCCACTGATGTTTAATTAAAGCGTGGATATAAACAGTCTATAGCCACAGACCTATAAAACTGTGGCTATAGGTCCGTGGCTGTAGATTAAATTTCTAGTAGTGTCTGCCTTCTTCACAAACAAGATAGGCGAACCCTAAGGAAAAGTACTGGGTTGGATGAAACCCTTTTCCTGCAACTCCTCCAACTACTTCTTGAGCTCCTACAACTCAGGTGTAGCCATCCTATAGGGAGGAATGGACACCGGTGTCGCTCCTGGAACAAGATCAATAGAGAAGTCTACCTCATGCTCCGAAGGCAAACCTAAAAAATCCTCTGGAAAGACATCTCTGAAACGATCCACCACTGGAGGAAAGTAAAACTGTGAAGTCCCCTGATCATCCAGATAAAGACTAGAAATCTGGGTCATAACCCTTCCTATCCCATGATACTCGAGTCCTGCTCGACTCGCCTGAACATCTCATCCGCCTCTATGAAGAAAAGATTTACCCTCTGGTAAAATGAAACTCACCCTACGGTGATAACAGTCGACGACTTCCTGGAAGGGAACCAACTAGTCCATCCTAAGAATGACATCATAGCCTATCATCTCTTGGACATAGAGATCCCATAAGAAATGATACCCTGAAACCTCGAGAGGGAACTCTCTACACTGACGTACACTAGATTTCCTCATCCCCAAAGGTGTGTCTAGTGTCAACAAGTCGGCAGAAGAAAATATACAGAGCCCAAGGCTCTTCACAACAGCAACAGAGATAAAGCTATGTGTAGAACCAGTATCGAAAAGAGATGAAGATAAAACTGAGGCTACTAAGATCATACCTCGAACTGTAGAAGGTCCAGGATCCTTCTCGTGATAGGTCTGCTCAACCGCAAAAGTCTGGCCTGCCCCGCAGCCCTGTGACCCTGCCTGACCACTCTGAGCTGATCATCCCTGCTGACGCTGAAATACTGGTGACTGACCTCCATGGCCTCGACCTCCACCTCAGACCAAATGGTTGGAAGAACTCTAGTTCCCCAACTGGTGAGAAACTGGTGGTGCTGCTCCTGAACGATGAGTCTTGGAAGAACCCCCATCACCAGCTACTGGTGAGAAAACCTAGCAGAAACGCTGAAGGTGACCCATCTTGCTGTAAGATCGGCACTCCACTGGGTCTCTATGGCACTGCGGCCTCGTGTGTCCTGCCCTTGTTCCATGATTTTCCCTCTTTCTCAATGAAATTGATGGCGGCTGAAATGAAGATCGGACAGAATCTTGGGGGCTCGGAGAAGGATCACGGCCGTACGGGAGCTCTCGGCCGAATGAGACCTAGAAGAAGGTTGTTCTGTCTATTAGACGCGACCCCAGTGTGGTTAATGAAAAAAAGAAAGTACACGGCTTGTACTTCTGGGGTACACGGCGTGTACTAATAAATTCCTTAATCCGCTTTAAGCGGCCTCCACATCACCCTTACACACCATGTGTGTAGCCCGGACATGGCCAGCACAGGGCCTGTATGGCTTCAAAGTACACGGCGTGTACTCATAAAGTACACGGCGTGTATTTTGAAATTTTCCAAATTTTCCCTTTTTCTCAAAAATGACCAGAAAATAAAAGACATACTTGAAACGAAGATCCGGGTTCTTACAGAAGAGTTTTTGACCATAGGGGAAAATATTTCATCATAGTCGATTCTCTCCCTTTGGAGAAATCCTTTGGTGACAAGTCTTGCTTTGAACCTTACTTTATTTCCCTCCGTGTTGTCTTCCTTTCTCTTATAAATCCACATGGACCCAATCACTTTAGCATTCGTAGGATTGTGAACAACGGTCTAGGTGTGATTTTTATTTAGAGATTTCATCTCTTCATGCATGGATATGATCTAATTCTTTGAATCTTTATCCTTTAAAGCTTGCATATACGATTGAGGATCATCATCGATGAGATCCCAGGCCACATGAAAGGCATATGATGCCATATCATACTGGCTGAACCGAGAAGGAGGTCTAGAGACTCTCATTTGTCTATCTCGGGTTAATTGATAATCTTGATGAACAGTGGAAGGTCCAGAATCAGATTCTGAACCAGATTTCATCTCAGAGTCAGCCGCATTAGTGGGATGAGGAGGAGGAATAGACTTAACATCATTCTCAACATGAGTATATGGCTCATGTTCATTAGACTTATGGAGGTTTGGATCACAACTGACAGGTGTGTCAATACTGGTCTTAGGGGCAGAAGACTCATGGAAGACAACATCTCTACTAATAATTCACTTTTGGTATCCCGACTTATCTACCAAGAGTTTATATCCTTTAACTCCCTCGGGGTAACCAACAAAGATGAACTTGAGGGCTCTAGGTTCAAGATTTTCAGTCTTGATGTGGGCATAGGTTGTACACCCGAAGACCCTTAAGTAAGAATATGATGGGGGCTTTCCGGTCCATAGTACTTCTGGAGTAATGAATTGATTCACAGAAGAGGGATACCTGTTAATCAGGTACACTGCAGTGCTAGTGGCCTCAGCCCAAAAGGATTTGGGGAGGCCTGAGCAAGCAAGCATGTTGCCGACTCTTTCAAGGATAGTCTGATTCATCCTCTCTGCTAGACCATTCCATTGGGGACTTTCCCTAACAGTTTTATGCCTTTTAATTCCTTCAGACTCACAATACTGAATGAACTCAGTGGATAGGTACTCAAGCCCATTGTCGATTCTCATTGTTTTAACTTTCTTCCCAGTCTGATTTTCAATTGAGGCTCTCTAGGTTTTGAATGTTTGTAAAACATCAGATGTATTCTTAAGGATGTACACCCAAAACTTTATGGAGTAATCATCAATAAATGTGATGAAATAGAAACCTCCACCATGAGAGGAAGTCCTGGCCGGCCCCCACAAATCTGAATGTATATAATCATGTGGGGCGGCCTCCTTGAAAGAGGATCTATTGAAGGTCACTCTTTTTTCCTTTCCCATCACACAATCTTTGCAAAATGGGAGATTTGCCGGTGTGATGTCACTCAGCAATCCTTTCTTATTGAGTTCTTCAAGCCCTTTTGAGCTTACGTGCCCCAACCTTCTATGCCTGAGCATAGTGTTTTCAGTGTTTGTATTGTAAACACTACCCAACTGCCTAGAATGGGTCCTCCCATTCAAGACGTACAAACCATTCACAAGGGATCCTTTGATGATGGTTCGAGATCCTTTGGAAACTTTCATAGTACCTGATTCAGATCGAAAAGTATATCCCTTTTGATCAAGGACTCCTAAGGGGATCAAGTTTCATTGTAGGTTGGGGACCCACCTTACATCAAGTAGGGTGATAATTGAATGGTCATCCAATTCTATCAGGATAGATCCTCTGCCCTCAACCTTTCACTTCTTGTTATTTCCTAATAGGATGTCCCCTTCCACTTTCTTGACCAGATCTAAGAAAGACTCTCTATGGGGACACATATAGAAGGAGCAGCCAGAGTCAAGGACCCACTCACGATCGAGTGTATGGCTGGACACATCTAAAACTTTGGCTGTTTCATAACCAGAATCAACAATAAGAGACTGGTCAGTGGGTTGTGCGCGCTCTTGCTCCCTCTTAAGCTTCCTACACTCGGGCTTGATATGGCCAGGCTTCCCGCAATGGAAGCAAGTAACCTTTCTATATTTATTATCATTATTCTTTGACTTTCGTTATTGCCTAGGTTCTTTGCTATTACTAATTTTATCTCTGTTAAAATGTTACTTTTTGTTTTTAACCTTAGGTCTTCCCCTAGTGAACAAACTCTCAGCCTCACCTTTCTCCTTAGGTTTTGAGTGAAGGTCCGTAGAAAGAAGAGAAGACTTGAATTCTTCTAGAGTCAAGGAGTCATGGCCATATCTCATGGTCTCGACCAAGGTACTATAGCTATGGTCATAGGAGATTAGGAGAATAATAGCCTGATCTTCATCGTCTACCGTGACATCTATATTGGATAAGTCTAGCATGATTTTATAGAACTCATCAAGATGGGATTTCAAAGAAGAGACTGGTCTCATCCTAAAGGTGAACATGCGGTTCTTCTTATAAATCCTACCAACTATGGAGGCAGTCATATAAAGCTTCTCTAACTTGATCCAGATGCCAACAGTAGTGGACTCAAAGGCCACTTCCCTAAGGAATTTATCTCCTAAGGACAATAAGAGGGAACTATGGGCTTTAACTAGAGTGTCATGAGGGACAGGTTGGTGTTCAGTTATAGTTTGACCAGCTTCATTTACAGTTGTGATGGGTTTAGTAGGCCCAGACAGGGCATCAATAAGACCTTGTTGGATTAATAATGCCCACATTTTTATACATCATAAATTGAAGTCATTATCTCCATCAAATTTTTCGATTTTATACCTCATTGTGGACATATTTATATAGTGAGTTGATGCCAAGTAATTGGGGACAATGAGAGCATACGCCCTCAAAAGACTGGCCTATCTCACTAGGGATAACTTTTCACAATGGTCAGAAAAACAAAAGTATTCGGTGAAGACAATAATTTCAGTCTTAAAATAAATTTAAAGACATCAATAAAATGGCAGAATTAAATGGATACAAAGTGCAGAAAAAACAGAAACACAATTGTTAGAAATAAAAAAGGACAAACTACAGGATGGACTAAACTGAAACCAGTAAACAGGAATTACAACAAGGCTGAAACAGAATACAAAATTTGCAGATTCTGCAGGTTTGTAAAATAGCACAAAGGGGCTGTTAATTACAATGATGGCAGCCTATTAATATGTTTAATTAGAATAAGAAACCGATTTAAAATAGTATGAAAACAATGGAAATCATATGGAAAGATTGTGAACAAACTTCAACATGCAGATTATAATCACAACAGATAGTCGTGGACTAAACATACAATAAATATATCACTGTAATTGTTAAACTGAAATTTCAAGCATGAAAAATCAACAAAGAGGCGAAGGTAAAGAAACAGTAGGCAATATGAATCCAAACAGCAGCCGAAGGTGGCTCTGATACCACTTCTTACGTGGGATGGGTTGCAAACAGAAGACGCAAACATCCGATAAACAACTATATGAGCGGATCGGTGCAGACGATTCAGGAACGAACATATATGAAATTTACAGAAACAAAAATGTAGGAATGAAAAGAGAAACACGAGATTTACGTGCTTTGGATCCCCTGGATTCTACTACATGGCAAGAACACCACGCACACAACCGATTTATTAAACTTCAAATAAAAGAAATACAATGCAATACAATCGGCCAATAATGGTGCAAACCAAGAAGATGATTACAGTTCTAAACAGAAACTCATAAAAGAGGGGGACTACTTACAGTGTCGAGCACAAATTAGTTGGTGGTCCAGTACTCTTCTTCTTCACCTGGATCTGCTCTATAGTTCATTGTGTGCTGGTCTTCAGTATGTTGTACCCGAGGATGACCGTGACGAAGCTCCACCGAAGGCGACACACCAATAGTGTGCCGTAGAGTTCGTTGCCGCTGAGAATACCCCAAACAAACAGAGGTTCAGAAGCCAAGATCTGAGGGAAGGATCACCAGGAGCATTCTTGGGATGCAAAAGGAAGCTCACACGATCTTGTCGCGTACCCCTCAGGAAGAATTGAAGCAAGGGTGATCAATGCCCCTGAGAGTGTCTGTTCCCAAGAAACAAAATGCCCCAATCAGGGCTCGCCACGAAGCAAGAACCAAACCGAAATTAGGTGAGCCGACGATTCAGTTCTAAAGGCAATGGACAGGTGGACGGCCAAGGTGATTTGGGCGGCGAGGCAGATCAATGGTTGAGAACAAATCAAACAGTAAATGGGGATTTCCAGCATGGATTATGCGGTAAACTGAAATCAACAAAACTGGTGATATGAATATAAATGGAAGAATAGAAAAAAATAACTAATCAATGTTTTTAACATAAAAACAAACAAGAAATTAAACATGTTAATTTACACCAGAGTTCTCCTAAAATGTGACTGACGATTACCTCAATTTGTCAAGAGGAAGACCTCGGGATGTGGGATGGAAATCAGTGGAAAATGTCTTGTGCCTGCGACAGGATTTCTTGGTCTTTTGGAAAGATATGATCCACACCATTTCAGGCCTCCCGTTGGGCCTTCATGTTTTATTTTGTGGGTTGGGTTTGTTTTGTGGGCTATTTTTTGTGGTCATTTTTCAGTGTTTCTTTTTCTATTGGTGGGTTATCCCCTGCATGTGGATGGTCAGTGGGGTTGCTGGAAGACCTAAAGTGGTATGGAACACTATTGGGGCAATGATCTTGGGTACAATGAGCTATCGATGGTACGAGTTGCCGATAGTGGACATCTCCCGCTAATGACATGTTGGCACTGACCCCTCTAATGACGAGCATTGGGGATGACCTCGACAACATGGGTGATGATTTGGATGGGCACAACAACATCTTCATCACGAACGAATTGGGTACCATGATGATAACCTCAGACGAAGTGTTGTTGGTGAGCCTCATTGATGCGGTTGCATGCACGAGATCATTGGGATTGGTAATTGTCTTCCGAATCATGGTTTCTTCGATGTGGGTCCTAGTGGCTTTCATATGGGTCTTGGGACATTCTTTTTTGTTTGGAGTGGTGAGTTGACCACTTTCATGTGTTGGCGACATTACGGGTGTCACATTCCATGTTCTTGTTGTACTTTATTTTCTTTAATAAAATTTAGGGTCGGACATGCTCGGAACCTGAACTTTCCTAGTAATATATAAGTATATATATTTATAAATATAGTAAATATATTTATTTTTTAAATATATATATTTATTTATAATTTTATAAATACTTTTATTAAAACATTATATATATATTTGAATTTTTAACATATATAAAATTATCAAATTGCAATTAACAAATTGCAATTACCCATTGACAAAAATCTCAGATTTCATTGAAAAAATTGATTATATAAAAAATCTAATTACCCATGGACAAATCTAAAATCACAATCTAGACCGAAAAAATAATTGTGAATCCACAATTGAGAAATTTTTTGGAAGTTCAAGAAAAAAATTAATAAAATAAAAACTAAATTGTTATCATAATTATAAAAAACCCTACAGCTAGGCAGTCGGTCAACAGTAATAGAGGCAGGAGATGGGGTCTGATCGTCTTTCAGCGGCCGACCGACAACAAGAGAGGGAGGAGAGGGGGGGTCTGGTCATCGATTGAAGGCTAGTCGATAATAAGGGAGGTATGGAAGGGTGTTCGGTCATCGGTCAGTAGGCGGCAGGTGGGGTAGGCGCGGTTGACCCGTCGGACACCGAAAGGGATGTAAATTGGGGCGACAAGTATAAGGGTTGCAAATCAAAGCACAGATCTAGAGACTGACAAAACAAATTGACACAAACATTAGATTTTGGAGAGGATCAGATCATCGATAAAGAGGATGATGATGTCGATGGGGGTTCATCGAGAGCAGCAACAGTAGGGTTCCATGAGAGATTAAAGGGGCTCAGAGGTGGCGAATCTATTAGAGTTTTTTATAAGAACCCGTAATAATTTTAGTACTGATTTCAAAAAAAGCACTAATAAATATTAGTTTTATTAGTGGTAAAATAGAAATCGCTTATGAAACTAATCTTTATCATCATTTTTTTAGCATTGGTAAAGATAGGCTTTTATGAGCACTAAAAAATCACTTATAAAGGTCAAATTTTAATAATATATATATTTATTTATTTATTTATTTATAATTATTGTGAAAATGGATTAGTCATGGATTTGGAAGCCAAAGCCATGACCCCAAAATTATTACTAAAAGGAAATGTTCAAGGAAAGAGACAACTCAAAACAAGGCATTAAATGCCCACATTAAAATATATAGGCCAATGGAAAGTCAACCCCTTCAAGTCCCTCCAGATCCCAAGTTCATAGGGTGTCTTCCTGAGACCTTTGAAAGTCGACCTCTCAACCAAGTCTTGATCTTTAACAAAGTGTCAAGCTCTTCCTCCGATGATGATTCAGATGAGTCCTCCAACATGGAGCAAGTCATGAACTTCCATGAAAGATCCTAAATGTTCATCTTTGGAATATATGGAAATCCATCTTCAATTTTAACTGATAACAAATTTTTTATTGTTAAATAGTCATTAAAACCAAAAACAGTTGGATCCATCAAAGAATAAAGGGCTTTAAGTTTTGAAATAAACCAGTATAATTCTTTCTTACTAAGGCCCTCAGTAGGTCTTTCACCCTCTTGATCCTCTAGAGGTATAATACTAGAGTTTTTTTCTCATGTAATTGCATAGTATTTCTATGAGGCCTTTCCGAAAGAATGATAGGAATTTTTCATTATGTCAGTAATGTTGGGTGGATAAGTATCACTTGGATGCTCAATCTGCAAAGGGGAATCCTAGAAAGACTTACTACCTAGAGGGCCATCCTACATCGGGGTCAGACGAGATGGAACCTGCGCATTGGATTTCTACGGGATGACCAATTGAAATACCTCCTCATACATTACTTTTTTCTTGCTTTTATGATCCATTGCTGCAATCAGATTCTCACGCCTTAGATGTTGATCAACTAACTCTTGCGAACCATCCTCATCAATGAATTGGTTATCCATTGATTTCTCGCCAGGTCCAGTATGATGTTCTATGTCATACCTTGAAAAAGGTATCATACTTAGAGCATTCATGGGTACTCCCCCCTTCACAATAGGTGAAACCACTTTATCCTACATCACATCAGCCCGAGCTACATCTTCCACTCCCAGAATAAGACCCCAGTTCAAGAAATTTCTTTCCCCTTAAGGAGACAACATCTAGTGACGAATCTGCCTCAATAGATATATCTTCCCATGAATTCTTAATACAGTCATATCCGTGTTCACCAACTGTAGCATCATGTTGGATATCATCCACAACATGTTACGGTGTATCCAACACTAGGCGATGGGTGGAGGCCTCCATCCCCATATAAATCGGAGGACAAACACGCAGTAGCTGGTTACCATCCCTAGTAGGAGCTGCAACGAAGCCTGCGGATCCAGTAGGTTGATGCAAGGCCTAGAAAGACCTCACATTACAAATATGGGAGCCCTGCACACTAGAAACCACAAAATGTACCTCCTGTGGCTTCGTTTAGTTTCGGTTCGGTTTACGGCGAAGCTCCCTCCAGCGTCGCCTCTGATGTCCGGGAGCTTGGTGATGGGTTTCAACCTTTGATTTCATGATTGTTGTTGGGTGGTGTGAAACTCTTTTGGTGTGGTTTGCTGTGTGGCCTGCTCTGCGGCCATGGGTGTTATATGTGATGGTGGAATTCGTGAATTTCTTGGGTGATTCTCATTGTGAATGATGATTCCCCGCTCGGTTCTTGATTCCAGATTCTCGTGTGAGACTTCTTTAGATGAGGTTTAAAGTTCCATGTATTCACCAGACTTATGCAACTCTATTTTGGTTGTTTGAGAAGATATGCCATTGGCCATCGGTACTGGCCCGTCTTTGCACAGGACGACTTGTCGTGGAGTGTTAGAATGATGGAAAGTGGACTTAATGATGTTTCTGCTGGGGAGGGGCCTTTCTTTGTTGTTTGATTTGGTTTTTTGGATTTTGGATGGCAGGGTAACGGTTTGATGTTTTAAGTCATTGAAGTCATGTTTATTGGTTTCTCGCTTTTTTCATAAAAGTGTTTCTATAATAAAAAGAAATTAATTTTCAATCAATATGCATCACAAATTCATAATTATGAGTATATAGGAACACATTTTATACTTATAATTATTTATATCAATACATAAATAAATATAATTATAAATTTAATAACTATATTTATTATTTAAATATATTTATTATAATTTTATAATTGTTTAAATATATATATATATATTTATAATTATAATTATAAATAAATATATCTAAAAATATGGATGAGGGAATTCCCTTTGTTTGACCCCAGCCATTCTCTTTTTCATGTCTTTTCTTTTATTTTTTGTTAGTAAAATTTATTAGGAGCACATTCGCCTTGTTCCTAAACTATTTTGGTATATTTATATTATTATATATTTTTTGAGATGACACCTAGGGTCTGCACGCTGACGAGAGTTATCTCCCAACGACAATGCCTTGGTTTTCCCAATGTAGTTGCTTGTCTTGATGGGGGGTCATCTTATGCAGGGGTGCTTCAACGACTTTCAGTCTTATGGTGATTGATCGATGAAGCAGTACAATGAGGTTGTTACAGGTAGGATCGACGCTAGATCAAAGCAGCGAGATTGAGGCACGCTCAAGGTTGAAGATGCAGGTCAGACTGGTGATGAGCAGCGAGGTCGCAAGGGTGTTGATGAAGTGGGTAAGTGTTATTTCTCCCTCTACCAAGGGTCTTCTGCCTTTCCATTCATCGTAAGAGAACTTTCACCCATGTTAAGGTGGATCGTGATGTGGTGTCTAAGCAACTTGAAACCAGTAAACACTCTGTCATCACTCAACTTATTCTTCCTAGGGGACCCATTCCGTTGAAGACTAGTGATTTGGTTGATCGGTTATCAGATATTTGGGGCTTTTGAAATTGGAAATGTGTTTCGTTAGGATGTGGGCTTTATCATATCCTCTTCCCTTCTGAGGAGTTGAATATGCGGGCATGGGGGTTCGACTCTATATCTCTTAAGCCTGGATTTCTTTATATTAATAAATGGGACAAAAAATTCAATCCAATGGATGCAGGTAACTCTTCTACTCTGGGTAAAGGTATATGGTCTTCATTGGATTCTTTGGCATCCAAAAATACTATTTTACATTGCCATGTCGATTGGTCTTCCCATTAAAATGGATAAGGAAACCGAGACTGCAAGTTTTGAACATTTTTACCATTCTCCGGTTGATGTTTATTTGTGTTAAACTCTGATTGATTGGGTGATTTTGTCTATTGATGAATATGAGTTTGATTTGAAATTTTTTTATGAAATGGTTCCTAAATTTTGCATGGAATGTAGTATTATTGGTAATGATCTTTCCAATTGTAGGAGATCGATTATCTGTGATTTTTTTCATACTTGAGTTCAAGATAATGATTCTGGTTTCAAATGGAGCAAGAAATCATGTGTTTCTGATACTCAAAAGACTGAAAAATTAGAGGTTTACTCCAATGTTGATGCAATAAATGATGTCGGTCAATCTGAAGGATAGCTAGCTAATGTTGTCGGGTAGGTAGATGCGAAGGGAACCCAGCAGTCAGTTGATATTCCTATATAGGGCTCTGGAAACTAGAGGCTTCGGTCAGATATAGTTGTCGAGGATCCTTCAACTCGTGATGATGATAAGAAAATTGTGATGGTGAATGATATAGTTCCCCTTAAGAATCAAGTGGGTAGTCCTTCTGATTATAGTAAGGAATCCCTTGGTGAGCAAGGAATCAGAGAGATTGATGTGCAAGTTGTGACTAATGATCAAATTATGCATGAGAAAATGGATGCCTCATCAATTAAAGGTAAACAAAAGACCAGTGAGACTATGGATGCCTCTTCTTTGTCAGACAGATTGGAGTCTATTGAGAAGGAAGCAGTTGTGCAAGACACATACGATATGAATGAGAAAATGATCTAAATAGGTAGTAAAAGTAAGTGTAATATGGATAATGAAGGTTTCCAAATTGTTCCAAGGAAAATTAGATTTCATCCTAAGTCACCTAAAGTCTCTGATCAGAAATATGATAAGTCAAAGAATGTCACAGTGGTTAACAATTTATGGGCACTTGAATATCTTAATGATGATTTCATTCATTTGTCTAAAGACATGATTGATGCTGAAAAGGATGGGAATGATGTAATGTTGCATCAGAAAACTTGGAGATGGTGTAGGCATAAAAAAGGTCGAGTCTGAGGTGGTTGAGATGATTCAAATTGAGGACGTGGGTGAAGTACGTCTTATAGATCAGATCAGCTCACTCTAGAGTAGGTGAAGATTAAGGAGAAGTACATTGCGCTCTTTAATTAGTGGAATTCACAATTAGAGTGGGAGTCTGCTGATGATGTTAAAGATTCGGGTCATGACTCTGATCATGATTATGGTTATGCTTGAGTTGCTGCTTTTCTTTATGGATGTGGGCTTGCCCTTTTTTGACCCCATCCATCTTTCATGCACTTGTTTTTTTCTTTCATTTTTATAATAACGGGCTTGACCCTAAATTTTTTTAGTATATTTATAAAATTATAAATATAATAAATATATTGTTTATTTAAATATATTTATTATAATTTTATAATTATTTATTTATTTTTTGTAATTATAATTACAAGTAAATATAATTATAAAAATTTCTATATAATTATAAATATATTGATATAACTATATATATTTTTACAATTATATATATTTATATCAATATATAAATAAATATAATTTTAATTTTAATAACTGTTTTTATTATTTAAATATGTTTCTTTTAATTTTGTAATTATATATATATATATATTAATTATAAATAAATATGTTTTAAAAAAATCTACCAAAAGGGCCCAAGATCCAGACAAACCTTCTCGTACCAAAAATTTATTGAAAAATAAAATACAATACATGAAAAAGATAATGGATGGGTTTAAAAAAAGTTCATTCCCTCATCCAAAAAAGAAAACTACAAATGAGGAGAAGCGAGATCATCCCCATCCTCAGCAAATTCCCATTATGACTATGAATTTTTATGATTATAGAGTACATAGTACTTTTCCCTGAGTTTAACTTGCTCTAGAGTAAGATCCTTATGAGAGGACTTGGAAGTCCGGCCACGCCCATCACTGCCACTTCCTCAGCCATGGTTTTTTGGGTGACACCCTCATTTCCATTTCTTAGTTTATTGCCAATCCCCCTCTAGTTCTTCCCCCTCTTCAACATATGTCACCATCTTGCTCTTTAATTTGCTAGATAAGGAACACACTTGCACCAATTCTGCATCCATTTCTTTCTACACATCCCTTTCAGAACCAGAACGACCAAGGTCAACAATATCAGGCATTGGTCCAGTCATGCCACTACCTAGCACCACAGGTTCCTTCACTGAACTTCCAACCACAACTTCCCAAGACTTACTAGAAGAATCAGGACCTACTCCATACGAGGGATCCTTACTGCTTCCAAAAGTGCCAAAAATAACTCTAGTGGAGTTTCCCTAATCCTCCTTTTCTCTTTGATCATTTTCCTCCTCAACCATGGAGTTCCATTCATTACCAGCCATTGTATCATCCTTTACAAGGAGATATGGAGGCCTTTCAAAGGCATCCCCCACAAAGGGAGCAGGAGCCTCCTTTCCCACATTATCTTCTTTAATCTTATAAGAAGTCCCAGTTCCCATCTTCTACTTTTGTAAATTCCCAGCTTCCATTTGCTTGATAGAGATAACTTTATTCGTTTGGATCTTGATGACATTTCTACATCTTGTGTATATTTATATTATTATATAAATTTATATTATTATATATATTTATTAAATTATAAATAAAATAATTATATTCTTTATTTAAATATATTTATTATAATTATATTATTATTTAATTATATATTTGTAATTTAATTATAATTATAAATAAATATATTTAAAAATATATCTATACAGTTATAAATATATTTATATAATTATATATATTTATATCAATATATAAATAAATATTTAATAAATCAATTTATTATTTAAATATATTTATTATAATTTTATAATGATTTAAATAAATATATATTTATTTATAATTATAATTGTAAATTAATATATTTAAAAAAATTCTAAATAATTATAAATAGTTTTATATATTTACATAATTATATATTTTTATAAAATTATAAATATAATAAATATATTTTTTACCTAAAATGTTCAAGTGTCAGGCAAGTCTCCTCCAAAAAAATTTATTAAAAAAAAGATGACATTGAAAACAAGAATGGATGGGGTAAATAGGGATGCATGCCATCATCCATAATGAAAAACTACAAATCAAGAACATGATCAATCCCATCATGATTAGAGACATCACCATCATTATCAGATTCCTACTCTGACTGTGAGTTCCTTTGATTGAAGAGTGCATAATACTTCTCCCTGAGCTTTTGTTACTCCAGAGTGAGCTGACTCTTGGATTTCTTGGTAGATCGACCACATCCTCATGTAGCAACCCAATCATCATAGCCATGACCTCGACCATGACCTTTTGGAAGTCGATCTTGTCTCCATGTTTTTTGGTTCCAAGTTCTGTCAGAAACTTCCTTCTCAACATCCAAATTGTTTTCCACTATAGAAATGGAAACTGGTTGACCACCAATGTCATGCTCCTCAACATGTCTTTCTGCTGATATATGCCCCATAAATTCCTATACATGGTCATCTTTATGGATAGACACTGCTTCATTACAAGTCGCAGATCCAGATACCGACATAGGAATGCCCTCTGATGGAAGGTCCACCTGCAAGGGTTTCTGAGTAGAAGATGTATGCATTAACTCAGCTGAAGGGGAAAAAGCCTTAGACATCTAAGTGGGAACCATTTGGAAACCCTCATCATCCATCATTATTATCTTGTCTTTGGGTGTTATCACCCATTTTTCACTTTGTATAGGATCAAGAGGTTTTTCCAAACTCTGAGCACTTACATCTGCAGATTTTGAAGCTGAAATAGAATTAAGAAATCTTTTTTCTTATGCTGCCACTTATATAAAGTAATGACCTCTCATGCATTCACTACGGGAAAAATGGGTATTTGCGATGGGGATAAATCCCGTCGCAAATAGTCCCGTTAGAAACTTAGTTGCGACGGGGAAATTTTCCCGTCGCAAATAACTACTTATTTGCGACGGGGAAAGCTAACCCGTCGCAAAAGGTCTGGCGCGCAATGCGCGCCACATCGCGGGAAAGTTATTTGCGACGGGGGGTTACCACCCGTCGCAAATAACTGGCGGCGGTAAAAAAAATTGCGACGGGAATATACCCCTGTCGCAAATAGTATGTCGGCAGGTTATTATTTGTGACGGATCCCGTCGCAAATAACTATTTAACCGTTGACCGTGATAAATGCGGGCTAAAGTATTTGCGACGAATACCGTCGCAAATAATACCATTTGTGACGGGTATCCCGTCGTGAATATTCCCATCGCAAATAAGTTAACCTATAAATACCTCCATCCGTTTTTTTCATTCATTCTCAAACTCTGTCTTCTACTTCTCTCAAAACTCTATTTTTAGAGTTCAGAGTTTCTTAAGTTTAATTTTTATTTCCGGAGCTGATATTGAAGTCTTCAACAACGATCAAAGATCAACCTCAAATCAATTTTAAAGGTATTTATGTTCATTTTAATTTAATATTTATTTTAAATTTTTTATTAGTTTTAATTATTCTTAATTAGTTGTAATTTAATTATGTTTAGATTGTTTTGTTACTTAATAAATTTAAATTATTAGTATTCATTGTTCATAGTTAATGGTAATTAGGAATAATTATTAATAATTAGTCCTAATTAAGAATAAATACTAATAATTAGTAATAAATACTAATAATTAGAAATAAATAGTAATAATTAGTAATAATTAGTTATAATTTAGAATAATTAAGAATAATTAGGAAATAATTAGGAACAATTATGAAAAATAAGAAAAAATACGAATAATTACTAATAATTACTAATAATTACTAATAATTACTAATAATTATTAATAAACCTCCCCCATGCGCGCATTAACCTTTACAACTAAGCCATGTCATTTTTTTATACATTTAATGATCTATATATATATATATATATAGTTATATTTATTCATATATTAATATAGATTTATATTAATATAAATATATTTGGTCATATGAATAAATATATATATATATATTTATTCATATATTAATATATATATTTATTCGCATATTAATATATATTTATATCTATTTATATATATATATATATATATATATATATGTATGTAGTTATAAATTTTTATTTGTATATTTATTTGTATATTAATATATATTTATAAACTTAGTTTTAAATAAATTTATAAATATGTTTTTTTATGTGTATTTATAAATAAATAAATACATACATACATATATACAACACACACACACACATGTATATATATATATTTGTATAGTTGTGAATGAATACATAGAAATGAGGGGGTAAAAATCCATCGAGAATGTTAAAACGGATATAAATTCTAATTCGTAAGTCCGTTTCAACTCCACAACCAGTCAAATCGAAGAACATGAAATGATGTTCGATATGATATGTGGTACATGCCAAACGGACATTCGGATCGGAAGTTATAGCTATTTGAATGTTAAAATGACCATAACTTCTAATCCAGGAGTCCGTTTCTGCTTTACAATTAGTAAAATCGAAGAATATGAAACGATCTTTGATATGATATATGGTATAGGTTTATCAGATATCGGGATCAGAAGTTATAGTTGTTTGAATGGTAAAAAACTGGGGTACCCCGACTAAAAACTCAGTTTTAGAGCCCTTTTGGGCCTTTTTTGGCCTTGAAAAAACCTTGGACAAGTTTCACATATCCATAGATCTATAGAGCTCATCGCAGGCTTCGATTTGATATGTTGTAGAGCTCAAACGGAGTCCCGGATCAAAAGTTATGGACGTTTGAAGTTTGGGTTTTATTTTCAACTTATTTTTGATCTTTCATTAATTTTTTTATTTTTTTTATATTCAAAAAGTTATTAAATGACTATTAATTGATAAAAATTACATAATTACTAACTGAAAATATTTTTTAATTTATTTTATAATCCTCTTTTATTAAATATCTTATAAATTAATATTATATTTCCATAGATCCTTTCAAAAACATATTTATAAAATAAATATTATATTTATATCAATATAATTGATTAATATATTTAAATATTAATATATATTTTTTAATTTTTTTTTTAAATTTTATTATTATTATTTGCGACGGGACCCGTCGCAAAAAACTCTTCGAAGAGACTATTTGCGACGGGAAAAGGGTCCGTCGCAAATACTTTGTTGCAACGGGCCCGTCGCAAAAAAATTTAGTTGCGACGCCGTTTTCCGCAACGGGACATTTGAGACGGGGCCCCGTCGCAAATGACCCGTCGCAAATACCTGTATTTCTAGTAGTGATTATCTGAGCATCAACAAAAGCTTGTGCATAACACTCCATATTAGAGTCACCTCCAATCATCTTTACATATTCATCATGAAATTGCAGAGTTGCTGCATCTCCCACCACAGCCCCATCGACATTAGTGAGCAACACATCCCTAAAAGAGAGGGATTGGTGTGTGTCCAGTAGATTCAAATCAACTTAGTCTATCCTCATTACTTCCTCATCTTCTAGATCAGCCTAATTAGAGGGGCCACTATTTTTCTGAACTGATGGTATAACATTCAACATCACTTCTTTTTCCTTCAAAGGCATGTGAGAGTTTCCTTTTTCATGATCGTGCACCATAATCACCCAATCCTTCACTCCCTTCTTGTGGAAATGAGTAACAAGATGACCTTTCATCCCACACTTCTCACAAGAAATCTTCCTTCAACATGACTGATAAGTGACCAATAGCCCTGAAAAAGTCATAGAAAAGGGGTTTATTCTCCTATTTCATGTCATATAGATGTCTTCAGTAGGAGTAAAAATATTGACCTTATCAACAATGGTGGAGTTGAGTTCAATCTCCACTAACATCCTAGAAAAGTGTCCAAATTTCACCTCCTCAATTTCCTTATCAAGGCGAATGGGTGTTCAATTGCGGTATAAATTTCATGAAAAATCATTAGGTGCCAAAGGACCCAATTGAGTCTGTGCAGATGAATCTATACATAGAATACACATTCCGTACCTGCAAGACATTGAAGACCAAGGACCATTCATGCAGCTGAAGCCATCATGGTTTCAAAAATAGAGATCCAAAGCTCCACACCTGAAGCTTAGATTCGTCAGAGGAGAATCGATAGTGAAAAAAACCCTTACCAAGCAATACAAACCACTAATCTGAAAATCCCTATATACATAAAGCATTATGAACCAAATCATGTAACTTCTAGGGATTATCGCCTTTTGGTAAAATGATCCATGCAACCCGGGAAACATTTCCCATTACAATCCTCTCAGCCAAGGCTTCCGGGTTTTCCACAACATGAGCTACGAAACCCTTTTGAAAATTTCTCCCAGAACGGGTGCCCTTGAACGAATCCAAAGCCAAATTAAAACTAGGATTCAAACCCGATCTTCCCTCGAAAATCAGATCTGACAAATCTACTCTTCATGAATCCACCGCAGTAGCTGAAGAAAGAGGCACACGATCCTCATCCAGCCTCACATCACCATGCACGCCCAGACCAGCAGTTCACATCTGCACCAGAGCTGTTCTTCATGCATCCACCGCAGTAGTAGAGAATCAAGCCATGCCATCGAGCATTGCATCACCTTTAGCACTAGCGGTAGCTCTTTCCAGATCTGAACGATGCCCTTCCCCTAATGCATCAACCCAAACACATCGACCATTCAACATCTGAGAAGCATGATGAACAATGCCAACACCAGGCAACAACGCATCTCTCCCAGTAGCATCCTCACCATCAGTCAATCACACAAATCCAAGGAAATGTGGAAGCAACATGCCTAAAAACCCTAGATCAAGTAGGAATCCACATTGGAGTAGAGCTCTCGAATGAGAAACATCCCCAAAACCTCAAATCTAAATATATTTTTTATTTAAATATATTCATTTTTAAATTATAATTGTAAATAAATATATTTCAAAATATTTCAATATAATTATAAATATATTTATATAATTATATATATTTGTATAATTATATATATTTATATCAATATATAAATAAATTTAATTATAAATTTAATTACTATATTTATTATTTAAATATGTTTTTATAATTTTATAATTATATATATATATATTTATTTATTTATTTATTTATTTATTTATATTTATAATTATAAATAAATATATTTAAAGATATTTATATATAATTATAAATATTTTCATATATTTCAAATATATTTATATAATAAAATATATTTACATAATTATATATATTTATATAATTATATATATGTATAAGAAGCAATTAGTGAAGATAACAAGGTTGGGGAGCTTCGCTCTGCGATTCCATGGTTATTTCCTAGCAATTTTGAGATGGTGATCCATGGAGAAACCTCTCGATTGCTTTTTTGATCCCAAAAATGTCTTAATTCCCCTCTTGAAGGATGGAGCTATGGAAGGTGGCATGGATCAAGCACTCCAAGTTTCATTAGGTTTGATTGACGTGGTGAAATCTGATGTGCAGAATCGAGTAAGAATTTTTGATGAGTTGAAGATTAATGCTTTGAAAAACATGTTTTTCTTTGATCTTCATGATGCTTCAGCATCACTGCATGAAAGGATTACTATGAATGGCTCCATCGCATTTGTGGTGGCAAACCCTAAATCTTTGATGATCATCGGGAGGAGAAAACATTATCCCTCCTTGCTCGAATCTCAAATCCTCAAAAGGATACCCCATGGAAGTTTAAAGATATGAGGATACGACTTCATCAATGTTTTGGATTTTGTGATTGGTGACTGATCTCAATCAGTAAGGGCATTTATCACATCTTATTCCCTTTAAAGGAGATCAACTTTTTTGTTTGGAGCTTAGGCCTGATTTCTCTCAAACCTGGTTTCTTACCTTTCAAGAATGGGATTACCACTTTGATCTGCATTCATCCAGGATCTCTTCTAGCCAAACTTAGATTAGAATCAGGGGTTGGAGTTGGTTCTTCTAGAATCCATTGATTCTATGAGAATTCACCTATGTAATGGGACTCTAGTCAAAATCAATAAGGAGATCGAGTAAGCTGTAAAGACCGGTAAATTTCAAGGAAATTTTTTTCTTAATTTTCTTTGGCTTTTTCAAGAACGCAGTTTCAGACGGCACCTGATTCCGAGGTCCGGTGTGTCCGGAATCATTTTCCGAAGTTTGACTCGGGTACGTTCAGTGAACGGACGAGCGGGTTTTATAACTTTTGAACCGGTGCTCGGAATCGAATTCTGAGGGCACCGATGGAATCGCAGCGCCGATATTTGCTTAGAAACGCCTCTTCCGGAGTTGCGTTTGCTCGAGTGTGGTTTTTAAATTTTTGGGGTTAAGTTAAGAAATAAAATAAAGTGTGCGACAACTTTATTTTTATTTCACATAAAGCCACTTGAAAGCCACTTAAAGCTGCTTAAGCTGAGTTGATGCAGATAGGGTGCTATCCAAAAATATCCTACCCTCTTGGTAGGATATTTGTGAGGTGGGGTCCACACGAGCCCCACCGTTTCTTTTCCGCTAAGTAACGCCCCCGCGAAAACCCGTCATTATGAAAGTCAACTGACGCGTTTTCTTAAATTCTTAACGCACCAATTAATTGGGCGGTTAACTTCGTTAAATTAATTCTATGAATTAATTTAATCGTTTCTTAACCTGTTTACAATCCGTTGGCATAATAATAAAATAAGACCAACGCACGACTTCTTGAGGATTGCTCGTTGAGAGGCTGTTGACAGAAATTTTGTGCCTTCATCCTCCTTCATGAAGAATGCGAAGAACGCGAAGAACGCGAAGAACGCCGTCACCCTCAGAGATTGACGACGCTTCTTCCGAGACGTTCTTCCCCGCCACGATCTCCGATCACCAACTGCTTGAGGTAGGAGATTTCGGGTTTCTTCTTTTAAATCTCTTTGTGGGTTATAACAATGTCATGGATTTAATTAATATAATTAAATCTACATGTTCTTGAACCTCGGAGTTCGTCGACGCGACACCCTTCCGCGACGACGCGACGCCCTTCCGCGACAACGCGATGCCCTTCCACGACGCGACGATCGCCTCCTTCCGCGACGATCAATTCCGCGAAGAACGCACGCTCGACGACTACGGCGAGGTAGAGGTTTGTTTGTGAAATAATTTATATTTCTGTGGATGTTCCTCCTAAAACAAAGAACCTGGATCAAGTGCAATTTTATTTTATTAAATTGTATCTTGTTACGTTTTCATATGATAATTTATTCCCGATTGTTATCACCTAACGTGGAGGGTGCGGGACAAAAAAACACAGCCCGACCACCCTCCGCAGTTTTCCGTTGATGCGCGGATTGGCGGACGATGACAAATGGGGCCGCAATGGCGTTTTGAGGGCCTGGCAGTGAAGAATGGGACCCGGGAGGAACTTTGGCGCAGACGGAAGTGGATTCGGACCACCAGAGCAACTCCGGTGGCTCGCGGAATCCACCGGCGGCGCCCCGACGCGCCGCCAGATGGAGCCGCCGCGGCTGAAGCCGCAGAGGCGGCGGCCAGTTAGACCCGCGACCGCGCGGGTCCGTTTACACACGGGACGCGGCTTTGCCGCGTCCGCTGATCCAGCGCGGCCCCACGTGGGCCGCAGCTTCTCTTCCCGCGGGGACTTCACGCCCCGCGGCTCCCTTGCTCGGCCGCTCGGCCGAGCCGAGCCGACCCGCCGGCCGGGTCGTGCCCAGGCCGGGCCACGCCGCGCCGAACCGGGTCGGACCCGGGTCGGGTCGACCCAGGGGGGGTTGGGCCGGGTCGGTCCGGGCCCAGACCCCCCGTCTTCAGATGTTTTTGGTCTTTTGCTCATAACTTGAGCTACGGGCCTCCGAACGATGTGTCGTTAGTGGCGATGCGATCCTTGGATCGAGCCGGTCGTTTCGGTATATCGCACTCAAGGTTTCGGAAAACTTTGGGTTCGGCCGGGTTGGTTCGTACAGGAAACCAACCGGGCCTTCGGAGCGGAAACGCTCATATCTTGAGCTTCGGACGTCCGATTGACGTGCCGTCGACTTTTTTCAATTCCTCTAAGTGAGACGGATCTTTTGGCATACTATGCCCGAGGTTTGGATGCAGATGGAGTACGTTCGGGTTAGTTTTGCCTTAAAAACCAACCGGGGCCCTAGGACGAAAAAGCCAATAACTCTCAGACCGGGCGTCTGATTGACGCGCCGTCTGCGACGTTGAGTTCCTGTTGACGATACGGAACTTTTGGATACATCAACTATGGATTATGTGTCAGTTGACGTATCAGTCTCTCGGCTCGTGGAGCGGACCCTCCCGAACGAGCTTGCTGTGTGCGGGAACCCTAGAGCTGGCTACGACTGCTACTATGACGACGACGACTGTGCAGAGATCCTTAGTGGATTCGACGGCGACGACTGCAACACTCAGTGATCCTTTGTGGGTCAGTGCTACCGATCTTGTGTGGGTCCGATCCTGTGTGGGTCAGCGCTCAGCGGTCCTGTGTGGGCCAGCGCCTACAGGTCCTGTGTGGGCCCGATCCTGTGTGGGTCTTTGCGGGGGTTAGTTACCTATCGATCCTTTGTGGGTCAGATCCTTTGTGGGTCATTGCGGGAGTTAGTTACCTATCGATCCTTTGTGGGTCAGATCCTTTGTGGGTCATTGCAGGGGTTAGTACCTATCGATCCTTTGTGGGTCCGACGACTTAGATGGATCAGTGATCATCTCTATCGTCATTCGAAGAAGTATACCTGTGCGAGCTGAAACCCTGTTTTGCTTTCCTTTGTGGATTGTGTTGTGCTATCCTGTGTGGATTTACGTTTTTCTTTCCTTTGTGGATTGTGTTGTGTTATCCTGTGTGGATTTACGTTTTGCTTTCCTGTGTGAACTGGGTTGTACTTGAGCTCGGATGTTGGAGCCGAGCGAGAATTGATGACTTAGGTATATGTATGAGAATGTACCTAAGCCGTGTCGGATGTTACTTCGTGATTGTATCTTTCCTTTGTGGTTTATCCTTTGTGGATTCTGGGAGACATTCGGGGGTCTCGGGGTCTCTACTAAGTAGCTTATACTCACCCCTGCACGGGTTATGCCCGCACTACGTTGTGTTGGTTGCAGACGACGGACAGCGCTGATCGTGGTGGAGGCTTGCGGAGCAGGACGGTACCTGGAGGTGGACCACTGGGCGGGGTGTACTCGGAGCGGACGGCTGGATCGAGGAGCTGTGGAGGCTATCTGTACCCACCCTTCACGTGGGATTTCCAGAGGACGGCTCGACGATGCGGCTTTTTCTTTCAGTTGCTGTTTTTCCCCTTTCAGTTGTACTTTACAGTTGGGCTTGTATTTCCGGCCCCCTTTACTTTTCTGCACTTCCTGTTGTACCAGCCTTTACTTAGTGTTTACTTCTTCCGCTTGCTTACTCGGTGGTGCTTGTTTATTTTCCAAAGGCAATGTCTTCCCTTTTTACCGGGATTTACGCCTTGGTTCTAGTCGTCAGCCCCTGACCTATGGAAGGCGGGCTTGGGGTAGTCACGGCACGGGCCCCGAGGACGGGTCGTGACAAATTGGTATCAGAGGTGGTTGGTTCTACCGCAGAATCTGATCTTTCTTCTATGTGAAGCAATAGTGTTAAGCGTATTGAGTGTGGTTATCAGTCCAGGGAGCCCAGTGTTGGTGCGGCGGCCGACATATCCGTACACCAGGACCCTGACTTCTGATTTCCGACTTAATGCACGAAAAAACTGATTGCATGTGTGTTTCAAGTTTTCTTTGTGATTACTTTATGTCAGCTCACCAGGTATACTATTCTGACCGTGGCGCACCTGTTTCTTTTCAGGATGGCCCCACGACGGCAGCCAGCTAGGGTTCCGAGAGTCGTACTTGACGACAGCCCACCGAGCGACGAGGCTTCGGTACAGGGCCCTTTGACAGCAGAGGCACCGGCGGTACCTCTACCCGTCGAGCCACCGATGCTTCCAGCACCAGCCACTGACGATGCACGTCGCCTCAATGCACTGCATGAGTTCCAGCGCCAGCGACCGCCCAGGTTCCGTGGGGAGATGGACCCCCAGGCAGCCGATGACTGGCTGGAGGCAGTTGTTCGAGTTTTCAGGCTAGTAAGGACACCAACAGACCTCATGGTGATCCTCGCAGCAAGCCTACTGCACGCAGTAGTGGGCCGATGGTGGAGCTTGATGTTCTAGGTGCACGATGAGGCATCTCTTCTCTGGACGGACTTTGAGAGCCTCTTCCGCTTGGAGTTCGTCCCAGCCACCCTCCGTACGGTGCGCATCCAGGAGCTTCTTCAGCTGCGGCAGGGTAGCTTGACGGTCGCCCAGTACTCGGCGAGATTTACCGATCTCTCGCGCTACTCGACCGACATGGTACGGGACCCATTCTTCCTTGCCCGGACCTTTGAGCAGGGATTGAGACATGAGATTCGGGCATCACTGATATCCCTCAACATTCCGACTCAGGCAGGAGTACTGGAGCGAGCCCTTTTGATCGAGAGCTTTCTTGCTGAGACTTCTCCAGCGGCGAGACCTACCGTGGGGCGGCACGTAGCAGAGTCTTCCGCAGCAGGCAATCGACGGATGACTCAGGGGTCTAGGCAGACCAGACCCTCATGCAGACGACCTCAGGACACTGGCTCAGCAGTGCGGGGCACGCAGCATGGAGCCAGTCTTTCGAGAGGCAGGCAGTGCTACACATGCGGCGGGCATGGTCACATGACTCGTGACTGCCCGACCCACCGTGCCGAGGAGCAGCAGACAGTTGAGGGGCCACCCAGGCAGAGACAAAGGGTAGACCGTGGCGGTCCGTAGGGAGGAGGCGGACGGGGCAGAGGAGCTGGCTGAGCAGCAGGTGGTGGGCGACACTTTGAGGCTCTACCACCACCACCACCCGGAGGTCCACCCCGGCCACAGGGAGCTGGCGGGCAGAGACAGGCACAGCTCCAGGCAGCGGAGGCCTACGACCACAGCGCGCCTGAGATGATTCGAGGTACGATCTGTGTCTATTCCACCCTTGCTGCAGTTCTTATAGACACAGGAGCGAGTCACTCTTTTATAGCCGCTGCCCTTGTTCGGAGCTCGGAGATTCCGACAGAGCCGTTGGCTCGATCCTTACGGCTAGAGACTCCTACGGGAGTAGACTCGACGATTACGCACTGGTGCCAGCAGTGTGAGCTTACTCTAGGAGGCGAGAGCTTCAGCTGGGATCTTCTTGTAGCGGCGTCGAGGCCTTACGATGTCATCTTGGGAATGGATTGGTTATCTGCAGTCCATGCACAGATTGATTGTATTAGGCGCAAGGTGTGATGTGTACGCACCGACGGGAGCAGGTTCACCTTCACCGGTGAGAAGGGAGCCTTCGCAGCATATGATGGACTCTCGCATAGGAGAGGACAACCCATCACTCATCAGTTGGCTAGCCTCATCCTAGGAGCAGTTGACGTGCAGAGTCCTAGTTTTCCTGCAGTGGTGGATCAGTATGCGGACATCTTTCCCGAAGATGTTCCAGGGCTACCTCCTCGCAGAGAGGTAGAATTTCACATTGATCTGTACCCCGGGATAGCCCCGATATCGACCCCAGCATATCGGATGGCCCCCGCCGAGCTTCGAGAGCTACGGGTACAGTTGGAGGACTTGCAGGGCAAGGGATTCATCCGACCCAGTGTTTCACCCTGGGCTTCCCCGATATTGTTCGCCAAGAAGGCGGACGGGAGCTTGCGACTGTGTGTCGACTATCGTCGCCTGAACTAGGTGATAGTGAGGAACAAGTATCCGCTATCAAAGATTGATGACCTCTTCGATCAGCTCAAGGGAGCACGGTGGTTCTCGAAGATAGACCTCAGGTCAGGCTATCATCAGCTCAGAGTTCGAGATGAGGACGTGCAGAAGACGACCTTCAGATGTCGGTATGGCCACTATGAGTTCTTGGTTATGCCATTCGGCGTAACCAATGCTCCAGCAGTGTTCATGGGCCTCATGAACAGGATCTTTCAGCCATACCTCGATCGATTTGTTGTGGTCTTCATCGACGACATTTTGATATACTCGACGACTGAGGAGGAGCATGCCTACCACTTGCAAGTTGTACTAGACACACTCCGAGAGCACCACCTTTATGGAAAACTCTCGAAGTGTCAGTTCTGGATACGTGAGGTCCACTTCTTGGGACACGTCTTCTCTGAGGCGGGAGTTGCAGTGGATCCTGCGAAGTTCGAGGCAGTGCTAGCTTGGGAGCCACCCAGGAGCGTGACAAAGGTGCGGAGTTTCTTGGGACTAGCTGGATACTACCGGAGATTCGTGCCAGACCTCTCCAAATTTGCGGCAGCACTCTCAGCTTTGATGAAGAAGGGGAAACCCTTTGTGTGGTCAGACAGATGTTAGCAGAGCTTCCAGGATCTGAGACAGAGATTGACCAGCGCACCTATCTTGAGGTTGCCTGAGGAGGGAGTAGGGTATGTAGTCTATTTCGATGTATTAGGGACCAGAATCGGGTGTATCCTGATGCAGGAGCGGGCAGTGATCGCCTATGGATCACGTCAGTTGAGGCCGCATGATCAGAACTACGCTACCCATGACCTGGAGTTAGCATCATTGGTCTTCGCCCTGAAGACATGGCGACACTACCTGATGGGCGAGTGCTTTACAGTCTTTTCTGACCATCAGAGTCTCAGGTACATCTTCTCGTAGAAGGATCTGAACCTGAGACAGCGTCGATGGCTCGAGTTCCTCCAGGACTATGACTTTGAGAGAGTCTATACTCCAGGGAAGGGGAACGTGGTAGCCGATACTCTCAGCAGGAGGACGGACATTCAGCTACTAGAGGAGGTGACAGAGCAGCTAGCTACTTTTCGGATATCCTTCATGGATAGGGATGGAGCAGCCTTCCTTCAGTCTCTCACAGTCTCTCCTCCACTACTGTAGCGGGTCAGAGAGGCACAGCATGGGGACGATGACTGTGAGATGCGGCATGCACAGATATCCTCAGGACAGGCACCTGATGGCCTCTCCTTAGGGGCAGAGCACGACATCCTTTTTAGAGGACGTACCTTGGTACCAGTTTCTTTACGAGAGGAGGTGCTAAGAGAGTTTCACACTTCTCCTTTGGCAGTACATCCTGGAGTGGCGCATATGTACCAGGATCTCAGACGACAACACTGGTGGCCAGACATGAAGAAGGCTGTGGCAGAGTTCATTTCTCGATGCCTCACCTGCCAGCAGGTGAAGGCAGAGCACCAGGTACCAGCAGGCTTGGTACAGCCCTTAGAGGTCCCGGAGTGGAAGTGGGACGGGATATCTATGGACTTCGTGACTGGACTTCCACGCACTTCCAGAGTTCACGACTCCATCTAAGTGATTGTCGACCGACTCACCAAGTCGGCTCACTTCTTACCCATCAGAGAGCAAGGCTCAGTGGAGAGCTTGGGGCGTCTCTACGTTAAGGAGATTGTACGGCTTCACGGTGTTTCATCATCTATCGTCTCCGATCGAGATGCTCGTTTTACTTCCCGGCTTTGGAAGGGGTTGCAGGAGGCGTTCGGGACACAACTTCGTCTGAGCACCGCCTTTCACCCTCATACGGATGGTCAGACGGAGAGGACCATTCAGACTCTCGAGGACATGCTTCGTGCATGTGTCCTCGACTTTGGTCGCAGCTGGGAGGACCACCTACCCTTGGTGGAGTTCGCGTACAACAACAGCTACCACTCCACCATCAGGATGGCACCATACGAGGCGTTTTATGAAAGACCTTGTAGATCTCCTTTGTGCTGGACAGACCCTAGGGAGTCATCACTTGTGGGACCAGAGATGGTCCGAGCCACGACAGAGAAGGTCCAGGTCATCCAGGAGTGGATGAGGACAGCTCAGAGCCGGCAGAAGTCTTACGCTGACAGGAGGCGGAGGCCACTAGAGTTCGAGGATGGCGACCACGTCTTCTTGCGTGTCGCACCTCGACGTGGATTACAGATATTTGGTCGAGGCGGCAAGTTGTCTCCACGCTTCATCGGACCTTTCCAGGTCCTCAGCAGGATTGGCGAGGTGGCTTATCACCTCACTCTACCACCTCAGTTGCATCGGGTGCACGACGTCTTCCACGTATCTCAGCTGAGGAGATACGTGCACGACCCGACACATATCATTGACCATGGGGAGCTAGACGTGGATGATGGGGAGACTTTTGCGGAGGTCCCAGTGGAGATTGAAGATCGACAGGAGCGGGTCCTACGTGGACGATCAATTCCTCTAGTGCACATCAGATGACAGCACGAGAACCTCCAGGAGAGCACTTGGGAGTGAGAGGCTCAGATGTGTGCTCAGTACCCACATTTGTTTCCCTAGCTTATGATGTATCTTTACGGGGACGTAAATACCTGAGGTGTGAGTGATGTAAATACCCGTAAATTTCAAGGAAATTTTTTTCTGATTTTTTTTTTGAATTTTAAAAGAATGCAGTTTCAGACGGCACCTGATTCCGAGGCCCAGTGTGCCCAGAATCATTTTCCGAAGTTTGACTCGGGTACGTTTAGTGAACGGGCGAGCGGGTTTTTCTAACTTTTGAACCGGTGCTCGGAATCGAATTCTGAGGGCACCGATGGAATCGCAGCGCCGGTATTTGCTTAGAAACGCCTCTTCCGGAGTTGCGTTTGCTTGGGTGTGGTTTTTAAATTTTTAGGGTTAAGTTAAGAAATAAAATAAAGTGTGCGATAACTTTATTTTTATTTCACTTAAAGCCACTTGAAAGCCACTTAAAGCTGCTTAAGCTGAGTTGATGCAGATATGGTGCTATCCAAAAATATCATACCCTCTTGGTAGGATATTTGTGAGGTGGGGCCCGCACGAGCCCCACCGTTTCTTTTCCGCTAAGTAACGCCCCCGCGAAAACCCGTCATTATGAAAGTCAACTGATGCGTTTTCTTAAATTCTTAACGCACCAATTAATTGGGTGGTTAACTTTGTTAAATTAATTCTATGAATTAATTTAATCGTTTCTTAACCTGTTTACAATCCGTTGGCGTAATAATAAAATAAGACCAATGCACGACTTCTTGAGGATTGCTCGTTGAGAGGCTTTTGACAGAAATTTTGTGCCTTCATCCTCCTTCGCGAAGAACGTCATCACCCTCAGAGATTGACGGCGCTTCTTCCGAGACGTTCTTCCCCGCCACGATCTCCGATCACCAACTGCTTGAGGTAGGAGATTTCGGGTTTCTTCTTTTAAATCTCTTTGTGGGTTATAACAACATCATGTATTTAATTAATATAATTAAATCTACATGTTCTTGAACCTCAGAGTTCGTCGACGCGACACCCTTCCACGACGACGCGACGCCCTTCTGCGACGACGCGACACCCTTCCGCGATGCGACGATCGCCTCCTTCCGCGATGATCAATTCCGCGAAGAACGCACGCTCGACGACTACGGCGAGGTAGAGGTTTGTTTGTGAAATAATTTATATTTTCGTGGATGTTCCTCCTAAAACAAAGAACCTGGATCAAGTGCAATTTTATTTTATTAAATTGTATCTTGTTATGCTTTCATATGATAATTTATTCCCGATTGTTATCACCTAACGTGGAGGGTGCGGGCCAAACAAACACGGCCCGACCACCCTCCGCAGTTTTCCATTGATGCGCGGATTGGCGGACGATGACAAATGGGGCCGCAATGGCGTTTTGGGGGCCTGGCAGTGAAGAATGGGACCCGGGAGGAACTTCGGCGCAGACGGAAGTGGATTCGGACCACCGGAGAAACTCCGGTGGCCCGCGGAATCCACCAGCAGCACCCCGGCGCGCCGCCAGATAGAGCCGCCGCGGCTGAAGCCGCGACGGCGGCGGCCAGCCAGACCCGCGACCGCGCGGGTCCGGTGACACACGGGACGCGGCTTTGCCGCGTCCGCTGATCCAGCGCGGCCCCACGTGGGCCGCGACTTCTCTTCCCGCGGGGACTTCACGCCCCGCGGCTCCCTTGCTCAGCCGAGCCGAGCCAACCCGCTGGTCGGGTCTCACCCAGGCCGGGCCGACCCAGGGGGGGTTGGGCCGGGTCGGTCCGGGCCCAGACCCCCCGTCTCCGGACGTTTTCGGTCTTTTGCTCATAACTTGAGCTACGAGCCTCCGAACGACGCGTCGTTAGCGATGATGCGATCCTTGGATCGAGACGGTCGTTTCGGGATATCACACTCAAGGTTTCGGAAAACTTTGGGTTCGGCCGGATTGGTTCGTACACGAAACTAACCGGGCCTTCGGAGCGGAAACGCTCATATCTTGAGCTTCAGACGTCCGATTGACGTGTCGTCGACTTTGTTGAATTCCTTTAAGTGAGACGGATCTTTTGGCATACTCCGCTCGAGGTTTGGACGCAGGTGGAGTACGGTCGGGTTGGTTTTGCCTTAAAAACCAACCGGGCCCCTGGGACGAAAAAGCCAATAACTCTCAGACCGGGCGTCCGATTGACGCGCCGTCTGCGACGTTGAGTTCCTGTTGACAATACAGAACTTTTTGATACATCAACTCTGAACTATATGTTAGTTGATGTATCAGCCTCTCGGCTCGTGGAGCGAACCCTCCCGAACGAGCTGGCTGTGTGCGGGAACCCTAGAGCTGGCTGTGACTGCTATTGTGACGACGATGACTGTGCAGAGATCCTCAGTGGATTCGACGACGACGGCTGCAGCACTCAGCGATCCTTTGTGGGTCAGTGCTACCGATCCTGTGTGGGTCCGATCCTGTGTGGGTCAGCGCTCAGCGATCCTGTGTGGGTCTTTGCGGGGGTTAGTTACCTATCGATCCTTTGTGGGTCAGATCCTTTGTGTGTCATTGCGGGGGTTAGTTACCTATCGATCCTTTGTGGGTCAGATCCTTTGTGGGTCAGATCCTTTGTGGGTTAGATTCTTTGTGGGTCATTGCGGGGGTTAGTACCTATTGATCCTTTGTGGGCCCGACGACTTAGATGGATCAGTGATCACCTCTATCGTCATTCGAAGAAGTATACCTGTGTGAGCTGAAACCCTGTTTTGCTTTCCTTTGTGGATTGTGTTGTGCTATCCTGTGTGGATTTACGTTTTTCTTTCCTTTGTGGATTTTATTGTGCTATCCTGTGTGGATTTACGTTTTGCTTTCCTGTGTGGACTGACTTGCACTTGAGCTCGGATGTTGGAGCCGAACGAGAATTGATGACTTAGGTATATGTATGAGCATATACCTAATCCATGTCGGATGTTATTTCGTGATTGTATCTTTCCTTTGTGGTTTATCCTTTGTGGATTCTGGGAGACCTTCGGGGGTCTCGGGGTCCCTACTGAGTAGCTTATACTCACCCCTGCACGGGCTATGCCCACACTACGTTGTGTTGGTTGCAGACGACGGACAACGCTGATCGTGGAGGAGGCTTGCGGAGCAGGACGATACCTGGAGGTGGACCACTGGACGGGGTGTACTCGGAGCGGACGGCTGGACCGAGGAGCTGTGGAGGCTATCTGTACCCACCCTTCAGGTGGGATTTCCAGAGGACGGCTCGACGCTGCGGCTTTTTCTTTCAGTTGCTGTTTTTCCCCTTTCATTTGTACTTTACAGTTGGGCTTGTATTTCCGGCCCCCTTTACTTTTCTGCACTTACTGTTGTACCAGCTTTTACTTAGTGTTTACTTCTTCTGCTTGCTTACTCTGTGGTGCTTGTTTACTTTACAAAGGCAATGTCTTCCCTTTTTACCGGGATTTACGCCTTGGTGCTAGTCGCCAACCCCTGACCTATGGAAGGCGGGCTTGGGGTAGTCACGGCACGGACCCCGAGGACGGGTCGTGACATAAGCTCGGTATGACCATTTCACTAGGGTTTTAGTTGATATTGATTTTTCTTATGATTTTATTGAAACTATTTTCTTGACTGTGGGTGATTTCGAGTTAGAAATTTTGATTCAATTTTAATGGTAGCCTGAATTTGGTGGAAATTATTCTCATATTGGGCACTCTATTGCACAATTCCATAAAAACATGCAATGTTCATGGTGTAAGAAATTAGTTCATGTATCTGAACATTGTAATTCTAAGCTACTAGTTAGTGAAGAGAGAATGGTGGGGCATCCTAGTCCCAAGAGGGGAACAAAGATCTTCAAGAAGGTGCATAAGGATGGTGCTTCCCCTATTATTAATGATCATGTTTTTGGGTGTTTTTCATTTACTGATTTGGTTAAATAGGGGGATGTGGATTCTGGTTTAGGGTCTCCTGTTGCGATGAGAAATCCTCCTCATGGTGCAAGCCCACTGTAGTTTCATGCGGATGCGACTCAGAATCACTCTTTGGGATATGAGTTTAATGCTACTGCTAACCAAGACATCAGGGGGAAGATGAAGATTGGCACTATTTTGGGGAAGGGACTTGGAAACAAGGCTTCCTATGAGCCTGGTGTTAGACCAATTGGGGGGGGGGGCAGGTTGTGTCACGGTATCATACCCGAAGGCATCATGGGATGACATTTCTACTGATGAGGAGACTGACTAGTTTGATTATGATGCTTCTATTCAAGGGGATGGTGACCATGACATGAGGTTGGAATTATTAGTTTCTTCCAAAATAAAGCTAAAGGATATAGTGGTGGATGATGAGGGATTTCGGCTGGTTATGCCTAGAAAACCCAAGGCTCTTTCAATTGTTCATAGAAAGGAATCAAATGTTAAAGAGCTTGAATAGAAAAAAGTCATCATTGAGGATCCCATAGATGTCCAGATGGAAATGTCTAAAAAGGATATTGTGGGACCCCAATTAATTTGACCTGTAGTGAAAGGGATGAGGATGCTGCCACTCTAGGAGCAGATTTGTAGGCTTCCCCCTCGTAGGTTGAGAATCCAATTAACAATCCCTCATGTATGAGCATTGATGGTTTTGAGAATGTGGTGTGGTCTTTTCCACCTCATTTTACTGATCTAAGGAAAATGCATATTTATCCTTTAGCAAGGCCTCATATGTGGATTGTGAAATTGCATGGATAAAAAACTCTAGCTTCATAACTCTAGAGGACCAGGAAGTTGAAAGGCCCACTGAAGTCCTCTACAAGGAAGTATCAGATTTGTTTTTTTTACAACTTGAAGTCATTTTTTCATAAATGGAGATGGAGGTATTCAGTTTCAATGATAATTTAATTGTCATAATGTTGTTATCCATTAACATTGAAGATGGAATTCGATCCAATCCAGAGATGGACTTTCGAGAAACATCCAAGCTATAAAATTCCCACCAACAAGGTATGCAGTGAAGAAATATTTTATTCGGTCCAAGATACAAGCCAATGTAAAAGTCCTCTAAAGGCCCATTGATTTGGGTCCAAGACCCAAAACCCAAATGCAGTCGCTGCACATCCCGATCACCGATCCTAGTTTGCGGATTCTGAAGCCCCAATCCCATTGTCTCGTTGCTGTTATGATCCTTCCGCCCTGAATTTTCCGGCTAGCAGCGCATATCCCTAGTTGTCCAACATCACGAGGTCTTTTCTCCCCCACACCCCAAAGTCGACGCAACACCCGAGGTCACTGCAGAATTTTCAACTACCAACTCCATCATCCAGCGGGCAATTGTATTCATTCTCCATTCACAAACGATGCCAGCCAGACCGCATCGTCGCCGATGTGGTCCTTCTGTCGATGGAAAGCCTGCCACTGGGTAGGGCAGATCCCCACATCCCGAGTTCGATGCATCTATCCTTGATGGTATTCACCCGAACATTACCCCACTTTAAAGGGGCTGGTCATCCCTGCATACCAAATTATTTCATCAGAATCCCTATGATTTGAGGTCGTCGCTGAGAAACATCCAAGCTACATCCCCACCAATGGACAGGGCATTTGTCACCACCACCATCAGGGTACCAACTACTTGCCATCAGACCTTAATCAGCTCCAGCAGGATCCCATGTCACCAGAACCCGGCGAACTGCCTGCTACTTATGACCAAAGCCAGAAGCACTCGACACATCCATCTTTGGGCTCCCTGATACCAGGTTCACCGTCAGCATGCTCTCTATCCCTGCCGTTGGGTGGGGCCCCCAACCGAAACCGACGCTTCCCGAGACTACATCCCATCATCTCTAATGTCATGAAACCCTAGAACAACAACATCTTGGGGACATTCACAAGAAGTCCCGTGACATGAGGTCACCTATGCCACACAATCCAGGATTAACTCCATTTGTCCATCTTTGTTCCATGACCCTCCATCACCAGCCACCACCGTCATGACACCATCACCTTCCACCTCTGTCAGGACATCATTGCCTACTGCCACTGTCGATTCACCATCCACCGCCATCGAGGCGTCGTCACCAGTCACTTCCATCGACGCATCACAGACCGTGTGGAGAGTGAACCCTTCAACACCAAGGTCTCCCGCAAGTAGATCAACCAGTTGTCAGGACGCATGTCGTGATTCAGTGTGGCGATTCCCTCCACCGCACGTAGTTAAGAGTTCATAGTGACCAACAATGTAACATCCCAGATCCTGATTCCACTCAACTAGTACCCCATACCCGGTTGGCCACATGCCTCCAAAGGAACCTCCCTAAATACCAAAGGTTGCTGACTAGCAGTGTGAGCCTAGGGTATGATAGTGGGGAAAGAATGCCTTCATTGGCAGAGTATAACACAACAGAAGAAATAATAATACAATAGCGTAAATAGTAAATAGTATACAACTAAAGTAAAGAGCAGAAGACTGATATTAGAAGTAACCAAACCTCATTCCACACAAAAGACGATGCAACATGTCACATGTTCTAAGAAAATAGCAAAAACAAGCACACAACAATAATACACAATATACGTCTCAAAAGCACAAAAGAAACAAAAGAGACATGGAAGCATCGCAAGGCTTAGCTCGGTCTCATGCTCTTCTAATCCTAAGCAGCATATCAAGTACATATAATTGGGTGCTTACTCTGATCAACACATGAAATCATATAATTTTTTTGGGCCCTAAAACATGACCCAAAAATGGTGTGAGTCTAAATCCCAATAGGAAACAACCCAAGGTATGTACCATTCTATCAGTGGATATATATAATAGGCAGTGTACACTTGTGAAAGTAGTAAGCTATGATTACTCAAAAGAAAGCACAACATATGTCTCAAAAGACAATGTAAACAAGTATAACCGAAGATCGAATCCAAGCTTGTGCTTTAGCTAGGATGATGCGTCATAAGTCATCCATTTCATTATTCAAGTTCCTTGAATTATATACAAGTCTTGTGGTCCAACCTAGGTCCGACGACACCCCGTATAAAAGTCACCATCAACTCGTGACATAATAATCATTTAATCATTTTACAACATTGCCCGACATTGGTATCCATTAATGGATCCTAGGTTTGCTCGACATTTTAAATAAGCCTCAACCCTATCATGGTTCGTTCACAGCCCTTCCACAATTTCCTCTTGAGCTCATCCATGCTCTTTTAACTGAGACCCTCATTCACCCAAGGCATACATAAGGTGTAGTTAGTCACATGAGTTAGACCTTGTCTTTTAACTGATATTATGGATCACCCATTACTAATTACCCCTCATGTAATAATTTAATTCCATATCAAAAGAAACACATGTGAATTAAACCATCACATAAATTATCATTTAAACAACCCACGTGGGCACCGTTCACATAATAAGTATCACATGAAAGTTAAACTATTACATGGATTAATTGTAACGACCCGAAATTTTGAATAAATATTGTTTCCTAATTTTGTGTTATTTTATTTTTATACTCAACAAAACTGTTTCATTGGATAACATGAGTATAATTAAAATGAGACTGTTGGGTTTTGACTGTTATATACCCATTAGTCAATATGACCGATGGAAACTAAACATTTTGTTTTCTTTTGTCTCTAAATACAAGTGATCTTGGTTAATTAATATAGAAAGAAAATTTGATGGCCTCACCCAGTAGTCTTGGACCGATCGAAGCCCATCTAACAGAACTTGGGAAGGAGGTAGCCCCACTGGGCTTTGCTCTGGACCAAACCCAAGCCGAACTTCATCGTGTAAAGCTAGAATGGAATCGCCTTCGCGAGAAGTTCAAACTGATAGAAATTACTACACGTGCGATGTTGGCCGAGCCTCCCTCGGATTCTCTCACCTTAGCACACCTTACACTTAGGTCCTATGCTGGTGTGATAAGGAGCTATGTAAGGAGACCGTAACTGCCTTGTGTAATTCTTTGTTTTAAATAAAAATTTTAATTTCTTCTTATGATAAAGTTTATGAATTTTCAAATGTCTGGATAAATATAATATGCATATTTTTGGTGAATTTTAGAGAAAGGATATTTTAAAAAAATGTTTATGTAAACCCTAAATAATCAAAAATGTATAATGATTTTCAAAAAATGGTCTTCTACAATTATGTTCAGTACGAAATTTAGAGTCTAATAAGATCAACTTAATTTTTGATGAATAGTAAATTATGAATAGTGATTTTACGCTTAGAATTAGTAATGTGACCAAATGGATTAGTAATCTCACTTAAAGAAAGTTTTAATATAATCTAGGCACCTTGATTAAGTAATGTGATTCAATAAAATAGGTAAATAACGGTTTCATAAATTATTAGTCAAGTAATAGTTTTTTTTGGTGAATAGTGTTTTTTAATTAAAAATTAAATAAAAATTTTTTAGAAAAATATTTTTATAAAATGGACTTTATCTTTGAATTCAGAGCATCGATATTATGTTAAGGTAATTTTTGGGGATTTTTCTGAAAAAAATGAATTTTCGTTGCATAGTGTATTTATTTAAAAATTAAATTAAAAATATTTAGAAAATTATTTTTTTATAAAATGGAGTTCATTTTTGAAATCAGAGCATCTATATTTGGTTAAGGTGAAATTTTGGGATTTTTCTGAGAAAGTTGAATTTTCGATGAATAGTGAAAATACAGTTTTTAAGTTACGGGTGTTTAATGACATCATTAAATGATGTATTAAGTATGTAATCAATATGGTCGACTTATTAATAGTAAGATAAGGTATGAGGTGTCCCTAGTGGCCAATACCATGGGCAAATACCATGGGAAAGCTCATGGTTTTGCCAAAAGCACCAATGAGGTGTCCCTTGGCCATTAATGCCTTGTCCCCTCACTTTCCCTATAAATACCAAGCCATCCTCTCATCCATTCGGCTCTCAACTCTCCGCCAACGAAGCTCTGGTCTCATTAACTCCCAAGGAGTCTTCCCAAGGTGCCCCCAAGCCCTCAAGGTTCCATCCTTTGAGTTTTAAGAGTTACGTTTTAAGATAAGGGATCTCACCTCTCTTTTTCGTTTCAAGTACTCTCGTTTATGTCATTTCTTTTAAGCCCCATGTTCTTATGTGGAGGATGCTCTTTAATATTCATCCTACTTCCCTTTTTATGTTCATATGATGAGAGACTCCCTCTTGCTCTCATCAATTCGTTTTAAGAATGTTTAAGTGGCACCGTTAGGCTGCCAAATTTTTTAAGGGATTCTTTCACCCTTCTCGTTTTTCAAAGTTCTACTTTCATGTCAAGTCTTTCAAGTTCCTTTTTATTATGTTGGGTTATTATATCTATATCTATCATACTGATATTTTATGATCATATGATGAGAGACCCCATTTGATCTCTTCAATTCAGTATTTTTAAGTTTTAAGTGGCGCCGTTAGGCTGCCGAATTTTTAAGTGGTTCTTTCACCCTTCTCGTTTTCAAGTTCTACTTTCATGTCAAGTCTTTCAAGTTCGTTTTTATTATTTTGAGGTATGATCTCTATATCTATCTTACTTATAATTTATGATCATATGATGAGAGAACCCATTTTATCTCTTCAATTCAGTATTTTTAAGTTTTAAGTGGCGTCGTTAGGCTGCCAAATTTTTAAGTGGTTCTTTCACCCTTCTCGTTTTCAAGTTCTACTTTCATGTCAAGTATTTCAAGTTATTTTTTATAATTTTGGGGTATGATATCTATATCTATCATAATGATATTCTATTTTCATATGATGAGATACCCTATTTTATCTCTTCAATTCATTTTGTTGAAGTTTAAGTGACGCCGTTAGGCTGCTGAATTTTCATAAGAGAAATCTTATTTTTGTCTTCCCTCCATGTTTTTCATTTCATATGGTATGTCTTTCGAATCTAATTACCATGTTCTTATATCCATTATATTCTGTCCATCTACTATTCTTTGGATCATTTATGAGTGGGTGACCTATGTCCCCTCTCTTTTCAATGTTTTCTAAAACCCCGAAATATAGCTGTTATGCTGCAGAATTTCCGTCTCAAATGTATCTCTCTTTTTCTCAAATTATTTTATTTTATTAAGTGAATAATCAAAGATCATCCTTCTAAATGGGTATTCACAGATATACCAAAATTTTCTATTTTGAAGTCTGGGATTTACATACATGAGACCCTCTCTCCCTTTCCGTGGGTTTAAAGTGACGTAAAGATCATGTCCTTAAAGCAGTTTTTAAAACATTATGATTATGAAATGAAACCCATTTATTTTATGCTATATGGGTTGTTTATGAAATGATTTATGATGATATATGTGGCTCACATGATAATAAAGACATGTCAAGGGTGCGCCCAGATAGCGCTCCAATGCATTGGGTAAAGACTTAATCTCTAGAGATGACCTTTTAGACTGATACCTTGGTGAATAACCTTGGTAATTTTTAATGACACCTTGGGGATGGACCTTGGTGAAACGAAATTATTGTCAATAATAAATGGTGTAACCACATCTTCAAGTTATGAAAAACGTTATTTTTATTATGATATGCCTCATGATTTCTTTCTCATGCCTTAAAGTTCTTTTTCATGACATTGTTGATATATCTCAAGTTCACATGTTAAATGTTTCCCCTTGTTTCCCTTACTGGGCCTTCTGCTCACCCTTTCTTTTGATGTATGTCCCCAGGTTGGGAGATGCAGTAATGAACCCAGGATGAACATAAGGAGAATCCTTTCAAGTGTTTAAGAAGAATTTTTTTTATGTTCTCATGTTTTAAGTTCCTGGTTTCCAAGACACTAAACCTTAAAGATCCTCGGTTTTGTAAAATGTAATGAAAGTTTATGTGATAAAAAGGTGGGATTCTATAGTTGGTATCAAAGGATGGTTTAGTTATTTGTGGAAATTAGGATATTAAAACTCTAGGAAGAACCCTATAGAAAAGTTTAAATATAGGAAATCTTCTTGGTATTTTGGTGAGTATTGAGTAAGGGGTTGCCAAGCAAATACATCCCTATCCGGATACGAGTAGGTAGAGGTGGCTCTGGCGCAGATGTACATGGGGGTAAAACCCAAAAACACCACTTTGAGCTAGACTCGAATGGGAACTAGTACATGACAACGGGCCTTGCTGCACTCTTGGTTACGACACTCTCGGGGGATATGCTTTGGTAAATTCATAAGCTTAGTATGAACCATTATTAAAGGAACAAAGATAAAATAAAATAAAGATTCACATCAGAATATATGATCATGGATAACCTAGTTTGAAAACTAGGGGATCACAAGTTGGGGTATACTTTTCTTCTACAAGTTATCCTTATATGCTTTAAGTTACTTTTCAAGAGTATTTGGCTAAGTATTTAAGCCCCTAATTATACTTTCTCTTCTTAGTTAATGGTGGGAAATGGAAGAACATGTCCCAACAACCAAAGTGATAGGAAATGCGATGATTGCCATATTAATATGACAGAGATGATTAGGGGATTAAAATATGATTATTATTTTGGAAGACGTTCACTATTTTGGGAACCCTATTTGATCGAGGTAAATAGATTACTATGGTATTTTCTTTGAGGAGTAAAGGTTGAAATATATTATGAAGAATCGATGAATTTAAGGTGAACTTAGGGTATTTTAGGTTACTTATGGAAATGATTGACTTAACTTGGGTAAAATATGTTTAGGTTAGCTACTTTTGTTATAAGATGTTAGGACTGGTTGATGTTGTTTGGAGATGAACAATGAAGTTTATTTTGGAAGACTATGTTATAAAATCTTTCTTGTATTTGGGTTTCAATCTTAGTTTGGTTTATTTTGAGGAATTTTAAGAACCGTTATTTACGGAATGGTCTATGATGAACTCTGGGTAGTACCATGGAACTTTGAATATTTAAAAGTAGTTTTCCTTCCTATGGGATTATTTCTTTTTGAAGAGTTGTTTTATCTTACCCTTTTTATTTTTGGGATAAATGTTTAAAGATAGATAGTTTTTTTCTTTTGTGGAATACGCGATTCTCTAGAAGATTATTATTGTGATTTGATGAGACCAAGTAGTTTTGAATGTTCATCGTTTGGAGAAAAGATTAGTTTTGGTAGAAACTTATTAAAGGATGAAACTCTACTGGAAGGTAGGTATATTTCCTTATGTTTTTGTTCTATGTAGTAAATGAATTCCTCAAAATTATGAAAAGGAACGTAAAACAAAAACGTTGTTGGTTTACGTTTCCTACTAGGTAATCAAAGACCATTTACACACATCATAAGTTTGAGATTTTATCGTGGTTAACTTTCTCCTAATCATGTTTTCTATCACTCTCCCTTAGAAAGTGACCCTTGGTTTTTTTCCTCCATGTCCATGTTTTCCTACATGGGATCCTAGTATGAGTTAACTCGGGTGACCTTTTTTACTTCCCTTTCTTTCTTTTAAAGTAATAGTTTTACTGACTCCTTTTCTGGTGTGGGACTTTCAATGAAATTTTAAAACCCAATTTTAAAAATTGCGAGGATGCAATTTCTTAAAGGGGGAAGATTGTAACGACCCGAAATTTTGAATAAATCTTGTTTCCTAATTTTGTGTGTTATTTTATTTTTATACTCAACAAAACTGTTTCATTGGATAACATGAGTATAATTAAAATGAGACTGTTGGGTTTTGACTATTATATACCCATTGGTCAATATGACCACTGGAAACTAAACATTTTGTTTTCTTTTGTCTCTAAATACAAGTGATCTTGGTTAATTAATATAGAAAGAAGATTTGATGGCCTCACCCAGTAATCTTGGACCGATCAAAGCCCATCTAACAGAACTTGGGAAGGAGGTAGCCCCACTGGGATTTGCTCTGGACCAAACCCAAGCCGAACTTCATCGTGTGAAGCTAGAATGGAATAGCCTTTGTGAGAAGTTCAAACTGATATAAATTACTACATGTGCGATGTTGGCCAAGCCTCCCTTAGATTCTCTCACCTTAACACACCTTACACTTAGGTCCTATGCTGGTGTGATAAGGGGTTATGCAAGGAGACCGTAACTACCTTGTGTAATCCTTTATTTTAAATAAAAATTTTGATTTCTTCTTATGATGAAGTTTATGAATTTTCAAATGTCTGGATAAATATGGTATGCATATTTTTGGTGAATTTTAGAGAAAGGATATTTTAAAAAAATGTTTATGTAAACCTTAAATAATCAAAAGTGTGTAATGATTTTCGAAAAATGGTCTTCTAAAATTATGTTCAGTACGAAATTTAGAGTATAATAAGATCAACTTAATTTTTGATGAATAGTAAATTATGAATAGTGATTTTACGCTTAGGATTAGTAATGTGACCAAATGGATTAGTAATCTCACTTAAAGAAAGTTTTAATATAATCTAGGCACCTTGATTAAGTAATGTGATTCAATAAAATGCATAAATAACAGTTTCATAAATTATTAGTCAAGTATTAGTTTTTTTAGGTGAATAGTGTTTTTTAATTAAAAATTAAATTAAAAATATTTAGAAAAATATTTTTATAAAATGGACTTTATTTTTAAACTCAGAGCTTCGATATTATGTTAAGGTAATTTTTGGGGATTTTTCTGAAAAAAATGAATTTTCGGTGAATAGTGTATTTATTTAAAAATTAAATTAAAAATATTTAGAAAATTATTTTTTCTATAAAATGGAGTTCATTTTTGAAATCAGAGCATCTATATTTGGTTAAGGTGAAATTTTGGGATTTTCCTGAGAGTTGAATTTTCGATGAATAGTGAAAATACAGTTTTTAAGTTACGAGTTTTTAATGACATCATTAAATGATGTATTAAGTATGTAATAAATATGTTAGAATTATGAATAGTAAGATAAGGTATGAGGTGTCCCTAGTGGCCACTACCATGGGAAAATACCATGGGCAAGCCCATGGGTTTGCCAAAAGCACCAATGAGGTGTCCCTTGGCCATTAATGCCTTGTCCCCTCACTTTCCCTATAAATACCAAGCCATCCTCTCATCCATTCGACTCTCAACTCTCCCCCAACAAATCTCTGGTATCATTACCTCCCAAGGAGTCCTCCCAAGGTTCCCCCAAGCCCTCAAGGCCCCAACCTTTGAGTTTTAAGAGTTACGTTTTAAGGTAAGGGATCTCACCTCTCTTTTTCATTTCAAGTACTCTCGTTTATGTCATTTCTTTTAAGCCCCATGTTCTTATGTTGGGGATGCTCTTTAATATTAATCCTACTTCCCTTTTTATGTTCATATTATGAGAGACTCCCTATTTCTCTCATCAATTCTTTTTAAGAATGTTTAAGTGGCACCGTTAGGCTGCCGAATGTTTTAAGGGATTCTTTCACCCTTCTCATTTTTCAAAGTTCTACTTTCATGTCAAGTCTTTCAAGTTACTTTTTATTATATTGGGGTATGATATCTATATATATCATACTAATCTTTTATGATCATATTATGAGAGACCCCTTTTTATCTCTTCAATTCAGTATTTTTAAGTTTTAAGTGGCGCAGTTAGGCTGCCGAATTTTTAAGTGGTTCTTTCACCCTTCTCATTTTCAAGTTCTACTTTCATGTCAAGTCTTTCAAGTTCGTTTTTATTATGTTGGGGTATGATATCTATATCTATCGTACTTATCTTTTATGATCATATGATGAGAGACCCCATTTTATCTCTTCAATTCAGTATTTCTAAGTTTTAAGTGGCGTCGTTAGGCTGCCGAATTTTTAAGTGGTTCTTTCACCCTTCTCATTTTCAAGTTCTACTTTCATGTAAAGTCTTTCAAGTTCCTTTTTATAATGTTGTGGTATGATCTCTATATCTATCATACTTATCTTCTACGTTCATATGATGAGAGACCCTATTTTATCTCTTCAATTCATTTTGTTGAAGTTTAAGTGACACCGTTAGGCTGCCGAATTTTAATAAGAGAAATCTTATTTTTGTCTTCCCTCCATGTTTTTCATTTCATATGGTATGTCTTTCAAATCTAATTACCATGTTCTTATATCCATTATATTCTGTCCATATAATATTCTTTGGATCATTTATGAGTGGGTGACCTATGTCCCCTCTCTTTTCAATGTTTTCTAAAACCCCGAAATATTGCTGTTATGCTGCAGAATTTCCGTCTCAAATGTCTCTCTCTTTTTCTCAAATTATTTTATTTTATTAAGTGAATACTCAAAGCTCTTCCTTCTAAATGGGTATTCACAGATATACCAAAATTTTCTATTTTGAAGTCTGGGATTTACATACATGAGACCCTCTCTCCCTTTTTGTGGGTTTAAAGTGACGTAAAGATCATGTCCTTAAAGAAGTTTTTAAAACGTTATGATTATGAAATGAAACCCATTTATTTTATGCTATATGTGTTGTTTATGAAATGATTTATGATGATATATGCGGCTCACATGATAATAAAGACATGTCAAGGGTACACCCAGATAGCGCTCCAATGCATTGGGTAAAGACTTAATCTCTAGAGATGACCTTTTAGACTGATACCTTGGTGAATAACCTTGGTAATTTTTAATGACACCTTGGGAATGGACCTTGGTAAAACGAAATTATTGTCAATAATAAATGTTTTAGCCACATCTTCAAGTTATGAAAAACGTTATTTTTATTATGATATGCCTCATGGTTTCTTTCTCATGCGTTAAAGTTCTTTTTCATGACATTGTTGATGTATCTCAAGTTCACATGTTAAATGTTTCCCCTTGTTTCCCTTACTGGGCCTTCTGCTCACCCTTTCTTTTGATGTATGTCCCCAGGTTGGGAGATGGAGTAATGAACCTAGGATGAACATAAGGAGAATCCTTTCAAGTGTTTAAGAAGATTTTTTTTATGTTCTCAAGTTTTAAGTTCCTGGTTTCCAAGACACTAAACCTTAAAGATCCTTGGTTTTGTAAAATGTAATGAAAGTTTATGTGATAAAAAGGCGGGATTCTATAGTTGGTATCAAAGGAGGGTTTAGTTATTTGTAGAAATTAGGATATGAAAACTATAGGAAGAACCCTATAGAAAAGTTTAAATATAGGAAACCTTCCTGGTATTTTGGTGAGTATTGAGTAAGGGGTTTTCAAGAAAATACATCCCTATCTGGATACGAGCAGGTAGAGGTGGCTCTGGCACAGATGTACATAGGGGTAAAACCCAAAAACACCGCTTTGAGCTAGACTCGAACGGGAACTGGTACATGACAATGGGCCTTTGCTGCACTCTTGGTTACGACACTCCCGGGGGATATGCTTTGGTAAATTCATAAGCTTAGTATGAACCATTATTAAAGGAACAAAGATAAAATAAAATAAAGATTCACATCAGAATATATGATCATGGAGAACCTAGTTTGAAACCTAGGGGATCACAAGTCGGGGTATAATTTTCTTCTACAAGTTATCCTTATATTCTTTAAGTTCCTTTTCATGATTATTTGGCTAAGTATTTAATCCCCTAATTATACTTTCTCTTCTTAGTTAATGGTGGGAAATGGAAGAACATTTCCCAACAACCAATGTGATAGGAAATGCGACGATTTCCGTATTAATATGACAGAGATGATTAGGGGATTAAAATATGATTATTATTTTGGAAGAAGTTCACTATTTTGGGAACCCTATTTGATCGAGGGAAATAGATTACTATGGTATTTTCTTTGAGGAGTAAAGGTTGAATTATATTTTGAAGAATAGATGAATTTAAGGTGAACTTAGGGTATTTTAGGTTACTTATGGAAATGATTGACCTAACTTGGGTAAAACATGTTTAGGTTAGATACTTTTTTTATAAGATGTTAGGAGTGGTTGATGTTGTTTGGAGATGAACAATGAAGTTTATTTTGGAAGACTATGTTATCAAATCTTTCTTGAATTTGGGTTTCAATCTTAGTTTGGTTTATTTTGAGGAATTTTAAGGACCGTTATTTACGGAATGGTCTATGATGAACTCTGGGTAGTACCGTGGAACTTTGAAGATTTAAAAGTAGTTTCCCTTCCTATGGGATTCTTTCTTTTTGAAGAGTTGGTTTATCTTACCCTTTCTATTTTTGGGATAAATGTTTAAAGATAGATAGTTTTTCTTTTGTGGAATACGCGATTCTCTAGAAGATTATTCTTGTGCTTTGATGAGACCAAGTAGTTTTGAATGCTCATCATTTGGAGAAAAGATTAGTTTTGGTAGAAACTAATTAAAGGATGAAACTTTACTAGAAGGTAGGTATATTTCCTAATGTTTTTGTTCTATGTAGTAAATGAATTCCTCAAAATTATGAAAAGGAACGTAAAACAAAAACGTTGTGGGTTTACATTTCCTACTAGGTAATCAAAGACCATTTACACATATCATAAGTTTGGGATTTTATCGTGGTTAAATTTCTCCTAATCATGTTTTCTATCACTCTCCCTTAGAACGTGACCCTTGGTATTTTTCCTCCATGTCCATGTTTTCCTACATGGGATCCTAGTATGGGTTAACTCGGGTGACCTTTTTACTTCGCTTTCTTTCTTTTAAAGTAATAGTTTTACTGACTCCTTTTCCAGTGTGGGACTTTCAATGAAATTTCAAAACCCAATTTTAAAAATTGCGAGGACACAATTTCTAAAAGGGGGAAGATTGTAACGACCCGAAATTTTGAATAAATCTTGTTTCCTAATTTTGTGTGTTATTTTATTTTTATACTCAACAAAACTGTTTCATTGGATAACATGAGTATAATTAAAATGAGACTATTGGGTTTTGACTGTTATATACCCATTGGTCAATATGACCGCTGGAAACTAAATGTTTTGTTTTCTTTTGTCTCTAAATACAAGTGATTTTGGTTAATTAATATAGAAAGAAGATTTGATGGCCGCACCCAGTAGTCTTGGACCAATCGAAGCCCATTTAACAGAACTTGGGAAGGAGGTAGCCCCACTGGGCTTTGCTCTGGACCAAACCCAAGCCGAACTTCATCGTGTGAAGCTAGAACGGAATCACCTTAGCGAGATGTTAAAACTGATAGAAATTACTACACGTGCGATGTTGGCCGAGCCTCCCTCGGAATCTCTCACCTTAGCACACCGTACAATTAGGTCATGTGCTTGTGTGATAAGGGGCTATGTAAGGAGACCGTAACTGCCTTGTGTAATCCTTTGTTTTAAATAAAAATTTTGATTTCTTCTTATGATGATGTTTATGAATTTTCAAATGTCTGGATAAATATAGTATGCATATTTTTGGTGAATTTTAGAGAAAGGATATTTTAAAAAAATGTTTATGTAAACCTTAAGTAATAAAAAATGTGTAATGATTTTCAAAAAATGGTCTTCTACAATTATGTTCAGTACGAAATTTAGAGTCTAATAAGACCAACTTAATTTTTGATGAATAGTAAATTATGAATAGTGATTTTACGCTTAGGATTAGTAATGTGACTAAATGGATTAATAATCTCACTTAAAGAAAGTTTTAATATAATCTAGGCACCTTGATTAAGTAATGTGATTCAATAAAATGGGTAAATAACGGTTTCATAAATTATTAGTCAAGTATTAGTTTTTTAGGTGAATAGTTTTTTTAATTAAAAATTAAATTAAAAATATTTAGAAAATTATTTTTATAAAATGGAATTTATTTTTGAACTCAGAGCATTGATATTATGTTAAGGTATTTTTTGGGGATTTTTCTGAAAAAAATGAATTTTCGGTGAATAGTGTATTTATTTAAAAATTAAATTAAAAATATTTAGAAAAATATTTTTTTTATAAAATGGAGCTAATTTTTGGAATCATAGCATATATATTTGGTTAAGGTGAAAATTTTTGGATTTTTTTGAGAAAGTTGAATTTTTGATGAATAGTGAAAATACAGTTTTTAAGTTACGGGTGTAATGACATCATTAAATGATGTATTAAGTATGTAATCAATATGGTCGACTTATGAATAGTAATATAAGGTATGAGGTGTCCCAAATGGCCAATACCATGGGAAAATACCATGGGCAAGCCCATGGTTTTTCCAAAACCACCAATGAGGTGTCCCTTGGCCATTAATGCCTTGTCCCCTCACTTTCTCTATAAATACCAAGCCATCCTCTCATCCATTCGACTCACAACTCTCCACCAACGAAGATATGGTCTCATTACCTCCCAAAGAGTCCTCCCAAGGTGCCCCCAATCCCTCAAGGTCCCAACCTTTGAGTTTTAAGAGTTACGTTTTAAGGTAAGGGATCTCACCTCTCTTTTTCGTTTCAAGTACTCTTGTTTATGTCATTTCTTTTAAGCCCCATGTTCTTATGTTGGGGATTCTCTTTAATATTAATCATACTTCCATTCTTATTTTCATATGATGAGATACTCCCTCTTGCTCTCATCAATTCGTTTTAAGAATGTTTAAGTGGCACCGTTAGGCTGCCAAATTTTTTAAGGGATTCTTTCACCCTTCTCGTTTTTCAAAGTTCTACTTTCATGTCAAGTCTTTCAAGTTCCTTTTTATTATGTTGGGGTATGATATATATATCTATCATACTGATATTTTATTATAATATGATTAGAGACCCCATTTTATCTCTTCAATTCAGAATTTTTAAGTTTTAAGTGGCGCCGTTAGGCTGCCGAATTTTTAAGTGGTTCTTTCACCCTTCTCGTTTTCAAGTTCTACTTTCATGTCAAGTCTTTCAAGTTTGTTTTTATTATGTTGGGGTATGATCTCTATATCTATTGTACTTATCTTTTATTATAATATTATGGGAGACCCCATTTTATCTCTTCAATTCAGTATTTTTACGTTTTAAGTGGCGCCGTTAGGCTGCCGAATTTTTAAGTGGTTCTTTCACCCTTCTGGTTTTCAAGTTCTACTTTCATGTAAAGTTTTTCAAGTTTCTTTTTATAATGTTGGGGTATGATCTCTATATCTATCATACTGATATTATATGTTCATATGATGAGATACCCTATTTTATCTCTTCAATTCATTTTGTTGAAGTTTAAGTGACGCCGTTAGGCTGCCGAATTTTCATAAGAGAAATCTTATTTTTGTCTTCCCTCCATGTTTTTCATTTCATATGGTATGTCTTTAAAATATCATTACCATGTTCTTATATCCATTATATTCTGTCCATCTACTATTCTTTGGATCATTTATGAGTGGGTGACCTATGTCCCCTCTCTTTTCAATGTTTTCTAAAACCCTGAAACATAGCTGTTATGCTGCTGAATTTCCGTCTCAAATGTCTCTCTCTTTTTCTCAAATTATTTTATTTTATTAAGTGAATACTCAAAGCTCTTCCTTCTAAATGGGTATTTACATATATACCAAAATTTTCTATTTTGAAGTCTGGGATTTATATACATGAGACCCTCTCTCCCTTTCCGTGGGTTTAAAGTGACGTAAAGATCATGTCCTTAAAGCAGTTTTTTAAAACGGTATGATTATGAAATGAAACCCATTTATTTTATGCTATTTGGGTTGTTTATGAAATGATTTATGATGATATATGTGGCTCACATGATAATAAAGACATGTCGAGGGTGCGCCCAGATAGCGCTCCAATGCATTGGGTAAAGACTTAATCTCTAGAGATGACCTTTTAGATTGATACCTTGGTGAATAACCTTGGTAATTTTTAATGACACCTTGGGGATGGACCTTGGTGAAACAAAATTATTGTCAATATTAAATGTTGTAGCCACATCTTCAAGTTATGAAAAAAGTTATTTTTATTATGATATGCCTCATGATTTCTTTCTCATGCCTTAAAGTTCTTTTTCATGACATTGTTGATGTATCTCAAGTTCACATGTTAAATGTTTCCCCTTGTTTCCCTTACTGGGCCTTCTTCTCACCCTTTCTTTTGATGTATGTCCCCAGGTTAGGAGATGCAGTAATGAACCTAGGATGAGAATAAGGATAAGAATTTAAAGTGTTTAATAAGAATTTTTTTATGTTCTCATGTTTTAAGTTTCTGGTTTCCAAGACACTAAACCTTAAAGATCCTCGGTTTTGTAAAATGTAATGAAAGTTTATGTGATAAAAAGGCGGGATGCTATATTAATCATTTGATTATCTCAGGTGGGGAATTCATATCACATAAGAAGTTCATTTTAATAACCCAAGAATGGTAATTCAAGTCAAGACTCTTAGGCATTCTCGACCAAACAACCATCCGAGGGAAATTCACCCATGGTGTGGCCCTAAATCAAGGTTCACAACCCTAAACATGCTTTCAAATCATCTAATTAATTACCTAATAATCAATAAGAAATAACATGGTTTATAATTTTATCAAGAGACACCCTAAAATTTGTCATGTGACACTTTAGAATATATAATCAAGTTAACAATCAACTAAAGGCACAAGACCACCTACCTCATGTTAGTATGACTCTCCTCGCCTAGTGTTGATCTTCAATTTGACCTAAATCGGAGTAGATCTACAAAAAGAGTAAATACGCTCAACCCTTGATAACTAGGTCAAGAGAATAAATAAGAAATAAAGGCTTAAGAGGAACCGATCACTCACTGAGAGGGTTTCCACATATTTGATGGTGTTTGAATCAGGTTCTAGATGATGAACCGGGAGAAGAATTCATGTTCAGATTTTTCCTGGGCGTGCTGCTCATCAAAATGGCTCATTTCTATCCGTATGAAAAAAACGATTCTACTACCCAATTTAATAAAAAATGAAAATTACACGGCATGTACTTGAGAATACACATCGTGTTGTTAAAATTTATAGCCATACCATTACATGACCGTGTACTGGGATTACATGGTGTGTTTCCCTCCATACACAATGCATACATGAAAGTACATGTCATGTAGGCCCCAGTTACGTCGTGTAACAGGCCTGCATCCATCCCTTGAACTATTTTCCCCATTTTATTAATTATCAAATAAAAATAAAAGATCCATACCTAAAAGGAAAAATTGGGTTCTTACAAACATTCCCCCTTAATGCAATTCATCCCAAAATTTCCCTTCCATGGGTGATGAAGAAAAATATGAGAACAACTCTGGCCACTGTGATCGTACGCCAGCCTCCCTCTCCTATGTCTTGTCCTACACTTGGTCATGCTTTCATAAAACCCATATCAAAGGAATAGAACGACCACATAGAACCTTCGTGCTACAATCAACAATACGAATGGGATGCTCCTCAAAAGATGCATCTTCCTGTAACTCCACTTACTAAGGATGAAAGGTGTGAGACAGGTCCAAAATGTAACGTCGCAACTAAGAAATGTGGAAGACATTGTGCATATCCCTCTACCTATAAGATAACTACAATATATAAGAAACCAGACCGACCCTCTCAAGAATCTCAGACGGACCGATGTATCTCAGAAAAATCTTACCCTATCTTCTGATCCTTTTATGTCCCAACCTCAGTGAGACATGTAAGAAAACTCGATCCCCAACTCCGAACTCTAAAGGTCTTCTACGATGATCAGTGGATTTTTCTTATGAGACTGTGCATCGGCCATCTGCTTTCGAATCAACTAAACATGCTCATTGGTCTCCTGGACAAGATGGGGTCCCAACATCACCACTTCTCCTACCTCCATCCAACACAGGGGTGATTGACACGACCTACCATAAAAAGCCTCATATAGTGCCATATAAATAGTTTCTTGGAAGATATTATTGTAGGAGAAATCAACCAGGGGTATGTGTGTCTCCTAGGAACCCCTGAAATCCAAGATGCATGCCCGAAGCATGTCCTCCAGCACCTAAATCATGCGTTCTGACTAGCCATCTATTTGGGGGTGGTAAGATGTTCTCAGAAGCACCTATGTACCCAAAGCCCTCTGTATCCCATTCCAGAAATGAGAGGTAAACCGTGTATCCCTATCTAAAATGATAGAATATGGGACCTCGTGCAGTCGAACAATCTCGTGGATGTTCAACCTCTCAAGATCATCAACACCGAAGGTTTCCTTGATCGACAAGAAATATGAAACCTTTTTAAGCCTGTAAACCACAACCCATACTACATCTTTACCTTTGGGAGACCTTGTTAAACCCATCATGAAATCCATTTCAACTTCATTCCATTTCCACTCAAGAATGGGCAGTTGTTGAAAAATTCATGCCGGTATTTGGTGTTCTGCCTTCACCTGCTGATAAGTAGAACATCTCGTGAAAAAACCAACTACATCTCTCTTTATACCTGGCCACCAGTACTATTGATGTAAATCCGGATACATCTTGGTGACACCAAGATGCACCAACCAAACTGAAGCATGAAAATACAACATCATATCCTCACACATGTCTGCCGAAACCCATATGCTACCCAATAACCGTAGGAATTCATCCTCATCAATGGTTCAACCAAGAGGAAGTTCCTCACCTGACATAATCTCCCATAGAACTAGGCCTTCAGAATCTGATAGCTACCTCATATACACTCTGTATAGTAATGTAGAGGGAACAGATAAGGATGCAAGAAAAGTCTTTCCCTCACTATCGTGGACCTCCAAGTACATCTCAAAGAATAGTTCCACAAGCTTCCACTCTCTACTATCCTGCTGCACTGCCTGCATCTGAGTCCTAATCAGTGCATTAACCGCTACATTTCATTTTCTAGGCATGTAGGCAAGCTCTAAGTCTAAAGACTAAAGGTATTCCCCCCACCTTCGTAGCCTTAGGTTTAGATCACACTGAGTAAAGATGTATTTGATACTTTTTTGGTTCGTGTACAGCACAAAATGCTCCCCCAATAAGTAATGTATCCAACAACGTAAGGCATGAAAAACCATGAATAATGTGAGATCATGCGTCGGGTAGTTCCTATCATGTGAACTCAACTTCCAAGACCCATATGCAACGACTCGACCCCCCTACATAGCCACTGCTCCCAACTTGATACCTGATGCGTTGAAGTACACAGTGTAACTCTTTCCCATATCTAGAAAAATCAATATCAATGCTGATGTTAATCTCCCTTTCAGCTTCTAAAAGGTCATCTCACAAGAGTCTGACCATACGTACTTCACACCCTTATTTTTCAAGCCCATCATCAGTGCTGATAAGCCTGAGAAGTCCTATATGAAACGCCTATAGTAACCATCGATCCCTAAAAAAATCCACACCTCAAAGACATTCTTGGGATCCTCTTAGGTAACTATTTCTCTCATCTTATCTAGGTCCACTGATACTCCTATATTTGAGATGACATGGCCCAGGAAGTGAATCTGATCCATCTAGAAGTGGAACTTTGTGAGCTTAGCATAAATCTGATGCTCTCTTATTGTACTCAAAACAATCTAATGATGGGTGAGATGGTTGTGTCAGTTATAAGAATACAACAAGATATCATCCACAAAATCTACAAAAAAAAGAATCAAGATAAGGATGGAACACTTAGTTCATCAATTCCATGAAGACCGCTAGAGAGTTCGTGAGACCGAATGACAAAAACACATACTTATATATACTATATCTACTTTGGAAAGCTATGTGAGGTATATTTGATGATATCACATGAACCTGATGATACCATGATCTTTGATCAATCTTTGAGAAAACACATGATCCATGGAGCTGGTCGAAGAGATCATCTATCCTTGGTAAAGGATACCAGTTCTTAACCATCAAATGGTTTAGATATCGATAATCCATGCATGTACTATGGGTACGGTCTTCCTTTTTCGCAAAAAGGATAGGCGAACCCCATGGAGAAGTATTGGGTCAGATGAAACCCTTTACCTCAAAATTCTCTAGCTACCTCTTGAGCTCTTTCAACTCCATCGTAGCCATCCTATAAGGAGGAATGAATACCGGTGTAGCTCCTAGTACTAGGTCGAAGAGGAACTCTACCTCTCTCACCGGAGGTAGGCCTGGAAATTCATATAGGAAGACAAACCTGAAACGATCAACTATAGGAGGGAAATATGTCTGACATATCCCCTAGTCATCCATATATAAACTCATAATATATTCCATCATCCTTCCCAACCCATGATTCTCGAGTCTTGATTGGATTTCCTAGACATCCCATTCACTCTTTTATAGAAACGATCTACCTTCTAGTGACATAAAGTAGACCCTATGACAATAGAAATCAGCAAAGACTTGAAAGGAGACTAACCAATCCATTTTGAGTATGACATCAAATCCTATCATCTCTAAGACATAGAGATCCCAAATGAAGTGACACACACCGATTTCAAGAGGGAACTCCTTGCACTATCACACACCTGCCGTTATAATCCCCAACGAAGTGTCTAGTTTCATAACATTATTAGAAGTAAAAACACTGATACCTAGGATCTCCATAATAGGAATAGATATGAAACTATATGAATCATCTGTATCAAAGAGTGAAAAAGATAAAATGGAGGCAACTAGAATAGTACCTCTGAAAGTAGAAGGCCTCAGATCCTATTCCTACTAGTTCTATTGTAATGCATAAGTTTGACCTTTACTGCGGCCCTACGACACTGCCTGGATACCCTGAGCTAACCCACCCTACTGTTGTTGAGATCCTGGGGTCTGACTACCATGGCTACAACCACCACCTCGGCCTGAACGACTTGACATATTCTATTTCCTTGACTAGTGAGAAGCTTCTGACCCTGCTCCGGAACATGGAGTTGGTGCAGACCCTATCTCACTAGATGCTCGTGGAAACATCATGTAGAATTGATGTAAATGGAATATCTTGTCGCAAGCTCAACACTTGACTTGGTCTATTGGGAACTGAGGTTTAGTATTCTCAATTATCCCACACTGGAAGCACCTCACCTGGCTACCAGAAGATATGTTCTGAGCACTAGATTCCCCACATGTAATCTCTAGACGACACTTCCTACTATCGGTCAAAACAGTACTAAATCTTGGTTCCAAACTACCCTGGATCTCACCTTCAGATTACCTTTGATTCTTCTTGATAATCAATGTATGGTTCACTATAGTAGATATAGTAGTCAGTTGGAATATATTCACTTATGAGAGGATGTATTACCTGATACCATACTCGAATCTCTTAGCCTTTGACAGATTATAACCCATCATAATAGGTGTAAAGTACTCGAGCTAAAAAAAGTGGGCAGAGTAATCCATAACTCATAGAGTTCCCTTATTTAGATGTGTAAACTCATAGGATTTCTCATCCCTCAACATATCAGTATAAAAGTAGTCATAGAACACTGTCTAAAACTCTTACCATGCAATGTACCATTGACGCTCTGTTTGTGTGGTAACAACCCACCACTTCTTGGAGGAATCACACAACATATAAGTCACAAGCTTGACCCTCCGTTCAGGATGCATCTCAAGATTCTAGAAAATTGATAACATGTCCTCTATCCATGACTCTGTAGCCTGTGGCCTTCCTTCCCTAGAAAATGTGGGTGGATGATGCTATTGGAACACTCGTTTCAGTTCGGCCATAAACGTGGCAGGTTGTGGTGCTCACTGAAAGGTTTGCATGAACCTCTTAAATCCTTCACAGAAAATTTCATCAGCACCTATGCCTAGTATAATATTTAGTGTCACAACTTGCATGACTGGAGGTTCCACTGGTAGCCTATGGCCTACCACCTCTGGGGTTTGATCATATTCACTCTCCCGACGCACAACTGGAGGTCATCATGGGGGAATGGATTTGCATGTTCAAGAACACACCTCTGTTCAAGATCACCAAGGTTCACAGTTCAAAAGTGAAAGAACTAAAAAAGAGAATAAAATCCTCAAGGTTACCAAAATAAGAGTACATGGCATGTAGAAACCATACACGACGTGCACAATCAAGCTCCTACCCATGCTTGTAATTCCACTGGTCGGGGCGTGTAAACATCCCAGGTACATGGCATGTCATCCCGACACACGATGTGTACTAAAGTTCTCCATCCTATCCATGTACTTCCACATGGCCAGAGTCACATGGGGTCTGCCTATGTAAAACTACACAGTGTGTATCTACCGTACATGGTGTGCACTAAACAAAAACCAAAAACCCATGTTCTCCCTCAAATGACCGGACACGCGGTCAATTACCACATGATGTGTACTCCGAGTACACAACGTGTACTTAATAAATTTCTCTCTTCTCGAACAGAATAACACATGGTGAGTGTTTATAGAATCACAAACAATTTTTTCTGGGTTTATTAACAGTAAGCCTCTGAAACTTCTCTGAAACCCCCGTTTTTGAAAAGTAAAGCAACAATGTGCCAAATTTTAATCTGTGGGGACCTATAATTCCTGCGAATCAAATATTGATATCTATATATAGCACATAACAACACAATATATATCCCATGGTCAAAACATGATCCACCAAATTCTGATCCAAGAGGTGCCATACTCCTTAGGGACTAAAGTTTGGATTCCATCCAATTCAACCATAACACATACCAATACACCTATCACAAAAGCAGAAATACCTATCACAATACCTATAAAAAAATCATGTATATCTAGGACAACATCTATCAAAAAATCATGAAATCAGTAATGCTCTCTAAATGGCATGGAAAGAATCATGGCATGTGATTTCTAATAAGAACCTATATGATGCATGAGATGTCCTACCCTCTTCTCATCAAGTTGCAAAAATATAGAACCATAATAATATCATGATTGTGGGTCAGACTGGGCCATCACAAACAATGTCATCCTCCAACCATTTTCTTGGGAGAAGCGGCAACACAAGTCCATGATTGTAGTGATTGCTTAGGAAATTTCCATGGAATTCGGGATTGCCGAAGCAATCCCCATGAAAATGATGAGTGAGAGGATCTAATTTTTTAAGATATAAACTCTCAATCTTCCCTCATATAATTATATATAATTATGAATATAATAAATATATATATTATTGAAATATATTTATTATAATTTTATAATTATTTAAATAGATATTTATTTATTATTAATTATAATTATAATAAAATATATTCCAAAAAGTATTTATATATAATTATAAATATATCAACATATATATATTTATTAACTTATAATTATAAATATAATAAATATATTTATTATAATTTCATAATTATTTTATTATATATATGTATTTATTAAAATTTTATGAATAAAATTTTAATTTTTTTTTATAATTATATAATTTCCTAAAACAGATCATCCATGGATTTGGAGAGAAAACCCATGACATAAAAATTTATTAAAGCAAAAGGGGAATGCATAAAAGGGAGAAAATAAGTCAAAAACGGCACAAAACACTCACATAAAAACCAAATAGATGAAGTCATATAGTTCCTAAGTTCCTAGGATATCTTCTTTTTCCCTTTTGATATTGACCTCTTCACTATGACATGGACCTTTGTGGGGGGATTATATTCATCATTCAATGATGATCTAGAGGAGTCCTCTAGAATAGAATAGATCATGAATTTGTAAGAGAGATATCAAATATAATTATTTGGATTGGATCCTAATCCATATTCAACATTTATGGACAAAAATTTATGGACTGTTATGTAGTCTTAAAAATAGAAACCATTTGGCTCCATAATAGAAAAGATAACTTCAAGATGTGAGAAGAACCATTTCTCCACTTCTTTCTTGAGACCTTTAATGGGACTTTCAGATTATTGGTTATTTGTTGGATAAATACTATTGTTTTTAATTTTTGCAGTATCAAAATCATAAACCGAGGCCTTACCAAAGAAATCATAAGCATTTTTCATTAATTAAAAAAAATGGGGTGGGTAAGACCACCCAAAAACCACACCACTCATTCATCTTAGACTTAGATAGTCCACTTTCAAGGGATAATCAAGATAAATATGAATACCAATGATTTATGTGGAATTTTTTACATAAATACCTTCTTGAGAGACCTTCTAGGAGTTATTAAAGGACACCTATTCTTTCCCATGCCCTCTGTTATGAGCTTCTTCAGTAACCTAATTTTGTATCATCACAAGAGAGGCATGCACATGTCCAGATGGAGGTTGGAATTTGAATTTATGAGGGATAACCATTTGGAAACCTTATTCATCCACTGATACTTCTTTACCTTTATACATGGCTTATTCTTATCATCCATTTCCTTGAATGAAGTTGTATCATGATTCCCTTTCTACATCTCCATGTTTTTGCTGACCATTAAATTCCCTTGTAAAGAGGGATCATGTACAATCAGTTCCACATCAGAAAAAGATCCCTCTCCCAAGGTACTATCTAATGAATAGAAATGAGTGAAAACTTATTTAGTTTAACCATAGTGTCAACATGATTATATTTATAGCCTTTGGAGGGAAACAAATCACACTCCTTCCAAAAAATTAGCATCAAAAACCATTTGCGCTTCAGCTTCACACATTGATTACCCATCCTCAATAGGCTCTACATTTCCCTTACTAATAATGATCTCCTAAGATAGACCATTATGACTCAACTAATGGAATTTAAGGTTGGAAAGGCCCTATGGTGCATTACAAGTGCTCCTCTAGGCATCTGTAGGAGTATATAAAGCTAAAAGAATTTTTGAACAAACAAACTGTTTTGAATTCAGAGGTATATTCCCTATGTTGGTTTGGAAATTGAGTTTTCACTCCCCATTAGAGTTCCTAATTATCATGCATGTCCTACATTGAAAATTTTCGTGACATTTTTCTGAACCATGTATGATACAATTTCATTTTCTATAGAAAACAAGGACCTTCTCATATTCGATTATTAACTCCATCCTGTGATCAGAATTAAGTAAAATAAAAGTATTGTTTGGAACATCCAAAAGATAAATTTATATAAGTATTCATAAAAATATCCCATACCCATCACACTCTGTTTCTTTGTAAAATTTTATTAGCACCCCCACAGCTGATGCCACTTCCCAAAGAATTTGGGGGATCCAAGAAAAACTAACTATGAACGTGAATGTGAATCAAAGTTTTTTATAGAGTTATTTACCAGATCAGGGTTGAATAAAGGCTCCCATTATTGAATTTTAAGTAATCTTAGCTTGATTGAAAAAAATATCATTCCCCAAGCCTTGAGTTTAAGATCACTTGAGGTAAAAACAACATGGAAAAATCCCTTACCAATATAAGTGATTCGCCTACCCTAAAATCTGTAGATCAAGAGGAGACACTTTTTAAAATCCCCAATATTACAGGATTTACTTTCCATTGGAAGGGTTATACGGATAACCATAGAGTGTTTACACTCCACAATCCGCACCGTAAGAATTTCATGGTTTTCTTCAACAACTGTAAGTAATCTGTTTTTTGTGATTATTTTGAAAAATAGATTTGATTCATTCCTGAAATAAGTGAATAAGTGAGGGTTTCCACTAGGGAGAGGTTCCACTTTCATATCTATCAAATCCCACTAAGATTTTGAATAATCATGTGGAATACATGTCTTCTTCAGATCAATGAAGAAATCTTTGGGATTGAAATAACAACCATGATCTGAGGCCATCCGATGAATCATGAATCCCCTTTATCACGTAGAGAGAGGAGCTCCCAATATGTGTCCATACTTGATTATAATTGTATAATATAATTTTTAAATTACAAAACTATTATAAAAATTAACTAAAATAGATAATTACATAAATTTCAAACATATTTTAAATGTTAAAAAAAATAAATAGAAACAAATAAATATTATTCATATAAATTACTAATATATTTAACCTATTTTATGTATAGTAAATAAATAAATGCATAAATAAATATTAAAAAATGATTAAATTTATTTTTAACATTATTAATGAATTTATAATAATAAATGAAAAAAATAAATTTAAAAAATTAAAAAAATATTAAAAAGTGAATTCATAGCATTTACGTGAATTAAAAACATACATATGTACACATACACATCTACACACACACACACACAACTTTATATACACACATACACATACATACATGCAATTGTACATGTACATATATTTTAAATTATCTAATATCAATATAAATATATATCTAAAAAACATATTCATTTATATATTTTATAATTTTTAACATAAACTATTAATATATTATAATTATTTTATTTACACCTCTAAGAATTATGTTTCAAAGGAAGTGGTTGACTAATTTAGTGGGATTTATGTAGATGATGTGTTAGACAACACATCAAAGATGATTGACAATATCATTCCTTGTATTGAAGATAAAAAAAACCATAGCCTTGTCATAGAACCAAATAAAGATGAAGTCAGTAAATCTATTTTCTCTCTCAACATGGTTAGTTCTTCTGGACCTGACGACTTCAATAATAAACTCTTCATGTTTTATTGTGACATTCTATAAGATGACCTGGTAAGTGTGATAAGTTTATTTTTCACTCATGCATATTTTCCTTACAGAATAAAATCAAATTTCATTTCCTTGATTTTTAAGAAGGATAATGAAGTTGATATCAAGAAATGTAAGGAAATTTCTATTGGGAATAATTTTCCTAAATTCAACAGTAAAATCATAATTTCTAGGATGGGGAAAATTATTAAGATCACATTACATCAAATTAGTATGGATTTGTTCCTATAAGATGCTTTCAGAATTTTTTATTCATGGCCTCATAAAGTATCAACATAATGAATAAAAAGGTCAAAGATGGAAACTTTTTCCTTAATAATGACATATATAAGGATTTTGACACCATTAAATGGAGATTTCTACTCAATATACTTAGGATATATGACTTCTCAAGAACTTTTGTTAGATTGATAAGCTATATTCTCACATTTTCAAGGTTATGCATCTTAATCAATTATCCCCCATAGGTTTTTTCAGTGTACCAGGGATATAAGGTAAGAAGATCACCTCTAACGTATTATCTTTTCACTTGTTGAAGATTAATTAAGAATATGTATCAATTATCTTTCTTAGGTTGGTTTGTATAAGAAAATCAAGGATGGGAGGGGTGAGATCATCCCTTCACATATGTTATATATAGATGAAATCCTCTTATTGGGAAAGTATTAATATAGGACCATAGTATCTATCCAAAATCACATCAATCACTACAAGTAAGTGGTTGAGAAGGATATCAGTTGGGGTAAATATTTTGTTGTGTTTGGTGGTGGGATATCTGTGGGTCAACAGAATAGGATCACTATAATACTTGGAGTGAGAAGGGGATCCCTCTCATTCAACTGTCTTGGGGTTCCACTCTTTTAGAGGAAAGTGAAGATTAAATATCTTTGATAAATAAGATCCGGTATTATCAATCAACTGGATATATGGAAAGGGAAATCCTTGTCTCAATCCGGGATGTCGTGCCTTGTTAACTCAACCATCACTTCTAAATTCATTTTCATTATCTATTTATAGGTGTCCAAGAAATATAATCAAGGGATTTTTAGGGTATGATCATGAACTTTTTCTGGACTCGGTCTGTACATGAAATAAAATAGATAACTATTTCATTGAAGGAATGCATAAATCCCATTGAAATGGGGGGACTCAACATCAAGGACCATAAATGTTTCAATGATGGTTTCATAGGAAAATTCACATGGAACGTGTTATCTACTAATGATCCTTACTGTAATTTCTTATCAAAAAGGTTCAAGAGAGGGTTACTGGATGGGTATTCATACTATCTTGGGTCATATTTCTAGACTTTAGTCATGCAATCATTTAATGATATAATAAAGAATATGAAATGGATGGATAGAAATCATTCTAATCACAACTCCTGGGACACCTGTTGGATAGAAATACCACTCAAAGACAAGTTTATCATCCCTCCTGATAGAATGAAGATGACCATAGATGAATTTATGAATCAATATAATAGCCTTGACTTTGTTCCTTCATAGGCTGTGATGGAAATTTAAATCCATGTTTTCATTGACACTGGCACACTTTTCTTTAAGATGAATAGCAATGGATAGTTTAATGTTAAGGGGTACTACAACATGGAAATTGAGAGATACAACATGACACCATCATGGTTTTACAAATTCAAGGTACACTTCATATATCTCTTTAGATATATTCAACTATGGATAATCTAGAAAAATAGGTTTCCAACACACGGACAAATGAGGAAGGATGGACGATGTATTGTATCGTCCAACCACCTTTATTTAATAGATGAAGAAAACATGAAACATCTTTTTATCAGCTGTGAGTATAAAATATATATTTGAAGATATGTAGGTAAGTTTTTCAGCCTTCAGCTTCATGCGGGTAGGTAGTTGGAAGATTTCATGGCCTTTATTGCCAACATAGGAAAAATTGACTAGATTCAATGTCTTCTTCTGTCATTTGTGGCCTCCATCATTTCTACTATCTAGTGGGATTAGAATGGAAAATTTCTTAATGGTAAAGTTTGATCTATTCATGTTAGATTAGTGTCCATACACAAAGAGGTACATGATATTTAAATGGTTAAATTGGGTGTGATGCACAATAACATGAGTGATTTGAATAACTTTTGGCTACTGGGTTTTGCAGGAAGATCTAGGTAGCCCCTTATGCTCAAATCTGTGAGATGTATTCCTACAATTGATTCTTGGATAAAGGACAATGTTGGTGTCGCCTCTAGAGTGTTAAGGTACTTGGGTTTTGAAGGTATTTTCCGAACCCACCATGGATTTTTCAAAGGTTGCTTCCATCACTATATTGAAATCATAACTTCCTATGAAACTAAGTTATAGGAGATGATGTTTACAATCAAACATGTAGTCCAATACAAGTGGAATGCTCGTTGGATTGAATCTGACTCTAAAAATTCTATCATGGATTTGAAGGAGAGAACTAGGAATGTATCATGGATACTTCTACCTCATTGGATTGAATGCATCAAGAATGTTACTCAATTTTATTGGGTTTTCCCACAATCATATAGAGAATCCAACAAGGTGGAAGTTGCTTTATCAAAGAGGGAGATCATTTAAACAAGTACAATGTGGGCATTTAGAGCTCCTGTTTATTATTAATCATTGGTGGATGATGAAATGTGAGGGGTGGTTCACTCCCGTGTTTGTAAACTCCCTTGTAATGCCTAAACTTGTATGTTTAATTTTTCTTTAATAAATTTTTAGGACCGGCTTCACCCAGATCCTGGATCTTCTTGGTGTGTGTATATATATACTTATTGAAATATAAATATTATATATATATTTATATTTATAATTATAATTGTAAATAAACATTTTTATAAACATTTTTATATCATTATAAATATATTTATATAATTATATATATATATAATTATAAATATAATAAATATATATTATTTAAATATATTTATAATAACTTTATACTTATTTAGATATATTTATTTATTTATAATTATAATTATAAAAAAATATATTTATAAATTTTTTATATAAATATAAATATATTTATAAATTTTTTATATAAATATAAATATATTTATATATATTTATATAATTATATATATTTATTAATATATAATTATATATAATTATAAATATAATAAATATATTTATAATTAAAATATATTTATCATAATTTTTTAATTATTTAAATATATATTTATTTATCTGTAATTTTATAAATAGTTTTTTAAAAACATTATATATATATGAATTATTAAAAAATATATGTTAATATGTCATCTTTACATTAATTATAAATATTCATTTTTTAATTAATGTATATAAATAAACATTAATATTTTGAATATAAATTTTATAATTATATATATATTAATAATATTTTTTATTAAAAGGTTTTATCAGTGCTAAGAATAGTACGAATAAAGATACACCTTTATCAGTGCCAAAAAAAGCACTCATAAAGGGTACACTTTTATCAATGCTAAAAAAGTGATGATAAAAGATACCTTTATCAATGCTTATAGTTTTCACTAATAAAGGTATCCATTTTATCAATGTTTTATATTTATCACTGATAAAAGTAGGCATTACATATGTGTTGATTTGTGGTAGTGCTACAATCCCACCAAAATGCCTGAGTAGGTTGTGAGTACAAGACTTGGTTGGACACCACCAACATCCATTAACATGAGTGTATAAAATATACATGTTCATTATATGAACATAAACATGGTACATGTACAAAAAATAATATATCACATTGTAAAAAAACAAATGTTGGGTCCTCAGAGACTAACCCTATATGCCCTGGCACCATGCCAAAAAGAAACTCTACTTAGTGAAACAACCTAAAAGCATGTGACACATCCCACCAGCTAGAATAGTCCATGTATATACTGACCAATGTCTTGCACATATCTCATGATGGATAGTACAAAATCATGTGGCATGCCGACCAATGTATGACACATCCCTCTCCGAGGATAACACAAAATTATGTGACACATTCTTATATTTGGAATAACCCATGTACATGTCAACCAATTTTTGAAACATATCACTCGATGGGTAGTAAAAATAGGATCAACCTGCTTACTAAACTGTAAAAAATAGAATAATAACACATATGATACAAGATGAAAATTACTAATCAAACATTACATCAAATAAAAAAATATCATAATCATCACAACACTTACACAATACATAAAAGCATAGGTTAAATCTACACAAAGACCTCATGTGATCATGAATCAAACATAGTTCTCACATTTTAAACACACTCACCAAAAAATAATGCCAAGAACCCATAGAAAATATGAGCTAAAGTCAAGATATTTCTACTTCATGGTTGTTGATTAATATCTCCATGGTTCATCAAGGAATGTCACCCAAATCATGTCCTCATGTTCATCATCTCAAATCACTTCCCAATGATTCCTAGAACCAAATCCAACTATTTTATTTCCAAAAGAAATAAAATATCCCATACGATAATCAATTATCTCTCCTAGATAATCCATAATAAAACTGAATATCCTTCTTGATAATTTCAAACTATTTTATAGAATGATTACAATTCCACATTTGATAATGCTTTCTCTCTTATGGATAATTTCTAAATGATCCATTTAAGAAATAACATGTGCTTAATAGTTTATTTCTCAAATAATAATTATAATCTCGCATGCGATATTATTCTCTATCTAGAATAATACGAGTTTAAGAATTATAATTATTCTTTAAAATCTATTGATAATTATGGGCAAACCATTTAATATTCTTTAATCAATATTATAGAAGGAATATAATAAAACTTTTTATGAATTGAATAAGAATACAGTTACATGGAGATTATCACTTTAAGCACTACATCCGAGAATAGAGAATAGAGAGTGAGAGTTCTACCACCCCTAGAAACAAGAAAACAAACTTGGTTCATTCAAATAAGACTTCTCATATACTGTATGAATAATTTATATGCTACCTGAACACAAGAGGATATAAAAAATAAAAGGAGGAGATTTCAAGTATTTTTTAAGAATTAAATACCATGTAAATATCACAACATTAAAGCCACAATTTCATTTAACAATTTAATTAATATTCCCAAAATGTATTAAAATTGAAGTGTTAAATATGAATAAAAGAATTTAATTCCATGATTTTAAACATTTAAACACATTGAAACACATCATAGATTCATTCTAAATAAATAAGAATGAAAAAGTATGTTTTTAAATTGTTTTTCCAAAATAGGTATTGCATAAGGGTAACATGGATTACCCTTACAGAACTTATGGTTATCACATAAGGGTAAGAAGTATTACTTTTATACAGGTCTGGTTACCCTTATGAAACCTTCTAAAACTTAGGCTTACCCTTACAAAACTCAATGTCATCTTTAAAAAACTTATTCTTACTAATAAACAAGTCCATAGATACCATTATACAAGTGGTGTAATTGTTTTGGTACCCTTACTCAACTATGGTTTTACCCTTACATAGTTCTATCAACTCTTACAAAGCTCATACCATACCTTTAAAGGTTCCATTAACAACAGAAGTGCTAGATGTGGCATGCCCAACTCAAATTTTTGTCATAATAGATGATTAATCTGATATTTACATGACCATAAATGATATGATAAATATAAATGAATCAATGGATAATTGATGATTGAATAATAAAACCAAGATGCATGATCATAAAATTTCATATATAATTAATTTAAACAAGTAAAGAGTTACATTGAGATTAGTTATTTCTTCTTTTTTATATTTGAAAATGTATCTATGACGTACCATCATTTCATTGTTAAAATCAATAGTAGATTCCCTCAACCAGTGATCCATACATGTTCCATGAACCTTCGAACATCACTATAGGAATCTATGGGTGCTAGCATGGTAGATCCTGATGCTTACCTCATTCTCCTTTGATCGCCCTGAGAATCACTTAAAGAAGGATTCTCTTTGATCTCTCTACACTCAATAGTGATGGTGGAGTAGGATCTCTCTCCATTCTTGAGATCAATTTTGGAAAGGGATCTCTCTAGGGAATCAAGATAATTCTCTATGGATGTCTTTTTTCAAAACCAAATGAAATTGATAACCCTTAATAAAATAATACAATTAGGTTTATATACCACTAGAGTTAGAAAATATTAATTGCACAAGTTCCCCTTTATTATTTATTTAATCCTTACAGAACCCAATTTATATAATAATAATAATAATATTATTATTATTATATCATGAAATGAGAAAAACAAGAGAATTAAATTAAATATTATTTATTTTAATAGTATTTAACATATATTATTCCACACCAGACCATTATTCTCAGTATACCATTCCTCCACAATATTTTTTGATCCTTGAATAATATCTAATTATTAATTAAATAAATATAAATTCCTTATTTTATAATAACTACATAAATATTATATTCGCTAAAAATAAAATAAATATTTATTAAATATTATGATAAAAAAATATTATGTCGAATAACTAGTGAAAAAATATATGCGATCAAGAAAAAATTAATAATTATTAAACCACTAACATGAATAATATTTATTAAACTTATTAAATAAATAATAATATTATTATTTAATTGAGATTATGGATACACTTTGTGTTTAATCCTTTATGCCTCTTTCTTAATGCCATTAGGTGAAGCATCCCAAAGTCCAAGGTTAATATCTAGCAACATGATAAGTTACCCATAAAGAAATAAGTTAATGATGAAACAACATAAAAAATCATATGAACTCTTAACATGTAATATAATACTTTTATCATGATATCTCTAATTAACCAGGTTTCATGCTGGTTCCATCAACCTATATGTTCAATTTCTATTTCTTTTAATTTTTGAAAATTGAACATTCCTATAGGATACCATGGACAAGGATTTATTTATGCTACATCATTTCCATAAAAGAGCATGAGATATCAATTTACATTAAATAACAGAAGGTAAAAATCCTTTCTCACATTATTCTCTAATGAATTATTACTCGTGACATACCCAATGTATCCTACATCACTGTGAATATATTTCATCATGGTTTTCATCAAAAAGACAAATTACACATATCAAAATATCCATTAATAATAATCTTAATGCCCAATGAACAATACACACATTCACAGATGGGAACATCCAATTACACATATAGAAGTGGATTTACTATTAGCGTGTCTCATTTCATAATACCATACACTACAAATTACCAAGAGCGTACACTATGAGATGGTGCCTCAAAGTCCTATGAGTCTCCACGCCTAATATCCTATATCATTTGTGTCCATAAATTGAATTATTCTAGATATAGAACATATATTTAGGAATAATATCTTGTAACTTCTATGTTCTCTTCAGAACGAGAAATTTTTATGACCTTTAAGCACGATAGCTACTCTTGGAACATTATCACATGCTATGTTACACAGAAGAAAAATCATTACGTGATAATGAATTTATTAATATTAAAAACAATTAATACACATAATCATAAATTAAAAAAAGTTGTTTCAAAGGCACTAACTCCAAGAAACTTCCACTTGAACTAGATCTAAATACTAAAAATCTTCATCCAACTAAATCCTAAATGATACTCTTGCTTCCGATAAGAGAATTATTTAGCCAAGGGGTCCTCCATGTTTTCTTATATGGAAACTATTATTACTGAAAAATTACCCCTATGAGAAAATTCCACAACAGATGATAATTTTAGAGTATTTTATTTTTCTACTGATGTGACTTTTTATTTTTTTCAAGAGCCACCACTACAATATTATCACAATAAAATGTGACAGAGTCTTTACTGCTAGGTACCAAATCATGAGCATAGAATTTTTTTTATCCAAATGGATTAATTGGATATATCATAAGCTGTTATATATATGAACTCCACTATAGAATTGATGAAAACTGGATACTTTGAACTCTTCCAACTCCTAGCTCTTTCATTTATACTGAAAAAATATCCTGGCTGCAACTTCGTATCATTATGATCTATTTGAAAATTAAAATTAGTATAACCTATGATGAATAAATTTTTATATCCTCCATAAAGTAGAAACATATCCATAAGTATTCTCATATACCTAAGTAGAGCCTTAACAGAAAACCAATGTTGTCTACTTGGATTGGATTGATATCTTTCTACCATGCTAAATGCGTATGCAACATCAAGTCTAGTATATTACTCGGTATAAATGATTGATATAATCACCAAAGTGTATGGGATAATAATAATTCCCTATCCTATTTTTTTAGGACACATTTTCTTGGAAATAAGTACACCATGTGACATTAGAACCAATCCCCTCTTGGATTGTTCCATACTAAATCTCATTAGATTCTAGTCAGTGTATGTACTTTGAATTAGTCCAAGAAACCTATTAGATCTATCAAGAAAAATATTAATCCTTATAATATAGGCTACCTCACCTGATAACTTCATAGATAAAAACTTTTTTAACCAATACTTAATATACTATAAGTCTGGTATGTAATTTCAAATATATAAATTTTCATTAATATATACTACTAGGATAATGACCACATTCCAACAAATTTTTTTGTAAACACGTGGATCACATTCATTATTAATGATTATAAAATATTTTATAACCTCGTTGAATCGGCTTTTCCATGAATAATATTATTTATTTAATCCATAAATGGAACTATATAGCTTTCATATCCTTTTGGCATAACTTGGAGTCACAGACCCTTCTGGTTGTGTCATATACACATCTTCCTGAAGGTTCCTGTTAAGGAAAACTATTCTAACATCCATCTTCAAAATTTCATAATCATGGTAAGAATATATAATAAGTATAATTATGATGGTTTAAAACATAAAAACTAGAGAAAATATTTATTCATAGTAAATTCTTTGATGTTGTTTAAACCCTTTAGCCACTAGCCTTGCTTTATAGGTACTTTACCTTCCATGTTTAGTTTTCGTTTGAATAACCATTTACATCATACATGATTTACATTGATTTTCATATCAATATGAACCCATACATAGTTATGATGAATGGAATAAATTTTAAAAATCAGGGAATCTTACCATATCACTATTTTTGATCTCTCTACTGCCTCTTTATATGAGGGAGGTTCATTATTTTGAACCAATAATTATTTACCATCTTTAATGACTAGAAAATAATCTCTCTGGCTCTCTTACCTATCTGGTGCTCCTATATAGTACTTTTGTTTCTATAAAAACTTCTTCCATGGGGACCTATGGAATATTTTCCTATACTAATTATTGTATATCTTGAACATCAACTTTATTGAATTCAACCTTGCTCCCACTATCGTTCTTGAGGGTTTTATTCATATCAATAAAGACAAAATCTTTGGAGATAGTAATTATATTTTCTGAGGGGTTTTATAGATAGTATCCCTTTATTTCTATAGGATAAACTATAAATATACACTTTGTGCCATGGGTGCTAGTTTTTTTCCTGATAATTCCTCAACAAACACCACTCAACCCCACACAATTGTATGCTAAAAAATAGGTTTATGTCTACTCCATTTATCAAAGGGAATTGTGTTTTCATCCTTATTCAGTACTCAGTTTAGTGTGTATGATATAGTTTATAATTCATATACCCAAAAGGATAATGGAATATCTGCATGACTCGTCATCAACCTTATCGTGTTTAGTAAGGTATAATTACTCAGTTTAGTGTGTATGATATAGTTTATAATTCATATACCCAAAAGGATAATGGAATATCTGCATGACTCATCATCAACCTTATCATGTTTAGTAAGGTATAATTACTCCTCTCACTAATATAATTCCACTCGGGTGTGTAAGGTGGAGTGAGTTGAGAAAGAATCCCAAACTCCGGTAGAATGTTTGGAAACTATTTTTTTAATATATTACCACCTCAATTTGATTATTTATCTTCTTTACAAGATGATTCTCTACTTCATTATTGAATTCATTGATTTTCTCAAAGGACTCAAAGATATACCTCATAAAGTAAACATATCCATATCTACTCAAGTCATCATTAAAAGTTATGAAGTAATAACACCCACATTTATATTCTACTAGAAATAGTGCACACACGTTAGTGTGTACCAATCCTAAAATATCTATACCCCTTTCACCGTTTCCAATGAATTGCGGTTTGGATATTTTTCCTTGTAAAAAACCATGTAATATATCTAGTGATTTTAGTATAAAAGATTCCAAATAACCATCTTGATAGATCTTTGTCAAATTCATCTTATTTACATAACCAAGAAGATGATTCTATATCTCGTGTTATATGAGTCATGTGAACATGACTCGTTATCAATTTATAAAAATTTGTTTTCATAATTTAATATATAAAGTCCATTATTTAAATGTGTCATTCTATAAAATATATTTTTTTTATAAAAGAAAAAACTTTTATTTACAAAATTGAAAATAAAACCATATGTATCCAAGAATGATATAGAAAATGTGCTCATGTTAACAATTGGAAGATAATAAAAATATATTGAAACCAATATCTTATTGCTGGAAATTAAAGGCACTAGTATCTAATGGATAAATCATCTAGCGTCACACCACTTTTAGATCATAAATCCACCTATCCTCTAGCTATTTTTCATAATTTACTTAGTTCCTACATTTGGATATGTATTTGAGAACTAAAAGCTATATATAATACCAAATTTTAATATATTGAAATATTACTCTTGATAAAAAATTCACCTTTAGATTCCCCTTGCTTCTGGGTATAGTTCCTCTTCCATTGTCATTTATTGTAAAATTCAAAACATACCGCTTCCTTTCCTTTCCCTACCTCTAGATATTCCTCTTATTGGAAGGATGAATCTTGGGATATTTATACTTTTAATGAGTCTTAGGCCCATTTTCATCATTCTTCCTTTTCTTATTCACCATAAGGGATATGTTTTTGTCACACCCCATGTCTTTATCCACTTGGAGGATCAAATTAATATGTTTTGAAAGACTCTTCTCATTATTTTTCAAGTTATAATTAGTAATAAATCTATAGAAATACTAAGTTAATGAAAATAAGATTATATTTTTTCATAACTCATTTGAGAATTTAATCCATAATATGTTTAAGTGTTCAATGTAGTTAATAATCTTGATTACAAGAGTCCTATATAGAACTAAATCTCCAATAATGATTTTAAAAATAGCATTGGAAATCTTGTATCTCTCTTATCTCACCTAATCTTGATAGAGATCCTGAAGGTGAGACATCATGTTATATATATCCATGTACCCATGTTGCTTTTGAAGCTCATTGGACTTGGATAAAAGCTTTAAACATCGAACATCCACAACATCATTCAAATTTTTTCATAGAGAGACAAATATTCCTCACTTTCCTTTTTACCCTGCATTTATGGAAAAGGTTCTTCTAACACATATAATTTCGTTTCCTTGCATAGGATAAAACATAATCACCTTTTCCACTATTTGAAATTTATGCTAGTGATATGGTTATACTTATCACATATAGATCAAAGCGATATGTTTGAATCATATTTATTACCATTTCTATAAATAATAAAAATAGAATTTTAGTACTTTATCAGATAAAATTTGATAAAGAAATAAATATTATGTTAATTAATCTCCCGAAATTTTATCAAAATTCAATGAACCTTATCATTGGCATTGAAATATCATGTTTCTTGAACATTATAATCGAAAGGATTCATATTCCCCTTCTCATAACAATTACTACGTCCGATCAAGTAAGGGTTTTAAGTAGGCATGCCAAATTACAACTTCATTAACGCATAGTTCATTGATTTGTTGAGTGGAATCCCTAATACTAAAATCATTAAATAGGATCTCTTAAAAAATTTCATCTCAATTACACGAATTACTACTTTGTAATTCAACCCTCAATGTGAACTAATTTAAGTCAATCCAAAAATTAAAGTTTGAATTCCTCAATAATTGAAAGCACCCTAACTTTGGCTGGTTAATCACTTTGTTTTATGGTATGATTATAACATAAGTAGTTTAAGGCTATACTAACTTAATATATATAATTTATGGATTTTATATTTATGAATTAATTTCCCATTTTATCTTTATTATATTCTTGTTAATATTAAGTGTATTTACATAAGTGATTAATCATGTCTTAGATAAAATTTATGCATAATCCAATTTATTTTAGTTCTATCTTGCAAGATCATTAATTCATTAATTCATGATATTACGACTAAAAATCCAAAATGAAATAAAAATTAAACTTGATAGAAATAAAATAATAAAGTGGTGTGCTCGTGATATATTACTAGTGGTTAGTTTATGTTGAGGTTGATAAACTAACCATCGACCTAGGGTAAAAACACCTTGAACAATTGTATGATTTGTGTTGCGGCTTTCCTCCAGTCCACCCATGTACCTATTGAAAAAGTTGTGCCTTGTATATAAACTTAAACCACCTACACTATCATGGGATATCTATCCATTACATATTCTTTAACTCACTCATAGGTTCATAGGTTAGGGGAACTAAAGGATTAGTTAAAGGGTTTACACAAAAAAACCATGGGCTTGCAGGCCCTTACATAATGAGAGGAGGGATGACATGTAGGAAAAAAACTTAATTTAATAATAAATTAAAAGGAATAAAATCACATACAATGGTATAGTCTACGCTCATGATCACCCACATACATGTAAGGAATTACACATCTAATAAAGTAGAATTCAATTATAATCGTCCTTATTTAGGATAAATCACATTCAAATTAATTAATAATATTTATTGATTAATAAAAATATTTTTTCATAATTATCACATAAATTTTCTTGAAATTATCACCCCTCATAATTTTAAACTTATTAAATAAATTTATTTAAAATTAATTGTGTACAAAAATTCACTTTGGAGGTAACACGGTGAGTACATATCCAAACTACACAATGTGTACTATATCCGTATAATATTTAATCATTAGACATGTGGAATAAATTTATTAATAGGTAATTTCATGGATTGTACTATCAACTTAATGAACAAACATAAAATATGGTATTTATGTAGCATGTTATGTTTCAATTTTTGTAGAGTAATGAATATGTTATGAATTATACACGATATGAAGTTTCAATCATTATTCAGAAATTAGTTAGAAATTTAATATATATATATATATAACCCATTACATCACATTTACTATCAACTTATTTAACACACAAAACACATGTTGAAAACGTTTAATCTGTATAATAAATTATTTCTTGTTCTTTGTAATACTTTAATATACATAGTGTGTACTATCCAACTACACGGCATGTATATTTCCCACCATCTATCCACGGACCATTCCAAGGGAATAATTTTGTAATAATTACATGAAAAATAATGGATTTCATGGAGTGTAATAAATTCACATGGCTCAAATTAATTATGAATTAATTATTGGTTCATCGGAAAGGGGTACACAATGTGTACCAATGGGCTACACAGTGTGTAATCTTGTGTTATCCATCTATAATCCTCTGTACTTCTTGATTTGTTCGTCAAATTTATTTTATTTATAAAATTAATCAATTTGACTATATTTTTGAGAATGGAGAATAATAAGGGAATATACCGTGATTTGGATTAAAGAATGATTAAATCAGAATTGAAAAAAATAATACATTCATAAATATATCATTGAATATTAAATAATTATAAATAATTATGTGATCCCTTTGATACCACTTGAAGGTTCTGGGCATATCTGAAGCACTAGATAGGGCATTCCCAACTCATATTTTTATCCTAATCGATTATTAATACAATATTTACATGATAATAAATGTTGGGATCAGTGATAATGAGTCAAAGAATAATTGAAAATTGGATAAAAGAACAAAGATGATAGATCATCACATATTATTTATAATTAATTTAAATAATAACCTTTTAATTAGTTATTTTATTCTTGATGGATATGATAACACATATACATCATAAAGATTTTGTTTTATAGGAATCAAGAGTATATGAAATCCATCAGTGATCCACACATGTTCCACAAACCTCCAGACATGGTCGTAGAAATATCTGGGTGAAAGCATTGTAGATCCTAAGGCTTGTGTTGCTCACCTTTGATCACCCTGAGAATCACATTAAGGAGGATTCTATTGGATCTATCTAAAATTGAGATTAGTTGTGGTGGAGGACCGCTCTCCTTTCTTGAGAATGTTCTTCGAGAGGGATCTCTCTAGGGCTTCAGGAGAATTCTCTTCGGATGTCATTGGGAATATCCAAATTAAATTGTCAACCATTAATAAAATAATATAATTGGGTTTATATAATTATAGGGTTAAAAATAATAATTTCACAAGTTCCCATAATTCTTGGTCCACTATTCCTCCATAATATTTATCTAGATTTGAATAATGACTGTTTATTTATTAAATAATTATCACTTCATTATTCATCAATAGATATGTAAATATTATATTCAATAAATAGAAAATAAATATTTACTAAATATTATGCTCACAAAATATTCACTTCAATAATAGGTGATATAATATATATACGATCAAGAAAACATTAATAATTACTGATCCATGTGTGGGAAAAATGTTTATTCAACTTTTAAAATATTAAATAATAATATTATGTAACTAAGATTCTAGATACACTTTTTGTATGACCTTCTATGCCTGTTTTTCAATGGAATTATGTAGAGAAGCCCAAATCCTAATGTTAGCATCTAAAAACATGCTAGGACACACATAGAGAAAGGAGTTAATGTCACAATGACATAAAACCTTATATGAATTCTTAATATGTAATATAATACCTTTAACATGATATCTCTAATCAAGAAGGATTAATGTCGATGCCATAAACCTATGTGCTCGATGTTACTTTATTTGACTTTCTGAAAATTGAACTTGCCTACAAAACACCATGACCATGGATTTACTTAGGATATATCATTTACATTTAAGGGACTGAGATATCAAATTTCATTAAATAAAAAAAGGTACATATCCTTTCTCACATTATTTATTAATGAAGTATTACTCATGATGCACCCAATGTATCCTTCTTCACTGTGAAAATATTTCATCACAATTATCATCAATACATAAAATAACATGACTAATAATATTCATTAATAATAATCTTAAATTCTAAGAACCAATACACATGTCCAAATATAGGAACATCCAATGAAACATATAAATGTGGATTTCTTACTAGTGGTCCTTGTTCTCATAATATCCTAAACTGAAAATTACCAAGGGAATACACCATGAGAAGGTGCCTCAATGTCCCACAAGTCTCCACACCTAATATAATATATCATTTAAATCTAAAAACATATATATTTAGGCTATATAACATTTATTTAAGAACACTTTCATGGAAATTCTAAATTTTCATTGTAGAGGGGAATTGCTAAGACTTTTCAGTGAAATAGCTACTCATAAGACATTATCAGATGCTATGTTACATAGATGAAAAATCATAATGTGATAAGAAGTTCGCTAATATTTAAAACTATGAATATTGGTAATAATAAAGTACACAAAATTTGGTTTTATGGAACCAACCCCAACAACATTTATTCGAGCAAAGGAAGCCCTGGGTTACCTTTACGTTGCAGCATATATACCCATATTAAATGACTACTTAAAATTATGTAGTGCCTAACGGACCTTTAAAAAATTATTATAAATACAAATTTACCCTTACACATCTCAAGGAATTAAAGGTTTATTTTTTCATAGGTCACACCATTCCCTTATGAATCATATTGGAAAAGGCACTACCCTTACAAAACAAACCAAAACTCCATGTTACCCTTATCTAAACCTTAAAAATAAGATTTTACCTTGACATAAACAATTTAAATTACTCTCTACCCTCATGGAAGGTCCTAAAACCATTCTTACCCTTACATGGACCCCATGTTTTGTGTAAGGGTTGAAATCTACTTGATTTTTTTAGAATTTTCACCAAAAGGAGTTATGAATTTAAACCAAAAAAGGGTTTATAAAAATGAGGGTGCTATAATTATCCCCTCTAGAAACTTATAATCCTTGAGAAGTAGATATAACAGTGTTTCTCAAATAACTCAAGTTAATGATCCTGATCACCAGAAAGAAGATCAAAATGGAATTTAACTTGTAAATCTAATCCAAAAACCACTTGAGAAGACTGAAAAAAAAATGTACCTCTAATAACCAATAAAAAATATATGAGAAGAATAAAATAGGATCATACCACAGACTATGGAAGGTCACTCTCAATTGTTTTCTTTAACTAGATAAATCACAAAATACCTACCATCCACCACTCCCTGACTCCATAGTGTATGATGTGTCACCTAGTTCACCAATATCCATGGGGTCTGTAACTGTTGTTGAACTCTTGAGCTAGATCTTGTAGAATACATCCTCAAAGGGTGGCCAAAAAACTAATTTAGAAGCCCAATCATTCCAAAATGGGGAATTTTTTTGATATAATAGGTATAATTTTTGAGAAATCATCCCTTATTTAAGTAGTTATAGAACCTAGAAAATTCCCTTCTCACAGATGGAGTCGAAAGATCTTGGATTTCTTATTACTACTAACCACCACCCTAGTGTCCATCATATGAATTCCTTTTACTATTCTAATAACAAACATATACTAATTCGATGGATAATGTACCTGTAGGTCCACTAATATCAAGAATAACACCAGTAGATAAGTCTTCCTCAATGCTCTTATCTATCGTCAATGCTTTACGATTCACTGTAGCATATGTAATCAGATAAAAATTCTGGAATAGTCACCTCAACTCTGGGTATAAAGAATTATTGGACTTCCTTTTTTCTTTCTAATTATCGTTCCCTGTTAGTATAGGAGAAAAGATAATTAGCTTAGTGAAGCATTCTAAATAGGTAGACACTATCATTGTCCCCTTCTAGAGATCCATGAACTCTTGAGAAAACTCTAGCATCAGTGAATCATGAAATAACTCCTTGAAAAATAAATCCATTAATGTCAACCAATTCATCCATTACCATCACTAGCCTACAACATGGCATCCCACAATCATCCATCTATGACATGAAACATGAAGTTCACAAGATTATCTTATCAATCCCTTAGGGTTTCTATAAGGTTAAAAATCCTCTCAATGATCCATACCCAATCCTCCATATCCTAAGGGCATCTAGTTACCTATATGTATAAGGGATGAAGTGTCTAGAAGTCACAAGGATGATCAACCATAGTTGGCCCACCCCTGTGGGACCCCCTACCCTGAACATGCACCAGTCTAAAGAGTCTCAACTGGACTAGTTCTATATAATTACCAACTTTAACAACTAAGGGAGCACAATCAGACCCATCTTACTATATGATGGGGGTAAAACTAGCTATTCTAGATGTCTATGAGGTGAAATTTTCTAAAATTACTTACAAACCTTAGATATTCCATTAATGAGAAAATCTAACAACTTAACAAGTAAGTCAAATACCAAACATGTAAGGGTTCACAACAAGGTTAAAACTAAGAGACTACCCAAAATAACAAGGAATAAACCCCTACGAACGACCCAAAATCCAATTCATGCCTCTGGTACCTTCACAGTAGTCACAAAAAAGTATATTCACCCAAGCATAGAATACAAAAAAGATCAAATAAGTAATGCAAGTAATAATATTCCAAATAACATATAAAAATTTCTAAAGGAATCTAATTATTTGGTCTCTAACTAAATAAATAAGAAATGTATAAATGGAATGTGAACCTATGTTCTTAACATGATGCATGAACACACATAAAATCTAATAATCAACATATCAAAATCATGTGCATCACCCATGGTGAATTTAATCAATGGTAACATTGAATATAAAAAAAATTCCCACATTATGTAAACTCATAGGTCCACTATTCAATTATTATTAGACCATGATATAGTTTCTTTTCCTGAGTCCCAAACTTCCTATATCCTTTCTACCCTATCCCAAATAAAAGCAAAAAAGAAAAAGGAAAATTGGTGAATCCTGGTTCTCTAATACCATTTTGTAAAACCTCAACCCAAATGAATAAGTCTAAGATAAGATTCCACATGACCTCAGGCATGGATCCCCATATTCCAGAGGTTTCCAAATAGTAATTAGGGTTTATATCCGTTAGTGGGGAGACTATACCATCATTATCATGTCATGAATTAACTAATAAAGAAGAAATATAATAAATTATCAAAGTACATGCAAAAACTAAAATACAGAATACAATATAAAATAAACCAAAACTAAACAAAATGATCCAAGGTACGTAAATAAATATAAATAAATAAAACAATAGAATATGTTCCCTTTGAACTCCATACAGTAATGTCTGATCCCACCTACTCAACTACCCCCACATGGCCTCTTCCCTTTATCGAATCTATAAGCATGAAATCTAAAAGCACTCTAAAATTAACAATTAGGATGTGAGTAGAAGATTTAGTAGGATACCACAAATGGCCCATAATATTTTTGAAAAAAATATATAAGTGAGTTCCATGAACATAAATAGGGTACGTTTATAAACAATAATATATAACATAGTACAAAAAATATGTTGGGACCTTAGATGTTGACCCTACTTACTTCAGCACCATGCTAGAAAGAAACTCTACCTACTTCGCCACCATGCTGGAAGAAACCTCAATGTCCATCCCGAAACATTATCCTCGATGAGATAGCTCAAAAGCATGTTACACATCTTATTGGATGGGATAGTCCAAGTACATACTATAAAATGTCTACAATATCCCTTTCAATGGATAATACACAATCTTGTTGCATGTCGAAGAATGTTTGAAGGATCCCTCTCTAAGGATATAAAAAAAGTATGTGACACACCCTACTAACTAGAATATCCCAAGTACATGAAAACCAATTTATGGAAAATCTCATTAAATGGATAATATAAATAGAATCAAATTACTCTCTCAGCTACAGAAGATATAAGATCATCACATATGATACAAGACATATCAAACATCACATTAAATCAAACAATATCATAATCATCACAATCAATATTTATGAAACACAAGAATAGATCAAAGATACACACACACCTCATGAGATCAATAATCGAACATAAGTCTCATGAGATACATACACATATAAAAAAATCATGCCAAGAACCTATAGAAAATAGGATCTAAAGTCAAGGGATTCCTACCTCAGTGTTTTTGATAAATATATCAAAGGTTCATAAAGGAACATGACCATAAAACATTAAAGGATTCTTCATGAATTTTCCATAAGTCATATAAAATATCCTTTTTTATTAATTGAACAAGAATATGGTAAAATAGAGATTTTACCTTTAATAATTGCATCTGAGAACAGAGGAGATATGGAAGAGTTCTTCTATCCATAGAACCAAGAATAAGAACCTAGTTCTTTTGAAGGATACTTCTCAAATCTTGGATGAATAAGTTATTTTCTTATTATACTCAATTAGATATAAAAAATTAATTCAAAAGTGTTCAAGTATTTTTATGAAGGAAAACCATGTACAGGTCGTAGCATTAAATTCAAAAATTAATTTAACAATTTAATTTGTCTTCCTCACTATTTATTAATAGTGGACTGCTTAAAATAAATCAAAGATATTAATTCCATGATTTTCTTCATTTAAAACTATTGAAACACATCAAAAAATCATTCTTGAGTAGGAGGAATGAAAAATAAGTCTTTTAAAGTGTGTTCCCAAAATAGTTTTTGTTTATGTTTAACAAGGCCTAACCTTACACAACTTATGGTTGACACATAAGGTTATGCAGTCTTAACCTAATGTAGGTTTAGTTACCCTTATAAAACCTTTAAAAACTTTGGATTATCCTCATGTAACTTCATGTTACCATTAAACAACTTCTTCTTATCATTACGCAAGTCCTGAGGTTCCTTTACACAAGTTTTGAAATTACAATAGTACACATACACAACTCTAGAGGTACCCTTATGAAGCTCCATATACCCTTATGCATCTTATACCATGACTTTATGAGAACATAAGAAGCACTAGGATACCCTTATGTGGTGGATTATGTACTGTTATGTAGTGGATCCTTACCTTTACATAACACTTAAGGTACCTTTAAAAACTCTTTTAAATAGGCCTTTACCCATATGTGGCTTAAGTAGTTAGAGGGTTACCTTTACATAGGTCATTCCATACCACACAAACTATTAAAAAATTCCACTTCCCTTATGAAACTCACCAATAATACATATTACCTTTACATAAATATTTAAAAAAGATGTTACCTTTATATAACCAATAAAAAACCCTCTTTACCCTCAGAAATGTTCTTAAAACCCTTATTATCCTTACATTGACCCCATATTCAATGTATTGGTAGAAATTTAATTTAATTTTTAAAATTTTTACCAAAAAATACTTACAAATTTAATGTAAAAAGGGTCTATAAAAATGAGGATGTTACACTGTTTGGTTTATATGAATAAAATATTTAATTTAATTTTTTTTAAGAATATTAAAATGATAAAAATTTTAGAAGACATCAAGGAGATATTGATGATTTTCAAGAGATCATCTTCGATAAGGCATCACCATTTCATAATAAAGAAGTCTACAACCTAGTTTTGAGATATGTAATTAAAATTTGATTTTGATATATTCTAAAACCACGAGGAAAAGATATGGGATATTTAATTCATCTTAAATTTATAGTTTTATCAATGGATTAATAAAAATATAATTTTGAATAATCTAAAATTTTTATTCTGACTTTCTGAGATGGTAACTTCCAATGATTGGTTATGGAACCTCCGTGAAGGTGAGTCATGGTATAAATTAAAATGGGTAATTAAAATTAAGGATTGAACATTTGGAGAGACTGAGGGGTATCTCCTTGAGAGATACATTATATTAAAGTATTCTTTATTTTAGGGTTTTAATTTACAATATTTTTTGAGTAATATCAACATATAAATATCCATGGATAATTAATTTTATATTGAGAAATAATATGTTTCTTTTCTAAATTAAGTCATATTCTAAAATTTTCAACTTATTTATAGGTTTTTATTAATATGGTAGACACTATAGTGATCATGAGACACTTTTAATGGGTTAAAGTCTATATCCTTTCCATATTAGTTTAACCTTGATAATTAAATGAATTTCATGTGAAGTTTTGTATCACCCACAAAAGATCAAGAGACAACCACCCACATAAAGGGATGAACCTAGTAAAACCCTTAGATATATTGTGCTACCAGTATAATAAATTATGCCTTTAACAGTGTTATAAAATGACTTTTCTAGTACAACAAAATCACTAATTACCAAAGTGATATTAAAATAATGCATCCTTTATCAGAAATTCTTTTTTAGAACTAATAAAGGTACACTTTTTTATTTATTTCTCTATAACTGAAAAAGGAGGCCTTTATAATTTCTTTTTATAACACTAATAAAGCCCACATCAGCTAATATAAATCTATAAAACTCAAAAATCCGCATAACATTCCTATAAAAACAAACCTAATTATAATACATAAATAGGAATAGAAATATACCGAAAAATAGATTAGAATACAAATATCACATTTCACTATCATTTTAATTCAAAATTCACATATATAATTTTTACATTAATATCATATTTATGATTAATAAAAAATGTCAACCCATATAAAAAATCAAAACTAGTGGACCTTTTCTAATGATAAATCTCTATACAATGCATTTTCTTTCAATAAAACTAATATTTATTTTAGTAACAGTAAATAAAAAATAAACAAGTTATAATTTTAATGTTATATAATCAATATATGATAGATTATATTGTTAATTTCTGTATGTATTAATGATATTACAAGTTAGTCATTCGTTGGATTGATGTGTAGTCAATTAATATATGTCACAAATGAAATATGGATCATTGTCCTAAATGTTTAAAACAATATGAGATCGTTTTATCAGTTCTAGCTATGTAATATGTGTTGTAAAATAAAATGAAACTTTTATATTAATACACACACTTTGATTCATATCAACCTCACCATGTTTCCTATTGAATTTTGGTTGATTAATACACATCACAAGTGATTTATGGATCATTTTCCTAATGTTTGAAAAAAATATAAGATAGTTTTATTAGTTTTTTCTATGTGAAGTGTGTTTTAAACAAAAAAGGAACTTTTATATTTAAAAACACACTTCGATTCATACTGACCACATCGTGTATTGGATTAATTTTTGGTACATTCCTATATATCAAAAATGAATTATGGAGGATTTTCCTAAAGTTTGAAAACAATATGAGCTCATTTTATCATTTTTGGTTGGGGATATGCGTTTTAATCTAAAATAATAATTTTATATTGAACACATATAATTTGAGTCATATTTCAAACATCATATGTAAAATTTTCATGCGGTTGATTCCTACATTGTTAGAAATTAATTATAGATCATTGTCCAAATCGTTGAAACAATTTGAGATCATTTTCTCGATTTTGGGTATGTGATGCATGTTTTAAACTAAAATGGAGATTTTATAATTAAAACATGAAATTCAAGTCATACCAGACACATCATGTGTTAGATTTCCATGCATTCAATTTCTATACATCACAATTGAATTATAGACCATTTTCTAAAATTTTGAAAACAATCCAATATTGTTTTCTCATTTTTGGATGGTGACGTGTGTTTTAAACTTAAATGAAACTTTTATATTAAAAACACACACTTTGAATCATACTGGACACATCATGTGTTAGATTGACATATAGTCAATTCTAACACATCACAAATAAATTATGGATTGTTTTCCTACAGTTTAAAAGTAATCCAAGTTCGTTTACTTAGTTTTGTCCATGTGATATGTGTTTTAAAATAAGATGGAGCACTTATATTGAAAAAAAGAACATCCAAGTTCTAACAACAACATAGTGTGTGATATTTAAATGTGGTTGATTCCTACATGTCAAAAATGAATTATTGATCATTATCCAAAATTTTGAAAACCATCAGATCATGTTTGATCTATTTTGTCTATGTGACGCGTGTTTTAAATTAAAATGGAACTTTTATATTAAAAACATGAAATTTGAGTCATACTAACCACATCATGTGTCAGATTGACATGTGGTCAATTCCTACATGAAAAAATTGAATTATGCATTTTTTCCCTAAATTTTGAAAACAATATGAGATCATTTTCTTAGTTTTGGATATGTGACATGCATCATAAACTAAAATGAAAATTCTATATTGAAAACAATCACTTAGAGTCATACCGTCCACATTGTCGATTGGATCGATGTATGGTTTATTCCTATATAATTAAATAATTAGGGATCATTTTCCTAATGTTTGAAAACAATACGATCTGGTTTGATCAGTCTTGGATATGTAATGTGTTTTAAAATAAAATGAAACTTCTATATTGAAAACATGTAATTCGAGTCATACCAACCGCATCATGTGTCATATTGATTTGAGGTTGATTCATAACTGCCATAAATGAATTATTGATCATTTTCCTAATATATGAAAAAAATAAGCTCTATTTCTTGGTTTTGGCTATTTGAAATGTTTTTTAAACTAAAATATAACTTTTATATAGAAACCATGCATTTTGAGTTATACCGACCACGTCATTTATTGGATTTATGTGAAGTCATTCTTAGATGTCACAAATGAATCATGGATTATTATCCTAAATTATAAAAACAATACAAGATTTTTTGATCATTTTTGGATAATGACGACCATTCTAAACTAAAATGATACTTTTATATTCAAAACACACACTTCAAGTCATACATTCACATCGAATATCAAATTGATATATATTTGATTTCAATAGGTCACAAATGAATTTTGAACCATTTTACTAATGTTATAAAACAATCTAAGATCATTTTATTGGTTTTTACCATGTGACATGTGTTTTAAACTAAAATTGAAATTTTATATTAAAAACACGAACTTTGAGTCATACCACCCACATCGTGTGTCTAATTAACACGTAGTTAATTCCAACGTGTCACAAATGAATTATGGATAATTGTCTTAAATTTTGAAGAAAAAAACTGAGCTTGTTTGCTCTTTTTTTTCTAGTGAGGCATGTTTTAAACAAAAATGAAACTTTTATATTGAAAACACACACTTCAAGCTGTACTGGGAACATCATGTGTTTTATTGATGCACAATCAATTAATACATATCAAAAATGGATTATGGATCATTTTCATAAATTTTGAAAAAAAATCAAAGAATGTTTTATTGGTTTTGGAAATGTGATGGATGTTTTAAACTAAAATGGTACTTTTATGTTGAATACTCACACTTCAAGTCATACTGACCACATCATTTGTAGGATTAAAATGTGGTTAATTCCAACATTTCAAAATTGAATTATGGATATTTTCACTAAATTTTAAAAAAAATATGATATTTTTTTCTTAATTTTAGGTTTATGATGCACATTTTAAACTAAAATGGGATTTCTATATTGAAGACACACACTTCAAGTCACACTAAATAAATCGTGTGTCATATTGATGTTATGTTGATTCTTATATTACACAAATAGATTATGTATTATTTTCCTAATGTTTAAAAAATAAATGACCTAATTTTCTTGGTTTTGTCCATGTAATGAGCTCTTTAAACTAAAATTACACTTCTATATTAAAATCACACACTTCGAGTCATACTTGGCACATCGTCTATCAGATTGATGTATTGTGAATTCCTACCCATAAAAAATGAATTATGGATTGTTTTCCTAAAATTTAAAAATAATATGCTCTATTTTTCTCTATTTTAACTATGTGATGTATTTTAAACTAAAATGACACTTTTATATTGAAAACATGTACTTCATGTCATACCAACCACATCGTGTGTCATATTTACATACAATCGATTCCAATTTATCAAAACTAAATTATGGACTATTGTACTAATTTATGAAAACAATCCATTCTCTTTTTCTCAGTTTTGGATATATGACACATGTTTTAAACATAAATTACACTTATACATTGAAAATTCACACTTCAAGTCATACCAGCCGTATCGTATGTCAGATTAATGTGCGGTCAATTCATACAAATTACAAATGACTTGTGAATTGTGTTACTAATGTTTCAAAACAACATGAGTGTTTTTTCTCATATTTGAGTTTGTGATGTGTGTTTTGAACTAAAATGTCAATCGTAAACTAAAAACACACATTTCAAGATGACCAGTCACAATATGTATCTGATTATGTTGTGGATGATTCCACAAAGCACAAATGAGTTATGGATCATTGTCCTAAAGTATAAAAATAATTTGAATTCAATTTATATGTTTTGATTATTTCATGTGTGTTTGTAACTAAAATGTCAATCTTAAACTAAAAACATACACTTTGAGTCATATCAGATCTACTGTGTATCAGATTGAGGTGTAGTTGATTCCTACATATCAAAAAATTAATTATGAACCATTGTCCTAATGTTTCAAAATAATAAAAATTATTCTATTGATTTTTTATATGTGATGTGTGTTTTGAACTAAAATGTTACTTTTAAACAAAAACATACAGTTTCAGTCATACCAGGTACACTATATATCAGATTAAGGTGAGAATAATTCTTAGATTTCACAAATGGATTAAGAATTATTTTTAGAATTTATCAAAACCATATGTATATATTTTCTTGGTTTTGAGTATGTGATGTGTGTTTTTAACTAAAGTGTCAATTTTAAAATAAAAATATACACTTTGAGTCATAATCTGAACCCCAAGTATCATATTGAGGTTTTTTTTAATTCAACATGTCAGACCATTTCTTATTGTTTTAAAAAGAATGTGATCTTGATTTGGATCACATTTGTGGTGATAAGAAACTCTCACAATGCATGTGTGCCAATTAATTATAACATTATTTTAATAAAAACCAGCCTTAAACAATCACACTATTTCTTTTTCATCTTCAAGCATTATCCCTATGAAAATTAACAAAATAAGTACTAGAAAGTCACCTATTAATGATATATATATACATTATTGACCCATTCCTATATCATGATTATCCTAGTTCCATCCTCAAATTCTAATATCTCATAAGAACGATCAACTTTTGACATGTTACTGGCTCTGCTAGAATCCACAAAGAAAAACCTCTATTATGCTTATCCATGAAAAAGAGGTCAAAAATAATATATAATCATTAAGATACTAATCCTTCATATCCCAAATGTATATCTATGGTTATATACAATACTAGATCACAGAAATAATAGGTAATCACCTAAATTTAATATTGACAAACATTCAGACACCATGTACTCTACCCAATCATCTCTAAAAAAATCAATTCTTCTTTTGAGTATATTAATTTTGGGAAATCTTGGTAATACCAAGAAAAAATATACAAAAAATGATTAAAAAATATTTTCAATAAAACTTTAATTATCTTTTGAAATTACATATTTGGGGATGTTAGTATTTTGATGGTATATGATATCTTTCATAAATTTCAAAATGTAATATCCACAATAGTTATCAGTATTTTACTTCTCACACTATAGAATCATTGATGAAAATAAGTAAATTTTATTGAAATATGTTTGGATAGTTAAATTTTAATATATATATATATATACCTTAATCTGTTTGCATTTAAATAAATCCATAGTATTATTATGTTCAATCACTGACCTCATACCATGATTAAGACAATATTTATGGATTTCCAAATTATAAAATTATCTTTTTAAAACACAAATTGACACATATAATTCAATTTTTTTCTATAAAATATTGATTGAAGTGTATAAAAATTCACAATAAAAATCATGTGTGGTCTATTTGATTGAAATACATTCATTGGATTCACAAAATAAACATTTGGGGTATCCAAATTGATTGTGACGTGCATCTAGTGCTTCCTAAAAATACAAAAACAAATAAGTAATAAAAAAATAAAATATATATTTTATATGATAATATTGTAGAGTTTTACCACCGTATTATAGGAATCAAGAAGATTTCATAATTTTTTATTTTCTTCCCAAAAAAATCTCCTAGTTCACCTTTTTTCTTTTCAATTTATTCCAATTCCAAAGAGAGTTCAAGCATAGAAATTATACAAGGATTAATGAATTCAAATTGTGATTTTTAGGGTTTCCATTTATATATTAGTAATATATATTCCCATATATAATATTAATATTTATTAACTATAATGAACATAGTAGTTAATTTTTTTGATATATGGATTATGAAAAAGTACCTCATGTATGTATTGACAACTGAGACTCTGAATCATTCAATCATGATAATCTTACTTATACATTCCAGACCTACCATGTTTGTAATGAAATATCCAAATATTTATTCTTCTCATTTAATTCATGACATATTTCCATCATTGAATGTTGTGTCTTCATGAACATGTAATGGTAATATATGTGGAAATGGAACTAGCAAGAAGAAGGTACTCCCAGAATTTCCTTTTGGTTTCTCGGTTGATTCACTAGATTGTCTTGATCGGACCTTCCATTTCCCCATTATTTTCTCCTTATATAATACCATACCTCATTTAAAACCTTTTTTAATCAATTTTTATTGGTTTTTAATTTGAAAAAAAATTCTAGGACATACCTCATATATATTTATAAGATTAGATGCACATGATTTGAAAGTTCCACTAGCATTATCAACCATAGTAACATCCAGATCTTCAAGTGGAATAGGAAACTTAGTGTTCAACTCATGAGATACTTCAATCCCCAATATCATGTAATATTTTTGGAATTTTGTTCTATGTATCATATCTACTTGGATATTATATTCCATACCCCTCTTAATAAAGTGATTTATGGGTGTTGATAGGTATAAATCACATACAACTTCTACCTATAAAATTTTTGTAACATAATGTTATCAATTTTTTTATTCATATTTATGAGAATGAGTAATGAAAAAATTGATTATATTATATAAGTTAAGTGGTTTATGGTAATGTATTTCCTCAATTCTAGTGGTGTTATTTGGATCTTCATGTACTGATCTTTGTTCCACTACCAGTTCACTTTAATCCTTTTGCATACATTAGATTTCCAAAACAAATAAAAAATAATAACTTTCAAAGAATATAAATGTGACTAATGTCCTTTAATAATAATATAATATATATATATATATATGGATTTTTATTTTAAAAATATGTTTGATGTGACACTCTAAAATCTACACCTCTATTACAACCATATTGTTCTGACTGCTACAAAGCTACTAAAATTAGTTTCTATTTAGGAATATTCAATACTAATTCTTGTGTCTAAACCATATAAAAACAAATGAACATAAATATATATTCTTATTTAATACTATTATAAATCATAAAAAATATCATTATGTCATACTTACACATGATTCTTATACTACTTGTGTGTTTTCATCAACTAGTTTACTCTCTTTATTTATGCGGGTCCTCTTTCCATAGAACATGATGTGGGATGGAAGTGGAATCATATTATGATTCATCAGTCTACATATAAATAAAGGAACATAAGTTTTTTAATATCTCATAAAACATTTATTTCAGATTTAAAATACATACCATTTTACTTTCATATAAAGCGCACCCCATCATTTATTTATGGTATGGGTACATTGGTTTTGTTTCACATTGTTTATTTTTTTCACTCCTTTTTTATTTCATAAATAAATAATTTTTAATAAAATTGGATAAAATATATAAATTCAAAAAAATATAGACTATATTGCACCAAATATTATTTATCATCACAAAGATTAGGGAAATATTTCCATGTATTTTATTTAATAATTTGTACATACGTAACTGGTGGGTGGCAATTACTTTCCCATTAAAATCCATGAGATAATTCCTTGCAAGAAGTATATGGAAGTCTCTATGATATTTTCTAGTTACCATTAAGACATATTTCTTAGGAAAATATTCTAAGATAAATGAATTCTGTGAGGGATAATGAAAACTAAATCAACATTTCATTTATATAATTTTTTTGGTAAAATAGAGAAATTATATTGTAAAATTACTTTAATATATTCCCAAAGGGTTTCCTTCAACATATGCAAGACATGGTTACACATATCTATATCAATTGGAACATGCAGTCTCATTATGAGGCCAACATAACTAATGAACATTGACTTGTTGGGGTCAACATGTTGGCCTCATTGATTCCATCCAACCTCAAATTTTATACTCTTACTTCATACCTTGATAATTTTATTTAACATAACGATTCTATGTTTTTCTTATATTTTTCATCAATATGTTGTTGATCCCCTAATAATTCAACAGTTTTATCATCAATAATTTTCCCAACCTCATGATTGGTAACATCATCATGTGTACAAGTCATTATCTTCATTAGTAGTCAAACATTTAATTTTGATAATATAAATATAGTATAGAACACATAATATTATGAGGAAAATCATAATATGTTAAAAAATAATTTAACCTTCTCATTGTGATCTCTTTTCTTATTTAAAGTTTGAAGGGATTTATATCCTCTATTGAGTATCCAAATATCATATTTATGGTTTACCCTATTTTACAAGGTATTTTTTACATTAGGATTATAATGAAATGATTGTGATATCCCAGTGAAAGGGTCATCATCAATTGAATTTTCATTTTACCCTATATTTGTTTTAGTTACCAAAATAAAAACCGACTAATTCTAGTTTTCTAGATCCAAGACAAAAAATACTTACATAGATTGTTATGAAATTATAAATATCTCATCCTTATACCCTTACACACTAAAATTTACCTTCACAAAGCTCAATTCATTTAATTTACCTTCCATCCTATTGTCAACCCATTTGGAATAGAGAAGAAGCACTTGAAATGTTGTATAATCCAACTCGTATATATGTTTCATGATTCTAAAATATGACATATTCTTATAAATTGGATTTATATCATTAAAAATGGATACATGCATCAGTTCTATGACAAACACAACTACAATTTTTTGAATCATACTACATTCATCTCATTCCTTTATATAAAAGGCATAACCATTAATTATAAACCTAGTGTAATATATAACATTTACATCTGGTCCACTAGATAGCCATTAAATTTTTTGAGAAATTGAATTTGGATGTTTTTATAACTCCTTATAAATATGATCTAATAACCATGATATAAACTAATAATTATGTGTGTTTGGTATCCATTATCCATCCCTTGATAGATTCAAATGTCTTAGAATTTATTTATAGAATTTAATGTGTTGAGAAACCTCTACAATATTATGTAAAATTTAAATTGGATCTTTATCCTGCTCTATAATGGTAATTACAACAACATATCTTCCAAAAATTCCTTCACCCATAATGTGTCCTCTATGAAAATGAATTGGGATACTGATGTTATCAATATCTGATAGGTAATCAGTATATAATTCAACAGTTTCTTAAAAAATATATCATTCTTCAATAAAACCTTGTTGCTGACTTTGATTCTTGACAAAACCATTAAAAATATTCATATATCATTCAATATAATATATCCATATGTAATCGATAATACCACATAGTTGAACCTCTAACCAAGAAAAACCTTACATGGACCATTATATCAAAGAATGATAATGGGAAGAACATCTCTAATTGACATAATATGACTACAATATCCTTATTCATGACTGAAAACTTTACTAGGTCTATAACTTCACTCAATATATATTTCAAAAAGAAGCCGAGTCAAGTTAATATATGTTGTAATTTGTTGGGTAAAATGCAAAATAAAGTGATGGGCATCAAATATTGCATAAAAACATGATAGTTATGTTATTTTAGACCATGTAACATCAAATTAGTCATTGACATGATATTCTTGAGAATTTATGAACACCCCTATGAAACTTTTACACCATTAAATAAATAGAAAATATTGAATTTTTCTTGTTGGGAAAGATTGTAAGAAGCTAGAGGAATAAAATTACCCCATTCACCCTTCAAAAGTGCCAACCCTTCTACTATCCCCATTTCAATCATGTCCAACCAAGATTTGATTCCATCTTTTTTTTAGGAACATTTAGTAACATTCCAATAACACTATCAAATAATATTTTTTCTACATGAATTACATAAAGAAAATTTGTAATTTATTAACAATTCCAAAATTATAATTTAATGAAAATTGATCTCTTTTTCTAACATGATTTTGGAAGGTTTTTTGATTTTTTTTTACCAAGAACAATGTTAATATATTTCACTTTCTCAAACAATTTTTCATGTTAGTAGAGATGGTGTTATACCTTGTTATATATTCCTATCTATTGATTTTGTCTAGGATTGGTATTTATGTTATCGAGGTAAAAATTTCCAACATCTTAAAAACATAGCCTTTGAGGAATTTTTCAGCTGAACAGATTTTGTGCATTCTACACAAATGGGATACACCAAAATTTCTTTAATTAAATAGCCTAAAAAATTTCTATAAGAATGAAATTCATTTATTGTCTCATACATTAATGTTATAAATTTTAATTCTTCACTTTTATGATAATCGTACAATATTACACTTGTAACCCACATTAATTTTAATTTTTTGATCAATAGATCCAAATAGATATCAATATCATTACCATGTTGTTTTAGAATATATATAAATAGAGACAACATAATGTATTTTATCTTCATACATAACCATGGTGTAATATCATAATTTACCAAAATAACTAACAATATATTATGAGTACTAATCTATACACTAAAAGGATTTATTCCATATGTAGATAATGAAAGGAAGAGATTTCTTGAATCATTTCTTATTTCAGGATACTCATAATAAATTTTCTTTTACTGTGGAGAGTCTTCTGGGAGACATAGTTTCCCATATTCAATTCTTGTATCTGTATTCCATGTCAATATTTTCATAGTTTCATGACAACTATATAGTCTTTTAAACCATGGAATGATAGGAAAGTACCATACAACTTTAGAAGAACTTGATTAATATTTATTGTATCAATTCATGACACACTTAGGGAATTTGAGGAGTGATTCAAAGCCCTTGATAAAAAATATTAAATCATTTATACTGACATATAAATTTTTAGAGACCATTCCCATAGAACAAAGCATTTGTTTTGCATCATATGTTTGATAAGGAAGATTATTTTATTTTGGTAGCATGTCATTCATGAAACCAAGTAGTTCTGTAATGCTGGTGTCACTCTATATGCTGATATCTTTTAAATTATATAACTTAAATACAGTTGAAAATATTTTATATTTAGTACAACCAGTATACATTGGTCTCTTTTCAGAACTATAAAATTTTTCAAATAACTTTGGGTAATCAAGAAGGTCATCTTAAATTTCCATTTCCATTTCATCCATAAGATAACACTTATAATTTACAATAGTATTTATATCATATGATCTATAAATCACTGTATCATTCAATTTATTATGTACATTTATTTTCTCTTCGTATTAAGTTCAAAATTTATAGCTCTGATCTATTCCACAAAGAATCAAATGTTCTTACAACTTTTCCATAATATTTTTTCTTGAATAAAAAAACATAAACAAGGACAAAGGATTTGAGAAGGGCCATATACATGATATATTGAACACTTTATTAACTCTTTAAATCCATCCTCTTACTATTTTTTCATATGATTATCTCCCATCCATTTTTAATTCATATCTATCTTATTAGGTTTATAAACTATTATTTTTTTATAAAACAATAAATAAATACACATAAGGTATTAAAAATTAATGGATAATGTTATAGATAAATAAAATAAGGGTAACCCAATATTTTAATGTTATTGGTTATGATTCCTAACAAGTTATCATTTAGTAAAAGGGTGACATGGAAAGAAACAAACTAGGGTAAACATATGGTTTTTGTTCTAGGTTCTCAATTCAATGTTTTTTGTAAAAAAGGTAGTAATTCTTGGATGGATTCTATAACTTTTCTAGGTGGAATTCCAATAAGATGTATGATTTTATGTTTATTCATTTATTAACTTGGTACATGGTGGGTTATGTGGTGTTTCAGTTATAGGGTTCTTAGGAATTGAGTTTATGATATTTTATCTGTTTTATGAAATATTCAACTTCAACACAAGTTTAAACAGTTTCCTAGTTGGATCTTATGAAAGCCTCATCTCAAACTAATGATTTTATTATAAACCCAACTACCTGGTATCACCTAAAATAACTCAACCTCAATGGAACCGATAGAGAGAATCAACTCCAGAAAAATGTCAGAGTGGAAACTAGGAGTGGGGTTTAAATAAGATAAAATATGATATAGATGTTTTGAATAGGTTTATCAAGGGTAAAAAATTACTATGAGGAAAAATTTATTGAACTCGGGTACTAAAAATAAAAAATTATGTGAATTAACCTACATAATAATGATCTAAAACACTTTATTATGTACACTCACTTTTTTTATCATTATTACAAGAATTATTTTTAACTAAACATGAGTTTAGTGGTTTGTGTTGAAAAATTTCAATCATATATGTTCACATCAATGAAAATATAGAAAGTATTGGGGTTTATTTTCCTATTAATGGAATAAAATGGGCATAATTGATTGATTTTATTTCATGAGAGTTGGAATGATACATGGAACTTGGATTCTTATCCCACTCATTTGATGTTTGATATAACCTCAGGATGTCTAAGGAGTTGGAAATTTCTAGTGACAGAAACTTGTCAGTGACCAAATGTCACATATTTTTTATTCCAATATATCTCATATGATTGGACATACATGATCCAGAAAAATAGCGAGTAATTTAAATCATACATGGATTTTTTCTATTGACAAGTATTAGTCACCCTAACATGAAATCAGAAGAAATTATCAAGGATAAGAAAATTGGGTGGGCTAGAAGAAGAATGAGCCTGGTGGTGAAACAAGTGATAGCCCTACTTGATGAGGACATTTTTGGTGCTACATAAAGTAGTGTGTGATGGTGGTTCCATACCAAGTACTCCTGAGGAAGGTGTCATTTGTCAAGGAAAATATCATAAGGATAAATACACCAATAAAGAAGAAAATGTGATGTTGAATAAATATCTACATTTTTAAATAAACTATATACATCAATATAAAAAAATTTACATAAATTTATAAAAAATCAAATAATAAAATATTCACAAATGGAATTCCCATAAATTAGTAAAAAATTAAATCTACAAATATTTTCTAGGCATGGGATATATTTTTTAAAATAATTTAAATTATAAAATAATACCATATACACTTCTTAATAAATTAATCAATGGGATTTAAAAAAATAATATTCATGATATTTAAAGGTGTACCCAATTGGAAAAATTCCAATTTAAAATTATTTTTTGTAAAGTTTGAGGGGGTAATCAATATATATTCCAAAAATTATAAATTAAATTAATATTATAACTTTAATAGTTATAAATATTTACAAAAAATATTAATATTATATGTGTTCTTATAAGAATTTTATTTTTTTTGTAAATATATCAATAGTTAAAGTACGTGGTAAAATAATAAAAAAAACTACAATAAGTGTCTAATTTTAGGATGGAGTCATACAGAGTAGTGGATCAATGATGGAGGGTATGGGGGATTTTAGAGAAAGGGGGAATAATATATGAACTTGTGGGGATGGGAGGGAACATATGCTCAATCATCCCCACACTTGGTTTTTGATATCTTGGGTGAAATATCATCTTTTGGGATTTCTAAAAATGAAAATAAAATATAAAAAACCCTCTAAAATCAGTGTTTCAAGCTTGCACAAGCATATTTTTTAAAACAAATAGCTCCTAAATCAATTTCAGACTCAACTTATTTCCTATTTCTAGACCATATCCAAAAAACATACCTCTCAAAAATAGAAAACCAAGAATAGATCATGTAATGCAAATTATAATGAATTCAAAACCACCCCACAAACATGATTTCAAATAAATATTCCATCCCTAAATGAATAGTTCAAAATAGACCTTTCATTGTATGCCCTAGTCTAAGAAATATTTATGAAACCCAGTTAAATTTTCAATAAAAAATAAAAAAAATAGTTTATATGAAACACATTTCAGTTTAACATTAAAGGATACATTTAGTGAAAACTACAGTACATCAATCTCTCAGGAAAAATGATTGATTATCAATTTTCATTTTCAATTCAGTGTGACTATATTTCAAAAAATTCACATGTAATCCTCATGCAACTTCAATAGACCAACTAAATTTTATAATCTAAACAAATTTAACAGATAACAATAAAACCATTTAAAAACCAAGAATGTATTATACTTTTAGAAAATTTTCTAGAAATATCAAATAATGACAGGTCTATGCACATCATAATTAGATAGATTAACAACATGTACACAAATGGATTACAAACCAAATTTTCATCATTTAAGAATAATGGTTAATAAACGTGAGGGTGAGGGAGAGGGAGATTCAACAATGGATTGAGGTGAGGGTGATTTTTTGGATAATCAAAAAGGTAGATCAAGGTAACATAATATCACTTTCATATGATGTTCAAATACTTTTGAAAAATTAAAAACACCCAAATAAGAACTAAGATTGTTTAAAAATGAATGAGATTGAATGGTGTATCATAAGTCACATACCATTTGGTTTTAAAGTTTCAATCGCCCGAGGAGTTTGAGGTAGAGCAATGATGAAGTTTCCGTTCCATGAGAACTTGAATGGCATGGGTGATGGGGTCCTCTATTTGGGTTCTATTTAAAATATTGTATAGGCTTTACTAGTTATTTTTAAAAAGAGATGATAAAGGATGATATTTATTAATGTGAAAATAGAAAGAGCTGATAAAACCCATCATTAGAAGCACTTTCCAAAAGTCACTGGCAAAGATGGGTTTTTAGTGCTTTTTATTTTCGTGCTGATAAAACCTATATTTATTAGTGCTCTTTGGAAATCACTCATAAAACCATATAAAATAATTAAAAATATTAGATGATTATATATTAAATATTAATAGATAATAAAAAAGGAAAAAATTATTTAACATTATTAATTAATAGATAATATTAAATGCAAGAATGTTTAAATGAGTGAAATTTAATAACAAAAATGAATAGATTTTAAAAATATAAAAAATAAATGAGTTTTATTATTTATGTAATTTATTATAAAAATTATAAATGAATATATATTAAAAATAAATGAATACATATTAAATATGTACATTAAAACCATATTAAAAACCTTAATTGATAATTAATAAATAGTTATAAATAAATAATAAAAATTAATAAATTAAAAATATATTTAAAAAGTAAATATTAAAACTAAATAAATTTTGATGAACGGTAAAAAATAAGTAACATTATTAGTTAATAAATAATAGTAAATAATATTAAATTAATTAATGTAAAAAAATAGTGAAATTTAATAATTAAAAGATCAGTATATTGAAAAATATTACAAAAAATTAACAAGTGTTATTAATTATATAGATTATTAAAAAAAAGTAAAAAAGAATATATGTTAAAATGAAAATGAATACATATTAATTTTAAAAATTAATAAAAAATATTAAAAACATTAAATGTTAATGAATAAACATGTAGGTTGACTTAGACCAGCACCACCTTATTTTAATGATCCCAAATAATTTTTATGATGTTATCAATAACATTCATTTTTTTTGTTATAAAATGGTTTATTGATTTTTTTTTTCAAAAACGGATAAGTCTAGATCTTAGTTTTCTACCTTACCATGTGAAGGTCAAGTGACCGTGTCACCTTACCTCATAGTATACTCCACCTTACCACATGTTATACTCTACCTTAACACATGAAAAAGCTAGTTACCATGAGGAATATAAGAAACAAATGTCCAAGTCATGAACTTACCACGCATTGAAGATTCATCTTACCATGCATCGAGAATCACCTTACAATATGTACAATAAACCTACCATGAGATGAATTTATACCTATAGTGTACATGACTACAGGAATTAAATTACCTACAATATGAAGAGATAAAGTTACCATTCTAATGTATGTATAATTTTTCCTAAATTAATATAATAACAGTGTCTTTTAATGTAGCGATCACACAAATAAATAGCTTATTGCATGGGGTCGTGGACCTATCGTTTGTGAAAATGAACTGACTGCATGAAGTGATAAACCAACAATACAATTTTTCCACATCAACTGACCATGTTATGTTTTGATGAGCTCAAATGACCATGTGTTAACTAATGACATCTTTCTGTGTCTAACATAGCATTCGAGCATTTTAAATCACCAAAAACCAATTTTTAAGTGTTAAATGAAGCATAAGTGCATTGATTATTCTTCAATCACTAATTTGATGAATATTTATTTAATAATAATATCCAATCCTATGAAAAAAGTGTGTTGGTGTGTGCAGTACTGAATATTTTTCTCTCTTTCATAGATACATAACAGATGATCATATACACTGGTGCATGTGCTATAGAGAAGACTCTATGGCACTTTTATTTCTAGAATAATATGATAAACTTATACATGATCCTTATAAATAAAATTTCAATTAATCCATACAATTTATTCTATTAATATTGATTTGATTCACATTTTCTCATTCTTAATCTCATGCTCTTTTCATTTATTCATAGCATTCAAGCTATGTATTATATTTTTCTGTTAATCTATAAAAACATAGTATTCTATTCTAAACTGGAGAGTAATTTATAATATATCTTAAATAATTCATTTTTATTCCTAAAAAAATCTAGAAGAGGTCCTTAGTGAAATAATATCTTTTTCATCTCACATATAAATGTAGAGAAGTATTTGTGCATAGACAATGCTATGTACTTTTGTTTGTAAAACCTTATCCCGGTTGTGGATCAATTTATTTATTAAAAAATTTCTTTGAAATAGGTGATTTCTAAGTGGAGGGTATTAAGTCTCAGATTGAGACTAATCCTCTTGTTAAAATTCTACTCTGTTTTTTTGTAACTTCTTTGCTGCTTTATCTATTTTGTTTTCTTTGTATTTAATCAAACAAGTTTACTGTTTTATAATTTCTTAAAAAAAATACTTTTAAAGTTAGTATTAATTTTTTTTATAATTTGTTTAATTAAGTAACATAGTTTCAAATTTTAAATTATTTAATAGTTATTTTAACTAATACTTATCCTCTCTTCTGAGAAGTAATGTGAAAGATAAAATTTATATATTTATACTATTTTGATTAATAGTTCATTTTAATAAAATTGGTGGACATGGTTTTTAATTTTTTTTTAATTATAAATTATTTATTTAGAACTGAATCTCCCCCTCTTGAGTTACTCACTCTGACCAACACTTGGTATCATACAGTTTTCAAAATATCATTTTACTATGATTTAGTTGCATTTAAAAATATAAAATTTCTATCAAATATAAATTTAATTATTTATTGTAACCAATAGAGAAGAAGGAACAATCACTAATTCGAATCCTTGTTTTAATAGAAATAATTATGTTAAATGGAAGATCAAAATGAAAATTCACTTATAATGAACGAGATTTGATATCTAGATGGTGATTGAAGATAAATATGAATTACCTAATTCTCTAAGAAGATATTGGAGTGATTCCAATAAGGCTACCTATGATTGTAACTATAAATATATGAATGATTTATATTTGGCCTTAGGATATAAGGATTTCAATCGAATATCTTCTTGAACTACAGATATTAGAATTTGGGATACACTGGTTGCTTCTCATAAAGGAACTACCAATGTTAAAGAAATGTGCATAAAAACTCATACTATTAAAGTTGATAATTTTAAGATGAATCCTAATGAATATATATTTTACATATATCTTAGGTTCAATGGGATTGTTAACATGATTCATATATTTGGAATGAAAATTACAGACAATGATAAAGTCATGAGACTTCTCATATGCAGTCCAGAAATATGGAGAAGATCATCTATATCCATAAGATAATATTGTGAAATTAGTAAACTACCAGTGAAAGAGATAATCTGAATGATAATGATGTATAAATAAGAACTTCAATTAAACAAAGAGGAAATTAATAAACCAAAAAGGATGTCTCTATCCTTTAATACAATTGACTAAAAACAAAAAATAGAGGATCAAAGATGAAAGCTCAAGTGATGAAGAATCACCTGCTGGCAATGATGAAAATATAGAACATATATCTATTCATTTCAAAAAGTTCTATAAAAAGAATAAGTTATTAAGGAAAAACATTACATAGGAAATTATAAGAAATAATGAAAATTGTATAAAATAATGGAATAAGGATGATTCTTAAAATGAAATAATATGTTATGAATATAAAAGAAAAGGATACATTGAAGAATATTTTCCCAAAATACATTGTAAGAATAAATATGAGGACAAGAGAATAAAGTATAATAAGTATTTAAAATCCAATTTGAGTGCCTCATAGGATATTTCAAATGAATCAGATTCTAGAAGAGGATAAATAAGTGACAAATATAATATGTATTTTATGAAAAACACATATGATGTATTAAATGTTTTTTTGAATCTACAGGCTATATTTAAAATCATATTTAGACTGAAAATGATGATGAAAATATTTCCAATGATGAATTATTTGAATATTTGAATATTTTAAAAGACATTTTTAATGAATTAAAATATAAATAAAAGTTTAAAGAAGCTTCATGTTATGTCTTCTCACTTTAAAACTAATCTTACAATAGAAGAGGATAAGAATACCCAACTAGTTAAATAAAATAACGAGTTTAAATTATATAAGGAAAAATTAAAGAGAGATCTCAAGAGGTTCACTAATATTAGATGAACTCATACTCAGATTTTAGGTAAATATATAACTCATAAACATACCATTGGAATAGGATACCAACTTGGATAGAGGAAAATTAATAAAAAAAATTCCAAGTTAGAGTAATGCCTATTAGTCTCGTAGATTTTATTCCACGAGACCAAATAAATTTTTTATTTTTGAGAGTCTAGTATCAGCTTATAGGAAAATAGTAAGACAAATAAGGATTTTTAAATCATTTATTACTAACATTTATGGAACCAATAAAATATGCATACTAAAACCATTTTTGGTTTAAATATATTTTGTAGGTAACCTATTTTAAACGATATAGTAAACAACTATGGTACCCAGATAGTGGATGTTCTAGAAATATGACTGGGAATTTCTCAAGCTTAAAAAACTTTATTAAAGAGGATGGGGGCATGTAAATTTTGGTGAAAATGCTAAGGTAAAGAAAATTGGTCTTATCTAAATCAGTAACTCTAGTAAAATTTTAATTTATAAAGTTTTATTTTTAGATGGATTGAAATATAATCTTCTTATTATTTAAAAATTGTGTGATGATGGTTTTCATGTTATGTTTAAAAACAATTCTTGTAATTTTTTTGATTCAAAAAGTGCTTTAGTTTTTTATGATTTGAGAAAGGAAAATGTTTATATTTTAGATTCAATTTATTTATTTTCCCAAAATTTTTCTTATTTGAGTTCCTTTCACAAAGAATCATGGACTTGGAATAGGAGACTAGGAAATTACACTATTAAATCACTTATAAGTACAACTAGTAAAGGTTTAGTCAAGGATCTACCGAATCTTTAATTCCCAATAGGAAAATTACGCAATCCATATAAAAAGTTAAAACAACACAAAATATCCTCCAAATCAAAGAAACAAGTCTTAGCTTCACAACCTTCATAGTTGGTTCACATGAATTTTTTTTGACCCTCTAGAGTTCATAGTTTAGTAGGAAAACATTATGGTTATGTTATAGTGGATCATTATTCAATATATACATGGGTGTTTTCCCTTGCTCCTAAAAGAAAATATCTTTACAATTTTTCCAAATATTTGGGATCTATAAATAATATTAATGTACTTAGAATTAAAAACATAAGAAGTGATCTGGCTTGTGATTTTTAAAATCAAGAGTTTGAATATTTATGCTCACAACATGGATATAGTAATAAATTTTCTTCACTTAAGACCCCAAAAACAAATGGTTTTATAGAGAGAAAAATAGAACCCTTTAAGAAATTTGAAATACCATGCTCAATAAGTATGACTTACCTATTTATTTTTGGGTAAAAGTTACAAATACAACTTATTATATAATTAATAGAGTATTAAATAGGATGATATTAATGAATACCCCTTATGAATTATAAAATGGTATACAACCAAATGTTAATTACTTTAGAGTTTTTGGTTGTAAAGTATTCATATTAAATACAAAAGATAATTTTGAAAAATTTTCTTCCAAGAGTGATGAAGGAATATTTATTGGATATTATAGAACCATTACATCATATAGGGTGTTTAATAAAAGGTTTAGTATTGTAAAAGAATCTTTAAATATTAAATTTGATGAAATAGACCCACAAGAGCCTAATACCTCTTTAGAAAATCATGAAGATGAAATTTCTAGTCTATACATAAATGTTAAACTAGGTTGTAACATCCCAGATTCGGATGCCACTAATAGGTTCCCTGTACCCAATTTTCCACATGGACTAAAGTGCATTTCCCCAAACACGAGAGGCTACTGACTAGCAGCGAGGTCCTAGGGTGTGATAGCGGGGATACTATACCCCCATTGGTAGAGTGTAACACATCGGAATACATAATAACAATTAGTGAAATAAATAAAAAGCATGAAATTGAAGTAAACAAGTGAATACTGAAAGATACTGTTAACCAGAAGGCATATAATATCAAAATGATGCAGCATGTAACATGTTCTAAGAAAATAGCAAAAATAGGATACACTACATCAAGTACAATAAAATACCAAAGTACGGTAAAACAAAATGAAACTCAACAGCATCACAATCCTTAGCTTGGTCCCATGCTCTCCTGCTCCTAAGTAGCAATCAAGTACCTTAAAAAGGGGCCTTTCCCCTATTGAAAATTGTAATAATATTGTTTGTTTGGGGCAAAAAACATGGCCAAACAGGGTGTGATAAATAAATCCTAGTAGGCAACCACCAAAGGTCAGTACCAATCTATCAGTGAGTATATGAAACAGTAGTGTACACGGTAATGAAGTAACTAGAAAGTACTAAAAAGTAAACAATCCTATAAGTCTTGTTTTCCATTTTCATTTAATAATCATTTCAAAATCTTTCCCATAGGAAAGACCTCGCCCACAGGAACAACCAATCCTCCCCCACAAAAATAACACACATCCATGCCTGTAGGAACAACCAATCTCGCCCGCAGGAACAACAATCTCACCCTCAAGCATAACAAATCTCATCCGTAGGTATGAAAAATCAAATAGGCACAAGCCCTTATCTCAATATTCCAACATATTAAACAACACATGAAATCATTACATTATCACATGATTATCAAGAAGTAACTTACGTTGGTAAAATTTTAATTAACCAACTCATTTAAAATAACCCATAACAGAGAAAACAGAGCCATAAACATGGTTATCCTATGCCAAAAAGGTCCAAAAAAGGTTATCCAAAGGAAACGTACCCCCAGGGTGGCCATTAATAATAAAAATAGTCCTCGCATGCTTCAAACCATATAATTAATCACCAAAACATCCTTAGGAATTAACATGGGTCAAAGTTTCACTCTAGATACACCCCAAATGTGGGCACGTGGCACAAAGGCGCAGATAAATAACATGAAATTAAAAAATTATCACGATACCACCTACCTCGTCATAGTATAACTCTCTTCGTCCAGCCTCATCTTTCAATTCAAGCTAGAACAGTATAGATCTATGAAACAAGTATAATCATTAAATATTAAATAACTTCTTATAGAATATTAATTAGGAAGAATAGATCAAGATTAATCGAGATATTACCGATATGGTTCAAACCCAACTGACGATGATTTAATTAGAGTCTGAATGAAGATTTAGGAGAATATTGAAGTTATGGAAGTGCTTGTTCTTCAACCCAACGAGCCCGCTGTCCATTCTGCCAAAAGAGGGAATTCTACCCATTTTATGTGAGAAAACACATATACACATCATGTAATAAAATATACATGGAGTGTACATCATTTTACTATTAATTTTCAGCCATTTTCCACTGACTTAGTTCCCAGGACCTGCCGACATGACTACACATAGTGTACTTAGAATTACATGGCGTGTAACCTTAAATTAGCCCGTGTGATAGTATGATTCAAGTACTTGTCTAGTATTCACTTATTTTCTCAAAAACAACTAAAATGAAAAGGAATTAAAGAAAATTGTACCTCAATGTAAGAATCATTTCCTTAAAAACTCCCCCCTTTAAATAAATTCATCCCCGAATTTCCCTTCTAAGGGTGGTGAATAAATATCTGAAAATAACACCGAAAAATGAGCACGTACGTTAGACTCTCTTTCCCAAGTCTCATCTTGTACTCGGCTTTGATTCCATAGAACCCGTATGAGAGGAACTAATCAGCCTTGGAGAACCTTCGTGCTCCTATCAACTATACGAATCAGATGCTCTTCAAAGGATGCATAAATCTGAAGCTCAACATCCTCAGGCTGAAAATGTGAGATGGGTCTGAATGATAGCAGAATAGATGAGATACATGGAAGATGTCGTGAATGGCCTAGTACCTCTGAGTTAACTGTAATTGATAGGAAACCAACCTGACTCACTCCAAAATCTCAAACAGTCTGACATATCTCGGTGAAAGTTTACCTTGTCTCCTGATCCTCTTGTGTCTCAACCTCGGTGTGACACGTAAGAAAACTCAATCCCCGACCTCAAACTCCAAAGGTTGTCTATGACAATCAGTGTAAGATTTTTGAAGAAACTACACAATATACATCATCTTCTGGATTATGTGGACCTGCATAGTATTCTCCTAGACAAGATGAGGTCTCATCATAGCTGCGTCTCCTACCTCCATCCGACATAGGGGTGATCGACTTGACCTACCTTATAAAGCCTCATACAGAGCCATCTGAATAATATCATGGAAGCTATTATTATAGGCAAACTCAACCAGGCGTATATGCTTCTCCCAAGATCCCCCAAATTATTGGACACATGAACACAACATGTAATCTAGAACCTATATCGTATGCTTTGACCATCCATCGGTCTGAGGGTGGTATGTTGTGCTTAAAAGCACCTATTTATCCAGCACCCTCTGAAAACACTTCCAGAAATGATACGTAAAGCAGGAATCCCTATATGAAATGATTGAATGAGGTACCCCATGAAGTCATACCACCTCTTGAATATACATCTTTCTGATCTCATTAACAACAAAGGTCTCCTTGATCGAAAAGAAGTGGGTGACCTTCGTAATCCTATCAACTACAACCCACACAACATTGTTGCCTCTTGGAGACCTTGGTAACCCCATCAAAAAATCCATCATGAAATCATCCCACTTTCACTCAGGAATGGGTAGCTACTGTAAAAGTCCATTTGGCCGTTGATGTTCTACCTTCACCCACTGACACGTAAAACACCTCGTAACAAAACTATCTAATTCTCACTTCATATCTGACCACCAGTACTGACGGCGCAAGTCACAGTACATGTTGGTGACCCCAGGATGCACTACCCGAGATGAAGCATGAAACTTCTACCTCAGTTCCTCACATATACCCCTGGAAACCCACACACATACACAGATACAAATAACTTCATCATCACATATCATCCATCCAAGAGGAGGGTCCTCACCTACCACACTATCCTGGAGGAATAGGCCTTCGAAATCTGATAGCTGCCTCATCCTCACTCTATCCAATAGGGTATAGGTAACTACCAAAGATGAAAGATAAATTTACCCCTAACTTTCATGCACCTCTAAATGCATCTCATAGAACAAGGCCATAAGCTTCCACTCACCACTGGCCTCATGCACTGTCAGCATCTGAGTCCTCATGCTCAATGCATCAGCCACTGCATTGCCTTTCCAAGTTTATAGGTAAGCTCAAAATAAAATTACTAAAGGTATTCCACCCACCTTAGCTGTCTCAAATCCAAATCATGCTGAGTAAAGATGTATTTGAGACTTTTTTGGTTTGTGTAAACCAAACAAATTTCTCCCAATAAATAATGTATCCAAAAGCGCAAAGCCTGAAAAACCGCAGCCAACTCGAGATCATGCGTTAGGTAATTCATCTCATGTGGCCTCAATTGCCGAGACCCGTATGCAACTACTCGATCTCCCTACATAAGAACTACTCCCAAACCAATACCTGATGCATCACAGTATATAGTGTAACTCCTGCCTGGATCTGGAAATACTAGTATTAGCACTTAAGTCAAACATCTCTTCAACTCCTAAAAGGTTGCGTCACAAGAATCTAACCACTCATATTTCACATCTTTTTTAGTCAAGAACTTCATCGGCACTACTAATATTGATAAGTCCTATATAAAACGCTTGTAGTAATCATCTACCCCTAAGAAACTTCACACCTAAAAAATGTTCTTGGGTTTCTCCCAGGTAACTACTCCTCTTACCTTCTTTGGTTCTACTAATACTCATGTCTCTGAGATGACGTGGCCCATGAAGTGAATCTGATCCATCCAGAAGTTGAATTTTTCAATATTATCATACAACTGATGATCTCTCAGTGTTTTCAAAATGATCTCAAGAAGTTTGGCGTGGGCATGTAGATTTTGAGAATACACCAAAATATCATTCACAAAAACCACAAAATAATAATATAGGTAAGGATGGAACACTTGGTTCATCAGTTCCATGAAAATTACTGGCGCGTTCGTGAGACCAATCAGCATAACCAAGTAAAAATAGAGACCATACCTACTACGAAAGGTTGTAAAAGGTATTTCTATTGATAGAACATATACCTGGTGATATCCTGACCTTAGGTCAATATTCGAGAACACTCGAGATCCTCAAAGTGGATCAAACATGTCATCTATCTGTGGCAAGGGATATCAGTTTTTAACCGTCAACTGGTTCAGTTTATGATTGTCCATGCATAGACTAAGGGTATCGTCCGCCTTTTTCACAAAAAATGATTGGCGAACCCCAAGGAGAAGTACTGGTTCAGATAAAACCCTTAGCTTCCAGATCTTTCAACTGCCTCTTGAGCTCTTGAAACTCCATTTTATCCATCTTGTAAGGAGGAATGGATACCAGGGCAACTCTTAGCACTAGATAGATAGTGAAATCCACCTCTCTAACCGGAGGTAATCCTGAGAAGTCATATAGGAACACATCTCTAAAGCGATCCACCACTAGAGGGAAATCTTCCATACATGTTCTCTGATCATCCAGATACAAAATTGAAATATGGGATGTCATTCCGCCCAACCCACGATGCTTAGGTCTAGCTCTGCTCACCTGGACATCCCACTCACCCTTATGTAGAAACTCTCTACCCTCTGGTGAAGTGAAACTCACCCTGCGACAATATCAATCAACAAAGGATTGAAAAGAATCCATCCAGTACATTCCAAGAATGACATCAAAGCCTGTCATCTCTAAGACATAGAGGTTCCATAGAAAGTTTCACCCACCAATATCAAGGGAGGACTCCTTACACTAATGCACACCTTCCATTATAATCCCTAATAGAGTGTCTAGTGTAATAACATCAGAAGTAGTATAAACATATAGCCCAAGTCTTTACACAATAGCTAAGTATATAAAACTATGTGTAGAACCAGTATCAAAAAGCGCAGAAGATAAAATAGAGAAAATTAGAATAGCACCTTTGACAGTAGAAGGTCCAGTATATTTCTCCTCCTGGTTCTGTTGCACTACATAAGTCTAACCTATACCATGGACCTGAGACACTTCTTGGCTACCATGAGCTGACCCGCCCTACTATCGCTGAGATCCTAGGGGCTGGCTACCACGACCATGACCACCTCATTGGCCTGAATGGCCTGACGTATTCTAGTTCCCTGACAGGTGAGAAGCTGTTGAACCCACTCCTGAATGTGGAGCTAATACAGACCCTCTGTCACTAGTTGCTAGTGGAAACGTCCTACAATAACGTTGTAGGTGGACCATCCTGCCACAAGATCGACACTCGACTGAGTCAATCAGACATTGTGGTCTAATGTGTATATCTCTTACACAGTGGTAACACCTCACCTGGATACCAAAAGAAAGGTTCTGACTGCTCATATCCTCACAAGAAAGATCCATATGATGCTTCTTTATTCCATTCGAGACAGTACAAGATATCGGTGCAGAACCTCCATAGCTCACAACCCCATAATCCTATAGGTTACGCTTGTTAATGAGCGCATGATTCACAATAGTAGAGATAGAGGGAAAACTGAAGATATTCACCTGTGATTGGATGTCAAACCTGATACCATCCTTAAATATTCTAGGTTTTGGCACGTCATCACCCATCAAAATAGGAGAGAATCTCTAAATCTCACTAAACCGGGAAGAATATTCCATAACTAACAGTGTGACCTACTCTAGGTGCATGAACTCTCAGGATCGGTCAGCCCTTAGTGTCTTGGAAAAATAATAATCATAGAAGGTCACCTGAAAGTCTCCCCATGTCATATCCTGATGACGCCCTGCCTAAGTGATAATATCCCACCATCTCTTGGAAGAATCACACATCATATATGTTGCGATATTGAATCACCTCTTAAGAGGCATCTCCAGATGCTCGAAGATAGTCAGCACTGATTCCAATCATGATTCTGCACCCTGTGGTCCGCCATCCCCTAAAAAGTCAGTGGATGTTGCTGTTGGAATATACGTTTCACCTCTTCCATAGATGAGGCAACCTACAGTGCTCCCTGAAAGGTTTTCATGAACCTGAAAAATCCTTCATGAAACTATCCATATGCACCTACATTCGGTATAATAGCTGGTTCCATAGTTGGAACAACTGAAGGATTCATCGATAGCCCATGACCTACCATTTCTGGAGTATGATCATCGCCACTCTCCTGGTGTACAACTCATGGTCATCATGGAAGCATGAATATACAAGGTTTAAGAACATGACTTAGTTCAAACTTACCATCATGGTTTCCCATTTTAAAAGATCTAAAACAAAATATAAGAAGGACCTCAAATTTTGGCAGAAAGGAACTACACGACGTGTAGAAAGAATACACATCATGTACCCATAGGCTCTTACATGGTTGTGTTCTACTGCCATTCTGGAATGTATCAACACCAAGCACATGATGTGTTCCTCACGCAAACAGTGTGTACATAGGTCTATCCTCATGGACATGTACTCCCACACGGCTAGGTCCACACGGGTTTTGCGTGGGTAGACTACACAATGTGTATAGGCAATACACGACATGTTATAATCCAAACTCCACAGTTTGAGTTTTATCTCACATGACCCGTTACACGGTCAACTATTACACGAAATGTACTACTGGTACACGGAGTGTTATTCTTAAATACATAAACACATTCTTCCCCAAACAGGAATAATACATGGCATGTTTGGCTGAACTACATGTCGTGTATACTGGGTTTTTTAGGATAGAAACTCAAGGTTTCCCTAAAAACTCCTATTCTATAGAAAATACAACCAGTGCGATGCCAAATTATGATCCGTGAGGGCCCATACTCCCTATTAATCAAAGTTTGGAACCTAAGCAGAGCATATCATATCATAATTCTATACAAAAATATGAATAATTACCCACCAAATTCCGATCCATGGGGGCCCATACATCTCAGAGATCGAATTTTGGCATCCATTCAATTCGAACCATATCACGTACCAATACACCTATCACAATAGCAGGAATGTCTATTAAGGTACTATCACACCAACATGCATCTCTAGAATGGTATCTATCACAAAAATATGAAATATCTAATTCATCCAAGATAGAATGGCATGATGCATGGCATGTGATCCTAACAAGTTTCTATATGATGCATGAGATAGAATACCCTCATCTCATCAGGTTTCAAGAAAATTGAATAGAATAATCCCAATAATAACTACACAAAACAAGTGTGTCACCCAATGGTGAAATCAAATCAATTGTAATAGCTCAAAATCCAAAAGCACAATTTAATTGGAGGAAATTTGAATTTTCCTTGTACATGGGGTAGCTGCTCCCAGGAACAGTTAACTACCAAATTCCATATCCTTTATATCATCGCCAAATAGTAAATTTAATAGAAAATAACTTCTCTGATACCACTTTGTGACATCCCAAATCCAGATGCAACTAATAGGTGCCCCGTACACGGTTGGCCACATGGCCTCAAGCGCATTTCCCCAAACTCCAGAGGCTATTGACTAACAGCGAAGGCCTAGGGTATAATAGTTGGAAAACTATACCCTCATTGGAAGAGTGTAACATAGTAGAATAAATAATAAAAAATAGTGGAAGTAGTAAAAAACATGCAATTGGAGTAAACAAGTGAAGACTGAAAGATACTGTTAACCAGAAGGTATATAATATCAAAATGACACAACATGTCACATGTTCTAAGAAAACAACAAAATTAGGATACACTAAAATCATGTACAATACAATACTAAATTATGTTAAAAACAAATGAGACTTATTGTCATTGAAAGCCTTGGATTGGTCCCATGCTCTCTTTCTCCTAAGACGCAATCAAGTACCTGAAAAAGGGGCCTTACCCCTATCGACACCTGCAACAATATAGTCTGTTTGGGTCCAGAAACATGGCCCAAATAGGGTGTGAGAAATAAATCCTAGTAGGAAACCACAAAAAGTTTATGTCAATCTATCAGTGAGTATATGAAGCATTAGTGTACAAGAGAATGCAATAACTAGAAATTACTCAAAAGTAAACAATCCGACATGTCTTGTTGTCCATTTTCATTTAATAATCAATTCAACATATTGACCATAATAAATACCTCTTCTATAGACACAACCAATCCTCACCCACAAACATAACACATATCCTCACCCATAGGGACAAACAATCCCGCCCGCAGGCACAATAATCTCGCCCACAGGCATAACAAATCTCACCCGTAGGCATGAAAAATCAAATAAGGGAAATCCCTCATCTCAGTATTCCATAATATTAAACAACACATGAAATATTTACATTATTACATGATTATTAAGAAGAAAATTAAATTGGTAACCATTTAATTAACCAAATCATTTAAAATAACCCATGACAGGGAAAATAGAGGCATAACCATGGTTGTCCTAAGCTAAAAGGCCCAACAATGGTTATCCAAGGGAAACACACCCCCAGGGTGGCCCTTAATCAAAACAAACAGTCACCACATGATTCAATCCATATACATAATCACCTAAAAATCTTTATTAATTAACATAGGTAAAAGTTTCAACCTAGATACACCCCAAACATGGGCGCGTGGCACAAAGACACATATAAAATACTTGAAATTTAACAATTAGCATGAGACCACCTATCTCTTCATAGTATAACTCTCCTCATCCAACCTTGACTTCCAATTCCAGCTAGAATAGTATAGATCTATAAAACAAGTATAATCATTAAACCTTTAATAAATTCTTATAGAATAGGAATTAGGAAAAAAGAATCAAGATTAATTGGGATATTATGGATACTGTTCAAATTTAACTGACGATTATTGGATCAGATTCTGTACGAAGATTTGGTAGAATATTAAAGTTTCGATAGTGCTTTCTCTTCAACCCAATGAGCCCACTGTCCATTCTACCGAGAAGAGGGTCTTCTATCCATTTTAAGTGAGAAAACACATATAAACACCATGTAATACCATATACATGGAATGTACACCATTTTACTATTCAGTTGGTGGTTGTTTTCCACTGACTTAGTTCGCAGGACCTACCAACATGTATATACGGTGTGTACTTAGAATTACACAGTGTGTAACTCTAAATCATCCCATGTGACAGTATGATTTCAGTAAATGCCTACTTTTTACTTGATTTCTAAAAAAAACTTGAAGTAAAAAGAATAAAAGAAAACTGTACCTCAAAGTAAGAACTGGTTTCTTACACAGGTGGAAATTCTGCCAGAGTATCTATAAATAACTCACCCAGTTCTAATGAATATATTGAACTCAATACTATAGATTAGAATGTGTTTTGAAACACTTATATTCCTAGAGATTTTAGGACTCATAGACATCATCCCTTAGATGTTGTTGTAGGTGATCCAGATGAAGGAACTATGACTTGAGCTTCTCTAAGAAATCAGTTTGAGAATCATGATTTCTTTTCATATCTTGAACTTAAGAACATCGATGATGTCATTAATAATGAATTATTGGTAATGGATATGAAAGAAGAGTTAAATTAGTTTTAATGAAATGGATTCTAGGAACTAGTTGAAATACCCAAAGACTACCTAACTTTTGGTACAAAATGGGTGTCTAGAAACAAGGTTGATGAATGAGGAACAATAGAAATAAATAAATCTAGATTGATTTCACAGGGATATAGTTAAGAAGAAGGTATTAAATATGAGGAAACCATTTCACCTGTAGCTAGTCTTGAATCCATTGGGATGTTTCTCACCTATAAAACATATTTTTATTTCAAACTATATCAAATTGATGTCAAGAGTGCATTCATAAATAGTTACATTGTTGATGGTGTTTTTGTAGAACACCCAATGAATTTCAAAAAACTCACCTTAAAAATCATGTTTTCATATTAAAAAAAGATTTATATAGTTTAAAAAAATATCCAAGAGCATGATATGATAGGATCAACTCATTTTTTACTTCCAAATGCTTTACTAAAGGAATGGATCACCTTATTTTATTTGTTAAATAAAGTAAAAAAATATGTTTTAAAATGTTTTAGCATGGAAAACACTAAAGGTAGTGATACTCTCATGAGTACTAGCTACTAGTTGTATCTTGATAAAACTGGGAAAACAATTGATCAAATTAATTTTAGAGGTATTATTGGAAGTTTTCTATATTTAAATGCCAACTGGCCTGATATAATATTTAGTGTGTGTATGTGTTCTCAATTTTAAGAAAATCTTTAAGAGTTACATTAACTAAATGTGAATGGAATTTTCAATTATCTCAAAAATAATACTAATTTAGGACTTTTTTATCATAGATGAAAATCCTTTGATTGGTTTAGTTATTCAGATATAGATCTTGGTGGTTGTAAGTTAGATAAAACAAACACTTCTAGAACATGTCACTTTTTGGGAAAGTCTCTAGTTTCATGGTGCTGTAAGAAAAAAACTCTATGCAATTTTCCACTATTTAAGATGAGTACATACCTAGAGGTTTTGTTGTCCACATATTCTAGAAATGAAACATAAATTACTAGACTATGGATGTCAATTCTTATATGTCCCAATAACTTATGACAATATAAGTGTGATAAATATCTCTAAGAATCATATATAAAATTATAGAAAAAATAATAGTGATATAAGACATCAAATTCAGATATAAAATTTTGAGAAAGGTGATATAACTTTGGAATTCATTGGTATTGAACATCATCTAGCTGATATATTTGAAAATAATTTGAATATTTAGATAATCAATTATATAAAATATGAATTAGATTTGATAAATTATATATAATTTTTAAAATTTTGTTTTAGTTATTAATTACTTTATTAATCTATTTAATTTTTATTCTCTAAGACTTTCTAGAAGTAACCATGATTTATGCTTCACACGGTCAGTCAGCCGACTGTGAGTTTTTTTCACATGGTCAATATGCTTACCAAGAATATATTAGTTTTATGGTTAACATACCTATCATATGTTTACAATTATAATGCCTACCATGGTTATGTTATTAAAATATCCTTGGTCAGTAGAAATACGGTGTCTATTTTCTATGAATTTTTAATGAAACCTTTTGAGTGGGAATTCTTTTATGTTTATTATTATTTTAATATTCAAATGATTTAAAATAGAATTAAAATATGAGTCTGAATCATTACCGATATTATCACTTTGATATACTCTATCCTTTTATGATCTTTTGAGAAGATCAATTTTTATCATATTGAACCTCTCACTCTCTCTAACTCAAACCTCTCTTTTTACCTCTTATTTCTAAACCTTTAGAGATATTGATTTGAACCAAAATGTAAAGGATGAAGTGAATGTCTAAGAACAAATTTCTTATCCAGTAACTTACTTAAAATATGTTCAAGAATATTAATTATAGATAATGTGAATCTATAAATATGAATAATCCCCATATGTTATTTTTTTTAGTTTTAACAGAAAAAGAAGTCGTGGAACAGTGGTTGAAATTGAGTATATTTCTAGTTTAAAATGTGATTCATAAACAAGTATGGGATGATTTGTTTATTGAATATGGTAGAAATTTTTATCCTAATATTTTCAAGGAGTTTTATGAAATCATTGAGTTCTTACCTAGAGAGAATATGGATATATTAAAATCAAGGATAAATGGTGCAATTTTTTAACTCTCTTCAAAAAGCTGGGAAAAATGTTTGGGTATGATGCATAGAGGAAAATATGAGGATTATCAATGATCTTATATTTTTAATCATTGGTATTTTTCATTTAAGAATTACTTGGATGAGATAACAAGGAATTGAACCCTAAGGAGACCGTTTGATATTGAATTTTGTAGAGAATATTGGATTCCAGTAAAATTTCTTCAGCATGTAATATGCCCAAGAAAAGTATACTTTAGTAAATTGAGGCATCAGAACCCATTTTTATTGTTTTTTATGAATAATTTTTTTCAAATAAGTCTTTGTATAAATGTTATGAGACATATAGTTGAACTGTACAATCAAGAATCAAGGTTTAGTTATTTACCATATCCTAAGATCATTTTAGTCTTGATAGAGTATAAAGGATTAGTTTATTAGGGGTGAAAGAATAACTGCATCTTATAGATATTGTCTTACCCAAAAGATTTATAAGAAAATGAGAGTCAATTAGAATACATGAAAATAGGAATGGGTGGTTGAACCAGAGAAAATGTATGAATAGTTCAACCGAGTAAAGTATCTAATTAGACCTAGGGATCTGGTGGATCCAGGTCTCAAACCTGATAAAGTTGGGGAATATTTAGATGAAGATGTTTCCTATTTTGAAGAATAATAATAGGAAGTAGCTATCGAGGAAGGAAAAATAGAAGTAGATATATAATTTTTAGACCTTGATGAAGAATCTAGAATAGATTTTGAGGATGAGATTGATTGGTGTTAGTCTGTTGAATATGATCAAGTGGAGGATAGATTAGAAAGATATCCCATTATTAGGAGTAAATTTAGACATCATATAACATGTTCATCTACTAAGGGGTACAAGTCCTCTATATATCTTAAATTGGTCTCAGAATATACAGATTCTGAGGATGATGATCATGGAGGTAGTCCAACAAGATAAGGTGGACCAACCATTCTGGAAGGATCTTTGATTGTTTAGTTTTACATTAAAGAGAGAATTTAGGATTCTTGGGGTTTTTTATGATGAAATATTGGAAAATTTTGATAAAGATGAATTTTAAGTTATTTTCAGTATTGTAGTCTACGAGAGATAAACCAATGAAGGATGCACCTAAGGAAGATGGTAGGAATTAGGTTAGTGATCCATCTTCCTCTACTCCTGCACCCTCTATTCCATCTACTTCATATGTCACTAAGGACTACATGACTATGTTAAAAATATAAATGATGGATATTTTAAAGAAAGTATTTTTTAATTATGATAATTCATTGCAGAAAGTGAAAGAAGAAGATATTTATAAAGATGATAATTTGGTAATTAATCATCTTCAACTGAGATTTAATTTCAAAATAGAGATGATTCATAATGATATTGAATATTTTATATATCAGGTTGGTTCTATTTAAGCTAATATATCTAATATGATGGTTCAGTTAGACTAGAGGTTTATGAAGGTTGTGTTTAAAACTTTTCTTGTGACTTCTGATCCTCCTGTTCTTTCAATTATAGATGAAGAAAAGATAAAAAAATTCATTCAAGATGAGGTGAAAGTTTTTTTTGAAGAGTTCAGAAAGACTCGTGAAGCTGTGTATGATGGGTTTCAGACCAATTTTACTTATACCATAGAATTATATCAAGAGTATTATAAGTAGTCTATCCAATTCTGATAAATAATCAAGAGAGAAATCAATTATTTTTTGAGTAAGATATTCATAAAGTCAGATCTAAAAAGGAATGTTTAGAAATCATTCTATGTACATGAGATTTCCCCCTCTAAATGAATCTTTTAAATCCCAATTTGATAATATTAGAGCATTGAATCCAATTTTAGAAGCTTTCATGGAGAATCAGAATTATTTCCTTTACGCTTTGGAAAATGGTTCTCGCATTGTTAGTGATTTCACTTAGTTAATGGAACCTAATTTATATAATTATCAAATAGTTGTGCTCACCCCTTAAACCATTCCTTTATCTCTTCCTACTATCTCTTCACCATTAATCCTTTTTTCTTAAATCCTTCCCAAGCCTTTTAGAAACTTAGACTAGTTTTTAGGTGTGAGGTCATTGGATACCATACTTCCTCATCTACTCCTAAGACTACCTATTCTCCTACCTCTACATAAAAATTAAAGGATACTATCCTTCCTATAGATTTAAAATTTCCCTTCATTAATATATAGACTTGTATTTATAATAGGGATATCTTGATAATATTTTTTTCAATCTCTATTGATGTATTAACTAAATATTATCTTTTAATATAATTTATATTTTATCTTATTCTTTAGTTTTTTCCCTTATGATAATCCCAAAAGGGATATTAATTAGTAATGATAAATTAGACTAAATTGAATTAAATTGAAAACATTTCATGCTTTCAAAAACTTTCTAAGCATTTCTTTCAATCATATAAAATACACCTTTGATGCATTCAATTCATATCAATTTACATGTCATGATTTGTGATCATAAAAGGGGAGAGGTTGTTGGATTAGACCAAAATCTTATTATTTTAACAAACACATATCATATTTATAATGTTATAAATAACTTTCATGTTTTCTGTTAGAAAATGGTTTACTAGAAAAAATCTGGAAAAATGACTAAGTCTGGAGCTTATCATGCCACATTACCGTGTGAATGTCAAGTGACTATATCACCTTACTACACGTTATAATTCACCTTACCAAATAGTATACTTCATTTTACCACATGAACAGACTTATTAACATGATTCAAATGAGAAATTATTTTCCAAGTCCTAAACTAATCATGCATTAAAGATTTAGCTCATCATGTGTTGAGAATCAACTTACTGTATCTACAATCAAGCTATCGTGAGATGGAGTTTTACCCATTGTGTACTTGAATTCATGAAGGAAATTACCTAACACATGAAGAGATAAAGTTATCATTCCAAAGTATAAATATTTTTTTCATAAATTATTATACTCATCATGAATTTAAATGTTGTGAAAACATGAAGAAACATCTTACCGCCTGGGTTCATAAACCTACTACATGTGAAAATGAACTAACCATATGAAGTGATGAAACAACAATATAGTATTTTCCATATCCATGGATTGTTTCAGGTTTTTGTGATCTCAAATAACTACGCTTTAGTAGAATACATATTTCTATGTATAATTTAATAGTGGAGCATTTCAAATATCCAAAGGATGATTTTTTATGCATTTAATAAAGAATCAATGTGTTGATTAATATTCATTGGATATTTTGATGAATATTTCTGTAAGAATAATGCTTGATCATGTGAAAAAAGTGGGTTGGTGTGCATAGTAATGAATAATTTTTACTCTTACATAGATACATAATAGAGTATCATTTACATGAGTGCATGTTCTATAGAGAAGTCTCTACGACACAATGTTTTCAAGAATCTTTTGAAAAAAAATTCAAATCGCCTTCTAAAGATAAATTCAAGGACTCTAGACAAGAAAAGCTATTTTGATCAAGATGCTTTAAATTTTCTCATTATTAATACCATTATCTTTTCATTTATTCTTAAATTTTGATATGTGTTATATATTTCTCTATTTATCTCTAAAAACATTGTCTCTTATGCTAAACAAGAGAGTACTTGATACTCTCTCTCAAATATTTCATTTTTATTCCCACAAACAATTTTGGAAGAGGTCATGTGTGGCCTAATATCTCTTTTATCCCACATATAACTATGGAAGAGGCTCTATGACTGGACATTCCTATGTACTATTGTTTTTAAAACCCAATCTAGGTTGTGGATCAGTTTATTTATTAATAAAGTTCTTGGCAGTAGGTGATTTCCAAGTGGAGGGTATTAACTTTTATCTTGAGATCGAACCCCTTTTTAAAATTACATTGTGTTTTATTTTCTATAACTTGTTTATTAATTTATCTATTTTTTTATTTTATTTAATCAAATATATTTATATTTTTCTAATATCTTAAAAAAACATTACATAGATAGTTAGTCTTTATTTTGTTTTATACAAAGTGTTTGATTATGTAACTTATTTTCAAAAGTTAAAGTATTTAGAAGTTATTTTAATAGAGCATTAATCCCTATTTTGAGAATATATTTGAAATATCAAATTTATATATTTATATAATTTTGATTAACTGTGTATTTTTATAAATTTAAAGGATTTAGTTTTCAAATTGGTTTTAAACAGAAGTTTTTATTGTGAACTCAATTCACCCCCCCTCTTGAGTTACTCAAACCAACAATGTATAAATAAATATTAAAAATGGTTAACATTACAAAAAAATTAAACAATGAAAAATTGGAAATGAATATATTAAAAAAAATATTAAAAAAATATTTTAAAAAATTAAGATTATTAATTAATAAATAATATTTAAAATGAATAAATTTTTAAAAAATATTGAAAAGTAATAAATAATATATATTAAATAAAAATATTAAAAATTAATAAAATTGACTAATTAGAAAAATATTGTATATTAAATATATTATTTTAATAAATATAAATCTAAAATGAATATTAAAAAATTGATAAATTACAAAAATATTATGTTTTTGTGCGTTCTATATAAAAATTCATTAATCACGTATATGTATGTGTGAAATTAATGTGACACACATTTTATATATGATAAATTGAAAAAAAACATTTAATTAAACATCAATTACTCGATACAATTAGTCAATAATTTTACTTAATATTAATTTTTAATTATAAAACATTTTTCACTAAATATATGAATTATTTAAAGTAAATATACATATTTTATATTATACAACTCATATTTATGAAAATATTATATATATTGATATATATATATATATATGAATATATTTATATATTAAAAATATTAAAAATACTAATTAATAATCATGTGTAAAAAATATTAAAAATGAATAAATTAAAAAAATATTAAACGTGTAAATATTTGAAATTAATAAATTACAAAAAAGTTCAAAAATACTTTTATTAATGAATAAATAATATTAAATGAACGCATGTTAAAAACAATTTAAATTTAATTAAAATAAGATTTTATTGATAAATTATTAAAAAAAATGAATAAGATATTAAATATATAAATTTAAAAAAAAATAAAAATGAATATATGTTTATATGAAAAATTAATATATATTTATTATGTAAATTACAACAGTTTTAAAAAACATTAAATATTAATCAATGAAAATAAATAAATTTAAAAATGAATAAAATTTAAAAAATATTAAACAAATAAAAATCAAAAATGAATAAATTGAAAAAATATTAAATAATTTATTAAATACATAATTATTAATAAATATAAATAAATTTAATATATATATATATTAATTATAAATAGTAATAAATAATATATATTAAATATAAATATAGAAAATGGATAAAATGTTATAATTAAAAAATAAATTATATTAAATATTAAAATTAAATATTAATAAATAAAAATATAAAATGATAATGTTAACAATTTATATTATTTGTTTATGTTTGACTCTATAAAATTAAATTAATTTCATATATTTATAGATGTGAAATTATTATATTGCAAATTAAGTGTAGCATATTTAGTCAAAGTTTTTATTTAAAAATCAAATATTTATTATTTGATATATATGTCAATTTGATAAAACAAATGACATTGATAAAACAAAATGTCTTAATTAGTAAATATTTTTTAATTAATATTGAACATTTTTTATTAAATTAATAAACCATTTTCACTTAATAAATGACATATAAGTTTTTATGATTTATAATACACATATTTTATTAAATAAATAATATTTAAGATATATATATATATATATAATTTCTATTTAATATGAAATTTTAACTAAATATTTTATATATCGAATGAAAAATGTATATTTAGTGATATATAAATCATATTCAATAAAATATTTTATATTTTTATCAATATAAATATATTTATATATTAATATATGATTTTTAATGATAATTTTTTTAATCAAATATAACCATTATCAGTGCTACATAATAGCGCCAATAAGGGTGACCTTTATTAATGTTTAAAAATTAAATGATAAAGGATGGTGTTTATCAATGCTTAAAAAGCGCTCATAAAGGGCAAGGAAGCTCCCAATACCCTATCTTAATTGTCTCATGAGACCTACTAGTGCACTGAGGGGATATATAATTTTAGGCCCCACCATTCCTTGAATGTCCAATACATTCCATCACAGTACAAAATATTACATGGAATAATTTTCAAGGAATGAACAACATAAATACTTAGCACAATTGCTCAATGAGGCATATCTTACAAGATTTTCCTATATAGAAGAAAGAATTATATTTTATAAAATTAATTTTCCCTAACCAAATATTTAATAAATATATCATTATAATTGGAATATATGTATTTACAAAGGTATAAGAAAAAATCAATGATGAATAAATCCTTAAAAATTGTTTTGTATAGTATATGTAAATTAACCAATGCATATCCCCCAGGACTATCAAACTAGGTGTGCAATAAGGCCCATTGTCGTGCACTAGGTGATGATCAGGTCAAATCCCCATGTGCCATTTTTGAGGTTATTACCCTAGGTAGATTTTTTCTAGAGCCACCTCAACTTGTAGTATCCAAATAGAAATTTCTTTTCATGGAAAACCACACACTTTTCATATTACCAAAATTTTACGATGGATTTATGGCTATGGGATAGTCTAAGTATTATAAAAACTTGAAGAAGTCTATAATGGTAGGGAATAAATAAAATCAGATTTAAAAAAAATTAAATGTAGTATAATACCATGGAAATTCTATTATGAAAGTATACAAAAAATTAATTGGAAAAGACAATATAACCAAGGTAATGAACTTGAAAAGGAAAGAGGAAGATTTGGGACCCTTACCATGGAAGGATGCTTCTTAAAGCTTGAGAGGGACTTATTAGAACCTCTGAACCAACTTTTAGAAACTATTGAGAGGTGAATTGAGTGATTAATCATGCTCAAAGTCTTTGGAGTAGAATGTGAGGATGGAAAGTGGGGTATTTATACTTGAGGAGGGGTGGTTTTAAGGGTTAAAATATAGGTTATTTTATTATATAACCCAACCACACATGGGATTAATCAATTCCAACCAATTTTATTTCTTATTAATGACTGGAAGAAAGTGGTTGTATATTAAAGGCATACCCAAACCTAAATATACCTCCCAACCAACCCAATTAATGAACATAAAAAATTAATTTTTATTTCAAAAAACTAATTTTAAGATTCAAAACGAAAATTATAAATTTATATTTTAAATTTAATATTTTGAAATAGTTTTTATAATTATTTAATTTTATTTTAATTGATTAAAACGTTTTATAAATTTTTATTCATTCTGACATGGTAATGAATTCATAAAATAACAATGATTTGTAAAGTAGTAAGTTTCACTTTTTCACAAAAAAATCAACTTTGTCAGAAAATTCCCAAAAAATCACCCAAAGATAATTTTGATGTTCTATTTTAAAAAATTAAAGTTTATTTAATCTAAATAATTACATAAATATGATAATTTTAACCTTTAAATAAATATAAATATTTATTGAAATTTATAAATTTCAAAGGAAAATAAACATTCTGACCATTGTAAAATTTACTTAGTACTTTATTAAAATATATTTTCATTTAATAAAATTTTGATTATATGTTTATATAATACATTTACTATTCATATTTTTAGTTTCCATGATGTGTAATGTTATTATGAAATGTAAAAGTATTTCTAATTTCTAATAATAAATCATTCATTATAAAATAGAAGTTCTATTAACAACATAATAGAATTTTTAGGGCACTACATTCTTCCCCCCACAGTGAAATTTCCTCCTTGAAATTTAGTTTCCTACCTCATGTTGGAATAAAAAGAGGTTACTTATGTATCATTACTTCATAGGGTTCCCAAGTTGACACTTCTAACTTGTGATTTCTCCACAACACTTTTACGATGTGGGTTTTCTTATTCCTCAAAACTTTTTATCAAGTGTCAAGAATTTGGATAGGATTCTCATTATATGAAAAATTAGTTTCGAGATTTATCTCATATGTGGTTATAAAATGAGTTGGTTATGGAAAGTATTTCTTTAGAATTGAGACATGGAAGACTACATTAACATTATAGAGGTTGGGTGGTAAGGCTAAATGATAATCTACCACTCCAATTCTCTATAGGAACTCAAATGGACCGATGTACCATGGAATGAACTTCCCCTTATTCCCAAATCTTATAACCCCTTTCCACGGTGATGATTTCAAGAAGAAGTGATCACCTACTTGGAAGTCCAAGTCATTTGGTTATCAACATATATTTTCTATCTACTATGATTTATTTTTATATGATTTTGAATTTCTCTCATTTTCTCAGTTGTCTCCTCATAAAGTTCTAGGCCAACTAGCTTTCTCTCTTAAACCTCATCCCATCATGTTGGAGTATGACATCTTTTCCCATAAAAGGCCTTATATAGAACCATATTTATTCTTGAATGGAACCTATTATTATATGAAAAATCAACTAAAGGTATGTATTGGTCATAAATTCATTGGAAGGCATGTGAATATAACCTCATCATATCCTATAAGGTTTGGATAGTGCTTTAAAAGTATCCATTAGTTTGAGGATGATATGCAGTGCTCAAATGTTCCTTAGTGTTCAATGCCTTTTGAGGACTCTTCTAGAATTTAGATGTGAAGTGAGGATCATGATCAGAAATGATTGATAAAGGTAAACAATGAAGTCTCACAAATTATTTGATATAAAGTGTAGAAATATGTTTGAGGTTTAGACCCTCCCTTATTACTTGATAATGTGCAGATTTGGTAAGCTGACTAACAATGGACCATATAACATCATTTCTCTTTGATGTTTTAGGAATCAAAGTGACAAAGTCTATTGTGAAATTTTCCCACCATTAAGTCAATAACCTATCTTATCACTTTTCCATTCCTTTATGTTTTGAAAATCACAAAGAAATTTTCATTAAAGATTATTTTATTTATCTAAGGAAATTTATTTTCTTTAACCTTAACTTACTTTTATATGTTATGCTTAATGTTTCTTATCTTACCTTAAACTTATTTCTCTTAATACTAAATTCCATTAATAATATTTAGATCCTTATCAAAACCTCACAACCATACATTTTCTTAGATATCGAGTCTCACTATTTTTAGACTCTGATTCTATCTATTTTCAAACTCCGTTTCATCCTAATTTTTGACTCTGAATTTTCTAAAATTCAGACTCCAAATTCCTCAGAATTCAAACACAGGATTCCTCAGAATTTAGACTCCAATTTCATCAGAATTAAGAATATGTTTCCCCATTAAATCAGACTCAGTTTGTTTATATATTTAGACTCCATTTCCCCTTATTTTCATAATCTTATTATTCATACTTGTTAAAGTTGATTTTATTTCTTAATATATTGTTCAAAATTTATTGGATTCTAGTTTAATTAAGTTTATTAAACTTAAGAATGCTTTTTTACATGTTATAATTCCTTACACATGATTATGTTACAATGGAACGATTTCGTAAAATTTGTTTCTAACTAACCATTGGTAGAGTGTCACATGTCCAGGTCCCTCTAAAATTCAAGGAAAAATATGACCGTTAGAGGAGGATATGATCATTGTATTTTCTACCTCTAAATACCCCATACATTAGAAGTGTGTATATATATCTATATATTACATGTTTTAATGTTGTAAATTGATTTATATAGAGAGATACACTCATACCTTGTGAGATCCGTGAAAAACTGGTTCAACCTGCTTAGTGCATCTGTGATTGTTGTTGTGTACAATCAAGGGATTCCAGGGATAAGAAGATAGAGGTTCCGACTACCTTAAATTTTTAGGGCATCAGGGTATAGGAATATAGAGGTGCTAACTACCTTAATGTTCGAGGTCTTGCGGGGATAACAAGACAGACTCCGATACTCTTATCAAGGGATTACCCCAGTGTGGGTAATACCGAATTTCTTGAAATTATAAATCAAGGGACCTTTATCCAAGGTTGTTGGATACCATTCTCTTTTGGTTAAAATATTTCCTACTTGTTTACCTGTTGTTGTTACAAGTTTTGTTTCCACTGTATTTTGTTAAATAAAGAAAGTATAATTTTTATATACTTTCTTATAGTTGTTTAACTCTGATATAAATAAGATTCTATATGTTTTAAGGTAGAATATTTCTCTAAGTAAAATATTATTAAGTTTCCTTAAGTTTAACTTGATTAAGTTTAGGTTTCTTATAATTTGACCTGGGCCCTTCCAATTATACCTTTGAGTTATAACCAAAGTGGGTTTTGAATTTACCTTGTTTAACTATGTTAAACATATATTTCCTTTTACATTTAAAAGGGAAAGTTTTTTAAACCTACAATTCACCCCCTTGTAATTGAGCATCTACATTTATATTTGGATAGTAAACCAACTTACACATAGGTATAGGGAGAGGTTTTTTGACACCCCTTTGAGGTTTCATCTCAGACTTAACCTATTTTCATACCAACCATCTAGCCACATTGTCAACAATTTTCTACTTCTTGTTATCCAACTATAAATGCTCTTTTATATCCTTATAAATCTAGGTACTACCATGGTTTATAGAGAAGTTTCAGCTATGGACATCATCTATTAACTCCCTCTTCAGCTCAAGTATTGATGGAACACATAATCTTATTCCAAATTTTAACACACCATCCTCACAGGTGAACCCCTCCAATTTCCAATCCTGCATGGTTTTGATTTTATTATGAATAACCTTTTCATCTTATCAAGACTTATTTATCTTCTCCAATAAATATAGTTGGGAAATTACATAGAGAGGGAATGTTGTTTCACCTTCCTTAATAATTTCTATATCCAACTTTACCAACTCCTTCAAAATAGGATCCTTGTGTATCCTTATCATGGATATGATCCCATGATTATTTATTCTTAATGCATATTCCACCTTGCTTTCTTTACCAGGGTGGTAGTGTATTTCACAATCATAGCCTTTAAGTAATTCTAGCCATCTTCTTATCCTCATATTAATGCCATTCTATGTGAATGTGTACTTAAAAATATTATGATTGGTATATATGTCACATTTTCACTATATAGATAGTGTCTCTATATCTTTAAATAAATGATCACAGTTTCATGATCAAGATAATGAGTTGGATATTTCTACTCATATTTTTTAAGGTTTTTTATGCATAAGAAACAACTCTAACATTATACATGATGAAACTCTCTTGACCTTTATTTGACACATCACTTTATTTAAAAAAAACATATTTTCTTGGTTGTAAAGTCAACGTGGGTGAATTGATCATATTTTACTTTATATCCACAAATATTTCCTCATATTATATAAACCATGTGAATTTAACCCATTTAAATGTCAATTTTATTAATGAATTAGCTAATCGGGAAAAAATTTCAATGAAATGCCAATAGTAAGAAGATACATAAATGAGTTTTACATTACATTGAAACTAAAAATACATTATTTGAAAACATAAAAAAATAATTTTTCTACTTGAAAATCCATTTCGCATGGGTAGTACTCCTATTGGATTCATGGGGAAAAGGGAAACAATAGAAAGGGGTGAGCTCAGATTCCTAGTAAGTGATTATCATATAGTGGAATTTGTTATGGTGTGATTAAATAAACTTATATGTGCCATAAATAATGAGATTGAGAGTATAAATAAACCCATGTCTAACGTAAAAATTAGTATATGCTGGGATGTCAATAATTGAACAATCAGTGAAAGGATTGCATAATAAATAAAATAAGTTATTTCATATCAAATATAACTGAAAACATAATTAAATCCATGGATAACATAATAATGAATAAATTTTAGGATAAAAATAATTGATCATTTTGTGATGGGAAAGTATAATTCTGTATTCCTCAACAAAATACTATCAAGGGATTGTACCAAGACATCGTACATAAAGGGTAAGGGAACTCCAATTATCGTATCGTAATTGTCTCATGAGACCTACCAGTGCACTGAGGGGATATATAATTTTGGGCCCTAGCCATCATTTAATTTCCAATTCATTATCTAACATTATAAAATATTAAAAGGGATAATTTTTAAAGAATTAATGACATAAATACTTACCACAATTTCTCAATGAGGTATATCATACATGATTTACCCATATAGAAGAAATAATTATATAGTAAAAATTTATTTTTCTACAATAAAATAATTATTTATGATATCCAAGTAGTTGGACCAAATGTACTTTCAATGTTATGAGGCTAAATAAATGATTAATAAATCCTACTATATGTTTTTGGAAGATCATGTAAATTAACCAAAACATATCCTCTAGGAGTGTTAAACCAGGTGTGCAGCAATTCCCATTGTCATTCACCAGGTGTTGATCATGTCAAAGACCAGTGAACCCTACTAAGGGTTATTATCACTAGGTAAAAATTGTTCTAGATCCACATATACTTGTAGTATCCATATAAGGATTTAACTGGTTCGAAAACCACACACTTTTTACTTTATCAAGATTTTAGGACGGTTTATGGCTACGCGACAGTCTGAGTATTATAACGAATTGACAAAGGATAAAATGAGGGGAAATAAATAAGCCCCAATCTAAAAAATATAAAATGGAGGATACTACCATGGAATAAAAATCATGATAGTATATAAATATTATATTTAAAAATACAATATAACAAAGGTAATGAACTTGGAAATGGTAGATAGGGATTGAGGACACTTACTAAGACATTGTAATGACTTAGGAAAAGGATATAATGATAGGTAATAAATAAAATATCATTTAAAACATTTAAAATGGAATATAACACCATGGAATAATAAAAATTATAGTATATGAAAAATGAATTTAGAAATACAATATAATAAAAGAACAATACATGAAAAGGAAAGAGAAGAATTGAGGGAACAATTACATTGTAAGGATGATCGTTAAAGCTAGAGAAGGAATTATTTGAACCTTAGAACCACCTTGGAGGGACTCTTGAGAGGGTAGTTGAGAGATAAATCATTATCAAAGGTTTTTGTGTGGAAATTGATGAGGGAAAGGGGCATTTATACAATAAGAGGGGTGATTTTCAGGGTTAAAATATAGGTTATTTTATTATATAATCCATCCACTTGTGGGTTTAATCAATTACAACCAATTTTATTGCTTATTAATGAATGGGACAAAGTGGGTGGATTTATAAGTCATTCCCAAACCCAAAATAACATACCAACCAACTTAATTAACTCCCAAAAAAATAACTTTTATTTAAAAAAACCAATTTTTTGTTGAAAAAAAGTAAATTATAAATTTCTATTTTAAAATTAAAATATTTAAATTCATTTTATAATTTTTTAATTGGAATTTTATTGAAAATAAATAATAATTTTTTAGTCATGCTGACATAATAATGACATCATAAAAGCATAATGCTTTGTAAATCGGTAATTTTAACTTTTTCACCAAAAAATAAACAATTTCAAAAACTTGATAAAAAATAACCTAAGATAATTTTGATGTGTTGAGTCCATAAATTATAATTATTTTATCAAAATGATCCTATATATTTTAAAATTTTAACCTTTAAATAAATTCCCTTTTTATTACAATTTAGAATTTTCATAGAAAAATAAACATTCTGACCATAATAAAAATTACTTACATTTTCATTGAAATATAATATCGTTTAATTTTTTTTGTAATATTATATCATGAAAATGAATTTTATTTAAAACATCTACATTTATCAGAAAACATATTTTTATCAGAATATATTTATAGTCCCCAATAATTTTTTTTTGTTATATCATTAAAATAGCCTCATTGATCAATTAATTGCATATATATAACTAATAACAATACTGAAAAACAATCATAGTTACTAATGTTCATAATACCGATCAACCATATTGGCCAAAAATTATAATGAAAAACAACATGTTTCCCTATAAATACACATTTATTCTCACTTCATCACCCACTAATTTGCTTATAATGGTTCTTACACATCATTTGATAATGCTTATTGTCTTCCTAACACTTCTCTTCCTTTTTATGATATTTATGGTAGGATCGATTCTCTTGGTGGATTTCAAGCTGATGGAGTTCATTTTAGTGAATGTACTATTCTTCATTGTATATATCACTTTACTGTTCTTGGTTGTACTAGTCCATATTTATGCATATTGTGTGATGTTCTTATGAAGTGTAAAAGTATTTCTATGTGTCTACTAATTATAATAGTGTGTATCTTACTAGATATGACCATATAATAAATGTATTGTTTCGAATAACTGTTCTTATGAATTTTCATTCATAAATATAAATATAAATTCGAAATAAATTTCTTTTATTAATTCAAATAACTAATTAGTTATAGACATAATTATCACCTATGTAATTCATTAACATATTTTTCATGGAACATATAAATTTATTTATTGAAATGGTTTTAGAAAAAGAGTGGATCATAGGCTTATCAATTTTTTTTGGGTATGGCATGACCATAGGGCTCAAACCAATGACCAAAGGGTGACAAGGACACATCACCTTCTGTCAGCCTTCATGATGCCCTACTATATTTATCGATTCTTTTTTCAAGTGTAGATAAATACCATTATTCAAAAATTCCTTTTTTTAGCACTGATAAAGTGTACATCACTACTTTTATCTAGTGTCGATAACAGCTATCACTATTTATTGTGTGTTTAGTAGTGTAATGTTTTGTACATGCAATATTGAGTGAGTGGAAGATACTTTCATTCTCACTAAGGGAAATTCAATTTTATTGTTAAATGTTTTTGAATCATACTAATGCATTTTCTTTGTTTTCTTGGATCCTTCATAATTATCCCAAAAAAGTTATGCAGGGTGTCTCAAAGAGTTTTGGGTATGGATTTTTTCCATATAGTGCTATATGGAGTTTTAGTTCATAGTTATACAATATATATGATATTATATGGTGAAAATGCACAAGTTATTTAGTGATATCACAATATGCAATGGAGTCATTATAGACTTATGATACTGGCATATCATTACATTCATGATAATGCACTACGGTTAATCCAGCCTCTCTCATGTAATCGACATTCGTCTTTTAAACAATTCAACAATTTCTATAAAAGTGTGTTTCATTAATATTTAGATGTAAATTCAGACATTGGTTTGGATTTGTTTGGATTGGTTTAAACATGAATGATACATGTGATGTAATGTGTTCTCTATGAAGAGAGTCTTGAAACACATGGTTTAACTCAACCCCAAGTGTGTCCATGTGTGTTAATCCACACAAGAGGGGATCAGTTCTCCAAATTAAGATCATAGCTCCCTTCCTAGGATAATTTTTTTAAAGCAGTTTTTAATTTTTTTAAAGGGATAGGGCTGGGGATATTTTTAAAATAGGGTTTGGAGAAGCGTGAACCTCGTTCACACTTCTCCCCTCACAAAGAAGTGTGAATGGGGTTCACTCTTCATATGTGAACCTTTTGATGGAAGAGTGAACGACGTTCACTCTTCCTCCTTATTTTTTTAATAATAAATATTATTATTATATATATAAATAGATATCTAATTAAATATTAAAAAAACTATGAATAAAAGGTAATAAGAATGAATTAAATATCATAAATTCTAATTAAATATAAATAAATATTATTTAAAAATTCATCAATTTTAATAAAAAAGTCAATAAATATTAATTAAATATGTATAAATATTAAGAAGTATTAATAAATATGAAATAAATATTCTTAAATATTGATAAAATAAATAAATATTAAAAATTATTGATTAAATATTAAATAAATATTCCTAAATAGTAAATAAAATTTTATTAATATTAATTAAATAAGAAAATGTAAATAAATATAAATAAATTGTGAAAAAAGTGTGATAAAAAGTTAATAAATATTAATTAAATAATCATAAATACTAATTAAATATTCAAAAATACTAAAAAATATTAATAAACAATAGTAAATGTGAAAAAATCTTAATAAATATTAAATAAATATTCTGCAATGTTAATAAAAAATTGCACAAAAATTAAAAACAATAAATAAATATTAAATAAATATTAATTAAAATTTTCATAAATATTAATCAAACTTTAATGCATATAAATTAATATTAATACTTATTGACTAAATATTAATAAATATCAACTAAATATCATCAAATTTAAATAAATATTAATAAATAATAAATAATTATTAAATATATATTAATATATATCAAAAAAATATTAATAAATATTAATAAATATTAGTAAATATTAAATTAATATTTTTAAATATTACTAAATATCAATTCAATATTAATAAATATTAATAAATATTACCAAATTTTTATAAATATTCATGAGTATTAAAATTTAATTACATTTAATAAATATTAATAAATATTATAAAATATCAACTAAATATTAATAAATCTTTATAAATATTACTAAATGTTAATAAATATTCATAAGTATAAAAATTTATGAATATTTATTTAATATTTATTAATATTTAATTGATATTTATAAGTTTTTATGAATATTTACTAATATTTATTTAATTTTTATTAAATTTTAATTAATATTTATAATTATTTAGAAATGTTGAAAAATACTTCACTGCAATTTATTAATATTTGTTATTGTTTTATTTATATTTTTGATTATTTAACTAATTTTTATTAATATTTATTGATATTTATTGGTATTTATGTCTATTTATGAATATTTAATAAAAATGTATTACTTTTTATGAATATTTGATTAATATTTATCAACTATTTATTACCAATTATTTAAAATTTATGAATATTTATTTAATATTTTTGAATATTTATCTAATATTTGTTACAACTTCTTAATATTTACTAGTATTTATTAATGTTTTTTGTAGTATTTATGAATATTTATTAATATTTAATCACTACTGGAATTCATGGTATTTATGACCGGTTATTTGCGATGGGATTCCGTCACAAATAGGCTTTAGTGACGGGGTCCCGTCACAAATAGCCCGTTGTAGAAAACGTTATCGCAAATACATTTATTTGCGACAGGCCCATCGCAACTAATCATATTTGCAACGGGAAACACCGTCGTCGCAAATAAGTCTCCGATTATATGTATTATATATACATAAACTTTTTCGCAATGGGCCCGTCGCAAATTGTGTTTGCAGAGAGCTCTTGTCTCATCGCAATATATATATACATATATAACGTTCTGCGACGGGCCCGTCGCAACAAAGTATTTGTGACGAGCAAGTAGTCTCGTCGCAAATATGTTTTTAAAAATATTTAGTTAGACTATTTGTGACGGGACCCCGTCGCAAAATGTCCGGTCACAAATAATAAATTAATTTTTAAAAAATAAAATTTAACAAAATTACGATTAATGAAAAAATAATATTACTATTATTAAAATAATAAAAAATTAAAAAATATTAAAATTCTCAATATTCATAAAAAAATATTAAAAATAATAAAATATTAAAAATTAAATTATGTAATATTTTCACTGATATAAAAGACATAAAATGTAAATAATTCATATTACAATGTTAAATTCAAATGTTTGTAACTTAAAAAAATCACTGGGGGGGTCGTCTTCTGAAGGAGGTGGAGGAGTTGAAGGAGCTGGTGGAGGAAACTCCATCCCTAAACTACGAGTCAGACGACGCATGTACTTCTTCTGCTTGTGATGCTGCTGCTACCATCGATGCGTCTCCTCCTCATGTTGTTGTTGCTGCTGCTTCCATCGACTCATCTTCTCCTCGTAATATTACTCCTACTACTGCTGCTGCCGATACATCTCTTCTTGCTGCTTCTGCAAAGTCTCTATAAGCTCAGTCTGAGCTCGCAACTACTCCTAATACTGTGAGCCAGAAGATGATTCCTCTCCACGAGCTCCTCTCAAGCTGGACGCTGACATTGCAGCAGTACCATAATAAGTACCGGGAGTCAAATAATAGCCGATACCAACTACTCTTCCCTTCTCAAAGCCATACTGAGTCACCTGCATCCATGTCACCTCATCGAAATGGTGAGCACTGGTCTGCTCAGTCATCTCGTCCTGACCCTCAGCCTGTGTCTGAGAGACCACAACCTCATATGACTCCTTCAATTCCAACTTAAAATTAAAATTGTGAAAATGTTATATGCAGTTAATTTTCAAACTGAAAAAATAATACTAACCACAATTTGACGCTGGTGATCACCTCTAATCTCTCCAGTGGATGGATCACTGTACATCCTCCAATAAACGTCGAAATCCGTAATATCGGGATGCTCGACTACCTACAGAAATATAAAATAAACTGTTTATATTTAAAGTTATATAAAATATTTAAAAAATATACTTACCAGATGCTCTCTATTCGAACTAAATGTAGGACTACCTGTTCGATGCGTCACCTCCTGTCTCCCCCAGTTCTGTCGTCCCACTGGAGATCTCCTCTGAAATCCACCACCCAACCAGTGTAAACATAATCCATCCCAAACGTGAGATGAAATGTACTCTGGTCAGTGGGATCTACAAGAATCATCAAATTCTGTCACTCCTGCTTTCTTAATGGTTGTCCTTCTCAAATTGTGCAAAAACTGACGAAAACGGTCACGCATAGAAACCTGCCATGCCGTGTGTATAGCGTTTCTCATGCTATCATTGATAGGATACCATAAAACCTACAAATATTTTATAATATCAACTTGTTAATAAAATAAATTTCAAAATAAATACTATTTTTTTACATACTAGATAATGATGGAACATGTCGCATCGCACATCAACAGGAATTTGTTCCCATGTGATCCATGGCTGAGAAAAATAATTGCGTAAGATAATGATCCCCTCTCCAATATCTATATAAAAAAAATTGTAAAAAAGGAATAAATAATCAAACAATTAGTATATATATAAATAAATTAATGAAAGCTAACTAAAATATATAGGTTACTATACCTCCGTGTGTGTGGATCAAAACCAAGATGTGGACGTCGCTCGGGGATAGGGTCAGGAATCATCAGTCGTGCAAGACCGTGCACCCTCCACATACCCCCTAAACTGCCAGTAGGCTGAGGGTCAAATGATCCAACATCCTCATCATCCAAAGGTATCTCAACCTCCTCTAACTCACGCAATAGATCAAAGTCAATCTGAAACACAAAATTATTATTGTTAGCAGATAGTTGAAAATAACTATAATATATAGATATATATTAGTTATGATTATAACCAGCATTTAACTGTGTCAATATTCATCTTCATCCTCTTCTCCATAGCTGTCAATGTCAATGTCTTCATCTTCTTCCTCAGCATCATCAATATCCATATGAGTTTCAGTTTCAGAATCTCTTGTCATTTCAAATTCATTTGTAACATCATTAACATATTCATCACCATCGATCCTTAATTGTGGGGTGTCATCATTGATATTCACGTCTCTTTGTGAATTAGATGGATTTTGAGTAGTTTCTTGAAAAATTTCAATTCCTTCCACTTCAGCAGAACCACATTCATTTTGAGTAAACTGAATTTTCCGAGATTTTATTTTTATTATGCTCCACCAATCGATCAAGTCTCTTGAAGTAGAATAGTACTTTGCATAATAAATATGACGTGCCTGTTGAGCCAGAAAAAATGGTTCATTTACTACAAGAAGACTTTTATATTTAATATCGATGATTCCATGAGTTAGATGAACACGCAAGCCTCTCTCAGTATCCAACCACCGACATTTAAACATTGTTATGTAATTCTGCCCTAGATAACACATCTCAATAATTTCATCCAAAATGCCATAAAAGTCGACTTCAGTTTATCTATGATGTGATCCTCTCAAGAAAACTCCATTGTTCATTGTTTTTTTTGATTCCCCATATGCATGTGTATGAAATCGAAAACCATTCACCACATATACATTATAAGATTTAATCATTTTGGATGGTGGGTTACTTAATATACACAGTCGCTTATCAATTTTATCAGCATATTGAGACACCTGAAAATTTGTAAAAAAATTATCAATATAATAAATAATAAACATAATTGTTATTAAACCATCAATAATTTATGTTACCAGTTTTTGAAACCATTGAGAATTTTTTTTGTCTGCATTCTTCAAGAGAAGCTGCTGTAATTTGTGGAAGTTGTTTCTTGATATGATTATCATATAACCTATAAATAAAATAAGTTTAAATACTATAACATAAATAATATAATAAGTGATATAATCACTCACATGACAAATTATGTCATTTATTCACAATTGAGAAGAACGTATGTATGAGCTCTGTGATGTTCATCATTTGAAATCCATCGTTCATGAACTCCACTGAAACCAAGATTGGGATGATTAAAAACTTTTAATTAATTATCCATTTCGTCATTAACATTCCCCTCGTTTCATCCCATGCGATTTTGTTTTAAGGGATATTGAGATTCAAACTAATGAGAGCAGAAAAAAGTAATTTCCTTTTTCAAATAAGCTTCAGCAATTGAGCCTTCAACTGATGCTTTGTTACATATTTTTTTCTTCAATTTTTTGCATTAATCTCTCGAATGGGTACATCCATCGAAACTGTAATGGACTCCACATTTAGATTCATTTGGAAAATGTAATATCAGATGTTCCATTGAGTCGAAGAAAGCTGACATAAATATTTTTTCCAGTTTACATATAATTACAGCAACATCTTCTTCCAGTTTTCTTAGCGCATCGTAGTCTGTTTTCGCTGCAAAAATGTCTCGAAAAAAATATGATATATCTATTATCAAATACCAAATCATAGAATTCAACAAACCTCTGAATCAAATCGGCATAATTCTTTCCATTATAACATGACAATCATGACTTTTTAATCCAGTAATATAACCATTCTTAACACATCTGCCCAAATTGGAAGTATAACTATCTGGAAGTCTCAAATCTACAATCCACTGACAAAATAATAAGTGAATCTCTTTGGATAGTGTATAATATTCTTTTGGATTCATTAACCTCTATGATCTGATATTTTCAAATAGTTCAAGTTCTAGTCACCTGCAAATTTGGGAAAGATCTAATCATGCCTTTACAGTATCTTTGGTCTTACCTGGTGTATCCAAAACTGTATGAAATAAATTATCAAAATAGTTCTTCTCAATATGCATAACATCCAACATGTGTCGGACCAATAAATCATACCAATACTGAAGATCCCAAAAAATATTTCGTTTTATCCAATTATGTTCTTTCCCAAAGCCATGAATTTTCTGTTGGTTTACTGTTGGTCTGAATGTGATGGGGGGTAATGAAAATACAACTGATTTTAACTCTGTACCTAAGATCATCTTTTGAGGTTCATCCCTTTCAATTGTACCTATTCTGAAATGAGATTTGTTCCTCCGAAAAAGATGACCGGTTGGATGAAATCTACGGTGAAAATCAAAATAGCAATGTTTTTTTTCCATTGACGAGCATAAAGGATTTGTTTTCTTTCATACAGTAAGGACGTGATTTCAGACCATGTGTACTCTAACCATATAACATGTTATATGCCGAAAAGTCACTAATCGTCCACATTAATGCAGTTTTTAATATGAAATTTTGTTTCATAGTAACATCATATGTATTAACACCATCACCCCACAATGCATTTAACTCATCAATCAATGGTTTTAAATAAACATCAATATTTTTTTCGGATGTCCTGGGATTAATAGAGTAAAAAAGATATAAGTATCCTCCATCAACATCTATGGAGGAAAATTGTATGGAGTTATAAAGACATGCCAACATGAATACTGACTACCATAAGAACCAAACGGACAGAAACCGTCAGTAGAAAGACCCAATCGCACGTTTTGGGCTTCTATAGAAAAAGACGGATGCAGACAGTCAAAATGTCTTTCATGAATCACCATCAAATGGATGATTCAATATTTTATCAGTTCAAATCTTGGTTTTGTGCCATGACATCATTGACGTTGTGTTCTAAGACATAAATAAATGCTGCAACCTGGGTGTAAGGGTGAAATATCTCAACTATTTTACTAGAATCGATCTAGACTTCCCTGGTTGAGCTTCTTTATACCTCGATTGTCCACATGTGGGACGACTATCCAATGAATAATTTTCTCTAGAATATAAGATGTAATCATTTGGACATGTATAAATCTTCTGATAACTAAGGCCCAGATTACGAATCATCCTCTTTCTCTCATAGTAATTTACAGGCAACACATTTCATCTAGGTAACAGTGTTTTAATCAAAGAAAATATCTGATCAAAACAGTTGTTTGACATTGCATTATCTGATTTAATAGCCATAAAATTTTCAACTTCTTTTAATTTTATTATCTTTCAACCAGGATATAACGCACCCTCAGCAGACCTCAATAACTCAAAAAATTCGGATGGTGCCAACTCAGGAGTTAAATTAATATCATCGTGAGTTTCAGTTTGTTGCACAGATGGACCTGCAATATCATGTACTAAATTTTGAAATCGTGATGGATCCGGAATCAAGTTATTAGGATCTTATCTGGAACTGCGTTCACTGTGTTGATACCAATAAACATAATCTAGTTGAAAACCAAACCGCAAGAGATGTCCCCCAACCTTGTCAAATGTGTCAAACGTTTTCAGAGCACATTTTTTTCAAGGACACTTAATTGTGCCTTCTGAAACATATTTTGGTTTTGATGATGCAAATTCTAAGAAAGCTTCAACACCCTCAATATATACAAGATTTAAACCAGAACAATTTGGATTTCTGCACTGATTTATCCAATCTCGATGATCTAATAATGACTGATGTCGACTTCCTTGTTCCATTTTTTTCTACATAAAATATAAAATCATCAATATTTTTGAATAATTTGAAATTATAAAAACACTATCTAAAAAAAAGATATATAATTACAACTACTTAATAATTACCATTAATTATGGGTGACACAATTTCCAGTGGATTGAAGGCTACTCTTTTACTAATTTAGAAATACTTAACAATACTTAGAAAAATGAAAACCACTTGAATAATGAAAGTAAATTCGGTAATCATCATTTTGGAGATGATTAAAAATTTTCCCTTCATTATCCAAGTAGATTTCATTTACTAATTATTACTAATAAAAAAATTATATTATCAATATTTAAGAAAAACAATATTAATGTTATTAAAATAATAAAAAAATTATAAAATATTAAAATTATCAATATTCGCAACAGACTTTGCTCTATTCTTAACATGTTCTAATCTCAAAGGGTCACCAATTGTCATGTCATGCGCAATAAAAAGTTTGTGTCAGCCATGTCCAATGTAAACTCTATAATTGTACTTACATGGTTGATCAACTCTAAAGTAGTGTTGCAATAGGATGACCAAAGTAATGACGTTCTCATCTCTAAGAATCATCTCACATGACCCTTTACATAGATCATTCTTCCTTAAAAATTTGAGGGGATATCAGTATCTTTCCCTTAAATTTTTAAGGAAGAATGGTCTATGTAAAGGTTCATGTGAGATAATTCTTATAGATGAGAAGGGCATGACTTGGGTTGTCCTATTACAACACTACTTGCGAGGTGATCAACCATGCAAGGACAATTATAGAGTTTACATTGGACATAGCTGACACAAACTTTTTATTGCGCATGACCTAACAATTGGAGACCCTTTGAGATTTGAACATGTTAAAAATAGAGCAAAGCCTATTGCGAATATTGATAATTTTAATATTTTATAAATTTTTTATTATTTAATAACATTAATATTGTTTTTTGTAAATATTGATAATATAATTTTATTTATTACTAATTATTAATAATTATTACTAATTATTACTAATTATTACTAATTATTACTAATTATTACTAATTATTAGTAATTATTACTAATTGTTACTAATTATTACTAATTGTTACTAATTATTACTAATTATTACTAATTGTTACTAATTATTACTAATTGTTACTAATTATTACTAATTGTTACTAATTATTACTAATTGTTACTAATTATTACTAATTGTTACTAATTATTACTAATTATATCTATTTATTACTAATTATATCTATTTATTACTAATAATTACTAATTATTACTAATTATATCTATTTATTACAAATTATATCTATTTATTACTAATTATATCTATTTATTACTAATTATATCTATTTATTACTAATTATATCTAATTATAGCTAATTATATCTATTTATAGCTAATTATATCTATTTATTACTAATTATATCTATTTATTACTAATTATATATATTTATTACTAATTATATCTAATAATATCTAATTATATCTAATTATTACTAATTATATCTATTTATTACTAATTATATCTACTTGTATCTAATTATATCTAATTATATCTAATTATATCTAATTATATCTAACTATATCTAACTATATCTAATTATATCTAATTATATCTAATTATATCTAATTATATCTAATTATATATGATTATTACTAATTATTACTAATTATTACTAATTATTACTAATTATTACTAATTATTTCCAATTATTACTAATTATTACCAATTATTACTAATTATATCTAATTATTACTAATTATTACTAATTATTACTAATTATATCTAATTATTACTAATTATTACTAATTATTACTAATTATTACTAATTATTACTAATTATTACTAATTATTACTAATTATTACTAATTATTACTATTTATTACTATTTACTACTATTTATTACTAATTATTGCTAATTATAACTAATTATATCTAATTATTACAATTTATTACTAATTATTACTATTTATTACTATTTATTACTATTTATTACAATTTAATACCAATTATTACCAATTATTACTAATTATTTATATTTATTACTAATTATTCTTAATTATTACTAATTATTACTAATTATTCCTAATTATTACTAATTATTACTAATTATTAATAATTATTACTAATTACTAATTATTACTAAATATTACTATTTATTACAATTTAATACTAATTATTACTAATTATTACTAATTATTACTATTTATTACTAATTATTACTAATTATTACTAATTATTACTAATTATTACTAATTATTACTAATTATTACTAATTATTACTAATTATTACTAATTATTACTAATTCTTACTAATTATATCTAATTATTACTAATTATTACTAATTATATCTAATTATATCTAATTATATGTAATTATTACTAAGTATTACTAATTATTACTAATTATTACTAATTATTACTAATTATTACTAATTATTACTAATTATTACTAATTATTACTAATTATTACTAATTATTACTAATTATTACTAATTATTACTATTTATTACTATTTATTACTATTTATTACTATTTATTTCTATTTATTACTATTTATTACTATTTATTACTATTTATTACTATTTATTGCTAATTATATCTAATTATTACTAATTATATCTAATTATTACTAATTATATCTAATTATTACTAATTATATCTAATTATTATTAATTATATCTAATTATATCTAATTTTTACTAATTATATCTAATTATTACTAATTATATCTAATTATTACTAATTATATCTAATTATTACTAATTATATCTAATTATTACTAATTATATCTAATTATTACTAATTATATCTATTTATTACTAATTATATCTAATTATTACTAATTATATCTATTTATTACTAATTATATATATTTATTGCTAATTATATCTATTTATTGCTAATTATATCTATTTATTGCTAATTATATCTATTTATTGCTAATTATATCTATTTATTGTTAATTATATCTATTTATTCCTAATTATATCTATTTATTACTAATTATTACTAATTATATCTAATTAATATTAATTATGACTAATTATTTATAATTATCACTAACAATATCAATTTCTTAATAAAAATAAATATAAATATAGATCAATTGAAATCTAATTTAATTACAACTAATAAACAACAATTAAAATTAACATAAAAAAATAAAATAAATATAAAAAAATAAAAAATAAATACCTTAAACTTTGATATTCTGTAGGTATTGACGCCTTCCAATTGCTCTCGCCTAAAAAATCTCAACTAAAGTAATTTTTTTCCTTGAAACTGAAAAATTAAGAGAGTGAGAGAGGAAGATCTGAGGGATTTGGGAAAAAAACGGGTGGGGGTATATATAGGTTAGATTAGTTAGGACGAGGTTATTTGTGACGGGCCCCGTCACAAATACCGTCGCCCGCATTAATTACTGTCGGCGGTTAAAATGGTATTTGCGACGGGCCCTGTCGCAAATAGTTCCTACCGATACTTTTTTTGCGACGGAACGACATCCCGTCGCAAAAAAGCTATTAACCGCCGCTGGGTATTTGCGACGGGTTCCGTCGCAAATAATCTTGTGTGGTTTGGCGTGCAAGCCGCGCGGTTTGGCGCGCAAGCCGCGCCACACTATTTGCGACGGGAGATGAAAGCCCGTCGCAAATAACTTCCTGGACGAATTATTTGCGACGTGAATAAACCCCGTCGCAATTAACCCATCGCAAGTATTGGTTTTTCCCGTAATGAATTAATAACTGTGAATATTTAATAATTTTTTATTAATATTTTAGTACTCTTTTTTACTATTTATTTATATTTAATATTATTTATTTACATTTTTATATTCATTAATATTAAATAATATTTAATAAATATTTAAGATGATTTACTTAAAATTTAGTCAATATTAATTAATATTCGTTTGTGTTATCAATATTTAAGAATATTTTTTAATAATTTTTTAATATTTATAAATATTTAATTAATATATATTAGGTGTTTAGGGGTACAATTACAATTAAACACACACACACATACACACACACGTCACACACATGTCAGAAAGATGGGCCATAACCCCCCAAGGAGATAACCCACTTATCAAGCCTTCTTTATTCAGTACATGGTTCGCAGGCCTAGTGAGCATGATTCCCATTACATGGATTGTAAGCTCAGTGGGCATGAAATCCCATTACATGGCTCATAGGCCAATATTTTTCACCCAAAGGCCCATAAGTAAATAGTTATGCTATAGTGACCAGGCTACAATAGTACTTCCTGGAGTGTCGTTGCTGCTACAGTACCTCCTATAGTGCTCACCACCACTACAATGACGTTGTTTCTACAGTTCTTCTACAGTACCGCTATAGTACCTGCGCTCAATGGGTTTTGAACCCACAACCTTGATGTAGTGTTACAGGGTGCTTACCACTAAGCCCAACCCCAACTACGTAAATATTTAATTAATATTTAATAATATTTAATTAATATTTAATAATATTTAATTAATATTTATTAATTTTCTTTAATATTATTATAATATTTAATTAGATGTGTGTGTATATATATATATAATATTTAATGATAAAAAAATCGGGATGTAGAGTGAACCATGTTGACTTTCGCTTTGAAAAGTTCACACAGGAAGCGTGAAATTCACGATTCTTTGAACCCCTTTTTAAAAATATCCCCAACCCTATCCCTTTTAAAAAAATAAAAACCATTTTAAAAAAATACCCCTTCCAATCCTTCTTCAACTAAATCCTTCTGATGATCATCGTATAGTTCTTGAAATTCTTTATCGGCTCTCCATCCAAATCCACCATCTTCATGCTCCGGCTACCCTCCTCCCAAGTCGCCCTTTCCTTCAACTTCTCCACCTTCTTATCTGCACATGTGCATCAACCACCATCACATTTCATGAAAAAATCCTATAAAATGACAACAAGACTCTAACCTAAGAGGTCATACCCAGAAAGAACGTTGCTCTGATATTTAACATAGCCATGGTCGGCCCACGAGCCCTCGTGCAACTGCATGTCCGGCAGCGTCACAATGCCTTTGGGGATGTGGTGGGGCTTCTCATTGAATATGGCATAGAACTTATCAGCCGGAGAAAATATCTCTACTTCTGCCACCAGCTAACCATTGAGACCCATAACCAGATGATTGTCTGGTTAAATAAGCAAGAAAGGGATCGATAGAGTGATTGGTTAGGTTTGGGTGTTCAGTGGAGTTTTTATGTGTTTTTTATATTTTTTCTTTAAATGTGTCCATATTAATTTTTTTTAAAAATATGCTTGAAAGGCGGTAGCGGCACTTCCTCCTTTCCCCTAAAACAAAACAAATTACTATTTTAAATATTCTTTTTTATATATTTAAATTTTAAATTTTTATTTTTATTTTGTTTTGTTTATATATATATATATATAAATAAAATAAAAATTTTCAGCAAAATTTATCTCCTATTTAATATATAGCACTACTGTCATTACAACAATCTTGACTCTCACAAAAACCCACACCCATGTCTCCCTTTTATAAGAGGGCTTGTCCTGGAAATCATTCTGCATTTCCGATGTGGGACTCAAGTTCTCCCTTTCCTGTGCAGAACATTCTACATTTCTGATGTAGGATTCAGAAATGTTTCAAGTATGTGGCTTTTATAGAATATAAAATATAAACTATAATACCAATATAAATGAAACTTAAAACATGGATTAAACATATAAGAAATAGTCAAAAATAAAAATAATTTCATAACAAATATTGATGAAAAATAATTTATAAGCTTTCAAAGCCACCGACATAAAATATAAAAATGTTTCAAGCATGTGACTTTAAAAGAATATAAAATATAATCTATAAGGCCAATATAAATTAAAATTAAAACATGGATTAAACATATAATAAATAGTCAAAAATAAAAATAATTTCATAAAAAATTTCGAGGAAATATAATTTATAAGCGTTCAAAGCCACCAAATTGAAACTTAAAAATGTTTCAAGTATGTGACTTTGAAAACCTATAAAATATAATATATAAGACCAATAAAAATTAAAATAAAAAATGTATTAAACATATAAGAAATATTCAAAAATATAAAGAATTTAGTAACAAATATTGATGAAAAATAATTTATAAGTTTTCAAAGACACTAACTTGAAACTTAAAAATATTTCAAGTATGTGACTTTGAAATTCTATAATATGTAAAATATAAAACCAAAATAAATTAAAATTAAAAAATTTATTAAACATATAATAAATAGTAAAAAATAAAAAGAATTTCATAATAGATATTAATAAAAAATCATTTATAAGCTTTCAAAGACACCAACTTGAAACTTAAAAATGTTTCAAGAATGTGACTTTGAAAGCCTATAAAATATAAACTATAAGACCAATATAAATGAAAATTTAAACATGGATTAAACATATAAGAAATAGTTAAAAATAAAAATAATTTTGTAAAAAATGTTGATGAAAAATAATTTATAAGTTTTCAAAGCCACCAACTTGAAACATAAAAATGTTTCAAGTATGTGACTTTTCTAGCCAATTAAATATAAAAAATAAGACCAATATAAATTAAAATTAAAACATGGATTAAACATATAAGTAATAGTCGAAAATAAAAAGAATTTTTTAAAAAATGTTGATGAATAATAATTTATAAGAATTAAAAACCACAAAATTGAAACTTAAAAATGTTTCATGTATGTGACTTTGAAAGCCTATAAAATATAAACTATATGACCAATATAAATGAAAATTAAAACAGGGATTAAAAATCTAATAAGTAGTTGAAAATAAAAAAATCATAAAAATTGTTGATGAAAAATACTTTATATGATTTCAAAACCACTAACTTTAAAATTAAAAATGTTTCAAATATGTGACTTTAAAAGACTAAAAAAATATAAACTATATGAAAAATTATTTATTTTCAACTATTTCATATATGTTAAATCCATGTTTTAATTTTCATTTATATGGGTCTTATAGTTTATATTTTATAGTCTTTCAAAGTCAAGTAGGTGTCTTTGGATCCTCCTTGGCATTCCTTCTTTTCACTCTCACTTATGAGTAACCCGAGACTGACATTGGAGAACCTTATTTTTCATCCACATAATTGAATCTTAATAAATTCTAGTGGAGATCCTCTCATCGCTCTATAATCCTAAGTGATATCTCATCCTAGTGTAAATTTATAATGGGGATCCAGTTCCCATCTTCAACGTATAGGATTTGACATGCATTCCTCATATCCAAAACTGGTTGTCACCAAGAAGCATGAATGTGAAAATGTTATGTTTTTAAGAAATATCTTTTGTGACGATCCAATTTGAGACATTTTTATGAACTAAATATGTGTTCTGATTGATCTTCAAGTTGAATTAAACAACATTGGGTGAAATGGGTCTTTAAGAGAGAAATGGTTAGGGAAGACAAAATGGGTCTTTAGCAGGGTTTAATATCTAAGGTTAGTTTTAATATACAATGTTCCCACTTCAACAATATTTTATTAAAAATTATATTTTAGTATTTTTTTAAACCATTATAATGGTATTTATAATCTTTTCTTACATTCCTTTCATTTTCGTTTATTTATTTTATTTATGAAACCCTTTTTATTCTCATCAACATTTTTTATGTTTAGGATATCGTTTAAATTTTATTTACGTTGTTTTTTGTATAGGATATTTTATAAGATTTTAAAGTTAGAAACATGAAATTTAATAATTATTCTTACATTTCAAGTAGTTGACTTTGAAATCTATAAAATATAAACTGTGCGTAAAATATTAATGAAAACTGAAACACTGGATAAACATATAAGTAGGGATAACAGTAATAATAATATATCCATTTCAATAGACATAAAATGTATAAATGAACAAGTACAATCAATATTTTTGTCGATGGAGAGGAGATTCCATCTCACGTGGTGGTATAAGAATAGGGAACCCTCTTCGAGTTCACTGTGGAGTATGATGACCTGGAAAGGGATGATCCTTGGGCATTAGAATGTCGGCCGCCACATCGTACACCTATGTGTTAGTGAGTGGAGTTGTCAACTACATGTTATACTGTGCACCTGATGCTTCTCCCACTAGGGTAGTATAAGGACCTTCCCTCATTTCAGTGGGGAACCACGATTGTGATGGATCTAAACCCCAAGGTTGTGATGGATTTGGACCCCAAGGTTGTGATGGATCTAAACCCCAAGATGGAGAGAATTGTGTATATCCTATCAAGAAAGATGGATCCCATACTTCCTGAGGAACAACCTCAATCAACTAAGGCTAGAATGCTAGAGGGTTAACCTCTTCCTGTGGTATAGGTGAGACCTCAAGTCTAGCACGACGTTGTCTACGTAGTCATCATCATGGATCCTCAACACTAGTAGCTGCTGAAGGATGTTTCCCTGGGGTGGGAACCTCCTCTCTCTGGGCTGGACTCTTGAAGATTCTCTCAGAAAGCACATGATAAGATGACATCACCTTCGACACTTCAGTATGGACCGTTGCCCGACTAAATACCCCCTCTTCCTCCTCATCACTCATGTGAACAAGATGCTATGAGTCAGTGCCCTATAATGAGATTAAAAATGAATTAGAAAATATTTCAATAAATAAACTAATATAAATTTATTAACATACAATCTTATGAATTTTTATGTTGTGTTGGGTAAGATACAGTGTAGACTTCAGTCTATACCATGGATCATACTCGACCTGCTCCAAATGAAATAATCATACCATAGGTACACCCTGGATATGAAACTCTATACGTCTGCGCCAAAAGTCATGAAATTCAGCATGTACTTGGAACCTGTCCTCATCCTGCCTCCCTGTTAACTTCACTTCATGAATCCTCTCTATCTTTCTTGGTGGAAATAGAATCGGCTGAACACAACAAAACTGATGCATGACTCTATCAGGCTGCTTCCACTCAATAATATGTAAGTGAATGAGTGGAAATACAACCACTACATCCTCAATACCAACAGTATAGTATGGTGGTAACTGGTCCAATATAGTCCACTATGGAATCCATGTAATCTAAACTGACATGTGACCTTTTCCAAAATATATTCTTACTAAAAACCAAAATTGATGCTATTATTAATTTTTTTGGATAGTGATAGATTTTATATACATACCTAGTTCGGTTAGAGACAATCTAACTTGAGCTGATATTCTTTGAAATGTTGTCTTAGAATAGTACGGAAATTGTGTCTCTAACAACACGTGTAAAATAAAACATTAATAGTGAAAAATAATGAGAAATTAAATTCAATATATCTTAGTAGCATTATAAACCAATAGAGATGAGTGATCATATTGACATCTATATGGATCATTAGGCAACACCTCCGCATCAAGTGGCGGACTAGCAAGCTAAGGGCAGAATGATGGGAAGCACTCTCATGCCCACATTTTAAGAAGGATAAGGAATCTGCCGAGATTTGTGTGGTCACTACGGGATACCTTGCATAATTATTTGTATGTGTATGCCAAGTAGGTTGATCCCCAACTATACAAACCATCCCGATCAACGTCCTCTAATAGGGCTAGATACATCACGTGCACGTGAACTCCCGAGTGATCAGCAAACATGATCCCTCTAATGAGCCATAATATATATGCACGAGCATAACACACGATAGTCTTGTCATCACCATCATTAGGTAAATGTTGAAAGTGAATCTCAATCCAGGGCATAGATATCAATTATCCATCTGAAGCCCTATGGTCGTTCAAAATTCTGACACCTAACCGTCTCTGAGAAAGGTCCAGCCAAGATGTACAGCTGGGTCCAATAATGGATTCCCCATAGATAGGATGACCGAGAAGCACTGCCACATCCTGGAGGGTGACGGTCATATCTCCCTCAGGAAGGTGGAATGTGTGTCTCTGGTCTCCACCTCTCCACTTGTGCAACAAGCAGGTGATGGTCGACAAATGTGAAATCTGATATGGCAATGCTGTAGAAGCTAGTACAACGCAAGTATGGTCTAATGGCATGTGGAGTCTCAACATATGATTCCCAAAAAACATCCATGGTGAATCATAATAGTTAGAAATGGTGTCTATCTGGTACACTGGATCAATATATACTTCCCATGATATGTTCACAGAGGCACATGTTGCAATGGCGTGTGTGCATAGAAACCGTAAGGCCTAAATGTTTCTACATTTAAATTTCCTCGTTTATAGTAATACCACCATTTTTTCACCGATGTTATTTGTGATGGGGCCTGAATTCTCTTGAACATCAAATTGAGAGTCTTCTTGGTGGAAAATTATGGCATGATAAATAGAAGCTTATTAAATGTTCTTTTAAATCTCTCGTTAAAAGTTTATTTCATACCTTATCCCCTGCTGAATTCCATCTAAGGCTATTTTTTGTCTATCAACAAAGTACTTCACGCAATGATATAATGTCTCTTGAACTAGGGAAGTTATAGATAACTTTTGAATCCCCTTGAATACACTATTGATACACTCCATAATGTTTGTAGTTATGTGTCTGTACCTATTCCTCTCTTCATATGCCAATATCAATTTTTCTTTTTGAATCTGAATCATATAATCATAAAATTATTGATTAGCCTTGAGGATTTTTTCGAAAGGTTCTTCAAACCTCCATTGATCCAGCTCATATTATACCCATAAGTGATCACATTTCACATAAATTGTTTTTATATTTATGTTAAAATGGTAAAAAATAACAGACATTTCAAACCTATCCTAGTGATTTCCTTTTTCATAGGTTCATTGTGAAATTTTTTCAACAAATCTATAGTAATGTGTCTAATGAAGAAATGACGATGTTCATTTGGGGGTATCTATATATCAGGGTCTGCATTGATTGCATCATTGATTTCCCGATGCCGATCAAATATCAAACAGACACCCTGAATACAGGTGAAATGGTTTTTGATACATGCCAAAAATAAACTCCATGAATCATAATATTCCTTCTCCGCAATGGAAAAGGAATGTAGAAGATGTGAAAAATTGATATCTTGGGTTTCCACAATCAACAACATGCCCTTGTATTTTTCATATAGAAATGTTTCATCAATATTAATGAACTATTTTCTAAAATGAAATGTGAAGATACAGGGGAGGAATGCCCAGAAAAACCGATGAAATTGAACATGAGATGGATCAATTTAATTATCTTGAGACACATTTTAGTTTGTATCAAGATGGAAGAAAACTTGGTTATGGTTCCTCACTATGGATAGAAATTGTGGGAACACCCTATACGAGTTATCCCAATCACCATAGACCTTCACAATTGACTTCTGTTTTGCTATCCATGCATTATTATAAAAAATATTATAATTGAATGTTTGTTGTATCCTCTTTTTCACAAGGTCTATAGGGTCATCTTGGCATGTCCTAATCATCTCAACGATAATAGATGACACAAATTATGGATCTAATTAGGTATGATCTTATGTCAAACTTGGCTGAATGCAAGTATTAGCTGACTTAATCCTCGAGATTCTCTAACCTCCAAATGAAATGTCCAGAATCTCCCTCAAGAGGAATATACAATCATCACCATACTTCTCACACCGTATGAGATATTCACTATGGCCTAATTCCTGAACTATATATCTACAGTGCCTCTCAATGTGAAATCTATTTATCATGATTTTTAATGCATCTTTACTTAGAAAATTCCTTCCAACATATAAGGTTTTGTTCAACTCACTAAACCTATCTGGTATAAATCCGAGAAACTTAGTTGCGGCTGTGAGAACATTACAGTCAACTTTAGGCACACATGTCATTGTTTCTAACCAAGATGCAAAGAGTGGTGAATGATGTATTGTGGGTCATGGATGTTGTACAACTAATGCAAGTCTATAAACTTCCTCCCAAACTTCCATTGCTCCATCCTCATCAACATTGTTGTCACCATCTGTTCCATCATTACGAAACACCTCATCAGAACTTGGATTGACATTTATATCCTGGAGATCATCTAGGTTGTCCTCTTCTACATCATTTGTAATTAGATCAATTTTATGGGGTGGGCCATCTTCTACCACTCTTGTAAGTCTACGTCTCCGCACAACTAGATGTTGTTGTTGTACAGTAGAAACATCAACATATAACTCTATCATGGTACCATATGACCATTAAGAGAATAAATTTATTACTTGGACCCACTACACATCAAAAACCAATAAAATAGCTAGATTCCACATTGTTTCCGATAATTGCAACTGTCTATACCTCATAGACTTGATCACTTGATCAGATCCCATATTTAAGGAACCATGAATTCTATCTTGAAGGTCACTTAGGGATACACAATTAGATGTACTTACCACTGTTATTGGTTGTATACTATAAGAAGCTCCTTGCTCAGTTCGAATAACCACCCCATAACAGTACACATAGGAAACATGACTCTCTATGTCAAAAATGTTTTTTCGATCAAGATTATGATAGTTTAACTCATATTAACAATGATGGTTAACCATATAGTATTTATTATAATTTAATTTTAGGATTCCTTTTTATAACCTAAAATATGATAGTAATGTTTCATTATATAAAAGTTTATTAGAATATAAGTCACAAAATGTTTTGTAAACCGAGGTAAAAATAAGAGGAAACATCAAATTATTTTATTTATCATTGATAAAATGACAATCAAGATCATATAAAGTGAAATGAAGAAGAACAAACACATTAAATAATACATTAATGATTTATAACATAAAAGATATTCCTTGATATTTTTCAATAGAACATGGTTTGGATGAGATGAGCCTCACTTCATATGTGAGGTAAAATCTAATCTATTTTCAATTGGAAGCTTAATAAAATATTCTAAAGAGATGTACTTAACTTTTGAACATTAAAAAGATTTCATCCTTATAATGACATATCATAGATGTCATTAGAAGGCCGAAACATTTGAAAGTTCAAAAGTTAAGTAAAAATCCTTTAAAGATGTTCTTAAGCTTCCAATTAAAAATAAGATGTATTTTACCCCATGTTCTAAGTGAGACTCATATCATCCAAACCACATTCCATTGAAAAATTTCAACGTATTTATTGTAAGTTGTAAATAATTCATGTGTTATTTAATGTGATTCTTCTTCTACATTTCACTTTATATGATCATAAGTATCATTAGATAATCATTATATGTATTCATTTTTAATCCTATGTTATTAATTAATTAATTTATAATTAATCATTACTAATAATAACTATTATTTATAAACTATATAATCTTTATGATACTAAAATTTTAAAACATTTTCTTATATCCTAAACTATGATACTAATGTTTCTTAGTAAAATTTTTACTAGGTTAATCATTCTTTAATCACTAGTTAATCATTACTAATTTATTCATTAGTTAATCATTCTTCAATTACTCTCTAATAATTACTTATTCAATAATTAATCTTGTGATATTAATTAGTCAATTATTTTTAGCTTATCATTGTATGTATTCATTTTTTAATCCTAATTTATTCATTAATTAATCTATACTTAATCATTACTAATAATAAATATTATTTATAAACTATATATAACTAATTAAACTACATAATAAATAAGATCTTAAACATTGACTAAAAATAATTCAATTAATAATAATAACTTTCATTCTTTAATGCCTTTTCCATTGTCCATTTCATTTTATATCATCATAATTATCATTTTATCATTGATAAATATACTGATTTGATTTTTCTTTTCTTAGGTATTTTAGTAGTTTATAAAGAAAATATGAATCATCTAAAGCATATCCCCCAAGAGTGTCAAACCGAGAGTGTAGTAAGGACCATTGTCGTGCACCCATTCTCGTTCGAGTCTAGTTTAAAGCAGCGTTTTTGGGCTTTACCCTTAGGAACATCTGTGCTAGAGCCGCATATACTTGTTTGTATTTAGATGGGTATTTTATTTCTTAAGAAACCACCTAATCTTTATGCTACCAAAATTTTACGATATTTAATCCTAATTTATTCTATACATAATTTATACTTAATCATTACTAATAATAATAATTATTTCAAACTATATACAGCTAATTAGAAAACTTAATAAACAAAATATCTAAAACTAACTAAACTAATTAAAAAATAAAATATTTAAAACTAAAAATAATTAAATTAAATAAATAAAAAACATTAAATTTAATGAAAAATACCTCCATATACTACTTCGTAAAAAACTAGGCCTTCTTTTGGACCACCGACTCCAGCGCACATGAAAAAGAGTTTTTTTAGAGAGAGAAGTAGTGGAATGAAGGGAGATGGAGGAAATGAAAGTGAGGACAAGGGGGATAGGTGTCCTTTTATAGGGCATTGGGTGAAAGGTGGCACCCCTTTCCGCATTTTCCATGTCATCAATCTAGGAAAAACGTGCAGGGTGGAGGGGGGATGCAGCAGTGATGATTCCAGCTTTGCTGCACATTGTTTAAAAAAAATTAAAACCAACGCATTTTAAAAAAATTAGAAAACACATTAAAAAACTTGAATTCCTTGGGAGGTTATTTTATAGTGTTTGGGTGAGGGAATCCCAAAATCATTGTTGATGAGGATAAGACACGAAACAAGCACAGATTAAATCTTCATAACTAAAAACTTGTATATATAATCAGCAACAAGACCCATTTATTAGATGGGGGCCTGCATTCTAAATTATGAACCCCAAAGAGGCTTCAATGCCCTTATATTTTAATAATATATCTCACAGTTTGATGCGTTGAATGTAATTTTCCATAACATGTAATAATCACTCCACATAATGTTTGTACATCACCCACAATTTTCAAAATTCACTACATAAATAGCATGAATTTTATATTTACATCATTGTTAATTAAAATATAATTTATTTAATATTACATTTTTGGTTTTATTACGCATATTAAAGAATGATACCACCCATTCTCTTGCAATTGTCCAGGTGTCCGGATGCCTTCTTAATTGGGTCGAAAGCAGATTGGTTTCAAAACAATAAACTCAGTTGCGACAACAACTATTTTTTGAGAATCACCATTGTAAATGAAGTGTCAAACCATATAGATAAAATAATAAAATGGGATATAGATTTTAACATGGAAAACCCCTCCTTACATTGGATTAAAAAACCATGGAGAAACTCCAAGAATATTCACTAAAATCAGGGAATATAAATAATCCAAGCAATAACCCATACTTGAATTACAAATACAACATAGAAAAACATGTGTGAAATTCACGCCCCTATACGTATTCACCGCCTCTCTGATAATAGTATGTGACAATATTTCACCCTTTGGATATCAAAATGGAACACACAACATTTTTGTCGCACCTCATTGCACAACACAAATCTCTGTTGTCCATTGCCACCCACACCCGAAACTGTTGTCCACGTATCTGTTGTACCAGATGTTACTGCTTGCACTCAAGTCACAACCCATGTTGACTCCACCCTCTGATGCTGGGTGTGCACCCTTAGCTCTTGGTATTTTTTGATATTAAATCTTGTTCGTTGTATACCCTTTTTATAATATAGTGCAACCATGTCACAATTTGTCTCCACGTCAAAAATTTGTCTCCGTGTGAAATCCATAAAAAACACCTTTGACCCGGGATGAACCCCAACATTTCCTACTTCCATATTTATAGAGAATCCCAATTAGGGTTGAAACACCACATGACTTGGCCAAGAGGGGGAGATCTGGGGGTGTAGTTTCTCTCAGATTCAGATCGTGGCGGCATCAGATTCACACGGTATTACTTCAGCCTTCCCAACTATGTGGGTTTTAGTAGGTTAACAACTGATGTGGATTTCGGTGGCACAACACGAGAAGAGGATGCGATCAATGGTAGTGAATCTATTGTTGGGACTATAAATGATTGGTCCACCGGTGAAGCGATAATCACAAGATAAAATAAAGTGCAAAATGTGGAAATAAAATGGACACCAGTTGTAACGTGGAAAAATACCAAAATAGAAGGGGTAAAAACCCACAGGAAAATAGAAGGATCACTATGAGTAATAGTGGGTACACACTCTCCCTCACTATTTAAAGGAGAAAACCCTCAAAAAATTTCTCTCGTGAATAAATGGGGAAATCTCCTCACAAATACTGCTCAAATGGAATAACTGGTGATGAGATTTCCGGTGAAGGTGATGATCAAATCTACTGGGATAGATCCCCCTTTTATAGGGTGCTACCAGCCTTTCCCAGCCCTGTTGATGCCTTCTCCCACTAAAGTTTTGGTGGGGGTTTGACCACCAACCACCAACCCAGCCCACCTCCTTTGACAAACAAAAGGGGCGACACCATCCTCAAATTAGATACTTCTAACACATAGCCCACATGAAGATTTGATTGAGAATAAATCACATCTACACACATTCTTTCTATTTTCCAAACCTTATGCTCATGTCTTTGCAAGGCCACTTGAGGATCTGCACTATCTGAACTTATTAAAGTTAATTTACTTCATTAGTAAATCTGCCAGATTTTCTTTAGTATGAATTTTCCGCATATCCACACTTCCTTCCTCCACCACATCTCACACAAAGTGATACTATACCCCAATTTTCTTCATCTTGGAATGAAAATATGGATTCCTTTCAATGTGAAATACACTCTAACTATCACAAAACAATGGAATCTGCTTCTGTTTGTGCCCGAGCACCTACAAAAACTTTCTCAACCAATTTGTCTCTTTGAAAGCCTGTGTAGCTCCCATGTACTTTGCCTCAGTTGTGGATAAAGCCACAAATGACTATTAATTCAAAATCCATATCACAGATCCTCCTGTAAGAGTAAACACATAACTAATAGTGGATTTCCTCTGGCTAGAATCACCTAAAAAATCTGAATCAACATATCCCCTGACAGTAAAATCTGATCCTGCATAACATAATACAACATTTGAGGTCCCATTAATGTATCTCAGGATCCTCTTCACCTTGTTCCAATTATCCCATCCTGGATTCTCCATGTACCGAATAACTACTCCCACTACATGTGAAATGTCTATTCTAGTAAAAACCACAACGAACATCAGACTTCACACTGCTGATTCTTATGGTACTCGATACATTTCCACCCTCTCTACTTTACTTCTAGGACTCATCATTGAGGATAACATGAAATTAATGGGAAGTTGGGGTATATATTGGATTACCGTATTTTATGTTGAAGTGTTTTAAGACTCTATGTAACTAATTATTCTGTGATAACCAAATCTTCCCATTATTTCTGTCTCGGTAAATCTGTATCCCAGTAATCTTGTTTGCTGGTCCCAAGTCCTTTATATCAAACTCTCTAGCCAAATGTGCCTTCATCTCCTCGATCTAATCTTTTTTGGGGCCTGCAACTAACATGTCATCCACATATAATAGAAAAATGATGAAATAATTACCTTATGAACCCTTGAAATAAACACAAGGATCTGAATGAAGTCTGTCATATCCAAGGCTCATGATATAGGAATAAAATCTCTTGTACCAACACCTCAGCGCCTGTTTGAGACCATACAAATATTTTTTCAAACTTCAAACCAAGTTATCTTGGACTTCTTCTGAAAAAACTTCTGGTTGGACCATATAGATCTCTTCATCATGATCATCATGGAGAATAGCAGTCATCACATCCAGCTATTCTAGATGTAAGCTATATGTAGCAAAAATTACTAGAACTAACTGAATAGTCGTCAGTCTAACAACAGGAGAAAATATTTCATTGAAATTAATACCTTCATTCTGAGCAAATCCTTTGACCACCAATCTTGAATGATATCTTTCCACCTATTCTTTTTTACATCCCAGTTGATCTTAAAGAACAATTTGTTTCTGATATCCTTACTTCCACGAGGTAATGGAACAAGATCCCAAGTCTTGTTCCTGTACAGGGCTTCAAGCTCCTCCTGCATCGCTACCATCCACAAGGATACATCTAGACTCTGGGTCGCATCCATAAAAGAAGATGGATCTCCATCCTCTGTCAATGAGTAATACACAATATTGCTCTCAGTGATATATTCGGAGTGCCATACTGGTGCTCTTTTATCCCGAGTTGACCATCGTGGTCCAGACTCAACCGGTACTTGATCATCATTCTCTAGTAATACCTTAAAGGAAACTAGTTCTTCCTTGGATTTGTCCTATACTTTGATTGTTATAGTTTTTGTATTCTCCTTCTTCGTGTCTCGATCAATTGTCATTTTCACCTTATCTTCTTCAAAAATGAAATCTCTACTGACGATAAATTTTCGGGTAGGGAAGTCCCACAAACGATACCCCTTCACACCATCAGCGCTCCCCAAGAAGATATATTTCCTAGATCTTGAATCCAACTTCAATCATTCCTGGTCATTAAACATTGAATATATAGGACTTCTAAAAGTATGTAAGCAAGAATAGTCATCAGGTTTACTATTCCACGTCTCCATTGGTGTCTTCAGATCAATCACCATTGAAGGAGATTGATTGATCACATAATTGGTGGTATTCACTCCTTCTGCCCAATTTTTTTTGCAATTCCTGCAGTCTTAAACATTTCCCTTATTCTATCTAACAAGGTTTTGTTTATCCATTCTACCACTCCATTCTGCTAAGAAGTGTACGCCACCATGAACTGTCTCTTGATTCCTTCCTATTGAAAAAAAGTATCAAACTCCTCACATTTATATTCTCCACCATTTTCATCTCTTAGACACTTGATCTTCTTTCCAGAGTAAATCTCCTTCCGTGCTTTGAATTTTTTGAATACTTCAAAAAAATCTACCTTCCTCTTGATTGGGTACACCCAAATCTTCTTGAATAATCATCAATGAATGATAAAAAGTACCTTTCTCTTCCTAGGGATATAACTGGTTCTTGCCAAACATTGGAATGGATCAACTCTAAGATCTCCTAACTTCTCGCTGTTGACGTCCCAAAATTTAACCTGTGTTTCTTTCTCAAAACACAATGCTCATAAAATGGTAAAGATAGCTTTGTCAGCCAAGGTAGTAACTTTTGATCTACTATAATCTTCAGTCCTCATTCTGACATATGGAAAGGCTTCCGATGACATACCATTATCAACACTTCTGTCGAGGTAGTTGATGTAACAACTATCTCTGCCTCCTTTTACATTTCACCCATAAGAACATACAGGTTCTTAGAGATCTTCTCTACCTTTATTACCAAAATCTCACCCTTCACAATTCTCATCACCCCATTATTGGTGCAAGTCTTTCATCCGATGTCATAAAATTTTCCCAAAGATAATATGTTCTTCTTCAGGCCCTTCACATGATGTACTCCACAGACAGTCTATACTATGCCATCATGCATCTTCAGTTTGATGGTACCTAATCTAAAAATATTCAGAGGGTGATCATTACCCAAGTACAAAAGTCTTTCCGGGATGGTTTCATACAGGTCAAACCATTCCTGACAAGATGTTATGTTCCATTTTTCTCCTGATTCGATATTCCATGCATTATCGAGATGCAGCCTGCTTCCAGTAGTCATTGTCACTTCACTGACTAGTATATCTACTTTTCCAGAAGTACTCGCCACATTACCCTGAGAGTTTTTTCACCACTCTTCTTATTCCAACAATCCTTCTTGACATGCCCCTTATTTCCACAATCGAAACATGTGACGTTATTCTTCTTACTCCTTGATTTGGACCTGCCGTGATTTTAGCTCCCACTGGAACCACGTTCCAACATCCTTACTCTCTCAATTGACAATGTCTCTACTTGGTGTGAAGTTGTATGTCTGTCCTTATTATTCTTATGCCGACTTTCTTCTTCAATAACTGTGGTTTCAACATCATTAAAGAGAATCATATCCGTCAAGATATTGTTGATGAGGTTGATAATGAGTTGGTCATATGAATCTGGTAAACTCTGGAGTATAATCTCCACACGTTTAGTATCCACAATCTTATATCCAAACATTGTGAGTTGAGCGAATAGAGTATTGGGGTTGTTGATGTGTCCGATCACCGATTATGACTTCTCCATCCGAAGAGTGTACAATTTTCTCTTCGAAAAATTTTTGTTGTGTAGTGACTTGGCCTCGTAGAGCTTCGTCAGAGTATCCCATAGTTCCGTTGCTATCTTTTTCTCCAAAATTCTTGATAGTACCCCATATACCAAAGCCAAAGAGATGTTGGAAATATCATTTCCATCCATATAATTCCATTTTTCCTCCATCACACCGGCCGACTTTTTTCCAATTACCAGTAGGCAATTATCCTTCCGCATCATTGCCTGCATATTCGTTTTCCACAATGAAAAATTATTCCCATTTAATTTTTCTATCTCAAATTTCATTGCCATATGGACATGCTGTCAGTCTAGAACCTCCTTCATTTCACAATAATATATTTAATAATCTCAATAAATTTTTTCTGATGTGACAGATCAACCGGAGTTGCAATCACAGAGCATACTCAAACTTATGAGAATTATTAATACCCAAAAATGTGAACATCACCAGGCCAGAACATTGCCTCTAATACTAGTTATTAAGACTGTAAATTATTGTCCCACTAGTGTGGCAATAATTACAAGATAAAATAAAGTGAAAAATGAGGAAATAAAATGGACACCAGATGTAACGTGGAAAAACCCCCAAATGGAAGGGGTAATAAACCGTGGGCAAATAGAAGAATCACTATGGGTAAAAGTGGGTACACACTCTCCCTCACTATTCTAAGGTGAAAACACTCAGAAAAGTTCTCTCTTGAATAAATGGGGAAACCGCCTCACAAATACTACTCAAACGGAATAACCAGTGATGAGATTTCCGGTGAAGGTTATGATGAAATCTACTGGGATATATCCCCCTTTTATAGGGTACTAACAGCCTTTCCCAACCCTCTTTATGACTTATCCCACTGGAGGTTTGGTGGGGTTTTTTTCACCAACCACCAACCCAACCCACCTCCTTTGAAAAAAAATGGGCGGTACCATCCTCCAAATAAGATACTACCAAAATCTTTGATTTTTAGATATCGTTCTTTGAGATTTCCTCGGCGGTCACGGGATGCAATGGAATCTCAAGATTGTGGCTCAGTTGAATAGGTGGCCACATATCTGGTAATGATATTCTGGACACCAGCATCACGCAAAACTAGAGTAGGAGTTTCGATGAGCCACTAGTGCATCCGTGTTGCTACACATGGAGATCGACCATGACAGGAGGTTGCAGTTTGGTTCTTGTACCTGGAGGGAATTGATTTTTGGACAAGTGATGTCATGCACAGATAAAAACTCTTATTCTTAGACCTAAAGGATCTGGACGAAGATGGGGGTCTTGAACAGAAATGGTGCACTTGGATGGTGCTCCAGTCTTGGATGACAGCATCACTTCTGGATGCCCGCAGATTGATTTGGCTTGTTATTTGCACTATGGACAGCGGGGTTCTCGCTCTTGGACTCAGAGGAGAATACACCAGTATTATGATTCTTGATGACTATTCATTATGAAAGAATCTCACCCTAGAAGATAGACCTTGCATAGGAGGTAAGACCTAACCCTGGTAAGGGGGTTTGGTCAGTTTTGTTTCCCTTTGTTTTCTAGATCACATTTCTTCTATTTTATGGTAGTTCATTGTATTGTCCTGCTATGCTCATGTATTCCTTTATTTTGTATAGTGAAAATATTTTATGATTCTTCACTATGCACGTTGGACAATTGGCCAAAGCACATTACATCTATGTAACCTTTTTCTTCTTGGTGCATTTATTTTTTCAACTCGGTTAATTTATAAACACTTTCTTGCTTATTAATTTAATTATAAGATGTTTTGTCCATGATGCTTCTAGAAAATCAATTGTTCATTCTGGTTTGTGGAATTTGTTAGATGAATTAAGTTTCTGATTATTGGATTATGATAATAAGATGAGAAAAATAAACTTAGTCTTTGATTCCATATTTTGAGTTATGTGAACGAAATATAAACCCAATGGATCATGGATATTCGTAGGGGGATTGGCTTTCATAGCGCATCCCCTGACATATATTAACTTTAAAAAGGATCAAAATAGAATCATGACCATTATTCAAATTATACATATTTTCTTTTGTCTTGTTTTAACCTTACCCACAGTTTTCACTTTGATATTTTCCCGGAGTTTATTCTCTCTATTGGTTCCACTGAGCCGGAGTTTTGTTTTCAGGCGATCTTAGGTAGTTGGGCTTATACTCCAATCATTAGTTTGAGATTATAGTTTCTAATAATCCATCCAGGACACTTCTTCAACCTGTGTTGAAGTTAATTGTTTTGGCGTTTCAGAAAATATCATCAACATTAGTTAATCAAAACCCTATCACTAAAACACCACTTTATCTGCCACGTAACATGTAGAGAAATGAATAAACAACAACTCATCCAAATTTTTAGGTTCTTAGAAATATATTTAAACCTACACTCTGACTTCCCATCACTTATTAAATTGAAATCATGACTAGCATTCAAAACATTAATATATGCTTCCGTCTTGTTTAAACCTCGCTCCAAGTTTCCACTCTAATATTTTTATATAGTTGAATATCTCTGTTGGTTCCACTAAGGTTGAGTTTTTTTTTGTTTTGAGGAAATCCCAGGAAGTTGATCTTATACTACAATTATTAGTTTGAGATGAATGTTTATATTGACTGCACTGATACACTTCTTTAACTTCTGTTGAAGTTGATTGTCTTATCATCTGAAAAAAATAACATCAACTTTGATTCCTAAGAAACCTATTTGTAGAACCCCTGATTTCAGGTATATGACTCTTTATTCATTTATTTTGAGTATATTTAATATTTGGGTTAAGTTTCAAGAGGTTCTGAGGGGTTTTGGTGCACAGTTTAGCCAAACCGTGTGAATGTTCATGAAAAAAAAGAAACATGAAAAAGAGGGGGAAACATGGTTGGTGCACAATTTGTCTAACCATGTGATGGGTTGTCTTAAGATAGTTACACCGTACGGTTGGTGCACGGTTTTTCAAACTATGTGGCCTAACTGTGTGTTGTATATTTAACAACCCTTAAAATGTGGATCTAATCCTAATTAATCCTACAAAGCCCTTATAATCCCAAATCCATCCATGATATGAATTTATTTTTCTCCCAAGGCTTGGGGGATGATCCCTTTTTATCCAAGAGATATTCTTAGGTGAATCAAACCACGTTGGAGACCCGTATTTATCCATAAGTCAATTTTTCTTCATCCTTCTTCATAGATATTTTTCTTCCATCTCTCTATCTCTTTGAAAACTATAGATCTAGTTTGGTGATAGATTGATTTGACCATTGCACCTACACCCTCAGCCTCTCCCCCGTCGCTAGTTGGTTCTCTGGTGTCCAACGAAAAAAGTGGCCCCTGTTCAACACATTACCAGGGAATTGGTGCCTTTTCTCTTCTAGTGGATGGGCCGGTGCCAACCCCTTCGTGGAAAGATGTTCTGCTGAGATGTCCTCCCCCTTCCCCACCCTTTGATGCAAGCGGGCATCGGTGTGTTCCCGGCAGTCTCTCTAAATGTGTTGTCCTTTGTGCAAGGCAACTATCTGGTTCTTCCCGTCTCAACGGCGTCCTTCGGGGACGCATTGAAAAATCTTCAATGGACCCTAGTTGCAAGGTTTGGGGTCGAAAATCCTCTAATCTTGGTCTTTCAGGAATGTGTTAATGCATGGGGGTTAGATCTTCCATCTAGAGTATCAGTATTGAATCGCAAGGAATTCTGTATTGTACTGGCTTCTCAGAAGGATTTTGTGACTACTTGGTGCAAGAGCCCCATATCTATGGGGAGATGGAGGTTTACCTTATCTCAGTGGTCGATGGATTTCCACCCCATCAAGTATATCTCCAAGGCTGCAGTTTGGGTTTCACTCCTAGGGCTACACCTCTATTTTATGAATGACGGTTTTCTTCCAGGAATCAAGAACTTATTTGGGTCATACCTGTGTGCTGATAACGGATATCTATGGTTAGAAGAAATAGCTTCAGCTAGAGTTTTCAACGAGATGGACCTATCTCGGCTGCTCCTCAGCAGACTGGTGCTTCACATCAAGGGTATGGAAGATTGGACACAAGCTCTGCTCGATACATCAACCCCAAGATTCTACTCTCATTATCACATCTAGGGTCACATGCTCTCATAGTGCCGTAAATATCATCATAAGAAGGTGAATAGCGGTCTGAGGAAGTTTAAAAGTGATAATGGGTCTTCATCCTCGTTGGAGGTCTCTTCCTCCCATATGGTCATTTCGGCCTTGGATGGTCGTGATCGAGGGAAGGCATGATCCCCTCATTCCCTTATCCAGAGGATCTGAACACTCCTTCTCAGACGACTGATAACCATGCGGTGGTGGGCCTTACTTGCTCGGACTTGGTCTTGTTCAACCAAGGTACGCGCTCCTATCTGCCTTGAAACCTGATCCAAGAATATTTTGCCCTGGATCTACCACCCCCCTAATTGGATCAGTGCATTAGTGGATGTCCCTCCATCCCCTCCCCACATATGCATTAGTGAAATTCCTCCGGAGGAGTTCGTCTCAAAGTCATAGGGGTATGTCTCAATCTCTTATCCAGTGATCATCTACCCTTCTATGGATCCGGTTGAATGTACCCCAACAAGAAACAAGTGAGGTCAGGTGTAGAAGGAAGCGTCCTGATCCCTGGAGGGTTCTCTTCAAAAGGTACAAAGTGAAATTTCAGAGGACCATATCTCAATGTCTTCTCTAGCGATTAGCTCCCCTCCCTCGAAGCTAGATGTTTGTTTCTCAATAGTAAAAAAGAAAAGATAACTAAAGTAGGAAGAGATCATCACTCAATCCCCAGTGGTTGTTCACCCAAAGGTTCTAAAATGTATGTGTACTAGGTCTCAATATGAAGATAGGGTAATACCAAAACCAGTTCCGGAGGTGGAAGGTCATGGGTCTGGGTGAAAAACCAAACATATCTATTTTAATGTCAATTTTTCTATCATGAAATGGTAACCGGTTGGGCACCTTGGAAAATTCAGAATTCATATCCAATGAACCTTCCAATAACTAAGTATCGATGGTAGTAATTTAGGTGCCCAAACAATAACCATCAATAATAAAGGAGTAAGCACAAAGGTTGAGGGTGCCCAAATTCATGATTTTAAATCTTGTGAATGAACACATCTATTTTTTCTAGAAAGATAACATATCAGTCGATTTAATATGCGCTTCGAATCAGTTCATAACTACTAGAATCACAGTGGGGGTCATATCTTTTTCTTCTCGTTTGTTTATGAGAAATGTGATGCCCAAGAAAGGGAGGGGTTGTGGCGAGACTCAGAATCCCTCAATCAATAGGACACTCCATGGATGGTGGGGGTGAATTTAATATAGTATAATATCCATAGGAAAAACAAGTTGGAGGTGCATTCCCTAGGGGTTCCATCTCGGACTTTGTTTCTTTAATGTGCAGAAACAGTTTATTGGATGCTGTCTTTGTAGGGGACCACTTAACTTGGTGTAACAATCAGTGAGGTAGTCGTTGAATCTGGTTTCAACTCAATTGGTTTATGGAGAATGGGGCATCAATCAATTCATTTCCCACCATGAAAGTCTCTCATATTAAGCCAAGTATATTAGATCACTCACCTCTATGGATCATCCTATCACCTAGGTTGAACAATGGAGAATTCTTCCAGTTCTATCAGACATGGATGGAGGATCCTGGATTTCATGATATCATGAGGGTGGCATGAAATCAATACCATTAGGGGAACCCATGTATTTCTCTCCACAAAATATAAGGTGAACCAAATGTAACCTACAATCCTGGAGAAGACACCTCCCCCCCATGGTCAGGCTTTGGAAGAAATCAATAGAGATATAGACAGGATGAAGGTATTCCTGGAGAACGAATTTGATGAGTCAACCATTGATGAGCTCTAGACTAAGAAGAATCACATGGAAGATATGTTACTGAGGAAGGAAAGGTTAGCTCGTGAAGCCTTCAGGATTAAATGTCTCCATGAAGGTGATCGTAACACTGGTTTCTTTCATTCCTTCATCAATGAGAAATTCAAGCTTCAGAGTCCCAACATTCTCATAGAGGATAGATCACACTCCAATGACCAGGACGTGGTTGGGTCCCTAGTAGATGAACACTTTAAATCCTTACTTGTAGGTCCCAACCCCTACATGACAGGAAAATATTTAGGTGGACTTGTGGAATTCTTCGACGTGATACCCCTCAGGGTGAATAAGGAGGACAATGAGTATCTAAGGAGGATCCTAGAGGAGGAGTAGGTATGCAGGGTGATATGAACCATAAATCCAAATAGTTCATCAGGACCTGATGACATCCCAAGTTCATTATATAGTAAATCCTGGGACATTGTTAAGAAATATTTACTGTTGGATGTGCATGAATTATTACACATGAGAAACCTTCCTCAAATTTATTGTGCTATAATGATGGTTATGGTACCAAAGGAAAGCAACCCTCACTCTCTAGACCAATACCGACCAATCTGCATGTGCAACATACCGTTCAAAAAAAGGCTTGAATCTTTCCTTCCAAACTAGATAGCTAATTATTTACATGGTTTCATAAAAGGTCAAACCATACATAGAGAAGTTGGAGTGGTGAAGGAGGTGATCAATGGAATTAACCTCAAAACATTCAGTATCAAACTTTCCATCAAATTGGACATGAGAAAAGTATATGATAGGGTGGAATACAACTTTCTCTTAAGGGTTATCTCGAGCATGGGGTTCCAATCGGGGATCATTAATATCCTCTTTCACTATTTCTGCTCATCCTGGATAACCACATATTTCATGGGCAAGAAATTTTGGCTTTTCAAAGTAGTGAGGGGTCTTAGACAATGGTACCCTCTATCCCCTACACTTTTTATTCTCACCCCGGACACATTTAGTCGGTATATCAACAGGGGTATAAGTTTGGGCAAGATCCTCCCCTACTGTAATTGGTAGGTAATCAGGGGTATCTCTCACATTAGGTTTTCTGATTACACCATATTGTTTATCAATGAAAGAAGGGGCTCAGTTTAGGGTACTAATATAATTCTCGATGATTATTGTATGTGGAGAAGGAAAGTGATCAATCTGGACAATAGTCTATTTTATACAACAAAAAAAGTCACTGACAGAAGGATAAAGTCCTTGGATGATAGACTGGACTTGCAGAGAGGATCCTTCCCAATGGAATATCCGGGTTCTCTGGTTGGAACAATCACTCTATGAATATATCACTTTGAAAAGATCAAAAATTGAATTTCCAGGTACATCCCCAATTGGAAGAATAGGTTCCTATCCTTCAGAGGGAGAATTATGCCCGTGAATAGCGTGTTAACTTCCATCCCGATGCATGTAAACTCTTTATTGAAAGTAACAAAAAAAGGTGATTTCCAACATGTAGAATCTGATGATTACCTTTCTATGGGATGTCCAAATGGATGGTAAACACCACTGGGCATCATAGAAGAGACTGTCTAGGCCCACATCGAAGGGAGGGATCAACTTGAAGAGTATATCAAGGACCATGTAGGGGTTTCAGGCTAAATTATCTAGGAAGGTCATGGAGGGGAATTTTTCATGGGGAAAGATTATACAATAAAAATATGAATTGGATGCGAGCATGCATCGATCATGGTCCTGAACCATATGGAAAACAATACAGCCTCACCTCGGGTTCCTACAGATCCACACCCATTGCATCCTAGGAAAGGGATCATTAATTTTTAGAATATTGATTGGGGGGAGGGAAACTATGGTTTTTGGGTTTCCCAACTGCAAACATTACCTTTTATGAGGCATACAAGCATCCCATATTCCTACAGGTGATCTTGGATGAGACCCAACCCGACACTCTTGACAACATTGTGCTAAATGATGACCTGGAAAAATGCATCTTCACTGGTTTAACATCAGGATCATTCTTTAAAAGTGAGTTTCTCAGACTGAGGATGGACCCTGATAGTAGGGATGAGTTGGGGGAGACCATGTTGTTCAAAGATATACCATCCATGTTTAACTTTCTAATCCGGAATGTTATGAACAAGTCACTACCTACCAAGGAGAACATTCAGCAGATGGGTATTCACCTGGCATCTTGAGGTCGCTGTTGCAAGGAACCAAAAAATGGAATCAATAATCCATCTATTCTTGAAAAGTGAATTGGAAAGATGGGTGTGAAAAACGTTTGGGGAATTATCAGGTTGGTCGGTACATGAAACGACATGAGATACCTTCTTCAAATAATGGTTCCACGGTTCATGAAATTGAGGCTTAGAAAGGAAATCCCACTCTATAATCCTTAGTTTTGGGTGATGGTTTCTTTAGACCTCAAGGAATAATGTACATCAAAAAAAAATTAGGACCATAACAATTATTTAATTTAAAACCAAGAACACTATAATGGACCTGATCAGGATATGAAAGGAATGCAAGACAACTCCCTCAATAATACCCCTTCTAGTGTCAAGATCCCCATCCAACACAAATAGAATAGAGTAAGGACAATGGGTTCAATGGAAACATCCTCTTTAGGACCTAAAACTTAACACGTATGGGTCTTGTCGCATGGGAAACATGCAAGGTGGAGGATTGATCATGGATAAGTGGGGCCCAGTCACTGCATCTTTTTTAGCATATTATGGTAGTGGTGACTCTCTAAAAGCTGATGCACAGACAATGGTCATGAGCCTAAGGTTATAAAACCAACAGAATATCACCCTTATAGGTGTTGAGACCGACTCTTTGGCTCTCTACAAAGCACTTTAAGGCATTGGAAACATCCCTTAGGAAATAACATATCAAATAAAAAGGTTTAAAGTGATCATTAACAATCACATGGAGGTCTCTCACACATGGTATGAAGTGAACATGGTTGCAGACTTCCTGGCTTCCAAGGTGACACACAACAAGATGCCCATCCACTACTTCAACATTAGATCCTTCACTGTAGTGGGAATCATTTTCATGAGAGGGGATGTTTTGGGTCTTCACTATTTCAGATTACCAATATGGGTATGGCTTTTTCCATCGGGTCCAGGCACATTCTCTTTAGCACAGGACAGTTTGTCGTGTTGTGATGAGACAATAGAAGCTGGTTTTAATGTTTTTGTTGCTGAGAGGAGCTGATCTCTTGTAGTGAGAGATGTTTTTGATCTTGATTTTTGGTCCATTGGGGTTGGTTTTTTTTAAGTCTTGATGTCATGGGTTTCCCCCCCCCCCTCCTCCCTTAAAAGGGGGCTTTATCATAGTAAAAAAATTTGAAGGCCTTTGGTCCGTTAGATGGAAATTGTGGGAATTTATTTTTTCTTCTTCAGAAATCTCTTATAATTTTATAATAATGTCTTAAAATTATGGTTTGGTTTGATGCATGTTAATTGGTTGTTAAAATATTTTTAAAAATGTTAATGGATTTATTTCAAATGGTTTGGCATGGAAATTGGTTTTTGGTAAATTTTTCGGCGTGATTTTTCGATAATCAATTTAGTGTGTATTGTGTGGGATGGATTATTATCCTGAAGTACTACCATAAAAGTGGGATAGAGTATGTACATGAATTTACAATATGAATTTTAACATCAATCTTGAATGTGTGTGGATGGTTGTGTGTTTAGACATGGAACATGTATGAAAATAAATTGAGAAATGGTTTCAAGGATTTGTTTTATTAATAACCATGGAAAATTGTTTATCGTTTTGATATAAACTTTTTTGTACTACTAAAAAATGTTTTATATAAATTGTGAAAACAATTTTTGTCCTAGTTTCTTTAGTTGGGAAGTCATTTTAGCGATCCAACTAAGTTTATACTCACCCTCTATTTGGGCACTGTTGTACATTTTTGGATTTCATATATCGATATATAGGTAAAAGAAAGTGTCATGGTTATTTAGTGGTGCTTCTTGATACCATTGGAAAGGCATGTGGAGTTAGAGTTTGGATCGGGTTAGGTGTTTCTAATTGATGTCACTTTGGAGTTTTGAGTTTTTTTGTTTTTTTATTTTCTTCTAGTATGTCTTTCGGTTTCTAGTTGTACTCTGATATGGTTGATTGGTATGGTTATTTTATGAGTTTTATTTTTTAATCATGCATCATATAGTGGTTTGGTTTATTTTTTTTGTAGTTTTGATGTTTTACCTTTTAAAGTAAAAATTTTCCATCAATTATTCTTGAGGCCCTTGGAATTTATTTCCAACCTTTGGTATCTTGGGGATTTAATCTAAGGCCTAATATCACACCCATAACTTCTCAAGATAATGATGAGGGGTGGGATGTTTCAAATAGTATCAGTGTTGGTTGGTCCAAATGTCTTTGGAAAAAATGGAGAGGTTCAATAATATAAGAAGAGATATTACTCATATTCTGGGTAAATAGAGAACTCTTAAATATACCACTAAAATAGGATACCAACCTAGATAGAGGAAAATTAATAAAAATAAATTTGTTCAGAGTTCTAGTTATTCCTATTAGTCTAGTATGTTTTATTCCACTGGACCTAATAAATTCTTTATTTTAGAGAATCTAATATCCATATATAGGAAAATAGTAAGACAATTATGGATTCCTAAAAAATTTATTACTAAAATTTATGGACCTAATAAAATATGGGCACCAAAATAATTTTTCGTTTAAATCTATTTTATAGGTAACCTATTTGAAAATATCTAATAAAAAACTATCGTACCCAGATAGTGGATGTTCTAGAAGTATGATTGGGGATAAATCAATCTTAAAACACTTTTTTTCAAGAAAATATTCAAAAACATGATTAAAGTGGATGGTGGACTTTTCACTTTTGGTGACAGTGCCAAAGGAAAGATAACTGGTCTCGGCCAAATTGGTAACTTTAGTACAACTTTAATTTCTAAAGTTTTATTTGTAGATTGATTGAAATATAATCTCCTTCACATTTAACAATTTTTTTGATGATGGTTTCCATGTTATGTTTGAAAACAATTCTTGTAAAGTTTTTGATTGAAAACATGATTTAGTTTTTAATTATTTGATTAATGAAAATGTTTATTTTATAGATTCCAATTCTTTATTTTCAAAAAAATGTTTCTTGTTTGAGTTCCTTTCACAAAGAATAATGGATTTGGAATAGGAGACTAGGAAATTACAATATTCAATCACTTATAAGGATAAATATTAATGGTTTAGTTAAGGATATATGTAGGTTATAATTACAAATAGAAAATGTCTACAATCCCTATCAAAAGGGAAAATAACATAAAATATCATTCAAATAAAAGAATAAAGTATCAACTTCCCAACCATTATAGTTGGTTCATGTGGATTCGTTTAGACCCTTTTGAGTTTCTATTTTAGCAAGAAGACATTATTATTATGTTATAGTGGATGATTATTCAAGATATACATGGGTGTTTTTCATTGTTCATAAAATAGATGTTCTTTCATGTTTTTCCAAATATGATAGATTAGTAGAGAATATTAATGGACTTGGAATTAAAAACTTAATAATTGATCATGGTCATGAGTTTAAAAATAAAGAGTTTGAATTTTTATTCTGACAACATGGATACTGTAATAAATGTTTTACTCTTAAAACCCCACAAAAGAATGGTGTTGTAGACAGAATAAATTGAACCCTTCAAGAAATTTCCCAGACCATACTCAATGAGTATGATTTACCTATTGTTTTGGGTAGAATATGTAAATACAACTTGTAATATAATTAATAGAGTTTTAATTATGTCTCTCTTAATGAAAACCCTAATGAATTATAAAATGGTAGAAAACCAAAGGTTAATTACTTTAAATTTTTTGGTTGTGAAGTCTTTATACTTAATACATAAGATAATTTAGACAAATTTTCTTCCAAGAGTGATGAAGGAATTTTCATTGGATATTATACAACTAGAAAATAATATAGGGTGTTTAATAAAAGTCTAATATTGTGGAAGAATATGTAAATAACAAATTTTATGGAGCATATCCACATGACCCTAATACCTCTTTATAAAATCTTGAAGATAACCTTTCTAGTATGGACATAGATGTTAAACCAAGTGACAATTATGTGAGACCTTTTATAAATAACTTACTCAATTCTAATGAAAATCTTGAACCCGATCCTGTAGAATAGAATTAGGTGTCAAAAACTTCTATTCCTAGAAATTTTAGGTTTCATAGATATCATCCATTAGATACCGTTGTAGGTGGTCTAGAAAAATGAACTCAGACATGAGATTATCTATGAAATTAGTTTGTACATCATGATTTCTCTTTATAGATTAAACCTATGAACATAAATCTTGTAATTAATGATGAATTATGGGAAATGGATATTCAAGGGGAGTTAAATCAGTTTTAATGAAATAGATTCTAGGAACTAGTTGAATGGCCCAAAGACTACCTAACTATTGGTACTAAATGGGTGTTTAAAAACAAAGTTTATGAGTCATGGAAAATTAAAAGAAATAAAGATAGATTTTTTGTACAAGGATATAGTCAAGAATAAGTTATTGAATATGAGGAAACCTTTTCCCCAATATATAAACTTGAAGCTATCATGATGTTTCTTGACTATCTAACATATCTGGATTTCAAACAATATCAAATGGATGTTGAGAGTGAAATCATAAATAATTACATTATTGAGGATGTTTTTGTATAAACCCAGCCTTAATTTCAAAACAATCACTTTAAAAATCATATTATTATATAAAATAAATATTTATATGGTTTAAAACAATCTCATAGATCTTGGTATGATAGGATCAACTCATTTTGTATTTCCAATGGTTTTTATAAAGTAATGGATTACCTAGTTTTATTTATTAAATAAAGTACAAAAAAGATCATTTAAAATGTTTTATCATGGACAATACAAAATGCAGTGATACTCCCAAGATTAATACCTTCAAGTTGGATCTTGATAAAATTAGGAAACCAGTTGATCAAAGTAATTATAGAGGTATGATTGGATGTTTATTATATTGAACTGCTAGCTATAATAATATAATTCTTAGTGTGTGTATGTGTTATCACTTTCATGAAAACCTTAAAGAGTTACATTTACTATTTGTGAAAATAATTTTCATATATCTCATAAATACAACCAATTTTTGACAATTTTTTCCTAGATGAAATGAATTTGACTTTTTTAGTCATTTAGATGCAGATTTTGGTGGTTGTAAGTTAGATAGAAAATAAAACTTCTAGAAAATATCACTTTTTAGGAAAGTATCTAGTTTTATGGTGTTGTAGGAAGAAAAAATCTATGGAATTTTCTACTATTAAAGTTGAGTACTTAGCTACAATATTTTTTGTGCACCAATTATGGAGATAAAAAATAAATTACTAGAGTATTGATATCAATTCTAACATGTCCCTATAAATTGTGATAATAAAAGTGCGTTAAATTATTCTATGAATCCTATATCCCATTATAGAACAAATAATATTGATATAAGACATCACTTTCTGATAGATCATTTCTACAAAGGTGATATTACTCTAGAATTCATTGTTATTGAAAATCATCTTGCTGGTATATTTACAAAGCCTTTGAATGGTGATATAATCAATTATATCAAATATGAATTAGTAATAATAAACAATGACTAATTTTTTAATTTTTTTAGTTATTAAATCCTTTATTAATCTATTTTATTCCTGTTCTCTAATATTTTCTGGAAGTAACCCTGGTGTATGCTTCACATGGACAATCAGTCAATCATGATTTTTTTTCACACAATTAGTATGCTTACTATGCAAATCTTGGTCATACAGTCAGCATACCAATCATAATGTTTTGTTTATAATGCCTATTGTGCTTATGTTATTAACAGATGCTTGGTTAGTAGACATACTGAGTCTATTTGCATTGATTTTTTCAAAATATATTTTGAATATTATTTCTTTTAAGTTTATTATTATTTTAATCCCTAAACGATTTAAAATAGAATTAAAATTTGAATATGAACCATTACTTATCTTTTCCCTTTTATATCCTATATCCATTTAATATCTTTTGAGAAGATCGATTTCTATCATCTCAGACATCTCACTCTCTCTAACTCAAAACTCTCTATTTTACCTCCCATATATAAACCTTTAGAGATCTCAAATCAAACCAATATATTAAGGATGAATAAAATGTCAGAGACCGAATTTCCTATCTAGTCTCCTCCATCAATGAAGTTGAATAAATTGAAAGCTAGCACAAGTGAATATATAAACAGGAAGAATCCACATCTCGTCATTTTTCTAATTTCTATAGAAAAAGAAGTCGATGTAGAGTGGTTGAAATTGAATAGATAGCTGGTCTCAAATGAGACTCAAAAACAAGGATGGGATGCATGGTTTAGTGAAAATGGTAGAAATTTTATCATAATTATTTCAAGGATTTTTATGGGAACATTGAGTTCTTCCCCAAAGAGAAGAGGGATACATTAAAATAGAGTAAAAATGGTGAAATTTTGAATTCTCTTCAAAACATTAGGAAACATTTTTGGGCATGCCACATAGAGGAAAATATGAGGATTACCAATTCTCTTATATTTTTAATCATATGCATTTCAAGTTTTAAAATTCCATTGATGAGTTACCTAATAATGAAACCCCAAGGAGTCGGTTAGTTACTAAATTGAGTAGAGAATGTTGGATTGTAGTAAAATTTATTCAGCATGTATTATGCCCAAGAAAAAGGGACCTTAGTATATTGAGGAACTAAGACCATTTTTTCATGTTTTTGATGAAATTTTTTGTTCAAATCAGTCTTTGTCGAAATATTATGAGACATGTACTTGAATTGTGCAATCCAACTTCAAGGTTAAGTTCTTTACCTTATCATAAGATCATTTTGACCCTACTAGAGTATAAAGGTTTAGTTCTTTTGGGGGAGGAAAGAATAACTAAATATGATGGATATTGTCTTACCAAAAGATTTATAATAAAATATGAGTCAATTGGAATACATGGAAATATAATTGGGTCGATGACCCAGAGAAACTATATGAATAGTTTAACCCAGTTAAATATCCAACTAGACATAGGGATCTGGTGGATCCATATCTCAAACCTGATGAAGTTGTGGAATATTTAAATGATGATGTTTCATCTTTAAAGAAGAAGAAGAGGAAGTAACTATTGATAAAGAAGAAATAAAATTAGATAAATAAATTTTAGACGTTGATGGGGAAGATAGAATAGATTTTATGGATGGGATGGAATGGGATTAATATGTTGAATCTAATGAAGTTGAGGATAGATCATAAGGATATCATATTATTATGAGTACACCTAGAAAAACTATATAAAATGAACCTAATAAGGGGATAAAGTCCCCTGGATATATTTTATTGGTCTTATAATATCTAGATTTTGAGGATGAAGATCATGGAGGTAGTCCAACTAGACATGGTGGACCCACCATTCTCTCTGTTCAAAGAACATTGGAAGGATCTTTGATTGTTGAGGCTGACATTGAAGAGAGAATTGAGGAATATTAGATTTTTTTTCATGAGGAAATAACTGAAGATTCTAATAAAGATGAATTTGAAGATATTAACAGTATTGAGGATCAGTATATGATTGATAGACCAACAGAGGATGCACCTAAGGTAGATGGTAAGAATTATTCTAGTGATCCATCTCCATATACTCATGCATCCTCTATTACATCTACTACACATTTAACTAAGGATGACATGGATTTGTTTAAAGTAGAAAAAATGGATATTTTCAAGAAACTATTTGTTAATTTTGAAATTTCTTTGCAGAAAGTGAGGAAAGAAGATATTTCTGAAGCTATTAATTTGGTAATTAATCATCTCTATCCTAGATTTAATTTCAGAATAGAGATGATGCATAATGATATTATAGATTTGTGAGCTCAGGTTAGTGCTCTTCAGGCTAATATATCTGACATGATGATTTAGTTAGACTAGAGTTTTATGAAGGTTATGGTTGAACCTTCTCATGTGTCTTATAATCCTTCTGTTTTGTCAGTTATAGATGAAGAAAAGATCAAATAGTTCATTCAGGATGAGTTTAAAGTTTTTTTGAAGAGTTCATGAAGACTCATGAAGCTCTATAAGATGGATTTTATACCGATGCAACCAATACCCTAGTATTTGTTCTTGTAGATGACATTCAAGGTAGTTAAGGCCAAGAAACAATCAAGAGGGAAATTAATTATTTTCTGATCAAGATCTTCACAAAGTTAGATCTGAATATAGAGTTTAGAGATCTTTCTATGTACTTGTGGATTCCCCCTCTGAAGTAAGATTTTAAATCCCAATTTGAGAAGCTTAGATCATTCAATCTAGTTTTGGAAGCTTTCATAGAGAATCAGGATGATTTCCTTCAAGATTTTGAGCATGGTTCTCACGTTGTTAGTGATTTCACTATGTTAATGGATCCATATTTATATAATTATCTTGCATCTATGCTCACCCATTTAACCATTACTTTATCTCATCATATTACGCCTTCCGCCATTAATACTTTTGGCCAAACTCTTTCCCAACCATTTCAGTAGCTTAGTCTTGTTTCTAGGTCTGTGTTCATTAGACACCATACTTATTCAGCTTCTCCAAAGACCACCTCTACTCATGCATCTACATCCAAAGTAAAGGTTATTATCCTTCCTATATATTTTAGAGATTCTCCTCATTCATATTTAGACTAGTATTTCTAATTGGTAACTCGTTATAATCTTTTTTTAATATCTATTCATGTATTAATGGAATATTGTCTATTATTCTCATATGTCTTTTATCTTATTATTTATTTCGTTTCATTATGATACTACCAAAAGGGGGAGTAATTAGTAATGATAAATTAAACTAAATTGAATTATATGGAAAACATTTCAAGCTTTCGAGAACTTTCTAATAATTTCTTTCAATCCTCTAAAATATACCATGGATGCATTCAATTCATTTAAATTTACATGTCATGATTTGAGATCATCAAAGGGGGAGGTTGTTGTCTTAGACTAGAACCTCCTTATTTTTTTTAAAAAATAATATTTATATGTTATTAATATCTTTCAGGTTTTCTGTTATAAAAAGGTTTACTGGATTTTTTTTTGAAAAAATGGATAAGTCTGGAGCATACCATGCCACCTTACCATTTTAAACTGAAGTGACTGTGTCATCATTCTTAAAATTATAATTTATCTTACCACATAGTATACCCCACCTTACCACATGAACAAACTACTTACCATGATTCAAATGCTAAATTTTTTTCCAAGTCATGAAATGACCAAACATTGAAGATTCAGCTTACCGTGCATTGAGAATCACCATACTGCATGTACAATCAAGCTACCGTGAGATGGAGTTCTACTTACTATGTACCTGAACACATGAATGAAACTACATACCACATAAAGAGATCATTTTATCATTCCAATGTATATATAATTTTTCATAAATAAATATACTCATCGTGACTTTTAATGTTGGGGAAGCATAAAGAAATAGCTTACTGCCTGAAGTCATGAACCTACTACATGTGAAAATGAACTTACTATATGCAATGATGAACCAACCATACCATCTTTTCCACATAAACTAACTTCCTCAAGCTGATGTTATCTCAAATAAACACTCTTTAGGTGAAGAAAAAATTTCATGTCTAACTTAGTAGTAGAGTGTTTAAAATCTCCAACAGATTGTTTTTGAAGTATTAAATAAAGAATCAGTCCATTGATTATTCTTCAACAGCTACATTGATGAATATTTATTTAGGAACAATATCTGATCATGGAAAAAAAGTGTGGTGGTGTGCATAATACTGAATAATTTTCACTCTTATATAGACACATAACAGGTGATCATTTACATCAGTGCCTGTGCTACAGAGAAGTCTCTACTACACTATGTTTTCAAGAATATTATAATGAAACTTTTTGAAGATCCTTATAAATAAAAATTCAAGGACTCTGGAGAAGCAAAGAAATTCAGATCGAGTAGCTTCACATTTTCTCATTCTTTATCTCTTTTCCTTTTTCATTTATGCTTAACTTTTGATAAGTGTTATATATTTCTTTGTTTATCTATAAGTCTTGTATGAAAAACTCTAGAGTACATGCTACTCTCTCTCTAATCATTCATTTTTATTCCCACAAAAAACTATTCAAGAGGTATTGTGTGACCAGATATATTTTTCATCCCACATATAACTATAGAATATACTCTTTTCTTGGGCATTACTATGTAGTATTATTTTTAATACCCGATCTAGGTTTTGGATAAGTTTATTTACAAATAAACTACTTGGTATTAGGTGATTTCCAAGTGAAGGGGATTAAGTCTCATCATAAGACCAAACCCCATGTTAAAATTCTACAATGTTTTATTTTATATAACTTGTTTATTCCTTTATCTGTTTTGTTTTCTTTGTCTTTAATCAAATCTTTTACTGTTTTTTAATCTCATAAACAAAAAATTACTTTGAAAGTTAGTCTTAATTTGTGTTTATAAAGTATTTATAAGTTATTTTAATAGATCCTTAATCACAATTCTGAGAAACTATTTGAAAGATCAAATTTATATATTTCTACTATTTTGATTAACTTGGCATTTTTATTAAATTGAGGGATTTAGTTTTTAATTTTTTTCTAAACAATTTTTTTGAGAACTCAATTCACCCCCACCTCTTGAGTTACTGATTTCGACCAACAATCTATAAAAAGATATTAAAAATGGATAACACTACAAAAATATTAATCAATGAAAAATTGAAAATGGAATAATTAAAAAAATATATTAAAAAATAATTAATATTATTAATGAATAAATAATATTAAAAATGAATATATTGGAAAAAATATTAAAAATTAATAAGTAGTATATATTGAATAAAAATATAAAAAATTAATAAAATTTATTTATTAGAAACATATTATATATTAAATATGTTATGTTAACAAATATAATTCTAAAATGAATATTAGAAATTAGATAAATTATAGAAATCTTATTTTTATGTGAATTCTATATAAAAATGCATTAATTATGTATATTTTTGTGTAAAATTAATGTAACACACATTTGATATATGTTAAATTAAAAAAACAACATTTAATTAAATGTCAATTACTCTGCATAGGGAAATTCTTGCCGACTAGCCATTCAAGGCGGGGAGCTAGGAGCCTTCAATGATGTAAGATGTTGGGGAGTGGAAGTTCAAAAGTGCAGTGTGGTCTTGGGCCTTCAAGGGTAATGTACTAGGCCTTATTCCTCTGGGACTTTGGGTCATGTATGGGCCTTGTGCCTCTGGTCCTACAGGTCATGTAAGGGTTCCCCCTCAACCCATAAAAGAGGTATTATCCAAAAATCAACAACACTACAAAAAAGTGACTTTTTCCAACAAGGACATATATGTTGGTAAAAGTGTATTTTCTATTGGTAAAACATTTTACCAACACATATGTCCTTGTCCCTAAATTGTTGTTAAAAACTCTATCGCTAAGTGTTTTTGTGACAGATAAAATAATTCTGTTACAATTATAATAATACCAACAGATAACATATATGTTGGTTAATGTGTCTAGAAACATATTCTTACATCAATTTTTTCTGTTGGTAATAATATTACTATCATACAATATCTATTTATAAATTACATTTGAATTAAAATTATAAATTTATTGCTACTCAAATTTCATAATATATTTATTAATTTATTATATATAATTCATCTATTTTAATTATTAAATTTATTATGATTTACAAGAAAGTTCAAACATGGAAAAAATTAGTTATATAAATAATGAAATATACTTACAAAAATGTAGGACCAGACCACTTATAGAATCCCTTACCCACCCCCACCCCAATAGGATTCCATATGCCCCCTCCCCCATGTACCACGCATCCCTGCCCCACCAACAAACCAACTCCAACCAGAAACCTCAAGTAGCATCCTTCGTAGCAACCTTCAGCGCACCAGCATCCTAATGTAGCAACCTTTAGCTCCAAGATCTCCACCACACATGACTTAGCTTCAGTACTAGTGAAAAAAATTGAGCTAGCTCCAATACCAGTGATGAGGACCACATATGAAATTCACCCACTTAGTCATGGAATTTACCAAAATGGTGGTGGTTGCTTATAGTATTCCACATTGGTAGTATGAAACAGATGTACCCTAAATTCAGTTTCATGGGGCAGTAAGTATCAAATCATCCCCACAAACATAAGTAAGTACATTTATTTCACTTTCAGATAAAACTTGTACGTACATCCCCAATATCACACTGACAACAAGAAAAATATAACAACTATTAATCATATTTAGGAACAATAGGTAACATCAGACAAAAAAATTGAATATTTTTGTTAAACATGCTTTGGAATCTAACAAAACAAAAAAGATTTAAAATTATAAATAAATACAATAACACTAAAATAATGGGTGCTAGTGGGCTAAATAGCTTTTATACACAAGCCTCATCAAATGTTATAACTATTTAATATAAGTTACCTTTTTTCCCATGCTTTAAGTTCCAATAGAGAATTTTTGTAGCATCCTCTAGAAAAATAGGATTTATGTAGCAGCTCGTCGCCATTCCAAACTTGAAAACCCGAGTCAGCTAGGGAGCTGTCTGCAAAAACCAGTGAACATAAGGCAGATCAAACAACCCAATCTGATGCAGTGATGACTGAATCAGAAAGTTAAATGGTGGGTAATTCAACTCAGTGAATAAGGTATTAGAAAACAATAAACTAAAACAATTCAAATTCCACAAAACCAAAGAGGAACTAGACAAATCAACTCTCCATAGTCTCCCTGAAAATGTTTCCAAAAAAAAAGTTGCTAGTAAAATGAGCCTCCAATATAACACACCCACATAAAAAATTCAACCAGGAGAAGGGGAAGGTTTAAATAAAAAGTCATAACCCAAACATATCCCTCAAACCACCACACACTACACCTCAAATAGTAGGTCCTCCAAATCACTAATGCATCTTCAAAACTATGAACTAACAAACCTTAATCCCCATACCAAAACCTCAAAACCTACAAAGATACATTATGTGATAATTTATCAAGACACTGACTTACAACATACCAATTATTCCAGTTGATAATTTTAGAAAATAATTCCTGGCGATGAATGTTATGGCCTTTACGGCTTGGAGTTTCAGGTTAGCGTGGCTGTTTTCGCAGCAATTTTCTCTTCAGAAAATGGAAAGTGATAAATATGATGTGGTTATTTGGTTATCTTGAAAATTCATCCATTTTCAAGATATATGGATCCTATTTTCATTGGAGAGGTGGGCCTGCATACCAGGTGGTAGCTTCCTTGGGAGGCCATTTTAGATTGAACACGACATTCTGAGTTTCCACGGCTTATTCCGCGGATGAAAATGTTACATATCAGTGGGTTTTAAATTGGTCCATCCAAAAACTGGTTACAGTTATTATTTTTCCTATAAACTCATACATTTCATTCAATTTAAAGGGCTATAAAAACCGATCAATCTGCAAAGAATCAATTAGGGATTTCTGTGAGGGAGGAACAATGCATTCCTTCAGTTTTTCATCACTAACCACAGAATTGGATATTGACAGGCTGTGGCCAGGAATTTTTAGATTAATAGGTTCCTTTGGAGTGGTATATTGTGTAATATTAGAGTTTTCAGCTTAGACACTATGATATTTACTTGGTTCTACTGGAACTACCTCTTAGAAACATCATTGTTTGATTTTGCTTCCCGTGGCTTCCGTTTAAAAATTGGCAATGCTGGATTTTTCACAAAAACAACTTTCTTTTATCGACTAGTTTAGAAATTAATCTATGTTATTAAACAATGGAAGGCCTAAATATTTTTTGATGTCATACTCACACATGTGGTACACTATTAATTCATTTTAAAATATAGACACATGTGATGTTTAAATAAAGTGGAACTACTTTTATATCTTCGTATTCAACCTCGAGTTGTTCTAGTGTTCTTCAAACCATGATCTTGACATCTTTAGAAATTTGTGACCCTCCATTGAAGTAGATAACATCTTGAGGAACTAATACATGATAATTGGAAGCTCGTATACACTGTTAGAACACTAGAATAAGAACAAATACATCTAAGGGATGATCTTGGATACGCGTAAAACTTTGATCAAGTTAGAATTTATAGTGTATAACTTGGTGGATAAATGAATTTTTTGTGCATATGACTTTGAAAAAGATATGACTTTAAGAAAAACATAATAATAATTTTAAGGGATAAATGAAAGACTTCCACTTGTAATACTCTGGCTATATAAGTCTTTGGGAATATAACTCTCAGATCTTCTAACTTACATGTATGACTCACATGTCATGTATGAATTTGAAATGGATAATCTAATATTTTTGTAAGAATTAATCATTTAGAAGAATACTCTAAATGAAGTTGTTAACTCATTTTCTGCCATGTGAATGGATATAAAATGAAAAAAAAACATCTTGATATTTTCTATAAGGATTCATGAAATATAATAAAGATGGAATATAAGAAGTATTTATGGGATAATTTCATGACAAAAAATAAAGATTCTAAGATCAAAACTATTGTATGCATGCATTTATTTATATTCAGTTTAAAAACATGCATATATCATGGATAGAAAGAGGAAGAATTCAATGATTTGTGTTGAAATGGATCTTTTTTAAGGATATTGTTCTCCCAGTTATTACTATTGAAATGGTACAAGGTTCATAATATTTGAAAAATGGTTAAATTTAAAAAGGGAAGCATAATTATTCAAACTATCAGTTGGATTCTCCCCAGTGTGTATCTTAGTAACACACACACTCTTAGATTCAATAATATCCCTTACAAAGTTAATTCTAATGTCTATATGCTTTGACCTACCATGGAAAACATAGTTTTCAAACACATGTAAAGTATACTAACTATCACAATGTATAACAATAGTAGATTCAGATAAGGGAAACTCATGAACAATACCTTTCAACAAAATAGATTCCTTAATGCATTTGGTTAAGGTTATGTAGTCAACATCTGTGGTTGAAAGAGAAACTACTAATTTCATGTTAAATTTCCAAAAAATTGGACCACCATAAGTAAACTGCTTTCAATTGAGAATGAAACCTAATTCAATTGAGAATGATCCATAATTCAATATCTTAAAAACCATTTAGTGCAATGAAAAACCTTAGGCGTTAAGGATATAGTTACAAAGACAGTCTTGAAGGAGAATTTCAAATTGTATGAATATAACTATAAAATTATTGTCTCCTAACTGTTGTATTGAGTTAAAACTAAACACACATGTTTATGTTAATGTATTTCTAGATGATGTTACTTTTGATGAGGTTGTGGAGGTGTTTTCCAAGTGTATGATAATAAAGGGGGACCTCGAAACAAAAACAAACTGCGTGGATCTATGTTGACATTGTAGTAGGAATAAAAAGGGGTGATGTGGTTGTTATATATTTGAATGATCCTTCAGTTTATTGGTCTATAGAGATCATTGATGGAATACCTCTTATACTATGTTGAAATACCCCCATGTCACTGACCCAATCCAAATTTGAGAAAAAATATGAGAAATTTATAGCAAACAAGTTCACAAGAGAGAAAAAGAATCCTGGTTGATCATATGATGCTTGGATGGGTTGGCTGTGATGATTCCCATATATCAATTCCTGATACTATTATTCTTTTCCATATGATTACTACTGTTGAAAATAGATCTGATCTAAATCTATGTTTATAATTTGAAGCAGACGCTAAAAATGAATGAGCGAACCTTGGTCCAGTTGAATCCATTAAGGTTTTTGAGAGTAATGCATAGGGTGTTTTACTAGTGAAGTTAAAGGATATGAATGATGAAAAAGTTCATAGAGAGCGATTGTTCGGTGGGAGGAAGGTTGATACTAGCATGGATGATGGGAGTTTTAGCTACACAATGGTACGAGACATGGATTTTGATGCTTCCTAACTGGAGAAGTTCAACACCGAACAAGAATCAACAAATGTGAATAAAATGAGGAAAAAACAAATAGATTATGAACTACCCCAAAAATAGATTATGCACTGCAAATGAAAAAAACAACTTCAACAAATGCGGATAAAACTTATGGATTATGAACTACCCTAAACTGAACAGATTATGCACTACCATAAATCAAACAGATTATGAACTTCTGTAATATTACTTCAACAAAGGCGGCTAAAACGAACCTCAATAAAGGATCACAAACCCTAACCATTGAGAAACAATAAATAAAACACCCAAAATTGGGATTGGGTTTGGATGGTCATGCACACCACAAGGAATAGAAAGAAAAGCACAATGAAAAGAGGAGAAGAACAAAGAAGAGGAGAATGAATGCTAACCTAGGGAAACCGTGAGCGAAATCGGAAGGAATGATGGCAATATTACATTTCTGGATAAGGAGGGAGGCACGCGGTCAGAGATCCTCCTGGCTAGGGTGCACGACTCGAATACAAATGGTATGGGGGTGGGGGAGATTTCGAGGAGTAAAATCTAAAATGAGATCAAATAAAATAATAATAATAATAATAATAATAATAATAATAATAATAATAACAATAATAATAAGAAAAAAACATTTTTTACGGGCCTCACACACCATTTAGCGGTAAAAAAGTAAATTAATCGTATTAGAACGTGACAATAAAAATGCTAACATTGATGCGATCATTGTGGTTCGATACATTTAATTTAAGAGTCATATTATTGATATAATTTAAAAAATATATCTTGATATATAATAAATTTATTTACAAATTATATATAAAAAATTTAATTTTAAATATATTATGAATAAAAAAGTATATTATATACATATAATGAAATTATATATAAGTGAATTTCTTTTATTATTTTTTTCTAGTGTATAGTCGATCTTATTCTGGTTTTCAAAAATTATAATCCTTTAACATCAGTTTTATATCAGATATATATATATATATATATATATATATATATATATATTATCACAAAAATATAATTTGTCCATAAAAACATATGATTATATTATTTTATTAAAATACTTATAATTTATAACATATAATGAATATAATATACATATATCAAAATGTTAGTATTAATATGATAAAGAAATAGATTTAACTATTGGTAAAATATTTGTTGGTGTTAAATGATCAATATCAACATAAAAAACTGTTGGTAAAAACAAGTGTTGGTACATAAAATCAATACTAATAGAACTTAATGTATATTGGAATTGCTCATTTTTACCAACAGATATATTATCTTTCAATAAATATCTACTGGTATAAGTCATTGTTTTTGTAGTGAATCTAAGGCCTTCAGGATTTCAAAGTATTTAATGTATATATACATATTTTGTATTATATAAGTCATATTTGAGGAAATAATATAAATATTGATATATATAAATATATATAAATATATTTATATCTTATAAATATTAATGAAAAATAATGTGTAAATAACATTAAAAATTGATAAATTATAAAACAATTAAATAAATAAATAATTAAAGTCAAGAAATTATAAGAAAGTAGAAGAAAAACTTTTATTAATGAATAAATAATATTAAATGAATGCATGTTATAAATGATTGAAATTTTATTAAAATATGAGTTTATTGAAAATTAATTACAAAAATGAATAAGAGATTAATTATATAAATTTTAAAAAAATAGAAATGAATATATGTTTATATGAAAATGAAAATATATTTATTATATAAATTAAAACATCATTAAAACCATTAAATGTTAATCAATAAATATTAATAAATTTTAAGAATGAATAAAATTTAAAAAATATAAAACAAATAAAAATATAAAATGAATAAATTTTAAAAATATTAAATAGTTTATTAATGAAATAATTATTAATAAATATGAATAAATTTAATATATATATATATATATTTTAAATATAAATAATAATAAATAGTATAAATAAATTAAAAATATAGAAATTGAATAAACTAAAATATTTATAAAATATTAAATATTAAATATTAAATATTAATAAATAAAAATATAAATTGATAATATTAATAATAAATATTATTTTTGTATGTTTGTCTTCTTAAAGTTGAATTAATTTCGTATATGTATACATCTGAAATTATTATATTATAAATTATGTGTGACATATTTAGTAAATGTCTTTATTAATTTATTAAATTAGTATTATTTGACATATATATCAAATTGATAAAACAAATGACATTGATAAAAAAATGTCTTAATTAGTAAATATTTTTTAATTTATATTAATATATTTTTATTAAATTAATAAACAATTTATCACTTAATATATGACAGATATATTTATATGATTTATAATACATATTTCTTTTTTTGATAAATAATATTTAGTATATTTATAATCTTTATTTAATATGAAATTTTTAACTAAATATATTATATATCAAGTGAAAATGTATATTTAGTCGTATATAAATCATATTTAATAAAATATTTTATATTTTTATCAATATAAATATATAAATATATATATTAATATATGATTTTTAATGATATATTCTGTTAATGGAATATACCCATTAAATGTTAAATAACTGTGTTGACAAGGGAAACCTTTGTTAGTGCTAAAAATGCATTGATAAAAGGATGGTCTTTATCAACTCTTAAAAAATGTGTTGATAGAGGGTAAGGAAGCTCCCAATACCCTATCTTAATTGTCTCAGGAGACCTACCAGTGCACCAAGGGGCTATATAATCTTGGGCCTTGCCATTCATTTCATGTCCAATACATGCCATCACATTATAAAATATTACATGGAGTATCGTTCAAGGAATGAACAACATAAATACTTAGCACAATTTATCATTGAGGCATATCTTACAAGATTTTTCCATATAGAAAAAAAGAATTATATGGTACAAAATTATTTTTCTCTAACCAAAGAATTAATAAAGGTATCATCGTAGTTGGAATATATGTATTTAAAAATTTATGAGACCAAGGAAACGATGAATAAATCCTTCAAAATTGTTTTGTAAATTATATGCAAATTAACCAAATCATATCTTGTAGGAGTTTAAAAATAGGTGTGCAATAAGGCCCATTGTCGTGCACAAGGTGATGATCAGGTCAAATCCCAATGCACCCCTTTTGAGGTTATTACACCTAGGTAAAATTGTTCCAAATCCACAACCACTTTTAGTATCCAAACATGGATTTCATTACAGGGAAAACCAAGCACTTTTTACATTACCAACATTTTATGATTGTTTTATGGCTACAACATAGTCTGAGTATTATAACAACATGAAAAAGGCTATAATGAGAGGGAAAAAATAAAATACCATTTAAAAAAATATAAAATGTAGTTTAATACCATGGGAATACTATTATAGACATATACACAAATATAATTTTAAATGAAAATATAACAAAGTTAATGAACTTGAAAAGGAAATACGTGGATTGAGGAACCTTACCATGGATGGATGCTTCATAAAGCTATATAGGGACTTATTAGAACCTTGAAACCACCTTGGAGATACTCTTTTGTGTCTAATTGAGAGAGGAATCATTCTCAAAATATTTGGAGTGGAATTTGAGGAGGGAAAGTGGGGTATTTATTATAAGTCCCCAGCCTTAAACCTTACTTAATCTTGAGTTATTACAAGATTACACATTGAGGATCTTTTCGGGTTTAGAGTTTTAGAGAATTAGATCATAAAACTTGCATTACATTCCACATATAAACAAAGTGGTTACATAAAGATAGTATTCTTCATTCCCATCAATGCAAACACATTTAAAATAAAACATGGATTATTTCTTGACACATCCTTGACTCTATCATCTTATCATGTACCTTTCCCTTGACCTGTGAAAAACATTTCAAAAACTTGGGATGAGCATAAAAACTCAGTATGGGTTATAAAAAAACATGTAAAGGAAACATGAGTTCATATATACATAAGAATGAAATCATACTTTACCCATAAAACATAGGCACTTTACATACCTCATAAAATCATGAATAAATCATAGAAATCATAAGACATAAAGGTAACTTGAGGCATTCATAACATTCTTATGTAGGGAGTAACCCTCTTGGTTACGTTTGGAATACCCATCACAGTATATTCCCTAAAATCTCTTCGGAGAAACCTTAACGTTTCACTCCTTCGCGTTACCCAATGCATTGGAGAGCTATAACGGGCTCACCCGCCCTTAGTTTATCACGGAACCACCCGTCTTCATAATAATGCCCAAGAACCATAACATAATCATATCACATAAAACATGCATAAAGGAAACATAACATTTCCACATTTCAATCACGAGATATCAATACAACACATTGATATAATAAAAACATTATGAAAACCATTTTCAATACCAAAGTAAAACATGGTATTTATTTTTCTTTTAAAAAAAGAAGGTATGGCTTGTAGAGGAAGCCGAAACTCAAATAACGGTTACGATGGCGGAGAAGTCGTTGTCGCCGCATACGTACGACAAAAACATTCTCTTTTGTCGTTTAGTAAACGCTTCGTATAAAAAAGATTCCTTTTGAATAAACGTAAAAGTCAAAGGGTTTTATACACCATATAAAAGAAAGTTGTGTATAAAATAAAATATGCCTCAATGAAAGGAGATTGAGACGAAGTCCCATACCTCGTATCCGACTTGACCCGACCGTTCTTTAATCTCCTGAATAATAAACTTGACTTAATCTCTACTTGCTTATGAATCTTTTTCAAGTTCTTTATTCCTTTTATACCATGTTATGAACATCATGTAATCAGTTAAGTTAATAATGTTCATTTTGTCGGTATTTGGTTATTAAGTCAAAAATAGACTTCTTACATTACATGTTGTTAATTTGGTCAAAGGTTCATTATATCCAGAATGGTATTCATGATGTAGATATCATATATGTCATATATATCCAGTACATACATGCATTTATAATATTACATAACATTTAGAGGTAAGAAATGAAATGCACCGTTCATGGAGACGGTAAGCCGTACGTACGCTTGAACGCTACTTCCATTTCTATTTCATATTTTCTGGAATGGAATCATAATGATATAATAGTATATTATAATTCCAGTATAATAACATATATAACATCATTAACTTTATCCTTTACACATCCCACATATGGTATTAACGAATCAAATCACTTTTAGGGGGAGGTAGTCCGCACTTCCTAAAATGAAGATATCGTGTTTACCCATAATGGAAACCATAAAGGTATGCCCAAAATGAAAAAAACAGAAGCTTAAGGAAAACATAAACATATTATATATCATATATAAAAATAGTGACATCATAATGGCCACCTTTGAAGGTGTTAAATGAGTGTTGAACAATCATTGTTTCGGGAGGCAGAATTTCGCCATCCACGGAAACTGTATGTTCTTTAACCATTTGATGTAGTTTTGTGAGAGTGTAGCTCAAATAAATCTTATAAAAACATCCTAGTATATTGAAGATACTGTTTTTGTTACAAAAGAAGTAAATAAAAAGAGTTTAGGGGGTTGGAGAAGCAAAATAAAACAAATAAACATGAGAGAAAGAATTACCTTTAAAAGTGTAACTCCTTTTGATTTGAGTCTAAAGGCTTCCTTTGAAAGGATTCTGCCCAAAAGTAATACTCCAGGGTGAGTAGAGGGATGTGGAGAGAGTAAATGTGCAGGGGTTTGGCCGAGCCAAAGGCTTGAGGAGTGTGTGAAATGAGGTAGAGGTGGGGGCCTTTTATAAGAGGAGAGGAGGGGCACTTTTGGAAAGTAAAGAAAGATTACATTATTTTAAAATGTGTTTCGGTTTTAAAAGGTCCCACATTGATATAATTCGTGTATAAGGTGATAAGTCTTCTAAATCCACTCATCCAATAAGTTTTGGACATGTGTAGTTCATAGATTTTACATTATCTTTCCATTTTATTTAAATCGTCAAATAATGATGTCATCGCTGCATCATTATTATGTCATAAATAATTAAATTTATTTAATGTCTAAAAATTCTAAAACAAATACTATGATATAAGAAAATCTTTTTATATTTCCAATGACTATTTATAATCAAAATTTGGACTTGTATAACCCCACTTAAAAATTGTTTTCGTAAAACATATTATGTTTGTGTCATTTTCACTTTAACATTAAATAAAAAGTAATTTATGTCATTTCCCAACAAAAGTGGATACATGGGGTCCCAAAGTTGACCCATGGCATTTCATGGTCGTCCATGACACAACCAATGAGGTTGGGACATGTGTCTAGGTCATTTCATTTTATTAAAGTATTATTTATACCTTAAACTACCCTAATTACCACTAATCGTGATTAAGAACTTAATAAGTTACTATTCACCAAAAAATTATTATAATCTCATTGAACCACATTTTACATACTAATGACAACCATGTATGTTGGATTTTCAAAATTAAAAACACAATTATGGCAAAATTTCATTTAAACGGAAAATCAGTCTTTATAAGTACCACTTAGTGGTTTCACTATTCATCAAAAATTGAAGTTTTTCAGAAAATTACAAAAAATTCACCCTAAGATATATTTGATATTACGAATTCAAAAATGAAGTCTATTTTACAAAATTCAAATCATATAAGTCACATTAATTAATTTAATAATTAATTCCCACTGCCAGAGCAAAAAGCGTGTTTTTACGAAACAATAAGTATCAAAAGATTGACACCAGTTTAAGTCCAATTTCAAAGTGAAATTGACTCCAATGACCACCATTGGATTAAATGGTAAAAATATATTCATATTACACATTAAGACCAATTCAAAAGATAATCTAATCATATAAATAAATTAGATTAAAATGCAGTTTTGATGTAAAATGCAGTATTTTTCAGTATTCATTAAAAAATGAACCTTGTCAGAAAAATACCAAAAATTTACACAAAGTAAATTTTGATGTCCCAATCATAAAGAATAAGTTTATTTTGACAAACATAATTTATAAAATTGTCAAAATATAGATTCAATAATGTTTTTCCATCAAAAGGCAGTAAAACAGTCTTTTAAGAATGTTAGTGTATTCCATGCATAAGATTGTATTTATTTTCATCTTAAGCCTCTAAAACACTATATTAATCATTAATAGACATAGGTAAAAATATCTATTATTCATTACTTACTTGGGATGTTACATCCTTCCCCCCTTTAGAAAATTGCGTCCCCGCAATTTATTTACTTATCGAATAAATGAGGGTACTTATCCCTCATTGCATTTTCAGATTCCCATGTTGCCTCTTCAATCATGTGGTTTTTCCACAAAACCTTTACCTGCTTAATCACCTTATTCCGTAACACTTGCTCCCTATGGTCAAGAATCTGGACCGGTTGTTCCTCATAAGATAGGTTCTCTTCCAGCTGAACTACCTCTGGACTCAAAACATGAGATGGATCTGGCATATATTTTCTCAACATCGAAACGTGAAAAACATTGTGTACCTGAGATAAACTCGGAGGTAAAGCCACTCGGTATGCAACTGATCCAACTCTCTCCAGAATTTCGTATGGTCCAATGAACCTTGGACTCAAATTTCCATTCTTACCAAATCTCATCACTCTTTTCCAAGGAGAAACCTTGAGAAAAACATGATCACCTACCTCGAAAGATAGATCCTTCCTCCGGTTATCCGCATAACTCTTCTGCCTGCTCTGAGCTGTTCTCATGTGTTTCTGAATCAGCTGAACTTTTTCTGCCATCTCTTCTACCAATTCTGGTCCCATCAACTTCCTTTCACCCACTTCATCCCAGAAAGCTGGAGTTCGACACCGCTTCCCATATAATGCCTGAAATGGTGCCATCTGTATACTGGAATGAAAACTGTTATTATATGAAAACTAAACCAAAGAAAGATGTTGGTCCCAACTTCCCTGATAATCCATAGAACAAGCTCGTAGCATATCCTCCAATGTCTGAATTGTTCGTTCTGACTGCCCATCTGATTGAGGATGAAAAGCTGTACTAAAATTTAACTCAGTACCCAACGACTTCTGAAGGCCTTTCCAAAAGTTAGAAGTAAACCTGGGATCACGATCCGATACAATGGAGAGAGGAACTCCATGTAACCTGACTATCTCTTTAAGATACAAACGGGAAAGTTGATCAAGAGAGAAAGTATCTCGTATAGCAAGGAAATGAGCAGATTTGGTCAAGCGATCAACAATAACCCAGATTGCATTATTACCTCGAGATGTCTTCGGTAATCCAACAACAAAGTCCATGGATATATTCTCCCATTTCCACTCTGGCACTGGTAAAGGCTGAAGCATCCCTTTCGGTAACTGCCGCTCTGCTTTAACCTGCTGACAAGTCAAACACTTCACAGTAAAATCAGCAATATCTCTTTTCATTCCATCCCACCAGTAATACTCCCGCAGATCTCTATACATCTTAGTACTGCCCGGATGAACTGAAAACGGAGAACTATGAGCTTCACATAACAGCTCTCTCTTCAACTGTGAATCACAAGGCACACACAATCTCTTCCCAAATCTCAAAACGCAATCATTATCAATGTTGAATTCAGGCAACTTACCTTTCTGAACCAGCTCTACCCTTTTCTGCAACTCACTGTCTTGCTTATGTGCTTGCTTGATTCTATCTGATAGAGAAGATCTCACTGATACCTGAAACAAAACAGAAGGACTTCCTGCACCAACAACTTCTATGCCAAATTTCATCAAATCCTTGACCAAAGGATCACGTTCCAACCGCAACATTGTTAATGAATCATTACTTTTTCGACTCAAAGCATCAGCCACTTTATTTGCTTTTCCCGGATGGTAATGAATTGTACAATCATAATCCTTGATTAATTCTAGCCATCTCCTCTGTCTCATGTTTAACTCTTTCTGAGTGAATATATACTTTAAACTTTTGTGATCGGTATATATTTCACACTTTACTCCATACAAATGATGCCTCCAAATTTTTAAAGCAAAAACAACAGCAGCTAATTCCAAATCATGTGTAGGGTAATTTACCTCATGAGTTTTCAACTATCGTGAAGCATAAGCAATTACCTGATCATTCTGCATTAGGACGCAACCAAGTCCTTTCAATGAAGCATCACTGTATATAACAAACTCACCATTCCTGGAAGGTAGTTCCAAAACTGTAGCATTCACCAATCTTCTTTTCAATTCCTGAAAACAATCATCACATTCTTTTGTCCAGATAAACTTAACACCCTTCCGAGTTAGCTTAGTCATTGGACTAGATAACCGTGAAAAATTTCTAACAAACCTTCGGTAATAGCCCGCCAAACCAAGGAAGATACGAATCTCGGTTACATTTGTGGGTCTTGGCCATTCTTCCACAACTTTTGTTTTTGCAGGATCAACAGTTATTCCATCTTTAGAAACAATGTGACCAAGGAAAGAAATTTGTTGCAACCAAAACTCACACTTGCTGAATTTCCCATACAGTTTCTTTTCTTTTAAGGTTTGCAAGATAACCCTTAAATGTTTTTCATGCTCCTCTTTACTTTTAGAAAACACCAAAATATCATCAATGAAAACCACCACAAACTTATCCAAGAACTCATGGAAAATTCTATTCATTAAGTCCATGAATACAGCAGGTGCATTGGTTAGCCCAAAAGGCATTACTACAAATTCATAATGGACATATCTCGTACGGAACGCGGTCTTCGGAATATCTGCCTCCTTTACCTTCAGCTGATGGTACCCCGATCTCAAGTCAATCTTTGAAAAAAACTGAGCTCCCTGGAGCTGATCAAACAAATCATCGATATGAGGCAAAGGATATTTGTTCTTAACAGTGATATTATTCAAGGCTCTATAATCAATGCAAAGTCTCATAGAACCATCTTTCTTTTTAACAAATAAAACAGGAGCACCCCATGGTGATGTGCTAGGTCTAATGAAACCTTTCTCTAATAAATCTTGCAATTGCTCCTTCAACTCTAAAAGTTCAATTTGTGCCATTCGATAAGGGGGTTTTGAAATTGGCTTAGCATCAGGAACTAAGTCAACAGTAAACTCAACTTCCCGATCTGGTATTATTCCAGGCAACTCATCAGGAAAAACATCAGGATACTCATTTACCACTGACACATCATTAATCTGAACAGTTCCTTTATTTTCAACGACGTGTGCAAGGTAACATTCATTTCCATCTTTTACAAGTTTCTCGGCCTCTTGATATGTTATCAAAAGTAAGGGTTCATTCTTGTAAACAAACTGAAAGTCTTTCTGAAAAGAAACTTCTTTAGCTCTACAGTCAATCTTATCATGGTAAATAGAGAGCCAATCCATATCCAGGATAACATCAAACTCTACTAGAGGTAGAACAATAAGGTTTGCAAGTAGGTTCTTTCCACAGATAAGGATAGGAAGATTCTTATAAATTCTTTTTGCCTCGACACTTCCCCCAGGTGTTTTTACCAAAAGTTCAGGAGTCATTTCTTGAGATGGTATTCCCATTTTACTAGAAAAGGTTTCAGAGATGAAAGAATGTGTAGACCCCGAATCAAATAACACACTGGAATAATCTGAAAAAACAAACAAAGTACCTGATACAACTTCATTTGATGGACCGACATCTGCTGAAGTAGTTGCAAAGGATTTCACCACCCCTTTCTGCTTGTAGTCTAACTGCTTCCCATCACTCAAGCTCCTTGTCAGGCACTCGTTTGCATAGTGACCCATCTCATTGCACTTATAACATTTCACTAACTGTAAATCAAATTTGTTCTTACCTTCACCTTGATCCTTTTCAGTGCAATCACGAGCCTTATGTCCCATCTTACCACATCGGTAGCACTTCCCAGAATTCAGAAGACATTCTCCAGCATGCCTTTTGCCACATTTATCACAAACTGGAAACTTAGTTCTCTTACCATCAGACTTTTTTGAAGAATTATTACCTTTCTCCTGCCACCTCGGTCTCTTCTTCTGCTGGTTGTTATAGAACACTTGGTCATCGGCAAACACCATTTCCACCTTCTCAGCACATCGAACAAGCTTTTCATAACTTTTAAACTCTCGAGAAGCTAATGCCCTTCGATATTTTGGCTTTAATCCTGAGTAAAAACGATTGATTTTACTATCAAGGTCCCGGATAAAATTTGGAGCATACCTTTCCAATCGAGTGAACCTTTCTTCATAGGCAGCCACTGAGTCTTCCTCTTGCCTCAATTCCAAGAATTGATTTTCCATCCTAAGTCGAACAGCCTTAGGAAAATACTTCTCAAGAAACATACCTTTGAATTCATCCCAGTCAAGAGCATCAATCTCATCGGCGTCCCTGATATTTTTAACCATAGACCACCACTGATCTGCTTCACCCTCCAAATGGTAAATAGCAAGACTAACCTTTTGATTGTCTGAACACCCCATGACATCAAAAATCTTCTCCAGTGCTTTAATCCACCCTTCAGCTAGCACAGGGTCAGATGATCCTATGAATGATGGTGGATGTTGCCTCATGAAATGTTCCACCACTGACATGTTCCTCTGCGGTTGGTCTGGCTGATCTCGTGCATGGATACCACCGCCATTTATCGCTTGAGTCAACTGCGCCATTACTGCAACAAACTGTTCAGTTCCAATTCCGACCATTTCTGGATGCTGATTCGGAAGGTTATTTCCTTCTGTATGCCTTCCTAGCACTGCTTCCCTGTTTCCTCTACGGAAAACCATTCTGAACAAACATGTCTTAGATGAAGCAACATGGTAATCTTTAAATGCTATATCATTTCGAAAAAGAAAAAAAAATATTTTTGGATAATCATTTAATAGAATTCTAACTCCTAAAGTTATCTAAACCGACCTTTGATACCAACTATAAGTCCCCAGCCTTAAACCTTACTTAATCTTGAGTTATTACAAGATTACACATTGGGGATCTTTTCGGGTTTAGAGTTTTAGATAATTAGATCATAAAACTTGCATTACATTCCACATATAAAAAAAGTGGTTACATAAAGATAGTATTCTTCATTCCCATCAATGCAAACACATTTAAAATAAAACATGGATTATTTCTTGACACATCCTTGACTCTATCATCTTATCATGTACCTTTCCCTTGACCTGTGAAAAACATTTCAAAAACTTGGGATGAGCATAAAAACTCAGTATGGGTTATAAAAAAACATGGAAAGGAAACATGAGTTCATATATACATAAGAATGAAATCATACTTTACCCGTAAAACATAGGCACTTTACATACCTCATAAAATCATGAATAAATCATAGAAATCATAAGACATAAAGGTAACTTGAGGCATTCATAACATTCTTATGTAGGGAGTAACCCTCTTGGTTACGTTTGTAATACCCATCACAGTATATTCCCTAAAATCTCTTCGGAGAAACCTTAACGTTTCACTCCTTCGCGTTACCCAATGCATTGGAGAGCTATAACGGGCTCACCCGCCCTTAGTTTATCACGGAACCACCCGTCTTCATAATAATGCCCAAGAACCATAACATAATCATATCACATAAAACATGCATAAAGGAAACATAACATTTCCACATTTCAATCACGAGATATAAATACAACACATTGATATAATAAAAACATTATGAAAACCATTTTCAATACCAAAGTAAAACATGGTATTTATTTTTCTTTTAAAAAAAGAAGGTATGGCTTGTAGAGGAAGCCGAAACTCAAATAACGGTTACGATGGCGGAGAAGTCGTTGTCGCCGCATACATACGACAAAAACATTCCCTTTTGTCGTTTAGTAAACGCTTCGTATAAAAAAGATTCCTTTTGAATAAACGTAAAAGTCAAAGGGTTTTATACACCGTATAAAAGAAATTTGTGTATAAAATAAAATATGCCTCAATGAAAGGATATTGAGACGAAGTCCCATACCTCGTATCCGACTTGACCCGACCGTTCTTTAATCTCCTGAATAATAAACTTGAGTTAATCTCTACTTGCTTATGAATCTTTTTCAAGTTCATTATTCCTTTTATACCATGTTATGAACATCATGTAATCAGTTAAGTTAATAATGTTCATTTTGTCGGTATTTGGTTCTTAAGTCAAAAATAGACTTCTTACATTACATGTTGTTAATTTGGTCAAAGGTTCATTATATCCAGAAAGTTATTCATGATGTATATATCATATATGTCATATATATCCAGTACATACATGCATTTATAATATTACATAACATTTATAGGTAAGAAATGAAATGCACCGTTCATAGAGACGGTAAGCCGTACGTACGCATGAACGCTACTTCCATTTCTATTTCATATTTTATGGAATGGAATCATAATGATATAAGAGTATATTATAATTCCAGTATAATAACATATATAACATCATTAACTTTATCCTTTACACATCCCACATATGGTATTAACGAATCAAATCACTTTTAGGGGGAGGTAGTCCGCACTTCCTAAAATGAAGATATCGTGTTTACCCATAATGGAAACCATAAAGGTATGCCCAAAATGAAAAAAACAGAAGATTAAGGAAAACATAAACATATTATATATCATATATAAAAATAGTGACATCGTAATGGCCACCTTTGAAGGTGTTAAATGAGTGTTGAACAATCATCATTTCGGGAGGCAGAATTTCGCCATCCACGGAAACTGTATGTTCTTTAACCATTTGATGTAGTTGTGTGAGAGTGTAGCTCACATAAATCTTATAACAACATCCTAGTATATTTAAGATACTGGTTTTGTTACAAAATAAGTAAATAAAAAGGGTTTAGGGGGTTGGAGAAGCAAAATAAAACAAATAAACATGAGAGAAAGAATTACCTTTAAAAGTGTAACTCCTTTTGATTTGAGTCTAAAGGCATCCTTTGAAAGGATTCTGCCAAAAGGTAATACTCTAGGGTGAGGAGAGGGATGTGGAGAGAGTAAATGGGCAGGGGTTTGGCCGAGACAAAGGCTTGAGGAGTGTGTGAAATGAGGTAGAGGTGGGGGCCTTTTATAAGAGGAGAGGAGGGGCACTTTTGGAAAGTAAAGAAAGATTACATTATTTGAAAATGTGTTTCGGTTTTAAAACGTCCCACATTGATATAATTCGTGGATAAGGTGATAAGGCTTAGAAATAAACTCATCCAATAAGTTTTGGACATGTGTAGTTCATATATTTTCCATTATCTTTCCATTTTATTTAAATCGTCAAATAATGATGTCATCGCTGCATCATGATTATGTCATAAATAATTAAATTTATTTAATGTCTAAAAATTCTAAAAAAATACTATGATATAGGAACTCTTTTTAGATTTCCAATGACTATTTATAATCAAAATTTGGACTTGTATAACCCCACTTAAAAATTGTTTTCGTAAAACATATTATGTTTGTGTCATTTTCACTTTAACATTAAATAAAAAGTAATTTATGTCATTTCCCAACAAAAGTGGATACATGGGGTCCCCAAGTTGACCCATGGAATGTCATGGTCGGCCATGACACAACCAATGAGGTTGGGACATGTTTCTAGGTCATTTCATTTTATTAAAGTATTATTTATACCTTAAACTACCCTAATTACCACTAATCGTGATTAAGAACTTAATAAGTTACTATTCACCAAAAAATTATTATAATCTCATTGAACCAAATTTTACATACTAATGACAACCATTTATGTTGTATTTTCAAAATTCAAAACACAATGATGGCAAAATTTCATTTAAACGGAAAATCAGTCTTTATAAGTACCACTTAGTGGTTTCACTATTCATCAAAAATTGAAGTTTTTCAGAAAATTACCAAAAATTCACCCTAAGCTATATTTGATATTATGAATTCAAAAATGAAGTCTATTTTACAAAATTCAAATCATATAAGTCACATTAATTAATTTAATAATTAATTCCCGCTGCCAGAGCAAAAAGCGTGTTTTTACGAAACAATAAGTATCAAAAGATTGACACCAGTTTAAGTCCAATTTCAAAGTGAAATTGACTCCAATGACCACCATTGGATTAAATGGTAAACATATATTCATATTACACTTTAAGACCAATTCAAAATATAATCTAATCATATAAATAAATTAGATTAAAAAGCAGTTTTGATGTAAAATGCAGTATTTTTCACTATTCATTAAAAAATGAACCTTGTCAGAAAAATACCAAAAATTTACACAAAGTAAATTTTGATGTCCCAATCATAAAGAATAAGTTTATTTTGACAAACATAATTTATAAAATTGTCAAAATATAGATTCAATAATGTTTTTCCATCAAAAGGCAGTAAAACAATCTTTTAAGAATATTAGTGTATTCCATGCATAAGATTGTATTTATTTTCATCTTAAGACTCTAAAACACTATATTAATCATTAATAGACATAGGTAAAAATATTTATTATTCATTACTTACTTGGGATGTTACATTTATACTTGGGGAGGGGTGGTTTTAAGCATTAAAATATAGGTTATTTAATTATATTATCAAACCACTTGTGGGTTTAATCAATTCCAACAATTTTTTTGACTTATTAATGAATGGTCGAAAGTTAGTGGATGTTAAAGGTATTCCCAAACCGAAATATACCTCCCAACCAACCCAATTAATAAAAAAACAAAAATAATATTTATTTCACTACTTTAAATACCATCTATACCAATATCCTTATACCAATGGTTTTATCAAATTGTAGGAATGTGGCTTTTAGAGATAGGTTTCCCAATGGTTTATTCAAATCATTGGGACATGACCCCCTATCCCAACGATTTATTCAAACTATTGGTATAGGGTCTATTCGATCATGGTATCCCAATGGTTTTTTAAAATTGTTTTGATAGATTATCCCAAATACATATCACCAACTCTAGAATCACCACCCGCCTAATTTTTACCTAAATGAGAGCTCCCCTCTTCCCATCCTGAAAACTCTTCTTCCCAATAGGCGATCCATCCTTGATTCAAGTATTTTTTTCTTCCACTTCAAATCGATAAGTTCTAACTGAGTTATATGTTAAACCTCGACTTATTTTTTTTTGTTTTGTGTATTTATTTTCCCTAAACAACAGATCCCCTCTTCTTCCTAGCTTGCAAACCCATCTTCCTAACCAGCGATCCATCCTTGATTCAAGTCATTTTTTCTCTTTCACTTAAATTAAGTAATTTATAATTGAGTTACATGTTCTGCCTCAATTTATTTTCCATTTTTTCATTCGTATTGATTTAAAGACTGGTTTGTTTTTTGTTTTGTTTTTTGTTTTGTTTTTTGTTTTGTTTTTTGGTCAATAATTTTAGAGCTTGATGGTTTATTTGGATTTTTTTTTTAAATCCAGTTATCTCAAAAGTTATTTAGAATTATAGGCAAAGATCAGTGACATGCCGTGTGTGTAATGAAAAATAAAATAGCCATTAGGTCACTGGGATCTCAATGAGGGGTCGAATGGAGGGGTTGTCCCACTTAGACCATCAGATACCCAATGGAGGTGTATTATGTATATGGTATCCTAATGATAATTTTTTAAAACAAATTATTTGAAAGAAAAAATTTTATTTAATGAAATACCTTATCCTCCTACTCTCTTTTTAGTCCTGTAAAATATAGGAGTCACACAAGAATTCATCTACATTTATTATTATTTTTTTATACCTCCCTTTAATCTTTTTTTGTTAATCCATTTATATATTGAGTATACTATTTTTAATTCATACATTGGGTATCCATTTTTTATAGTTTCTCATTTATTATTTTTTTATCGTCACAACTCACGAATGTTTGTGGGTTTTAATCTTCTCTTATTTTTTTAGGACATCAAAGGAGATTCATCCAATTATAATAGGATGGATTTATCTATATTTTCTAGGGTGTATGGTCCCTTAAATTCTCTATAAATTGATATTCATTTTTATTCTTGGAATGATGGTTATATATGGAAAATGGGTTTGTGTGATTAGAAATTGGGTCAATATGGCCTAGGAGTTCAAGTATGAGTGAGTGATACTCATTATAAACATAGTTTATATGTTATTTATGATAAATATTTATTCTAGTTGTGTTCCATAATTATGTTAATTAGTGGGGGATGCCTATAATTGGAATTAGAACTCATAGATGGTTCATGTCCCCAAATCGGTTCATATATCACCTTGAGAGGTACAACAATGTGGTGTTCGGAAATTCTATCTTTATTAAACAATAAGTGTATTTGATGTCTGAATAGTGTCTGTAGGATAATAAATAATAAGATAACCCAATGTTTTTAAAGTAGTTTGTATTCAAATGATCTTACATCAACTCTTCAAATTTTAATCCCTAATATATAATTATCAACTATAGAAGCATCACTTTTGAAAGTGAGTGAAAAAACATTACAACCTTTCATTTTTGAAACAGGAGGCCCAAAACCAAATAAACATGGATCCTAAATAATAAATAAGGGGAAAAGGATATAATAATAAATTATGACTTGAGTCATCATAATATGGTGGCAGTAGTTGGTGGTAGATGTTGTGGAGTTATGCAGTAATGATTAATAATGTATTTAATGATATATAAATGTTATATTATTATTTGAATAAAGATTTAATTTTCTTGGCTCTATAATACTTGATAAATCTTGATAATATTGTTTTTATACATGTTATTACGTTTTGGGTTTTATTGTTAAATGAGTGAGAGAAAATATAGTGCTAATAGGGGATGTTTCATAGCTAGGATATAGGGACATCATCCACCAATATGGTCTTTATATAATGATTTTCCATAACATCCTCTATGTTTCACATAATCTACCAATTTATTCTTTTATGATAACCCACTAAATAAAGTAAATTGAAATGAATTGATCAGACCCTAAGAAAACTAAATTGTACTAAACCGACCAAACTAGTCTTGAAAATAAATGAATTGAAACTATAAACCCTTCACACTAAAACCCAATGGAACTAACAAATCCTATCTATATCATAACTAAACTGACATGACCAAACTAACTAAATTGAATTGAAATGACTTGATATAACCCAAGTAGACTTGAGTAGATCTGAAAAAACACTAAACTGCATCAAAATGAACAAAAATAAAAATAAGTGAACTAAATTGAACCTAACTATAATAAATTATAAAGTAACGATAAAAAATGAATTGAGTTGAAAAATATTAAATAAAACCCAAATAGGCATGCACTGACCCAATCCAAATAAAATAACCAAACCTAACCAATATCATGGTATTATATTTATAATTGAATTCAATATCATGGTTTTATATTTATAATATTTTGTTGTCTTTCATATTATGATTCTCATATAGAGTAGTCTGTCAGTTATGGTTTTATATAAAGTGAACAATTCTCATTTACTTAAATATATTTTTGATTAAACTTCAATATTATTGAATTTATTTCACGAAATGAATTATAAATTTTTTTTACAGAATGGATATCAGTTGGATGTATGAAACTAATCGGATCTCAAGTTATTTTCAAAACAATTTGGATATATTTTTAGATTTTTCATTTGACAATGCTTCAAATAGTGGTAACATACACTGCCCAGGTTATAATGTTTTTTGGAAGACCTTGGTTGATCCATGAAGAAGTAAGCTACTATATAACCAAATATGGGTTTCAAACAAACTACTATGCGTGGTATCATAATGGGGAGAAAATGGAATCTACAAATGATGACGATCCAAATGTGAGGACTGGATTGGAAAGTTTGTTATATAACCGGTTTCTATTTATTCATCATCATGATAGGGAAAGGATTTCGACCCAAGAATACTTCAATACAAGAACACATGATGTGTATAATGTAAATATTGATATTTATAGGGTGAAAAAATCGAATGATGATTCTACGACTCCAGTATATCGGTAATGTGGTAAAATGAAAAGGTTGGAATATTTAATGTGATTGATTCATGTGAAATACATGCATGGGATTTATAATACTTTCATCAATTACATTCTTACCTTCTTGAAGGACTTAATTTTAGATGAAGAAGATATTCCCTCAAACCACGATATGGAATGGAAGTTAGTTTTGGAACTAGGATTTTCAATAAACAAAATTAATGCTTATTCAAAATATTGCAGCTTTTTTGGGAGGAAACTGCTGAATGAATTAATTGTATAAAATTTGGTACATCCCGATGGAATCCAAAAGCTGACGGAACACCATCCCGTGTTCCACAGAAAGTAATGTGGTGATTTAAATTGATCCCTAGACTCCAGAATATTTTCACATCTGATGAAATATCAGTAAAAATGTGATGGAATGATACTGAGAGAAAGAAGAATAATGATGAGTTGTTTCACCCTGTAGATGGATTTTTAGGGAAGATATTTGATACTCGATATCTTGATTTCATAGATGATATGCGTAATGTGAGGCTGGTTCTTTCATGTGATGGTTTTAATCTGTCTAGGTAGATTCTTACTTTGCATAGAACATGGGTGGTTTTCATACACATTTATAACCTTCCCCCATGGTTTTGTGTGAAAAAACCTTTCACTTTCACAAGTATACTGATATATAGACCTTCATATCCTAGAAATGATATATAAGTATACATGAAACCATTAATAAAATAGTTTAAACTTCTTTGGGATGTGGGTTTTCCCACATATGATGCATATTTGAAAGACATATTTCAGATACATGTTGTGATTATGTGTAAAAGAAATTATTTTCTTGCTTATACAATGATTTTTGGATGGAGCATGAAGGGAAAACTATCATGTCCTATTTTTATGAATAATACATGATATAGAATACTGAAATATCAACATAGTTTTAGTTTTATAGGACATCAAAGATTCTTTACAATGAACCATAAATATAGAAATAATCATTGAAGATTTAAAAATACCATGGAGACCAATGATCTACCTCAATGTATGTCTAGAATTGATGTTCTTAATGAATTGAAAGATTTTAATTTTTCTTTAGGCAATGGTAAAATGAAATCTAGAAATAAGAATAATGTTTCTAATGAAAACTGCTATAATAGGAAGAATATGAGTATCTTATTTGGGTTACCTTATTGGTTAACCAATTTTTTATTTTATTTCTTATAAGTAATTCACATTGAAAAGAATATATGAAAAATTTGGCTTTCTATTCTTCTAAATATCAAGGGAAATACAAAAGATGATTTATGATATCGATGTGACTTGGTGGATTGGGGGATCAAACCATAATTTTATCCCGTGTGTATTATTGAAAATAAATGGAAAGTTCCATGTGCTTTTTATGTGATGATACCTATAGAAAGAAATAAATTTCTAGAAGTACTAGATACTATTAAAGTTATTAATGTCTATTCAAGCAATATTTCAAAACGGGTCAACAGAAGAGATTTCAAGATGAAATATTTGAAGGCTAGTGATTATCACATCCTTCTATATGAGTTAATTAAATTAGAAATTCGTTATCTTTTTTCCTATAATGTAAAAGTGTTAGTTATTCAGTTGTGGAATTTTTTTAGAGATCTTTGTGCTAATAAGTTTTCCAGGTCTTTCTTAAAAAAAATATTGGCAGAGACACCATTAATTTTGTGTGAATTAGATAAAATATTTCAACCATTATTTTTCAAATTAATATTTCATCTGACTATCCATATTCCTACTAAAATACTTATTATAGGACCAGCTACTTTTCATTAGATGTATCCAACTAAAAGAAATATGACACATTGAGTCTTATGTCTGAAAAAGGAATCATTCTGAAGGCTCTATCATGAACGATTACTTGGCTCAAGAATGTATGGATTTCTACTCAATGTATTTGTTTTTATCTTACTACATGAATGAATAGACCAATGAGAAATGAAGAAGAATAATATGATAAAATTGAACCCTGTTTTCCATCACTTCCTCAAATAAGAGGAATTCATGGATCATATACATTGACGACATTATTCCTTGAAGAGCGGAAGATGGCACATCACACAATTTTGTTCAACTATGATTTTTTTGATAACTACATAAGTAAGTAAATTGAACATGTATATCTTATCTCATCTAATGTAATTTTACATATCAGGTATTTAGTTTTCTTGCTAACTCTGTCTATAAGGAAATAAGATCTTTGGATTTTGGACATAATAACATGGTTCTTGAATGTAAATAAATTGTGATCATTGAGTACATATTTATTATCACTAAACAAGAAAAGAACATGATAACAAAATACAATTGTGTTATGTTAACTTCCACAATATACTATTATTCCAGTGCATATGATAGTTGACCTCGATTTGAAAATGCATCCTATTATGGATTCATTGAATTTTTTTAATATTGGTTTATTACTCTCATGGTTGAGTCACTATGATGAAATGAGAATGGTTTGATTCAATGATGAGGAATGACACATTTATTGATGATTGTGGAATTCAATTTATTGAAATTACTCACACTCTTGCTACTGATAAACCATATGTATTAGCATCAATGAAAAACATGTTTTTTATTTCACAGATCATATTTGACCTAAATTTGGTGTCCTTATTGAAGTAATTTCACGACATGGTTTTGATGATGGTGATGATGGAATTGACACCATCCTTGCAACCATTGGACCCAATCCATTTATTACTTGTGATGACTCCAATATCTCAATTGTTATAGTTGATTATGAACATGAAGTTGTGGTGGTAAATATATAGAATAATCCACCCGTGTTCTCAATTATTTTGGTTTATCTCGACTTTGGTTGTTATGGTTGGTACTATTCAAATTGATTTAATATTAAGTACAAATATTTTGTATCTCAGTTGACATTAATGTGAATTTTAAATATTTTCTGTTTGTAGTTTTATTTGAGTTACATTTTCTTATATTGATTGAACTGTATTCAAACCTATAAACCAAACACAACAAAAACAATTAAATTAGACCAAAAAAAAGAGGAATTGAATTGGAAATATTAAACTTATTAATATGAAAATAAAAACTAATGAAAATAATGACCTAAAAAAATAGCAAAATTACCTAACCCAAAATATGAACCAAATGTCCTAAGACAAATAAAAATTAACAAATGACCTAATCAATTAATAAATTTAAACCAAATGGACAAAGAGAAATAAAAACGAATAAATAACTGAATCAATTGACAAAAACGAACCAACTGATGTAAGAGTAATAAAAATGGACAAATGACCTAACCAAAATTGAATTGTATGGAATTGAAAATAGAAGACAACTATATCATACCTATACTGAACATGTGAATTTGAACGTATTGTTTATTCTATGACATGTATTCTATTTTGATATTATTCCCACTAAATATAAAATTGTTTTTGTTATATCACTACGTATCAGGTATGTGGTTTGACAAGTGGTATTCTTTAATAAAGTCATATATCATATTTGTTTTGTTTGGGTTACGCATTAGTTATTGATGTATAATTAATTCTATTTTTTTTTTTGAAATGTAGGAAATTAAACCTATTGAGAAAATACAAAGAAAAATGATAAAGAACAACAATAGACGAATGAATAAGATGAGGGTTCCTCCATTAGTGAATGTTGTGAATATTTTATTTAAAATATATATATTAATAACATATAATGTCGTGTGATTAATTTTGTTTAATTTTTTTTGAAAGATTCACCACTCAGGTGCTAGTTATTCGACGAGCAGCCTAGTGGTCTCAGTACTCAGGCAAGCGGTACGAGAGGGGGGGGGGTACTAGAGTTAGGTGCTCCAGTCAGTGTACCTGATTAGAACCTACCCCTCCCACTGACGTACCATCCACCATGCATTCTTGTCTTGCAGTGTCATTAGGGACACATGAGATATTTGGGCCACCCATGTTTTTCACTAAAATTTACATCTAAGCCTCCTCACCCATCTTTTTCATATCCAATGATGATTCCCACCCATCATCTATATCATTCATTAAGTCTTCCATCCATTCCATCTTATTTTAATTATACTTCCTTCTCTCCGAGATACCACATTCTTTCTTCTTTGACTCTAGCTCAGACACAGTCCAAGCCTACATAGTATACACTAAGACCCACTTCATCTGTATAGGGTGATATTCCTCCAGTTTCTACGATTTTATCATTGCCCATTGATCAGACTACCATAGTTATATTTATAGAACCCTAATAATTTTTTTACCGTAATTTATTTTCATTATAAAATGTATTGGTATGATATTTTTTTTATTATATAACAACTAGACCTGATGATATATGGTGTGAGCATACACGCAAGCGTGTGGTGTGGATCCAATTCATGCAGTTGACGATGGACTACAATGAAGACAACCAAATGATTGGAAAAATAGGGTGGTATTATCGAAGTTTTTTTGGAAACACTTGCCAAATACTCTGAAATCATTCAATCCAGTCCTCTCTCATGGAGACACTTTCTAAATTAAGTCAAGGATAATTCTTGGGCATAAATATGTGTAAAAAATTTTATTTGAATTAATGTTATATTATTGGTGTATTTATATGAACTGATATTTTGGTGTCGACTTCATTTTAATTTTCTCGATGGTGAGGGTGTGAGTACAGAAAGACTAATGGAATTAGGTGAGATTTAGAGATCTTATAATCACGAGTTTTATATTGGCTAGCATGATATATTTGTCATAGATTTAGAGGCCATATCTTTCATGGATGAATGTATGATAGAACATTTTCGATAAATGATTACTCATTGGAAAAGTACCAAGTTCAAGGTATTAATCAAATTTGATGTTTTTAAATGAAAATATTCAAGTTTTGAATTAATAATTTATTTTTTATTATTGAATTTTATTTCGGAATCATCCCAAAAAAAATACAAAAAACATTAATGCTAAAAAATACCTCCACACTTTGGGGCAGACTACGATGTCGGGCCATGAGAGGAAGTAAGTACGAAAATCATTTATAATTTTTCTTTAGGTATCTCACTTTGTATTGTTTCCTCTATAATTCATTCAATTTATAATGTTTTGGTAGATAAATGGAGATTGAATATCAACCCAAACTACACTAAACTGAAATAAACCGAACTAAATAGAATCCAATCAAACCATATGTTTTTCTTTTTAGATTTATTTATAATTAATATCCATTTTATTTTATTTATGAAATTAATTATTAGTAACTTATTTTAAATTATGGGTTCCTAAATTCAATGTAATTTTAGAGGGAGTTATTGAAAATTTAAGTATGTGTGCCTTGAGAAAAACTATTTTGCTCGAGGAGAAAGAAAAAAAGATGGAAGTGCAGTTAAAAAACCGACACAACAATAGATTTTAAGTTTTAGTTTGTTGATTTAAAATTTTAATATATATTATTTAACTTAATAATTTATTAATATTTTTTACAAGATGATTTTTAGGATCTTTATTCCTAGTAAACTGAAAGTTATGGACCAAATGATCACTTATATTAGGTTTTTAGAGACGAGCACCATGACATAGTATGCTACCGACCTGGGAAGAGTATAGTCTTGATGAGGTATTTCTAACTTCAGGTATGAGTTGTAGTACCAACAAGTTTGAAAAGGTTAATGTACAATAAGAACATGCTAATAACGGGTCACATAGGTGTAAGAACGGGTTGAAAGGGAAAACATTTATTTTATGAAACTGATGAAGTTTTTATGCCAGCCACTTCCACAAAAAACCTCTGTGGATTCTGATTCATATATTTCGTCGATGCATCCATTATATAGTGCACAAGGTGGTAGTACCAGTGGTGGTCAAGATGCTTTTATTCCTAGTAATGGTGATGTGAGGGTGAGGATGATGGAGAGGAAGAGGCTGAGGATGGGGATGAGGCTGAGGCTGAGGCAGAGGATGAGGGTGAGGATAAGGCCTCAGACAAGGACATGAATGATGACGAGGATGAGGATGGGGATGGTGATGATGATGAGGATGAGTCTGATGTTGATGGTGATTATAGTGATGGTGAAGAGGTAATTCTTGATCCGTTACATTTTTTACTAATATTTATGACATTTTATGTTTGATGATTTCTTGTGACTGAATATATGTGTGATATTTTGTATGTTTGTTATCATTGGTTAATTGCATCAATTGGTTTGTTCTGTTTTCATTATTTATGTATTGGTTTGTTGGTGTTTGTGGGTGATCTATTGGTTGCATTTTAGGCTTTGTTCATTGAAGATGTTTTGTTGGTTTCACTGTAGGTTGAGGATGTTCTGTTGGTGTTCTGATTGCAGTGGGAAGTTAGTTTCATTATTTACTGTGTTCTATTATGATTGATGGTAGTTCTAATTGCAGGTGTATTATGTTTTGATGTTTTGATTATAGGTGCATTGCATTTCAGGTAGTTCAATTTTTCATATAGTGAATTATGTTCTGATTATAGGTAGTTTTGAGTTGCATTACAGGTGTTAGGGTACCAAGGTTCTTTTCATTGTAGGTTGTTCTTTATAACTTAGGGTATGATGAAATTTTATTTTGAAAACATTAGGTAAGAAAGTTCACCCTTCCCTCACTAGGGATTCTATACCCTATAGAGATGTTATCCTTTTTCATTTTATGTTGTGTTATCCTCTTTCACATCAATGATTTTGTTATATGATCCAAATTAAAAGTGATTTTTTGCGGTCAATTAATTTATATAGTGTTTATAGATTATGAAAAATGTCTCTAGAATCCCTTGGTATTTTTATTTTAATGAGTCCCTTCCTTCAATAGGGATTATGTTCCCTATAGAGATGTTATCCTTTTTTATTTTAGGTTGGTTTGTTTCCCTAGGATTCTAAGATTAGATTGGGAAATTATCATTTATATATATTCTCAAATACAACTTTGATGCATCATTAGGTTTGACAACAATCCTTTACCTCCATATTTATGTAGTGTTTTCATTGAATTGATTACATACAATTGAAACATATTTACCACCACCAGAATCAATATGGTTATGGGATATCTATTCCTCGATCATGATGTTGATACTTCTCCATATGATCTAACACTTCCTTTACCACCAAAATGAGTCCCTTTTTAGGGATAATAGTATCTAAAACTGGAGTGGTAGTACATCTCTTATCATTTATTTAGGAAGACCCAATTTAAGTGGACTCCATATTTTTTTAACTTATATTTAAAATAGAAGAACTTTATATTAATCGAATATTTATATGCATAAACTAACTTAAATGTCACTTACTGGTTACTATAAAGCTTATGAACTGGTTTATCATGTATCCTACTAACTTCTTGTAGTGAACTATCAATCTCTTTCTCTTTTTTTATTCACATCTAAATATGCATCCTTGACACTATAAATCAATTTGTATAGATCCTCCAATGCATGGAGTATGTATAAAACAAAAAACACAAACTATTCCTTATAAAAAATTATTATTTGAAATTATTATTTAATTATAGACATATAATTATTGGAAATTAAAGATGTTTCACCCTTGGATTTCTCCAATTTTGAGAGGGTGTTGTCTTTTAACCAATTTATCCAGTGAAATCTCTATAGAATCAAAAAGGTCACACCTGATAGGATATAGGTTGGACGCTTCCAAAGATCATGTCGATCGATCAAATTATAGAACTAGTGTTATCTAAGCATCTTTCAACATAATTGTAGGAAATTTTCCCGATAGAAATCTAACGCTAGCTGCATTATTATTCCTCAGTACCATTGTCCCTATGGTCACACCTCACAACACCCGAGATAGCTCCAAACCAAGGTAGATTTAGAAACTATCTTGTATTTTCTACTTCTTGTGACACCCAAAAATTCAAATAATTCATGCATATTCATTCTTTAATTCCTTAAAGGCTACCATATTTTCTAAATCCTCTCCTTTTAGTGAATTCAACAGAACATGAAAATAATATTCACAACTACTAAATAAAACACTGCAACTTGGATTAAGGAACAACTATGTTCATTCGTGAATCATCATTTCAAGATAAAGAAAGGGTATAATAATCAATATCCAAAAAATTACATGACATAACATTAGTGTCACTACCACATTAATTTGTAAATTGGTCTTCTAAACATCAGACTAAAAACCCACAAACCAAAAAAATTCTTCCAAGTTAATTCTTTTTCTAAATAAACTAGTTAATAATAATGAACTCTTTCTCAGTGCAACAATTTTTAATTTTTTAATCAACAATATATTAGGTGTTTCTATAATTCTTACCTTTATGTATCATTTATCACACCTTTATGTAGAACTGTTTTTTTACTAATACATTCACGCATCTTGGAACTAACTTTTATATAGGCATTAAATTTCAATAGTTAACCCTTATACAGGTCATGGATGGCCTTTAAATAGGTACTTACCTTTACAAAAAAAATATGAAAATTAGAGCTAACCATATACAGGTGAAATTTACCCTTATAACGGTCCTCACTTACTATTATGTAGAATACTAAATTTCAAATCTACCCTTATACAGGTGTAAGTAACATTTATACTGATATTCATTTCAACTCAAAATAAATTTATCTTTCTCCAAGGATTATTTAATCTATCTCCAAGATATCTAAAATAGTAAAAAACTCATCAAAACACATTTGGTAATTTTCTAGATCTTATAAATATCTTAAGCACAATTCTCAAGAACACTTATAACTTATATACTCATAGTTGAGTATCTTCATGCACATACATTGCATGTTCACATTAAATTTACTATAAATCTTTGAAAAACTTTATCCAAGTGTTTTTAAACTTATATTTAAGGTTCCTTTAACAAAAATAACGTTTGGATGGTTTTATCTAGAGTCTTATCTCTTTTACATATATATCCATAAATGCATGGATGGTTTCCTCAATATCTTTTTGAGTAAGAATTCTAATCAAATTCTTCACAACCATTCGTTTAAATATAGCTATAAAAATCAGTACATACCATAAAACTATTCTAAAACATCATTCAAGTGTTGTAAATACTAATCCCATCAATAAATAATAGCAACACAAAAAGGGTGGAATATCAAACACATATCCACTTCATCTCACAATTTAAGCTACCTTTAACCTCACAAAATAACAACATATTCCAACTGTTCCCAAGGAGAACACTTCACATCTTGTTGGACTATTGTAATCAAATCATTCAAAAAACATAGCACATACATTTTACATCAAAGATGTCATTTTAGATCCTTCTACTCATCTTTATTCCCCATTAGTTTGATTTACTCTTATCTTTTTTCCTTTGATCTTTCCTTTCCATGCTGCCGACTTCTTCAGTTTGAAGTTCATTAAGAGTTTTTTTCCAGATCACTATTTTTTATCCTAGGTTGGATTTAAATTTCTCTATCTATCCCGTGTTTCTTTCCCAAATGATCACTTTAGTGTGGATACCATCCTTTTTTTGGTGGATATCATCCCCTACAGGTGCTGGGACATGTGGTTTTGAGATGCATTTTAGGTGTTGGGATGGTGAGTATAAAATAATATTATATTGTTTCATTGAGTTCAGATTACACTCTTTACATTTATGTTGAGTTTTATTATTTTTCCATGCTTGTATGATTATGATAAAAAGATAACAGTTGTTGAACAAATGAATATATGTCCCACATGTGAGTAATCAAATATGAAAAAATTTATACTATATTTGAAATTCAGAAACTATATATGTGTCCATAATGTTGCAGTTTCCATGGATAGGTATAAAATTTGAGCTCAAGTGGCATGTTTTTCTTTCAAATGGTGTTTCATCATAATTATAGCCTGAATAATTGGATATGAATGACTTGTAAACATCTTGAATAATCATACATTATTAATTATATTATTTTCATTAGTTTTTTTTGAATTATATACATTGTATTGTACTATATTTTTGGGTGTTTTATTAGTTTTTTAAATTATATATATGGTATTTTATTGTTTTTTATATATATTTGTGGTTTTTACAGAGGGGAGGCTGCTGTATGCAATTTTGGAGTTCCTGGGGGTCTATTGGCTAGAATTATAGAAAACACTATACCAATGGTTTATAAACCATTGGTATAGTTTTAAAAAACCATATGTATACCAACGATTATTAATAAACAGTCAGAAAAACACTATATCAACTGTTCTGTAACCATTGGTATAATTTTTTGGCTCATGATATATACCAATGGTTAACAAACCATTGGTAGATATCTATACCAACGGTTAGAGGCAAACTATTGATATACATTAATTTTCAATGTCCTATACCAATGGTTGATGAATAACCATTTGTATAGGCATATACCCATTCCAAATCACCCAAAAGCTCAGAACATTATTGCTATAGGATATAATAATGTTTTTCCTACCTATACCAACAGTTTGAAACTGTTGGTATAACATAAGTTTCTAGTAGTGTTTCAAAAATCTATTTTTTGGATTAATAAAGAGAAGTATAAACTTTTATTTTAAAATTAAAATTTTAAATTAATTTTTATACTTATTTAATATTATTTTAATTTCATAAATTGTTTATAAATTTATATTCATGATTACATAGTAATGATTTCATAAAATAACAAAGCCTTATAAAACAATAATTTTAACCTTTCACTCAAAAAATCAACTTTTTCAAAAAATTACCCAAAAATCACCCTAAGATAAGTTTTAGGTACTATGTCAAAAAATTCAGTTTATTTTACAAAAATACTTCACATAATATGCTAATTATATCTTTTAAATAAATATATATATTTATGGAAATTTTGAAAGTTCATAGGAAAATACACATTCTGACCATTAAAAAATTTATTTAGGAATTCATTATGAAATATTGCCCTTTAAAATGTGTTTTCTAAGACTATTTCATGAAGTTAAATACTATCTAAAACGCCTAAATTTATCATAAAACACATTTTTAATAGTCTATATCTATAGTCTCCTAAAATAATACAATTTTCACTATACAATTATAGAATCCCTTTACTGTTCCTAGTTATATTTTTCCATGATGAGTAAAGTTAGTATGAAATGTAAAAATATTTCTATTTTATAATAATAAAATATTCATTATAAAATATAAATTCTATTAATAACATAATGAAAATTCTAGGGTACTACATTATTCCCCCCATAATGAAATTTCATCCTTGAAATTTTGCTTCATACCTCATGGTGGAAAAAAGGTTAATTCTATACCATTACTTCTTCAAGTTCCCATGTTGTCTTTTATAACTTGTGATTTCTCCACAGTACCTTCATGAGGTGATTTTTCTTGTTCCTCAATACTTTCTCTCTAGTGTCAAGAATCTGTATAGGCTCCACATTATATGAAAAATCAGGTCATATCTCTATCTCATTTGTGGTTAGTAAATGAGTTTTTTCTGGAATGTATATCATTAGAATCGGGATAAGGAAGACTCCATGATCATTAGATAGGTTGGGTGGAAATTATAAATGATAATCCACCACTAAAATTATCTCTAGGGTCTCATATGGCCCAATGTACCATGGGCTCAACTTCCCATTCATTCCAGATATTCTAACGCCTTTTCATGGTGATACATTCAAGAAGATGTGATCACCTACTTGGAATGACATGTACTTCCTTTGGTTATCAGTATAGATTTTCTAACTACTATGATATATTTGGATATGATTATGAATTTATCTCATTTTATCAATTGTCTCCTCAAAATGTTCAAGACCACCTAGATTCATCTCCCAAACCTCACATCAACAAGTTGGAGTACGACATCTTTTCCCATACATGGCCTTATATAGTGCCATCTTTATGCTTGAATGGAAGATATAATTATATGAAAATTAAACCAGAGGTATGTATTGGTCCCACATTCCTTGGAAGTCAAGTGAACATGAACTCAACATATCTTATATGATTTGGATAGTCCTTTCATACTACCCATCAGTTTTGTGCTGATATGTGGTTCTCAGATGTACCACAATGTTCAATGACTTTCGAAGACTCATCAATAATTTATACATGAAGTGAGGATCATGGTTATAAATGATTGATAAAGGTGCACAATGAAGTCCCACAACATCATTGATAGAAAGAGGATAAATATGTTTGAGGGGAAGATCAAAACTTATTGATATATAATGTGAAGATTTGGTAAAATGATCAATAACGACCCATATAGAATCATTTCTCTTCAATGTTTTAGGAAGCCTGGTGAAGAAGTACATTATGATATTGTACGACTTCTATAGGAGTATAAGGAGAGTTTTCATGTCCCCCATTTGATGTTGCCTCTCAGCCTTAACCTGTTGGAATACCAAGCATCTAGAAACATTTTCAGAGATTTCCTAATTCATGTTATCCCACTATAAACGATCTTTTAGATCCTTATAAATCTTGTTACAGTCTAGGTGTATAGAGAAGTTTGAGCTATGAGAATCATTTAATAACTTTGTCTTTAGTTCAGGTACATATGGTACACATAATCTTCTTCCAAAATTTAACACACCATCTTCATATGGGAACCCCTCCAATTTCCATCCCCCATTGATTTGATTTTCTCCTGAATACCCATTTCATAATACTGATACTTATTTATATTCTCTAGTAAATATGGTTAAGAAATTACTTGGAAAAGGAATGATGTTTCACCTTCTTTAATAATTTCAATATCCAAAATTACCAACTCCTTGTAAATTGTATCCCTATGTATCCTAATGTTGGATAGGATCCCATGATCCTTTCTACTTAAAAAATCTACCACCTTGTTTTCCTTACTAGGGTGGCAATATATTTCATAATCGTATCCTTTAAGTAATTCCTTCCATCTCCTTTTCCTCATCTTAATATCTTTTTATGTGAATATGTAATCCAAATTTTTTTGATTGGTATATATGTCACATTTTTTCACCATAGAGATTGGGTCTCCACATATTCAATGAAAATATCACAATATCATTCTCAGGATTATTATTTGGATAGATCTACTCATGGGATTTTTAATTTTTTTGATGTATAAGAAACAACTCTAACATTCTAAATGAGGGAAATCTCATTCCCTTTTTGTGAAACATCATTGTATTTAAAAAAATCCATCTTTTCCTGATTGTAAAGTCAATATGGGTGAATTGATCATCCTTTCCTTTAGTTCCCCAAATATTTCCTCATATTCCTTATACCATGTGAATTTAACCCATTTATATGTCAATTTGGTTAACAAATTAGATAATCAGGAAAAATTTCCAATGAAATGCTGATAGTAACTAGATACGTAAATGAGTTATGCATTACATTGAAAATAAAAAATACATCATCTAAAAACATGAAAAAAATTATTACTCAACTTGAAAATCCATTTTTCATAAGTAGTACTCCTCTTGGATTCATGGGGAAAAGGGAAACAATAGAAAGGGGTGATCTCAGACGCTTAGTAATGGAATATCATACATTAGAAGTTGTTATCTCATGAAAACATATACTTAAATGTTCCATAACTAATGAGTTTGAGAGTATAAATAAACCCACGGATAACTTAACAATGAGTAGATTCCTTGATAATAATAACTGTATAAGAAGTGAAAGGATTTCATAATAAATAAACTACTTTATGGCATATAAAATGAAACTAATAACATAATTAAATCCATGGATAACATAATAATGAATAAATGATGGGATAACAACAACTAATCATTTTTTATGGGAATTCATAATCCCATATGGCTTAAAAAAATACCATCAAGGGCTTGTGAAAATACATATTACATAAATGGTAAGGGCACTCACATTACCCTTTCTTAATCATCTCAGGAGGCCTACCATTGCACTGAGGGGATATATAATTTTAGGCCCACCCACAATTTAATTTCCAATGTATTCCATCACATTATAAAATATTTCAAGGGATAATGTTCAAAGAATTAACGACATAAATACTTAGCACAATTTATCAATGAGGTGTATCTTACATGATTTCCCCACATATAAGAAAGAATTATAAGGCATCAATTTTTTTTACCCAATAAAATAATTAATAAAGATATCCGGTCAGTTGTAATACATATATTTTCAAAGGTAGGAGGAAAAAATGATGAATAAAACCTTCAATATGGTTTTTTAAAGAGCATGTAAATTAACCATAGCATATCCTCCAGGAGTGTCAAATCAGGTGTGCAACAAGACCCATTATCACACACCAGGTGTCGATTAAGTCAATGCCCAATGCACCCTTTTCGGGGTTATTACCCCTAGGTTAAAATGTTTTAGATATAAATGCACTTGTATTATCCATACAAGGATATCAATTGTTTGAAAACCACACATTTTTTACTCTATCAAAATTTTAGGATGGTTTTATGGCTACATGATAGTGTGAGTATTATAACAAATTGAAAATGGATAAAATGTGAGAAAATAAATAATATCTAATTTAAATAATATAAAATAGAATACAATACTGTGGAAGTAGAAGCATTGTAGTATAAAAATATTATATTTAAAAAGACAATGAAACAAAGGTAATGAACTTGAAAATAAAAGAGGATTGAGGACCCTTAATTAGACATAGTAACGAATTAGGAAAATGATATAATGAGAGGGAATAACTAAAATCTCATTTAAAACATATCAAATGGAATATAACTCCATGGAATGACATAAATAATACTATAAGAAAAAGTAATTTAGAATTCCAATATAGAAAAAGTAATGTACATGAAAAAGAAATAGGAGAATTGACGGAACACTTACATTGGAAGGATTCTTGTTAAATCTAGAGAGGGACTTGTTAGAACCTTATAAACAGATTTGTGTGAATATGGAGAGGGTAACTGAGAGATAAATTATTCTCAAAGGATTTGGTGTGGAAGGTGAGGAGTGAAAGGGGGTATCTATATAAGTGAAGGGGTGGTTTTAACGGTTAAAATATTGGTTATTTTATTATATAATCCATAAAAATGTGAGTTTAATCAATTCCAACCAATTTTTGGGCTTATAAATAAGTGGGAGAAAGTGGGTGGATTTCCGAGGCATGACCAAACTAAAACATACCTCCCAACCAACCAAATTAATTCACACAGAACAAAAATAACTTTTTATTTGAAAAATACAATTTTTGCTTCAAAAAAATTAGATTATTAATTTATATATTTAAATTAATATATTTAAATTCATTTTATACTTATTTAATGTAAATTTTATTGAATAAAATATTTCATAAATTTTTATTCATGCTGACATAATTAGGATGTCATAAAATTGTAATGCTTTGTAAATCGCTAATTTTCACTTTTTTCACCAAAAATCAACTTTGTCAAGAAAATTGCTAAAAAATCACTTAAGATAAATTTAATGTGTTAATTAATGAAATGAATTTTATTTAATCAAAATAATTCTCTAAATTTGAAATTATTATTTTTAAACAAATACCATTTTTATTGCAATCAATCACTTTCATTGAGAAATAAACATTCTGACCATAATAAACTATTAGTCAGAGTAGGACACTCAAGAGGGGGGTGAATTGAGTCCCTCTAAAAAAAATTGTTAAAAATTTTACTTAAATGATTCACCCAAATAAAATTAAAACAGACCAGTTAATCAAGGGAATACAATTATAATAGTTTTTCTATTCAAATAGATTCTTAGAAGATTGATTAATTATCAATAGTATCAATATGAGATATTGATACAACTTTTAAAACTATTCTAATAAAGAAAAACATTTAGAACTACTATCCTAGACTAATTATAAAAGTAAAATTTAGTTTTCTTAAATATTAACTAAAACAGAGAAAGACTAAATAGAAACACACAACAGATAAAATAAGTGGTTCAGTCTCAAGCCAAGACATAATCCACTCCACTTGGTGATCACCCACCACCAAGAAGTTTATATTAATAAACTTGATCCACACCCTGGATCGGGGTAAACAACAGTACACAGGACTATCCAGGTCACAAGACCTCTTCCACTGTTCTTCATCGGAAACAAACAACCAGGTCACACATGACCTCTTCCACTGTTATAAGTGGGTAAGAAAGGTGTAAAAAGATATTTGAGTGAGGATATCTTGTATCGTCAAGTTTAATGCAGAAGATAGTGTATGTTTTAATACATAAACACACACTGCTAGAAAGATAATAAAAACAGTACACAATAGAGAAAATATGATGAGAAAGGGTTATAGATGCTATGAGTGTTTCTCTATGAAACTCTGGACTTGTAGGATGAAGAAAATGAAAATATCAAGTCCTTTTGTGAAAAACAGAGTATCGTAATTCTCGTGTTTTAGTTTCCAGTTTGATGTGATGTTCGTTTTAGCTCTTGTTCATATTAGGGTTGCTGTTGCATGGATGTTTTAGGTTCTGATCTACAACATTTCAGCCTTTATAAACTCAATATTTCTTTGTGTGTTTTTTAGTGTATATGTTCTTCTATCTTGCATGCGGTATGCTTTTCAAACTCGCTTGTTATCTGCTCTGAGTCTCGTGTTCTTGTCTTTACTTCAGAGTGCATGTGTTGGAGTTGACAGGAAGCATGATTTCTAGACCTCATACCTCATACTGTCAGGCGACATGTCTACAAAGAAACATTAATTAGGTAAGTTCCATTAAATTACTCAAATAAGACCGTTAGAAATAACATTTAAATTAAATTAAAAAAGACAGAAAGTAAGGAACAGTTTCACAGTATGTCTTGAAACAATGTCACTGGAAATGATGTATTCTCCTTTTACTTTGAGCGGTGAGACAATCACGATGCCATAGTTGCATTGAGATCAGGAACCGGTAGCACAAATGCGGTGTTAGGATCACAATGTCTCAGGTAATAGTGTCAAGCCCTTTTTCAATACCCCGAACGACATCTTGGAGATGGTAGCAAAGAACTGGTGTCATGAAATTTATGAAATCTGAAACTGTTTACAGTGTCTGAGGTACGGTGTCTGAGTCACGGTGTCTAAGGCACGATGTCAGGGTTATGGTGTGAGTGGCTTTGCAAAAATCTGGAACCGATGGCAGACTTACAGTTTCTCAGACATAGCCGAATATCTGTAAAACTGTCTTAATAAGTAATATTCACAAAATGAGTTAGACTTAAAGCATTAGTATAATAAAACATTATAGAACAAGATCAAATATTGTTTACAAGATTCAAACATGATTTATAATATTCCGAATTAGGATCTTGTGGAAGTTTATAACATGAGTTATAAGCATTAAATCACAAGGAAACCAACAATCTCTACACAAGATTTGTGATAGGTTAAAAAAGGATAACATGATTTGTGATTATTAAAACATGATTAACACATGAGGAGTCCAACATAAACATTAATAAGGTTTTCATTCCAAAAAATTATCATTTAAAAAGTGTTTTTTAATATCATTTCATGAAAATAACTTTTATTTTAAGCATATACATTTATCATAAAACATATTCTTATCAGAATATGCTTATATTCTCCAATAAAACAATTTTAGTTATATCATTAAAATAATCCCACCAAACACTTAATTGCGTCTACATAACCAATAATAATAATGACGAACTGTCTTAGTGAATAATGGTCACAATGCTGACCAACCATATCAGACGACAATTATAATGGAAAACAACATGTTTTTGTATAAACACACCATCATTCTCACTTCGTTACTCGCTACATTGCTTACAGTTGTTCTTACACATCCTTGGATAATGTAAATTGTCTTCCAAGTACTCCTCTTCCTTTTTATGATCTTTATGGTATGAGCGATCCTCTTAGTGGATTTCAAGTTGATGGAGTTTGTTTTAGTGAATGTACTATTCTTCAATGTATATATCCCTTTACTATTCCTAATTGTACTAGTCCATATTTATACATATTGTGTAATGTTCTTATGAAATGTAAAATTCTTTCTGTTTGTCTACTTATTGGAATAGTGGGTATTTTATCAGATATGATCATACAATAAATGTATTGTTTCCAATGATTGTTCTTCTGAATTTTCATTTAGAAATATATATATATATATATATATATATATATATATATATATATGTGTGCTAAATAAATCTCTTTCTTTCAAATAACCAATTAGTTATACAAATAATTATCACCTAAGTAATTCATTAACATATTTTGCATGGAAAATAGAAATATATTTATTAAAATGGTTTTAGTAAAAGAGTGGCTCATAAACTGAGCAACTAACCCGTCGGGTATGACATCACCATGGGGCTCAAACCCATGATCGAAGGGTGACAATGACGCATCGCCTTCTGTCACCCTTCATGATGTCCAACTCTTTTTATCGATGTTTTTTTCAAGTGGTGATAAATACCACTATTCAACAATGTTTTTTTAGTGCTAATAAAGTGTACATCAGTGCTTTTATCTAGTCCAATTAAGATCAGAGTTCCCTTCCTATCCTTGTTCCCTTCCTATCCTTCTTCATCCCAATCCTTCTCAAATGTTTGGAGATACACATATCAGGTGGATATACCTTTAGAGACAACAATTGATTATCTTGTGGGGTTTTTTTATTTATTCTTATTCTAAACATCCCGTGCATGGATAATGAGGGTATTTGGACAAGTTTTGATATCCACAAAGCCCATCAGTAATAGCTTTCCATCAATGTGTCAGGTGGACTGAATGCTGGCCGTGGATCGGGTAGATTTCGTTCAGGAGACCCACTCTGTCACAGCATCCAGTAGCCACAAATAAGATAAAATCACTAGGGTAGAAACTACCCCTCCGCACAATAGTAGGCTTCCATGGCCAAACTCTCTAAGGTCCCCATCCTCGGCCTATAATTATGCATAAATGGAAAATATGAACATGACACAAGATCACACTTAACAAACTGGATTACAGTACATTATCACTTGCGCAGTGCTCACACGGCCATGCATACCAGGAACAGAAGATGCAAATATCCACACGCGACACATATAAAGTGGTAATAGATAGATGGAACCAAGCATGCATGTCTTTTCAGCCTTTAAGGATATGCGCGTCCAGCTCTCTGGTCGCCTTGATGCACACGCCCAGAAGGTGGACCGGATCTGCGATACCTTCGCTGCGCTTCTCGTACTCCACCGTCCACTTAACCACGCTCCCCGCCCCCTTGCTGTTTGGGGCGACGCTCATGACCGCCGTATAGTTCTTGAAATGATTCATGGGCTCTCCCTCCAAACCCACCATCTTCATGGTTCGGGAACCCTCCTCCCAAGTCGTCCTTTCCTTCAACTTCTCCACCTTCCCGTCTGCACCCGTGCATCAACGTCTATCACTTTTCATGAAACAAGCATATAATATAACAACAAGACTCCAACCCATGAGGTGGTACCGGGAAGAACGTAGGTCCAGGTTTTGACACAGCCATGGTCAGCCCACGAGCCCTCGTGCAACTGCACGTCCGGCAGCGTCGCAACGCCTTTGGCGATGTGGTGGGGCTTCTCCTTGAACATGGCGTAGAACTTATCGGCTGGAGACAATATCTCTACTTCTGCCATCACCTTCCCGTTGAGACCCATAACCACAGGACTGTCTGGTTATGTAAGCGAGAAAGGGATCGATAGAGTGATTGGTTGGGTTTGGGTGTTCCGTGGGAGGTTATTTTATAGTGTTTTGGCGAGGGAATCCTCAAATCATTGTTGATGAGGATAAGACACCAAACAAGCACGCATTAAATCTCCACAACTAAGCACTTGTATATATTATCAACAACGAGACCCACTGATTAGTTGGGGGGCATGCATTCCAAATTATGAACCACCGGGAGGCTTCAATGCCCTTATATTTTAATAATATATCTCACTGTTTGACGCGTGGAATGCCATTGTCCATAACATGTAATAATCACTCCAATAAGAGTTTTTTTTTATACGGTTTTTAGAAAAAAAAAATTTAAACAGTCAGGTTAATTTATTTTTTTCAAAATACCCCTCAAAGGCGGCATCCGCGATGTCACCTTTGCGTTTCGGGGCAAAGGTGGCATCGCAGATGCCGCCTTTCACCCAAATTTTGACGTGGCAGAGGCGGCACCCACGGTGCCACCTTTCGAGATGCGTTATTGGAAAGGCGGCACCGCGCATGCCGCCTTTCGCATGACGTCATCTCGAAAGGCGGCACCGTGGGTGCCGCCTTTGCCCTCTCGCCCTATAAAATGGCAGCGCCCCCCCCCCCCCCACCTTCTCTTCACTTCCAAACTTCCATTCCCTCTCATATTCTCTCTAGAATCTCTGATTTTTCTTGTGCGGTGAAGGTTGTGGGTTTTTTTTCGAAAGCATCATTTAGAGGTATGATTTTATTTAATTTAATGTGTTTTTAGTTGAATTTTTTTTAGTTGTAAATATTAAATTTTTTAGTAGATTAGATTGTGTAATTACTTTGTTAGTTTTAAATATGATATTTTGGTAGCATAAAGATTATGTTTTCTAAACGAAATCCTTGTCTGGATACAGACAAGTGAATGTGGCTCTGACACAGATGTATCTAGGAGTAAAACCCGAAAACACCGATTTGAGCTAGACTCGAACGGGAACTGGTGCACGACAACGGACCTTGCTGCATTCTGGTTTGACACTCCCGGAGGATTGCTTAAGAAAGTCATATTTCTTTATAAACTACTAAAATATCTGAGAAAATAAAGATATATTAAAAAAACACACATAGAGTATTATCTTTATAGTTGTTATTATTAGCTTCGTAATGATCTTAATAGTTATTATTTAATTAGATTGAATATTTTAAAATTAATTAATAAATAAATGATTAATTAGGATTAAGTAGAAAATAATTAATAAATTAATGATTAAGTAGAAATTAATTAATAAATTAATGATTAAGTAGAAATTAATTAATAAAGTAATGATTAAGTAGAAATTAATTAATAAATTAATGATTAAGTAGAAAATAATTAATGAATTAATGATTAAGTAGAAAATAATAATTAAATTAATGATTAAGTAGAAAATAATCAATAAATTAATGATTAAGTAGAAAATAATTAATAAATTAATGATTAAGTTGAATATAATTAATAAATTAATGATTAAGTAGAAAATAATTAATAAATTAATGATTAAGTAGAAATTAATTAATGAATTAATGATTAAGTAGAAATTAATTAATGAATTAATGATTAAGTAGAAATTAATTAATGAATTAATGATTAAGTAGAAATTAATTAATGAATTAATGATTAAGTAGAAATTAATTGATGAATTAATGATTAATTTCTTAAGTAGAAATTAATTAATGAATTAATGATTAAGTAGAAATTAATTAATGAATTAATTAATGATTAAGTAGAAATTAATTAATGAATTAATTAATGATTAAGTAGAAATTAATTAATGAATTAATGATTTGGTAGAAATTAATTAATGAATTAATGATTAAGTAGAAATTAGTTAATGAATTAATGATTAAATAGAAATTAGTTAATGAATTAATGATTAATTAGAAATTAGTTAATGAATTAATTAATGATTAAGTAGAAATTAATTAATTAATTAATGATTAAGTAGAAATTAATTAATTAATTAATGACTAAGTAGAAATTAATTAATGAATTAATGATTAAGTAGAAATTAGTTAATGAATTAATAATTAAGTAGAAATTAATTAATAAATTAATGATTAAGTAGAAATTATTTAATGAATTAATGATTAAGTAGAAATTAATTAATGAATTAATAATATGATTAATAAATAAGAGTTAAAAATAACACTAACTCAAAAAACGAAGTGAAACAAAAAATATTAGGAATGATTAATTAGAAATGAATTAAAAAAATAAAGAACATGTTGTGAAAATATAAACAACACAATATTTCGAGTTTCTGGCTTTTATTGGAACGGATTGGATATCAAAATTTCAGAAAACCTATTCTGAAATTTTGATATCCAATTCGTTGCAATAAAGGCCAGAAGCTCGAAATATTGTGTTCTTTATATTTTCACGACATGTTCTTTATTTTTTTACTCTACTAACAAATTATTAATTTTGTAAGAAATAACTAATGATTGAAGAATGATGAAGTGTAGAAATATTCGAGTTTAAGATATAAGATAGTTTAATTAAATATTCACAGTATAAAAACTTTTGATTTTTGAATATTTTTTTGAATATAAAAAATCAGTCAACGTATTAAAAATAATTTGGATTAATAATATTATATTGTTAACCATCAATGTCACTTACATTATCAGAATCTTGATCAGAAACCTTTTTTTACGTAGAGCATAATGTTTGCTTGTGTGTACTGCTATGGGGAGGTTATTCAAACTGAGCAAGGAGCTTCTTACAGTACCTAACCAATAACAGTGGTTAATACAAGTGATTGTGTAACCCTAAGTGACCTTCAAGACAGAATTAGTGGCTCATTAAATCTAGGACCCGATCAAAAGATCAAGGCAATGAGTTATAGACATTTTCAGTTCCCGTCAACATTGTGGCATATAGCTTGTCCATTGGTTGATGATGCGCACTGGATGCAAGTAATTAATTTGTTTTCTCAACGATCGGATGGTACAATGATGGAGTTATATGTTGATGTTTCTGCTGTACAACAACAACATCCAATTGTACATAGACATAGACTTAGAAGGGTCATTGAAGATAGTCCACCTCATGAAGTTGAGACTATTCCAAATGATGAAGAAGAGGACAACCTACTTGATCTCCCGAATATACATGTTAACCCAACTTCTGATGAGGAGTTTCGTAATAACGAAACAGATGATGATAATAGTGGTGATGAGGAAGGAACAACAGAAGTTTTGAGAAATGCAGTAGTTTTACAACAGACTCGACCTACAATAAATCATCCACCACTTTTTGCATCTTGGTCAGAAGCAATGACACATGTGCCTGAATTTGAAGATAATGTTCTTACACCGGCAACTGAGTTTCCTGGAGTTATACGAGATAGGTTTAGTGAGCTTGACAAAACTTTATATGTTGGAAGAAATTTTTCAAGTAAAGATGCATTAAAAAATACGTTAAAGATATTTCACATTGAGAGGCACTGTAGCTATGTAGTTTACGAATCAGATCGTAGAAGATATGTCATACGATGTGAGAAATATGGGGATGATTGTAGATTTCAATTGAGGGCGATTCTGGACATTGCATTTGGAGGTTGGAGAATCTCGAAGATTGAGGCAACCCATACTTGCATTCAGCCAAGCCTGACACAAGATCATGCTTCATTGGATGCAGAATTTGTGTCATCCATTGTTGTTGAGATGATTAGGACATGTCAAGATGTTCCGATAGCCCTTGTGCAAGAGAGGATACAACAGACATTTGGTTATAAGATTGAGGTATGGACACATGACCATCAACATTGTAGAGTGCATCAATGGTGTCTTCAAAGGGCTGCGCAAGCTACCTATAACTGCCCTAGTTCAGGAGACATTATATCGTTGCGTGAAGTAATTTTTTGATAGACAAAAACTAGCATCAGATAGAATACACCAGGGGATAACGTACGGAATACATTTTCAATGAGAGATTGAAAAGAACATTGAAGAAGCTTCTGGTTATCATGTCTGTCTATTTCGGCGAGAAGGCTCTCGATTTGAAGTTCAAGAGAAGTCGAACCCCATCACAAATAGCGTTGGTGAAAAAATGGTGGTATTACTAGGAACAAGGCAATGCCAATGTGGGAACTTTCAGGCTTTACGGTTTCCATGCTCACACGCCATCGCAACATGTGCCTCTATTAACATATCATGGGAATCATATGTTGATCCAGTGTACCGGATGGACACCATTGCTAACTATTATGCTGCGCCATGGACACCTATTGGCGAGTTTTGTTATTTCCCAATGCCTGAAGGTCAGGCGATAGTGGTACCTGATAAGAATCGATTGCGTCCCCATGGGAGACCGAAGGCCAGTAGGATGCGAAATGAGATGGACTGGCCTCAAGAACAAAGACAGAGTTTGAGATGCATCATATGTCATCAAGAAGGTCATAATCGGAAACGATGTCCTAACATTGTTGGGTCGACTTCACACTCTAAGGCCCAATGATGTATTGTTGTTATTTGTAGATTTTTATATTATAAATTTGTTCTTATGTCTTCCTTTTATCTTGGTTTTTAAAACATAATGTGTGTCACGACCCCCTCCCCACAAAGTGTACCCCTCCTTGGCCGGCAATGTGAGAACAAAGATAATGACCCCTAAGTCCCACCTCCAGTAGGCCTCGGGTTGGCGACTAGCACCGAGGGTATAATAAACACACAAATGGGAGGCATTACCCTCTAAGAGAACACATGCAGAAGAGAAATATAACATAGACACCAATCAACTCCAACTCAGAACTGAAATATAAAAGAAACCCAAGTACATATATGAAATGTCATGCAAAAGTACTACAACTGAAAGGGGAAACTAAAAGTACCCAAACATTTGAAGAGATTTAATAGATTACTCCATTATCATTTTACTAGTTCCACTGTACGTTAATTAATTCTTTAAACATTAATTAATCATGAACAATTCCACATTAAACTAAAAAGACATCACATATGAAAAATCAACTACTCCTTTTAAAATTCACATCACCTTTAAAATCTAGTATCCCCATCCCCGTGGATTTTCACCATTTAATCAAACTTTCATTACAGAAATACTTTCCCATATTCTCATGCATTCTAAAAAAGCATCCTATGCTACTAAACACAAAGGAGGCTCAACAAAAGTAGCAGGCAAACAACAATCACATCCATGGGCTCTGGGCCCTTTAACAAACAAGAGGGTAACTCAGAACCCTTTTAGAAATTATCAAACAAGGGATTCATTAATCCATATTAAACTAATCAGTAAGCTGTCACAAAAGGTTTAACATGCTTACTATGCCAAGTCTACTGATAGAAGTCCACCGATAGAAACAATGTTCAATTATATCGATAGAAGTCCACCGATAGAACCTCACTGATAGAAACATTGTTCAAGTCTATCGATAAAAGTCCACCGATAGAAACACTATTCAAGTCTGCCGATAAAACCTCACTGATAGAACCTCACTGATAGAAACATTGTTCAAGTCTACCAATAGAAGTCCACCTATAGAACCTCATCGATAGAAACACTATTCAAGTCTATCGATAGAAGTCCACCGATAGAAACACTGTTCAAGTCTACCGATAGAAGTCCACTGATAGAACCTCACCGATAGAAACACTATTCATTGAACCTCGCCGATAGAAACAATTTTCACCCACCGATACAGTTCATAAAACTGGAAACACTATTTAGAGAACTGTAAATTTGGAAAAGTGTTGGGGATAAGTCACCTTGACCTCCCGGAACACCTACAACACCACATTTTCACAAAGTAATGGACCGGAGAGGACCGAGCCATTACAATGTGACTAAGACAATAAATATGAGACATACCATAATGTGAGCAATCATATATAAATTATAAATCACATCCCTTTATAATAAACATCTATATAACACAGACAAATGTTTTATATATGTAAATATATATAACCATATATTAAAAATCACTCAATTCTAGATAAAAGCATATCTTATTAATATACTTTGAAGAACATGACTTATTTTGGTAAAAAAAACTTCATAAAACGTTGTGAATAAACATGACATGTCTTTCATTCGAAAAATCACAATATTTTACTGATCATGATGTTATATTTACAGTTTACACTTACAACTTATTTCATTTGTTTATATGCAGATGAATGATACCGTACTACTCAGTCAGCAGGATACCCATTGTTCACAGGTTATGATAGATGGTGGTCCAGATCGATTGATCAGGGTGCGTCGAGCGCATCATTTTCATCACACGGAGCCTCCTGTTTCCATTAGACCGTATTTGCGTCGTGTTGGCTTCTATGGTCTTGTTTTATCATATTTTACATTTGTAGATCATCACCTACTAGTTGCACTCATGGAGAGGTGGAGACCAGAGACACACACATTCCACCTACCTAAGGGAGATATGACCATCACCCTCTGGGATGTAGTTGTGCTTCTTGGTCTTCCTATTCAGGGGAGACCCGTTATTGGATCGACTCGGGCATCTTGGACCGATCTGGCTTAGTGCTTGTTAGGCGTTGATATTTTGTCTGATCGTAGAGCTACCGATAGAGCATCCATATCCATGTCTTGGTTGGAGGCACAGATTCCGCATTTAGCTGATGATGCTGACAAGCAGACAGTGATGCATTATGCTCGTGCATATATATTACGACTTATTGGAAGGACCATGTGTACAGATCATTCAGGGATGCACGTGCACATGATGTATCTACCTCTGCTGGAGGACTTTGATCAGGAAGGGACGTACAGTTGGGGATCCGCCTGCTTGGCATACACATACCGAGCATTATGCAGGATATCCGATAGCCGGCGCACAGGGGTCGGGGGATGTGTCATCCTTATTCAGATGTGGGCATGGGAGCACTTCCCCAGATTATGCCCTGATCTTGCTGGTCCGCCAGTTGAGATGGAGGTGTTGCATGACGCTCCGCGTGGACGCTGGTATGATCACTCATTTCTATTCGCTTATGATGCTAGTTATTGACTTTAATTTCTCATTATTTATCACTATTGATGTTGTATTTTATAGGTGGTGTCAGTGACACAATTTCACTACGGTGCCGAGACACGATTTGGCCGTATATCGGCTAGAGTTGGACTTTCTCTTACCCCATCAGGTATCTATATATATCCTATATCTGTTTAACAACTTTAATATCATTATCTTTTTAGTTTAGAGTTTTTATAACTAGGGTAATATGTTATTTCAGATTTCATGGGTTCCATACTGGTCTGTTATAGATCAGTTGTCGTCATACTGCACGGTTGGCCTTGACGATGTTACTGCTGTAGTGACACTCATTCACTTTCATATTGTTGAGTGGCACTATCCTGACAGAGTCATGCGCCAGTTTCTCTTGACTCAGCGGATTCCATCACCGCCGCGGCAGACAGATCAGCTTCATGGGATGAAGCTGACGGGGAGGCAGGATGACGACTGGCATCGAGTACATGCTGTATTTATTGACTGTTGGCGCAGACGCGCAGAGTTTCGTATTCAGGGAGTTCCTACGATGCAGTTTACTCTTTCAGCATAGCACGAGTATGAGCCATGGTATAGAGTGAAGTTTATACTATATCTTACCCGAGCCAGCAGAGAGAATCATATGATTGTAAGTCAATTAAATTATATTACTGTGTTTATTGAGTTATTTTCTAATTCATTTTTAATATGTTTACAGGAGAGTTGCGCAGACAGTCTTATTCATATGAGCGATGAGGCTGAGGACCGAGTATTCAGTCGGGAGGTCGTTCATGCTGAAGCGCTGGACCTGAGGGCATCTGTCCAGGCTTTTACCGAGAGCCTCTTCGAGCGTCCGGCACGGAGACAGCAAGTTCCTGACGCAGAGGAAGATCCTGCAGCACCTGCTGCTGAGGAGCCACGACCACGACGACGTAGACCACGTCGTCCTGCACGTCAGGCCTCACCAGTTCCATAGGTAGAGGTCGGCCCTCTAGTAGTTCAGTCTGAGCCGATGCAGGATATGCCTTAGCTGTCATGGGATCCATCTTTTCTGACAGTATATCCTCAGTTTTCTCCATCTTGGACTCCATATGGATTGCAGCCTTTTGGTGAAGAGTCATCACAGCCTTGGCCTCTAGACCCATCACAGAGTTTGGGTATAGTTCCACCACATGATTCATTCCCCACTGCGATGATGTCGGGTCCTTCTACCACCGAGGTGGGAGAAGGATCTGGAGGGCAGTACGAGGTAGAGTTGACATTTTCTCCCACTGGCACAGAGGTGGAGGATATGACGATCGATGTTCTAGTGCCTGAGTACCAGCCTTCTCCAGGTCATCAGACTCCCTAGAGATCTCACCGTGGACGTCCTATTATTAGACCACCATGTAGGACAGGCTCTCCTCACCGTAGACATATACATTGATTGTTTATGTTCATTTATATGTTTAATGTCTATGGAAATGAAAAAGAATATATAAGCTACTTGAAACTTAAAAATGGTTCAAGTACGTGACTTTGAAAGACTATAAAATATAAACTATGAAACGAATATAAATGAAACTCTAAACATTGATTAAATATATAATAAATAGTTGAAAACAAAAGTAATTTCAAGTACGTGATTTAGAAAGACTATAAAATGAATATACTATTATTACTATGAGCTGTTCTAATATGGTTATCCAGTATTTCAGTATTTATTTATATTTTAGGCATAGTTTATATTTGATACCTTTCAAAGTCAACTTCTTGAAAGATATCATTAATTATTAAATTTAAAATTAATAACTTTAAAAGCATATAAAATATACAGTATAAAATTAGATATGCAATTCACGATAAGAAAGAACACAAGGTCCAAAAATGGTGTGTTTATGTGGAGCTTCTGGTATTTGTTGCAGTGAATTGGATATCAAAATCAATACTAGATATCAAGAAAGGTTGAATCCGCATTTCGTTTTGTGGGAAACACCACCGCAGTGTCTTAAATGCATCTTAAGTGTTCAATTTAGTTTCATTAAATCTGGACAACCACTCGTTTTTACCGAAATATCAGTCACATATCCAAATTAACCCTCTAATTCTGACGCCCCTGGGTTCATACCGTTCGATGGGGGAGAGACGTCCACGGTAAACCTCCGAGTGAGAGTAAAGGAAGACACACTTACTGTTTTAGATAAAACCCATCTACTGACATGACAATTAATCAGGAACTCACATTTCTAATGTCATTGACATTTTTTATCTATTATAACAGGTTTTATTTACATATATGATATATATTTTATACCTTATTATTTAAGTTAGGAATATTGTTTATTTTTTAAAGTTATGCTGACTTTAACAGAATAATTGATTATATTTTTACTGCTTTATGAGGGACACCTCTGATATTGTTAATGATTCTACATTTATTTATTTCTTGAACATGTTTCATCTCCATCGTTATCTAGAATTCATCGGAAGGCATATGAGTTCTCAAAACAAATGTCTACTGTCCTACAAGTTTATTTTGCCTCGATCTTTCAGGTTTGATTACCTGGACAACTTTATTGGTTTTTATGCCTTTATAGTATACTTGTATGTGAGTGTTTAGAATGAATAGATTAATGAGGTCCTACAGAAGGCTTTTGAAGATGATGAAGGATAAATATTTGATGATGAAGAGTTCGATGAGCTATGTGGAATCGTTGGTGTTTTCATCTGATCAACTGGAGAGAGTTTGATCAGATGAAAACACCAACGATTCCACATAGCTCATCAAACTCTTCATCACCAAATCTTTATCATTTATCGATAAAGGATAAAGATTTGGTGATGAAAAGTTTGATGAGATATGTGGAATCGTTGGTGTTTTCATCTGATCAAACTGCCTCTAGTTGATCAGATGAAAACACCAACGATTCCACATAGCTCATCGAACTCTTCATCACCAAATCTTTATCCCTCATCATCTTCACAATCCTTCTGTAGGGCCTCATTGATATATTCATTCTAAACACTCACATATAAGTATATTATAAAGGCATAAAAACCAATAAAGTTTTCCAGGTAATCAAACCTGAAAGATCGAGGCAAAACAAACTTGTAGGACAGTATACATTTGTTTTGAGAACTCATATGCCTTCCGATGAATTCTAGATAACGATGGAGATGAAACACGTTCAAGAAATAAATAAATGTAGAATCATTAACAATATCAGAGGTGTCCCTCATAAAGCAGTCAGAATATAATCAATTATTCTATTAAAGTCAGCATAACTTTAAAAAATAAACAATATTCCTAACTTAAATAATAAGGTATAAAATATATATCATATATGTAAATAAAACCTTTTATAATAAATAAAAAATGTCAATGACATTAGAAATGTGAGTTCCTGATTAATTATCATGTCAGTATAAGGGTTTTATCTAAAACAGTAAGTTTCTTCCTTCACTCTCACTCGGAGGTTTACCATGGACGTCTCTCCCCCATCGAATAGTATAAACCTAGGGGCGTCAGAATTGGAGGGTTAATTTGGATATGTGACTGATATTTCGGAAAAAATGAGGGGTTGTCTAGATTTAATGAAACTAAATTGAACACTTAAGCTGCATTTAAGACACTGCGGTGGTGTTTCCCGCAAAACGAAATGCGGATTCAACCTTTCTTGATATCCAGTATTGATTTTGATATCCAATTCACTGCAACAAATACCAGAAGCTCCACATAAACACACCATTTTTAGACCTTGTGTTCATTCTTACAGTGAATTTCATATCTAATTTTATACTGTATATTTTATATGTTTTTAAAGTTATTAATTTTAAATTTAATAATTAATGATATCTTTCAAGAAGTCGACTTTGAAAGGTATCAAATATAAACTATGCCTAAAATATAAATAAAAACTGAAATACTGGATAACCATATTAGAACAGCTCATAGTAATAATAGTATATTCATTTTATAGTCTTTCTAAATCACGTACTTGAAATTCATTTTGTTTTCAACTATTTATTATATGTTTAATCAATGTTTAAAGTTTCATTTATATTTGTTTCATAGTTTATATTTTATAGTCTTTCAAAGTCACGTACTTGAACCATTTTTAAGTTTCAATTAGGCGGTTTTGAAAGCTTATAGATTACTTTTCACTAACATTTTTTTGGAAATTCATTTGGTTTTCAACTATTTATTATATGTTTAATAAATTTTTAAAGTTTAATTTATATTCTTTTCATATTTTATATTTTATAGTCTTTCAAAGTCATGTACTTGAACCATTTTTAAGTTTCAAGTAGGCGGTTTTGAAAGCTTATACATTACTTTTCACTAACATTTTTTTGGAAATTCCTGTTGTTTTCAACTATTTATTATATGTTTAACCAATGTTTAAAGTTTCATTTATATTTGTTTCATAGTTTATATTTTATATTCTTTCAAAGTCATGTACTTGAACCATTTTTAAGTTTCAAGTAGGCGCTTTTGAAAGCTTATAGATTAGTTTTCAATAACATTTTTTGGAAATTCATTTTGTTTTGAACTATTTCTTATATGAATAATCAATGTTTAAAGTTCCAGTTATATTCGTTTCATAGTATATATTTTATAGTCTTTCAAAGTCACGTACTTGAACCATTTTTTAGTTTCAAGTAGGCGCTTTTGAAAGCTTGTAGATTAGTTTTCAATAACATTTTTTTGGACATTCATTTTGTTTTTAAATATTTATTATATGTTTAATAAATGTTTAAAGTTCCAGTTATATTCGTTTCATAGTATATATTTTATTGTCTTTCAAAATCACGTACTTGAAACACAATCGCACATCAGAAATGCAGAATATAATGCGCAGGAAAGGAAAAACTTGAATTCCGCATCGGAAATGCAGAATGGATTTAGAGTAACCTATCTTATAAAAGGGAGGTCTGGGTGAGGGTTTCTGTTAGAATCTAGACTACTGTAATGGCAGCACCGTTGGATTTTTAGTAGCAGAGAAATTCTGCTGAAAAATTTTGTTTTGTTTATATATATATATATAAACAAAAACAAACACAAAATAAAAATAAAAAATTTTAAAAAAATTATATAGGGGAAAGGCGGCATCGCGGATGCCTCCTTTTGGGTAAAGGCCAAAGGCGGCACTGCCGATGTTGCATTTTCCCCAAAACGCAAAGGCGGCATCGGCGATGCCGCCTTTGAGGGGAATTTTGACAAAAAAATTTAACCTGACCGTTTTTTAAAAAAAAATTAAAAAGAAACGTATAAAAAAACTCCTCCAATAAAGTTTGTACATCGCCAACACTTGTCGTAACTCACCGCATAAATAGGAACTTTAAAAAGGTTCAAAATGGAATCATGACTAGTATGAAAATCATACTTATCTACTTCTGTCTTGTTTAAACCTCACCCCCAGTTTCCACTCTAATATTTTTTCAGAGTTGTCTCTCTATTAGTTCCACTGAAGTTGAGTTTTGTTTTAAGGTGATCCTGGTAGTTGAAATTACACTCCAATAATTAGTTTGAGATGAGGATTTATGATAATCTCTTTCGGACACTTCTTCAACTTGTGCTGAAGTTGATTGTTTCATCATTTGAGAAAAGATCATTAACATCAGTCAGAACCCTGTCACTGAAACACAACTTGGTTCGTCACGTATCATGTGAAGAAATGAATAAACGTCGAACTCCTCCCACTTTTTGGGATCCTAAAAATCTCTTCAAAGTTCCACTCTGACTTTCCATCACTATTTAAATTAGAATCATGACTAGCATTCAAAAAATCCATATTTGCTTCCATCTTATTTAAACCTTGCTCCAAGTTTCCACCCTGACATTTTTCCATAGTTGAATCTCTCGGTTGGTTCCACTGAGGCTGAGTTTTGTTTTCAAGCGATCCTAGGTAGTGGAGTTTATACTTCAATCATTACTTTGAGATGAGGCGTTCTATTGACCCCACTCGGATACTTCTTTAACATGTTTGGATGTTTATCATCTGAAAAAAAAAGAACATCAACTTCGGTTCCTAAGCACCATGTATTTGGCACTCCCAGTTTTAGGAAAATGGCCTTTCATTGAAGTATTTTGAGTTTATTTAGTGTTTGGTTAAGTTTTAAGAGGTTTTGAGGGATTTTGACTAGTTTTAGAGGATTTTATAGAGGTTCATGGTCTGTGAATGGTTAGTAGAAACCGTGAACCACCTTCAAGAAACTGTGCAAGGGAAGATAGTGAGCACAAGACAGGCACACGATTGACGCACAATTTGGCCAAACTATGTGACTTCCCAGGAGAAACTGTGCAACTTGAAACAAAAGAAAAAACATGGTTGGCACATGGGTTGTCTAACCATGTGAGGGGTTAGCTTAAGATAGTTTCACCACACATTTGGTGTATGGTTTGATAAATTGTGTGGCCTAACCATGTGGTGTATAGTTAGAACCCCTTAAGATATGGATCATATCCTATTTATTCCTACAAACCCCCTATAATCCCTAATCCACCCATAATCTGAATTCCTTTTTCTCCCAAGGATTGGGAGATGATCCCCTTCGATCCGAGAGAGATTATTAGGTGAATCAAAGAACGTTAGAGACCTTTATTAATCAGTAAGTCAATTTTCTTCACCGTTCTTCATAGATTTTTTCCTATTCCCTCCCTCAAAATCATAGATCTAGTCCATTATGGATAAATCAATGTTTTGGGATGTCAATTTTGATGAGATATTGTTGAATCTTGTAAAGGGAACATGATTTGCTATCGGATCTAGAGAAATATTTCACCATTATTCATTTTCGTCAATCGTAGTGAGGTAGGTAGCTTCTATATTATCTCTACACACTACTACAAAATAGTCCTTTAATAGCGCTAAAAATGGCCTCTATCTATGCTAGAGAAGCACTGACTACTGGAGCAAGACTAAAAGCCCTTTTCCTTTATCAGTGCTAAAAAATCGTTGATAAAGGGGCATACTACAATGTGTTCTAACAGCACACTGCAGCACCGGTGAAATGTGTTGTAACAGCACACCACAACACCAAAAACACCACTAGATATTAGAAAAATAAAGTACCGATAAAGAATTTAAATGAAATGAGTTTCACAACACAAATAAAAGGGAAAAACGCTATATTATAGACATTCAAAACATTGGTGTACACAATTACATAAGTATAAATTATTACATACATTCAAAAACATCAATGTTCCTTTTTCTTTTTATCCTAACCCCAACTCATGCTATTGTCAAACAAACCACCCCAACTCGAGCAAAAGAACACACCTGTATAAAAAAAATTCTTATGTTAGTAAAAGTAAAAAGAAAAAAATTAACAGAAAGTGTTAATTTAAAACTAAAATTTGAGTCATACCTATAATATTGTGTATTGGATTGATTTTTAGTTGATTCTTACCCATCACACCATTTCTTATTCATAGTCAAGAATTATCTAGGCCCGTTTTCTCAGTTTTGGCAATGTGATGCGTGTTTTAAACAAAAATGACCCTTATATATTGAAAAGATGTACTTGGAGTCATACTGGTCCCATCATGCATTAGATTGTGGTGAAAATGATTCCTACATGTCTCAATTGACTTATGGATCGTTTTCTTAGAGTATCAAAACAATCTGAATGTGTTTGCTAAGTTTTGAGTACATCAATTTTCTTTCTTATTAAAAAAGTCATTTTAAAATGGGAACACACACTTTGACTCATACTGGTCACATAATGTGTCGGTTTGATGTTATACTGATTCTTACACATCAAAAATGAATTATGAATCGTTTTCATAAATTATAAAGATAATCCAAGTGTGTTTTCATGGTTTTCCGTGAGTGAAACTTTTTGAACTAAAATGTCAATTTTAAACTGATAACAGACACATTGAGTCATATCGGACACATATTGTATCAAATTAAGGTGTGACTAAATCCTAAAAGTCAAAAATGAATTATGGATCATTTTACTAAAGTATTAAAATAATATGAATGCATTTGCTCAGTTTTGAGTATGTCAGATGCCTTTTTTACTAAAATTGATGTCAATTTTAAATAAAAATACATACTTAGAGTCATACCAGTCACAACATTAATCTTATTGAGATGGGTATAATTCATAAAGATCTCAAATGATTTATGGATCATTTTCCTAAATTATCAAAATAGTTTGAATTCATTTTCTCAATTTTGAGTCCGTCACTTGTCTTTTTCATAAAATGCCATTTTAAATAGGAAACACGTACTTTGACTCATACCGATCACATCGTGTATCGATTTGACATGAGACTGATTACTGCACATCATAAATTGAATTTTAATATTTTTTCAAAATTATCAAGAAAATATGATCATGTTTTTTCATTTTTCAATGAGTGGAACTTTTTTAACTAAAATGTCGATTTTAAACTGATAACAGACACATTGAGTCATACCGGGAACATCGTGTATTAGATTGAGATGCGGAGAATTAATACATTTAAAAAATTACATATGGATCATTTTAAAAAGTATCAAAACAATATGAATTTGTTTTCTTGGTTTTGAGTTGGTCAGTTGTCATTTTTACTAAAACTGATGTCAATTTTAAATAAAAAGACACACCTAGAGTAATTTCGATCACACCGTGCATCAGATTGAGGTGTGGTTGATTCCTACATGTCTAAAACTATTTATGGATCATTTAATTAAACTATAAAAATAATCCAAATTCATTTTATTAGTTTTTATTATGTAACTTTTCTTTTTTACTAAAATGTCATTTTAAACTGGAAACACGCACTTTGATTCATATCAGTCACTTCATGTGTCAGTTTTATGTGAGACTAATTCCTACATGTCATAAATGTATTACAATTTTTTTCTAAATTATCAAGAAAATAAGAGTTTTATTTCTTAGTTTTTAGTGAGTGATACTTTTTGAACTAAAATATCGATTTTAAACTGATAACATGAACTTTATGTCATACCAGACATATCGCGTATCAGATTGAGGTGAAGTTGATTACTACACATTTGAAATGACTTATGGATATTTGTATTAAATTATCAAAAAAATATGAATGGTTTATCTTGGTTTTGAGTATGTCACTTGTGTTTTTTACTAAAATGTGATTTTAAACTAGAAACACACACTTTGAATCATACCGGTCACATCATGTATTGGTTTGATGTGAAACCAATTCCTACATGTCCCAAATGATTTATGAATTTATATCCTATGTTATCAAAATAATTCAAGCACATTTTCTCAGTTTTTAGTGAGTGAAACTTTTTGAACTAAAATGTCCATTTTAAACTGATAACAAACACTTTGAGTTATATTAGAAATATCGTGTATTGGATTAAGGTGCAGTTGATTCATACATATAAAAATTGACATATGGATTATTTTCTTAAAGTACCGAAAAAATATGAATATATTTTCTTGGTTTTGAGTATGTCCATTGTCATTTTTACAAAAATTAATGTTAACTTTAAATAAGAAGAAACACTTGGAATCACACCGGTCACACTGTTTATTGGATTAAGATTCAAATGATTCCCACATGTCCCAAAGTCTTAAAACAATACTGGTTGTCAATGTTATAATGATTTCCATTTCCTTTCATTATTGAACTTCCAACACTGTATATTGATTCAATGTTCTTATCCGAAAAACATTTCTCATTGTTGAAATCCAAAAGAGTAAAGGAATCTCATGTGCCAATTATATCATGAGAATTCACCATAATGGGAACATGGGATTCCTCTACTCTTCCAGATTTCAACAATAATAAAGGTTTTTTAGATAAGAACATCGACTCAATATGCATTGTTGGAAGTTCGAACAAACCACCTCACCATAAACAAAAGAATCAACATGTATAAGAAAACAATTATTATATGACTGATACTAAAATGAAATAAATTAAACATAAATATGAAATAATACATTAATTATATAAACAATGATTTTACTATGAAAACATCAATATTACATCTATGACTGATAAATGGAGAGAACTTGAAGGAAAGTGATAAATTCCAACACTTAGGGGTGGAAATATTTTGAGGGAGAATAATTTTATGAATGTTTTTGTGTAAAAGGCGTGAATGATTTATAGACCACCCCAACTCGAACAAAATAATCCACTTGTATAAGAAAAAAATTCTTATGTGAGTAACACTAAAAATAAATAAATAAAACATAAATATTAAAAAAATACATTAATTCTATGAAAAATTATTTTACTATGAAAACATCAACATTACCTATGTGATTGAGCATATACAACAACATTGATCTTCCTACAAAGGTAGTAGAGGGAACTTGAAGTAAAGTGATAAATTCCAACACTATAGAAAGGCATGAAATATGGACATACCACTCCAACTCGAACAAAATAATCCACCTGTATATGAAAACAATTCTACTATGGTTAATAGTAAAATAGATAAAGTATATTGTAACATTACCTTTACATATTCCCAAAGGGTTTCCTTCGTTATAGTTTGTTCTTCTGAGTGATTGGTAACAACATCATGTGCTGAAGACATTACTCACATTAGTAGTCAAACATTTAATTTATATTATGTAAATGCAGTAGAGAACATATAATATTATTATTAAAAACATAGTATATTGGAAAACATTTTTACTTTCTTATTGAAATCACTTTCTTTTTTTAAAGGTTTTATGGATTTGGTTCCGATATTGAGAATCTGAATCCCCTCTTTGTATCCCCCTATAATGTATAAGATATTGTCTACATAGGGATCAGAATGAATATATTGTGATCTCCCAATAAAAGGTTCATCATAAATTTAATTTTCATTTGACCCAACATTTATTTTAGTCACTGGTAGGACAATCAACCAATTCTTGTTAGCTATATTTGAGACATAGAATACTTGCACTACTGGTGATTCCATTATGAATGGATTGTCTTTTCCCCTTCTATATTGAAATTCTCCTTCATGAAGGTCATTCCATAAACTTTCACTAAACTCATATTTTCAACCCATCTTCAATGTAAAATCATCAATTTAAATTTTGTATAGTCCTGCTCATATATCTGTTCGATAATGCCAAAATATGACATATTTTCATAAATTCTATTTATATCCTTGGAACTAGATATGTGCATCGCTTCCACCACAAGAATAAAACCACTATTTTTCATCATAAAATAGTAATCATATTCATTTTTATAGAATTTATAACCATTTATTACAAAACCAATGTAAGATATAACATTTTCATTCAACCCTCCGGTGAGAAATTGAAGTTGTTTAGCAATTGAATTCATATTTTCAAATAACTCCTTATAAATTTGATCTTATAACCATCCCATAAACTGTTTATTATGTGTATTAGATATCCATCCTTTATCCCTGGATGTATTCAAATCACTAAAAAAAATTTGTGGGCTTAAATGTATGAATCAACATCTTCACTGTTATATAAAATATAAAGGTGCACTTTATCTCACTCTATCAAGGTAATTGTAACAACATCTCTTTGGAAAATCAATTCACCCATAAAGAATCCTCTAAGAGGATACTTTGGGAGAATGATGTTTTTAACATCTGATAGGTAATTGGTATATAATTCAATAGCTTATTTAATAGTATATCATTATTCAATACAACCTTTTGTCCGACTGTGATTCCTGATATACCCTTTCAAAATATTCATATACCATTCAATGGGATACATCCATATATAATGGATAGGACCACATAGTTGAACCTCTCTAACCAAGTGAACCATTAGGTGGAACATTATATCAATGAATAGTTGTGGGAAAAACATCTCTAATTCACATAATATGAATGAAACCTTCTTATTCATGATTGGAAACTTCGTTGGGTCTATAAATTTACTGCATATGTCTGTGAAAAGGAATCAGAGTCTAGTTAATGTATGACATATATTTTGAGAAAGAGTGAAAAAGAAATAAATAGGAATAAAATATTGAATCAAAACATTACAGTCGTGTGATATTAGTCCTTGTAACTTCAAATTATTCATTGACAAGATATTCTTGATATTTTATGAATACCCCTATGGAGCTTTTACACTTTTAAAGAATTGAAAAAATTGCAATTTTTTCATGTATGGATAGAGTGTAAGCTGGTAGAGGAATAAAATTCTACTTTTTACCCATAACTGGTGCCAACTCTCCTTTATCCCCATGTCAATCATTTCTGACCTAGCGTTGACACCATCATTCATTTTTCATGAACATTTATTATTGTTCCAATAACACTATAAAATATATTTCTTTGTACATGCATGACATCAATAAAATGTATGACATACAAAAAATTCCAATATGATAATTCAAATAAAATTAATCTATTCTTCCTACATGATTTTGTAAGGTTTTCTGAAAATGGATTTCTGAAAACAATGTCAATATATTTTACTTTATCATAAAGCTGATCACCCGTTACTAGACAGGGTGTTGTACATTTTTTGATATTCCCATCAAATGATGTTGTAAAGGATTGGTATTTATGTCATCAAGGTAAAAAATATTGATGTACTGACAACACAGTCTTTGAAAAATGTTTCAACAGAACTGAGTGTGTGCATTTTTCAAAAATGGGACACCCCAACATTCATTTAATGCTATAGACTGATAAATTTTCATAAGCAGGGAATTCATTTATCATCCCATACAACATGGCCCTCAATGTGAATTATTTACTTCTATGAGAATCATACATTGTATTACTTATGTCCCACATCAATTTCAGATCTTCAATAAATGGATCCAAATAGACATCAATGTCATTACTAGGTTTCTTTGGTCAAGATATAAGTAGAGACAACATAATGTATTTGTGCTTCATGTATAACCATGAGGGAAAGTTTTAATTTACCAACATGATGAGCCATGTACTATGAGTACTAATCTGTACACCAAAATGATTTATTCCATCTATAGATAATGCAAGATGAAAGTGTATCAGCTCATTTACAAATTCAGGATACTCATAATCAATTTTCTTCCACTGAGGAGAATCTTCTAGATGACGTGGGTTACCATATTTAATTATTGTCTCTGCACACCACATCAATTTTCTCATGGTTTCTTAACAACCATATAGTACTGTAAACCATGTAATTATAAGAAAGTACCATACATATTTCAAAGGACTTGATTCATTTTTCTTGTATTGATCTACATCACACTTAGGGAATTTTATAAGTGATTCATGGTCTTTGAGAAATAATATGTAATCATTTATACAAGAATTTATTTTCTTATAGATCATTACCATTAAATGTAGTATTCATTTAGCATTATTTTTTTGACATGGTGGTTCATTTTTTTCTGGTAGCATATCATTCAAGAGATCAAGTAGTTCTCTAAAGTTGTATCACTCCATCCGCTTCAAACTTTCAAATTATATAACTTCAATACATCTAAAAATGTTGTGTATTTAGTACAACCAGTGTACAAAGGTCTCTTGGAATAACTATTTAACTTCTCAAAACATTTTGTAAAATCATGAAGGTTATCTTAAATTTCCATTGTTATTTTTTCCATGCGATCTCCAACATCATTTACACAGGTGTTCATATCAAATGATCCATAAACCACAATATCATCTCAATTGGTATACACCTTCAGTTTTTCCCAGGATTAGTCCAACATTCATAGTTATGATATATTCCATGGAAAATAAAATGTTCTTCTAAATATTTTGGACTAATTTTTCTTGAATAAAAATAATGTAAACAGGGAAAATTGATTTGAGAAGGGTCGTATGCATGCTATATTGAAAACTTGATGAACTATTTAACTTCATATTCATATTATTTTGTCAAATGATTAGCATACATCCATTTTAGATTCATATCCATCCTATTGGGTTCATAAAATATTATTTTTTTACAATAAATAAATAAATACACATAAGAAATTTATTATCAAACGTTAAAGTTATAGACAGTTCTAATAAGGGAAACCCGAAATTTGATTGTTTCAAATAATTTTATTTTTCTTTGAAGAAAATGGGTAATTGAATTTAAGAAAATAATTTCTCCACTATGGTAGGTGTTATCATCTAAATTCATTCAAAGGTGAATGTTATAGGCAACTGTCATTCTCATCGGCTCATCTCTAGAAAATTCATTAATATATTTTGTTATTTGACACGCATCCTTCATCTCTTGTGGACATGGACCAATGTTGCTTGAAATACTATAATCATTAGTAATCCATGGGATAAATACTGCTCAGAGTAGCACAAGAAACATAATATAGATAGGGGATGAGTCTCAAGCATTAAAATTAAATAACTATTTAGGAGATGAAACTGATGAGGATGACAGTTGTTTATAAAAGAGATGGGGGATAAGTCTCAAGCAACAAATTACAATAATAACTATTGTTTGACACACATCAAGTCTTTCTTGAACACCCTAAACAAATGAAAATATAATATATGACATTATGGATTAATAAGAAACCCAAATATGATAAACAATAATAATAAACTCTCATTCAATCCACTAGAAGAAACAAAAAATGTATTGATAAATAATTTTAAAAAATAAAGAGTTATTTCATATACATGGATGGTAATCAGAGATTCCCAGGGGTTGAAACAATACGTGTATAATAAAATGATAAATACCAAAAAAATAATTTCTAATATATAGAATTTGATAACCTCCAATCTATTTTTTTGTAACAAGTGATGTAACAACCTAATGAATTATTACATTTAATATTAGTGTTATATCCAATATTTGAAAACATATCAAGTCTCTTGGGATGTCATGTCACCACACAAACCCATCCCAAGGATTCTAGGGAGGTCATAACATCAGATCTACCCATATGAAGGATTCTAAGGATGTCATATAATACACATTGAACAATATTTAATATTCTAGGTAGGTCCATAAAGAAGTTTTAATAAAGAAATTATACACATCAACAAGATATATCACAAACAAGGGAGAAAAACACACCAACCCTTACACCATCTATCCCATACACAATATCCACTACCAGGATGTAATGACTCCCATGAGGTCACATTTTCTAAGTGGAATACCCTTACATCACTCATAAATCTAAGTGGAATCAAAAAATTAAAAAATCTATAAAACATCACTCCCCATATAAAGTATCTACTACACAAATGGTAGAATAACAAGTCAGCTTAAAACTCTAGAAAGCAGTCTCATAGGATACCCATCCACCATCATGGAAATTGACACATATAAAATTATATAGATGATGTAAAATGGGATGGGAATTCTACCATATGGTTAATTGCAATATTTATCAAACAAAAATAAAATATGATTCATCCACACATTGAAATAAATAAAAGAGTAGCTCACAAATCCACTGTATTAATTTAAAAATACAATTAAGAAGGAAAGAGATACTCATATGGTCTGGGAGTGAACTTGGGAAGGATCACAGTATCGGAGTTCCACACTCTAAAAATTCCAATCATCAAAATGTATGATCTTCATTTTCAAATCTCCAAAATGGCTAACTCACCACACTCACAGTTGCAAAATAACCTCCACTATGACTAGAACCATTGATGTTTTACACCCCGACTTCTCCAAGAGAAAGTAAAAAAGACTTATGTTCAAGGGAAATTAGAGAAATAATTGCATTCAATCCTTGGATTCATTCGACCCTTGAATCGTTCGAGCCTTGGAAATGTTTGAGCCTTGATTTGAGTTCGATTCATAGAGGAGGAGCACTGACAGTGGGTGTATTTCACATAAATCTTTGGATATAGTGATGATTTTGCGACTAGTTAGGTCTTTTTACATATATCGGGACACTTTTATCAACACTTCCAAAAAAGTGGTGATAAAAGACGTCTTTATCAGTGCTTTTTTCACTAATAAAGAAGCCTTTTATCGATGTTTATTACTTAAGCACTGATAAAATATTTATAATTAAAATTATAAATAAAAAAATTATTTATATATATATAATTATATACATATATTTAATAAATATATATAAATATAGTAAATTTATTCTTTATTTAAAAATATTTATTATAATTTTATAATTGTTGAAATATATATATATATATATATAATTATATAAATACATAAAAATAATATTTATATCATTTTATATAATTATATATATATATAGTAAATATATTCATTATTTAAAGAAATTTATTATAAATTTAATTATTATTTAAATATATATAATTATTTATTTATACTTATATAAATTCTTTTTCAAAAAATAATATTTATTTATTTATAATTATATATATATATATAAATACATAAATATAGTAAATGTACATTTATAAATATATTTATTTATAAATTTCCAAATACTTTTTTACCATTATTAATGAATATTAAATCTTAAGTGCATGCATGTTAAATATAATTGAAATTGAATATATTAAAAATGAGCACACTTTAACAATGTTGAAAAAATGGATAAGTTTTATTTATTAAATTTAAATTATTAAAAAAATATGGATATATATTGAAATAAATATGAATACATATTGAAAATATTAAAGCATGATAAATAAATATATATAAAATAAAAATACATTAATTATATATATGTGAAATCAGTATAACACATTTGATCTATGTTAAACTAAAAAGTAAAAGGACATTCATTTATGTCCTTTACTCGATGCAATTGACCAATATTTTTAATTCATATTAATTTTTAATTATAAACCATTATTCACTAAGTATATGACTATTTAAAAGCATAAATATTTTTTATTATATAAATCATATTTAGGTACATTCATATATATCTATAATATTTAATATATACTATTTATTAACATGGTCAATAATTATTTAATTAATAAAATGTTTTATATTTTTCTCAATTTACTTATTTTTAATTATTATTTTTTAGTATTCATTTTTCATATATCTATATATTTAATATATACTATTTATTACCATTTATAATTTATATATAGTATAATGAATTTATTCATTTTTATCAATAATTATTTAATAAATAAAATTGTTAATATTTTTTTAATAAACTCATTTTGATTATTTATTTATTTATTTATTTATTTATTTAATTTTATTTGGACCTTTATCCGGGCTAAAAAAGCACAGATAAAGTATCCCTTTATGAGCACTAAAAATATAGTACTCATAAAGGGTACCTTTATCAGTGCTGCAAATAAAGTACTGTTAAAGGGAAACCTTTACCAGCACTAAAATAAAAGTGTTTCTAATGGGTAACTTTTATCAGTGCTAAAAAAGCACTGATAAAAGGTACCATTTATCAGCGCTTATTTTAGCATTGATAAATGTCATTGTTATTAAAGGCTTGTTTTGTAGCAGTGACATGTCTTAGAACTTGAAGCATTTGTTTTAATTAAATGATTCGATTGAAATGGTCATGAAATCCTTATGTTATTCTTGTTGGAAAATCCATTTTTGGTTATAGCTTGGAAATTATGGGAGTAGATTTTTTTTCATAAAACTATTTTTTTATAATTTTAAAATGATTTTTTAAAATTATTTTTTGGGTTGATGCATATAAATTGTCTATTAAAAATATTTTAAAAAGGGAAGTTGTTTTATGTGAAATGGTTTGGAATGGAAATTGGATCTTGGTAAATGGATTGGATTGATTTTGGCATAATCAATTTGTTGTGTGTTGTGTTGGATGGATTATTTTCATGAAGTACCACCATCAAAGTGGGACTGAGTATGAACATGAGGTTCCACCATCAATTATAATAGAAAGACTGAGTGTTTGTGCATGGTTGTGTGCATGGAAATTGAACAAGTATGCCAAAAAATTATAAATTGTTTGAAGGATTTTTTTACTGCATTCCATGGAAAATTTTGTATGGCTTTGATATAATTTTTTTACTACTAAAAACTATTTTTTATAAATTGTGCTAACAAATTTTGTCTCGGTGGCTTGAGTTGGAAAGTTTTTGGGGAAAAATTTATGAGTTTAGACTTACCCCTTAATTGGGAACTTTTGTGAATTTTCATATTTCATCTATCGAGATAAAAATAAAGGAAATGTATCACAATTCTTTAGTGATGCTTCTGGATACCATAAGCATGTCATGTGGAGTTGGAGATTAGAGCGGGTTGGGTGTTTCTAGTTGATGTCACTAGGGAGTTTTGTGTTTTTTGGTCTTTTGATTCACTTCAAGTATGGATTTTTTTTGTTTCCTCTTGTACTCTAATAAGTTTTATTGGTTTGGTTATGTTTTGAGTTGTATTTTATACTAATTCATCATATAGAGGTTTGGTTTGTTATTTTTTATATAGTTTGGATTCTTTATCTCACAAAGGGAAAATTGCCCCCAGTTGTTCTATAGGACCTTAGAATTTATTTCTAGTCTTTGGTATCTTAGGGATTTCATCTAAGGCCTATTAGAACACCCATCACTTCTCAAGCTAATGATAGGGGTGGGATATTACAAATGGTATCAGTGTTGGTCGGTCCAAATGATTTTTTTGGACAAATGGTATCATTTTTGGTTGGTCAAAATGTATTTTTGGGGAAATGGCATCAGTATATACCTTGGGATATAGTAAAGAGAATGTAGGGCATAAAAATCTATAACTAACATCTTTATTTTGTACTTCAAGTTACCAGGGTGTTTGGGTACATGAGTGTTTTAAGACACATCTAGGTGAGTTGTCACCTAATCACCATGGTTTTAGTCTATGAGATTTACATGACATGAATTGATAGTAAGACATCCCAATATGACTGAACTGTTCATTTTTAGTTCTATAGTTAATGAAGTGGAAAAAAAGTGATGATTTTTTTAAAAAATAGTGAAAATGGTTGTTTTGAAAATCATGGCTGTAGTATTTTCAAAAATGGTTAAAATATGGTTTAATAGTGGAAATATATGTTTTGGTACATTTTTATTTGGTAAATTGGAAATGTTAAGACTTTAGTATCTAATGAGTGAGAATAAACTGCATTTTGTCCTGGTTATATAGAATGACATTGAATAAGCATCGTAGAAATCAACTGAGGGAGGCTGCTGAAAATGTGGTTTCACCAATGCGATAGGTGAACCAACAACTGATCTAAATCACTGTCTAAGTTTTCAGTTTATGGATAAGTGTAATTTAAAATATGAACCATAGAAAGTGGACAATTCAATTTAGTTTCAAAATCATAATCTACCCATCATTTAGGGGGATTCTGTGCTGAAAAAATAGAAGTCTGGTTAAATTGGATGAATCGAGTCTTCGATTTCCTTAGAACACAAGAAGAGTTAGAAGTAAAGTTATGAATGCATATTTTGGAGTATTTTTCATGAAAATAGTATTAATTAGTAGTTCAAACTAAATTGGATCAAGGCATGATTTGGGAATATTTAAAAATAATAATTAACAAGAAATTCTAACCTCACAACATTCAAATTACTAGAACAATATACTTCTATAGTTTGGTGAAAGATTGTTTCTCAGTGAGAGAGTATGCACCTAATTTATGAATTTAGTCCTATTTGAACCAGATGTTTCTACAAGAATAGGTGGGAAATTTAATGTAGCTAACAAGAGAAATATGTACACCTACTTCTATAGTGTAAGGAAACCTTAGAATCAGACCATGAGATTAGTAAATATGCATCCATAACCCAATAGTAATCTGGGATGTTTTTAGTACAATTTATAGGACCACATCAACTAAGATTGTATGTTACCACCTATATCTTGTCACAATTTCAATCGAATGGGACATCTTCAATGTTATTGTTTCAGTGTTCCAAGTTCAAGTTCTAGAGACATATCTCATGTTTTTTTTTGAAATATTATTCTCTTATTGGAAGATTAAAGTTGAATAAATATCCCCCTCAAGATAGTGTAATCAAAGGTGATTTTCGGAACTCCATGACTCTTCAACCAGTGCAATCTCTATAGGGTAACAAAGAGAAATGTGAAGAGAGTATGAAATTATATGGAGATGAGAAAGTAATTGTGGAATATTAATAAGGACTTTCAATTGTGAGTGGTATGATTATTTTTAATTCTACTCTTATGAGGGATTTGTTTAATACAGGCTCCTTCGGATCATCTATTACTTATCATGATGCTGATCATATGGGTTTTCATGTTGAGATAATTCCTTCTATTTTGAAACTTTAGACTCGTCTTTGTTAGAGAGAATGTCCAACCTTATTTTTAATTCTTTTTTTGTATATATAAATTATTTTGGGTTTATTTGGGATCTTTTTTTTCTTAAGATGTATTTATTTTAATTTATTTTGGGTAGGGATAGGTTTACATTGTTCAAGTCCCACATAGACTTTCATTCCCAAAAGGTTTGTTCACATCTCTGGATGGTGTCGAGCATCTCTTTAGAAAATATTGAGATGTAAAGGCAATTAAAGAAAGAATTTTCACAATGGTGGTTTCCACCATATCATATCATTTTGTAGCATTGATGTTGGTATCTATTTATGTGACTGATAATATATATTTTCCAACTATTTTGGACCAATTTACTAATGTTGTTTTGGAAAAATTATCGATATTGCCTCCAAAAAGAGAGGTGGAGTTTATGATTGATCTATAACCAGGGACTAGTTTGATATCACTTCCATATTATTGTATCACACCAATAGAATTGAGGGAATTTAAATTTCAGTTTAAGATTTAGAAATAAAATGGTTCATTATACCAATCACATATCCATGGGAAGCACCAATTCTTTTTGTGGAAAGGCATATAGAACTCTTATAACTTGTGTGGATTATTGTAAGATGAACCAGGTTATGATAAATAATTAGTAACATCTTCCATGTATTGATGATCCATTTGATCAATTTATGGGAGCCTATTGGTTATCGAAAATTGACTTACATTTGAGATATCACTAACTTCAAGTTTGAAAGGAGGATATTTTGAAAAAAAATATTTAAGAAGAATATATGGGAATTATGATTTTTTTGGTTAACCCATTTGGTCTTAAAAATGAAAAAAAACATATTTAGAGAATTGTAAAATCGAATCTTTCAAAGGTATATGTATTTTTTTGTGGTGGTGTTTGTTGATGATATACTAGTGTATTCTAGTACAAAATCATATCATGAACAATACTTGGAGCATCATTTGTATTCCAGTTTATCAATGTGTAATTTCTAGATAGAAGATGTGTGTTTCCTTAGCCATGTATTTTCTGAAAAAAGGTGTTTACATGGATCCAAAAAAGATAGTATCTATTATCTCTTGGTAACCACTGAGTAATCTCTTTGAGATATATATTTTCCCAATCTTTTTGGGATACTATAGATGTTTTTTACATGATTTTTCATGTTTTACATCACAAATGACATCTTTGACAAGGAAAAGTGTTCCTTTCCAATGGAACAAGGAATTCCAAAAATACTTTTTAGAACATAATGATGGACTTACATTAAAACATATCATCACATTTACAAAGTCTATATAGGGCTATGTAGCCTATTAGGATGCATTGAGATCTGGTTTGGGACTTGTTCTCATGTAGGGAGATCATATTATTACTTATGGTTCATGATAGTTACAGTTTCATGAGAAGAAATACATAAATCATGATTTGGAATTGAATTCTATAGTGCATGATTTGAAGACTCGGTGTTATTATCTATTTGGTATGAAATTCATTATTTATGGATCATAAAAGTGTGAAAAAAAATTCTCATAATGATATTTGAATTTAGGGCAGTGCATATTGATAGTGTATCTGTATATGAATGACTTCGAATTAATGTATAAACTAGGTAAAGGGAACTTTGTTACAGATGCATTGAGAAGGAAATAATATGCTCAGTTGTCTAAATGGGCTTCAAACTAGTGGAAACTAATTCCAGTAATAATGAATAAGCATCTAGATTTATTGGACTAAGGTGATATTGTAGTTTTATTTTTATTAGTTTGATTGATCAAGTTATGTTTTCTTATGAATATGATCCTGATTGTGTTTTGATGAGGTCAAACATTAATGGTTGGAAAATTGATGTTAGTTCATTGTTGTAGTTTATAGATCATATGGTCATAACATTGGCTTATCATGAACACCTTCTTAGATCCTTCCACGATTCAAGATGGGATATACCTTTAGAAATACTAAATATGTATAAATCATTATAATAATTATTTTTGTGGGTTTGAATAAAAAGAGATATATTGAAGTATGTCTCAAGAATCCTTGACTATTTGCAGGTAATGGTCATGCATCAATGAACAACAATTATGTTGTAGTATTTACAAATTCCTATGTGGAAATGTGAGTAGATATCCATATTTTTTGTAATTGGTATACCAAGGATGGTTAAGAAATATGATTCTATATGGGTTATTGTGGATCAGGTAAAAAGTCATCTCACTAAATCCCTATTCATAAAACTAATTCAGTAAATGAATTTTCCAATATCTATATTCAAAAAGTTATAAAGATGCACGGTGTTACGGACTTTGTTGTATCAAACCAAGACCCTTGTTTAAATTTTGTTTTTGGAAATACTTATATAAATCCATTAGAATGTAGTTGACCATGAGTATGGATTATCATCCTCAAATGGATGGAAAGTATAAATGAATAATACAAACATTAGAGGAAATTAATAGGGATTATGTGATGTATTTTAGTAGCTCTTGGGATGATAATTTACCATTAATAGAATTCCCATACAGTAATAATCATCAGGACTTGATACAAAAGGCTCATTTTGAATCATTTTATGGGAATACTTGTTGTTATCCACTTTTTTGGGTGGAAATAGGTGATACTTCACTAATTTGACCAATCCATGTGAAAGAGATATCAAAGAAGATTTATTTTATTATAAAGAGGATGGAGATAGCTCAAAGTCATAAAAAATTATATATTGATCATCATCGATGATCATTGTCATTTTTACCGAGTGATCATGTGTTTATGAGAATATCTCATAGGCTTTGGAATCATCATTTTGGTAAGAAGGGAAAGTTGACTCCTCAAAATATAGGCCTTTTTGAGATACTGGAATGAGTTTTTGAGGTGGAATATTGGTTGGCATTGGAACCCGGGTTCAATTCATCACATAATTTATTTCATGTATCTTACTTAAAGAAGTGTCAACCTGATCCTGACCATGTGATTTTATGGGATCACATTGACCTGGATCCAGATTCTATATTGTTTCATGTGTTGGCACATATTTTTGATAGGAAGGAGAAGATATTGTGCGGGAAAATCATCGGTATAGTACAAGTTTTATGGAAACATGGCCAGATTCAAGAAGATACATGAGAGAATAAAAATGAAAGGATAGATAAATAGCCCAATTTTTTTGAAGAAAAATATAGTTTATAGTTTTTTTGAAAAAATAGAACAATGGTGGGAAGAATTTAGCACCCGCCCGATTTCAATTACATAACCCTTTATTCAAGAATTTTGAGTCTATTAAATATGTGGGTAGTATTTCAAGAGTTTTAGATGAATTTTACCATATTTTGGAGAATTTTACTGAGTTTAATAGTTTCTTCATGGCTATTAGAAACCATGAACAAACTCTAGGAAACAATGCAAAGAAATATATTGGCCATTGTGTGGGTGCACAATTGGTGCACAGTTTGTCCAAACTGTGAAAGTGCCCAAGAGAAACCATGAAACTTGAAACATAGTGAAAAGAATGGTTTGCGTATGGTTTTTTGAACCATGGAATGATTTTGACATAATTAGTTAGGTTACTATTATGTGGGATGGATTATGGTTGTAAAGTACCACCGTAAAAGTGGGTCATAGTATGGAAATGAATTGACACCTTCAATGGTAACATCAATATTGAGTTTGTGTTGATGGTTGTGTGTGTGTACATGGAACATGTAGCTAAGTAAATAGAGAAATGGATTTAAGTCATTGTTTTACTAATTTCTAAGGAAAATTACTTATGGATTTGATATACACTATTTTTACTACTCAAAATTATTTTATATAAATTATGTTCACGTGTTTTTTCCTAGTAGTGTTAGTTGGGAAAGTCATTGGAGAAATCCTACTGAGTTTAGAATCACCACCTACATGGGAAATTTTGTGCATTTGCAGATGTCCTATATTAAGAAACAAGTAAATTTATGGTATATCAGTTCTTTAGTGATGCTTATTGATATTATGAGAATTACATGTGGATCTAGAGCTTGAAGTGGGTTGGGTGTTTCTATTTGATGTCACTTGGGATTTTTTAGTTTTGTGGTTTTTTGGTTCTCTTTGAGTTTATATTTTGGATTCAGTTTTTACTCTGATTTGGATTATTTTTTTGGTTATGTTAGGAGTTGTATTTTTTTAATCATTTATAATATAGAGGTTTGGTTGGATATTGTTTATGTAGTTTGTATGTTTTACCTTTCATATGGAAAATCATCCCACAATTTTTCTTGAGGACCTTGGCATTTATTTCCAGCCTCTGGTTTCTTGGGGATGCACCTAAGGCCAAGTAACACACCAATCAATTCTCAAGCTAATTAGGAGGGGAAGGCTATTACACTTTCATTGAAACACCACTTGGCCCACCACGTTCCATTTGAAGAAATGAATACACATCAAATACTCTCTATTATTGGACTCCCACCTAGTATATTTATAGAAATCATCCTTGATTTATCACCTATTTATCCCACAAAAAATCAAATCAAGAACCTCGAATAACAACCACATGTTTACCCCAGGTTATTTCTTTTCATGGTACCCTTATGAAAAAATGATAACTTGTTAGAAATCATCACCAATAACATTCAAATTTTGGGTAATCTTTATTATAAGTATCTATAAATTTCTCATTTTATTATGAATACTTTATGAATATTTTTTTTATAGAATGAATATTTTTTAACCTAATAGGATGGATATGAATAAAAAATATATATATTCTAATCATATGAAAAAAGAGTATGAGGATAGTGTTAAAGAGTTCATCAAGTTTACAACAAAGCATATATATGACCCTTCTCAAATCCTTTGTCTGTGATTATGTTGTTGTTATTCAGGAAAAATGATTCCTTAAGGGTTGGAAGAACATTTGACTTGTCATGAAATATATCAAAGCTATAAATTTTGGACTAAACATGGGGATAAATTAATGTGCATACTAATTGGTATGATACTGTGATTTATGAATCATTTGATATGAATAATAGTGTAAATGATAATGTAGATCATATGAATGAAATGATAATGGAAATTGAAGATGAACTTTGTGATTGTAAAAAGTTGTTTGAGAAGTTAAATAGTTGTGCAAAGAGACCATTATATAATGGTTGTAGTAAATATACAACACTATCAACTATATTTAATTTTTATAATTTTAATGTTGGAAGTGGATGGAATTACAACATCTTTACAAAACTACTTTTTTTACTGAATGATATGCTTCCAAATGATTATGAGCTTAATTTTGTTAACATACAATTGTAAATTAATCCTACATTCAATGAGAATGATCTCTAAAAAATCCTATCAAAATGATTGTAAACTATTTCATAGGGACTATAAATCACTCATAAAATTCCCTTAGTGTGGTGCACATTGACACAAGAATGATGAATCAAGTCCTGCATAAGTAGTATAGTAATTTGATACCATTACAAGGTTTAGATGACTATATAGATGTTGGGAAACTATTGAAAACTTGAAATGGAACACTAATACTAGAATTTAAGATCTAAATCAATATCACCAACAGAATCTCATTAGTGTAAGAAAATTGATTATGTGTATCTTGACTTTGGAAATGATCTGATAAACCTCTATCTTGCGTTATCTACCGTGGAATAAATAATTTTTGTGTATAGAGTAGTACTCACATTACATGGCTAGTTATATTCTTAAATTATAACTTTCCACCATGGTTATACATGATTTGAAAATACATTATGTTGTCTCTACTTATATCTAGACCAAAACAATCAGTAATGATATTTATGTCTATTTGGGTCCATTGATCGAAGATCTGAAATTGATGTGGGATAAAAATGTCATATTATATGATTCTAATAGTATAGAATAATTCACATTGAGAGCCATGTTGTATGTGATGATAAATGAATTTACTACTTATGAAAATTTATCAGGCTATAGCCTTAAAGTAATATTGGTGTGTCCCATTTTTAAAGAATTCACATTATCGGTTAGGTTAAAACATTCCTCGAAGACTATGTTTTTATTTCATCGCAAATTTTTACCTCAGTGATATAAATACCAATCCTGGATGACATTATTCAATAGAAATACAAAATATGGCACGACACTGTATCCACTAATGGGTGATCAACTATTCAAGAAAATAAAATATACTGATAATTTTTTGGTAAAAAATTGAAAAAAAATTATGAAATTAGGTTGGAAAAAGAGATCAATTTTATTTGAATTAACATACTATAATTTTTTTCACATTAAAAATTGTCTTGATGTCATGAATGTAGAAAAAAACTATGTGATAGTGTTATAGACAATTACTAAATGAACCAGATAAAAAAAATATGGCATCATGGATAGGTTGGACATGATTAATATTAGGATAAAGGAAGATTCGGCACTGGTGATGGGTGAAATAAAAAAAATTTATTCCTCCAGCATCTTAAACTCTATCCCAAAAAGTAAAAATTCAAAACTTCTTTAATTGTGTAAAAATTATAGAGGGGTATTCATCAAATATAAATAATGTTGTGTCAATGAGTAATTTGATGTTTAATGGTCTAAAATGACACAACGTTAAAGTTTTGATACAAGATTTGATTCTAGTCACTTTATCTTGCATTCTACCTAAAAATGTATGACATAAATTAACAATCCTTTGCTTATTTTTCAAAGACATGTGTAGTATATTTGTAGAAATAGTGAAGATTCTAATAATTAATAAGGAGATTACAGTCATATTATTTGAATTGAATATGTTATTACAACCATAATTTTTAATATAATGGTCCACCAGATGATTAAATTTTTTCGTGTGATTCAACTATGTGGTTATATCCATTATAGATGGATGTACCCCATTAAATTATATATGAATATTTTGAAAGGGTATTTCATGAATCAAATTTTTCCAAAAGGTTGTATTTTAGAGTGATATATTGTTGAAGATGTTGTTTAATTGTGTATTGATTACCTCACTACAAAAAAGGTTCATTAGTGGTGGTTATTTAGCAGTTTAGTAGTGGTTTCAATCACTGCCTAATAATTTAGTGGTGGTTCTTAAAACTATTGCATATTTCACAGTTGACAGTCAATTAGTGGCGGTTTATTTTATTTTGTGGTGGCTTTTTTAAGTTTTTTTTTTTGGAGAGTTTTTCTATGGTCTGTTATTTAATTAGCAGTGATTCTTTAATAAAAAAATATCAGTTGGGAATATATATAAAATAAAATTAACTACCAAATATCATTTAGTGGTGGTTATTTTTAGCGGTGGTTAAGCAAAATCATCACTAAATACATTCAATATAATATGATTAGCGGCGGTTACTACAAACCACCGCTAAATTTGTTTTGATTTTTGAAAAAATATATTTAATAAAAAACTATAAATATAAAAAAACTGACATGCTATAAACTAAAACATAAATATATGATAAACTAATTATTCATACATCACACATCCATAGTCATATACAAACATACACAGTCATCATAACTTAAGTCTCAGTCACCCCATACATCAAGCAATACCTTGATCATCAATACATAAATATAAAATATGTCCAAAAACAACCCATACCCAATATACATCCATGTCACAACCTCCACAACATTTTTATGCCTCCACATCATCTCATAATCTAAAACCGACCATTTTATCTCATTATTTGTAAAAAAATGAAAAAAAAATTAAAACTAAACATAATGTTCAATCTCCTGCCTACTTCCAGCATCTTCAATCTATAATGAAAACTAGAACATTTAGAAAATGAAATTCGAAAGAGAAAAGACAAATAATATATTCATAATATTGCACATAATTTTTTTTTTTATTTTTTTAATCAAATAAAATGAATTTTAACCTAAAACAAATAATATATAATGAACCACTTTGAAAATAGAAACATACATATTTAAGATAAGATTCAACACTTGAAACTGAAAATGGTATGTAAATATTTTAATTTATTTTTAAAGCGACGTGCGGTGTGCTTGGAATTAATTTAATAAAAAATTAAATATTTTGATATCACAACATGTCATATATTTTAAGAACAACAAAGTAGTGGTTTTCTAAGGATTTCACATAAATTTGAGGTCTTCTGCTGTGATTTTGATCATTCCACACACATTTTAGTGTTTTAAAACACTAAAAATGTGTTTATAGCCATAATGGGAAAACCGTCATTCGGAATGACATGATGTCATTTCCTATATTTCAAAATTAAATATAAGGTAATTTTCTCTTGATATCATGATAATCTGACATTGTTTTTCTTATTTTGACCGTTTGATGCATGTTTTAGTGTTTTAAAACACTAAAAATGCATTTACAACCATAATGGGAAAACCATCATTCAGAATGACGTGCCATTTGTTTCTACATTTCAAAATTAAATCTATTGTGGTTTTACTACGATTTAAGATAATATGATGTATTTTTTCTAGTTTTGATTTTTCCAAACACATTTTAGTGTTTTAAAATACTATAAACACATTTATGACCATAAGGAGAAAACCATCCTTTGTAATGATGTGTAGTAAGTTACAACATTTCACAATTAATTCTACAATCAGTGTCCCCTAATTTTAGGACAATCTCAAAATTTTTTGTCTAGTTTTGATCATTCCACACATGTTTTAGTGTTTTAAAACTATAAAACAAGTTTATGGACATAAAGTAAAAAACCATCATTCAGAATGAAATGCCTCTAGTTCCTACATTTCACAATTATGTATGTGGTGGTTTTACTCTAATTTTAAGATAATTTGATATCATTTGTCTAGTTTGGATCATTACATGCATGTTTTAGCGGTTTGAAACATTAAAAATGTGTTTATGGCCATAATGGGAAAATAGTAATTTGGAATGATGTTCTATAAGTTTTTATATTTCACAATTATATATATGGTGGTTTTACACTGATTTAAGGGATATACGAGGTTGTTTTCATGGTTTTGACCATTTCATGCACGTTTTAGTGTTTTAAAACACTAAAAATGCATTTATGGCCATAATAAGAAAGTCATCATTCAGAATGATGTGTCATTGGTTCCTAAATTTTAAAATTAAATATACGATGTTTTTCACCTAATTTTAGTAAAATATTACATCATTTGTCTAGTTTTTACTATTCCACGCATGTTTTAGTGTTTTAAAAAACTAAAAACATGTTTAAGGTGATAACAGGAAAGCTATCATTCGAAATGATGGCATGTTGGTTCCTAAATTTCACAATTAAATCTATGGTCACTTTCCCATGATTTCAAAACAATATGACATCATTTTTCTAGTTTTGACCATTCCATACACGTATTAGTGTTTTAAAACACTAAAAATGTGTTTATAGCCATAATGGGAGAAAACTCATTCAGAATGACATGTAATCAGTTCCAAAATTTTATAGTTAAATCTATGGTCATTTACCCTTGATTTTAGTGAATTTTGACATCATTTTCCTGGTTTTACCACCCCCCCCCCCCCCCAATACTTGTTTTTAAAGGATTTTGTACCATTCATAAGAGTTTACCGAGTAATTCTGACCTCACTGCACATCAGATTGATGTGTTTTCTACACGTACATATCAAAAACAAATAAAATGTTGTTTTAACCTGATTTTATTACATTATAATGTTTCTTTCTTGGTTTTTTCACTCCACACACGTTTAAGTGTTTCAAAACACTAAAAACACATTTACATACATAATGGGAAAACCATCATTTAGAATGAAGTGTTTTCAGTTCCTAAATTTCACAATTAAATCTACAGCCATTTCCCTTTTATTTTAGTGAAACCAAACATCATTTACTTAGTTTTGACTATTCCACATATGTTTTAGCATTTTAAAATAATAAAACATGTTTATTAACATTACGAGAAAAACATCATTCAGAATGATGTGTCATTAGTTCCTACATTTCAAAATTAAATCTACGGTGGTTGTCTCATGATTTTAGGAAAATTTGATATTATTTTTCATATTTTTACCATTCCATGCACATTTTAGTGTTTTAAAACAGTAAAAATGTGTTTATAACCATAATGGGAAAACTATCATTTGGAATGACGTGTCGTCAGTTCTTATGTTTCAAAAATAAATATACGGTGGTTGTCCCATGATTTCAAGGAAAACCAACATTTTTTTCTTGGTTTTAAACCCCTAACACTTGTTTTTAAAGGCTTTTGTACCTTTCATATGTGTTAACTGAGTATAAACTAAGAAAACAAGCTCAGATTGTTTTCAAACATATGGATAACAATCTATAATTCATATTTGACATATATGAGTCAACCAAATGACGATGTAGAAAAATATATTGTTAGTATAACTAAAAATAATTTATTTCTATATAAAATTTTCATTTTATTTTTTATGGATGTTTTATCTATTCTTTACAAAGTCCATGGATGTCAAACAGAGTCAGGGACATCAAAATGAAAAATGAAAAATCTAAAAATAAAAAACATATCACTTTATAAGTATAATAAATAATTTTAGTCATGTCTTTTAAATTAGTTATCAAGGAATATTAAATTAATATTAAATTTTCTTGTGTATCAAAGACATCATTTTTTCAAGCTATAGCAATATGCCTCCAATATTTATAATTAATAGGAAATCTCACTACCTCACAAACAATTTGCCCAAGAATCTACCCATATATTCTAGCAGTGTCATTAGTAGGCATCCCAAACTCATCAAATGGAATGATAATCTTGAATTATTTTAGGCCCCATACACATGTTGTGTTAATATTTGTATCCCTTATATAATTTTCTTTATTTATTTTACAAATTAATTAATCAATTAATAAAATATAATTTTTTTTGGAAAAATGACATACATACAAGTAATGGTAACTCACCAATATCCCCTAGATGGAGGGGTGAACAATATCTCCATCTCTGGATGTGAATCGAGTGGTGGGATATCGATGACATCTGGGGAAACAGATAGCTTACTAGTAATATCAGGTATAATGGATCCACTAGGATCTACAAAAGAAGGTGGTAGTGGTGGCATGCCTTGAGATGTTGATCAGCTAGAATCGTTAATTTTTTTATTCTTGGAATTCTGTCATTTTAAATGGTTAATGTATATTAATTATATAAAAAATTTAAAAATAAAATATTTTCTACAAAATAGACCAATAAAAAATAGAACAATGTATATATGTACAAAACACATATCAATGATAAATTTTAATGTAATTTCATTACCAATTTATACATTAAATTATCTTCATATTCATTATGTTCATTGTTATCAACCTCCTTTGTGACTAGTCCTTCATTTTCACCCTCTCTTTCACGTTCTACCATTTCGATATTGTCAGGAAAAAACTGTTCAATATTTTTTTGGTCGATGAGGTTCACTATCACAAAGCAACAATTGATCTCCATCACCCATATCATATAATTAAATATTCTTTAAGTGTACAACAACACTCAAACCATTATGTATTTCATCAACCACATAATAAACCATCTTCTCTTATGAATCCAATAGAAATTAGTTATTCTCTACATGCTCATCGATATCCATCAGGAGATAGAAGTTGACAATAGTAAAATGTAATGAATATTTCATTATACCCCTACCAATCTTATCCCACTTTCATTTGAATAAGTCAACTAAAAATTGGACATGATAGTTTAATTCAATTATACCAATCATCGTTCCATAGTATCCCACCTATGAAAATGTAAATACACAATTATTTTGTGTTTTCAGGTATTTTTCAAGATAAATTGTATGAAACCTAAAGCCATAAATACTATATGCATCGAATATCATTGCCTACCTTAGAGGGACTCGATCTAAAAACATAAAATCATTATATATTTCAACTCAATTTCCAACATTAATTATCTATATAAAATATAAATAAGTTGTTAATTTTAACATAGGAAAATAGATACATGTTAATAATATGAATATGAGTGTATAATTACATAACGGGCGAACCATTCGACAAGTTCCTTATTAATATATTTTATTAATTCCATATCATTTTGATATTGACCCCTTAGTACTAATTTTTTAAAAGTCACAATTCTTTAATAAATAGATCTGCAATAATACTATTGATTAGTACATATCTATTTACTTTTAGAAAATCCAATTCTGCCAGTATAAAATTTGACCCCTTTCCAAATTGTCTTCCAATAATTGTAAATATAGATGATTGATTTCTAGGAACTAGAATTAGTAGATACGTCATCCTCACATCCAGAATGATTGAATCTAGTCTCAACCTCATCTAAATAACTAGAACAGAAGGTCAAGCACTCTTCAACTATGTAACCTTCAGCAATAGATCCTTCTTGTTGCGATTTATTCCTCACTTATGATTTCAAATGACCTCAGTATGTGATGAAAAAAATACGAATCATATTAAAAAAGTTTATTCAATGATTTGATAAAATTTAATTCACTAATGAAAATTAAAAAATATCAATGTACCACTCAATTAGATACATCCATTGATAGTGTATTATTCCACCAAGAATAGCTTCTTCAAGAAAATGAATAGTCAAATGAATCATGAATGTGAATAATGAAGGAGACAATAAAATCTCTAAATGACATAGTATCAAAAAAAATCTTTCTTGATGTTTATCAAGATCGGTTGGAATTAGAGCTTTTCCGCAAAGATCTCTAAAAAAGGTACAAAACTCAAATAGAACTACATTTACTTTTTCAGGGAAAGTATTATGAAAATCCAATGACAAAAACTACTTCATCAAAATATATAATTCATGACTTTTTAATCCATGTAACTTTCGATGTTTTAAGTCAACACACCTTGATATGTGACTAGAATATCCATCTAGTGCTTTACGTTCTTTAATGTTCAAAGGAATACATCTTTCTCATGATTTTTAATTGTAAAAATAGCCGAAGGATACTTTCCATTCTAATTTTCTCTTGAACCACACATTATATTCATTGAATCCAAATCCTTATGAGGATTAAAGTGATCCTTCGATTTACCCTACTTATTAAGCATGTTAAAAATTATATTGTCACAGACGTTATTCTCATTATGAATTACATAAATATTATAACATATCAAATTAAACTCTCAATAAGGAAGTTTTAAAAAATATACTCCTCTTTTTCCATTGGTGTGTTCCATATTCTTTAAATACTTTATTTCATATCCTTTCCACCCTTTTTTAAACTGATTACATTTCCCAAATTCTTTAGTGACATTCAATAATTTTCCCAAGATTTATAAACCTAATAAAACCTTGTTGGATAAAAATATGAATAATATTTTTATTAGGATTGAAGAATTCATTATGTGTGGCTCAATTATAGTAGGGGGTAAATGTAGTTTTTTAAAAAAATAGTTTAAAATATTTTTAACTAAAACAATTCAAAAAAACTATTTATGAAGTTGGATAAGATTCAAAATTAGCCCTCAGTCTGATTTTATCTAAGTATCATAATCAGCTCGGTTATGAGAATATCAGAGTAATTTCAAACAAATGAATATATCGTATTTAGATAGGATACAATTATATTATTTTAAATTAACAATAATCACAAATGTTTCAATCAAATAAAAGTAAATAGATCATATTTAAGGTAGATACGATTAATTCAGAATGTCTTGGATTCATATAAGATCCAATTAAGTAATAAATAATGTATTTATCATAATGAGAATCATTATAATAAAGTATAAACAAATAAATCATAGTGGAAATTATAATAACTTTTAAAGAACAACTAAAATAATATAATAATGACTTATATTTAAAATAATGAATCACTTTTTACCTTAAGAGTAAGGTATCCCAACACCTTGGTCAAAGGTCCCTTGTTTTATACATACATGAAAGTATGTATATCTTCAGCAAGTAAATCCATCAATACAAAGATTATATTCTCTATCTACCTATCCTCAACATACCTTGATCTTATAGATCAAATTATATCTTTCAATCCCTACAATCCCACGATCAAGTAGAACATATATTTGTCTTTATAGCCTCTTTATCCCTCAATCGTATTCACAATTAGATGCACAAATATATTAGAAAACAATTTATTAAGGAGACAACCCAGAAATTTTTTAAATAAGAACAAAATAGTATATACAATTAAAAAATTCTAAGAACAATCTATCCAGGATTTTGACAATTTTTAGAGCTCTTGCACAACAAACAAATCATCAGATTGTTCGTTCAGTGTCTCTATGTGTGTCTATTATAACTCTTAAAATGACCAGGTATTTATAGGAAAGATTCCAATGGTCATCTTTTATCCATGTTTTTTACAAGTACTTAGACACCTGGCACTTTAACAGTCATATCATAACATAATATATGAAATCATTTTGATTTACACCATTATAGTGTTAAAGGTATTCTATTAAAATAGAATATAGTTTTCCATATTCAGAATTTAAACTTAGATAAATATTATGGATTTCATTTTATAATTTCATTATGATTTTCTATGAGTATGATTATGATTCTATCAGTTTTAATGTCAAGTCTGATTATAAAAACTTCTGTAAGTATGAAGACAAGATAGAAAGACTTAAATCCAATTTGATCAAACTAAATCTGATAATTATCTAATCTATTATCATTACTATAATTGTAATTAATAAACTATATGTATATTCATGAATACTTTAAAACTAATTCTATGTATATAAAAAGGTCTACATTTTCTGCAAAAACATCTTAAAACTCTTTTGGACAGGAAATAGTTAGTAACTAAGTATTTAAGAAAGAGTTTGTGATTTCCAAAACAAAAGGAATGGAAAATTCAAACAGAAAATTTTGACTCAATAATATCCCCCTTTTGGAAAGCACAAACCACATGGCTTAAATAGAAAATAACTTTGAAAATCTTATGTCCATTATTCTTTTTAATAGCTTCATATTTATAATTAAACATTAATACTTATCTCCCCTTTAGTTTAAAAACTTTTCTGAATAAAATAATGAATACGAGTAACTCCCCCTAAGGATCACATTATCTTCTTTAAAAATATTTATCCCCACTACTTAAAACATCTCCCCCTTTCTAGAAAACTATCCCCTTTTTTATTTTCAAAAAATAATAGGGAAAATTATTGAAGTAATTTAAAACGGTTAAAGAAACAACTATATGAAACAAAATAATTAAGTACTTGATCATCTAAAATGAATGAAAGAAAATTCAACCAATTAATAATTGTAATACATTCAAACAATTTTTTTTTGATGAAATAATCTTTCAATGAAAATCAGATAAAAAAAAGAGATACAACAAGAGTTCAATGAAATTAATATTTCTTCGACATCAAGGATATCACTATTGTCTTCAATTTCTTGAATTCTTTCCCTTATTCTTCAATATTTTCAATAAAATCATCCTAATACTAGTTTTTATTATCCAGATCCTATATCCTTTCCTCTTGAGTTTGAATTTGTTCATCTTGCATCTGAATCTTTTCTTCTTGGTTCTACAGTCTTTGAGAAAACTCATAGTTCAGGGTACTGATTTCATCATTATGATTTTTAAAACTCCTTATATAATATTTAAAATACCTAATCTTTCACTCAACTCATGTATAGTATTAGTATTATTGTGATTTTTCTTTTTGAACTCTTCTATAAACATAACCCTTTATTCCAATTTTTTTGATAAGTCGTTGAATGATTCTGCATATTCATTCATGTATTTATTTAATTATTCAATTGATTGATCTTTCACCTCTATATCGGTATAAATGGTATGTTACCATTTCATAAATTTTTTATATTGTTTATTTTGAGATTGAAAACATTATGTAAGAACTTTCAATTCAAACTCATTCTAGATAACTCTATCAGATAAAACATTAACTGAATCTAATTTTTGAATTTGAGTTTCTTGCACTAAATCAATCTTTTCTTCTAGACTAGGAAAGTAAGGAATTGTTCCTTAAATTATCTTTACATATTGATCTATATAGTAAAGTCTTGAATTGTTATCATATACACTAAATCATATAATTTTATGTTAGATAATTTTGAATGAGTTTCTTCAGCTTCTACATGTTTTCTTTTTTCCATTATCAACTTTCATTGGCCTTGATTTCTCAATTATTTTTCAATTATTCCTTCCATTATAAATTTAAATTGTATTAGAATAATAATTAATATGTTTACTAACTTCTTATTTTTTCTTTGGATAATTATCTTCTTTCTTGGATGAATATCCAACTTCTTGAATTGAATGGGACTTTTGTTTCTCTAAACTTTTTTATTTATCTTTTCATTTTCACAAGGAAGATAATTCTTTTGAGGAAGCTTATGATGTCCTTAAGGAAAAGTTATCAGAAGGGGATCTTCTTTATCATCAGTTTTATTTTATTTCTTTTCCTGATCATTTTCATCATTAACAATTTCCTTTAAAAAAATTATTCTTCTTTTTATTCTTATTCTTATTCTTCTTCTTGGATATCCACAACACCTTATTACATTTATTTTCAAAACTCTCCACAAATTAGTTATATTGATCTTAATTATTACTTACAAGTTAGAAGTTATTCTTTAACCATAACAATATCTTTTACCTTATCTACAATAGAGGGAACATCGATATAAATAATGGGTGTTTCTTACAAAACTAAACCAGCATCCAGAATCTTTATATCGGTTTGGGTGGAAGGAATTACAATGTTTATAGATGCCATTTCCATGCCTTTCATCAATTCATCACATGATTATTATTCTAATAGCTTCTTCTTTTGTTTCTTTTTATTTTATTTTTTCTCTAGTACTTAGGAACCATGTAACCTTATAGAAAAGGCTTCAGCTAGATTGATTCTAATCTAAGGATCTCTTTCTTTTCTTTCATCCTTTCTCATTTTCCATTCATCAGATACTTATTTCTAGTATTTTTTTTCTTTTATTTTTTTGGTGGAAGGGTTGAGGATTTATATTTTGAGAAAACTTATCTACTTTATTTGACTTAGAAGAAGGTTATCCTTTCGATGTAGTGTCTTTTTTATTTTTCACAAACATTTTTTATTTATAAACAAAGATAAACTTCATTTGTTTCGTTGTGTTATCACTTATAAACATGATCTTTTCTCTGATAGTCTCATATTTGTTTTCTATGATGAAATTATTCATAATTGATTCAATAATATATTTTTTCAAAGTTAGAAACATTATAATCTGAGACTCAATTGATTAAGATTTGATATTCTTGATTGTCAAAAGAATAAAACCTTCAAAATTAATCTTCCTCATGTCTACCATGTAATCCAAAATGATGATATCATATAATTTCAAATTATTTTTTTCTTTATTTATAATAATTATAAACTCTTGAATACAAAGGGCTGTTAATCTATTATTTAGAATTATATATGTAACCTTTTTTGGTTCATCATCTGAGACATTTAAAAAAAAGAATTTTTAACACATTCTTTGTTAAACATACCCTTTGAATCAGGTAGTTTATGTATTGAAAAAAAACATATCCTTTATCTGACATACCTCGGTATCATGTGGATACACCGTATGTTATCTTGTAACATTTCTCATAGATTCGAAATGAAAAAATATCTTTTCCATCTTCTTCAAAAAACTTTACAAAGGCATAAAAATATCTAACCAAATCCTAGTAAAATAAATCATAAGCTGGATTTTTTTTTCAACACATAAAGAATTCCAACCATTGAAATATATTATCCTTCTTAGAGATGAATAATTATTTTCATATAATGCTTTCTCTACTAATATTTCTCAGAAAAAAACCATTTTTTGTAATCCTTCATAGGTTCCATTGTAATGGGACTTGATACTAAAGATTCATACATAAAGAATAATTCTCACTGGGAGACTTAAATGAGGCAAAAATTCAAGGAAAATATGAGATAACTGATGTGGTACATGAGGGGGTCCTACTTATATAGGCAATTTCAATCGATGGTTGATCTCCCAAAAAGATCTAGCGACTGAGATTTGATCCAACTGATCTGACAGTTGAGAAAATATCCAAAGAATGATATTTTTAATAATTTAAACTCTTGAGTTTTTATAATTTTTTTATTATATTGGGTGAATGTGATGAAAAAAAAAATAAGGCAATAAATATAAACAAGGATAAAAATAATTATAATGTAATAGTGTTAAAGTATAAAATGAAAAAAGAATACCTTTTCAGAGTAAAATCATTAGTATTAAAGTTTTTTCTTATTTTTTTATAAAATAATAGATTATGATCATTGAAAATAACCTAAATAGTTGAATAAATTGGTTTTAAAAAATTATACAAAAGTATTAATAAAAATCTGATTATAAATAATTGAAATGAAAACTCAAATATGAAAAATTTAAATAAAAACATGAATATGAAAAATTTTAAAAATAATTTTGAAACAAACTTGTAACTATAAAAGTTTATATATTCCCTGATTAAAACAAATTAAGATGGTGTTTTTAAATAACTTTAACTTTTTTTAGAAAACATGTGATTTTTGAAAAGCTAAAGTTTGAAAAGAAATTTTAAAAAATAAAAAACATATATACTCCCCCTATAAAAAAGAGTAACTTAATGTAAGGATATAGGTAAAAAATAAGTAGATATGAATGAATACTTTACATTAACCACTCTTAGATTCTATTTAATGTATTCAAATCTATTAGAACGAAAAAAAATTATAAAAATAAAATAAAGTTATTCTTGTGTGCCGATGAATTGTAAAATTATATTGCCATTTTTTTGTGTGGTCCCTAACAAAGTGATGCCTAATATATATATATTTTTTTCATGGGAGTGATAATTAGGGTTCTTAGATAAGGAAATGGAACTTTTGTTATCATATATTATTTTAGTTTTAGTAAAAATCATTCCATAATCAGTGAGTGTGTGTTGCATCCATAACACTTAAGCACAACAACTTTCAACTGCTATATATTCAGCTTATAAATGGAAAGTGATACAGAGTGTTGATTCATACAAGACTAATAAAATAATAAATCTCTTAAGAAATGAAAAGTTTCATAAGTGATTTTTCTATACATTCTACATCCACCATAATCATCATCTGAAAAATGCTTAAATTCAAAAACATTTCTAGAATAATAAAAATTATTATATCCATAGCTCCATTTAGATAACAAAAGATTCATTTTACGTCTTTTAAATGGGATTCCATTGGATTTTCCTATTACCTTGCACATAATCATACAAAAATCATTAAGTCCGTATGACTATAAATTAAGTATATTGGGCTTCCAATCATACCTCTAAAAGTTGTTTGATCAATTGTTTTCCCAGCCTTATCAAGATCAAGAGTATTTGAGGTATTGATGGGAGTACTAATACTTTAAGTATTGTCATATATGATATTTTTAAGAAGATAATTTATATAATTATTTTTATATATATAAGTACCTTTTGGTTTTTAAAAAATTTTAAAACAAAGGAAAAATGTTAACTCACCCATCATACTCATCTCAAACTCATATTTCATAATATTTGCAAAGTAATATGTTAAATATTTTTAATTTTATCTGAATATAATTCCATAAACATATATTTGAACAATCATGATGTTTTTATTAACTTTATTTATAAAAATATTTGGATCAGTGCTTCCCTTAACATATTTTTTTAATAAAAATATTGTTAATTTATCATATTGTGCTCTAGGGGTTTGTTTAAGGCCATATAAAGCTTTGGTTAGTTGATAAACGTATTTAAGATGTTTTTTATTTTCAAAAACATTGTTCAACATAAAATTCCTCCTGTACATATCCATTAAGGAAATCACACTTCACATCCATTTGAAAATGTTTGAAATTAATGAATGCTACAAAGGCTAGTAGAATATTAATAAATTCAAGTATAACTACCAGTGCATAGGTTTCTTTATAGTCTATGCCTTCTTGTTGATTATAATCTTTTGCAACCAATATTTATTTATTTCTAATGATAATTACAATTTCATCACATTTGTTTCTGAAAACCCATTTTACTCCAATTATATATGTTTCCTTAGGTCTTTCAACCAAGTTCTAAACTTTGTTCTGTTTGAATTAATTTAGCTCATCCTTCATTTCCCTAATCCAATCGTCATCACCTAAATCCTCATTAAGATTATTAGGTTCAAATTGACAAAGAAAAGATAGATGTTCTATTTTATTTCTTAAGAAATTTCTAGTCTTAAAAGGTTGATTACCATCACTAAGGATATTATCACAAGTATGATTCCTAAGAAACAACTTAATTGGGTTTTGTAAAACATGTTCATCAACATAAGGTAGAAAATATAATTGAGTAAATACTTCAGGGGTTATTTTTTGATCATTTTACATATAAGGATAATCTTCTATCAAAGGTTTAAAATCAGTTATCAAAAGAACATTTGTGGATATTGGTTGGGGTTATTTAAAAACAAGAGTGTTAGTTTCATTATGAATAACATGTATTGTTTCCTTAACAGTACAAGAATTTTTATTAAAAAATCTATAAGACTTAGAAGAAGTGAACAAACCCAAAAATATATCTTCATCAAATTTGGGTAAAAATTTAAGTAAATTATATTTCGTATTCAAGATGAATACATTTCATCTAAATACTCTAAAGAAATAAACTTTTGGTTTTTAAACATTTTCATAACTCATAAGGAGTTTTATTAATAAATGGTCAAATTAAAACTCTATTTATAATATAGAAAGTAGTACTTACTACTTCATCCCAAAAATGTTTAGAAATTTAGTATTTACTCAAAATGGATCTTGTTATTTCTTGAAGAATAATATTTCTTCTTCTAAAAACACCATTTTTTTAATGATTTCTAGGAGTTGAGAAGTTATGTGTAATGCCTTTCTTACTACAAAATGTTTCAAAATCAGAATTTACACATTATACACCATGATCACTACGAATAGTTATCAATGAAAGTTTTTTCTTATTTTATCTTTGGATGAAATTGTTTTAAAAAAACAAAAGGCTTCAGATTTATTTTCTGTAAAATAAACCCATGTTTATCTGGTGTAATCATTAACCAAAAAAAATGCATAGTATTTACCTCCTATACAACTAGTTTGTGTAGGATTGAATAAATCCATGTCCACTAACCATAAAGAATCATAAGTTGAGACTTAATTAATAGATTTAAATATTTACTTATGTTTATTACCATATTAATAAGGGTTACATACTTTAGAAAAATCAAACCTAAGATCCAATAGATCCTTAAAAAGTCTTATATTAGAAAATTTACATAATTTTTTATGGTTACAGTGTTCTATCCTTCTATTCCATAACCAAGATTTATCTTCCATTGCACTAAGGAAAAGTATGTCTTGGATCCTAAGGTATTCTAAGTTAATTCTGTAAACATTATCATACTAATTGGTAGAAAAAATGTATTCATCCTTTGAATTATGTACTATACATTTATCATTACTAAAATTCACAAGCTATCCTTAATCACATTATTGACTTATTCTTATAATCTTGTGCTTAAAACCTTTAAAAATAAAACATTTTAAATTAAAGCTTTCCCAAGAAGAATAATATTACAAATATCGATAATCTCTCGTTGAGAATTATCTCTGAAGGTAACTTTTCCACCTTTCATCTTGATAATATTTTAAATTAAATTTTAGTTTCTATTCATATGTTTAGAACACCCACTCTCTATGTACCAAATATTATTGTTGTTGGTACTTATTTTGTTTTCCTAAAAACAAGAATATTAGGCTTTTAAAACCCAAACCTTCTTAGGTCTGGAAATGTCAACAAATAAAATAATTAGAATCCATATTTGTTTCGGAAAATAGGTTTTGTGTAAACCTAAGGATTTATGTTTTTAATTGAATTTTTTTTTCAATGTCCTTCACTTTGACACTTTGTTTAAAAGAGTTAAAAATGAATTTAAAAATTAATTGTTACTAAATACTAGTTTTTTAAAGGTATAACCCATTTGAGAACTAGTTACATGAAAATAAAATTTTTTATACATCTTATCAAAACATTCCTTATCATAAGTAATGTTTAAAAAAAAATTTATTAATGAATGAATTATAGATCTTAGTTTAATAACTAAATCATTATCCTCCTGAATAATTGTTTTGGAATTGAGTTTTTCAAAACTAGTTGTAAAATATTATTTTCAAAAATTACTTTTTCTAAATCATTAAAATAATATCTTTTTCAAAAGTATCCTCATCAATATATTTTGAAAATTATAAAACTTATTTTCTTAAAATACTTATTCTAGAATTTTCCTTACAAAGTTTTTTACAAACATTGAAATTTTAATTTTAATGAAGTTTTAGAAAATGAGATACTTCATCATATGATGGTAAAGTATTATCCTATGCTAAGGAATATTATTTATCTGAAGATCTGAAATTTTTCTCATCAAGGTAACTGGAACCTAAAAACATATTAGTTAAGGATTCAATAGTATGTACCTTGTCTAGGAATCATTGATTTTAAAAAGATATTCGAGAAAAAAGACCAACATTCCTCTATACATAATTTTCATTATCAGAAGAACCATATAAAGAGTCTCCTCCACTATCACTCCAAAAATAATTAGCTTTCAAAACATTATTTACTTTTTAATTGTAATACTTTTTATAATTTCTATCAGTATTCCTTTCCTTTCTATATTTTATTTTGAGATTTGGACCATCATGTTTTATATGTAAAAATTTATTATACTTATAGAAAATAACATCAGAATATTTCTTTTCATTTTTATCCTTATTACTTTTCTAATAAAAACACTAAAAATATTTCTTACCAACTATCTTGTTTTTCCTTTGAGAAATATTAGCTATTTCATTCTCAAAATGTTAAAAATCACTTGAATCTGATTAAATAGTAACCTTTTTTCTTTTTGGATGACTTAACCACTTTTTCTGGAGTTTTAAATTTTTTAAGAACTTTTAAAGTTAAAAGAAACTCCGTCATTCCCCTTTTTTCTATCTTATCCTCTCTTTTCAGCTTATTCTCATATTTTAAAATAGTTCCAAATAAATCATCAAGAGTTACATTTTTTATCATCCTTGATTCATCAACTGTTGTTATTTTGGATTCCCATTCATTGAGAAAGATTTCAATTATATTCTAAACAACAATTTTATATTTTGATCATTTATCTCCCATTGATCGTATACTATTGAAAATTTTCATAAACCATTTTTGTACCATTGTAACAAGTTCACCAAAAGGAAAGTCAATTGCTTTCTAGTCAGATCTAAGCATTTCTCTTCTAGTTTCAACAACCTTTGAAATTCCAAAATGTGTAATCTCTAACTTTTTTTCAGATAATATTGGTAGCTTCACAAGAAAAAATAATACAATAAATAATTTTATTCCTAGAACATAATATATTGTTTCTAACTTTTTTATTAAATTGATACTCTTGTTTTTCTTAATTTGTAAAAGCAATGACTTCTTTGTTAAGAATATTATAATCACTAGTGATCATAACAAAATTATCAACTCTAGTGTGGATTAGGAAAGTATTCACTCTATCTCTCTAATAATAATAATCATTACCATAAAATATTGGTGGTATATTGGGATTGAGATTATAAATGGATATTAAATATAATAATATCGTGTTTCATAAAATATATTCACAAATTCCTTTCCACAATACACATTAGTGTAAAAAATATTTCTAAAAAAATTATAAGAAAATTTAAACCAAACTTGAAAAGGTAAATAAATAAATAATCATCAAGTATTTGAATAGTAAAAACTTACTTTGAGACTAATTATTAGATAACGATATGATTAATATTGTTATTAAGAATGAATAATTTATTCTAGATGGATCAATTACAAGAGAGCGTGAATTGTAGTTTTTTTAAAAACTTTATTTTAAAATAGTTTAAACTAAAATAATTCACAAAACCTATTTATGAAGTTGGTTCAAATTAGGACTCAGCCCTCAGTATGATTTTATCTAAGTATCGTAATCATCTCGGTTGCGATAATATCAGAGTAATTTCAAACAAATGGATTTATCATATTCAGAGTGGATTTGATTATATTATAGTAAATGAATTGTAATCACAAAGGTTTCAATAAAATAAAAGTAAATAGATCACATTCAAGATAGATATAATTAATTTAGAATGTCTCGAATTCACAGTAGATCTAATTAAGTAATACAGAATGTATTTATAATAATTATAATTGTTACAATAAAATCTAAACAAATAAATCATATAAAAAATATAAAAACTTGTAATGGATAAGTAAAATGATATAAAATGACTTATATTTAAAAGAATTAATTTATTTTACCCTTAATATTAAGGTAGCAACAACACCTTGGATAAAGTTCACTTATTTTATACTTACAATAAAGTTTATCTTTACTCAGTAAGGAAAGACATTGATACAAAGATAAGATTATATGTATGCCTATCCTCAGCAACCTTCGATCTGATGGATCATATTCTATCTTGTTATCCCCATAATCCCCTGATCATGCAGATTAGATCTCTTTCTTTCTAGACTCGTATTCCCTAGATCGTATTCCCAATCGGATGCACAAAGTAATAACAAAAAAATTTATTTTGGAGAAAACCAAAACAAGGTTTCATTAAGAACCAAAGGCTTTAAAAATTACCAAAGTCTAAGAATAAGTTGTTCATTCTATTGAAAATTTTCAAAGCTCTTTCACAGAAAAAAATCAGCAGAGCGTTCTCTTAGTGTCTCTACGTGTGTCTCTTTGAACTTTTAAAATGACCATGTATTTATAGGAAAGATTCCAATGATCATCTTACTCATCCAAAATTCATATTTTATCTGATTTTTTCACAGGAATTCGGGCACCTAACACTTTAATGGTCATATCATAATATAATTTATGAATTCATTTTGATTTACACCATTACAGTGTAAAAAGTATTCTATTACAATAGAATATAGTTTTCCATATTAATAATTTAAACATAGATAAATCTTATGAATTTCATTTCATAATGTCATTATGATTTTATATGGGTATGATTCTGACACTATCGGTTCTGATGTTAAGTCTGATTATAAAAACATTTTTTAGTTTGAAGATAAGATATCAAGTCTTAAATTCGATTTGATCAAGCTAAATCTAATCATTATCAGATCTATGCAAATTATGATAATTTTAACGAATGAAGTATATTTATATTAATTAATAATTTATAACTAATTCTAATTATGTTAAAGTTTTATGTTTTTTGTAAATACATATTAAAACACTTTTTGACATGAAAGAGTTGGTAATTAAGTGTTTAATAAAGAGTTTGTGAATTCAAAAACAAAAGGAATGGAAAAATAAAAAAGAAAATTTTGACTCAACACACCTTTTATGACTTTATCATTTCAATATCTTCATTTAATTGTTCCTTGTTAAACCATAATTTATGAGAAGCATCAATAAAACAATGATGACACATAAAACACAATTTTTTTATGTGAGCTAATCATTGAGGTTCAAAATCAAAATTACAAACTGAACAAGCCAAACCAGTATGAGTGTTATAACTAGATAAATTTATTATTTTAATAAAGTCACTAGTTTTCCACATTAAATCATCATGCATTTTTAATAGTTTTCTCATTGAATCATAATATGTTTCCACTCAATCTTCCAATAATTCTCACAATTATTTGATTAAAGGATGAAGGTATACATCAATATCATTTTCAAGAATTTTTTTTCCAGGAATAATAATCAAAATAATGAAATAATTCTTATTCATACATATCCATGGAGGTAGATTATAGGGGATCAAAACAACTATCCAAATTCTATAATTAGTACTTAAAGTACCAAAAGAGTTAAAACCATTATAAGCTAATCCCAAACATACATTCATAGAATACAAATAAAATTTTGGATATAGAAAATAAAACATCTTCCACAATGTTTAATCTTTTGGATGTCTCATCAAGCCATCATTACTATTCTGAGCATGCCACCTCATGTCATCTGCAGTCTTAGATTACATGAATAATCTTTGCAAGCGTGGTTTTAGAGGAATGTAATGTAATACCGTTGTAGTATATTTATTCTTCTATTTATTATTGGGGTTGCATTGATTTATACTCTCATTATTTCTCATTGAATTCCATATACTTTTATGGAATATAATACATTATTATTTATTATACACTTCTCCCTAGTAAATCATACAATCATTAGGTCATGCATGTATCTTTCTATAATCCAGTCCAAGTTTGTTGATGAATTTATTCATCTCATAGAATTATTTGGGGATCTTAGCTTCACTAAATATATCATGAAGCAACTCCAAAATCGTGGAAATTTCTTTGTTAATAATTCCATATAAACACTTGATATGATACAACTTAAGTAGAAAAGACAACTTTGAATACATGGAATTAGCTTCATATAATTCTTGATGTTCACCTTAAACTAATTCATAAAAATCATTTTTTGGTCACTAATGTTGTGGGAAAGATTAAACTACTCAGGATCAACTGAAGGATCTATTGATCTATTAAAATCATTGAATTTTCATTCTGCAAAACCAAATGCATCATTTAAAAATTTTGTAATAAATTTTCCTCTACCGGGCCACTTTGTATTTCATTGACAATTATTTCATTGTTTTGAATTTCCATAAAATTTGATTCACCATTCCAATTCCAATATAAAAATAGAGAAAAAAACAATTTCAATATCAAATGCTCATATACTTAATTTTTATTCAACCATCTCTTGAATTTAAGAATAGGGCATGAAAATTTTATTCTACCACCCACTGATCGGTTTGCAGTTGCATAATCTAAAAACTGTTCCAAACCCTTGGAATATCAAGGTTCATTAATACAACATTTATCAATAGGTATTGAATTATATTATACTTTTACATTAATATATAAAGATAAAAAAATTTAATCAAACAAATAATATAAAAATTAAATATCACCTAACTTCTCTATTGACTCTTTCATAACAACTATAAAGAAAAATGGGATGAATCAAATAATGATATTTTTCTTACTAAACTTATAATAAAAAAAAGAATCAAATAAATTATTATTTCTCATAATCATAGATGAATGTGATGAATAAAATAAAATATAATGGTGTATTCTACCCTTGTTTTGTAACTAAGGAGGGTTCACTCCATTGAAAAATTAGATACATTGATCATTGTCCAAACCATTTCCCATGTTCTAAATAATACCAAGATAACCCCTTTAAAAATATGAATGAAAAGTATAATTTATTTGGATATCATGATATGTCATGAATACCCAAAGTATTAAAACCTATATGTATATATTCTATTAAACTGGTTTACTGTGACTTAATGTTCTTCCATGAATTATATAAATCAACTCTGTTCACATAACATCAAATTAGATGTTAATTTAATTTGAGATAAACATAAAAAATGATGTTAACATAAATTTGAATGATTTTTATTGTTATTTTCAAATAAAATGATAAAAAGTGACATTTTACTCAATACAAAACAAACTACACACCATAATTAATTCTATTAAAAACTGTGTCAGTTAAAATAAAATCAATGAAACTATGTTGTATGTTCCAATTACCACAAAAAATGATTGATTATCATACATTTCAAAATTAAAAATAACTACTCTATCATTATTTGATATATTTTACTAAGCTAATTGATTCCTAACATATTCATAAAATATGAAGCATTCTAATAAATTTTAAAAAGGTTTTAATATATCATTTTTAAGGCCTTTATCCTTAGAGATCATTACAGGGTTTATGATGAAATACTATGTGACCCCAAAACCTACCACCAATTTTTCATGAGTTTGAAAATATCCTCAATTATGTATCTTTCAAAAATTAGAGACATTAACATATATTGAACAAAGTGGAATTCATTAATATAAAATAGAAACCATGAAATTATAAAAGATCCAGATTTCAAAAACTGACATATATCATAAAAAATTTATTGTTTTTTAATTTAATATAAAATAACTAAATTAAGGATTATTATAATTCCAAACAAATAACATATGAATCCAAATAACACATTATATACCAAAATTACATATATAATTACTATCTAGTGAATAAAAAATTGTATTATTTTTATCACCCATGAATTTCCATCAAATTCTACTCAATAATAAATTTAGGGTGAGGAAGAAGAAACCATTAAGGGGGTCTACATTTCTACTGAGGATGGGATCCAAGCCAGGTAGAGGGAGCTCAATAGTGGGGGGGTCCATGTCATCGCTGAAGAGGGACATCGAGCCAAGTTGAGGGATGTCTGAGGGGGGGGTCACATTGCCAGCGAGCCAGCTAGAGAGGAGTTTAGAGGGGGAGGGTTGTAGGGGGGGTCATGGTGATCATTAGGTTTTGGGGTCATTCTATTTGGGGTTGTGAGCTCAGGGTTTCCATCGGGGAGAGGATAAGAAGAGGGGTAGGTGGAATGGGGTCCCGAGCTCGGGGTGGTTGTCGAGGGGAGGAGAGGAGGAGGTCAGTGGAGGTGGGGGGAAGGGGTTGGGGTCACACATAGGGAGAAGGGAAGGGGGAGGTATTAATGTTTTTTTAAAATGTTTAGAAATGGTTTAATTAAAACCACCGCTAATTGAAAACATAAAAAAATATCATGGTAGTTTTATGTATCCTACCCTATGTTATATTTTTAATGGGATTTAGTTCAAAATGGTTACTAGAACCACTTCTAAACATATATTTTTTGCAGTGCCTATCAGATATTGATAACATTGGTATCCCAAAATATCATCACAACATATTCCTTATGGGAGAAGAGATTTTTAGAAGATATGTTGTTACAATTAGAGTTACAAATTGGGAGAAATCTCACCTTTACATTTTACATAATAGTGTAGAGGTTTCTCTATATGTTGATTCCCACAAGGTAATTATTAGACATTTGAATCCATAAAGGTATAAATTATGGATATTAAATACCCATAATAAATAGTTTAAAGGATGTTTCCAAGATCATATATATAAGAAGTTTTCAGCAAATCCAAATTTAACTACCAAATGAATTTGACGTCTAGTTAGGTGACTAAATTTAAATGTTATATATTACATTGTTTTTATAATTAATGGTTATACATACTATACAAAGGAAAAAAATACAAACATCGTATGATGAAAACTATTAGAGTTAATCTTGTGGAATAAGTGATGTACAAATCTAGTTCCAATGAAAGAAATCCAATTTATGAGAATATATCAAATTTTGGTATCATTGAATAGATATACGAGTTGTATTATACAACATTTCAAGTAATTATTTTCCATTTTAAATAGATTAAAAATAGATGTGCAGTTAAAGTTAATGAATTGGGCTTTATGAAGGTGAATTTTAGTGCATAATGGTATAATGATGATTTTTTCATAATGGAATCACAATAAGTACACGTATTGTATGTCATAGATCTAGAAAACAAAAATTGGACAATTATTTTTTTGGTGACCAAAAAAAATGTGGGGTTAGATGAAATTTCAATTGAGGATAATCCTTTCATTGGGATGTTGTAGTCATTTCACAGTGGTTATAGTGTAGATGGTGTCTTACATGTTATAGGGGACCACAAGGATGGGATTTGGATACTCGATAGAGGATCCAAATCCATTCAAACTTTAATGAAAAAAAAACGATTTTAATGAAAAGGTTAATGTTTTTTTAATATAATATGGGTTTATTTATAATATTATGTGTTATATACTACATTTACGTAGTATAAGTTAACTATTTAACTACTAATATAGATAATAACTTATTCACATTTTTTATGTTACCAATCCCATTGAAGAACAGACTATCGATAATGAAACTATGAAATTTTTAGGGGATAAACAACTTGTATATGAACAAACAAGAATGGTGTAGAATCACTATGTTAACTAAAATTATTTAGGTAAGGAGAAAAGGTATAAAATTTGAGGTTAGATGGAATCAACATGGACAACCAATTGGAAACAATAATTCAATGTTCCTTTGTTACATTGGGGTCACACTGAGAATTAAAGTGATAATTGATATGTGTGTGTGTGTGTCACAATATCATAGCTACTTTGAACGAAACCATTTTAGAAGATATTAGGGTGATATTATGATATGAATTCTTTATTTTACCAAAAAATTATATAATGAAACATTGATTTGCATTTCATTATCATGTGAGGATTTAATTTATTTTATATGATTTTCATGAGAAATATGTCTTAATAGTCACTATAAAAGAACATAGAGGCTTTCAGACACTTCATTAAAAGCATCATATAAAGGATGATGAGGGAAGAGAAAATTATCACCCACCAACTATGTATGAAACACAATATAAACTAGAAAACATGGAAAGATTTTATTATTCATCATGATGAGAAATCATTTTAGGTGCATCGTAATCATTAATATTTTATTTGAAAATATTTATTTTATCCACATTGATTCTAAATTTGAAATTTATAAAACAACAAAGGATTTCTGTAAATAATAAACATGCATAAAAACCCATATACCCCTACCATATATCACAGATGAGGTATGCTTCACTTGAGATGAAAATGGTATATATTTTAAATATATAGTAAAATATTTATGCAATATGAAACAACATTTTTTTGCCTATATACATATTGATGAATCAAAATAAAAAACCACTTCCATCACATGTCATGTGCTATGGAAGGAGGGTCATGTTAATAAAGAGGGTAAACTAGTAGATGAAAAATCACAAGTAATATGAGAATCATTTATAAATATGACATAATAGTATATTTTATTCTTTATAATAGTATTACATAAAAATATATATTTATTTTTGTATGTTTTTTATATGGTTTAGACATGATAATCGACATTGACTGTACCTGAAGAAAAAAAACTTTTAGTAGCTTTGAAGCAGCCAGAACAATATGGCTGCATTAGAGGTTCTTGTTTTGGAGTGTCACCACAAACATATTTTGAGAAGAAAAATATCCAAGGAGATACATATTTGATGATTAAAAGAATGCATGTGTAGATATATTCATTTAAATATATTATTGTTTAGTCTGGTATGGTGGACCAGTATTTGAGAAATAATTAAATCCAATAAGTAGTGGAAAATGATCAGTACGTTAATATATATATAACCCCACTAGATTTGAAGTTATCCATTCACCTCAAACTTTTTCCTTACCTAATCTAATCAGTTTTGTTAACAACTTTTTATCCTAAATGTAAATTAAACAACATTGGATAACTTTATATTACTAAAATTTTGTAGGGTGAAATTTTATTTCATTTGTATCTATAAACACCCAAACATAACCTTTTTATGAGGGTTATGATGTACAATATCCCATGATACATGCTATATAATAAAAAACTGCCAAAAGATTACATTAGAGTGGGAATTTAAGTAGCTCGTGATCCAAGTGCTGAGTTTCTTATTTTTTTTAATGATTTAGATGTTACCATGGTTTATAATGCTATTGTAAATTTCATAGCATGGACATATAATACTATAGAGATACATGAGGCATGTCCTTAAAAAAAATAAATGAAAATCTTTAACATTTGATAAAAAAAAGGCATGAAATGGGGTATGATATTATAGATGGTCAAAACAGAGGAGAAATAGATGGTTGGATCAAGACAATCTCATAGATCAACTAATAAATAAAAAGGAACTTCTAAGAGTACCTTTACCCCACCAATTCCACTTTTACATATATTAGTATTACAATTTCATGTTGATACAAAATTCAAAGATGTAAATATGACTTACATTGGATATGAAGATAAAATATTTGTAAATTCCATTACAAACATGGTTAGTCTAGAGAGTATAAATGGCATTATCAAGTTTTAATGGTTGAGAGTCTTATTTTTTAATAAATACATGAGGTACATTTTCATAATTTGATTTATCAAAAAATGATCTCCTATGTTCATTAAATTTAATAACTATTCATATTTTATATAGGAATATATTTTACTACTATATAAAGCTAAAACCTAGCAAATAAATATTAGGAATCATTAATCCCTCTTTCATTTCTATGAAAAATATTTATTTTTAATCAAAATAAATGGAAAATAAAAAAGAAAACTTGAAATTTAAAAATAATATAACAGAAAAAAATTCCTCTTAATGACTACAAAGAAGGGGTAAAACTCTACAATCTAATCAAATTAAATATTTTATTCTTTTTCATTATTTATTCATTTTATTTTCTTAGGAAGAAATGGATGATAATCATAATCAATTTGGATACCCCAAATGTTTATTTTTTTGATCCAAATCATCAATTTCAACAAATTGAACACACATAATTTCTATTATGAATTTTTGATGCACTATAATCAATATTTTAGAGATAATATTTATATTAAATGTTTTATTCTATGTTTTAATAATGGTTTTTTATGATAATGTGATCTATAAATATTGGATAAATCAAGTTATGAGGTTGGTGAATGAACAAAAAAATCTGATAAGTTTATTCAAATGGAAACAAAATAAGGTATATATAGTAATATTTAACTAACAAAACATATTTTAAAATAATTTAATTATTTTTCTAAATGTTTCTACAATGTATAAAACAAAATAGCAAAAAAAAAATTGGATATTACATTTTCAAATTTATGAAGGATATTATATACCATAAAAACACTAGCATCCCAGAATAGGTAATTTATGAAGGTAATTAAAATTTTATTAAATATATTTGTTAATAATTTTTCTATCTATATTTTCTCAATATTACCAAGACAACCAAATTTATACATACTCAAAAGAAGATGTAAATTTTTTTTGAGATCAGTGGGTAGATTACATAGTATCAGAATGTTTCCCAATATCAAGTTCAGGTGATTGTCTATTATGTTTGTGATCTAATATAGACTATGACCTTAGAAATTCATTTAGAATGCAAATCATTTTTATCAAAATGTTTTAGATATTATTTTTCCTAAAATAAAATTCATTTATTATAGTAATTTAGTTAGTTATATTTTTATTCTAATCTAATATTTTCAATTTTTCAAAGTATACTTGGGGAATTAACTGTTACTCAAAGCGTGAGTTTTCAATAGAAAAGTGTAATTTTTGTTTAAAATATATGTCATGTTATTAAAAAAATGAAAATGTGTTTATATTGTTTTCAAACATTTGGATAATGATATATAATTGATTTTTGATCTTTAATAATTCACCACATGTCAATCGGACACATGATGTGGTTAGTATGACTTAAGTGTGTGTTTTCAATATAAAAGTGTCTTTTTAGTTTAAAACATAAATATGAAAATGACCTCATATTATTTTCAAAATTTTGGAAAACAATCCATAATTTATTTTTCATGTGTAGGAATAAATCACCCATCAATCTAACACACAATGTGAGTGGTATGAATCGAAGTGTGGGTTTTCAATATAAGTGTCATTTTACTCTAAATCACATGTCACATAGCCAAAAAAGATAAAATGAGATAATTGTTTTTAAAAATTATAAAAATGATCCATAATTCATTTCTTATGTATAGTAATTGACCACAAATAAATATGATGCGTGATATGTCCAGTATGACTCAAAGTTCATGCCCTCAATATATAAGTGTCATTTTAGTTTAAAACTTATGAAACATCATCAAAACTAAGAAAAAAGATCATAATGTTTTAAAAAATTTATAAAATGATCCATAATTTATTTGTGATATGTAGGAATGAACCACACATCAAATGGATGCATGATGTGGTCATTATGACTCAAAGTTCATGTTTCCAAAATAAAAGAGATATTTCATTTTAATATTCGAGTCACAAAGCCAAAATCAATAAAATAGGATTAGATTGATTTAAATGTAAAAAATTTATCCACAGTTAATTTTTGATGTGTATTAATTAAACACACATCAATCAGACATATGATGTGGTCGGTATGTATTGAAGTGCCTATTTTCAATATGAAAGCATCATTTTTTGTTTAAAATGAGTTTCATATATCCAAAATTGAGAAACAAATCTCGAATTTTTTTCAAAATTTAGGAAAATAATCCATTATTCATTTGTGACATTTATGAGTTGGCCATATATCAATCCTAAACATAATGTGGGTGGTATAACTCAAAGTGTGTGTTATAAATATTACTGCCATTTTATTTTAACATGAGCATCACATAGTGAAAACTAAATAAACGAGATCAGATTATTTTTAAAACACTACAAACATGATACACAATTAATTTTAGATGTGTACTAATCAACCCACATCAATACAACATATTATGTGGCCAATATGACTCAAAGTGTGAGTTTTCAATAAAAAAATTTCATTTTACTTTAAAACATGTTCTATAGTGTCAAAACTGAGAAAACGATATCTAAATGTTCAAAATTTAGTACAATGATCCATAATTCATTTTTATGTGTAGGAATCAATCCCATAGAAATCGTACTCACAATGTTTTCATTATGACTCGATGTGCGTGTTTTCAATATGAAAGTATTATTTTAGTTAAAAACATGTGTTACATAGCCAAAACTGATAAAATGAGTTCATATTTTTTTCAAATATTAATAAAATAATACATAATTAATTTTTGATGTTTAGAAATCAACCACACGTCAATCAGATGCAAAATGTGGTTGGTATGACTTGAAGTTCATGATTTTAATATAAGTTTCATTTTAGTTTAAAACACACAACATATAGCCTAAAATAAAAAAACATGCTCAGATTGTTTTTAGACTTTAGTAAAGTGATCCATAATTATTTTCTGACATATATTAATTGACCTCACATAAATATGACACATGATGTGAGAAGTATGACTCGAAGTGATTGTTTTCTATAGAAGTGTCATTTTACTTTAAAATGTATGTCACTTAGCCAAAACTGAGCAAAAAAACTCAGATTATTTTCAAACTTTACAACAATGATTCATAATTCATTTTTGATGTGTCGGAATTGACTTTATGTTAATCCAACTACTGATGTGGCCGGTATGAATCGAAGTGTGTGATTTCAATATAAAAGTGTCATTTTAGTTTAGAATTCATCTCGCAAGGTCAAAACAAATAAAAAAGCTATAAATATTTTCAAAATTTAGGGAAATGATTCATAATTAATTTTTGATGTATAGGAATCAACCTTACATCAATCTGACACATGATGTAGTCATTATAACTAGAAGTGAATGTTTTCAATGTAAAATTTCATTTTAGTTAAAAACATGTGTCACATTGTAAAAAATGATCAAACGAGCTCAAAATGTTTCAAACATTAAAAAAATTATCTGTAATTAATTTTCTATGTGTAAGAATTAATTTCACATCAATATGACATACAATGCAGTTATTATGAATCAAATTGAATGTTTTCAACATAAAAGTGCCATTTTAGTTTAAAACGCATGCCACATATACAAGACCAATAAAATATCTCAGATTTTTTTCAAAATTATAGAAAAAATCCATAATTAATTTTTGTTGTGTAGGAATTTACAACACATCAATCGGACACACAGTGTGTTTGGTATAGCTTGATGTGTGTGTTTTCAATATAAAAGTGCCATTTTAGTTCAAAATGCTCATCACATCACCAAAACTAGGAAAATTAGCTTGGATGTTTTTCAAAATTTTGGACAATGATCCATAATTAATTTTCTATGTTTAGGAATTGGCCTCAAATCAATCATATACATGATGTGGGTAGTATGGATTGAAATGCATGTTTTCAATATAAAAGTGACATTTTAATTTAAAATGCATGTCACATATCCAAAACCAATCAAAAGAGATTATATTGTTATAAAAATTTAGGAAAATAATCCATGGCTCATTTGTGACATATAAAAATTAGTTGAACATCAATCAGACACACGATGTGGTTAGTATGACTCGAAGTGTGTGTTTTCAATATAGAAGAGTAATTTTAGTTTAAAGTTATAATTATTAACAACTATTTAAGTATTTAAGATAATCAATAACTGATAATATCATTAATATATTTAGTAATTAGCAATATAATTTATATAGATAATTAATTAATAATGTATTCAATAATTCATATTATAATTATTAATTAAACATATAATTAATAGTTAATATAAAATTAACAATATAATTTATCATATGTGGGTTATATAAAATTAAAATTATATTTTCTTATTTTATTATGTACGGTTAATGAAAAAACATTGTTTTATTAAAGGGAAAATATTTTCTATAAAGGTTTAATGTAGGTAAAAGAATATAATGAGTTTTTAGATGTATATTGGATTGAAATGTTTTTTTATTAATTGTAAATATAAAATCATTGTAAATATATTAAATGTAAATTTTTAATTGAAATTATGGTTCAATGAAATATTTGTATTCTAGTATATTTTTTGTATATTTTTATTTCAATTTTTTTATGTTTTTTGTTGTTTTTGTTTATAGGTATGCTATAGGTATGCAACTTTGTATCAATTTATATGACCTTTATCAGTACTAGTCAAGCACTGATTGTCATGACCCGTCCCCTAGGGCTCATGTTGTGACTACCCCAAGCCCGTCTTCCATAGGATAGGGGATGGCGACTAGTAGAGAATAGGAATATCCCAAAAAGGGAAGGCATTTGCCTTTAAACCTGTACAGACGCACAATGATCAAACTACGGAAAAGTAAATACTAAGTAAGGCCCAACTGTCACTGAGACAACTACTAAAAGTACAAGACAAACTTAAAAGTAAAAAGGATCCAAAATATAATCCCAAAACCCCAAAGGAAAGTACAGCTGCCAAGGTCCATATGCTCAAATCCTACCTAAAGGGTAGGTGGAGGGTAGCTATCTGTAGCCATATAAGTATGTCCCATCCGTCCCATATCATTGGGCACCACCTGGTCCCAGACCTCCAGGTCTTCGTCGAAGTGTCGATCTTCTACATGTGACATGGAACATGTAGGCAGAGACCGTGCATGGTTGAGTAACATAATACTTAGTAGGGACCCCAACCCAAAAAGGAAAGACCACAAAGCAAGACCACATAGTAAGATCACACAACAAGACCATAAATCAAAGACAGCTCACCCCAGGTATAACTCAATGTATAGAGAGTAATATTATCAGTTGTAGAGAGGATTCTTCTTATACTGTTGAGGAACTCATCCTGGATGATCCATTGAGGTCTGATCACTCAGTTGCTAGACCACTAAGGTCCGCTCGTTTGCTGAACCACTAAGGTATGTTCGTCTGCTGAACCACTATGATACACTCATCTACTGAACCGTTGAGGTACGGTCGTCTACTAAACCACTAAGGTATGCTCTTTAACTGAACCACTAAGGTATGATCATCTGTTGAACCACTAAGTTACGCTCGTCTGCTAAACCACTTAGGTATGCTCATCTGCTGAACCACTTAGGTATGCTCATCTATTGAAGCACTGAGGTATGCTTGTATGTTGAACCACTCATGTACGCTCATTTTATGAACCACTAGGGTAACCTCATTTGTCGAACCACTAAGTTATGATCATATATTGAATCTCTAAGGTATGCTCATCTACTTAACCACAAAGGTACACTTGTTTGCTGAACCGCTGAGGTACGCTCATCATAGACTTCGTGTCACAACCATATGTGGGATTCCCACCCTACAATGTACTTGATTCTGGAAGAATCTACTTCTCAGTCCATTGGTCATATCTCGAATATCACATAATCTCATTTATAGTATCCCCAAAGAACCATATCATCGCAAGGGTCCCAACGCTATAGACAGTGCGTCAATCAGACATTTGTTTTGAAAGATATTGACGATTTAGTAAATGGGGGCTAGTTGCGTTCGGGCCCGGCCTGACTTGGTTGGATTGACCCGACCAACCCGTACTGGAGTCCTATATGACCCAACCTGGTTCTACTATCCCAAACCAACCGGGTTCAGTCTGGGCCGACCTGATATAGCCTGGCCACTGGACCAGGCCCATTGGGCCTTGCTAGACCCAGCCCGGTACGACCATGGGTCCAGCCCGCCGGGTCACACAACGACCCGGTTTAATCCGACCCAGCCCACACTGGCCGGCCAGTTCTATCCATATCCCGGGCCACCCAGCGGCTGGGTCCACCCCATTGTCTTGTCCTAAAAAGCTGGGCTGACTTGTTTCGAGATCGGATGTCTGATGCCTCCGAGGTGCACTGCCACGCGACCAACTAAGGTTGACCACCTCCTTCCCACATGCGGTCTAGCAGGGACCGCATGACACTTGGTCGTTGTAGTCCACTGACATGGCCCACTCCTCCAATGCAGCACCTGAGCAACGCTTCCCTTCTGCACCACCGCAACCCCAATTGGTTTCCGCCTCCACTGCCTCGGTGGACCATCAGCGCCACCGCACCAGCGGTGCCTTCTGTGGGCCACTGGGTCCACCCTGGTGGTCCGATTCTTGAATTGTCTACACCCTCAAGCTTATCAGGTTACTACCATCCCTAATACAGACTCGAGCTCACTATTTTGTCGATTAGAGAGTTCGATCACAAAGAACACACAAACGCCAAAATGGAACAAATCATTTTTTGTTCGTGTCAGATGGGATTTGTTCCTGTTATCAGAAACACGAAGCATATAAATAAATCACTAAGATTTTAATCCCATTATCATCCCACAACAACCATTTCCCAACCCACAAGGAAAATCTATCTATGAATCAACTTGTTAGAGATTTGATCCACATTCTTCTTTTAGAGGGAAGAACTGGGGAAAATAATTAACTAAGAATTTAAACCCCTGCCTAGGATAGGATTGTTGGTCGAGGAAGAATGGGATCGTGAAACTCTATTCTTCATTCTTGATCTGGATTCCACCTTCACTAGAAATTCTTTGAAGGATGTACGAAAGTGTGTTTTTCATTCATCGTCACCACCCACCAAAGCATCATAGCAATCCCAAGATTGTGCCAACAATCATGCATTGATTGTTTGGCTATTAATTGATTAAATGTGAATCAGAGTTTTTGTTATTTTGTGTTGTATCTTCGTTACACTAACCCATTAATGAGGTTCATTAATGAGATTCATCATCATCATGTCGCTACACCACAACGCTGATGTGCCACTGCTTGAAGATGAAGAAACAAAATAAAATAAATTTTTAAGTTATTTTATTTCTCTTTAAAAAATTCCAAAAATTGACTTCCTCCCTCGACCTATTCCAGTTGAGTTTAGGTTCCACCTAAGGGAAGCACACCCTCATGAGCTCAACTGTACTCTCATATTTTCAATCTGAGTTACCTTTTAGGAGTTTCAAGGATTTAAAAATAAAATAATTGTTACATAATTATTTTATTTATGTCCAAAAACTACTTTCCATTGTTTTCCCATGCCATCCAAAGTTAGGACCTTTCCAAGTGAATCCCAATGCTCTGAGTTCAACGGTGCTCATAGATTTTTTATTCAGGAACCAGTTGAAAAGTTCGAAAAAACCACTCATACGTTTATTTAATGAACCTCAAAAATATTTTTCAACCACTTAGGGCCTCAAAATTATGTGTCATCTTAGAGCATAGTCTCAAAATAATATCAATAATTTTTTTAAAAAAATTAATTGAATTTCCAGGGTATTACATTACTCTCTCTTTAGGTGTTTACATCCTCATAATCTAAAATAAGGGCTAATCAAACAAATAGGGGTACTGAGCATGAATCTGATCCTCCTATTCCTACGTACGCTCCTAGAGATTCCCATGATACCCATAAACACGCACCAGAGGAATTGACCATGAAGGATCCTCTCATGTCTATCCTTTATATGCACCAGGTACTCCGTGAATGTCGTCTCGTCATCAATCTTCATCTCTCCATGGTCAATGACATGAGAAGGGTTGTGCATGTATCTCCTTAGCTGGGATAAGTAAAACATGTCGTTCACCCTCTCTAATTGTGGTGGTAGAGCTAAGTAGTAAGCCACCTCGACCACTCTACACAGTATCAGGAAAGGTCCGATAAACCTTGGATATAACATGAAACCCAACCAAATATCTGTATCCCACATAGAGGATAGACCTGTTAAAAAATGTGGTCCCTCTCTTCAAACTTCAAGGGTCTCCATCACCTATCATCATAATACTTTTATCGGCTCTGTGCAGTCTTCATCCTCTCTCGGATGACATGCACCTTCTCATTGGTAGCTTGTACCATCTTTGGATCCATGAGTGATGACTCCCCTAGGTGTGTCCAATATAATTGTGACCTTCATGTTCGTTTATATAGTGTCTCAAATAGTTCCATACAGATGGTTGAATGGTATCTATTGTTTTACGGAAACTCCACCAGTGGTAGGTGGTCATCCCAACTGCGACCAAAATCGAGAATGAAAGCACAAATCATGTCTTCCAAGGTCTGTATGGTCCGATCAGTCTAGCCATCCGTCTGTGGGTGAATGGTCGTTCTCAAGTGAAGCTGAGTCCCAAATGCGTCCTTTAATATCTTCCACAACCAAGATGTAAAGCTTGCATCACGATCTAATACTATCATAGATGGGACTCTATGGAGTCGAACTATCTTCTAAATGTAGAGGCATCCCAAGATCTCTACTGAACCCTATTCATGAATGGGTAGGAAGTGGGCCGACATGGTGAGTTGGTCTACGATCACCCAAGTGGTATCATTCCCCCTAGATGTACGTGGTAATCCCATCACAAATACCATTGATATCCCATCACACTTCCACTTCGGTACATCGAGGGGTTGTATCAAACCTACTTGAGCATGGTGCTCATCATTCACTTGCTGAAAAGTGAGGCCTCTAAAGACAAACACTTCTATGCCTTCTTCATTCTTGGCCACCAGTACTAATGTCAGAGGTTCTGGTACATCTTCTCCAAACCCGGATGTACCACCAAAGGGGATTTATGGAACTCCCACAATACCTCATCCCATATTTCCACTTGCAAAATGGTCCATCTTCTGAAATGTATGATTTTCTCCCTACCTTTCGAATATCCATTAGGGGCATGCCCTATAGACATCTCAGCATGTGTAGTATCATATGTGAAATCTCTGATTTGTGCCTCCCTAACTCATTGTAAGTGTGGAGTTGAAGAAAATATACCTCATCTCTATCCACAAAGGATATCAGAAGTGAGGCCAATTGCTCTGAGGCCTCGTTCGGTAGTTGTGAACATGATCTCTTACTGATAGAATCTGCCACCATGTTCCCCTTCCCAAGAGTATAGACTATATCAAATTCATTATTCTAGAGGAACTCTAGACAACCCCATTTTTGCAGGTTCAGATCCTTCTGATAAAATATATACTCGAGACTCCTGTGGTCAGAGGAGATGATAGATCGTTCTCCCATAAGGTAGTGTCACCACATATTCAGTGTGAAGACTAACACTACCAACTCAAGGTCATGAGTTTCATAGTTCTAGTCAAGCAGTCTCAATTTTTGGGATCCATAAGCAATTAATACTTTCCCCTACATCAGGACACAACCATGATTGATTTCTGATGTGTCAGAAAACACCATGTAGTTGACACCCTCCCCTAGAAACCTCAAGATAGGAGAACTCGTCAAGATCTGCCTCAGTAGTTGAAAGCTCTATTGGAATCCTTCTGTTCACATGAAGGGTTTTACCTTCTTTGTCAATGCCTTCATGGGTTCTGCCACTCTGTATAAGTCGAGTACAAATATATGATATTATGCATCCAACCCAAGGAAACTTCGTACCTCGGTAACTATCTTAGGTGGCTCCCAAGAAATAACCTTCTTGATATTCACCGGGTCTACCGAAACTCCAGAATTTGAGATGACATGTCCTAAGAAGTGGAACATTCATACCTATAAGTCACACTTTCAGTTATTTTTGTAAAGCAGGTGCTCTCGGAGTGTGTCCAGAACCATCCTCAGGTGTATCTTGTGCTCCTCCTCGGATGATGAATACACTAAGATTTCATCAATGAATACCACTAAAAATGTAACATCCCTGGTAAATAATGAATGTGAAATTTTCATATTTATTAATATTTTTGAATAAAATATTAATATTACTTTAAATGGAATGCTATGTTTGATGGCGTACCCAATACGCAACAACGAGTTTCTTTGAAATCTTACATTGCACACTAATAATATAATAATATTATTTTAAATGGTAGTTAACACCTAGCTGTTGTAATAGAGGGAATGAACAGAACTAACTAAAAAATGATTAGATATGTTTGTTAAATATTTTTACATTAATCCAAAAAAATTTAGAGGCTTAAAATAAGGAAAGAATTCGATTTTAAGCATAAATATCCTAATGTTCTTTAAAAGGTCGATTAACCACCTTTTGATGGAGAACCCTTTTTAAAACTACTTTTTAAATTTTATATATTATATTTTTCAAAATAAAATCCTTCTTTAGAATCGGGACATCAAAATTTACTTTGTGTAAATTTTTCTTATTTTTCCGATAAAGTTCATTTTTTAATGAATAGTGAAAATGCTGTATTTTAATTCAAAACCTCCTTTTAATCTGATTTATTTATATGGTTATATTATCTTTTTAATTGGTTTTAAAGTTTAGTTGAAATATATTTTTACCATTTAATCCAATTTTGGTCATTGGAATTAATTTCACTTTGAAATTAGACATAAACAAGTGTCAATCTTTTAATAGAAATTGTTTCATAAAAACACGTTATTTGTTTTGACAGTGGGAATTAATTATAAAATTAATTAATGAAACTTCTATGTTTTGAATTTCGTAAAATGGAAATCATTTTTAAAATTGTAATATAAAATTTACTTTGGATAATTTTTTGGTATTTTTCTGACAAATGTTCATTTTTAATGAATAGTGAAAAATACTGCATTTTACCTCAAAACCGCTTTTTCATCTAATTTAATTATATAGTAATATAGTCCTTTTAACTGGTTTTAAAGTTTAATTGAATTATGTTTTTATCAATTAATACAATTTTGTTCATTTTAAGTAATTTAACTTTTCAATTGGATGTAAAAACAAGTCAATCTTTTGATAAATTTTACTTCTTAAAAACCCGTCTTTGGTTGTGACAACGCGAATTATTTTAAAATTAGTTACTACAATTTCTGTGTTTTGAATTTGGTAAAATGGATTCCATATTTTTAATCATAATTTCCAAATTATGTAATTAAGACTCTTTTGTTTTTTGGACATTATGAATAGTAATGACGGTAATTATCTTTAATTATCGTGATTAATTAGTAATCGGGTAGTTAAGGGTAATAAAATAATATCATAATAATATAAAATGACCCCAAAATGTGTCCAAATCCTCTTGTTTGAGTCATGGCCGACCATGTGATTCTTTTTACCAAACTTGAGGGCCCATGGAGTCACATGGGTGTAATAGTGACATTTATGACATTATTTTTAAAAAAGAAGAGAAATATAACAAAGGTTTTTATATCCTAAGTAAAACAATTTTAATTTTGTTTACATAAATGATATCTTAGACTATAAATAATCATTGGAAATATAATAATATTTCCTACATCATGGTTTTTTTTATAATTTTTAGACATTAAATAAATAAATTTATTTATGACACCAGGATGATGCAGTGATTACCTCATTAATGAACAATTTAAATAAAATGAAAAGATAAGATACAATATAAGACTTACACTTGTCTAAAACCTATTTTATTGGTATATTTCGAACCCTTGTCACCTTATCCTTTAAATATATCAGTGTGGTACCTTTAAAATATGAAAACCATTTTATAATAGAGTAACATTTCAAGACTTTCCAAAAGTGACCCTCCTCCCTCTAATAAAAGGCCCCCACCTATATCCCTTTACCCACACCTCTCAAGCCCTTGTATCATCCATAATCTACTCATATTATCTCTACACATCCCTCTCTTACTCCTAGAAGCCTCACTTTGGGCAGAAGTCTTTCCAAGGAATCCTTTGGCTCAAATCAAAAAGAGTTACCCGATTTAGAGGTAATGTCTTCTCTCGAGTTTCTTTCTTTTATTTTCCTTCTTCACTCACCACTATATTATTATTATTTTAACCCATAATAACACAATTATCCTCAATATACTAGTATGTTTTTATGATAAGGATTATACCTACACTCACACACACCTCCGTCTAATGGTTAAAGAACATATTGTTTCTGTGGGTGGCGAATTATTGTCTCACGAAACGAAGATTTTTCAATATTATTTTAACACCTTTAATGGTGGCCATTATGATGTCACTATATTTATATATTATATTTATTATATTTATTTCTTCTATATGATTCTGTATTTTATATTTAAAACATACTTTTATGCTTTGTATGTTGTATAAATGCGATAATGTCATGTGAGGAAGTGTGGACAACCGCCCCCTCAAGTGATGTGACTCCTTCATGCCAAACATGGAATTTATAAAGAATGTAATTATTGAAATTATGTTACCTATATAACATATATATTATAATAGAATTATAATATATTTATTTCTCATTTAGTTTTAAATTCCATTAATATGACAACAAATGAAAGTAGCGTTCATGCGTACGTACGACCTACCTTCTCCATGAACGGTACATTTCATTTATTATCTCCAAATATTATGGAATATTATTAAATACATATATACTGGATATATATGATATTTAAATCATGAACACCATTCTGGAGATGATGTACTTATAACTACATGAACAATTCTCTTCAAACAAGTTCATTTTTGACTCATGTACCGAACATCGACAAAACGTATAATATGAACTCACATAATTAACTAATTATTATAACACGATAATATGTGATATTAATTTAATAATAAACTTTAAAGGAATTTCTTAAGCAATTATTAATTGAACAAGGTTTATTATTCAGTAATATAAAGAAATGAACAAGACAAGTCAGACTTGAGGTAAGTGATCCTACCTCTCTTTATTTTCATGTATTCTCCTTTATGTAATTTTTTTAAGCTACATGTTCTTATGTTGGGGGTGTTATTTTATATTCATCCTACTGTCTTTTTCATGTTCATATGATGAGATACCCCCTCTTTCTCTCATCAATTCATTTTAAGAATGTTTAAGTGGCACTGTTAGGCTGCCGAATTTTTGTAAGGGGATTTCTTATCTCACTTTTAATTCTGTGAGATTTCTATTGTTCACCACTTATTTGTTTCATATGGTGTATTTTGTACTGTCATTTCATATATATTTTCATGATTCTATTTATATTCATGGTATTATGTGATTCATTTGGTGTTTATTATCTTTTGGTCATATGAATCGATTGATTACAACGAGGTAAGGGGTTTTTATCTCACTTTTTATTCCCGTGATATTCATGCTACATTTGCCACTATTTACTTTTGTGTGGTGTATCTACTTCCCATGATAGTATTATTTGTGTAATATACTTTAATTTATGGGTATTTACATCTTCATTGTATGACCCTTCTTTCATGGGGTGTTTGTTTCGAAAGTTACCCAAATCGGTAAGGGAACCTTTCACCCTCCTCTTTTTAAAAGACTTTTTTTTGTTAGGTATTTTAATTTACATCTTCTTAATGTTGGGATATGTTCATATATATCCTTATTGCTATAAATTTTATGTCTAAGTGATGAGATACCCTTTTTATCTCTCATCAACTCATTTTCTGAATTTTAAAGTGACGTTGTTAGGCTGTCGAATTTCTGTAAGGGAACTTCTTAACCCAATTTCAATTCTTCGGGTTAAACCTCTACTTATTGATTATGTCGTGCTATGAATATGTTTGGATGAAATATGATTGTTTTACACTTAATATCCACTTATATTGAGTATATTTATATTTTTCACACATAATTATGTAATTGATTTATCCTTAATCTAAGGATATCATCTTTGTACAGGACTTCTTCTCAATATACTTTCATTGAGGCATCTTTTGATTTCTACACGACTTTATTTTATATGGTGTATAAAATCCTTTCGACTTTTAATTTCATTCAAAAGTAATTTTTTTCATGAAGTGTTTTACTAAATGATAAAAGGAACTTTTTTGTCTTACATATGCAATGACAACGACTTCTCCGCCGCCATGACCATTATTTGAGTTTCAGCTTCCTCAACAAGCCATAACATTTTTTAAATGAAAAATAAATACCATGTTTTAATTTTCTTTTATTTTGGTATTGAAAATGGTTTTGATAATTTTTTGATTATATCAATGTGTTGTATTGATATCTTGTGATTTAAATGTGGAAATGTTATGTTTCCTTTATGCATGTTTTATTTGATATGATTATGTTATGGTTCTTGGGCATTGTTTATGAAGTTGGGTGGTTCTGTGATAAACTAAGGGCGGGTGAGCCCGAGATAGCTCTCAAATGCATTGGGTAACGTGAAGGAGTTAAATGCTAAGGTTTCTCTGAAGAGATTTAGGGAATATACTGCGATGGGTATTCCAAACGTAACCATGAGGGTTACTCCGTACGTAAGAATGTTATGAATGCCTAAAGTTACCTTTATGTCTTATGATTTCTATGATTTATTCATAAATATTATGATTTCATGAGGTATGTTAAGTGCTTATATTTTATGAGTAAATTATGTTTTCATTTATCCTTATGTATACATGGAATAATGTTTTCTTTCCGTATTTTTATATCCCTTACTGAGCTTTTTATGCTCATTCTGAGCTTTTGAAATGTTTCACATAGGACTTAAAGATAAATAGGGTCAAGGATGGGATCAAGAAAAGACATGATGTCTAAAACATGGGAATAGACATGACTCTTTTGTTCAAGACTTTTTATTTTGTGAAAAAATGGAAACTGAGTAGAAGTGTCTACTTTGTAATCTTTTGAGATGTAATGGTTATGTCCTAATTCTCTAAAACTATAAACCTGAAAAGATCCTCAATGTGAATTATTCATTTAATTCAAGATTATGTATTGTTTTAAGGCCAGATCCTTATAGTTGGTATCAAAGGTCAGTTTAGATAACTTTAGAGGTTAGGGTATTCTTTAAGCATAAGTGACATTACCATAATGGTTAGGATTTCAGAAAGAGTCATAGTTTTTTTAGATAAAGTTAATGAGTTTAAGATAACATGAATAATTATATCTTAGTATTATATGATGATTTTACTGATATAATCACACTGACCTTTTTGGTTTTAGTAAATGGTTGGATCTAGCAGGCACCAAAGTAACAGTGGATGTGAAGAAAATTGTGACAGTTTTCTGAATGAGAAACTGAATGATATGGGAGCTGCAATGAGAACTCTTGTGGTTATTCTAAACCAACTATCTGGAGTCATGATTGACCACCTGAACCTTAGTGATTTTTATAAGGCATCATTTATGCGAGAAACAAATCCCTACAGAATTTCAGGTAATAATCATAAAGGTAAGTATGTGCAAAAACCTATGTGTACAAAATGTAGAAAGAAACACCTAGGAAAATGTTTCAAAGGGATAAAAAGATGCTATAGATGTGGAAATGAAGGTCATAAAGCAAGAAGCTTCCATGGAAAAAGGAAGCATCTAGTTGACTCTAGGAAAGGGAAAGAAGTTCTTTCTGAAGGATCAATTGAATGTTTTACATGTGCTGTGCATGGTCATTATGCAAACACATGGTCTATGAAGATGTTTCGGGAATGGGATCACCAGGATCGTACAAATATTCGTTTACCAATACCTAATGCCATTCTGATTGAGGATGAAGAAACTGACAATGAACAATGAAAGGTATGGATTATTTCTTAACATATGTTTTCCAATTATTGAATATTGGGATATGATTCATGATTTTGTTTGTATGAAAGAAGTATTTCAGAATATGTTGGAAAGGAATGGTTAATGGATCATGAATAATGTTTAATGAGTAAGAATTCAACATATAAGGGATTCAAGAGTTATGGTAGATTTTAGGATGGTGAAATTATTAAAAGTATTAAGGCTCTTTTGATGATGGGATTACATTAGAAGACTTTTTATAGTATGTGTAACTCTGATGTTTGATATATGAAAATTTTATTCAAGGAATAATTATCTTTTCTTTTGTGGATATATTTATAAAGAACCATTTGGGTTTATATGATCCTTTAATTTGAGGAAATTACTGGTCAATACATTTTGGGATGAAAAACGAAAGTTATTAGATAACCTTTGTGGTTAAAATATTTTATGGTTATTTTAGAGGAATTTATCTCTTTTTTGGAATGTTATACAATTATGTAGTTTTTGAAAAGGGACAACACGCAAACCATGTGGCAACCCATCACATCGGACAAAGCTGCGAGAATCAAACCCACAACCAAAGTGAAACTGGCATTTATCGCCTACCACTAGACTATGAGAATTCCTTGGTTAGTATGACAAATTCTTTTTAGTTAGATGATTTTATGAATTGGGAATAAGTTGATTTTGGGTTATCTATGGAAATGATTAACCTATCATGGAGGATATGTGATTAGGTTAATTACTTTTCAATATGATACTTTAAGAGTAACTGATATTATTTGGAGATAAATGTTAAGATTTACCTTGGAAAACTATGTGATTAAATCCTTCAGATATTTGGGTTTCAATCATAGTTTGGATTACTTTGAAGAATTTTATGGATATCTGTTTATTGAATGGTCTTTGATAAACTTTGGGTTTTGTTGGACAAATTTTGGAGATTAAGGGTAGTTTTTCTTTTTGTGAAAGATTATCCTTTTGGGATTATCTGATCTTGTACTAACAATTTTGGTTTTGGTTAAGGTCTAAAGACATGGGAAATATATAGTTCATCTTTTTTGGATTATGTGATTCTCAAGAAGTTTATTATAGCGCTCTTAATGTGAACAATTCATCCTAAATAATCATCTTTTGGAGAAAATATGAGTTTGTGTTAGAAATCTAGTAAGAGATGAAAGTATACATGACAAGTAGGTATGTTTACTTATATTTTAGTTAAGATCATAAATAAATTCCTCAATGAAAATTAACTTAAAACAAAAACGTTTTCTATTAACTTTTCTTACTGGGGAATCAAATACCTCTTAATTCATCACATGTTTGTGGATTTCAGATTGTTTACTTTCTCCTGATCATGTTTTCTATCACTATCCATCAGAACTTGACACTTAGTTTCTCCTTTATATCCATGTTTTCATGGGATCCTAGTATGGGTTATCTCAAGTGACCATTTTACTTCTCTTTCTTTCTTTAAAAGTGATAGTTTTATTGACTCCTTTTCTAATGTGGGGCTTTCAATGAAGTTTCTGAGCCCAATTTTAAAATTGGGAGGACACAATTCCCAAAAGGGGGGAAGGATGTAACATACCAGGTAAATAATGAATACAAAATTTTCATATTTATTAAAATTTGTGAATAAAATGTTAATATTACTTTAAAGGGAATGCTATGTTTGATGGCGTACCCAATACGCAACAACGAGTTTCTTTGAAATCTTACGTTGCACACTAATAATATAATATTATTATTTTAAATGTTATTTAGTCGTTGTAATGGTGGGAATGAACAGAACTAACTAAAAAATGATTATATATGTTTGTTAAATATTTTTACATTTTTCCAATAAAAGTTAGAGGCTTAAAATAAGGAAAGAATTCAATTTTAAGCATAAATATTCTAATATTCTTTAAAAGTTCAATTAACCGCCTTTTGAGGGCGAACCCTTTTTAAAACTAATTTTTTCAATTTTATATATTATATTTGAAAAAAATAAAATCCTTCTTTAGAATCAGGACATCAAAATTTACTCTTTGTAAATTTTTGTTATTTTTCCGATAAAGTTCATTTTTTAATGAATAGTGAAAATGCTATATTTTAATTCAAAACATCCTTTTAATATAATTTATTTATATTGTTAGATTATATTTTTAAATGTGTTTAAATTTTAGTTGAAATATTACTTTACCATTTAATCTAATAGTGGTCATTGGAATTAATTTCACTTTGAAATTGGACATAAACAAGTGTCAATCTTTTGATAGAAATTGTTTCATAAAAACATGTTATTTGTTTTGACAGTGGGAATTAATTATAAAATTAATTAATGAAACTTATATGTTTTTAATTTGGTAAAATTGAAATCATTTTTTAAATTTTAATATCAAATTTACTTTGGATAATTTTTTGGTATTTTTCTGACAAATATTCATTTTTAATGAATAGTGAAAAATACTGCATTTTACTTCAAAACTGCTTTTTCATCTAATTTAATTATATAGTTAGATGGTCATTTTAATTGGTTTTAAAGTTTAATTGAATTATTTTTTATCACTTAATACAATTTTGTTCATTGTAAGTAATTTCTCTTTTCAATTGGATGTAAAAACAAGTCAATCTTTTGATAGATTTTACTTCTTAAAAACCCATCTTTTGTTGTGACAACGAAAATTGTTTTTAAATTAATTACTGTAATTTCTATGTTTGGAATCTGGTAAAATGGATTCCATATTTTTAATCATAAGTACCAAATTATGTAAGTAAGACTCTTTTTCTTTTGGACATTATGAATAGTAACGACGGTAATTATCTTTAATTATCGTGATTTATTAGTAATGGGGTAGTTAAGGGTAATAAAATAATATCATAATAATATAAAATGACCCCAACATGTGTTCAAATCCTCTTTTTTGAGTCATGTCCTAATATGGGAATCTTTTTACCGAAATTGAGGGCCCATGGAGTCACATGGCTGTTATAGTGACATTTATGACATTATTTTTAAAAAAGAAGAGAAATATAACAAAGGTTTGTATATCCTAAGTAAAACAATTTTAATTTTGTTTACATAAATGATATCTTAGACTATAAAAATTCATTGGAAATCTAAAAAAATTTCCTATATCATGGTATTTGTTTTATAATTTTTAGACATTAAATAAATAAATTTATTTATGACACCATGATGATGCAGTGATTACCTCATTAATGAACGATTTAAATAAAATGAAAAGATAAGGTAAAATATAAGACTTAAACTTGTTTAAAACCTATTGTATGCATATATTTAGAACCATTATCACCTTATCCTCAAAATATATCAGTGTGGGACCTTTAAAATCCGAAAACCATTTTATAATAAAGTAACATTTCAAGACTTTCCAAAAGTGACCCTCCCCCCTCTTATAAAAGGCCCCCACCTCTAACCCCTTATCCACACCTCTCAGGCCCTTGTCTCGTCCAACATCAACTCATATTATCTCTCCAAATACCTCTCTTACTCCTAGAAGCCTCACTTTGGGCAGAAGTCTTTCCAAGGAAGCCTTTGGCTCAAATCAAAAAGAGTTACCCGATTTAGAGGTAATGTCTTCTCTCGAGTTTCTTTCTTTTATTTTCCTTCTTCACTCACCACTATCTTCTTATTATTTGACCTCATAATAACACCAGTATCCTAAATATACTAGGGTGTTGTTATGATAAGTATTCTACCTACACTCACACACACCTCCGTCTAATGGTTAAAGAACATATTGTTTATGTGGGTGGCGAATTACTGCCTCAGGAAACGATGATTGTTAAATATTATTTTAACACTTTTCATGGTGTAAATTATGATTTAAATATATTTATATATGATATATATTATATTTATTTCCTCTATATGATTCTGTATTTTATATTTAAAACATACATTTATGCTTTGCATGTTGTGCAAATGTGATAATGTCATATGAAGAAGTGTGGACAACCGTCCCCTCAAGTGATGTGACTCATTCATACCAAACATGGAATTTATAAATAATGTAATTAATGAACTTATGTTACCTATATAACATATATATTATAATATAATTATAATATATTTATGTATCATTTAGTTTTAAATTCCATTAATATGAAAAAAAATGAAAGTAGCGTTCATGCGTACGTACGGCCTATAGTCTCCATGAACGGTACATTTCATTTCTTATCTCCAAACATTATGGAATATTATTAAATACATATATACTGGATATATATTATATTTAAATCATTAAAACCATTCCAAAGATGATGTAATTATAACTACATGGACAATTCTCTTCAAACAAGTTCATTTTTACTCATGTACCGAACATCGAAAAAACGTTTGATATGAACTCACATAATTAACTAATTATTATAACATGATAATATGTGATATGAGTTGAATAATAAACTTTAAATTAAGTCCTTAAGAAATTATAATCTAACCAAGGTTTATTATTCAGGAATATAATTAAACAAACAAGACAAGTCGAACTTGAGGTAAGGGATCCTACCTCTCTCTTTCGTTTCATGTATTCTCCTTTATGTCATTTATTTTAATCTCCGTGTTCTTATGTTGGGGATGTTATTTTATATTCATCCTACTATCCTTATCATGTTCATATGATGAGATACCCACTCTTTCTCTCATCAATTCATTTTAAGAATGTTTAAGTGACATCGTTAGGCTGCCGAATTTTTGTAAGGGGATTTCTTATCTCACTTTTAATTCTGTGAAATTTCTATTGTTCGCCACTTATTTGTTGCATGTGGTGTATTGTGTACTTCCATTTCATATATATTATAATGATTATATTTATATTCATGGTATTATGTGATTCATTTGGTGTTTATTATATTATGGTCATACGACTCGATTGATTACAACGAGGTAAGGGTTTTTTATCTCACTTTTAATTCTCGTGAGATTCATGCTACATTTTCCACTATTTCCTTTTGTTTGGTGTATTTACTGCCCATAATTATATTCTTTGTGTAATATACTTTAATTTATGGGTATTTATATCTTCATTGTATGACCCTTCTTTCATGGGGTGTATGTTTCGAAAGTTACCCAAATCGTTAAGGGAACCTTTCACCCTCCTCTTTTTAAAAGACTTATTTTTGTTAGGTCTTTTAATTTACATCTTATTAATGTTGGGATATATTCTTATATATCCTTATTGCTGTAAATTTTATGTCCAAGTGATGATATACACTTTTTATCTCTCATCTACTCATTTTCTAAATTTTAAAGTGACATCGTTAGGCTGTCGAATTTCTGTAAGGGGACTTCTTAACCCAATTTCAATTCTTCGGGTTAAACCTCTAATTCTTGATTATGTCATGCTGTGAATATGTTTGGATGACCTATGATTTTTTTATACTTAATATCCACTTATATTGAGTGTATTTATATTTTTCACACATAATTATGTAATTGATTTATCCTTAATCTAAGGATATCGTCTTTGTACGGGACTTCGTCTCAATCTCCTTTCATTGAGGCATCTTTTTATTTCTACACGACTTTATTTTATATGGTGTATAAAACCATTTCAAATTTTAATTTCATTCAAAAGGAATCTTTTTTACATGAAGCATTTTACTAAATTACAAAAGAAATGTTTTTGTCTTACATATGCGGTGACAAAGACTTCTCCACTGCCATGACCATTATTTGATTTTCGGCTTCCTCTACAATCCATAACTTTTTTTAAATGAAAAATAAATACCATGTTTTACTTTTCTTTTATTTTGGTATTGAAAATGGTTTCGATAATTTTTTTATTATATTAATTTGTTGTATTGATATCTTGTGATTGAAATGTGGAAATGTTATGTTTCCTTTATGCATGTTTTATGTGATACGATTATGTTATGGTTATTGGGAATTATTTATAAAGTCGGGTGGTTTCATGATAAACTAAGAGAGGGTGATATCGAGATAGCTCTCCAATGAATTGGGTAACACGAAGGAGTTAAACGCTAAGGTTTATCCGAAGAGATTTAGGGAATATACTGTGATGGGTATTCCAAACGTAACCATGAGGGTTACTCCCTACGTAAGAATGTTATGAATGCCTCAAGTTACCTTTATGTATTGTGATTTCTATGAGTTATTCATAAATCTTATGATTTCATGAGGTATGTTAAGTGCTTATTTTTTATGAATAAAGTATGTTTTCATTGATCCTTATGTATACATGGACTAATGTTTTATTTCCATATTTTTATATCCCTTACTGAGCTTTTTATGCTCATCCCATGTTTTTGAAATTTTTCCCACGGGACTTAAAGATGAATAGGGTCAAGGATGGGATCAAGGAAAGTCATGTTGTCTAAAACATGGAACTATACATGACTATTTTGTTCAAGAGTTTTTTTTTGTAAAAAAAATGGAAACTGAGTAGAAGTGTCTACTTTGTAATCTTTTGAGATGTAATAGTTATGTCATAATTCTCTAAAACTCTAAACTTGAAAAGATCCTCAATGTGAATTATTCATTTAATTCAAGATTATGTAATGTTTTAAGGTCGGGTCCTTATAAAAAACCAGTCTAAGTATGGCCGAAGGAACCTGTTTATGAGTCCCATTAACACTTCTGGGGAATTCATAATGACAAATAGAATCTCTAAGTGCTCGTAGTGGTTGTAGTTACATCTCAAAGACGTCTTTGAGATTTCCTCATCTCTTACTAGAAGCTAGTGATAGCTTGATTTGAGGACTATCTTTGAGAACTATCTCACTCCCTTATTCTTATCAAAGCGGTCATCAGTCCTCAATAGAGGATACTTGTTATTCACAGTCACCTAGTTCAAGTGCCAAAAGTCCACACATAACCTAAAGCTTCCTTCTGCCTTTTTGGAAAACAACACTGGGGATGCACACGGTGAATGGTTGGGCCTTATAAACCCCTTCCTTTTCAATTCCTCCAACTGTACCCTCAACTCCCAGTGCTTTGCAGGAGACATCCAATATGCAGGTGTACATATCGATGCTATCCCGGGGTATAGATCAATTCTTAAGTCTACCTCTATTTGAGGAGGTAGTCCTAGAACATACTCTAGAAATATTTCCTTGTACTCATCCACCATTGTAGGAAACTATAGACTCATCTCATCAATTTCATTAAGGGTCATTCTAGCCAACTAATGAGTTATCGGCTACACCCTCTTACGTGAGAGTCCATCCTATACTGATTTGGTTTTCTTTTCATCGATAAAGGAAAAATTGGTCCCATATCTATGGACACACCACACTATGTGCCTAAAATAGTCGATATGGGAATGGAATGTTGATAGTCATTCCACAACCCAAATGGCATCGTAAGGCCTCAACCCTACTACTAGGAGATCCAAGCCAAAGCTATCACTTATAAGAGTAATCTAACACTATCAGAACCAGTGTGTGACCATCAAATCCATTCCCATAGAAGTATATCATCATAAGGATCGAGCCAATGACTCGATTGGAATCTTCAAGATCTGAACAAGGTAAGTGTCAAGGAAATATTGATCAAAAAATGTGTCTATAATAACTGTAGAAAAAGTGGGGAAGACATAGATCTTACCTCGTATCATCTCTAGGATGTTTGGACCATAGACCTTGACTGCCTGAAGCTGAGCCTGCCCCTATCCAATTGCTCTTGGAGCCTGTGGAAGACCACCTGGGGTGGTGGTGGAAGTATCTATAGATAATCCTACCTATTACCACTCATCATACTCTTCTTCCACATCCTCCACCTGGTGGACTACCTTGTTCATGTCTCTGTCTCTACCTCGGTAGCCCCTTGACCGTCTGTCGGTCCTCTGTGCAGCAAGTCGACCAATCCAGAGCCATGTGCCACTGCCCACCACATGCGTAGCATACCCTGCTCCCCATATGAGTCTTTTTACCCTGGGGTCCTTCCATCGTCTACCCTGAGTCCTAGGGTCATCCTCTGAATGGTCTGGCCCATTTGGGCCTCTACATCATATGTCAGTGGTATATCCCATCGTCAGTGCCTTCTCATCATGGAATCTCTCTACCAGTAGAGCTCTCTCCAACACCCCAGGCTACGTAGGGATGCTAAAAAAATCATTGATGCCCTGATCTCCCATCATAGTCCCTGTTCAAAGGTTCAATCCCTAAAGAAAGTGTCTCACACCATATCCATAGAGTAACTTGAGATGTCTGTAAACCTTGCAGAGCACTCATCCACTATCAGGATGCCCGATAGTAAGTGAAGCAACTTCTAAATGTGCACTAAGTGAAAAGTCACGAGGATGAAACCCTCCCTGAAAAGTCACTTGAATTCAATTCAGGTGAGGGTCACCTCCTCATGAGTCTGTATGGTCAAACTTGACCATCTCTCCATAGATCCCTGTAGAAGGCTCACTACTAGAACTTCCATCTGGTCAAGTAGAGTCCTCACCAAGAGGAAGAATCACACCACCACCTATATCCAGTCCTTAGTGACATGAGGAACTATCTCTCCCATGAACCTAGGAGGTCTCTATCATTGGAACTCATGTAAGGAACTGATCCTACGTGTGTCCTCAACTGGTAGCGTCGTTAGTAACTACTGGCCAATGGGATTTGGTATCACTAGGACACTGCTCGAAGGTACTATCTATGGAAACGGTCTATGTACCAAAGTCTCTTCACTTTGTGGACCATCCTCATGATCAAAAATTGGAATCTTGGCTAACTGTTATTGTGGAGGCATCCTGAAAGTGATCATTATGAACCAAGGTCAATATATTATACCTGGTGAGTAGAATCTAACTAAAAAAAGATCATAAGAGAACACACAAAGATGCATGCAACCAGTTTTTTCATTTACCAGGTCGGAAAATATAATTAAGGGTCCTAGTGTATGGATATGTTGGCCTTTGAACCAACACTAGACTCTCAGCCTTAAAGACAAACTCGAAACACTTAAAAATGTTTTCGCATCAAAATTTAAAGAATATTAGTTCTTCTGGTATAACCAAAATCCTCTAATACAACTTTGTCATGACCCATCCCCCAGGGCCCATTTTGTGACTTCCCCAAGCCCTCCTTCAATAGGCTAGGGGATGGAGACTAGAAACAAATTGGCATATCCCCAAAAGGGAAGTAATTTTCCTTTAAACCTGTACACACACAATGCTCAAACTACAGAAAGGTAAACAATATGTAAGCCACAACTATCACTGAGGCAACTACTGAAAGTAAAGTACAAATTAAAAAGTAAAAAGGGTCTAGAATACAAGCCCAAAACCACAAAGGAATGTACAACTGCCAAGATCCATCTGCTCAAACCCTACCTGAAGGGTAGGTGGAGGGTAGCTATCTATAGGCGTAGAAGTATGTCCCATCGATCCCATCTCATTGGGTACCACCTGGTCCTGGACCACCAAGGCCCCTGTCGAAGCGTCGATCTCCTTCACGATACATGACACATATAGAGAAAGCCCATGTAGGGGTGAGTAACACAATACTCATTAAGGACCCCAAACCTCAAAGGAAAGACCACAAATCAATACCACACATAAAGATCACACAACAAGACCATAAACCAAAGATAGCTCACACCAAGTATAACTCCACATATAGAGAGTAATATTATCCATCATAGAGATAATTATTATTATACTGTAGAAGGACTCATCCATGATTATCCACTGAGATTATATCACTTGGTTGTTGGACCACTGAGATATGCTCATCTATTGAACCACTAAGGTATGTTTGTCTGCTGAACCACTAAGGTACGCTCGTATTTTGAACCACTAAGGTATAATCTTTTGTTGAACCACTAAGGTATGATCATCTACTGAACCATCTAGGTACGCTTTTCTAATTAACCACTAAGGTACACTCGTCTGCATCACCACTGAGGTATTCTCATCTACTGAAGCACTAAGCTACGCTCATATATTGAACCACTAGGGTACGTTCATTTGCTGAACCACTAGGGTACACTTGTTTACTGAACCAATAAGGTACACTTTTCTGATGAACCACTAAGGTATGTTCGTCTGATGAACCACTAAGGTATTATCATCTTCTGAACCACTAAGGTATGCTCGTGATAGACTTTGTGTCACAGCCAGCTATAGGATTCCCGCTCTCCAATGTGCTTGATTCTAGGAAAATCTACTCCTCAAGTCATCGTTCATATCTCAACTATAAAAAAATCTCACTTATAGTATTCCCAAAGGACTATCTTGTCCCAAGGGATCCAACGCCGCATACGGTGTGTCAATTAGACACCCAGTTTGAAAGATATTGGTGTTTTAGTAAATCGGGATCGGTTGTGTCCAGGCTCGGTCCGACTTGGTTGGACCGACATAACCAACTCGGCTCGGGGATCCCACATAACCCGACCTCAACCTGACCCGATGCGGTTGGGTGTGGATTGAACTTATCCGACCTAGCCACTAGGCTAGGCCCATTGGGCCTTGCCGAACCCAGCCCGGTTCAGTCGTGGGTCCAGCCTGTCAGGTCTCCCAATGACCCAATTTCATCCAGCCCTGCTCATTTTGGTGGGCCAGTTCTGTCCACATCTTGGGCCTTCTAGTGGCCTAAACCACAAAGACAGGTTGGCTTTCTTCCATCCCGAATGCCTAAGGCGTCTAGGGTGTCGGTAGGGGGACGAAAAAGGTCGACTGCCACCTGCCCGCACGTGGTCTAGTAGGGTCTGCATTCCACCTGCTCGCCACGGTCTGTCAATGCAAACCACTCCTCCAATGTGGCACCACCCTACCGCACTACCATGTCCCTAGCTAATCATGGCCTCCATCACCCCGACGTGCTGCCTCCCACCCATAGTCGTCGCTGCGGGCCGTCATGCTGGTGGTGTCTTCCGCGGGCCACTAGGTCCTCTTTGGTGGTCTGATTCTCGAACCGTCCATGCCCTCATACATATCAGGTCATCGCCATCCCTGTTAAATCCTTTAGGTCACGTTGCCGCCAATTTGGGAGTTCGGTAACCAAGAATACACAAATGCCCAAGTAGAAAAAACTGGCCTTTGTTCTTGTCGGCTTGGATTTGTTCCAGTTAGCAGAAACATGAAGCATATAAATTAATCACTTAGATTTTAATCCCATTATCAACCCACAACAAAATTTTCCCAACCCTTAAAGGAAAATATATCTTTGAATCAACATGTTAGAGAGTTGATATGTGTTTTTAGTTTAGAGTAGAGAACGGGGTAAAAAATTCACTAAGAATTTAAACCCCTACCTGGGATAGGATTGTTGGTCGAGGAAAAACAAGATCATGCACCTCCTTTATTCATTATTCATCTATAGCCCACCGTCACTAGAAATTCTTAGAAGGATGGAAGAAAGTGCATTCGTTGTTTGTCGTTTCCACCCACTAAAGCCTCAGAGGAATCCCAGGTTTATGCCAACAATCCTACATTTCTTGTTTGGATATTAATTGAAAAAACATGAATTAGAGTTTCTATTACACTATGTTTTAGCATCATTACATTGAATCATTAATGAAGTTAATTAATGATATCATCATCGCCTCATCGTTACACTATAATGATGACATGACACTTCTAGACGATGAAGCAAAAAAATAAAATAACTTTTTAATTTATTTTATTTCTATTAAAAAAGTGTGAAAATTAAATTTCACCCTTGACCTGCGTTGGTCATGGTTAGGCTCCTCCTAAAGAAAGAACACCCTCTCGAGCTCAACGGTGCTCTCAGATTTCCAATCTGAGTTAATTTTTAGGAGTTATAAGGATTTGAAAATAAAATAATCATTACATAATTATTTTATTTATGGATAAAACTAATTTCCACTATTGGAATGCGTTGACCAATTTTAGCCCCTTTTCATAAAATCCCGATGCTCTGAGTTCAAAGGTGCCCTCAGATTTTTGATCCGGGCACCAGTTTAAAAGTTAGAAAAACCCACTCGCATGTTTATTTAATGAACCTCAAAAATAGTTCAAAAATACATTCTATCCACTATAGGACTCGAAATTATGTGTTGTCTCATAGCCTAGTATCGAAATAATCTCATTAAATTTTCAAAAAAAAATCATGGAAATTTTGGGGTATTACACTAATAAAGGTCAATTTTATCAGGTCTTGAGAAAGTGATGATAAAGGAAAACTTTATCAATGCTAAATAAAAAGTTATGATAAATTATATATTTATCAGTGCTTTCTCTAATTCTAATAAAAGGTTTTCACTTTTAATTTATCTTAGAAAACCGGTACTTTTTAGCACTAAAAAAACCCTTTTATATTATTGTTAAAGGTCATTTTTTAGTTGTGGGAGAGTGAATTGGAAAAGGGATAACACTTACATTTCCTCCCTAAGACTCTTACATATTATCCCTATGATTATTACATATTCCATTATTATTCTCGAGGCCCTTAAATTTTTATTAAAAAAATTGGTAGTAATAAATGAAAATCGATTTGTATAAGAAGTGTAAAAGGGAGGGAAAACAAAAATGAACAAGAAAAAACACAAACATAGAGATTTATATGGTTTGGGATTAATCCTTTTGTTCACTAAGAGGAAGAATGATTTCATTAATTTTTAGAGTATTATTTTTGGGATATTTTATAGTATCCATAATCCCCAACTTTAATGAGTTTATAAACAAATGCAGTGTTATAGTAACCCATATTGCTACAGTGTCACCAATAACAAAGTAAGTCCACTATGATACAGTAACTAGTTTCTTGATGTTCATGGAGCTACAATGATATTTTGTTTCCTCTACTAATTTGATACTATGATACCTTATCTAAGTTCACTCCACAATAGTGTCATGTCGGTGTTTCCAGTCACATGAAGACTCGTGTATAGTTTGGTATGCTAACAATTCAGCCCAACTTCATCCAAAATAACCGGTATCCATCATTCCAAAAATATCCCACTTGAACCCTGGTCCAATAAACTAAAATCCATCAATGGTTATAGATTTAGAAAAAATTGTTAATTTGAGGTCTCCTTCTTCTCCACAGATGAGTGGGAACTTCCTTTTCAATAATTCAATTTAATGATGATGGTTCATAAAATACCAACCATTTTACTTTATATTCTTTAAGTGTGTTCTTATATATTCTTCCTCTCATCCTCCAGTTATCAATGAATACCAATAGAAGCATTATAATTCCTCAAATTCACAGTTCCTATCATCATCATCAACATATCTATCAGATTATTGGTTCTACAAATATTTTTCAATGTAAACTATCCATCATATATTAATCTTATGATAAAATGTCACTTCAACTTAATATGATTGGTCTGAGAATGAAACACTGGTTTCTTTACAATATGTATAAAACTTTGATTATAAAAGTTCAATATATTTTCCACACAAATTCTATCCAACTCCTCCAAAATATTCATTAGTCAAACCATATCCTTCCCATATTCTGTTATAGTAATGTTTTTTATCTCTATGGTGGATAGTGACACCGCCTTCTGTAATTGAGATATCCAACTCACCACATTTCCTCTACAATTAAACACATAACTTGTAGTACTCCTTCATCTATTGACATCAACTCCATGGTTAGCATCCACATACCCTTGAAATGAATTTAATTCCTTAAATCATAAATATCCCTTCTTACTTACCTTTTAATACTAAAATATCCACTTCACAGCTTTCCAATGTTTCATTCTTGGTTTATCCATGTACCTACTCACAACTCCCACTGTATGAGAAATATCAGGTTGAATACAAACCAGGGAATACATAAAACTCCAATAGATGATGTATATAGAACCATTTTGATGAACTCAACCTCTCCAACATTATTTTTTTCTCCTATGATGATTTAAAATTGATTTCTAGGGGAATAAAAATGAATTTTTTCATGCAACATAATAAATCTACTAAAAAAATTCAAATGTAGTCATCCTATTATAACATCTAGGTTCCATATATATAGTCTCTTTTTATCTCCATCCCAAAAATCTTATAGGATTCTCCATGATATTTCATCTTGAACTCCTCAACCATCTTCCCTTTCATCTCATTAATCCTCTACATACATGATCCTACAATTTTCATGTCATCCAAATACATAAGAAATATAATGTATCCATTAATAAAATACTTTAAATAGAATCATTGATTTGTGCCACACCATTTGTATGAATTTTTTATAATGAATGCATAAAAAATATTATTCAACTACATGGGATTCAGTTTTAACCAATATAATGTCTTCTAGAGTTTATACACAATTTCTCCCTTTTTTAAATCAACATATCCCTCTTGATACTACATATAAATTTCCTTCTCCAGATATCCATAAAGAAAATAAATATTTACCTCAAGCTGCACAATATGTAAATCCTATAATGCAACAATACTAAGAACCACCTGAATTCAGTAACATCCACATCTTTTTTCTTTTGAAATCCTTTCACCATCAGCCTTATATTGTACCTCCTCTTACTATCATGCTTCCCTTGACCTAGTATATCTATTTTACCTACAATTCTTTCTTTCCATGTGGAAAATATTTCATCTCTGAGGTATTATAATACCATGTAACATAAACAAATCATAATTACATGATTTATAAATTTTTTTGAATTTTATTACATTTTGAGCATATTTTTTATTTATAGTTTTAAATAATTAGGAAAAATATTACATATCAAACCCTTAAAATGTAAAGTGTAACACCCCAAAAATTTTATAGAATGTTTCTCTTAAATATGTTCTATTCATCACTATGTTCTTTTGAAACAACACTAGGTTATTAAGGAGATATTCAAAACCTAGACATTAAATATAAATTTTCCACTACTATGTTTTGAATTTCGAAAAATGGTCATCTAGATTTGTGATCAGTAAGTCATTTGGAGTCTGATAGAACAAACTTGATTTTTGGTGAATAGTAACATACCCTTATGAATAGTAATATGACCCTTATGAATAGTAAATAATATTATTATTTTATTTTCTTAAGGCAATAAGAAAATGAGATCTTAATTAGTTTTTCAATGAGAAATAAAACTAATTGCACCTTTAAGATTGTTATTTTTCAAATTAACTATGAATTTATTTAAAAATTAAATTAATAATATTTAGAAAATTAATTTTGAAAAATTGAGTTCATTTTTGAATTTTACACATTGAAAAATTGTTAGGGTAAATTTTTGGGATTTTCTGAAATTCTAGAATTTTTTATGGATAGTGAAATATGATAAAATACCGTATATACAAATTATCAGTTAAATACACTATTTATGACATCATAAGTGATGTAAGGCCACTTGTTTTGAACTCACATGCACTTAGTACTATTAGGGGTCACATGAAACAACACTATTGGTTGTCTTGAGGGAAATAATAAAATAATGAATTAAATATTCAAAATTTACCTCTCTCCTCCACTACAAAAACCCCTCACCACTCACTCTTATCTTCACTCCTCTAAGCCTTGAAGCTCCTCAAAGTTCTACCCAAGTCTCTCCCCAAGATCCTCCCCCATGTCCAAAAGCTCATATCCTCTTCAAAATACCAAAACCTCTCCCCTTAAGAAGTTCTCAAAGGAGGAAGTCTCAAGAGGTAAATTCCTCTTTCCAATTCCTTCAATTCTTTTAAGTTCTTTTATTTTTGTTTCTTTCTTCACCATAATGGTATGAAAAATCTAGTAACATACATGTACTATAATTTTTTCATGCTAATGGTATATTTCATTACCTTCTCTCCTTTCCCCACCATTTATTTGAAAGAAATGAAAGCACTGTTTGAGATGTGCTAATTTAGCACATTCAAGGACAACGGTTTATCAATTTCTATTATAATTTTTAATTATTGTCATGAAACCATTTGCGCTATGGTTGACCCAGATTATTATATATGTATTATATCCTATTTTTAGTTCTATAATCCTTTTGTACAAATGGTATTAATTTATAAAGCAAAACATTTTCATTGTAATCAAACCCACCGTTTAGCCAAAACGGATGTCACTAAGGTTATATATATAATAATTTGACTTCACTCTAAGTAACCAAATTAAATTTAAAACCATGTAATATTCTGGTTGTTAACTAATAGAATATAACTTCATTTATGTACAACCAAATCCATCTTATATATTTATCCAAACTTTAATATAAGTGAACCGATCATTTAAAACCAAGTAAACAAACGAGCCCGAACAATGAAATTGAACATTATAACTAATCAAAAATGCCTTGAATGAACTAAAAAGGGTTATAATAAATCATTTAAATATATAAGAGGTTCTGTAATTATTAATTAATAAGCCTAATTTTTTATTTAGGTCTTAAATAACAAGTCAAGAACACCTTCAAGCATAAGGTAAGGGATATCTTAACTCAATTTCCATTTATTGAGTTACACATCTATGTCATTGGTTTGGTCTTTCCAATAATATGTGTGAATGACCTCTGATTTTTTTATACTGTATATCAACTTATATTTTTTGAACTTTTATTTGTCACACATTAATATTTCATTGATTTATCCTCACTCTAATGATACAATCTTAGTAAGGGATTGCTTAACTCAATTTTCATTCTTTGAGTTAAACATCTATTTCATTGGTTACATTGTTCCAAGAATATGTGTTAATGACGTATGATTGTTTTATACTGTATATCCAATTATATTTTGTGGATGTTTATTTGTCACACATAAATACTTCATTGATTTATCATCACTCTAATGACACAATCTTTGTAAGGGATCCTCTCTCTCAGTTTTGTACAAGAATCTCCCCTATGTTGTGCCCTTTTATTTTTAATTCCTAAGGATGGGGTATGTTTTTTCACCTCCCCAATACTTCCATTGTGAAATATAAATAATTTAATAACCATTTACCTCTCATTAATCCCTCGCAATAACACTCGTTACCATGCCGAAATGTTTGTAAGGGGTTTCTCATCTCACTTTCATTTCTGTGAGATTTTCATTGTTCGCCACTTATTTCTTATATGTGGTATATGTGTCCTTAAATTTGATATATAATAACATTATTATCTTTATATTCATGTTATTAAATGATTTATTTGAGGTTTATTAAGTTCTGGTGATATGATTTGACTGATTACATTGTGGTAAGAGACTTTGTCTCAACTACTATTTCGTTGTGACTAACTTTGTATTGTGCACATAATAATCCTTATGTGGTGTACCTACTGCCCATTTGAGATCACTTTTCATTTGAAATTATATTTATATTAAATATCCATAATCTCATATCATGGATTTGTTTTTTGTCTAAACCGTATACCATTTTACATACAATGTTTATTTTGAAAGTTATTTTAATTGTGGAAATATTGATGAATATGTATAGTCTACTCTATACGGATATTAAAAATTCATATTGATCTTGTATTGAATCAATGTATAAAGAATTATTTGTACATTAAGTGGAAGTGGGGCCCACTATATCCCCTCTATCCATCGGTAGGTCTCATGAGACAAATCAGTTGGCGACAAACCCTTTGAGTTTGTTTCCAAAAATCATACGGGTTTCTACCCATAGAACTAAACCGTTTTTAAGGTATTATGGTTTCATGTGCCATATACATGACGTCCAATTAATAATAATTCTCTTTATTCATTATCAGTTATTATTATTATCCATGAGGTTTTCACTATGACAAAATCTATGGATGTAGTTTCATTCTCAGTTTATTAATGGCATTAGTTATTCATTTATTCACTATGCCATATTGATTATGTCAGATTTATTGTGATTCACTTATTATTTTTACCCATGATTCTGCTATTTGTAACCCCTAAAAAGCGTTTGATCTCACCCCTTTCATTTTTTACCTTCAACAGGTGATGAAGAGAAGGTCATTTCTTGAGTTTGTGTGGTTGTAGTTTTTAGTTTTGTTATGTATTGTATCTTGTAAACTTTTTTCAATGTAATTTGTGTTACATATATGTATCTAGTTTCTTCAAGAATACTAAACTGATCGTTAATTTGGGATTTTCATTCCTTCTAACCATGCCAATATCACAAGTAATGCACCGACTCCAGCCTAGAGGGGTCAGGGTGTTACAGTAGACACTTCCACTCAAATTCCATTTTTTCCACAAAAACATGATTCTTAAATTTGATCTCTTGTTTCCTTAAAAATCTGTATAGTCCATGATATAGTTCTTAATCATCACTAATCCTTATGAAAAATATTTTAAAATGTTGGATAATAAAAAAAAGCTTAGTGAAGGATATAACAAAATAATAAATCTGATAATATAATAAAAAACATAAAAAAGCCATGAAAATGTTTACTGGTTTCACATAATAAACATTGATCTCAAAATAAACACTTAATTTTTATTGAAATAAACCCTTTCCAAAAAAAATTCATAAAAAAATTCATAATAAAGGATAATTCATGAGGTTATTTCTAAAAATCATGAAAATATTTCCTTGAAAACAGGATTTTAATCAATATAAATCAATAACTTTCCTTTAAATCATATGGTCATTTTCATACCATATAAAGTAAAATGATTTCCACAAAAAAAATATCAGTTACATAAACAAGAATTATATCCATGAAAAGTGTTAATAATCTAATGTATAATAATAGATGTTTTAATAATGAGGGAATGCATAATGTCAGATGTCATAATCTTACTATCATGTCCTCATGTCTAACCATCATGCATAAATGGATAAGGAATTACCAAATAACCAATATAATTTATCTCAAGAAACATATTGATGCATCAAGGGGATATAATTACCCCCTACCATCACTTACTAAGTCCAATGCATTGATCATATGAAATAAATGAATAGAACAGAATATATAATCAATAAAATTATTCATATTGAAAAACAAGCATATGAAATGTTAGTATTATCCCTAATCAATAACTATAATAACATGATTATAAATCATACATGTAGATAATTTGGATGGTATCACTAGATTATATCCTTAGTACATCATTATAATCATCAAAAGATATTGAAATAGATGAAAATACCTTTAAAATAAAATTTTAACCTTTCCTTGAAAACATCATAGAAATATCCTTTTAGTTTGATTATATTTAAAAAATCCATAATATTGAAAAAAAATAAATACATTAAAAAACTATGGAAACTTCTAAAGGAATATTTTGTTCGTGAAGGTTGGAAAATCTGTTTATGCCATATATTTTAAAAGAATATATTCTTTTCACACATTTCTAAAACAACAAATGTGATTCATATGTAAAACATCTGAAAATATTATTTTTAATAAATTTTAAATAAAGTAATAATTAGTTCAAAATTACCTTTAATAATATTTTATGCATAAATAATAAAATATTTGAAATATTTTAAGAACATGGACATAGAGGAGAAAGATTATGAAATGAAAACATTAAAAAAAGTTTTTAAATGAAAATATCTTACCTCAAGTCTTGACTCATTTTTTATGATTTATAACTCTTGAATAATAAAATTATATTATTTTTCAATAGAAAAATAACCATTTTTTGTTAATTAAATTATCATTATTAATTTTATTTTATCTATTACCATGACTTATTTAATTACTAAATCATTTAAGTTTAAATCATATGTTTTGGGGGGAGTTCAGTTCATAATCTCAAAACAACTTATATAATTTAACTGTAGTCAAAGGGTTCATTATTCCATAATATTAGTAATATTAATAATAAAATAGTTATCATTTTTATACATTAGACACACTATTATAATCATCCATTAATGGTTGACTTAAAAAACAATTCACATTGTTTTGTGTAGGTGGTATTCCACATGTACACATGAACGACATTTTCATTTTACAACATATGGAATGGTATGAAGTGAATTGATATATTATAATTTTAGAATCATAAATATTTCTTAAATATAATATATATTCATTAAATAAATCATAATAATAATCCTTTTGAATGAGTGATGAAAAAACACATTGTTTCATCGATGTAGTAGTCTACACGTACACAAGAGTGATTTTTTCATTTCCCATAGAATGGAAAAAGAGATGAAAAAGTGTTTTTAAATCAACCAAATAACATTTAAATATATTTAAGATAATTATGTTATCATGTCATCATGTTTATATAATTTTTCAAGTAAGTGGAAATGGAAATAAACATGAAAATACTTGGTTAATAGTTATACCTCTTCTTTGGAAAACTTCATCTCGGTTACACCTTGAGCCTTCTAGGATGATATTTTCATGAGAAAATAACCTCTAGGGAATGGTTAAGAAATTTTGGAAGGGATTTTTGTGGATATTTGATGAGATAAATGGTTCACGGTGTTTGAGGAAGATAGGAGAGGAAGTGTCCTTTTATAAGTGAGGTGGGTGACAATCTTGTAAATACATGAAATATTAATATATAATATGTGTATAAATAATATAAAATTCCTCAAAAGTTTCATATATTGAAATATAATTATAATAATCTATAAATAATTTCATCCCAAAAAAATTGGACAATTTAAAGTGTCATTCTTAATGTTATCTCTTAGTTTAACCCCCTCATTAACCCTTTTAACCTTAATCATGACAATAAGTTTTTCAATCTATAAGGGTCATGAAAGTAATTTTAAAAATTAAAATTGGAACATAAAAGGACCATTAATTATATCCTAAAAACTTTCATACCAATTTATTTATTATATGATTTTTATTATTTTATAAATATTTAAAAATAATTTTTAAACATTAAATATCATTTAAAGTCATTTCCTTGATTATTCACTAATATTGACTTTAAAGGCATCGTGATAAAAATTTAATTAAAATTTAAACACTTTAACAATAACATATACCTTTTATTTATCCATTAAATTCATGGAACGCCATTCTTCATCCAAAACAAATTAATTTTAATGTTTATAAAATAATTTTCTTGATTTTTCTATTACTTGCACAAGTGTTGTGTCGGCATTATGTATGCACTCAAAATAATTATAAAATATCTAAATATTAAAAATAAATTAATATGAAAAATTTAGTTTAATTATATTAAATTTTAATATATATTAATTCATATAGTATTTATATCTATATCATTATCATGATAATATAATGAGTGAAAAAGGGTGTAAATTTTGAAAATATAATTTCATTAATATAGAAATGGAATTCATATTCATAGAAAGTGGCACCAAATTTGACCATTAAATATGAAAATATCAAGGTATCTTGATAATAACCCCATAAACCAATTTTAATATCATTTTATGGTATTTTAATCCATTAACCCTTGATCTAACACTTTTATCGAAATTTAGCCTTTACCGCAGTGATAAATGTATATCATTGTTACTATTTATTCTGAAAAAATATAAAATTTACTTCATTGATAAATAAAAAATATTGATAAAAACATTTAATCCATTTTCTAATATTCAATAAGTAGTGAAAATTAATTTTAATATAAGCTCGTAAACCTCAATAAAGAACATTTTTTTGAAAAATAAATGTTTTAAGAAAAAAAATGATTTTATAAAAAAATAAAATGTAAAGATGATTCTCATGGAATTAATTCAATTAAGTTTAATATAATGAAACTTTTTTAACTTTAAATTAAACTAAAAAATAAATTGAACATTGAAATTACATTTATTAAAATTAATGAAATGACATTTTTTGTAAAATTTTATTTTTTGTAAAAATCGGTCTTTTCAAAAAAATCCTAAAATTTTATCTTAAGATTAATTTGACATGAATATTTATAAAATTATTTTCATCATATAAAAATCTATTTTTTAAGGTGGTATAAATTAATCATAATATCTAAGCAAAAAGTTGAATAAAAACAATATTTGAAGAAAATGTATTTTTCAAAGTATAAAAAAAATTATACCTATTTTTTATCTAGTAAAAACCATTAGATGAAGGTTAATTTAATTTTTAAAAATATAATCTATAAATTTAATTAAAATCATTAATCTATAGTGATTTACATACATTATTTTTTAAAAAATACTTTACATAAATAAATCAATTTTCTAAAAAATATCTTCTTTAATCATATAGGATCTTATTTTAAATTGATTTATTATTTCATAAGAATTAATAAGAAAATTTGTATTAGGGAATTTTTATGAAATATATTTCATAATTTTATTATTCTTATTTATACTCACCAATCGAACGACTGGGTTATAAGAGTCATATTTAAATAACAATATTTCCATAGTTTATCATGGTTTGTTTAATCTTGGTGTTGTGGGTAGTACATGATATCAAGAATAATATTCATTAAAAGGATAATTAAATATTGAAATATGATGGTGTTAAATTCTTCCCCTATTAAAAAAATTCCATCCCCGCAATTTGATATCAATTCCATCAAAATGAATTTATTTTTAACCAAATCGGTGCAGACCATGAGTTTTACCCCATGATCCACAATCTTTATTAAAAAATATAAAGTACAAAGTAGCAACAATGAGGTATACCAGTTATCCCCAAACACAAGAAAGGCCAACAATAGGCCGAGCAAAACTAAGACTCGAGGACCCTAAAAATTTATGACCCATATGGTCTACAAAACCTGCCCAAAACATTATTCAAAAGAAGTCCCAAAGGCCAAATATTCAACATCAACCTCATCCATCGAGACCACCCACATGGCCATTTGAGAATAGCCTATTTGCAACCAGCCTATATCCAACCAGAAAAAAAGTGGTATCTTCCAGAGGCTGACAGCTGTCAAATTCATCTGTCAACCTGAGGTCATCCATGTCCGCATCACAAGGTCATCACCTCGCAACTTGAGGTAATCACCAACATCGTCAGAGTGTATGCATCACCACCGACATGCCAATATTTTTCGGCCTGCCAAATATCATCATCCATCGCCTCCGCCATCCCAAATACCACCCCTCCAGAATCCCAAACTCACCGCTAACTACAATTGTTCTTGTACCATGAGTCCATCGACAACTTTCCATCATGTCACCCGCCCAGGATCCCAAATGCCAATTTCTCGTCACCTGGAAACATCTCGAGGGAAACACCACAACCCACACCACCAGGATAAAGAAAAGAGGAGCACCCAAGGTTGTGACTCTAGCAATCCTCCCACTGCTACCGAGGGGCACATCGCTGACCCATCGGGATCCTAGATCCCCCATACTGAAACATTGACCACCGAGTGTCTGACCTCTAATCTACATCAAGGATCCCATATTTGAGTAGATCTAGTGCTCTTTCCAAGAACCGCCCAAATATCATGCCCATCAGAGTAGAAAATCTGGCCAACACCATCACCACCACCATAATTTCAAGCCCACCTCTCAATATTTTGTCTTTGTCACCAACTCCAATCACCAGCCTGTGGGGGTCACTCCCATTTTGGGAGTCATCTTGGTCAGTACCAACAGCCAGCAGTGGGTCTCTCTTGCTGGGCAGCCGACGAGATTGAAATGCAGGCTTTGTTGAAACAACCATCTTTGAATGCAGCTGGAAGTGGGAGAAATGTCATGAGTTGATGAACCAACCCTTGACATCTTTATTTTTTAGCTTATTTAAAATGGGATTCAATCCCATGAATTGCAGTATGTGTATGTATTGTAACCCTCTTATGAGAATCGGAGAGAAAATAAATACAGTGATACCCTCCTGTTTCTCTTGTGGTCGTATGCTTCAAAGCTGAACCACATTAAATTCTTATGTTGCTCTGTTCTGCTTTCATTTTGTGTGTTTGAGGTACCACGCAACTCTTTTGCACCCCAACAAGTGGTATCAGAGGCGATTCGGAGAAATTGGAGTTGAGGCGGTGAGGCAGCAATGAATTTTCTAGAGACCAAAAAATTGAAAGTGGTCGGAAAATTTTTTTCGAGGCCAGATTCATGAAGAGGATGGCGAGACAAATCCAACGGCATAAGCGGTGATGAAAACAGAGTTGAAACGATCCTGGTAAGATTGGTCAAAGTTTGGTCAAACCCATGGGTGAATAGTACCCTCATGCCGGAGAAGACAACACTGTTCACGCCACCAGAAAAAATTCCGGTGAGATTCCGGCAAGAACTCTGACGTGCCACGTCAGCACCACGTTAGTGAGCGATCTGAACCGTTGAACGTGTTTTGACCATATCTCGGTCAATTGGTGTCCGATTTTGGCGATCCAAGAGTCAATTCCTACTTTTTTGACCATTCTGAACGCATCCATATGGTTAGTTTTTCAAAATTCTCAATACATCAGGTGGTTTTAGAAGGGTGTGTCATTGATGGTGGTGATCGCGTTTTGCAACAACGATGATGGCTGATGTTAGAGCACTACCAAGATTTGAGATCTAGAAGTTCAATGATTGAAACAATTTCATCTTGTGGCAAAGCATGGTGAAAGAAATTTTGGTGTGGTTGGACATGATCAGACCGTTGATCGAAGAAAATCTTGAGGCAACCAGTAAAGATAATTGGGAAGAGCTTGAGATGCGGGTCGTCAACACAATTCGACTATGTCTGGAGAATGAGGTAAAGTACTCGGTGTTGGATGAGACCTCACCAAAGGAGATCTGGAAGAAGTTGGAGCTGAAATATATGGTGAAGTCGCTCACCAAAAAATTATTCCTGAAGAAGAAATTGTATCAGTTGCACATGGATGAGGGAGAGAATTTGTTGGATCACACCAAATAATTCAACAAAATCCTGACACAATTATTGGGGCTCGGTGTGAATGTTAGAGAGGAAGAAAAAGCACTTTTGTTTTTGTCATCCCTACAAAGATTATTTGATGAGATTGTGACTTCATTGCTCATGGTGAAGGAGACATTGAAGCTGGACGAGGTGATGGTGTCACTTCAAGATTCGGAGGCATTTTAAAGACCTATGACGCATTCAGGCGATCAAATCATGGTGATGCGAGATGATCAACGTGGGAGGAGCCAACATTGACAATTAGGAGGTAAAGAATGGTGGCTAAAATACAGGGGGCATGATCCTAGAAAAATCACGTGTTTCTGGTGTGAGAAGAAAGGTAACTATAAAAGTGATTGTGGAGAGCGCAAACAGTATGTTGATGGGAAGAAGAAAGTTGAAGATGAGGACACAAACAGCATAGAATTATCAGTAGATAATTAATTTTGTGTGACAATGGTAAGTTTGAACTCAGATGGGAGAGTTAAATGGGGAGAAGTGCAGTGTCATTAATACAAACGATATGGGCACATGAAGCGGGAATGTCGATTTCTAAAGAGGAAGAACGAGCAGGCTCAAAATCCAAAGGAAGACATATGAGTTCTAGATTCGGTGAGCTTGACACACATATGTATGATGAGAGGTACATTTGATACTTTTCAGCAGGTGCGAGACTCGGTGATACTTGGTGATGGGTCAACATGCGAGGTTCAAGGAATTGGGATTGTGAAATTAAATACACCTGATGGAGCAGTACGTAAACTGGATGATGTGAAATCCATTCCTAAGATGAGACGAAACCTGGTATCATTGAGTAGACTCGATGCAAAAGGATTCATGATTTCCATAGAAGGTGGAGTATTGGAAGTCTCATGTGGGGATGCAACGACGTTTACTGGTAAGGAGTCACAAGTTTTGTATCATTTGATGGGGACCGCAGTTAGCCCAAGATCGAGTGAAAATGGTGGAAGTGCCACGTGATCTGGCGTGAAGAATCTTGTTCAATTTGCTGATGAAGTTTTTGACACCTTCAAGGAGACAGCAGGTCAAGATTCTACCCCAAATCGGTCATGAGGGGGATATTTTTGGGGGCCACTCCCATTTTAGGAGTCATCTTGGTCAGCACCAACAGCCTACAGCGGGTCTCTCTTGGTGGGCAGCTGACGGGATTGACATGCAGGCTTTGTTGAAACAGCCATCTTTGAATTTAGCTGGAAGCGGGAGAAATGTCAAGGGTCGATGAACCAACCCTTGACATCTTTGTTTTTCAGCTTCTTTAAAACGGGATTCAATCCCATTAATTGCAATGCGTGTATGTGTTGTAATCCTCCGACGAGATTCGGAGAGAAGATAAATATAGTGACACCCTCCTATTTCTCCCATAGACATAGGCTTCAATGTCGAACCACATTAAATTCTTGTGTTGCTTCATTATGCTTCCGTTTTGTGTGTTTTAGGTACCACGCAACTCCGTTGTGCCCCAACATGGCCTTGTTCCAATCATCACCTCCAACCGTCCGCAATGGAACCACTATCACGGGTCAGACAACACTACCGCCTGAACCCAAAATCCTTAGCGTGGATGGTTGATTTTTGGGATATCCACCAGATTTTTCCTGGAAGAAATCATCACCACATTTTGTAAACATTTCAAAGTGACCAACGATTTCATCTTCAACTTATGTCCTTGATAGCTACAGATCGCCTAATAAATCTCTAGATTTATGAGAGATAATCACTCCATTGATGAAAGATAAACTGTTTTCCCATGAATTTATCATTACATAATAATAAAATAAAATATTGATTTTATCATGAGCTTTAATTTTAATTTCATGATCATAAAGCTTATTATTTCACAAAAGAATGAACCTTTATAAGAATCATACTTAGCAAATGAATTTCTAAATGCATACCTTGATAGTTGAGTGTTACTTTCCCTATAAGACTCAATATATTGGAGAAATTATTTTACCATTAATATAGAGATATATGCACCATATTTCTTTCCACTACATATGTGGAATTTTATTCTTCATTTTTTCTTCAATTAGTTCCCAATTCTATCTCATCTCTCACTCTAAAAATGAATATTCAAGATGCTTTTTTTCATGTATGAAGTACTAAATTATACTTTTATCATATCACAAGATCCATAAATGGATGAAAATTTATTTCTACTATTTCTATCTGATAATCAAAACCAAAAATTATTATCCTGATTTAAGATAGTATCTATTATGAATAAATCATCATAAAAAAATACTACATTAATCTTCAAAGCCTCAAAAATAACATCCAATGTTAAACTTAAATCATTCCATAAGAAACTAACCTTAATACTCTTTAAAGTATTCATGACTAAGTTTAAAACCCAAAAATCAGAAATATTTAATCACATATTCTTCTGAAATCAATTTAACAATTAACTCTAAACAACATTAGTCCATTATAAATATTCATACCAAAAATGTGTATGTCCTAATAATATAATCTCTAAAATAGGCTAATCATTTTCATAAATAAAATCAATAATAATAAATCCACAATAAAATCATATATGCTTCTAAAAGATAATTCAATATATTTTCTTCAAATAAAATCATATTTTATCCAAAAAAAATTATTTACCTTAATCATATAATGTTTCCAATACTGTTAACTTCTTCAAAAATATCTTTAATCACTTAGTCTCTGAATCACATTTCAATCCCATGATTATTTATATTATAAAACTTATATTCTAAAAATGTAATAACCCTTTTATCCCAATTATCTAAAATTACCTCAACATCAAATATCAAATTAACCCTAAAGGTTATCAATATCATTCAACTTTAGTCAACAAAATATAAAATCATTCTTCCTAAAAATAACATTTTCAATAAAGCATTAAACTCAATGGTTACATATTCCCAAAATATCTATTAAAACTAAATAAATGTCACCCAAAATACTCCCATAACATAAAAAATAAAAAATATTATTAATGCATTTAAACTTATGATCATCCTTAAATTTTTCAACCATTTAATAAAATTCCACTACATAATAACTCTTTAAATCTTAAATGTAAACAATTCAATCAATCAAATTTCTTAATAATTATTTAACCAAACATTTTTATCTTATTCCTTAACACTTCCCTCTTAATATTAAAATATGAATAAAGTACTAAGATCCATCAATCTTAGTATAATTATGTTTCCTATATTAAACATAAACAAAACTATTAAAATAGTACACACCTTTTATATTTTATTTTATATTTCTTCATCTTCAGCATATAACCCTGATAGTCCTTTATTTATATGATCTTGTGGGTATCCTATCAAATAAATACGTTGATTTTCAGAATTCCTATACTATCCAAATTTGAAACATATTCTTATTACTTCAAGGAATTTCCCTTTACACTTTTTCCCACATTCATGACATGTAGAAAGTTGTATCTTTTTAGCTTTATAATATTTATCACCTAAACTTATTTGAAACACAACTTTTCTCTTATTTTGTGTGTTATAAAATCTCCTAAGTTCAGGTTGTTACTCATATATCTAGATATATAGTTAGGAATAACCACAATATTTTTTACTCCAACTCTTATCCAGTTTGGTTTCTCATTTAGACAACCAACACATTTTCCATCACATCTATTGTTAACATGGTTCATGTTAGCTCTATCCATTTATTAAACCAAATACTATTAGTGTGAGTTTATAAATAAAATCATAATAAAATACCTTATGAGGAGATTAATATTGAGATAACATTAACCATGTCATATTCTATTCAATAAACATAATTCACCATAGAATATTGACCTTGAAGGTTATACAATAACTCTAACTTATTATCAAATAGCATCCAAACCTCTATAGTTATCTAAAACATTACTTTTATACCAAATATAATGTCCCATAACATAAAAAACACATAATCACATGATTTCCAAAAAGGGTTAAACTTTAAAAAAATTCAAGTATATTTTCAATTTAGAGTTTTAGAGCATTAGGAAGAACCCTTACATGAAGACTCCTTACAATTCATGGTGGAAAATTCCACTCAAAGTCCATATTTTTCTATAAAATATGATTCTTAAATTTAAATTATTATTTAATTCAAAACATGTTAAATTATTTTAATAATAACCCCCATTATGAAAACATACTCCTTAAAATAGTTCTTATTCATCCTTAAGCCCTATGAAAATTTTGAAAATGTTAGATGATAAAAAAAATCTCAGTAAGTGATATAAAAATAAAGGAAATTTGATAGTCCAGTGAAAACATGAAAACCCATGAAAATGTTAACCATTATCACAAAATAAACCTTGAACTCAAAATAAACTCATAATTACTCTTGAAATAAACTCTTTTTCCAATGTTTTTCATAAGAATTTTAATAGGAAAGAATAAAGTTAAAATCATAATTCATGAGGGTCTTTTTGAAAAACATGAAAACATTTCCTTTAAAATAAACATTTCACTAATATAAGATCGTTAACTTTCCTTTAAATCATATGATAATTTCATTACCTTATGATATCAAAAGTTTTACATAAGAAACCATCTATAACATAATCATGAAATATATCTATGGGTTATGTAAAAAATCACATGGATATAAATAATTGATTTCATAATGATGGAATATGTAATTTCAGATTTCATAATCATAACATCAAGGCCCAATGAAAATACATCATACATAAATGGGTAAGTCATACACCAAATACCCATTATATTTTTTTCATGAGAACTATTGATGCATCAAGGGGCTATAACTGGCCCCAACCATCACTTACTAACTCTAATTCATTTATCATATCAGATAAATTTATGATAATACTATACATATTCAATATAAAACTCTTTATTGAAGAAATAGAATATGAAATTTCAATATTCTCCCTAGTCAATAACTATAACAACATGATCATAAGCCATTTATAGAAACAAGGTGGATGGTATCATTTGATATTATCCCTATAAAATAGTAAGAATAATCAAATGATATTGATATAGATTAAAATAAATTTAAAATAACATTCATAAATTTCTTTGAAAGCATGATAAAATATCATTTTAAATAAAAATTTAAATAATATTGATATGTGTTATTTGAAAATAAACATAGAAGATTTTAAATGAGGATTCAATTAAAAGAGCGATCATGATGGATGGAAAATCGGTTCATTTTGTAAACATTAAAAGAGAAAATTCTTGTCTCTCGTTTTTTAAAAGGAAAAAAGTGAGTCATATGTAAAACATTTGAAAAAATTATTTTTAATCATTTTTTAAGAAATTGAAAAGTAGTTTAGAATGAATTTTTAAAATCATTTAATCATAAATAATATTTTTTTGAAACATTTTAATAATGTGGATATGAAGAAGAATGATCTTTAAATGAGAACCTTAAACATCGTTTTAATGGAAAATCACTTACCTCAAGTCATGAATTTTTGTTATATGTTGTCTAACTTCTAAATAATTAAATTATATTAGTTTTATAATTTCTTTAAAAACATTTTAACATTTATTTCATTCTCATTATTACTTTTATTTCATTTATTACCTTGACTTATTATATTACCAAATTGGTTAAGTTTACATTAGATGTTTTGAGGATGTTCGGTTCATAATCCCAAAACAAATTCGGTAGGTTGAACATTATTAATATGGACATTGTTAGATTATCTCCATAATATTAATCATGAAATAATTATAATTTTTAAAAATTATATAAAACTATAGAATCATCCAAGAAATTAATATATAAAAAATTAATTGCAGCACTTCCTGGAGATTGTAGTCCACACGTACGTACAAAGGATGTTATCATTTTACAACAAATGGATGGGTAAGAAGGTATGAAATTTATGTTGAATGGAGGGAGTTATTCAATGAATTAAAAGGGGGTAAATTTTGTTCTCAAAATTTTGATCCTAAATAAATTTATCCTCAAACCGATCATAACAATTTTATCAAATTAAAGTACAAAAATAAAAATATAAAAAGGTTATAACAGAACACAAGAAATTTATATTGGTTTGGGAAATAAGAATACACAAGTCCACTTAAAAAATTATTTCTCCATGATATTGGATATTTTAAAAATATACTTACTTTTCCCATGTAACTTTAATTCTAAGTTAACGTATCTTTAACTTAATAAAAAAGGATCCAAGAGAATTTACATGGCTCTCCATTTTTACAAGACATATCCATGGTCTCTACAAAAGATAAAATATGTAAAATAGATATTCATTTTCAGATCAAAGTTTCAATATGATATGGAAAAATGATATATTCTTCCTAAGAAATAATATAACTTCAATGATTAGATCCAGGGGGTTTCTTAATAGAAGATGATATTTTCTTCAAATAATAACTATAGAAATTGTTTCTTCATCACAAAAAAGAAATAAGTCTCTTGTATGTATAAGAAAGTAGAGTAACATATTCGTTATTTATATGGAAATCTATTTTTTCATTCAATTCCTCCTTAAAACTTTTAATTAAAATTTTTTTATACAATCTAATAGTAAATAGATGACAGAATAGTCCAAAAAGATAATCTATGTTCCCATATGCAACCTTTGATTCCAAAAATAAAAATTATAGATATCATTAATGACTATAACAATGGTCTCCATTTAAAATAGCGCATTCTTAGAAATATATGTATTATTTTATTCATCTTTCTATATCCATTTATCATAATTTCATACTGAATAAAATGTATGAGTTTACTTCACTTGAGTTTTAAAAATGGAAGTAAATACCTTGAAATAGTGAATAAATACTTCTAAAAACATTATTTGAAGGAATTTAGCTTTAGAGACCATTTTATTCTTCATAGATTATTTATATATTCAAAACATCTTATAACATAGTGAAATTATTGAACTGAAACTTCAAATAATACTTTTACATTGAGATAAATCTTTGAATTCATAAGATAATCCATTTCATATGAAATTTTATACTTTCATAAGATAAATATTTTTAAGTCAATCAAACTAGAAAAAAAACCATAAGATAGTTTTTTTTTTCTCTATGATGTTTTGATCTTCATATGATAAATATTTTCTTTGTATAATAACATAATATATTGACTACTAAAATACTAACTTTAAGATCATGGTGGAAAACTTAACACTTCATATGATAAAATAATCTTCGTATGATAATTTCCTTTTCCAAAAGTGTGGTTTAAAATATATCCTTATACTTCATATAATAAATATCATACATAATACTTTCATAGGATTATTACTTAGTCTTTAAATTGAAATATAACATGGAGATATATGTATTGTTGTATAATTATTTCCTTTGATAGGAAAATATAAATACTAGTAGTGTGTGGGAAATAAAACTATAGATCCTAGATCAGTGTGTGATCACTGATAGGGGTGGGGTTGAATCAATGATCCTGTTTTCTTATAAAAAATAATTCCTTTTAATTTAACTTATGTGGCTGTTTAATTCCTCTATCCACTCTTCTTGCATCTCACAACCTTAGCTTGAATAATACAATAAATTGAAGGCATGTAACACAAGGTTTTACAAGGTTTAGACTCAATGTGAGTGCCTACTCCTAGCCATGTTGGGTAGTCTTCGCAACATGGATTCTCCACTATATCAGAATGTGATTAAAATGTTTAACTTGTTATGCCCCTAATTACAATATAGTTTTACCTTCCATCTCTAATTAACCTTAAATAGTTTTTTATACCCCCCAAATGTAATCTACAAGTTTAGTGATCTGCAATTCCACTCAATCACAAAATTTGTTAGCAATTGGTATTGATACTTTAATAGAATGATCTTATGCACCTGGTTTCTTCTACATGAATGGATGCTGATCCTCCTCCAAAAACATGTTAAATAAACTCTCCTACGTGTGTACACATCATGAGCCTATGTAACTGGTGATTAGACTTACCAGTATTGCTTAAGTTATTCTAATCTTAAATAGATGATTAGGTCTTCCTTAGTTAATAGAAATGCTTGGGAAAATTTATTCCTTCTTCTTATGAAGTCCCCGCCTCAATTAAATGTGTTCATGTGATGTTTACAATTTATTAAATATTATTTTATTCAAGAATAACCTTGAAAAAATCAATGTACTATGAATTTTTTATTCTCAAATCAATTATTAGAAGACCACTTCATGGTGTATGAACATTTCATGTTATTCTTAAATACTCTCATTATTTTTTGTACACATTTTATGTGTTTCTCAATTATTATTCATGGTTGTATTCAAACTTCTTTTAATGTAAGTATCCACACATTCATATATATTATATGAATTAAATACATTATTTTTCACTTTGTTCTCATAATAGGTATATCTATACGTGATATTATAGTTCCTTTGAAAATGAAAGAGGTGTTTCACATATTCAAGTACATGGTGCCTTTTTCTTGTTATCTTAATGAATTTACATGAATGGATCACAAAATCCTCTATTATCTCCTTCACATGAATAGGGTAACCCATGGGTTCCTTCTTCTTTACATGAACAAAGAGCATAAGATCTTCCTACTTCTTTACAAAATTCAACTAAGGATCATATGGTATTCTTCTCCTTTATGTGATCAAATCACACATGATCTTCCAAATTATTTACAAAATCCGGGAAAGGATCATGAGGTCTTCATCTCCATTATGTGATAAAAAAACATGGGTGTTCACTACCAATGCATAACAATTATATGTATGTGTGATATATCTACTTTTTCACATAACATAGGAGGCTCGCGGATGCTCTGTTTCCATATCTCTTCTCAAATATTGACCAAAACCAAATATTCTCATCTTAGATGATCCACATTTATAGACTAATTCACACTACCTCTCTTCAGGATTTCATGCTGCGGAAAATGCTTCTTCAATGAACTAATGATCTAGGTAAATATTAAATATATCAAATGTTAAATCTCTTGACTTCTTTATGTGACACTAAAGTGGACATGTGATCATGTGATTGGTTTCATTTGATTGTTTGACACCTTGATGGACACACAATTCATGCAACCAAGGATGTCCAAGGTGGGATCTTGTTGTGTAAGTTATTATTCACATGATGTCATGCTAAATTTAATTATGGATTTACTTGATTATCTTCTTCATATAATGAATTTTTCTTCTCACCACTGAACACATTCTTCGAATCATTGCATGCATGAAAGAAAATAATTACATGCATGGCCTTGGGTTGATTGAAAAGGTGTAGATTATCGATTTTATTGATCTTGTGTGCATAAAATACCTTAAATGGATGAAGTTTGAAGATGATCTATGTCTTTATTAGATGGTGTTGATTCACATGATCAATCAACTCATGTCTTATGTAATAATTTTTTTACACATCAACAGTGTAGGACATCATGGGATACCACATAGATATTCAAAATAGAATCCCTCTACTTAATAATAAAATGTGTGATAATCATCTTTATTCGACACTAGGGGTTGAAAATGAACATGACTTTCACATATTCCCTACATGGGTCATTCCTGAGGGTGTAATTCTGGCCTGAAATCCCGACCGGCCCGGCCCGACAAAGCCTGAGTTGGGATGGACTGGGAATGGACTTATGCAAGCAGACCCGCGGGTTAGTTTGGGCCGACCGAAAAAACCCGGCCTGTGGGCCCATACAAGCCTACCCACTTTAAAAAAATACTGGGAAACTGCCTGTAAGGAGACTCGAACCCCCTACCACATGTTTCCATGGTTGGGCCTGGACCAATTGGTCCAGGCAATGTGCTTGGTTTAAAATTACCAGATTGTATATATATATATATACATACATATATTAATATATAATTATATATTAATGATTTAACATAATATATATATAGTAACTCGTTATACATTAATAAAAAAACATACTCACCCACTGATGTTTGCGCATGTCCCCCCCATATTATTATTATTTTATGTATGTTGCAACTTGCATATATGATATATACATATATAAATCAATTTAGAAAAAAAAACTAATCCACTCTTACGCACCCCTCATTAATTTTTTTAAAAATTGAACATTATATATATATATATATATATTCATATTTTTAAATCTCTTTAGAAAAAAGTAACACACTCACCCACTGTTGTGCACCCTCAACCTCTTGTTAAATTTTTTTAACTTGCACATATTATATATATATATATATATATTTACATATATAAATCTATTTTAAAAAATTAAAACATTAAAAAAATGTTTTAAAAAAGTTAAAAAACATTTTAAAATAAATGTTTAATATAAAATTTTAAAAATTAATGTTTAGAAAAATATGATTTAAAAAAACATTTACAAAAACATCAATCTATTTAGAAAACAATTTAACACATCCACCCACTACTGGTTTAAAATTATCAGAATATATATATATATATATATATTAATAATATATGTATTTATATATAATTATATAGCAATAATTTAAAATAATATATATATTTATATATAATTATATAGCAATGATTTAAAATAATATATATATATATATATATTAATTATATATATATAATTATATAGAAACTTTTTAAAATAGTATATATATATATATAAACAAAAAACACTCACCCTCTAATGTTAGTGCATACCCCCTCCCACATTATTTTTAATTAGTTGCAACTTGCTTGTTTTATATATACATATATAAATCTATTTAGAAAAAAAAATTAACTCGATCGTTGTTACGCACCTCTAAATAATTTTATTTTACAACTTGCACATATTGTATATATATTCACATGTGTAAACCTATTTAGAAAAAAAAATAACACACTCGCTCATTGCTATGTAACCCTCATTCATTTTTTACAACTTTCACATATCATGTATATAAATATTTTTAAAAAATTTAAAACATTTAAGAAAACGTTTTTAAATAAACGATATAACATTATATATATATAATTACTCATTATATATTAACAAAAAAACACTCACCCACTAATGTTTGCGCATGCCCACCCCCTCCTATAGTATTATTTTTTATGTATGTTGCAACTTACATATATTATATATACATATATAAATCAATTTTGAAAAAAAATTAACTCACCCACTTCTATGCACCCCACATTAATTTTTTTAAAACATTCACATATTATATATATTCACATGTATAAATCTATTTATAAAAAAAATTAACACACCCACCCACTATTGTGCACCCCCATCCGCTCGTTAATTTTTTTTAACTTACACATATTATATATATATATATATTAACATATATAAATATATTTTCAAATTTTAAAACATTAAAAAAATTAAAAAGTTAAAAATCATTTTAAAATTAATATTTAATATAAACTATTAAAAATTAATGTTTAGAAAAAACATGATTTACAAAAATATCAATCTGTGTAGAAAAAACAATTTACACACCCACCCACTACTACGCACCCCAAACCCCTCGTTAATTTGTTTATAACTTACACATATTATATATATATATATATTAACATATATAAATCTATTTTAAAAAAATTAAACATTAAATAAATTGAGAAAACATTTTAAAATTAACGTTTAATATAAAAATTTATAAATTAATTTTTAGAAAAAAATGATTTAAAAAAATTACAAAAACATCAATCTATTTAGAAAAAAAATTAACACATCTATCCACTACTGATTTAAAATTATCATAATATATATGTATATATATATATTAATAATATATGTATTTATATATAATTATATAGCAATGATTTAAAATAATATATATAATTATAATTATATAGGAGTAATTTAAAATATTATAAATATTAATAATATATATAATTATACGGAAACTATTTAAAATAGTATATATATATATATATATATATATATTAATAAAAAACACTCACCCACTGATGTTTGTGCATACCCCACTCCCACCTTATTTTTATTAATTAGTTGCAACTTGCATATATTATATATATGTATATAAATCTATTTAGAAAAAAATTTACTTCACTGATACACACACCTCAATAATTTTATTTTACAACATTCATATTTTATATATATATATATATATTCACATGTGTAAACATATTTAGATAAAAAATTAACACACTTACTCACTATTTTGCTACCCTCATTCATTTTTTTAAACTTTCATATATTATGTATATAAATATTTTTAAATAAAATAAAACATTTAAAAAAACATGTTAAAATAAATGATGTAACATTATATATATATATATAATAACTCATTATATATTAATAAAAAACACTCACCCACTAATGTTTTCACACACCCACCCCCCCCCCCCTATATTATTATTTTCTTATGTATGTTATAACGTGCATATATTATATATACATATATAAATAAATTTAGAAAAAAAATTAACTCTACGCACCTCTCGTTAATTTTTTTTACAACTTTCATATATTTTATATATATTCACATGTATAAATCTATTTAGAAAAAAAAATTAACACACCCACCCACTACTGTACACCCCCAACCCCTTGTTAATTTTTTTAACATGCACATTATATATATATATATATATATATATATATATATTAACATATATAAAACTATTTTAAAAATTTAAGCATTAAAAAATATATTTAAAAAAAAGTTAAAAAATCATTTTAAAATTAACATTTAATATAAACTTTTAAAAATCAGTTTTTATAAAAAACATGATTTACAAAAACATCAATCTATTTAGAAAAAAAATTAACACACCCACCCACTACTACACACCCCTAACCCCTCATTAATTTTTTTTAACTTATATATATTATATATATATATATATATATATTAACATATATAAATCTATTTTTAAAAAAATAAAAAATTAAAAACAAAGTTAAAAAAACATTTTAAAATAAACTTTTAATATATACTTTTAAATATTAATGTTTAGAAAAAAATTATTTAAAAAAACATTTATAAAAACATCAATCTATTTAGAAAAACAATTAACACACCCACCCACTACTAGTTTAAAATTATCAATATATATATATATTAATAATATATGTATTTATATATAATTATATAGAAAAAAATTATAAATATATATTTATTTATAAATAATTATATAGAAGCGATTTAAATTTAAATTTATATATATATATTAATAATATATATAATTATATAGAAATTATTTAAAATAGTATATATATTTATTAACAAAAAACACTCACCCACTTATGTTTGCACATACCCCCTACCACCTTATTTTTTTTATTAGTTGCAACTTTCATATATTATATATACATATATAAATCGATTTAGAAAAAAAATTAACTTGATCACTACTACGCACCCCTTAGTAATTTTATTTTACAACTTTCACATATTATATATATATATATATATATATATATATATATATTCACATGTATAAACCTATTTAGACAAAAAAAATTAATACTCACTCACTCTTGTGCAACCCTTATTCATTTTTTTACAACTTTCACATATTATGTATATAAATATTTTTTGAAAAATTAAAACATTTTAAAAAACATTTTAAAATAAACGATGTAACATTATATATATATTTTTATAATAACTCATTATATATTAACAAAAAAACAATCACCCACTGATGTTTGTGCACGCCCACCCCCTCTTATATTATTATTGTTTTATGTATGTCGCAACTTGCATATATTATATATACATATATAAATAAATTTGGAAAAAAAATTAACTCACTCACTCCTACATACCCCTCATTAATTTTTTTTACAACTTGTGTGCACACACACACAGATATATATATATATATATATATACATGTATAAATCTATTTGAAAAAACAATTAACACACCCACTCACTACCGTGCACCCACAACCCCTCGTTAATTTTTTTTAACTTGCACATATTATATATATATATATATATATATTAACATATATAAATATATTTAAAAATTTTAAAACATTAAAAAATATTTAAAATAAGTTAAAAATCATTTTAAAATTAACGTTTAATATAAACTTTTAAAAATTAATGTTTAGAAAAAACATGATTTACAAAAACATCAATCTATTTAGAAAAAAATAACACACCCATGTTGAGTCAATAATTTTTTCCTTATGACTTTTCCATTCCTTCTTGTTTTGAAAATCACAAACACCTTATACTTAAGGAAATCTATATTTTACTTCTCTAAGGAAAATTCCCTTCTTTAAGGAAATTTACCCTAACCTAGATTTCCTTATATATATCAATATTTTTCTTAAGTATAAAAATCAGATTCATACTTAAAACCTCGGAATCATATAATACTTAGATATGGAGCATTCTGTTTTAGGATCTAAATTCAGGATACGAACTCTAAGAAAGTTCTACTCCGAGTTTTGGATACGAACTCTAATAAAGTTCCACTCTGAATTCTGGATACGAACTCTAAGAAAGTTCCACTCCGAATTCTGGATATGAACTCTAATGAAGTTATACTCCAAATTTTGGATATGAACTCTCACAAATTTCAACTCCGAACTTCTATGAGTTCGACTCCGAACTTCTATGAGTTTGACTCCGAACTTCTATGAGTTTGACTCTAAACTTCTACAAGTTTGACTCCAAACTCTGTAAGTTCAGATTCTGAATTCTGGTGAAACCAGACTCTGAATTTCCTTAGAAATTAAGACTCCAGATTTCTATAGAAATCAGGTTCTGAATTCCTATTAAAACAGAATCCTAATATCTCTTCATTATAGACTCTGAATTCCATTTTGGTTAGACTCTGAACTATTATTTGCTTACATTCCAAACTTCAGTTTTTCTTATACTTATACTTGTTTTATTACAAAACGATGTCGTGCTTTCAGTTATTTACTGATCGTTGATTGACTGACACGTGTACAGGTCCCTCTGAAATTCAAGGATAAATATGAGTGTTGGAGGAGGGAGCCGACCGTTGGAGCTTCACCTATAAATAAGAGCTCATTTGAAGGAGATCAATACAAAACTTTGACACATCTTTGAGATCTGTACTTACATGTTGTTGAAGTGATTTCTAGAGAGAGAGGCTCTTATCAATTCTTAAAGCTTTTTGTAGAAAGTTTGAACAGCTTGTTCAAACTTTTCTTTGTGTAGACTTGCTTCGTACGACTCCGATTGTTGGTGATTACAATCATGGGATTCCCGGGATAGGAAGATAGAGGTTCCAACACCTTGAAGTTTGGGGATTCATTGCTGAGGAAGACAGAGGTGTCGAATACCTTATAGTTTAGGGATTGTGGGGATATCAAGACAGACTCCGATCTTCGTATCGAGGGCTTACCCTGGTGTGGGTAAGACATACTGGCTTGAAATTATAAATCAAGGGACCTTTATCTAAGGTTTTTGGATACCCTTCTCTTTGGGTTAAAAGAGTTATTGTTTGTTACTTGTAGTTTTACTACTTGTTTTTCCGCAGAATTTTGTATTTCTAAGGAAATTATAACTTTCTTATACTTCCTTACTTGTACTCTGATTTAGTTAGATTCTATATGCTTTAAGGTAGAATCTTAATCTTTGTAACTTTTGTTAAGTTCCATTTTCAGAATCGTTATTCTGAAATCCAGCAAGTCTTTTGTACTCATAGAGGTCTTGTGAATTATCTTGTTTAACTTTGTTAAACATAACCATTCTGAAAGTTTTCTTAAGGAATTTTAAAAGGTACAATTCACCCCCCCCCCTCTTGTATCTAAGAATCTCATTCATATTTTGATCCTACGTTTGGTATCACAGAGTATATAATACTCAGAGTTATACCATCCTAACAATTGGTATCATAGGTGGTGAACTCATACCCTGTACCAATCTGACACTTTGTAATAGAGATTTAGTTCCATCTGAATTAATCTCACGATTAGATTTAGAAGACATTTTTCGGATTCATACTTTTTTGAATCTGTTTTTCAGAATCATAGTTCGGATTCACTTTTTCATAGAGATACAATTTTTTCCCTTGCTTAGATTTTTGTTTACAAACTTATACTTCTAATAAGTTTGTGTGCCAAAGATTTTCTTAAGGATTGTAGGTTTAAATGTTGGTTCTATTGACAACTTAAATCCTACTATACCACCTATTTTTTATGGCAATGATTATAAATATTGGAGAGATCATATGAAGACATTCGTTATCAATACTTGTGTAGATAACTTTGTCATTCTTACTGGAAGATACAAGATTCCTGACAAGGAAGTAAGTGCTTTTACTAATTAAGAAAAGAATGAATACCAACTCAATTATAAGGTACACAATACTCTACTTTGTTCAATGACTAGGAACATATATAGCCAAATTTCTTATTGTGAAACATCTAACTGTATATGGAAGAAACTTGAAGTTACTCATTTTGGTACATCCAAATTCATAGAGACTAGAAGAGCTATGTTGAGATCATAATACCATGGTTTCAATTTTCCTTATGGAGAACCTATAAGTAAAGCATAGCAAAGGTTTATGACCATCGTGAATAGATTACAATCTATGGGAGATAAAGGTCTACATGATGAAGCTCTTGTGGATAAGATTATAGATATTATGCCTAATGAGTGGGAATTAAAGAGGATAACAATTGATGAGAACAGAAAGGTCACTCAAATTTCTCTTGATGAACTATTTGGAACTCTTCTTCAACATGAGACAAGAATGAAGAGAGATGCTGACAATATAAATAAGAAGAATAGGAATGGTAGTGTTGCTTTTACTACAACTTCAAATAACATGAATGCTAAGACTCTTGATAAAGTTACTAGATCCAATTCTAAGAAGGTTACTATCCAATCTGAATCTAGTGAGAGTGAAGTCTCAGAAAATGAGTTAGCTAATCTTGCTCAAAGGATGAACAAGATAGCTGGTCAGAGAAATTTCCAATCCAAGTATAAGAAGAATGAAAAAAAAGATAAGAAAGATTCAGAGGTCTCATGCTATGAATGCAAGAGAAGTGGACACATAAGACCATATTTTCCCTTGCTTAAAAGGAAAGAAATAAAATAGAGGCATTCTAAAAGAAACAGGAATAATTTCTATAAAGCTAATGCTAAGAAAGTCATGAAAGATAATACTAATTGGAGTGATAGCTGTGGAGACTCTTCAGAAAGGGAATCTTCTGAATATGATTCATCAGCTTAGAAGAATATGGGATCCATTTCTACTACTTCTTTCCCACATACATGTCTTATGGCTAAGGTACGCCCTGCCGAGGCTTTAAAAAATTTATCGCTTGATAATAATTACTATTCCAAAAATAGTACTTCTAATGAAGATACTTCATCTTCAGAAAATGAAGAACCTTTATATGAAGAAGTATCTAGATTTTCCAAGTTACCTGAAGCAAAAAAATTGTAAAATTTCTAAGAAATTAGACAAAGAAAATACTATGGAATAAATTCTTACAAAATAGATTTCTGATATTTCTACAGATCTTAAAGATAAAGAAGAGATTTTAGAAAAACTTTCTAAAGACCTTGAGAAAGAAAATTCTGATAAGTAAGAACTTTCTAAAGATCTTAAGAATGCTATTTTAATGATGAAAGTTTTTGAGGAAAAATCTAACTCTAAGGAAATGATTCCTGAGGATAGGAATTTAGTCATCAGGCTAAAATATGAAATATTTTCTCTTAAGTAGATTCTTGAAAAATATACTTCTGGGAAGGAAAATTTTCACAAGATGTATTCTCAAATTAAACCTCAAGGAGACACTACTGGAGTAGGTTATACTCACCAAAAACCAGTTTTCAAAAACAACTATTTTATTCCTTCTAGAGCCCCTTTTTGCACTAAGTGTCAAAGTGGTGGGCATTAAAAGAAAAATTGTTCTTTGAATAGAGTTCAATCTCTTGGGTTTCATAAAGCATATTTTTCTAAACAAATGTGGATACCAAAAGTTTTGTTGTCTAACAATTCTGGATCCAAGGAAGTCTGGATTCCAAAAACCTAACTTGTTTCTTATTTTCAGGAAAATAGGGAAAGTACCAATAGCAATACTTGGTACATGGATAGTGGATTTCCTGAAACATGACTGGTAACAAAAGCTATTTCGAAAATATTATCAAGACGAAAGGAGGAAAAGTAACTTTCAGAGATAATGCTCAGGGAGAAATTATTGGTATAGTTAACATCGTTCTTCTTGGAAAAACTTTGATTTCAAATGTTTTATTTGTTAAAGGTATTAAGCACAACCTCATCAGCATAAGTCAATTATGTGATGAAGGATACCTTGTGAATTTTAGGAATGATAAGTGCTTAGTACACAATTCCAAGGAAGAATTTATTCTTTCTGCACATAGGATAGATAATGTATACACTTTGAACTTAGAAGACCTTAGGATCCAAGACTTACCTTTCCTTAGTGCAATGGAAGATCATTCTTGGTTGTGGAATAGAAGGTTAGGACACTGTAACCTTAGAAACTTATGAAAACTCTCTAAGAAAGGTTTATTTAAGGATCTACCGGAGCTTAGATTTGATTCTTCAAAAGTTTTTGATCCTTGTCAATATGGAAAGCAACATAAATCAAGTTTTAAATCAATCGGTGAAGTCTCAAAAACTGATGCACTGTAGTTGGTGCACATGGATCTTTTTGGTCCTACACAAACTAGAAGCATTGGGGGAAAGTACTATATATTTGTTTTGGTTGATGATTACACTAGATTTACATGGGTCTATTTTCTAGAAAAGATGTCTGAATATTTTTCGTATTTCAAAAGTTTTAGAGCCCAAGTTAAAAATGAGAAAATACTTCCATTGAAAACTATTCATAGTGATCATGGAGGAGAATTTCAAAATTCTAATTTTGAAATTTTTTGTAGTAAAGAAGGTATTACTCACAACTTTTTAGCACCCATAACACCTCAACAAAATGGTTTTGTTGAAAGAATAAATAGAATTTTTCAAGAGATAACTAGAACCATGTTGAGTGAGTATTCTGTTGCCAAACATTTTTGGGCTAAAGCTGTAAGTACTGCTTGTTATACTATAAATCGAGTTTTGATTAGACCTTTTCTTAATAAAACTACTTATGAGTTATGGAATGGTAGAAAACCTAGACTTTATTACTTAAAGGTTTTTTGTTGCAAAGTATTCATCCTGAATACTAAAGATAACTTACATAAATTCGCACCAAAATCTGATGAAAGAATTTTCTTAGGATACTCCACAATTTCTAAGGCTTATAGAGTTTTCGACAAAAACACTTGCATTATTGAAGAGATAGTACATGTCAAATTTGATGTAACTAATCCTTTTGTTTTTAAACAACCCCAACCTACATCTTCAGATGTGTTTTCCAAAACTAATTATCAACCTTTGATAGAAAATCATTCTGATAAGGAAAATGTTCAAGAATATACTTCTGAAACATTTACCCCAAAATATTTCCTACCCTATGTTAATGAACAGGTTTTAAAAAACTCAAACCAGTCATTTCTAAAGAATCATCCCAGTGATAGTATCATTGGTTATGTGAATAAACCTATAAGGACTAGAAGTTCCTTAAGAAATGAAGTAGATCATCTATCATTCCTTTCCCAATTAGAACCAAAAAGCATTGATGAAGCTTTAGGTGATGATGATTGGATTAAAGCCATGCAAGATGAACTAAATTAATTTGAAATGAATAAAGTCTGGACCTTGGTTGAAAGACCTAAGGAAACTTCTGTTATTGGAGTAAAATGGGTCTTCAGAAATAAATGTGATGAAAATGGAGTCATCATTAGAAATAAAGCTAGATTAGTTACTAAAGGCTATAATCAACAAGAGGGAATAGACTATTAAGAAACCTATACTCCAGTAGCTAGACTTGAATCTATTCATATTCTACTTTCCTTTGCAGTATTCTTCAATTTTAAACTCTTTCAAAATGGATGTGAAATGTTCTTTCCTTAATGGTTATGTTCAAGAGGAAGTTTTTATTGAACAACCTCATGGATTTGAAGATAAAAAACATCCTAATCATGTTTCTAGACTTACCAAAGCTTTGTATGGCCTTAAACAAGCCCCACGAGCTTGGTATAATAGACTTACAGGATTTTTGCTTCAAAATAACTATGTTAAGGGAAATACAGATCCAACCCTTTTTATAAATAAAGATAATAAAAATGTTTTTATTGTTAAAATTTATGTTGATGACATTATATTTGGTTCAACTCAACAATATTTAACTGATTCCTTTGCAGATCTAATGAAATCTGAGTTTGAAATGAGTATGATGGGTGAGTTAAAAAATTTTCTTAGTTTTCAAATTTCTCAAAAACCAAAAGGAATCTATATATCCCAAAATAAGTATATTAAATATCTTCTCAAAAAGTATGGGTATGAAAACACTAAGAGTATAAGTACTCTTATCGGTACCTCAAACACACTTGATCTTGATGAAGCTGGGAAACCAGTAGATCAAACATCTTTTAGAGGTATGATAGGAAGTCTAATTTACTTGACAGCTAGTCGAACAGAATCGATGTTTTCAGTATGATTATGTGAAAGATATAAATCCAATCCTAAGGAATCTCATTTAAAGACAGTGAAAAAAAAATCTCTACTTAAAGGGAACCATGGATTTAGGACTCTTTTATACTTTTGAAAATGATTTTGTTTTAAAGAGTTTTTTAGATGTTGAATTTGGTGAATGTAGAATGGATAGAAAGAGTACATCTAGAACTTGTCATTTCTTAGGAGATTCGTTAGTTTCTTGGTCATGCAAGAAGAAATATTCTGTAGCACTCTCCACTGCTGAAGCTGAATATGTAGCAGCTGGAAGTTGTTGTGCTCAAGTGTTGTGGATGCAACACACACTCACAGATTATGGCTTGAGTTTTACTAAGACTCAAATTTTTTGTGATAACACAAGTGTCATTTCCCTTAGTAAAAACCTTACACATCACTCCCGTTCAAATCACATAGACATTAGGCATCACTTTCTTAGGGATCACACACTTAAAGGAGATATCATTCTTCAATTTATCGGAACACAAGATCAACTTGCTAATATTTTCACAAAATCCTTACCCTCCGATAGAATTGAATACATTAAACAGAATTTAGGAATGATAACCGTGCGGTAATATTCCTTCATTAACTTCTTGTTGAACCATTCTCCTTACAGTAATAAACTCCTTTTCATTGGGGGAGTACATTTTATTTTGACTCTTTCAAAAAAAAAATTGTAATGAGTCTTTCAAAAAAAAATTCGTAATGAGTCTTTCAAAGTTTTTCGTAATGAATCTTTCAAAAAAATTCATAATAATTTTTTCAAAATTTTTGTAATAGAAATTTTTCAGAATCGAAATTTTCGTAATGAAATTTTCATACTGGAAATTTTCGTAATGAAATTTTCATACTGAGAATTTTCGTAATGAAGTTTTCGTACTGAAATTTTTCGTAATAAAGTTTTCATACTGAGAATTTTCATAATGAGAATTTTCAAAATGAGAATTTTCGTAATGGGAATTTTCGTACTCATATTTTTCATCGTAAGTTTTTTTTCGTAGTGAGTTTTTCATAGTCAAATTTTCTTCAAAAAGAATATTACCTATTACGAATAAACTCCCTAGCCAAATCTGAAAGGTATGACTTCCTTACTCAAGTTTTCGTAGTCAATTTTTTAGTTGCTGGTAGTTTATTATTCTTATAAAATTTATCGAATTCGTTTTTCTTCTTAAATCCAAATTTTTTTGTTAAAACCTAAAAAGATTGGATTCAATATTTCCTTGAGGATATGATTTCAACTATCAGATCAGATCAGAGAAATTTTCAACTGTTAGATTGGTTTTGGAAGTTCAAAGGTCAGCTTCATCACCCATATAAAGGGAACATCCTTTTGTGTCCCACATCGATTTCAAGCTCTTGTGTGTTGAAGCTCTACATCAGTTCTTAAAGTCCATTCTGAATCTCTCAGAGCTCCTCCATTCTAAATGTCGGTAGAAGCTACTTCCCAAGATATGTCTACCTCGAAGACAATTTCAAAATGGAAAGTGTACAGAGAAATACTGGTCCATCCGAACTTTTATAAGTACAATTCTATCATCTCCAAGAACATCAAGTTGAATGGTTGGGAAGATGTATGTGTATCCAAGACATGTGATCAAAATTCAGTCTATCTGGAGTTACTTGTGGAATTCTATGAATCAGAAAGCTTCTATGAGGAATATGGAAGAGAAAAGTTTTCTTTCAAGTCTTATGGAAAGACTTACAAACTTACTTACATCAAGGCAGCAAGCTTGGTGGGGCTATCTTATGATGGAGAAGCTGAATTTTTCTCACATAAACTTCCGGATGTGCAAGGCAGTTTTGTTAAGGTGAAGGCCTTAGAGTGTCTTGGGATTCATGATGTAAAGATATCCAAGATTTCTCATCTATCTCTTAATAATCGGATTCTTCAGTTGTGGGTACAAGGTTTCTTGGTTCCGAGAAAGGGTGCCAAAGATACCCTGAAGAAAAGTGATATATATTTCTTAGACTTCTTGGTGAATCTAAGAAAAATAAATATGATGAGGTATGTTCTTGTGACAATCAATAATATCAAGGAAGGAAATTTTAGAGCTCAAATCATCATATACCCTGCCTTACTATCAAATCTGATAGTTCGGTGTCTAGATTCTTTCAAAATTGCATGTAAGTCTATGGTTCATAATTGCAAGGTTATGCTTGTAAGTGATGATACCTTTAAGAGGATGAATATGGATTGTTCTAAGGAAATAAGATAGTTTTATAATTTGCCATAGGAAGAGGTTGAAACCATTCCGGAAAATGTGGAGAAGGTTGAACCAGTGAAGAAGGTTGGTAAGAAGAGAAAATTGAAAGAAGTAGTTGCTGAAGACAAAACCCCCAAATCTAAGTAAACCCAATCCGCACTTCCCAAGACGAAAAAAACAGAAATCATATCCAGATGGGGTGGCTTCTAAATGGAGAGAGGATAATGAGAAAAGGAAATAAGGGGATCCATAGTTTGGATTGGACCCTGCTGAGGCTAAGGCGTTAAGATAAAAAGCTGCGGATGAGTTAGAAAAACATGAAAAAGAGAAAAAGATGAAGAAGAAGATGTCAGAAGAAGAGATTGTTCAATCTCTCTTGAAATCAACAGAAGTAGCTTCTGAGAAGATTCCTATTCCAGAAACTTTCCTTATTGAGCCATTATCAGAAAAGTCTAAAGGGAAACAAGTTGTTGAAGAAGTAGAGAAATAATTTGGTGAAGAAATAGAGGAAGAAGAAGAAGTAGAAGAAGAAGAAGAATTAGAAGAAGGAAGTGGTGATCTTGATGACCTGATTAAACAAGTGGAAGATTATCAAGAGAAGGTAAGCCTATCAAAAAATCCACCACTCCAAACTTCTGAGGCTGAGTCCTCAAAGCTAGTCACTCCGGGAAAGGGATTTGAGGAAGATGGTAAGGGAAATGATATTCAGGAAGAAGAAAAGGAGAATGAATCATCTGAGCAAGTAAGCTATGAGAATAATTAACTTGAAGAAGGAGCGGAGAATGAGAAACCAGATGAAGACAAGATTTTTCAAGTATCTGAATCCGAGGAAGAATCTCCTAATGAGGTAGTTCTGAAAATTGATAAGGGGAAGCAAGTGCTTATGGACAACCCGAAAAAAGATGTTATAAGAAAGAAAGATGTTGGTAGTTCTTCTAGAAGGATGTTGGTGAAAATTGAAGAATAACAATCCCCAAGCAAAGTGTCCGATTTAGAGTCATCAGCACTGGGTCATGACTTTGTTGTTGAGTCTTTGAAGAAGTTGGTGGACACCATTCCGATCTTTCCCACTATACACTCCAGATGCCAGATGCTTCAACACAGTCTGAATCAGAATTCATAATCCTTATATATGGTTATGGATAAGTGTGTGAAGATTGAATTAGATCATATAAATTTCCTTATCAATTATTATGTTCATAGAAAATCTTGCAGCAAAATCACTCTTTGGTCAAAAAAAGTTGATGAAGACATGGCTGAGTTTGATTGTTTTCAGAATGATGTTAAAGATGCTTTTGATACCGAGGATGCCAAGATTAAGAATCTTGAGGATAAGATGACTCTTGAGGAAAATTATTAGAATCAACAAGTGAAGGACTTTAATGAGAAGGTTAAATCTCCTTCTCAAAATTTTAAAAGGGATAGATATCTCCAGATTGAGCTTGAAGAAAATCTTATAAAGCAAGATGAGTTATTGAAGATGCAGAAAGAGGCTATGAAGGATTAGGCAGAAGTCTTGAAAGCTGAAGATGAAAGGATAAAATCTTTGGAGAAGCAAGCTGAGGAGGATCAGAAAGATTTGAAGAAGATGAAAACCCTTTTGATGAATCTGATCCCAAAGGAAAAGGAAGACAAATAGACTCAATCCTATCTTTTTTTTCATTTGATCTTCCTTGTAAAAAATCTTCCAATTATAATAGAACTATGGTTGTTTTTTTTTTCATGTATTTACTAATATTTCATGTACCAAATTTCTTTTCTGTTCCCTTAAAAAAATTTGAAAATCACAAAGGGGGAGAAGGAAAAAGAACTACTCAAAAGAGGGATAAGGAAAAATTTCTAAGTCAAGAACTATCCTTAAGTAAGGGGGAGTTTCTCATTACGAAGTTTTATATTTCAAATGATAATGAAAACTCCACTCCATAAATTCAGAATACAATCCTTAGAGTTCCTAAGCCTAAGGGGGAGTTAGTTGATTTCACTATCATACATGAACAAAGGGAGATAAGTTTTAATTTCAAAGTCTAAAGAATTTTTTCTAAGTCCTTATATTTATTTTTTGTAAGGTTGTTTGTGCTTTCCAAAAAGGGGGAGATTGTTGAGTCAATAAGGTTTTCCTTATGAATTTTCCATTACTTCTTGTCTTGAAAATCACAAACACCTTATACTTAAGTAAATCTATATTTTACTTCTCTAAGGAAAATTTCCTTCCTTAAGGAAATTTACCCTAACCTAAATTTCCTTATACATATCAATATTTTTCTTAAGTATAAAAATCGGATTCATACCTAAAACCTCATAATCATATAATACTTAGATATGAAGCATTCTATTTTAGGATCCGAATTCAAGATATGAACTCTAAGAAAGTTACACTCTGAGTTATGGATACGAACTCTAATAAAGTTCCACTCCGAATTCTGGATACAAACTCTAATGAAGTTCCACTCCGAATTCTGGATAAGAACTCTCACAAAGTTCAACTCCAAACTTCTATGAGTTCGACTCCGAACTTCTATGAGTTCGACTCCGAACTTCTATGAGTTTGACTCCGAACTTCTACAAGTTCGACTCCAAACTCTGTAAGTTCAGATTCTGAATTCTAGTGAAACTAGACTCTGAATTTCCTTAGAAATTAAGACTCCATATTTCTATAGAAATCAGGTTCTGAATTCCTATTAAAATAGAATCCTAATATCCCTTTATTATAGACTCTGAATTTCATTTTGGTTAGACTCTGAACTATTATTTGCTTACATTCCAAACTTCAGTTTTTCTTATACTTATACTTGTTTCATTACAAAATGATGTCGTGATTTCAGTTATTTATTGACCATTGGTTGAGTGACACATGTACAGGTCCCTCCGAAATTCAAGGAGAAATATGACCATTGGATGAGGGAGCTGACCGTTGGATCTTCGCCTATAAATAGGATCTCATTTGAACGATCTCAATACACAACTTTGACACATCTTTGAGATCTGTACTTACATGCTGTTGAAGTGATTTCTAGATAGAGAGGCTCTTATCAACTCTCAAAGCTTCGTGCAGAAAGTTTGAACAGCTTGTTCAAACTTTCCCTTGTACAGACTTGCTTCGTGCGACTCTGATTATTGGTGATTACAATCGAGGGCTTCTAGGGATAGGAAGACAGAGGTTCCAACACCTTGAAGTTGAGGGCTTCCTTGCTGAGGAAGATAGAGGTGCCGACTACCTTATAGTTGAGGGCTTGCGGGGATAGCAAGACAGACTCTGATATTCTTATCGAGGGCTTACCCTGGTGTGGGTAAGACAGACTTGTTTGAAAGTATAAATCAAGGGACCTTTATCCAAGGTTGTTGGATACCCTTCTCTTTGGGTTAAAAGAGTTATTGTTTGTTACTTGTAGTTTTACTACTTGTTTTTCCGCTGCATTTTGTATTGCTAAGGAAAGTATAACTTTATTATACTTCCTTACTTGTACTCTGATTTAGTTAGATTCTATACACTTTAAGGTAGAATCTTAATCTTTGTAACTTTTTTTAAGTTCCATTATTGAAATCACTATTATGAAATCTAGCAAGTCTTTTGTACTCATAGAGGTCTTATGAATTATCTTGTTTAACTTTGTTAAACATAACCATTCTGAAAATTTACTTAAGGAATTTTAAAAGGTATAATTCACCCCCCCCCCTCTTGTATCTGAGAATCTCATTCATATTTTGATCCTACATTTGGTATCACAGAGTATATAATACTCAGAGTTATACCATCCTAACAACCCACCCACTACTACGCACCCCTAACCCCTTGTTAATTTTTTTATAACTTACGTATTATATATATATATATATTAAAATATATAAATCAATTTTAAAAAAATAATGAATTAAAAAATGTTTAAAAACATTCTAAAATAAAAGTTTAATATAAGCTTTTAAAAATTAATGTTTATAAAAAACTAATTTAAAAAAACATTTACAAAAAAATAAATATATTTAGAAAAAAAATAACACACCCACTCACTAAAACTCCCCCCAACCCATCATTAAATCTATTTAAAAATGTTTTAGTTATAAAATGTAACTGTTGATAAAGAAAATAAAAATATAAAAAATGTAAAATGTTTAAAAAAACTAAAAAATATTTTTTAAAAATCATTTAAATGAAATGTTAAAAAACATTTAAAAAATATATTAAAAAAATGGTTTAAAAAACGTTGTTAAAAACTATTAAAAAGAACATTTCAAATAAAATGTATTAAAAATTGATTAAAAAACGTTTATAAATAAACTTTAAAAAAATAATGTTTTGAAAAAAATGTTAAGAAAACATTAAAATGTTTTTTATTTATTATATATTTTATATTAAAAATAATAAAATCTCACAAAGGCTAGCTAGTAGCCCGACCCGACTAGACGGTTTGGGCAGGCCCAATGCCGAGCTCGGGCCACCTCATGGGGTTCTTCGGGCTGACCCAAATAGTGGTTCACAACCCAATTTTAAGAAGGGCAGGACCGACCCGGACCGACCTAGTCCGAGTCGGGCTGGGCTGGTCCGAAATTACACCCCTAAACCTTCTAAGACCTTGAATGGTCTACCCTAGACACCCTTCTGTGAGCCATTTGTGCATGTTATGCATGCATGTGCACTCATTGTGGGTGCTATACATGACCATACTCGCACCTGCCACCAGAAAATGGCCAGATAAATCTTCCTCCCATATGATTGAACCTAGATACCACATGTGGTTGAGGTGGGTCCTTGGTTGACTAATTTTTTTAATATAAAACCAACTCAAATAATACATAGAAAATAAAATTCTTTCTTAAAATGTTTCATCCCAAATCAAAATTAGTCTTCTAATATCCATAAAAAAGGTAAATATATTTTTCATGTCTTTTTCAATTAAAACTCATCATGTACTAATACAATTTTATATGGTCTTTGAAATTCCACTTATTCTCAAAATTATTCACACAATTATTCTACCCTGAGGCCTTCTCAACGTCATCTTCCCAACTATTAATCATGAAAAATAATATTTAGTATGGTCTTCATAATCCTTCAAACTTTTTTGAAATATTATTCTTTAAAAAACCTCAAATAATTTATCCACTATATTTATGCAATAATAGTGATATTTCATGTCCTTTAAATATTTCATGGAAACTCAACTTAAATATATTTTCATGAAAATAAATATTTTCATGGTATACACCTTTTTCATATGATATAGAAAATTTCCAGTCTCCTAGTGAAATCAACACATGTCATTAGACATTAAGAACAACACAACAACCATCAAATTTATATTTCCACATTGTCTTGAACTTCTCAAAATAGGTTCTTCAATATAGTATCCTAAAAAACCTATGGACATACATTGATGCTTTATCAATAATTAAATACAATGACTTAAGCATCATCAAATACTCAATTAATTATTCCGCATATATTGTCTTTATAATATACTAAAAATAAACACAATATTAAATTTTCAATGGGTCACTTATTCTCTTCAATATCCTCTTTTTTTATTTTTTGTCGATACTTATTCACTCTATAAAATCAATATTTTATCACACTTATTGGAAATATATGAAAAGTTATAGAAGGTATTTTCTCATCTCATCACTTTTATTATACCATCAGGGAATAATATTCTCCACCATTCATTTAAGGACCTAGCCCCATCCACTTATGAGGGAGGGATGACATAAAATTTAATTACATAACAACAATCCTTTATCTAGACTACTCTATGTATACCTTGGAAAATACTTTTTAGAAAACAAGAGTGTATAAATAAGGTGGATTGTGTTGTCTATAAATTAAATAACATGTTTTATCACACTTAGTTTACTCACTTCTTCATGCTTTGTGGGTTACCAATCAATTAAATCATGGAATATATTTTATCATGAACATATCTCAATAAGCACATCAAAATGTTCAAGTAAAAAAATATTTTTTCCCCTTATTATCTCAATATCAACTCCCACTTGATAATAAATATAAACTCATTTATAGTAGGGATATGATAATGATTTTCATATCTTATCATCTAATTTTACAAAGTTTATAAATTCCAGATTCATTATGTACTGCGGATTTAATAGATTTAACTAAGAAATTCTCCCCCTCAATGGATGAATCCGTCTTTTTCAATTCCCTACATATCAGTAAAAAATAATATATATTGAAGGTAATAAGGAGGGACTTGTTTTCTCTTCATGAATAACACTTAGGTTGATAGTTTTCTCTCAACATAGAATTATTTTGTCTTCTATTTTCATTTACTATCAACTATCGTAATAGGTTGAATTATCATCTTCTTCCCTAGATATACTTCTTTGTATGAATATGTTAGAGCTGGTGTCCTAAGAACCTACTATTTATACTTGGACTACATGAATGTACACTTATTATATATTTTTCATTATTCTGCATGAATATAATATAATAATTTCTTGGAATATTTGTTGCATTAATAAGGTCATGGCAGATCCCCGCAATGATGAGAAATTTGAAATGATATAACAATATTCTTAAATAAAGTTCTATGGTTGGATGACATACTATGATAGGACACATAGTATACAGACCATCATGTGTGATTACTCATAAGAATATGAGACTCTCTCTCATGGAGTTCTCACTTGGTAATCTCCAAGTTGGGAGACTATGAGAACAGACCCGACAGTAGTAATTCTGCATGTCTTGGTTTCATCAAAAATTGTTATCTACGAGTGTTTGTAATGGTTCTTAGACTATAATATTATCATTAACTCATGTCATGACTCGCACACTTATATTTGTTGATGAAAACTGTCATGAATACAGTTGGTGGGAATTAGGGTATGTTGGGTGTGTCACGAATGACATGTTTTTAATGGATAAGTCGAGGAAGGATTTGTCCCTTCCATATTTATGGAAGTATATATCTCATGACCTTTGATTGAAATAGAACTTTCACCCAAATTCCATGGCCATGGTGTCATGATGAGTTTATTTCTAGAAGTCAAAGAATTAAGGATCAAGCATATAGGTTTATGACACTGCCATGAAACCTGCTTGATGAGATATTGAGACAAAGGGGTTAAATTACACGGTAAGTATTCATATAAGGTGACACATCAATGCGGTGTCAACTTCTTTCTATTGGGTGCCTTGACTCGTTACAAGACAGTAATCTTGGACAGTAGGCAAGCCTGCCTAATGCCAACGAGAAAGAGGCCTAGAGGGTCACACACTAAGTGTATCCAAGTATCTCAAGTAGAATAAATATTATTCCCGTATGTGGTTTAATAATTATTCAAGGAAGCATAAATCGTTTTAATGTTGGAGGAATAATAAAATTAAAACAAGATATACACATTGTGTACATTGAATATACACGCTGTGTAGTTTTCATTTTGGAAAGGAAATGAAAAATGAGTACATGTCGTGTATTAATGATTACATGCCATATAGTTTTTTCAGTCGGGATTTTGAGGAAATAATATCGTTTTATTAAATGATGTTTATTATAATTAGCGTGGGCACATGTCAAGGAATTAATGATTCGACATGGGGGTTTTCAATAAGAGTTAATGAAATAAATAAAATGTGTAACACGTTTATTTATTGTCATAACTCTATAACCTCAAACCCAATTATAAATATCCTCACAACCCCAACACTTTTCCCTAATCATTGTTCACAACAATTCTAGATAATTCTCTCAAGACCGAAATAACTCCTTCCTCCAAGAATGCTCTCAAGACTGAGAGAGATACTCCTCCATCGGATCTAGGCGATCTAACGCAGACAACGCAAGCAAAGGCTTCTCTACACTAGCACCTGGATATTCCTTTAGCAACGTCCAAAGATATGTGGTGCATGTGTGGATAATTTCTATAGGAAGTCTACACTTGGCTTCTATGACACAACAAATAATCACATTGAAACGTGATCAGAAATATCAATGAAAAAAGAACGCCATAAAAGGTACTTCTTGTCAATTAATTAAATTAATTATAATCAACCTGTGATGATCCTCCTTTGTGGTTTCAGGACTATTCTTATTCTTTGTCTATTCTTGTGATTTGATCCATGGGGTCTAGCATTTATCGTCGTATTGATTCTGGATTGATCATTGCTAATGACAAAAAGTCAAGTGGGAACATCCACCCACGAGCTTCTGCTGCACCCAGGACCTACAGAATAAATATTATTTACCTTAAGAGATAGGGAAATTTCATTTTCTTCTCTTAGAATCATCATCTTCATTCTCTTTTCCTGGGTTAGTAGTATTAACATATAATTATTAATCACTTGCCCAATTTTTCCACACCTTTCACATAGATTATTTTGAATATTTAACTCACCACTTATTGAATTTTCCTCATGTATTTTCATATCATTATTTGTGGAATAATTATTATAAATTCTAATTTCTTTATGTGTAACCAATTTTTTCTTTATCTTTATAATCTATTTCTTGTTTCTCTATTCTCTTGACTATCTATAGTTGATCTGTCTAGATCACTAAGCATTATTTCTTGGTCTTTTTAGATTTTTTGGGAATCTCAAATTTATTCTTCAATATAAATGAATTCCTCGCTTTTGTGTTATGATACCACTTCTATTTCATAGTATATGAAAACTCTCCTTCCAACCTTGTCATGAATACCTCATCCTTGTGACCTTCTAGACTGCATCCTCCACAATCTTCTTTCAGAATCTAATTTTTATTATGGATAGTTGTGGTGTAGATCAATTCACTAGTTGTTTTATATGAAATGTTTTCCTCATATACTCTTTGAAACTTCACCTTGGTTCTTGAATTATTACTAGTAAATAAATTTTGAACCACTAAGAATAGGATTTGTATCCTTTCTTAACATAACACCAAAATACCCTTGAAAATTTGTTCTTCCAGATTCAAATTAATTCCTAATCTATCCAGTTTTTTGTTGTTTTTGTCCTATTAAAAACTGAGTCTTAATTTTCATGGAGAGATATGTCCTCTTTGGAATATTCTCTCATTACATTAATATATAATATTTCTTATGAATTTTATTAGTCAACCTTGTATGGGATTATTTTTCCGATCTTAACTATTAGTTATAATATATCTATTTTTAGAATTAAAAGTACATGATTTTACCTGATACATAGGAACATTCATCTCACCAACTCTAGAAGATTCAATATTAACTTTTACATATTTATAAAGTCCTTATTTGGACTTATTCAACTCATGTTTAACTATGACACATATGGATTGTGTTTCAAACAACTCTTCTTCTTTTTCAACCAACTTTTCTTTAATATCAGTCACCACCTTTTCAATCTCAAGAGACGTAAATTTACATTTCTTGAACTTTTTAATAAAGACCTCTTATTTCTTATATATATCTTACTTATTGATGTCCACCATTTTATTCTCTTTATTAAGATTCATATTTTCTTTCCTAAGGTATTTTATATATCCCATGTATAATTCTAATTTGATTTTCAGCTCCCACTCATGTTTTATCCTTTCATTTCCATCATCCCTACTTCTTTATGAATTACATACTTTATTTATATGTGAAATGAAACTAAATTAATATTATAAATAACAAATTAATGATGAATATTTCCTTTTTCTTGATCATTAAATTCCTCTTTTTTATATCTAGGTGCTTCCTAATTTTACCCCACCTATGTTTGTGAGGTCTCTCATCATATGATTTTGATTCTAATTCTTCAACATATTCTTCTCTAAATTTTCATTTTATCATGGATTAAAAATATATTTCATATTTTTTTATATTTTTCAAGGATGATATTTTACTCATCCCATAATCTATGAAAATATATTCCAACTCATTTGGTCTTAAATAATATATTTCTTACAGAGATGATATTTTTTAATCAAATTGATCTGGAAAATTTCTCAAATTTTTTTAAAATTATAGAGTCATCTTTATTTTCACTAAACATTTGAATGTTTCTAACTATCATATTAACTCTAATGAAATATCCATCAATATTTTATTTATATGTCATTTTTATGTCCTCACACTAGATCCTACAAACATTTAGTTTGGCTTTCTTAACATTTAAATTACCTTCATAAGTGCTTCTTATTTTTCCTCAGATATCATTTGTAGTCTAGAGGCCCATGAAATTTTTAGTAAACCTTCTCCTATAGAAACATAAAATGGAATTTTGAGCCTTTCTATATAACTCTATATCTCTATTATCAGCTTGTATCATAGAATAATCATTAGTAATTGGTGGAAAACCCACTATATTAGTATCTATCACTTATTTTCCATGTTATAGAAGTTATGGAAACATCATATTCTTCCAAATATATTAATTATTCTCATAAAAGGTGGGAACACCTTGGCTATTGGATGAGTTAAAATTATTTATATCTTGTAATTATTATAGGATTTTTAGAGGTGACATTGGATCTAAAACCAATTATAAAGACCATATGAGTGTGTGATCAATGAGAGGGGGAGGGGTAAATTAGTGATCCCTTTTTTAAAAATTATTTCATTTTAATTAAACCAATGTGTCCAGTTAAATCCTCAATCCACTATTTTTATATCTCACAGCCTTAACTCGAAGAATGTTGTAAATAAAAGGCATAAAATATAAGGATTTATAAGGTTTGACCTTAATATCAGAGCGTGCTCTTTTCCATGTTGGTTAGTCCCCCAACACGGATTCTCCACTATATCTGAAGGTGATTACAAATGTATCATGTAATTACACACAATTAAAATCATTTTATATCCCCATATCTAATCCTCCTTCAATAGATGGTAATATCCCCAACAAAAATGTATTTATTAAGTGACTGGTTATTCCCCCCAATAAAAATCCTCTTCAATAACTAGTTTTGATCCTTTGATAGAAATATCTTCTACTCATGGTTACTCCTACACCAAGGGATGTCAATACTCCTCCAAAAAATTTTTATAAACTAACATTATTGTGTACATTTAAATAGCCTCAACATTTGGTGACAAGATCTGCTAGCCTTGCTCAGGTTCCTCTAGTCATTATTAATGATATAGTCTTCTGCAGTTAATCAAAATTCTCAGGAAAGAATTATTTCTTCATATGATTAAGTCCTGGCCCCAATTAAATTTGTTCAAGTGATGCAAATAATTTCATCAATATTATTTTATAATATAATGACCTTGAAAAAATCAATTTAGCTTGGATTTTATATTATCAAATCAATTATCAAATGAACACTTCATGGTGTAGGAACATTGAACATTATCATTCAATATTATCATTATTTTATTTGTACATGTTATGTGTTCCTCAATTATTTCCCGTGGTTGTCATAAAAATTATTTTGATATAAATATCTATGAATTCATGTATATTGTATGTATGAAATCTTGTGTTTCTCACTACTTTATCATAATAGGTATATGTATATGTGATATCCTAGTTCTATTGAAAAAGAATGATCTCTTTTGAATAAAAAAGTGTGTTATGCCTCATTCTTATTCATGTTAGGACTTTACATAAATTGATCATGTGATCCTCTACTATCTCCTTCATGTGACTAGGGTAGCCCATGGTTTCCTTTACCTCACATGAACAAATCTGATCTTTCTGATAATTCATAAAACCCATGTAATACTCTTGGGGCCTTCTTCTACTTAACATGATCAAATTATATGCGATATTCCCAATTATTTGTGAAGGAATAGTAAGGCTCATGGGGTATTCTTCTCTTTAACATGATCAAATTAAAATATTGGTCACTACCTTTGTATAATAGTTATATGTATATATGGTCTCTCTAATTCTTCACATAACCTAAGAGGCTTACAGAAGATCTGTTTCAAGATCTCTTCTCAAAATAGAACAACTCCAAACATTATCATATTGGATGATTAGTATTTATTGAATACATCAAACTACCTCTCTATCGAATTGCATTTTGAGTAAATTTATTCTTTAATGTACCAAAGATATCATTAAATCCTAAAGATATAAAATGATAAAACTCTCGTATTCTTTATGTGATTCCAAAGTAAACATTCAACCTTGTGATTTATTTCACTTAATCATGAAAATACTCAGTGGACAAACCATTGATGAATATGAGTTTGTATGAGGCAATATATTTTTTCATACATTCTTCTTCACATGATGTTGTGGTGATTTTAATCATGGATTAGTTTGATTGGATTCTTCATGAGATGCATTCTTCTTCTCACTATTGAACGCATTATTGTAATCATTGCATGCATCAAATAAAATTATTGTATGCATGACCTTAGATCAATAAAGCTGGTGTTGATCACTAGTTGTCTCAATCTTACACAAAAAAAATCTTTTCAAAGACCGAAGGTTGAAGATGACAGAAGTCTGGATCGGATGGCCCAGATTCAAGGGATTAGAAAACTCCTATTATATGCATAGATTTTAAACATGTGAATAGTATAGCTCTTTGTGGGATCCCACATCCATATTCAAAAAAGAAACCATTTGATTAATAATACAAAATTTGTGATAATATACTCGATCTAGAACCAGGGTCAACACCCATAAACACATTTCACACATGCCCTACATGGTCCATGCCACACCCTTTCATGGTCCAACCCAATCACCCTCAAGTGCACCCTATCTGCATGTTTTATATGCTTATGCACTTATTGTGGGTGTTATTCATGTTTATACTCACACCTACCACCCACGACTGGATAGGTTATCTTTCCTCCCATGTGGTTGACACTAATTCTCACATGTGGTTGAGGTGGTTCCTTGGTTGTCCAAGGTTGGTTGATTTATTTAATATTAGAACAACTCAAATAAGAATTAGTAAAATAATATACCATCATAAAATATTACATTCTAGCTCAAATTTATTCATATTCTAATATATACAAGAAATATTTTATAAATAGGATAATATAAAAAATGTGTGAACTACCTCAGATGGGTAAAAAGGAATTTAGTCATGAGGATAAAAATCTATAGATTACATCCAAATATTAGAGAAATAGGAAGAAAATATAGTAAAGGAAGCTGAATAAAAATGTTATAGTAAAGGTAGAGACACCTCCAAATAAAGGTAATTAGAGTGATATAATACACAATTATTCTTTTGATTATTATTATTCTAATGATGTTGGTTCAAGCTGTGATGATGATGTATCACTTAGTCACCTTCATTCCGAACTCAAATAACAACTAAAGAAATCTCCCAAATGAGTGGATAATTATTTTGGTGTAACTATCAATGGTATTCATGAAGAAAAAATATAGCTCTAATAAGAGTCTAATGTTTATGAAAGAGGCATTGGATAAAATTTTTGGAATATACAATGATCTAAAAAACATTTTAGAGAAAATGATGAAATAATATCTCTTTGAAATGAAATATATGATAAATATATTGAAGGATTATAGAGTAATGTTTGTGAAAAATATTTGTTTGATATTGTTTTTATAGAATCCTTCCATCCTTAGGAAAAATTGCACGAATTTTTTATTTTTCTAAAAGATAATGAATTAGAGTATAATGCATATAGGGTAAAGGGACTTGAAAATTATTTACAAAAATAATGAAAAATACCTGATAAAAAAATAATGTAGCTGAAGTAGGATTGTAAAGTTTGGTTGAGATTATTCAAGGATGAGAATAACTCCCTTAAAATTAATTATTTTCGGAAAAAGGTTATATTGATGAATCAAAAATGACTACAAGCTTGATCTACCCATATTTATAGAAATAGATATTTTTTCATGCATGTTTTCATTAAGAGTCATTATTCGAAGAAGATTATGAGATCTCCCATTAATCAAATGTTAATATACTTTAAGAAAAAGTTATCCCATAACACATAACTATATTATGTAATAATTATGTTTCAATTGTTGTTATAGTTTTCAAACTAAATAGTAGTAAATTATAAATGGTGGAAAATACTGATAAACCCACAAAATAAATGGTGGATAAAAAATATGTAAGAATATATGTTCCATAATAAGTGTCTAAAAGTGTGTTGTTTCCACTCAAAAAATCAAGTTTTATTATTTGTGAAATATGGATAGAATACACCAAAAAAAGAGAAGAATATTCATAGGTTATCATTGGTATTGTTGAATGATTGGGAACACAACATTTTAATGTTTTTAAAACATTAAAATTAATGAAAATAATAGAAGGGTTTTATTTAGGGGAGAAAAGATGGTAAAAATAGAATACCTGTATTAGAGATGAAAAAACCATTGGAAATGAATCTATCTACAAAGAATAAATTTGAATTTTTTTAATTTTTTTGTGAGTACTATAACAGAAGTGGTCACTATTATGATGAGTGATGGTATATACCAACTGTGAAAAAATAATATATAATATAATGTGAAAATACATTGACAAAAGAAGAAGAAAAAAAAAAGAAAAATGATGATGGTGAAAAAAATGAACCTTCTTGGACTAAGAAGATGACTAAGAGATCCTTTCCTACATCAATGGGAGAGAAAAATATGTAAGAAAGTAGATTTCATCTTGGAAAAAGAAGTCTTGGTTTGAAGAAGTAAAACAATAAAAAGTGTCTAGATAGAATAAATATTATGGTTTAATATGTTGGGAAAGATAGCAAAGCGACGAACGCGCAAACAATAGAAGAAAGGAAAACGCGCAGTGGAAATAAAATCTTTCCCTCCAAATAAAATCATGCAGAACTAAAGTGGATGCGTAGAAACCCAAAATTAAATGTGTAGGAAAATAAAGGTGACACCGAAAATTTTTTCGTGGAAAACCCGAAAGGGAAAAACCACAGAACCTAGTCCAGAAAGAGGAATCCACTAAAATGAAGGAGTACATGCTAGAGACTCCCCAAAAATAGAATGGATATAAAAAGTAATACTCTTTGATGCATATGAAAAATGATCGTCAATGAAAGGAAATCACCAAATTGGATCTGCTCTTGACATTATAGATGTCCTATAAAAGCCTTCTCATTGCCTCCATTTATAGGAAAAGAATCATTGTCAAATAATGCCGTCGCGTCAAAAGAGTTTCACCACATGAATTAATTCACACGGTTTTGGCCCACATTAAAAACACCACATTAAAAGATGAAACCATGTGGTCGCCATTTGAGGAGGCGTTACCTGGTGCGCCAACCAAGAAGGTGCCCAACAAACTCCCCCTCCGACTCAAGTGGGGATCACCGCCAACCCTGAAATCTGTTGGAAAGTCTCAAATTTTCCTCTGGGTAAACTCTTGGTCAACATGTCTGACTCGTTTTCATCAGTGTAGATCTTCTCAATCTCTAACTATCTCGAATCAATGACGTTGCGGATCCAATGATATCGAACATCGATATGTTTTGACATGCCATGAAAAGTGGAATTCTTTCCCAAACAAATAACACTCTGACTATCACAAAATAAAACATACCTGTCCTGATTTAAACTGAGCTCTCAAATAAAAGTTTTCATCCACAAAAATTCTTTGCACGCCTCAATAGTTGCAATAAACTGTGACTCTATGGTAGTTAAAGCAACACATATCTGCAATCTAGACTACCAAGATACAGCTCCCCCTGAAAAAGTGATCAAATAGCCGGAAGTATACTTCCTTGAATCGATATCTCCTACCATATCTGAATCTGTAAAGCCACAAAGAATAGGTTCCCCATTTCCAAAACACAATCTCAGATTAGAAGTACCATGAAGATAACGAAAAATTTACTTCACTGATCTCCAATTCTCTCTACCTGGATTTGATAGAAAATGACTGATTACACCAACTGCATGAGCTATATCAGGTCTAGTACATACTATTTCATACATCAAACAACCAACGGTAGATGAATAAGATATGTGCTACATCTCTTCTCTCTCTTCATCAATAGAAGGTGACTGGATGGTACTGAGCTTAAAATGTAATTCAAGAGGAGTACTTACCAATTTTTCTCTATCCATAGAAAATCTCTGAAGAACCTTATCAATGTATCTCTCCTAAGATAACCATAATTTTTTGGCCTTCCTGTCACGGGAGATCGTCATGCCAATAATCTGTCGTGCTGGCCCCAAGTCTTTCATCGCAAAAGACTGACAAAGATCCTTCTTCAATCTGTCAATTCTAGAAGTATCATGGCCAACAATGAGCATATTATCAACATAAATCAACAGTATAATAAAATCATCATCAGTAAATCTCTGAACAAAAACACAATGAACAGAAGATGTCTTCCTGAAACCCTGATGACAAATGACAGATTCAAACTTCTTATACTACTACCTCGGAGCTTGCTTCAAACCGTACAAACTCTTCTTCAACCTGCAGACATGATTTTCTTTACCTATTTCAACAAAACCCTCTAGATGCTCCATATAAATATTCTCCTCTAAATCTCCATGGAGGAAAGCTTTATTCACATCCATCTACTCAATATGCAGATCTAAACTAGCAGCCAAACCAAGAACAACCCGAATGGAAGACATTTTGACAACAGGTGAGAAAATCTCATCAAAATCAATACCTTTCTTCTGAAGGAATATTTTGAAAACTAACCTTGCCTTGTATCATGGAATAGAACTAGATTCTTCATTCTTATTCCGGTAAATCCACCGATTTTTCAAAGCTCTATTCCCTTTCGGTAACTTCACCAGCTCAAAAGTGTGGTTGTCGTGCAATGATGTCATCTCCTCATCCATTGCCACAACCCATATGTCCTTTTGTTCACTCTCTATTTCCTCATCAAATGATTCTGGTTCTCCCCCTTTAGCGAGGAGCACATACTCATCTGGTGAATATCGAGTAGGAGCGGTGCAATACTGAGATGACCTTCAGAGTGGAACTGCGGGTTCATTAATAACCCCTAGAACTGGATCATCAGAAACAAAAGGTGAATCAGAAACATCAACTCCAACTTTTTCACCTTGAGCATCATTCTGTACATCAACATGATCATCAGAATCAATAATGTGAGGTAAATGTGAATCAGAACCTGGCTCAAGACTGACAAAATCATCAGAAGTTGGAGAAGCATCTTTTTCTCCCTTATCAATGTCTGGAATAGTCTGATCCTCCTTAAACACTGCATCATGGCTTCTGACAAGTTTCTTCAAAACAAGATCATAAAACCGGTACCCAAACTCATCGTGTCCATAGCCAATAAAAATACACTGGCGTGTCTTACCATACAGCTTTTATCTCTCATCTCTAGGCACATGAACAAAATCCTTGCAACCAAAAACACACAAGTGATCATACCTGGTCTCTTTTACATACCAAAATTTGTCAGGAGTGTCTGTATGCAAAGAAACCGCAGGTGATAAATTGATAATATAAGATACAGTAAGTAAAGACTCGCCCCAAAAATGTCCAGGCAATTTTTCTTCTGAAAGTAAACAACGAACTCTTTCCAGCAAAGTCATGTTCATCCTCTCAGCTACACCATTCAGTTGAGGTGTCTTGGGTGGCGTCTTCTGATACCAAATACCTTCCTTCTTGAAATATTGATCAAACGGACCACAATACTCTCCCCCATTGTCAGTGCAAATACATTTCAATTTCTTTCCTGATTCCCTCTCAACAGAAACATGAAATTGCTTAAAAACACTAAGCACATGACTTTTGGCTTTCAAAACATAAACCCAGAGCTTTCGTGAGTAGTCATCAATAAATGTAACAAAATAAAGACCTCCACTAAAGGTTTTCGATTTCAAAGGACCACAAACTTCAGAATGTACTAACTCAAGTACCTGTGACTTCCTGTGTGGAGGATGACTGCTGAAACTCACTCTACTATGTTACCCAGCCATGCAATGATCACATGTGTCCAATTTGACACTCTTAAAATCTAGAAGAATATTTCTCTTGGACAAACAACCAAGACCTTTCTCAATGATGTGACTGAGCCTCTTATGCCACAACTTGGATGAAACACTGCACTCAACAACGTAAGTAGTATCACAAGAAATAGAAGCTTTAGTCCAGTACAAACCTGATTGCTTCTTCCCTCGAGCCACAATAAAATAGCCCTAGGAATGATTCTATTGGCAATCACCAAAAGTACTAGTAAACCCTTCATCATCAAGAACGCTGGTAGAAATGAGATTCAAGAGAACCTCGGGTGCATATCGGATATTCTTCAAAATCAGCTTGCTTCCTGTACTGGTATTTAAACAAACAGTCTCGATGCCGACAACGTCACCGTGACCATCATTTCCCATCTTCAAAATCCCAAAATTACCTGGGTTGTAAGATGTAAAGAACTCCTTCTTCGATGTCACGTGAAAATAGGCACCACTATCAAAAACACAGCAAGAATCATCAGATGCAATGTTAATGGATTCATAAACAATAACAAGATCACCCCCTATAACAGCGGTAACATGATCATATCCATCTCTATTTTTCTTCTGTGTAATTTCCTTCAATATGTTCTCTCTTTTTAGCTGATAACAAAACTTCTTAACATGCCCCTTCTTACCATAATTATGACATTCGAAATCTCTCTACTTCGGTCTGGATTTTCTTCTTCCTCTGCTCTTATCTCGACTACTCTGCCCCCAGTCCTCCTGTTCTCTGTGACTAAAAGCTCGGAAGAAGATTTCTCCTGAGTGTGTCTTCTAACCTCTTCATTTAAAATAGCATACTTGACAAAAATAAATGTCACAACACCATTAGAAGCAGAACTGGTTAGAGTAACACGTAAATTCTCCTATGAATCGGGTAAAGTGTTAAGCAGCAAAAGAGCTAAAACCTCATCTTAAAAATTGATACCCATGCCAGATAACTGATCAAAACATCCTTGATATTTACTTAAATAATCAGAAATAGACGTACCTTCTCGGTACCTCAAGTTCATCATTTTCTTGAGAAGAAACAATTTATTGTTTCCCGTCTTCGAAGCGTAGGTCGTTTCAAGCTTCTCCCACAAAGTTTTGGCATGAGATATGTTGACAATGTGGTTCATCAGGTTGTCTTCAACCCATTGGCGAATGAATCCGCAAACCATCTCATGCTCGAACGCCCATTCTTCATCTGACATCCTCTCTGGCTTCTGGGTACTAAACACTGGAAGATGCATTCGCTTTACAAAAAGCAGATCCTTCATAGTGAACAGATGAGAATATGAAGAGAACATGTTAATGATTGAAATATTAATTTTTTACATATATTATAATTCAAATATATGAATAGGTATTTAATGAACAGCTACGATGCTTATGGAATTGGATGAAATTTTTTACAAAGCATCCATGTAAGACCATAGGTTTATTGAGGCATTGTTATGTCTATAGAAATGAATTTATAAGGCAACTGGTTTGAATATTTCAAGTTGAGGAAGAATTTCAAGACATAGTGGAAATATTAATTATTATGGTTTTTGAATTATTATTAATTGTAAAGTCATGTTTCAATAATTTTGAAGATTTGATACATTATTTAAAAAATTTGAAGAAGTCTTAAGGATTATGAAGACCATGAAAAATAATATTTTTCAAGATGGTAAGTTAAGAATATGAAATTGGAAAGATCATGAGAAATATATTTTTTAGGATTAATTGTTGAAAAATTATATAAATGAGATTTGGATATAAAAGGGTAATTAAATTGTGTTTAGGAATTGGCATTTACATTTGATATAATTCACTTAGAGATTATTTTCTAGGTGTTCGTAAAAAATTTGCTAACCATTTGAGCTAAGGAACCAGTCCAATCCATCATGTGTGGGAGGAGGCCTCAACCATGCTGAAGAGTTAGTTCATAGTGCTCATGTAGTGGAAGGAGGCTTGCATAGGTAGATGGGGGTAAATTAGCATTGTTTTTTATTTAATTTTAGGGGGAAAGGTTAAACATGTTTGGGGAAATGGGGAAACACAACGCCAAATGGGTTGGCATTTTGGGATTTATTTTCCCAATCCCGCACCCCCAACCCACCATATATATATATATAAATATTATTTAAATAATTATAATTATAATTATAATAAATATATTTTTAATAAATATATTTATTATAAAAAAATATAATTACTAAAATAAATATAATAAATGTATAATTATATATTTATTTTACCGATTATATTTATTAAATATATATATATATATAATAGGTGCTTAGGGGTATAATTACATTAAAAACACACACACACACCACGCACATAGGCCGGAAAGGCTGTCCATAGCCCCCCCCCCCCAGAGATAGCTCACCTATCATGCCTTATTATTCAGTAAATAGCCTGGAGGCCTAGTGGGCATGAAGCCCATTATACGGCCCCAAAGGCCCAATGCAGTTTCATGCCTGCATTATGGTCGTCTACGTCACCGCTTGTCTTCCTCATGCCGATGTCACTACCTGCCGGCGAAAATTCACTCACACCCAGATTTGAACCCAGGTCTTATGCAGAATCATGGACCACCTCTACCATTGAGGCACACCCCAATTGCACTAATTATATTCATTCTAAATATAAAAAATATATTTATTATAAAAAATATAATTACTAAAATAAATATAATAAAAATTTAACATATTTATTATAATTATATTTATTATATGTAAAATTATATATTTATTATATTTATTTTAGTAATTATATTTATTTTATTCATAATTATATATTTATAATAAATTAAAACATTAAAATAAATATAATAAATATATAATCATAATAAATATATAATTATAATAAATATTTATTTATTATATTAATATAATTAGAATAAATATTTATTTATTATAAATATATAATTCTATGCATAATAATTATATAATTATAATAAATATATAATTTTAAATATAATAAATATTACAATTATAATTATAATTATAGTTTAATAATTATATAATTATAATCATAAATTTATTTATATAATTATATATATTTATTTATAAATATAGATTTATAATTATATTTATTAATATATATATATATATTTATAATTATTTATATATTTATAATTATATAATTATTAAAACTTGTTTATAGATACATTTAAAATATATTTATAAATATGTTAATATTAAAATATATTTATATTTATCATTATATAATTATTAAAATATATTTATATATACATTCAAAGTATATTTATAATTATATAATTATAAATCTAATATATGTATATATACATTTACATTGTATTAAAAATTATATATAAATTTATAATAAATATATATTTATAAATATTTATAATAAAAATATGATAAATATAACAAATATTTAAGAAATATTTATATAATAAATATTTGTATATATAAATATTATAAATATTTATACATATATATTTATTATAAATATTTATAATAATAATTATATATTTATTATATTTATAAAAAACATATTTATATAATTATAAATATATAATTTAAAATACAAGAAATATAATTATTATTTTTATTGAATTTATACATTTATTATATTTATTATAACCAAAAACATATTTATATAATTATAAATATATAATTCTAAATATAATAAATATATTTATTATATTTTAATTTTTATTATATGTATATATATTATATTTATTATTATATATTTATTATAAATAAATATATATTTTTATATTTAGAAGCATGCTCGCCTGTCTCTGAAACCCTTTTTTATTCATATATATATATTAGGTGCTTGAGGAATACAATTACATTAAACGCACATACACTACACAAACAAGCCAGAAAGGCAGACCATAACCCCCCATGGATAGTCTACCAATCAAGCCTTATTTATTCAGTACATTGCCCGAAAGACCACAAACTATCCCGAAGGCCTAGTGCAGTATCATGCCTATATCAAATTGTATGTGTCATCATGTCTACATCATGCCTACGTCACTACCTGCCTACGAAAATTCACTCCCACCCGAATTTAAACCCGGGTCTGATATAGGATTATGGGGATCCATTACCACTCAGGTAACCCCCCAACTGCTCTCTTAAACCTTATGAGTATATATTTATTATATTTATTATTATATATTTATATATTAGGTGTTTGGGAGTACAATTACATTTAAACACACACACCCCACACACACAGGCTGGAAACGGAGGTCAAAGCCCTTTAGGGGATAACCTACCCATCAAGACTTATTTATTCAATAAATATTTATTATATTAATTGTATATTACTATAAATATTTATTATTGTAATTATATATATTTATTATAAATATTTATTATTGTAATTATATATATTTATTATAAATATTTATAAATATATATTTATTATAAATATTTATTATAGTAATTATATATTTATTATAGTAATTGTATATATTTATTATAAATATTTTTAAATATTTATTATATATTGATAAATATTTATTATAAATATTTATTATAAATATTTATAATTATGTATATATTTATATTTTAAATTTTTATATAAATATCTATCGAAAAAGGTCGAGGAGCTAGGAAAACCCGCCCCTACAAAAATTTATTGAAAAATATAATACAGGAACATGGTAAAGAGAATGAACGGGGTCAAACAAAGGAAAATCCTTCATCTAAAAAAAGAAAATTACAAATGAGTATAATTAGGACCATCTCCATTATCAGAGATTTCATCAGTTGATTCTCATTCTGACTGCGAGTTCTTCAGGTTGAAAAGTGGAGAATACTTTTCCCTGAGTTTAACCTGCTCCAGAGTGAGCTTCTTAGAAGAAGATGACTGATCATGCCCATGCTCGCCACATCATCGACCGTAATTTTTTTGGATGATGACCATTTTTCTATGTCTTAGGTTGCTATCAATCCCCTTCCAGTTCTTCCCTCTCCAAAATAGGGGAATTCACACACTATAGAGATTCTCTATGAGTGACATCCTTCAGAATTGGGGAGGAATCAACCCACATCACATTCTTCCCTTTGCTGGATAAGGAGAACTTCTTTGCTAGTTCTTTATCCACTTATTTATGCACATTCCTCTCAAAATCAGTTTGAAAAAGGTTAGTAAGACCAGACAATAGTTCAACAGTAAGCTTGGGTCCTTATTTGAAATCAATAATGACATCTTTGAAAGAAACACTATCACCTACAGTGCATTGACCATGAGGTCCCTCATCCACTAAAGGGAATGCATTACCCTTCAAGTTTGCATCTGTATTTTTTCCAAAATCAGTACCGATGCAATCATTCACAGCATCTTTCCACGGAAATTTCTTATTAGAAGGCTGTAAATTACCTTCTTTATTGACTTGGATGTTCTAGACATTCCTGTAGTTAGAGAACTCATGCCCTGCAACCTTGAAGAATTTAAAAAAGGATTGAATGCACTCATATTCAAAATGAACATCAATTTTATCACCATTTTCCACTGGGGTGGCAGAATCAGGCAAAGGGTTTAGCATGTCAACATCCATAAGAAATCTATAAAACTATCCAAATTTCCTTTCGATTGTGTTTTCATTCATTTTAATTAGCACACCAATACAGGAGACAAAGTCATTAAGAATAATAGAATTCCAAAACACCTAGTTTAGACCATGAATTATGATCTAGATTTGGAAGATGTATGTTTTTTAGAATGGGGGTTGAAACTGAGATCTCAAGTAGGGATGCAAAAAACCCTCAGATTAAGCACATATAAATTGGATCTCTAAGCACAATCTCGATCATGCACATTAGAAAAAATAAATAAAAATATCCTCTCCCAATGTGGAAAATTTTCCAATTGGAGATTCACAAAATCCAGGAGTGCCTCAATTTAACCTCTTTAATGTTCATTGGTTTTTCACCCTTAGCAAGAATCATTCACCCAATCAAAGAAAACTTACATGCATCCAACTGTTCCTTAAGAGTGTTAGAATTTTCCACGATTGTGAAGGACCCATTCCTAGATCTTGAAACTACCACAAAATGGATGATGTCAACTGCACGAGGACCTGAAATCATTTGAAGATTCAAGAAATTAATAGAATCAATAAAATAAATACCATTGTGCATGGGTTTTGATAGACAAAGTCCAGGACTGCCCAAAACCAAATCTAGATCAACCCTTGTCGACACAGCATACAGATCCGGAACACCCAAAATAGCATTGTTCAAATCTGTATCTTCCAAAACTGGACCTCTATAAACATGAGATGGATCTTTCTGACTCAGATCTGAAGCCTCGTGATCACTATGTTGCATTGCAAGGACTTCAACAGACCGGCCACCAGAAGCGCGATCGCCACCCCTAGCTCATAGCGCTTCGATGGACTAGTTGGAAGCATGTGCATCGCCAGGGCTAGATCACAGTGCAGGGATGAAACTCGATTATGCGTGATCCCATCAACCAGAAAATGAACCCTTGCAACGCTATCGGCATCTAAGAACGATGTTGAAACCCTCACAAAATCACTGTCAGGAGCACTGATCCCCTCATCATCCATCTCTTCCTTCTAAAATATATATTTATAATTATAAATAAATAAAATTATAAATATATACATAGTTATATATATATAATTATAAATAAAAACATATTTATATAATTAAAAATATATAAATTTAAATATAATAAATACAGTTATTATATTTATTTTATTTATATATTTATTATATTTGTTATAAATAAAAAACTTATTTACAGAATTATAAATATATTATTCTAAATATAACAAATATATTTACTATATTTATTATATGTATATTTATTATATTTAGGAGTGTGCTCGCCTGTCTCATGAACCTTTTGAGTGTATATTTATTATATTTATCATTATATAAATTATAAATAAAAACCTATTTTTATATAATTATTTATAATTATTAATATAGAAATATATATTTATGTACTTATAATTATTTAATTATTTATCATTATTAATATATAATATATTTATTATATTTATATTATTATATTTATTATATTTTGAATTGTAAAATAAATATTTATTAAATATTTACTTATTATAAAAATATATTTATTATATATTTATATATATAAATAAAAACATATTTATAAAATTATAAATATATGATTATAAATATAGAAAATATAGTTATTATAGTTATTATACTTATATATTTATTACATTTATTATAAATAAAAACGTATTAATATAATTATAAATATATAATTATAAATATAATAAATATATTTAGTATATTTATTATTATTATTTTGAAAGGGTTGGGGCTCAAAGGCCCCTTTATTGAAATGAAAAATCCAAAATCAAAAAAAGGAGGAATAATACAAGACAAGCCATAAAAGAGACATTAACGCACTCGATATCGAGTGTTATAAAATAAATATTTATTATATATTTATATATATAAATAAAAACATATTCATATTATATTTATTATAAATAAAAACATACTTATATAATTATAAATATATAATTGTAAATATAATAAATATATTTATTATATTTATTACATGTATATTTATCATATTTATGATTATATATTTATTATATATATATATATATATTATTTATCATTATATAATTTATAAATAAAAAATATTTATATATAATTAATTATAATTATTAATAAAGAATTATATATTAATATAATTATAATTATTTAGTTATTTATCATTATATATATGGGCAAGGTGGGGTGGGAGGGGGCGTGGGACCAAAACGCCAAATCAATTGGAGTTTTGGTATAAAACCCAAAACACTAATTGATCTGGTGCTTTTCTGCCCTATTTCCCTAAATATTCTAAACCTATACCCATAAAATAAAAAAAATAAAAATACCCCAATTATATAATTTTGTGGTAGGTGGGTCTTTACATTGAGGCGCATAGAGGTGGTGCCACCATGCAGTGTGGTAGAGAGGTAGCAGAACGGGTCGGTTCCAGTGAGAATTAGGAGTAGGATATGATACTCACAACTGGAAGTCTTCAGACTCCTAATCACTTATTAAGTGGTTCTAGAAAACTCGTAAGGGATACATGGGTTGAGTTTCAAGGACACCATTCCTCCATTAATAAACATATGCATAAAAGGACGGTCATGTGATCCTCTATTTCTTGGTCGTCTGATCATGGCCATCAGATCATCTTCATCCTTCGACTTACAAAGGGTTTCTACATGTGAATTTATTCATCTTGACCATCGCCAATGGTCAAACTAAGTGAATGAAATATGCTTGACCATTTCAAGACATACATGAAATCCTTGTATTGCATGTATGAGTATGTTTGAAGAAGAAGCATGTGTTGCATGTCCACGAGAGTTGTCCATCGAGCCATCATAAGAATAAGAGTTGATCGCATGAATCCATGTCGGCAGTCACCACAACATCATGTAAAGAATTGTGTATGCAAGAAGGTTAAATCATGTATAGCCTCTATCACATGAACTCTTTAGCATTAAATGATCGTGTGTCCACTTCAGCATCACGTGAATAATCCAAACCAATATTCCAGGATTTTTAGTGACCTTTAAGTATGGGATATGCTAAGATATTCAAATCATTGAAGAGGTTTTGACTCACCGTGAAAATCATAGGAGCGGAAATCTGACAGAAATACTCACTCGGTGCTTCCTTTTAGAAGTGGGTGTACCCTGGAAATCATTCTGCATTTTTGATGTGTGATTCAGGTTCTCCCTTTCTTGCGCAAAATTACTAACATATTATTATTAATCATTTTAAATAAATTAATTAATACTATTAATTACTATTTAATAATATTATTGAACAAATTAATGATTTTTAAATAGTTAATAACACATAATTGGTTTTAATTAATTAGAAATTAAATAATATATAACTAATAAAAAATAATCTTAATAATAACTAAATAATATTGCTTAATTATATAATGTATAATTATTAAAAATAATAATATACTTATTAGTTATTAATTAATTAGTAATTAAGCAATACTTAATTACTTATTAAATTAACTAGTTAATAATTAATTAATTATTTAGTAATATAATTATTAATTACATAATAATTAATTAGTTGATAATTAATTAGTTAATAATTAATTAGTTAATACGAGGAAAGTTCAAGTACTCAGCTTGCCCGACCCTAAAAATTTATTGAATAAAATAAAAGCACAACAGATATACAAAGCGTGACACATGAAATGCCACCAAAATGAAAGTGATCATCTCATGAAAAAAGATAGTTCCTACACCTTAATAAAAGGTATGAAAACCCACAAAAATGGCCCAAAGGCCCACAAACACTCGCAATATGAAATTTCCATGAACTGACCAACAACATCTGACTTTGAAGATCTTGCGCACCTGACCACATCAATGAGGCTCACAGACAACACACCAACTGAGGTCATCATCTTGGAAAATCACATTGAGGATGTTTTCGTGCATCAACATTATCACTCACACTGTCAAGGTCATCCTGGATGTTTGTCATCAGAGGTGTTAATGACAACACATCATCAGCGGGAGAAGTCACTGTCAACATCCCATACTGTCAACATCTCAGGGTACCCAAGATCATCAACCTGATCAGTGTCCCATATCACCACAGGTTATCGCACACCCGCCAGCGCATCAACATGTGGGAAAAATATCCCTCCAAACAGATAAAGGATGGCCAAAAAAGGCCCATAAATAAAATTTAAATGCCGAAAATAAAATTATTAAAGATCCCAAATAAGGGTTTTCCGAAAGAAACCCAAAAGTCATCACAACACCCAAACAACGCTCCACTCAAGGTCAACCATCCCGCTTGAGGTCATCCCACCCTAGGCCATCCGACCTGATGTTGACATCTATGGTCATTAACAACCTCCCAGAGGACCAACCAAAAACAAATACACTGGAGTTCGACAGTAGCTACACTATCACAATATCCCAACATCACCACCTGGATCCCACACCCATCCTCAGCCGAAATCCCATAACGATGCCAGTGATCGCTGGGACGACCCTCCCCACCACTGGGCCACTACTTTTCTAGAAACCCACACTGTAACACCTCGAGATTTTATGAGATATATTATTTTTTAATTTCTATGATGTATTCTATTGTACACTACAATAATATTAGATTGTACTCTATGCAACACCGTATTAGCTTGTAGTATACACAACACTATTCTTGGCTCGTGTTACACACAATTTCAAGTTCATTTTGTGGAAATTATTCTACCCAACATTAAGTATAGATTTTGTTTAATGTATAAATGAAATAAGTTTTGATTATTTTATATTCAACACCAAAGAGAGCTTGCACTACACGTAACCCTAACTTGTCTTGCATTACACGCAATCACAATCTTCCTCGATAGCGTGTGTAGTACGCAATACCAGGTTTCACTAAACAACGATATATTGTAATAATATTATTATAAACTAGACGTTATGAATATTAGTAACTAAATTTTTAATTTTATGTCATTATAATTCATCTTACACATCTTATAGAACATGGTATGAGAACAAAATAATTTTTTCAGGTAAAATGAGTATTTTTCAAAAAATGCAGTTTTATCGCCTTTTAATGGCGCACCAACTTTAAATCTAGTTTTTGACATGTTTATAAGTTCAATTTGAAAAAATAAAATTCTTCTTTGGAAATAGGATATAAAAATTTACTTTGGATAATTTTTTGATATTTTTCTGATAAGTTTCTTATTTTGATGAATAGTAAAAATACGCTAAATTTTAATTAAAAACAACTTTTTTAATCGAGATATTTTATATGGTTAAATTATAATATTTAATGGTTTTAAAGTATAAATAGAATATATTTTTACCATTTAATATAATTCATTTCATTACCATTAATTTTATATTGAATTAATAGGTAAAAACATTTCAATCTTTGACAATGTTTTAACTTTTAAAACTCGTTTTCTTAACAACGGGATTAATTTTAAATTAATTACTGAAAATTCTGTGTTTTAAATTTTGAAAAATGGATTCCATATTTGGATTAAGTGGGTAAAAATTATGTTAATAGGTTACTTTTATTTTTTTTACATTATGAATAGTAACTACGGTAATTATTATTTACTACAGTTAAAGGTAAATCGGGTAGTTAAGGGTAAAAATAAGATTATAAAATTACCCTAACACCTGCCAAAATTATATTGGATGAATAAATGTTGACCTATATCACCTAAGGGTCATAATATATTCGTTTCATGGACTAATGACCATGAAAATGATATAATTATAATTAAAACCAAAGAAAGTGACAACATGTCACTCTCTTATATCTTATAAGTGTAATAATTTTAATTTAGTGATAAACTTCATAAAACTTTGAACATGAATAGTCTCCATAAATATAATAAAATTATATACATCATGTGAATTTATTTATTATTTTTAGGGATTAAATAATTATCATTAATGATGACACAATAGTGATGTTGAAATTATTTTATTGATTGAAATATCAAATAAAAGGTTTTAAAAATATTAAAATAAATATTATATGAACTATTTAATGTGATAAACAAATTTTATAGATTAATATGACATATTAGGAATCTATTAAATATTTTGGTTCGAATATATCCTCTGTGTAGATTTTATTTAAATTCAAATAAATGAATAGTGTCAAAATTGACACTATTGTTATTTTATAAAAATAACATATTATAAAATTGTTTAAAAATAAAAAAAAATATTTAAAAATTATAAATTTAAATTTATATGGTCTAAAATGTCATAAAGTATCCAATTATGAAAAATTAACAACACATAAGTAATTATTTATAATAATTTAAAATTTAGAATATTATTACCACAAATAAAATTAAATAGATTAAATAAGGATAAATCTATTTTATAAGGTTTAAAATAAATTCATAACATTTCTAAATATTATTATTTGAGGATATTACAACCCTATATCATCTCATATTCTAATTTAGTAATTTTTCGAGGTTTTTAAGTGGGGTTGGAATTTATTATAAATTAATATTTCTTATGTTTCCAAAGGTGCCCCTCTCCTCCCTTATAAAAGGGAACATCCTCCCTCTCCTCCAAACAAAATTTTGAGCCTTCAAGATCGTCCAAAACCTGCCCATTTATCTTCTAAACATATCTAGTTATATCATAGAGGTTCTGGTATTCTCAAAAGACCAACTCTAGTGCCCTAAGAGGAAGTTTAAAAGAGGCACGTCGAGGAAAAGGTAATCTCTTCTACCGATTCTTTCAAGTTTCTTTCTTATTCTACTTCCTATTATTTATTTGTTTCATTATAAAGTAATAACATCAGTATCACTCATATACTGATATGTTATTATAAATATGAAACAACATTATTTCACCTTCTATCCATCCTATGGAAAATGAAATCATTGTGCGTGCGTACGTACGGAATACCGTCTCCACGCTGTGGTGTAATCTGTTTTTCCACCACCACCTTACTTGGATGAGTATAATGGTGTAAAGAATAACTATATATGGTTATTATAACATCATAATTATTCTGAGATATTATATCATCCACTCCAATTCCATTCAATAATTATGGGAACGATATCATCGCTCGTGCGTACGGACGGATTACCGTCTCCACTACGCAATGAGATTCATTCTCCATATTAACCATTCAAGAATGATTATAAAGTATATATAATAAATTATCATTAAATATATGAAATAATAATGATACTTTATTTATTTACATATATGTTTCATTTACTTAATTTCATTCAATTCAATAAGGAAACAAATACAGCGTTCATGCGTATGTACGGCCTACCGTCTCCATGAACGGTGTATTTCATTCCATTTATTGATCTACCATATATATTTATATGCTGAATATATATGTTATATATAAATCATGTTTTACATTCTGTAATTAATTAAATCAGGATATAAGTAATAATATCAAGAACAACAAGTCCAAACACGTACGATAAATGAAACGATTTTACCCAAAATGGTGCTTTAACATGGAATTGACAAAAGAACAGGTAATATAAAGTCATAAGTGAATCATATATGATATCATAAATATTATTATGGTTATGTTACAAGTTAATAATATGTTTAAAACCACTATACAGGAGTTTTGGACATGTACGGAAGAAATTGGACCAAAGGTAAGGGATAATTATTCCAATCTCGTTCTTATCCGAGATTGTTTATTCGTAAGTATTTAATGGGGTTATATTTTTCATCCATGTCCATAAAATTATTTTCATAAAGTGTTTAATAATATTAAATGTATTTTTAAAGTCATTTTTACCCCTCTTGACTTTTACTTTGTGTTATGGAAGGAATCTTGCTTTTGTTTACCAAACGTGGTACCTTTTGACTTTTTCGTTAAAAGTACGAGGATAATGTTTTTTTTAACTTATACAGAATGAATGAATTTTTACAGTTTTATAACGCCTTATTTTCATGAAGATTACTCTACAATATTTCATGAATATTTTCAACAAAATCCTTTTCTTTTAAAATTGCGTGGCATTTTGTGAAAAGAAAATGATTTTGAAGAAGAAATGATATTTTCCTCAAGATTTCATTTCAAGTGTTTTATCAAAACCATTTTCTATCTAAGATGACATTATTTCATATGTGTATGTTTCAAGTATAATGTCTCTATGATTTACATGGTTTCAATTTTCTTATGATGAAAATATATCCATTTGTTTTATATTGATTATGTTATGATGGGATAGTGTTTATGAAACCCATTTTATTCTTTGGGTTATGATGAATGATTTATGTTTATGTTGTGGAACACATAATAATGATTTTATTATGAGATTGGTGGTACCTATATCTCCTTCCAATGCATTGGGTAAATATTTATATCTCATGAGATAGACATGGTTGGAATGACAAGTTAATCCGGTTCAGTGATACAGGACTGGAACAAGGAGTGAACTCAATTCAGTAAGGGAATCTGTCCATTATGATGGTCTTGGAAACAATGCCTTGGCTAATATGGAAATAATATCATGTGCTTAATGGTTTTCCACAATTACATGTTTTATTCCCCACGCTATTTTATCATGATTAATGTTCTTTTTTTATCTATGCCTTATGCACTGCCAAGATTTATGTCATTACTCAGGATTTTGATGTTTTATATTCATGTTCTTACGTTCAAATGTTTACGGATTGTTTTATGTTATCCATGTTTACCCTTACTGAGCATTTGAGCTCACCCATTTTTATGTTTTTTTTTCCAGGATATAAATAAAGGTTTTAGGTAAGAAAACCAAAGGGGAAGATCTTTATGAGAGATGTTAAAGATCTTTCACCATGATTAGAAGATTATGTTCTGAGTTTCCAAAGACACTAAACTAATACAGTCATTGGGCATCTTTTTTTGTCATGTATTAATTATTTCTCAAAATTATTGTAATGTCTATGTACGTCAAGCTTTGGGTCTCTACAGTTGGTATCAGATCGAAGGTTTAGTCAACCTTTGGAAACTAGGATGTGAAAACTTTAAGTGAGATCCCTAGAGATATTTCTAAGGTATGTCCAGGGATGTCCCTAAGGGTATGTATAAGTACAGGTTACAGTCGTAGAATTATGATAACAATCATGAATAACCTAGGATTAAACCTAAGATGTTATAGATTTAAAGTACTCCCCTTTATTATGTTGTTTTCCTAGCATGATTTTTTCCTCTCACACTATTCTTTTTGGGTTTTAGAAAATGGCTGGAAAGATGAATATTCATGTTAATAGAAAATATGATGAAAAATGGAATGATATTCTTCCTGGGAATCCAAATGAAATGGGATTTGGAAGGTGAAATATCATTATTATTCCTAATCAGAAATCTCATAATATGATCAATAATATCAACTTTGGTAAGTTTCCTGACTCAGCTAATAAGAGAAAGATGGAGTTTTATGATGATCATAGAGGAAAGAAAGTTCAATTTCTCTCATGTAAATCATGTGGGAAGAGACATCAAGGAGAATGTTTCAAAGGAACTGGAAGATGATTTGGGTGTGGAAAAGAAGGACACAAATCCATTAAGTGCAAAGTAAAAAGGTTCAGTTAACTCCATTGACAAGGATAATGGTATTGCTACGACATCAACAACGATTAAATGTTTTAAATGTGGAATGTATGGGCATTATTCAAACTAATGCCCTAAGGGAAAATCTCTTGAAGAGAATCAGCATGGTCATATGAGTAGTATTTATGTTGACGATGATGAAGAAACTACAAATGATATATGAGATGAAAGAAGTGATTGAGGAATAAAATGATGAAGCTCGATCAATGGTTTAAGAAGGTAGTGGAATGATTGTATATTTACAAAGAGTTATGTTAATGGTACTATGGAATAAAGAAACATCTAAGGATTGTTACACTATTTTTTTCCTAAAGTATTTGAAAGTATATGTTGAATGGTACTAGTAACCATGAAAGGTTATTCAGATATTTTTGGAAAGAAGATGATATGCGCATAATGAATGGATAAGGAGAAAATAATATTTTTGATATTATTAATGAGCTCATGAATGATATAAGGAAAAATTGATATCATGGTTTGATTATATAGAAATTTTGGGATTTTGGTATGTGGAAAGAGTTAATTTTTGACAGCATTCATGTTTTTACTAAGGTTCAATGGGTATTCATTTTTCAAGAGAATACATGATTAAGGAATTCAAATGTTTGGAATGTGACCAACAAGATATATCTTATGATATATGGGGGATAAATGATGGTATTCACATGCTTGGTAGATGACCGTTCTAGTAGTCATTTTCTGTATACTATAAGATTGGATAGAAGTATTTCTGATAAGCCTAAAGGTTGGAATGCATTAAGTTGGACATCAGATAGTATTGTTTAAGGATAGAAATTTTTGGTATTATTTATGGAATGTTGTAATAGTATAGTTTTATAAAAAAGACAACTCGTAAGATGGGTGACAACCCCTCGCGTCGAACAAGGATGCGGGAATCGAACCCACAACCGAAGTGCGACAGGCCTTTATCGCCTACCACTAGCCTACAAAAAGTACATGGTTAGTATAAATTAGTTTTATTTTGTTAAGTAGTATGATAGTTGAAGTATAATTACATTTTTGGAATCATATGCGGTTAATCTCACCATAAGATGGACTTATGTATATAACTTTTTCCAACCTTATGTTTGAGACAGATGGAATGACCTGTCATTCTATCACATGATCTTCTAACACTTCACGAAAGACAAATTCAACTTCATTTCTTTAAGAGATGAAGTGGAAATTGTTCAAGGCACAAACAACAGTGAGATTGTACCAAAATCAAGTAAGTATTTCTTTTAATTCTTCAACATTAGGGAAATGATCTTGAAAACCAAAAACGTTGTCCTAGTACCCTCATATTCGATGAATCAGATGGTAGCTTAGATGATCACAAATTTATGGCTTTGTGATTGTTGGATTTTTCATAGCCATGTCCTCTACCACTCTTCATCAGAAGTTGATGGTTATATTTCTCTTCCATATCCATATTTTCACCTATGTTCTCCTATATGGAAACCCATTGATGAGTTAATTTGGGTAACCATTATGTTTCATACTTTACTTTTGAAAATTAAGTTTTAGTATTCATTTTTACGATTTGGGTTTCTATGAATGAAACTTTCAAGTAGTAAACGATTTATAACCCCGATGAATTTTGAGGGAGAATTTCATTTTAAGGGGGGTAGAATGTAACACCCCGAGATTTTATGAGATATATTATTTTTTAATTTCTTTGATGTCTTCTATTGTACACTACACCAAGATTATCTTGTACTATACGCAACACCGTATTAGCTTGCAGAATGCGCAACACTATTCTTGGCTCGTGTTACACACAATTTCAAGTTCATTTTGTGGAAATTATTCTACACAACATTAAGTATAGATTTTGTTTAATGTATAAATGAAATAAGTTTTGATTATGTTATATGAAACACCAAAGGGAGCTTGCATCACACGCATCCCTGACTTGGCTTGCATTACATGCAATCGCAACCTTCCTCGATAGCGTGTGTAGTACGCAATACCGGGTTTCACTAAACAACGATATATTGTTATAATATTATTATGAACTAGACATTATGAATAGTAGTATCTAAATTTCTAATTTTATAACATTATAATTCATCTTACACATTTTATAGAACAAGGTATGAGAATAAAATAATTTTTTTGGTAAAATGAGTATCTTTCAAAAAATACAGTTTTGCCGCCTTTTGATGGCGCACCCACTTTAAATCTAGTTTTTAAAATGTTTATAAGTTCAATTTGACAATATAAAATTCTTCTTCAGAATCAGGATATAAAAAATTACTTTGGATAAATTTTTGATATTTTTCTGATAAGTTTCTTATTTTGATGAATAGTAAAAATATGCTAAATTTTAATTAAAAACAACCTTTTTCATCGAAATAATTTATATGGTAAAATTATCATATTGAATTGTTTTAAAGTTTAAATAGAATATATTTTTACCATTTAATATAATTCATGTCATTACCATTAATTTTATGTTGAATTCATAGGTAAAAACATTTCAATCTTTGACAATGTTTTAACTTTTAAAACTCGTTTTCTTAACAACGGGATTAATTTTAAATTAATTACTGAAACTTCTGTGTTTTGAATTTTGAAAAATGGATTCCATATTTGGATTCAGTTGGTCCAAATTATGTTAACAGGCTACTTTTATTTTTTTGACATTATGAATAGTAACTACGGTAATTATTATTTACTACAGTTAAAGGTAAATCAGATAATTAAGGGTAAAAATAAGATTATAAAATTACCCTAAAACCTACCAAAATTATATTGGATGAATAAAAGTCGACCCATATCACCTAAGGGTCATAATAAATTCGTTTCATGGACTATTAACCATGAAAATGATATAATTAAAATTAAAATCAAAGAAAGTGACAACATGTCACTCTCTTATATCTTATAAGTGTAATAATTTTAATTTTGTGATAAAAATAATAAAACTTAGAAAATGAATAGTATCTAGAAATATAATAATATTATATACATAATGTGAATTTATTTATAATTTTTAGGGATTAAATAATTATCATTAATGATGACACAATAGGTATGTTAAAATTATTTTATTGATTGAAATATCAAATAAATGGTTTTAATAATAATAAAATAAATATTATATGAACTATTTAATGTGATAAACGAATTTTCTAGATTAATATGACATATTAGGAATCTATTAAATATTTTGGTTCGAATATATCCTCTGTGTAGATTTTGTTTAAATTCAAATAAATGAATAGTGTCAAAATTGACACTATTGTTATTTTATAAAAATAACATATTATAAAAATGTTTAAAAATCACAAAAATATTTAAAAATTATAAATTTAAATTTATATGTTCTAAAATGTCATAAATTATCCAATTATGGACAATTCACAACACATAATTAATTATTTATAATAATTTAAAATTTAGAATATTATTACCACAAATAAAATTAAATAGATTAAATAAGGATAAATCTATTTTATAAGGTTTAAAATAAATTCATAACATGTCTAAATAGTATTGGTTGAGGATATTACAACCCTATATCATCTCATATTATAATTGAGTCATTTTTTGGAGGTTTTTAAGTGGGGTTGGAATTTATTATAAATTAATATTTCTTATGTTTTCAAAGGTGCTCTTCTCCTCCCTTATAAAAGGGAACCTCCTCCCTCTCCTCCACACACAATTTTGAGCCTTCAATCTCGGAAAAACCCTACCCATTTCTCTTCTCAACATCTCTAGTTATATCATAGAGGTTCTGGTCTTCTAAAAAGGCCAACTCTAGTGCCCTAAGAGGAAGTTTAAAAGAGGCACGTCGAGGAAGAGGTAATCTCTTCTACCGATTCTTTCAAGTTTCTTTATTATTATACTTCCTCTTATTTATTTGTTTAATTATAAAGTAATAACATAAGTATAACTCATATACTTATATATTATTATAAATATGAAACAACCATATTTCACCTTTTATCCATCCTACGGAAAATAAAATCACCGCGCGTGCGTACGTACAGAATACCGTCTCCACGCCGTGGTGTAATCTGTTTTCCACCAACAACTTACTTGGATGGGTATAATGGTGTAAATAATAGCTATATATGGTTATTATAACATCATAATGATTCTGAGATATTATATCAACCACTCCAATTTCATTCAATAATTATGGGAACGATATCATTGCTCGTGCGTACGGACGGATTACTGTCTCCACGTCGCAATGAGATTCATTCTCCATGTTAACCATTCAAGAATGATTATAAAGTATATATAATAAATAATCATAAAAATATGACATAATAATGATACTGGATTTATGTACATATATGTTTCATTTACTTAATTCCATTCAATTCAATAAGGAAACAAATACAGCGTTCATGCGTACGTACGGCCTACCGTCTCCATGAACGGTGTATTTCATTCCATTTATTGATCTACCATATATATTTATATTCTGAATATATATGTTATATATAAATCATGTTTTATATTCTGTAATTAAGTAAATTAGGATATAAGTAATAATATCAAGAACGACAAGTCCAAACACGTACGATAAATGAAACGATTTTACACAAAATACTGCTTTAACATGGAATTGACAAAAGAACGGGTAATATAAAGTCATAAGTGAATCATATATGATATAATAAATATTATTATGGTTCTATTACAAGTTAATAATATGTTTAAAACCACTATACAGGAGTTTCGGACACGTACGGAAGAAATTGGACCTAAGGTAAGGGATAATTATTCCAATCTCGTTCTTATCCAAGATTGTTTATTCGTAAGTATTTACTGGGGTTATATTTTTCATCCATGTCCATAAAAATGTTTTAATAAAGTGTTTAATAATATTCCATGTATTTTTAAAGTCATTTTTACCCCTCTTGACTTTTACTTTGTGTTATGGAAGGAATCTTTCTTTTGTTTACCATACGTGGTACTTTTTGACTTTTCCGTTAAAAGTACGAGGAGAATGTTTTTTTAACTTATACAGAATGAATGGATTTTTACGGTTTTATAATGCCTTATTTTCATGAAGCTTACTCTATAAGATTTCATGACTATTTTCAAGAAAATACTTTTCTTTTAAAATTGCGTGTCATTTTGTGAAAAGAAAATGATTTTGAATAAGAAAGGATATTTTCCTCAAGAATTCATTTCAAGTATTTTATAAAAACTATTTACCATCTATGATGACATTATTTCATATGTGTATGTTTCAAGTATAATGTATCTATGATTTACATGGTTTCACTTTTCTTATGATGAAAAGATATCCATTTGTTTTATATGGATTATTTTATGATGGGATGGTGTTTATGAAACCCATTTTATTCTTTGGTTTATGATTAATGATTTATGTTTATGTTGTGGCACACGTAAGAATGATTTCATTATGAGATGGGTGGGACCTATATCTCCCTCCAATGCATTAAGTAAAGATTTATATCTCATGAGATATACATGGTTGGAATGGAAAGTTAATCTGGTTCAGTGATACAGGACTTAAATGAGGAGTGAACTTGATTCAGTAAGTGACTTTGTCCACTATGATGGTCTTGGTAGCAATGCCTTGGATACTATGGAAATCATATCATGTGATCAATGGTTTTCCATAATTACATGTTTTATTCCCCTTGCTATTTTATCTTGATTAATTTTCTTTTTTGATCTATGCCTTATTCACTGCCAAGATTTATGTCATTACTCATGATTTTGATGTTTTATGTTCATGTTCTTACGTTCAAATGTTTAGGGATTGTTTTATGTTCTCCATGTTTACTCTTACTGAGCATTTGAGCTCACCCATTTTTATGTTTTCTTTTCCCTGTGATATAAAGAAATGTTTTAGGTAAGAAAACCAAAGGGGAAGATCTTTATGGGAGATGTTGAAGATATTTCACCATGATTAGAAGATTATGTTTTGAGTTCCCAAAGACACTAAACTAATACGGTCTTTAGGCGTCTGTTTTTTTCATGTATTAAGTATTCAGAAAACGTATTGTAATGTCTATGTACGTCAAGTTTTGGGTCTCTACACACACCGCCAAGATCTTAGATCCTTCAGATGTAACATTGTCACTGTGCTCAAAATCCACTCCAGAAGTCATTGATATGTGACTCTCTTTCATGGTCATTGTCTACATCCAACATTACCGGAAGTCACTGGATGAATCATTATTCATCTCCAAACACCCAGACTCCTGGGATTTAACTCATGAAGTAATATCGACACATTGTTTCACAGCAACCGAACAATAGGGTATAAATGGAACTCCCTCAAGAGAGAGGGATTTTGAGTGAACCCCTGCCATTGAATCCCTAATCTCTATAATAGATTTACGCAGCACAACCAAATTAAGTGCGCAATAGAGAAAAAAAAACTTGTTATGCCCAATGACATCAGAGAGAGTTGAATCATCCTCACAGATGCTTAATTTGGAGTGATATCCAAAGTGATTTCTATATATTCATCAAGAGAGAATGTATCCTCTAAAGAGAGAGGCCATCACTTGAGCAGATTCTATATTAATTAGTAAAATAATTATTAATTATATAATAATTAATTAGTTATTTAGTAATAAAACTATTAATTATAATTATGAATTATATAATAATTTATTAGTTAATTATTAAAATAATTATTAATTATATAATAATTAATCAGTTAATTAGTAATATTATTATTATTTACTTATATTAATTATTAATTATTTAATAATTAATTAGTTAATTAGTAATATAAATATTAATTTTTAATTGTTAATTATATAATTAACTAGTTAATTATTAATATAATTATTAATTATATTATAATTAATTAGTAATATAATTATAAATTATATAATAACACTCGCGGGGGCATGGTTTAGTTGGTTGTGGCTGTGGAATCTATCACCATGGTTCTGGGATTGAGTCTTTTCTATGACAATGTCTGATATTTCATAATAAATAACTCATGGGATCTCTACCCCCATGTGGAACAAGCCTGAAATCCCAGGTGTTGTTATACTTGGGCATATGGTTGGGGAAGTACATAAAGGAACTTTGTTAGGTCCACAAGGCTGAATACCCTGAGAGGGGGGGGGTGAATCAGGGTATGACTAATTTAAAATTAAAGCCCGTTCTGATCTTGTTTCGCTGTTAAGCAAAACACTCTTCTCTCTTTTCCTATTGCACAATATAAATAGAAGGTAAAGCAAGCATAGGACACAACAATTTTACTTGGTTCACCGCTAAGGGCTACGTCCAAGGAGCATACGCCAACAGGTTGCCGGTCGTACCAAATTCCACTATACTTCACTAGTTGTGGATACAATGGTTCGGGCTAGATCACTTCTATGCCCAGGCTCACTGCCCTTACAATGTTTAGGGTTAGCTCACTGCTTTCCCAAGGGTTACTCCCTGTTTCTCTCTCTCTGGCTCACTACCGGTGGAGAGGATCACCTTTTTCCTCTTCCTAAGCTCACTGCTCTGTGAAGGGATTCACTCACAGTTTATAGACCTGTAGGTCTCTTCATTTGCATGATTGCACGCATCCTTAACTGAGGATGGATGCTCTGTTAATGTCCAAATTTCATCCACTGATGAATACCTCTTTGCCTCTGAACACTGGGCAATTCCTTTTGGAAACACCTTCGCAAAGCACCCTACTTCGCGAGGCTCCCAATTTCGTGAAGCTCAAACAAGCCTTCACGAAGCTCCTACCTTTTCGCGAAGCTCTCTCGCGAAGCTCTTTCGCGAAGCACTCTCGCGATGCTCAAGCCGTCGCAAAGCAACGGCCCTCGCGAAGCTTACTAATCCAACGCGGAGCTCGCAGGAATCGCGGAGCTACAATAGCCACCGCGATGCTCCTCTTTCGCGAAGCACACTGGCTCCGCGAACCACCTTCGCAAATCGAGAGCAAAGGATTTTCTCTGAAAATTCTCTCTACTTCTCTCGAGGGGGTCGGCCTCTATTTATAGGCGATTCCACCGACCCTCGAACTTTCCACGAGAAGTCAATTCCACGTCATCTCAAATCGCGAAGCTCCAAAGTTTCTGCCAGAATTCTGTCCAAATCGCGAAGCACCACGGAAATTTTCCAATCGAGGAGCTTGACGTAATCGCGAAGAATTACCGTCAACATATCTTCGTGCCTTCGTCGCGAAGCCCCATCGCAAAGCCCTTCAACGCCGCGATGCACTTTAGCCTCTGCCGTTCGCGAAGCTTGACGTAATCGCGAAGACTCACCGCCTCCATTCTTCTGGTCTTCGCGATTTCCAAACCATGAATCCTATCTTCGCGAAATTCATGCCTTTGAAACTTGTTTTGTCAACAAACACAATCAACCCAAAAATACTTCAATGTTACCTTGAGGGATTTTTGCCCAACAATCTCCCCCTTTGGGTTTGTTGACAACTCTTCACAACAATGCTCAGAATGATTTTCTACACTTTGATACCTCACTGAGTCTTCTTCCAGTCGCTACCACCACTCGCCTCTTGCGATTCTGATAGCGTTCAAGGTTTCACTTAACACGTACTCTAAGCCCACATGAGCAATGATCGGCATGAGAAACAAGAGTAGTATGAAAAGTTCATCAATGAATCACTTCATGTCAGACCCCAATTGTCGATTCCACCCTGATACCAATTATTAAATTGATACCAATTGTTGAACCACACTGATACCAGTTCGTGAATTCTTAAGTTGATACCAATTGTTGAACCACACTGATACCAATTGGTGATAGTTGGACACCGTCTCACACTATTCCAACACCACTGTTCTGCTTTATCACGATCCTCAGCTGTCGTGATTTCTATGCTTTGATTGATCACTTCTAGCATCATCAGATTTAAAAATATCCCCCTTTCTCATTGCTCCCCCTATCTGGCTGCTCCACCTGTTAGCTTCTCCCCGTATCAATCATCTCCCCCTTTGTCAACGAACCCAGAGGTCACTCCTTTGCAGTCTATAACAGAGTAGAGAACACATCAGTACATTAGGGAAAAACACACCATACCTCGGGGAGAGGGGGGGTTCACATCTACACTATTTCAAGTGCAGGAAATCGACTGAACTCCCAGAGCCAGTCGATGCCTCTCAAAAGCTTCCTTGGGTAAGGCCTTTGTCAGAATGTCTGCAACCTGTAGCTCTGTAGGCACATACTCCAACTTCACGATTCCCTGCTCAACCTTCTCCTTGATGAAATGATACTTGATCTCAATGTGCTTTGTCCTTGAATGATGAACAGTATTTTTTCTAAGATTTATAGCACTTGATTTGTCACACTGGATTCCGATCGGAGACTTCACTTCAACTCCCATATCTTCAAGTTGCTGCTTCATCCACAATAACTGTGTGCATGCTTGAGTGGCCACAATATACTCAGCTTCTGCGGTGCTTAATGAAATGCAATCCTACTTCTTTCTCAACCAAGCAATACATAGTCCGCCAAGATAAAATGCACCTCCAGATGTTGATTTCCTGTCATCTGCTGAACCGGCCCAGTATGCATCAGTATATCCCAATAATTCTATTTGAGACTTATCGTTATATGTCAGCCCGAAGTCCAATGTGCCCTTGATATACCGAAGGATTGTTTTCACTGCGAGCATGTGACTTTCCTTGGGATTACTCTGATATCTCGCTGCTTGGCATGTGGCGAAAACAATATCAGGCCTTGTTGCAGTCAAGTACAACAAACTTCCAATAATTTTCCTGTATTTTGTGATATTAACTGCCTTGCCATCTTTATCTTTCGATAATTTCATCCGGGTGGCAACCAGATTCTTCATCTCCTTGGAATTTTCCATTCCAAACCTTCTCAGGAGCTCCTTAGAATATTTAGATTGAGAAATGAATGTTCCATTCCTTCCTTGTGTCACCTGTAGACCAAGGAAAAACGTTAGCTCTCCAATCATTGACATTTCAAACTCATTTTTCATGAATTCGGAAAACTGTCTGCACTGAGCTTCATCTGATCCGCCACATATTATGTCATCGACATAAACCAATACCATCATCCTTTGATTACTATCATTACTGAAATAGAGATTGTAATCAACTCCTCCATGCTGAAAACCAAGCTTCTTCAAGTACTGATCAAGCCTTGAGTACCATGTCCTTGGTGCTTGTTTCAGCCCATACAACGCCTTCTTCAGCCTGCAAACTTTGTTCTCATCCTCATGAATGAGAAAACCATCTGGCTGCTCAATATACACCTCCTCTTCCAGAACACCATTCAAGAATGCAGATTTGACATCCATCTGGAACACTTTGAACTTCCTTTGAACTGTGATGGCTAGGAATAATATTATTGTCTCCAGCCTTGCAACCGGTGCAAATGTCTCATAAACATCTATTCCTTCGATCTGGGAGTAACCCTTGCACACTAGATGTGATTTGTTCCGAATCATTGTGCCATCTTCATTCATCTTGTTGCGATATACCCATTTGGTCCTAATGACATTCTTGTCTGCTGGCCTCGAAACAATCTCCCATGTCTGGTTCTTTTCAATTTGATCAAGCTCTTCATTCATAGCCTGAACCCAGTTTTCATCTTCAGCAGCATCGGAAAAACATTTCGGCTCCACTTGAGATAAAAATGATGTTTGTTGTAATGATTTCATTCTTCGAGTCTGAACTGGAGCTGTCTGATCACCAATGATATTTTGCCTATCAATTTCAGCTCGACTCTTTGGCTTCCTTGCAGATACAGACTTGACACTTTCTTGTTCATCATCAGTATCTTCTTCTAAGTCAGCCTCTGCCACTTCTACTCCCCCTGTGTTGCTTACCTCATCATCACTTTCATCCAGAACTTGTTCACTGGGTCGTTGAGTAGTCTGTTCATTTTCGACTATAGTGACATCATTTCTCTCAACAATTTTTCTCAGCCTCTTGTTGAAGCATTTATATGCTTCGCTTTTCCCTGAATAGCCAAGGAATATCCCTTCATCTCCTCGTGCCTCAAACTTCCAATGATGTTCTTTGTTGAGAATGAAACAATTACTTCCAAAGATTCGAAAGTATTTCAACGTTGGCTTCTTTCCGTACCACAGTTCATACGGAGTCTTCCCTTGCTTCGGACATAACAGGGACCTGTTTGAAACATAGACCGATGTCAAAACTGCTTCCTTCCAAAATTTCTCTAGTAGGTCCTTATCAATAAGCATTGTTCTGGACATGTTGTTGATGATCCGATTTCTCCTTTAAACCACTCCATTCTGTTGGGGAGTTCTTACTGATGAAACTTGATGCCTTATCCCATGTTTCTCGAGATAGTTTTCAACCTGACTGTTTGTAAATTCCGTACCGTTATCAGTACAAAACTTCAGAATTTTCTGCACAAGCATCTTTTCGGATTCCCTCCTGTACTGCTTTATGAAACTGAACACCTCTGTCTTATGCGTAATGATGAATACCCAGGCCATTCTGCTAAAGTCATCAATGAAAAGAACATAGTTCCTTTGCCCATCTATAGCTCGTGGTGAGATAGGTCCACATACATCAGCTTGCACCAATTCGAGCACTCCAGTTTCTTTTTGTTCCTTTGGCCTGTATGTCTTCCTGATGATCTTACCTTGTTGACAAGCATCACACGTATGAGTGTGATCACGTGATAGTTTGGGAAGGTCTCTAGCAGCATCACACTTTACCAGATCTTCCATAGATGGTTGACATAGATGACCAAGTCGCTTATGCCACAGCTGATTTTCTTCTTCTCTGGATAAAAGGCATGAATATTTTTCCCCACCTACCAGGTAAAGATTCCCCTTTGTTCGTTTTCCCTGTAGAATGACTATTCAATATTTTCCTTTAACAATACTCATCTTCTTGGTAAATAGGATAGAGTGCCCAGAGTCGCATAGTTGACTGACGCTAAGCAAATTATGACTGAGACCCTCTACCACCAAGACATCAGCATGTCTCATTTCTTTGCCCCCAAACTTGGATTTACCTGAGCCAACAATCTTCAGCCCTTCATCATTTCCAAATTTGAAAACTCCTTCTTTGTCATATTTTATGCCTATAACCAGATCCTTGTTGCCTGTCATGTGGTATGTGCAACCACTATCAAGGATCCACACACCAGAACGATCTGATGCTTTAAGGGAAATTTCAGCAACTACGGCCTTTTCAATTTTCTTCTTCCCGGTCCATACTTTTTCTTTCATACTCGGCATGGATTGAGGCTTCTGTTCTTTCTCAGAGTATGATGGATCAGCTTCATCTTGCAAAACTGCAAATCTGTTATGAACTTTTAACTCACTTGTCGGTTTACTGATCTGCTGCTTGCGAACATTTTGATTCTGATTTGGCACATTTTTCTGAATGGTCGGAGTGAAGTACCTAGAAATGTGTCCAAATCCTCCGCACCAAAAACAGTGTCCTTCAAAATATGTTCTGAAAAACCGTTCTCTGTTTGGCTGCCATCTCTGTTCTTGTTCCCTTCGATATCTTTTGGCTATGGAACACACATACTGTGAATGTCCCATCTTTCCACAACAATAACACCTGATATAAGGTACATTCCTTCGTGTTACTTTAGCACAATGAGTTTCCCCTTGGGATCTCTGAGTATTCTGATTCTGATTTGTGCTCAAATCCACTTTCAATTTCGGGACAGGTGTTTGCGGTCTAACTTCAACTGCCACATATTTTTGTTTTTGATTAAGCCATGAATCAGCCTTAACTTCTGAGTTCAATTGCTGCTTCTTTCCTGCTAAACTACTAGGCTCTTCTTTCTTCTTTTCAGTCTTCGTAATGACCTGATTTCCCAATAATGTGTTGGGATTCAAAGTTTTTTCCTGGTCTTTAACTTTTCTCCACAGACCGACAACTTCCTATTCAAGCTCTTCAATACGCTTGACGTGATCTTTCACGTTTTGACTCAAGCAATCGATCTCCCTTTTCTTCTCTTCAATCTTGAGCTTATGCTCATCAACCTTTTCTGTGCGCTCTGGCCTGGAAGACTTAATATTTTCAATTTCTTTCTCAAGCTCAGACTTCTCTTCTTCTTATTGTTGCATGTAGAGTTTTGCATCACGTACTATCTTGTTGGATTTCTTTGTTTTTGCTCGCCAAACATCTATCTCTTCAAGATCTGCTTCTAATTCAGCTTTCATGTCAACTCTCCCTTCAATTTCTTCTTCTTCTTCATCAGTTTCGATTTCTTTCTTTTCCAGAGTAATACTGGAAACAACCACCATCGCATTTTTTCCACGATCTTTGCAGTTTTCTATCTCTTCAACTTCTTCACCCTCAGACTCAGCTGAACTGTCTATTTCTTGTGAAAGAAGATTATTCTTCTTAAAGAAATTTCTCTTGAACTCCTTCTTCCCTTTCACATATGCTGAAGATTTTTTCATGGGAATCTCAACTTCATCTTCATCGCTTCCTTCTTGAAACTTTTTGGGGCATCTTGCAGCAAGATGACCAACCTTTCCTCATCAGAAGCATGCTAGTGGAAGTTTCCCTTTTAACTTTCCTTTTCCTCTTTGCAGATTTGAAGAAAGGAACGACATCACCTCATCTAACTCTTCTTCCTCCTAAGAATCTTCAATAGTGAGCCTCTTCATGGTCTTAAATGCCACCTCTTTGAATTTCCCCTTTTCCACAGCATCGTTGTCATCATTTCTCATTTCATAAGCAACAAGAGTGTTATGTAGGTTATCCAATGTCAGCTCTTTCGGATCTTTATCTTCCAAAACAGAAACTTTCGGATTGAACCGAGGTGGAAGCTTTCTCAAGATGCGCTTTACGATTTTAATGTCTTCGATAATATCACCAAGGCCTCGCATGTCTTATACCACAGCATTTACCCTGTCAAAGAATGCATCAACAGACTCATTTGGGTTCATTCTCAGATCTTCATACTTGTTCCACAACACTTGCAGCTTTGCCTCTCTGACTTTTGTATCCCCTTCATAAATATTCAAAAGCTTTTCCCACATGGCATGGGATGTTTTGCATGACATCACCTTTGTATATATGGGATTGGAAAGGGCTCCCCCTAAGGCATTGATTGCTTTGGAATCAGCATCCAACTCTTTATGCTCATCTTCTGATAATTCACCACTAGTAATATCAGCTGTGATACCATGCATAGCTGCTGAAAACACATCCATTCCCAAAGATCGGAAATAGTGTTGCATTCGATTCTTCCATATCTGAAAATTATATCCGTCGAAGATTGGAATCCCTCTACGATTAGTAACCTCTATTTGAGAGAAAAACAACTGTCAACCTTTCCCTCTGATACCAATTGTTAGGTCCACAAGGCTGAATACCCTGAGAGGGGGGGTGAATCAGGGTATGACTAATTTAAAATTAAAGCTCGTTCTGATCTTATTTCGCTGTTAAGCAAAACACTCTTCTCTCTTTTCCTATTGCACAATATAAACAGAAGGTAAAGCAAGCATAGGACACAACAATTTTACTTGGTTCACCGCTAAGGGCTACGTCCAAGGAGCATACGCCGACAGGTTGCCGGTCGTACCAAATTCCACTATACTTCACTAGTTGTGGATACAATGGTTCGGGCTAGATCACTTCAATGCCCAGGCTCACTACCCTTACAATGTTTAGGGTCAGCTCACTGCTTTCCCAAGGGTCACTCCCTATTACTCTCTCTCTAGCTCACTGCCGGTGGAGAGGATCACCTTTTTCCTCTTCCTAAGCTCACTGCTCTGTAAAGGGATTCACTCACAGTTTATAGACCTGTAGGTCTCTTCATTTGCATGACTGCATGCATCCTTAATTGATGATGGATTCTCTGTTAATGTCCAAATTTCATCCACTGATGAATACCTCCTTGCCTCTGAACACTGGGCAATTCCTTTTGGAAACACCTTCGCAAAGCACCCTACTTCGCGAGGCTCCCAATTTCGCGAAGCTCAAACAAGCCTTCACGAAGCTCCTGCCTTTTCGCAAAGCTCTCTTGCGAAGCCCTTTCGCGAAGCACTCTCGCGATGCTCAAGCCATCGCAAAGCAACGGCCCTCGCGAAGCTTACTAAGCCAACGCGGAGCTCACAGGAATCGCAGAGCTACAATAGTCGCCGCGAAGCTCCTCTTTCGCGAAGCACACTAGCTCCGTGAACCACCTTCGCAAATCGATAGCAAAGGATTTTCTTTGAAAATTCTCTCTACTTCTCTCGAGGGGGTCCGCCTCTATTTATAGGCGATTCCACCGACCCTCGAACTTTCCGCGCGAAGTCAATGCCACATCATCTCAAATCGCGAAACTCCAAAGTTTCTGCCAGAATTCTGTCCAAATCGCGAAGCACCACAGAAATTTTCCATTCGCGGAGCTTGACGTAATCGCGAAGCATTACCGTCAACATACCTTCGCGCCTTCGCCGTGAAGCCCCCTGGAAAATCCCTTCAACGCCGCGATGCGCTTTAGCCTCTGCCATTCGCGAAGCTTGACGTAATCGCGAAGACTCACCGCCTCCATTCTTCTGGTCTTCGCGATTTCCAAACCATGAATCCTATCTTCGCGAAATTCATGCCTTTGACATATTAAATTATGATCTTCATGGAAATCCTATTTTCGCGATGCTCACCAAATTTAAAATTTTGGACCCCAAAAATTTGGCAAACACTGGGAAACAGCGCCACCTTGTACTGCTCTTTTGTAACACCTCCAGATCGTCCTTTCCTTTGTCATTGTTCTTTGTCAACAAGGATTGTCAACAAATTCTCAGGAACTCGACAATTATCCATGGAAACTTGCTTTGTCAACAAACACAATCAACCCAAAAATACTTCAATGTTACCTTGAGGGATTTTTGCCCAACAATCTCCCCCTTTGGGTTTGTTGACAACTCTTCACAACAATGCTCAGAATGATTTTCTGCACTTTGATACCTCACTGAGTCTTCTTCCAGTCGCTACCACCACTCGCCTCTTGCGATTCTGATAGCGTTCAAGGTTTCACTTAACACGTACTCTAAGCCCACATGAGCAATGATCGGCATGAGAAACAAGAGTAGTATGAAAAGTTCATCAATGAATCACTTCATGTCAGACCCCAATTGTCGATTCCACCCTGATACCAATTATTAAATTGATACCAATTGTTGAACCACACTGATACCAGTTGGTGAATTCTTAAGTTGATACCAATTGTTGAACCACACTGATACCAATTGGTGATAGCTGGACACTGTCTCACACCATTTCAACACCACTGTTCTGCTTTATCACGATCCTCAACTGTCGTGATTTCTATGCTTTGATTAATCACTTCTAGCATCGTCAGATTTAAAAATCTCCCCCTTTCTCATTGCTCCCCCTATCTAGCTCCTCCACCTGTTAGCTTCTCCCCATATCAATCATCCCCCCCTTTGTCAACGAACCCAAAGGTCACTCCTTTGTAGTCTGTAACAGAGTAGAGAACACATCAGCACATTAGGGAAAAACACACCACACCTCGGGGAGAGTGGGGGGGTTTACATCTATACTATTTCAAGTGCAGGAAATCGACTGAACTCCCAGAGCCAGTCAATGCCTCTCAAAAGCTTCCTTGGGTAAGGCTTTTGTCAGAATGTCTGCAACCTGTAGCTCTATAGGCACATACTCCAACTTCACGATTCCCTGCTCAACCTTCTCCTTGATGAAATGATACTTGATCTCAATGTGCTTTTTCCTTGAATGATGGACAGGATTTTTGCTAAGATTTATAGCACTTGAGTTGTCACACTGGATTTCGATCGGAGACTTCACTTCAACTCTCATATCTTCAAGCTGGTGATTCATCCACAATAACTGTATGCATGCTTGAGTGGCCACAATATACTCAGCTTCTGTGGTGCTTAATGAAATGCAATCCTGCTTCTTGCTCAACCAAGAAATACATAGTCCGCCAAGATAAAATGCACCTCCATATGTTGATTTCCTATCATCTGCTGAACCGGCCCAGTCTGCATCAGTATATCCCAATAATTCTGTCTGAGACTTATCGTTATATGTCAGCCCAAAGTCCATTGTGCCCTTGTTATACTGAAGGATTATTTTCACTGCGAGCATGTGACTTTCCTTGGGATTGCTCTGATATCTCGCTGCTTGGCATGTGGCGAAAACAATATCAGGCCTTTTTGCAGTCAAGTACAACAAACTTCCAATAATTTGCCTGTATTTTGTGATACTAACTGCCTTGCCATCTTCATCTTTCGATAATTTCATCTGGGTGGAAACCGGAGTCTTCATCTCCTTGGAATTTTCCATTCCAAACCTTCTCAGGACCTCCTTGGCATATTTAGATTGAGAAATGAATGTTCCATTCCTTCCTTGTGTCACCTGTAGACCAAGGAAAAACGTTAGCTCTCCAATCATTGACATTTCAAACTCATTTTTCGTGAATTCGGAAAACTGTCTGCACTGAGCTTCATCTGATCCGCCAAATATTATGTCATCGACATAAACCAATACCATCATCCTTTGATTACTGTCATTACTGAAATATAGATTGTAATCAACTCCTCCACGCTGAAAACCAAGCTTCTTCAAGTACTGATCAAGCCTTGAGTACCATGCCCTTGGTGCTTGTTTCAGCCCATACAACGCCTTCTTCAGCCTGCAAACTTTGTTCTCATCCTCATGAATGAGAAAACCATCTGGCTGCTCAATATACACCTCGTCTTCCAGAACACTATCCAAGAATGCAGATTTGACATCCATCTGAAACACTTTGAACTTCCTTTGCACTGCGATGGCTAGGAATAATCTTATTGTCTCCATCCTTGCAACCGGTGCAAATGTCTCATCAACATCTATTCCTTTGATCAGGAAGTAACCCTTGCACACTAGACGTGCTTTGTTCCGAATCACTATGTCATATTCATTCATCTTGTTGCGATAGACCCATTTGGTCCCAATGACATTCTTGTCTGTTGGCCTCGAAACAATCTCCCATGTCTGGTTCTTCTCAATTTGATCAAGCTCTTCATTCATAGCCTGAACCCAGTTTTCATCTTCAGCTGCATCGGAAAAGAATTTCGGCTCCACCTGAGATAAAAACGATGTTTGCTGTAATGATTTCATTCTTCGAGTTTGAACTGGAGATGTCTGATCACCAATGATATTTTGCCTATCAATTTCAGCTCGACTCTTTGGCTTCCTTGCAGATATAGACTTGACACTTTCTTGTTCATCATCAGTATCTTCTTCTGAGTCAGCCTCTGCCACTTCTACTCCCCCTGTGTTGCTTACCTCATCATCACTTTCATCCAGAACCTGTTCACTGGGTCGTTGAGCAGTCTATTCATTTTCGACTATAGTGACATCATTGCTCTCAACAATTTTTCTCAGCCTCTTGTTGAAGCATTTATATTCTTCGCTTTTCCCTGAATAGCCAAGGAATATCCCTTCATCTCCTCGTGCCTCAAACTTCCTATGATGTTCTTTGTTGAGAATGAAACACTTACTTCCAAAGATTAGAAAGTATTTCAACGTTGGCTTCTTTCCGTACCACAGTTCTTACGGAGTCTTCCCTTGCTTCGGACATAACAGGGACCTGTTTGAAACATAGACCGATGTCAAAACTGCTTCCTTCCAAAATTTCTCTGGTAGGTCCTTATCAATAAGCATTGTTCTGGCCATGTTGTTGATGATCCGATTTCTCCTTTCAACCAATCCATTCTGTTGGGGAGTTCTTACTGATGAAACTTGATGCCTTATCCCATGTTTCTCAAGATAGTTTTCAACCTGACTGTTTGTAAATTCCGTACCGTTATCAGTACGAAAATTCAGAATTTTCGGCCCAAGCATCTTTTCTGATTCCCTCCTATACTGCTTTATGAAACTGAACACCTCTGTCTTATGGGTAATGATGAATACCCAGGCCATTCTGCTAAATTCATCAATAAAAAGAACATAGTACCTTTGCCCATCTATAGCTTGTGGTGAGATAGGTCCACATATATCAGCATGCACCAATTCGAGCACTCCAGTTTCTTTTTGTTCCTTTGGCCTGTATGTCTTCCTGATGATCTTCCCTTATTGAAAAGCATCACACGTATGAGTGCGATCACATGATAGTTTGGGAAGGTCTCTAGCAGCATCACACTTTACCAGATCTTCCATAGATGGTTGACATAGATGACCAAGTCGCTTATGCCACAGCTGATTTTCTTCTTCTCTGGATAAAAGGCATGAATATTCTTCCCCACCTACCAGGTAAAGATCCCCCTTTGTTTGTTTTCCCTGTAGAATGATTATTCCATCTTTTCCTTTAACAATACCCATCTTCTTGGTAAATAGGATAGAGTGCCCAGAGTCACATAGTTGACTGACGCTAAGCAAATTATGACTGAGACCCTCTACCACCAAGACATCAGCATGTCTCATTTCTTTGCCCCCAAACTTGGCTTTTCCTGAGCCAATAATCTTCAGGCCTTCATCATTTACAAATTTGACAACTCCTTCTTTGTCATATTTTATGCCTGTAATCAGATCCTTGTTGCCTGTCATGTGGGATGTGCAACTACTATCAAGGATCCACACACCAGAATGATCTGATGCTTTAAGGGCAATTTCAGAAACTACGGCCTTTTCAATTTTCCTCTTCCTGGTCCATATTTTTTCTTTCATACTCGGCATGGATTGAGGCTTCTGTTATTTCTCAGAGTATGATGGATCAGCTTCATCTTGCAAAACTGCAAATCTGTTCTGAACTATTAACTCACTTGTCGGTTTACTGATCTGCTGCTTGACGAACATTTTGATTCTACTTTGGCACATTTTTCTAAATGGTCAGAGTGCATTACCTAGCCATGTTTCCAAATCCTGAGCACCAAAAATAGTGTCCTTCAAAATATGTTCTGGAAAACCATTCTCTGTTTGGATGCCATCTATGTTCTTGTTCCCTTCGATATCTTTTGGCTATGGAACACACATACTTTGAATGTCCCATCTTTCAACAACAATAACACCTGATATAAGGTGCATTCCTTCGTATTACTTTAGCACTACGAGTTTCCCCTTGGGATCTCTGAGTATTCTGATTCTGCTTTGTGCTCAAATCCACTTTCAATTTTGGGACAGGTGCTTGCGGTCTAACTTCAACTGCCATAGATTTTTGTTTTTGATTAAGCCATGAATCATCCTTAACTTATGAGTTCAATTGCTGCTTATTTCCTGCTGAACTACTAGGCTCTTCTTTCTTCTTTTCAGTCTTCATAACGACCTGATTTCCCAAGATTGTGTTGGGATTCAAATGTTTTTCCTGGTCTTTAACTTTTCTCCACAGACCGACAACTTCCTCTTCAAGCTCTTCAATACGCTTGACGTGATCTTTCACTTTTTGACTCAAGCAATCGATCTCCCTTTTCTTCTCTTCAATATTGAGCTTATGCTCATCAACATTTTCTATGCGCTCTGGCCTGGAAGACTTAAGATTTTCAATTTCTTTCTCAAGATCAGACTTCTCTTCTTCTTGTTGTTGCATGTAGAGTTTGGCATCACGTACTATCTTGTTGGCTTTCTTTGTTTTTGCTCGCCAAACATCTATCTCTTCAAGAGCTGCTTCTAATTCAGCTTCCATGTCAACTCTCCCTTCAATTTCTTCTTCTTCTTCATCATTTTCGGTTTCTTTCTTTTCTAGAGTAATACTGGCAATAGCCACCATCGCATTTTGTCCACGATCTTTGCAGTTTTCTATCTCTTCAACTTCTTCACCCTCAGACTCAGCTGAACTATCTATTTCTTGTGAAAGAAGATTCTTCTTCTTAAAGAAATTTCTCTTGAACTGCTTCTTCCCTTTCACATATGCTGAAGATTTTTTCATGGGAATCTCAACTTCATCTTCATCGCTTCCTTCTTGAAACTTTTTGGGGCATCTTGCAGCAAGATGACCAACCTTTCCACATCAGAAGCATGCTAGTGAAAGTTTCCCTTTAATATTTCCTTTTCCTCTTTGCAAATTTGAAGAAATGAACGACATCACCTCATCTGACTCTTCTTCCTCCTGAGAATCTTCAATAGTGAGCCTCTTCATGGCCTTAAATGCCACCTCTTTGGATTTCCCCTTTTCCACATCATCTTTGTCATCATTTCTCATTTCATAAGCAACAAGAGTGTCGTGTAGGTTATCCAATGTCAGCTCTTTCGGATCTTTATCTTCCAAAACAGAAACTTTCAGATTGAACCGAGGTGGAAGCTTTCTCAAGATGCGCTTTACGATTTTAATGTCTTCGATAATCTCACCAAGGCCTCGCATGTCTTCTACCACAGCATTTACCCTGTCAAAGAATGCATCAACAGGCTCATTCGGGTTCATTCTCAGATCTTAATACTTGTTCCACAACACTTGCAGCTTTGCCTCTCTGACTTTTGTATCCCCTTCATAAATATTCTAAAGCTTTTCCCACATGGCATGAGATGTTTTGCATGAAATCACCTTTGTATATATGGGATTGTAAAGGGCTCCCCCTAAGGCATTGATTGCTTTGGAATCAGCATCCAACTCTTTATGCTCATCTTCTGATAATGCACCACTAGTAATATCAGCTGTGATACCATGCATAGCTGCTGAAAACACACCCATTCCCAAAGATCGGAAATAGTGTTGCATTTGATTCTTCCATATCTGAAAATTATATCCGTCGAAAATTGGAATCCCTCTATGATTAGTAACCTCTATTTGAGAGAAGAACAATTGTCAACCTTTCCCTCTGATACCAATTATTAGGTCCACAAGACTGAATACCCTGAGAGGGGGGGGGTGAATCAGGGTATGACTAATTTAAAATTAAAGCCCGTTCTGATCTTGTTTCGCTGTTAAGAAAAACACTCTTCTCTCTTTTCTTGTTGCACAATATAAACAGAAGGTAAAGCAATCACAGGACATAACAATTTTACTTGGTTCACCGCTAAGGGCTACGTCCAAGGAGCATACGCCGACAGGTTGCCAGTCGTACCAAATTCCACTATACTTCACTAGCTGTGGATACAATGGTTCGGGCTAGATCACTTCTATGCCCAGGCTCACTGCCCTTACAATGTTTAGGGTCAGCTCGCTGCTTTCCCAAGGGTCACTCCCTGTTTCTCTCTCTCTGGCTCACTGCCAGTGGAGAGGATCACCTTTTTCCTCTTCCTAAGCTCACTGCTCTGTGAAGGGATTCACTCACAGTTTATAGACCGGTAGGTCTCTTCATTTGCATGACTGCACGCATCCTTAACTGATAATGGATGCTCTATTAATGTCCAAATTTCATCCACTGATGAATACCTCTTTGCCTCTGAACACTGGGCAATTCCTTTTGGAAACACCTTTGCAAAGCACCCTACTTTGCGAGGATCCCAATTTCGCGAAGCTCAAACAAGACTTCACGAAGCTCAAACAAGACTTCACGAAGCTCCTGCCTTTTCGTGAAGCTCTCTCACGAAGCTCTTTCACGAAGCACTCTTGTGATGCTCAAGTCGTCGCAAAGCAATGACCCTGGTGAAGCTTACTAAGCCAACGCAGAGCTCGCAGGAATCGCGGAGCTACAATAGCCACCGCGAAGCTCCTCTTTCGTAAAGCACACTAGCTCCGCGAACCACCTTCGCAAATCGAGAGCAAAGGATTTTCTCTGAAAATTCTCTCTACTTCTCTCGATGGGGTCAGCCTCTATTTATAGGCGATTCCACTGACCCTCGAACTTTCCGCGTGAAGTCAACGCCATGTCATCTCAAATCGCGAAGCTCCAAAGTTTCTGCCAGAATTCTGTCCAAATCGCGAAGCACCACGGCAATTTTCCATTCGCGGAGCTTGACGTAATCACGAAGCATTACCGTCAACATACCTTCGCACCTTCGCCGCGAAGCCCCCTCGCAAAGCCCTTCAACGCCACGATGCGCTTTAGCCTCTGCCGTTCGCGAAGCTTGACATAATCACGAAGACTCACCGCCTCCATTCTTCTGGTCTTCGCGATTTCCAAACCATGAATCCTATCTTCGCGAAATTCATGTCTTTTCCATATTAAATTATGATCTTCATGGAAATCCTATTTTCGCGATGCTCACCAAATTCCAAATTTTGGACCCCAAAAATTTGGCAAACACTGGGAAATGGTGCCACCTTGTACTGCTCTTTTGTAACGCCTCTAGATCGTCCTTTCCTTTGTCATCGTTCTTTGTCAACAAGGATTGTCAACAAATTCTCGGGAACTCGACAATTATCCATGGAAACCTTCTTTGTCAACAAACACAATCAACCCAAAAATACTTCAATGTTACCTTGAGGGATTTTTGCCCAACAAACTTGGTGATGGGTAACGACACACCAATACCTTATAACCCCCTAGGCCTAAAAACTCGGTGTACTTTTGGATGTATGTGGAGGGGAGCAGAGCTCCTGGAGACTGCAGTGTTTCTGTAAGGGTTTCAGATCTATCATTCTTACTTGATGTTAGTGCTGAAAAGATGCTTGTCTGGATCCTAGTGATCACATACATGGTTTAGGTGGGGTTCATCCATTGAAGACCCTCAATATGGGATCATGTCTTAGTGATTGTAGACATATGATTGGGGTTTTTTCATCATTGACCCTTGATCTCGGATCAGTTCCTATGGATTTCATATAGGGTTTGAGTGGAGTTCATCCGTTGATTCCTCATCACTAGGGACCGGGTCCTGAAAATGGTGTTGTTGTAGGGATTGTTTTACTAGAGATTTTGGTAGGTCCTAAAAATCAAGTTGTCGTGGAGATTGTTTTAATGGAAAGTTCGATAGGTCATGATTCCACTTCAGATGACATGCACTACGAGGAATGGAGAAATGTCGAGGGTTCTTCTAGATCTTGTCTGTCATGTGTCGAAGCCCCTGCAAAAAAGATATTATTTTTCTAAGGCCCTTATACATATGAATATCCAAGATGATGAAGGTTCTCATGCATCTATAGAACCTCATATTTCTAGATCTAGAAATGGGACCTTCGCAGTCATTGTAAATCCTCATGCTCTTAAGGATAGGTTAGATACGTTTATGTTTTCCCTTATTGGGTGTTCGATTTTTTCTAAGGGTGATAAACTATGAATATTGATGAGGTTAAATCATGTATCTCTTGGTTTTGTGTCTTTTCTAAGTGGTGGAATGTTTTTATTAAAAGAGGTGATTTTCATTTAATATTATCTAATGAGGATGATATGGATTGTGCTTGGAGTTCCAATTTTATGTACTTAATCTAGGGATCCTTCATGTTTCTTCTTGAGATTTGAGTTTCAACCTGCATCTGTGCAAATCCGGACTGTAATTCATGGTCTCAGTTGGGTGATTTGGAATCCTCTAATTATTAATGATCTTATATCTTGTATTGGTACACCCATTAAGATGGATGAGAAGATTGTTGAAGGGAAATTTGGGTACTTTTATAAAGTCCTTGTGGTTGTCGACATGCTAAATCATTTTCCTGATTCTGTGACTCTTGTTGAAAATAGTGACAAAATTGATTCTCATTTTGAATATGAATTCATCCCATCATTCTGTATGTTGTGTTAGGTTGTAGGTAATGAAGTCTTTAACTGTAAGAATGTTCAAAATATTAAATCCAAACAAGAAGGTACTTATCATTTTTCTGGTAATAAATTTTTGAAGCATGAAACTATGAATAATTTCTCCACTGCTGAGAGGGTAACAACTTTAGATGCTGACTTGAATAGGAATGACACACCTGCATCAGACCAGAAAAATGATGAATCTCCATCAGAAATGGAGACTGGATCTCCTGTTACTGATGCAAAAAATGATGAATGCAGTTAAGGCATTAAAGGTGAAAATGTTTCCTTCAAATATATCCATAATATATCCAAATAAAATCCCATGCTAACCAATAATCCACATCCATATACTACTAACTTTGGTTAAACTAGTTTTTAAATGGATGTACAGAATGAAGTGGATGAAGAATTAAGGCAAGAGAGTTCCTTATCTGGTAATGGAAAGCACAAGATGGAGGTAGATGTCTCCCCAGTATTGAATGTTTCATATGGGGAATATCATCACTTATGGAAGCCTCTTATGGATAATATCCCTCATTTTGAGAGGGAAGAACCAAAAGGGGATTAGCAACAAAAGACATGGAAATGGGGTTGTCATCCAAAAAAAATCATGGATGAGGGTGTGGCGGAGAAGGGAATGGTTGGTTTGACATGTCTTCTTCCAAGTATCTCACTCAGGAGTAGGTTAAACTCATAGAAAAGTACTTTATGGTTTTCAATCAAAAGAACTCACAGTTAGAATCGAAATTAGCTGATGACATCCTTGATTATGGAGATGGTTTTGATTTGTAGTTTTCTTTTTTGGATGAGTGTTTGTCCTTTGTTTGACCTCATCCATTCTATTTCATGTTTGTCATTTATTTTTCAATAACTTTTGGTAGGAGTAGGTTCTCCTAGATATTAGGCCTTTTTGAGTAATTATATAATAACTAATTAGTTATATAATTTTTAATTATATAATTATTAATTAGATAATTATTATTGAAAAAGTTTGCGGTCAATCCCCTTATTATAAAAAAAATGAAAAGAAACAAGCACATGAAGGATGGATATGGTTGAACATGAAAAGTCCACATCTATAAAAGGATAGTTTATAAATAAAGAATATGACCATAATCATGATCAAATCCCTCATCTTTATCAGCAGATTCCCACTCTGATTTTGATCTCCTTTGCTTGAAAAGCACAAAATACTTATCTAGAAGCTTTTTCTTTTCTAGAGTGAATCCCTTAGAGGACTTGGTGGACAAACTTATGCCACACCCTCATGAACCATCATCACAACCATGCCCATGACCAAAATTCTTTGGATGCTGACCATGCTTCTATGTCTTGGGTTATTTCCAGTTCCCTTCTACCTCTTCCAAATCAGAAATACCCTTCATGTTGAGTGAAGGGGAGTGTCTAGGATCTGAGGTAGTGATACTCCCCTCATTCTTCTTAGCAGTAGGTGGATAACCAATGACCACCTTAGATATTCCTTTCCTCACAGAGGAAATCAGCACCTGCTCCTGAACCAATTCATTGTCCACTTCATCTTGAATAACATTTTCAAGTTTCTCTAAATCATCAAAATTAGTAATAGAATCAACAATCCCCCACTCATCTGTGTTAAAAACATTCTCAAGTGTTCTTGTGTTATCAATATTCTTGAAATTAGATATAGAACCCTCTTCATGCCCATTAGTTGCATGCATAGGCCTTACCTCCTATGAAATAATGTCATGCCATGTTTTCTTCACCAAAGAGGAATCCTTCCCAATCAAATTCAAATCAGCTAAGTCAAAGTAACCTGTAATCCCCTTTATTGGAATCCCCTCAGCCATTGGTTGTACACCAGTATCCCGAGAAGATGCATTAAATTGAGCCTTTATATTAAAATTATGATTATAATGTCCACGAGTAGAACAGTGAGAACAAAACAATACTCATTTGCAATTTAGTACATTGTGACCAATTAATTTGTAGTTCAGATAGAACTTTGGGACCTTCTCATTTTCAACTCTCAGCTCAATCTCCTCAAGACCAGTTTAGAGAAAAATTTTATCAATCTGTGTAGCACCTAAATAAACATCAACCAGAAATATTGAATAATGTTTTAAGCAAGCAAGATCAGTCTCTATATCTAATTTAATAGGAACTCCAATAGCTAGAGCAATGTCATATAGAATCTTCGAATACCACAACAGCCAATTGAATCCAAAAAAATTCTCCCACAATTGAGTGGATGAACTACGTACCTCAAATGGGTTAAAATTCAAATCCCATTCATAGAAATGCAAAACACCGATATTGATTGAAATCAAACCATATTCCCACACACGCAACTTTAGATCATCATTGGAAAAGAGAAAATGATAAAAACCTCTACCTAATGAAACACACTTTTAATTCCTAAATCCCCAAATTGCCGATATATGAGCGACTAAATCATTAGTTTTACATGGGTTGGACCCCTTGGTCATGATTAATCTTGCAATAATTGAGTGTTTACCGTGATTTAGACATTTAGAGATTTCCTTAGCATTAGCCTCGACATGTGCAATACTCCCTTTCAAGCGAATCTCAACAGTGGAATCCTTGTAAAGGGAGAACGCACTTGAAGGTGCACCAGAAGAAGTCAGACCCAAATCGCAACCACCCAAGACCGAAGCTGCAACCTTAGATGCTATATTGTGAGATAGTGGTCCACCATAACTATGGGAGTCAAAACATCATAGATTCAGAAGGTGTGATGTAGATGTTGCAACACCTTCATCTGCAAGATGCACATTAGCAAGACTACCTGGCTCTGAAGCCACAATTCCAGCACACAAAAACTTCAGATATGAAGCCGTCGAGTGTAAAACAACCCTGAATTTCAGATCCAAACTGGCAGAGCCGGCCGATGCACGCTAACCCCTGAAATCATATCACAATCCAAAGTGAGTTTGGGGGCAACGTCACTACGACCTGAATCTAGAACCCCCAAATGCGATGCAGATGCATCAGAGGCACTTCTATGAGAGTCAAATCTCCCTGTAGGGAAAAGAGAACCAATCACCAGAATAGGATCCATCAAAACCTAGAAGGATTGGGAGAGGAATCACCATGGGAGAGGAGTCGTAGACTGAAGAACCCTATATAATAACTAATTAGCTAATTGGTAATATAATTATTAATTATATAATAACTAATTAGTAATATAATTATTAATTATATAATTAGTAATTATATAATTATTAATTGTATAATAATTAATTAGTTAATTAGTAATATAATTATTAATCATAATTATTAATTATTAATTATTAATTATTAATTATTAATTATTAAATAGTTTATTAGTAATATAATTATTAATTATATAATAATTAATTAGTTAATTAGTAATATAATTATTATTTATAATTATTAATTATTAATTAGTTAATAATTAATTAGTTAATTAGTTATATAATTATTAATTATTAATTATTAATTATTAATTATTAATTATTAATTATTAATTATTAATTATTAATTATTAATTATTAATTAACTAATAATTAATTAGTTAATTATTAATATAATTATTAATTATTAATTATATAATAATTAATTAGTTAATTATTAATATAATTATTAACTATATAATAATTAATTCGCAATATAATAGTTAATTAGGTAATAATTATTTAGTTAATTAGTAATATAATTATTAATTATATAATTATTACTAATATAATTAAGCAATATTATTTAATTATTATATTGATTATTTTTTATTAATTATAAGTTATTTAATATCAAATTAATTAAAAAACTATTATTCATTATTAACTATTTAGAAATTAATTAATTATTTAATAATATTATTTAATAATAATTAATAGAATTAATTAATTGATTAAAAATGATTAATAGTAATATATTATTTATTCTTCACATGAAAGAGAGAACTTGAATCCCACATCGAAAATGTAGAATGATTTTTAAGACAAAGCCTCTTATAAAAGAGAGCGCGGGTGAGTGTTTTCATAATTCCATACTTCATTAATAGTATTAATGTTGGATATTAAATAATAGATAAATTTTGCTCAAAAATCTATATATATATATATATATAAACAAAATAAAACAAAATAAAAATAAAAATTTTAAATGTACAAAGAAGTATATTAAAAATAAGTAATTTTTTTCCTGAATGGAGGCATACCCCATGCCTCCTTTCATGCGCATTTTTTAAAATAATTTTGTCCTATACATTTTAATTTTTTTTAGAAAACACAAAAAAAACTTGCTTGTTTCCATTAGAATATATATTAGAGGTTATTATTTTCAGATTAAATAGAGCACCCACATTATATTTTCACACAGATTAGAAGAATACTGCGTGCTCTGTTTATGTGAAGAAGATACCAAGAACTTACTAGGTTATGAAGGGAAGTATGACATCTTATATACTTATTTATGTGATGGAGAAAAAAGAGCCCACAAGCCTTACATGGTTACACAAATAAGATATGTCATACGAAGACCAATATATTGTGTGATATTTTTTGTGAAAAGGATCCTAGTCATAAAAAATATATCTTCTTTTACAAATAAAAGAAAGTGATCCTGTGAACCTTACCTAGTATCATAATAAAATAGGCTATGTAAAGGGAGAAGTAGCTTGTGCTTTTATACCCTTGTGCATGAAAACACTTGATAGTGCATACATCTGATCATGTAATATATAATCTTTCATTGGGATACCTCAACCATTTGTAACAATTTGGTGAGTTTGATACACAAGATAATACTTTCATGTCCTTTATATATGCTCTTTATCAAGGTTTTTTCATTGTTTTGAATTCGCTTATGTCTCAACCTCACCAGCCGTTGAAAATGTTTGAGGTATATCAATGACAGTTTATATATTTTATAATCACATTAATACACTATCCAATATTTTCTTGCACAAGGGTATAAAAGTGCAAGCCACTTCTCCCTTTATACTTCCCATTCCTTAACAAGACTAGGTATGGTTTGTGGGATCATGTATTCTCTTCATAAAAGAAAATATATTCACATAACTCGGTTCCTTCGCACAAAATGACCCACCAAAGATGTGTGACACTCTGTCTAAATGGGTTAATGTGGTTTTTTAGTGGAATTTATATTTTATTTGGTTCTTTCACAAAGTGGGATCATGTATTCTGATTACGCGAAGCGATCATGCGAAGGGATCTTGTGATGCGATCACACGAGATTGAAAAATCCAGAGATATGGAAAATTGAGTTGTAAGTATAATGCATAGAACTTTGTCCTTATATTTATAGGATGTTTTCATGGAATACCAAGGGTCACTCAAAATACCAAAAGTCACTTAGAATACCAATATAGAAAAATTCAAAGGGACTCAGGAGGGCATTTACTTCCTCAGAACCAATTCATTCCTCTTTCATCCAAAATTCACTTCTGAGGGGGTGGGGGATTTTTGGATGCCCAATAGATGAGAATTAGAGAAATTGGAGTTGGAAAAAAACCAAAACATATTTTCCATTTTTGGTACAAGGGAAAAAATGGGAGATTATGACCACTTGAGGGCCATGTGATTGGGTTAGGTGATTTCGTAACCCATAAAGGGACACCTGATTGTATAACTCCCCATTGATTCATAAAATGCATTGAAGACAAGTGAATTGGTTTTCCATGATGTGTTTCAAACAAGATCACATGACAAGGTCTTTCTCATGATATGTCACAAAGACATGTGGTACCCAAACATCAAAGTCTTCTCAAAACAAAAGTTATTAGCAATGGGACCTGCACTCAGTCACTATTTTTTACACAACACCCATGGAGTCATGCGATCACCCAATGATAAAATGATCTTGTGGCTCATCTATGAAATATTTTCTAGGATAAGGGGATCATGTGGTCACTTTTATTTATGGAACACCCCTCAGAGTCATGTGATAGCCCCATGTTAATCAAATCATGCGACCAACACCAACATTAGTCATTCATTCATTCAATTGTTCTATTCAAATAGTTTTTACAATAAATTATCACATTTTATGATTATATACTATATACTATTATATTTTCCTTGGGAAAATTTCTTTAAATGTTAAAAAACCATATTAACCAAAGCATGATGAAAATAAATATTACTTTAAGAAAGCATGTAATATCCAGAAAACACTTAAGAGGAATTACTCAGGAAAATAGTTGGTGATTTTGTGACCATACAAACATATGAAATTTTGAGATATATTGAAAAATCAGTAGTAATTACAAAAATATCAACCTTTTTTTGTTCAAAAAAATCCATAATAAATGAAGAAAAAAATTTTATATATTAAATCATAAAAGATAAAAAATTATTTAGGATATTGGGTGTAAAATTTTGTATTAACCCTCTTCTCTATCATTTTTAGATATTAAAGAGTATAATAGCTGAATTTATATAATTCATTCAATGTAGCAAATTGAATTTCGAATTGGAATAATATAAATTACTAAAAGGACTATAATTTTATATTTTATGTGGGGAAATAAAATTAAATAATATAAGAAAGAATTATATAGTGGAAAAAACAAAAAATTGATGAATATAATTAAATCAAATAATAATATTACATCATCATAGTGTATGCTAACCAATATATAAACCAATAACATTAAGGATAATGTATTTTTATTTTGGGTTAGGATATAAAGAGTTGGAGGTAGAAAAAGGTTTTTGAGGTTTGGAATGGACAAGAAAAGTTCAGTCCTACCTAAAGAAAGTCCAGAGTTGTAACCAGTCAGATTATTGAGAATGGACATGATATCATCATGAATATTCATAGTGATTTCTAAATCAAAGGACTCATTAATATTAATGGTGAAAGTGAATATGGTGAAAGGTATTTTCATACAAGTAGTATATGTTTCTATTTGAATTATTTATTATACGGCAACATTATCTCTTTCTTTCAGAGAAAGAGGAGGGAAAAAATTGTGAATTATTTAACTAATATCCCAAAAATATATAGTTGAATTATCACCAAGATTCATCCTTTATGTGATCTAAAACAAAGAATTCACACACATTTACAATCTAGAAACAAGTTCATCTTGATAGAAATATCGTAGAGTTAAATGTATTTTCATTATTTTAGTTTTAAAATACTCTAGAAGATGAAAGTGATCTTCTTTTGAAACTCTATTCATGTTAAAAATTTTATCATTTAGATTATTAATTCCCCAATTCATAAATTATAAGTGATTATCCCAATTCTTTAACACTTGAAGACCATCATTATAAATTATATATTGAAATAAAACCTTATTTACTTTATCTGAAATTTTCCCCACACTTGCATGTCTACAATATCTTTCACTAGGTTATACTTATTTATTAGATTGAGTAGCATTATAATCTGAAGAAAAGAAATCATTAACATTGTTAAGAATATTCTACATTAAATCAATCATAGAGGGTAGATTCTTATCAATAGAATATGTTCACTGAGAAATTAAATTATATATCTTCCCAGACAAATCATGAGTTTCCACTGATGTTTCTTTGAGAAAAGAAAAAATATATTCAATAAAACCAATCAACTCATTTATTTTCTTATATATTCCTTCCTTGTCACTTTTAGAGTCATCCTTAACAATATTCATTTCAAAATGATATCTTTTCTCAAATCAAGAATGGAGTCCAAATACACCATATCAAACTTAAGCTCTTGAAATATCCTATATTTCATTAACACATCTCAGGATACATTCTTTAGATGATCATAAAAAACACCAAAATCTTTTTCATAGGATGGTTCAGTAATTAAAGGGATTATTTTCAATAATTCAAACAATGAAAAAAACATTCTTCAAATATTCCATGTCTTCCTTAATAGACATGACATATTCTTGAAGAAAGGACGAGATGCAGGATTTAACTACTATATGATTCTTCATCATCTCTAACTGAGGTTTTAAAAATTATTTCAGCTCATCAAAATATGATTTAGAAGTAAAATTCTTCTTTAGCTCATCCATCTTACTCTTTAGACCAGCAACTTCAAATTTCATGGAGTTAAATATATAAATAATTTCATTTATAAAATTATCGTATTCTCCATACAACTTAAATATTTCAAGCACTTCCATGATAGGAACAAAAATAGTATTCTATACATTACAAGGGAAGGATGATCCTTAGGTGGTCTTATTATTCTATCCATAATAAGATAAGGTTCTTGACCAACTTATTTTTCATTTTTAAACCCAATATGTCTTGAAATATAAAGTCTTCCCCCTCCTAGTCTTAAAAATTTGAGGAGACATATCAAGAGGAAGTTCATCAACATAGATAAATTGTTCTAAAATATAATGAATAAAGTTGGAGTAAACATCACTGTGAAACAACAGATTCCTTGACTCTCCAAATTTTATATGCATTGATCTAAATAAGGATGAACTAAAGTATTTATTTTCTTTGTTTCTCCAAAAATAAACTTCATCAACAACATGTGTTTCAATTACAACTTATTGAGGTGTATATTGAGCTTTATCTGCTTCAATTTCATGACTAGATAGAACTTCCTCAGAATAAATTTATTTTAGAGAAGATTGTTCCTCAACCATAACTTGTGTAATAATTTGAGAATGAGTACCTTCATAAGTAATTCTCATTAATCTATGTCTTTTAGTTAGAGTTTATTTATCCAAAGAGTCCTTTAAATATTAATGGATCTTAGTAGGAGAAGCATCTGCAGTAGTATCCCCCTAAACCTAATCAGGTATTCCTTTTTTCCCTCATCACCAATAAGTAGAAATTTCTTCAAATAGTAGCTAAAAAAATATTAAATACAGATGAAACATCCATGATTTCCTACTAGAAAAGTACATATGACTAAAAATATTCCTTAAAAGATTTATCTTCTTCTCAACTACAATATGTAATAGAGATGAATATATTGTTGTATAATTTTCTAAAATTCACTATTCAAATAAAGGATACTAGTTTGAATAAACATCATCAATATCCTCTTATTAACTTATAAATATTTAACAACCTTCTTCTCTACCAATATAAATCCAAATAGTGAAGTCAAAATCTCATTTGATCTTATATCATCAATATTCACCATCACTAAACTAAACTCATAACATCCTTCATAAGGATAGTAAAATACTTCAACAAACTCAACAAAAGATATTGATAATCTCTTTTCACAAACTTTCATAATGATCAAATCTTTAGCATCATCAATTATAAACTCCAAATTATCATATAATTCTATAACCTTGTTCCCATGATTGAAATTAGTTCTGCATTAATAAAAAATAAAATCTCATCCTTATAAGTTCAAAACATTCATTTGTGTTGTGTTTGTATGATTCATCCAGTTGAAATCTAAAACTTATCCACTTAATTTTTTTTCAAAACATGTGGCCTCTTTAAACTTCTTGAAGCACATTCTATAAATTTATTTGATTTTCCCATTCTCATAAAGAGAAGAAGATTCTTGAGGTTAGATTGGATGAATGAGGTTCAAAGGTTTAGAGAAAGGCTTGGTGGTTTGAGTAACTGGTTATTTATTTATGGAATGTACAAAATCGCCTTACACTTGTGACATAATAAAAAAAAGAAAAATTAAAAATAAACTAGATATGATGAATTTTAATTTATTATTAATCATATAAAGAAGAAATTTTAAACATATATTTGGTAATTGAACATATTTTATAAGATATTAAAGAAATACATGTCCAAATATATAATTAGGATTTAAATGAAATTACTTATAATTAAATAAAACCTTGTCACTTTTAATAAAATTAAACCAGTCTAGAGAAAATGATTTAGTAAATATGACTACCAGTTGATTTTCAATAAAGAAAATTCAAGATAAATATCAACCTTTTGATAATGGACTCTTAAGAAGTGATGTATCAAATAAATATTCTTGGTCCTTGAATAATTTATTGAATTTTTATATATTTTTTATCACTAGTTTTATCACATTTTATCGAGATATTATTAAAATTATATCTAAAGTTTATTAAGTTGTGTTTCATCCACAATACCTAAGAAAAAAATTACCTGATGCAATTTATTCATCTTCAATAGTTGATAATGCAAAAAAATGTTGTTTTTACCATCCAAGAAACAAGAGATTTCTTTAAAAACATTCATGTTATATAATTTATTTACCTATTCCATAATTTTATTTATTTTTTTCATAACCAAGTGATTTATTTAAATATCCTCCCAACAGAAACACTATCATTATTCTTTTTATTTTTAACTCCAATATCTGATTATTATATTTTTCTATCATTGAAAAAAACTAGAAGAATACTCATCTAGTTTAACATTGAGTTCAGAAAATTTTTTATTTTGAACTTATTTTTCATTGAAAACAACATCATATGATTTATTTATAGACTTATTTTTATATGATAAATCATAGTAATATTATAATATAGAATAATACTCATTTAGTTTTTCATAAGATAAATTTTTAGATCAAGATTCAAATGAAGATTAAGAGGCATAATGTACCACATTTTCCTATTCCATGAAACACATATTTTCCTTCTAATTAGATACTTTAGTTTTTGAATCAGAACTAGAGTCATTACTAGATTCATTAGAAACCAAGAATGCAACCTTCATAACAATCTTTCATTTCTTATAGTCTGGTTCATTATTTAATTTATTTTCATACTTATCCTTATTCTTAAGCTGGGGGAAATCAGGATTAATATTCATAATATTATTTCACTCATAGAGTATTATTTATCTATTATTTACATTAAATTTCATATACTTCTTCATGGATTTTTTTGAATCCTCTCCTCTTAATTTATAAATTTTTTAACTTTTTGGAAAATTGTGCAAGCTCATCACTTGACTCTGAATTTCTTGAAATTTCTTCATCAGATAAGTATGAAAATGATGTCTCTTTGTTTTTATTCTCTTACTTTTAAGTATATACTTTTAAAGTAGCATTAACTCATTTTATCATCTTATTATCTCTAGCATGATATTTTATCTCAGATTCATATATCATGAGTGTGATAATGAGATATTTTATTTTTAAATATTTGATAATAGTATATTTCCAAATGGTGTGTAATATTCCACTTCACTTGGATGGAAGAACTATAAGAACTTTAGGATCTTAATCAGGTTCAGTAATTGGTGTTCCCAAAGTATCCACATTTTTTATAATTCCAGTTAGTCTTCCATTCATCTGAGTGATGCTATCACCATCAATTATCCTGAATGTATCAAACATTAACTCTTTAATATTGTACCCAAGATGTATCAAATTATCATAACATTCATAAGATACTAATATAGTTTTCCACATTTCAGGTGTTTTAGCAAATTTATAAGCAGTATTAAAATCATCTAGACCAAGTCCACATATGTTAGAATTCATGGATTTAGAGTTTAGATCATATTCATATTATACAGTAACATCCCACTTTTCTAGATCTCTTTTATGAAAAATTTAAGTCTTTATAGATTTGATAAAAACATTTTAACCAATATTTTTTAAATAGATAAAAATTTGAGCCTTCCGGTACTCATAGTTTTCTCCATTGAAATAGGGATCACAAATTGTTGAAAATACCTCTCTATTATTACCCATTGTATTCATTTGAAAATTATCTTCATGAATTATACCTTTTAGAGTTGATAACTCATGAATCTCTTCGTATGATAACAATATTTGAATGAAGGTAGTTACACAATGACTCAAGAGGGGGCTGAATTGAGTTCTTAAAATATTTCCCAAAAAAATCAACCCTCAAACTGACCATAACTTTTTTAGCAAATGAAAATTAAAAAAATAAAAAAGATAAGAAAAAAACAAGTAGTTTATAGTGTATTAGGGAATATTAATCCCCTAGTCAACGCCACCAATTCTCTCTCTACGAGCTTGATGATTTTCACTATACAGATCCTTTTCCCATGGATATCAATAGTTGAGTTAAAGTGACTAAAAATTTATATAAATAGGTTCCATGATATTTTATTAGGATATCAACTTTTACATGATATATCCATGGTCTCTACAAAAGATAAAAGGTGTAGAACAAATATTAATATTTGTCTCATAGTTTCAAGATGAAACTAAAAAATATGATATGATATTTCATAGAAATAATATAACTTTAACGATTATCTCAGGAAGGTCTCTTAACTACAGATGATAATTTCTTCAAATAATAAAAGATATAATTTTTTATTCTTTAAAAAATGTAATGAGTCTCTTTTAAGTTCAAAAAGAAGAGTAATGTTTACATTCTTTAGATGAAACTCTATTTTTATTCACTCTATCCTTTAAATTTTGAATTCAAAACATCATATATACTGTAATGGTCAAGAGATTATATAATAATCCTAAAAGATATGATTGTTTCCTTTATGTGACCTTTGATTATGAACATAAAAATTATAAACATCGTCGTCAAATATAACGATGGTCACCATTAGAACTATCACATTATTGGAAATAAATATATTATTTAATTCTCCTTTCCTTATTCATCCATAAAAAATTTTGATAAAAAGGAAATTAGGGTTTTACTTCACTTAAGTTTCTAAAATGGTAATAAATACCTCATAAGAGTGATTAAAGACTCCAAAAATAATTATTTCAAAATATTTTAGCTTTGAAGGGAATTATATTCTTCATTTATTATTTCTATCTTCATAACAGAATAATACATAGAAAAAATTCTAAATTAAATCTTCATATAATAATTTTACTTTTAGGGAAATATTTTACCTTTTAAGATAATTTTCTTCATATGATATTTCATACTTTCATAATATAATCTTATCTTTGTAAGATAATCAAACTAGAAACACTATTCTGTAAAATGAATTTTTTCCTCAAACAATGTTTTGATATTATCATGATAAATATTTACTTTAGATGATAATTTCCTTTATTAAACTTTGAAATACTTAATTTCAAAGAACGTAATACAATTTTACACATTGTATGAGAAACTCATCTTCAAATAATAATTACATTTCCCAAAAGAATGGATCGAAAGATATTATTATACTTCACATGATAAATCTCATACATAATATTTTTTTAAGATAATTTACTTAGTCTGGAAACTAAAATCCAATGTGAAGATATTTTCTGGTCATGTAATAATTTCCTTATACAAAAAAAATAGACTTCTAGGAAATAATTGACAAATAATAGTTCGTATGATAAATTACCACCTCATATGATAATTTACCATCTCATTTGATATTTTACTTGAAAAAATATCTTTAAACATGAAAATAATTAACCAAAACATACTGAAACATAATATTACTTTAAGAAAACTCATAATATCCTAAGAACACGTAATCTTAATTCATCAATAAAACAAATTGGCATTTTATGGTCATCAAAGAATATGAATGATTGAAATATATTTTAAAAATATTAGTAATTAGAAAAATATATTTTATTTATAGAATCATAATTATGTAATAAATATCATATATATTTATTAAATCTATCAAAATAACTAGCCTTGTGAGGTGGTGATAAAAATAAAACACATTACTTCATGAAGGTGGTAGTCCACACGTACCCACGAGTGATGTTTTCATTTCTCATAGGATAGAAAAGGAGATGAAAAATGGTTATTCCATCAACATAATAACATTTCAATAAATATTAGATACTAATGTTATTATATCATCATGTTTATAGAATATTTTAAGGATGTGGAAGAAAAAATAAACATGAAAACACTTGGTTAAGATTTATACCTATTCAGTAGAAAACTTCCTTTAGCTTACACCTTATGATTTATGGGATGGTATTTTAGTTATAATAGAACCTATAAGATATGGGGAGGAAGTTTGGTGGGGGATTTGGCTAGATCATAGTCAAGTCAAATGTCTCAAGAGGTGTGATGAAGAAAAGATAGAAAGTTACCTTCTCTAAGTGAGGTGAGTGGAAATCTGGTAAATAAGTGAAATATTAACATAAAATATGTGTCCAAATCATGTCATACAGATCCAAAATAAAATTTCATCAAAGATAAATAGAATAATTTTGAAATAAAATTTACCAATAAAATTTAGACAAGTTTAGGTGGCATTTTGAACATTATTTCTTAGTTTAACCCTCCCCCCCATTAACCCTTTTAACCTTCATCATGGAAACCAAATTTTCAATATATAAGGGTAATTGAAGTAATTTTAAAATCTCAAAGTGACATATACATGGAACCTTGATGATAGCCTCTAAATATTTCCTATTAATTGAGTTATTAGAGTATTTTTATGATTTTTTATTGATTTAAAAATAATTTTCAAACATTAAATATCATTTAATTTCATTTTCATGAAAATTCAAATATATTGAATTCAATGGAATCAGGAAAATAATGGAATTAAAATATAAAAATTTCATAATAACATATATCTATTAATATTCCATGAAATTCTTTTAAAACCATAGTTCGTCAAAAAATTATTAGTTATAATTTTTTTAAAAAAATTACTTGATTTTTATTTCTTGCACAAGAAATAAATCAGTGTAGCATAAGAATTGGAGGTAATTATACTATTTCTAAAAATCTAAAAAAAAATAATGACATAAACATACTTTTATAATCTTTAATTTTTCATCTAGATTCATTCATGTAGTATTTTTATCTAGATCCTTATCATGCCAATATAATAACTGAGAGAGAGTAACAATTTTTAGAAATATAATTTTATTAATAAAAAAGGAAGTAATTTTAAGCCTTCAACCCTTGATTTAACACTTTTATCCTTGTTTTGACTATACTGTGGTGATAAATTTATACCATTGTTAATATTCATTATAGAAAAGATAAAATATTAATATTTAATAAATAAAAAATTATGATAAAAAATATTTAATTAATTTTCTAAGATTAAATTATTATAATTTGTAAAAATTAATTTTAATATGAGTTCACAATATGAAATGAAAAACCATTTTTCAAAAAAATGCTTGTTTTACACACAAAAATATTTTATACCAAAATAAAATATAATTTTCATTCCCATGTAATTAATTGTATTATGTTTAATAAAATAAAATTAATGTGACTTAAAAAACCCAAAACTAAATTGAACATTGAAATTACTTTGATTAAAATTAATTTAATTACAGTAATTATCACAATTCACCAAAAAATAATTTTTTTTAGAAAAATATCAAAAATTTATCTTAAGATTATTTTGAAATTTTTATTTCATAAATTATGTGTATTTTATAAAATACTATTTCTAAAATTTGTATAAATTAATGATAATATCCATGCATAAAATTAAATAAAACCCATTTTTGAAGAAAATATATTTTTAAAAGTATAAAATATATTTATACATATTCTATATCTAGTGAACACCATTGTATGAATGATAATTTAGTTATTAAAGATATTATCTAAAAATTGAATTAAAATTATTCCTCTATAGTTATTAACATAATTTATTTTCATAAAAATACTTTGTTTCATATAAATTATTATGTTTGAATAGAACCTCATTTAATAATGTATTATATTATTTAAAATTGAGTTATTATTTCTGAAGAATTAATTACTACATTTGTATTAAGGAAAAAAATTTATATATATATTTCATAATTTAGTTACTCTTATTCATACCTGCCAATCCAATGGCTAAGTTATAACATTAAAATTTAAATTATTATATTTCTATAGTATATCACGATCTGTTTAAGATCAATGTTGTGTGTGGTACATGATATTAGAAATATTATTCATTTAAGTTATAATTATATATTAAAATATCAGGGTGTTACAAGTATTGTTTTCATGCAATGAAGAAATATCTTCCATTATAGCCTACTCCCAATTGCTCAACTCCTTTAACTACATTGTATCCTCAAATCATTTTGGATCTCCTCCACCGAAAAACAAAAAATATCATATGGATGATGAATTCCTTTTCCCTGTACATATAATACATGTTTATCTCCTCAAATATACTTGAGGAGTAGGCTCCACTAGTTCAGGTGCCACATGCTCTGGTACACCTTCAAGCTACACTTTCTTTTGGAACTCTAATTCTTTTTTCTCACCACTATTTATAGCTATAAATACAAATTATATATGTAAAATTTACTAAATATCACATTATATATTCTGATGATAAATTTATTATTATTATCCTAGAAGAAATAAATAAACTCTTCATCAGAATATCAAATAAGGAAACATGGTTTTGACTTTGCATCAAGATTTTCCCTTGTGGACCAAGGTACTTTTTGGGCTGCTAGTGATTTGTCCCAACTTCATTTAGAAGGATCAGGATCCACAATTCCAACATACATATCATTATGTCATGAGGCGATCTTTACATATCCCCAATTTCATTTTTATAACCTATGAGTATGATCTTGTGTACTTTACTAGTTGTTTTCATAATTACATCACGATTACCATTAAATGTGAGTAGTTATAGTCAAGTAGATCATGGTTATAAACCTCTACCAATACATTACTTTGATCTTTGACTTCACAATTTAAACTAGAGATATAAATAGAGTGATTTGAAAAGATAATTGTTTCATCAATGATTTTATAGTTCTTCATCCACTATAGGATCTCATGTTTCTTTCTGTGTCATTCAAGCATGTAGTAGACCCCAGTGTTGGATTATAATGGATAATATTGGTTATGACTGGTGAGGAGATCAATTTTTTTCTATTGAAAATGATATTAAAGCTATATGAAGTACCTAGGATCCTGTTAATTGGTAAATATTATTGAAGATCAAGTTTTTACTATTAATTTTTATTCTTTTGTGGCTTAATGCTTCTTGATTTTTCTCATTATCTTCTTATATGTTGTTGTTCTCTCACTTTCTGTATTCTTATTTGAGTGTTAATAAATTTTTAAGAGTTGAGTGGTATTTTTCCAGTAGATTATTACCAAAGTGGTCTAATATGAAGGTTATAATCACAACAAAATCTAGTAGAGATCATACCTAGTAATTTGTTTCATCGAATCTAATGGATAATCCCGAGGAACATTGACCACGTAGAGATTCACTATTCATTTCCACCATTATACTATTATGTTAAATTGATTTTTTATTGTGAATTCCAAATATATTAAAAAAATTATATATCATTTTATTCAATTATTTAATTTTAATTTCTATTAAAATGGGATATTTTTATTGTTTTTATGTTTTCATTATAGGCGGAGTTGATTTGGAATCTTAGGTTGAAGTGGGAGAAAAACTAGTCAAACTGCGTGGAAGCTTGAGAAAAAATGTGCATTGATTTACATATTATGAAAACTCTATCCATGTATTTAGGATAATTTTTTTTGGAGTGATGCAAAACTCAAGGGTATAGAACACTTATAAAGACACATAATACCAAATTATCTATCTGTTTTCCCAATGGAATTTATTTTTCTAGAAAATATAAACTTCTCAAAGTCTATACTATAGTTAAATATTTTAAAAATATCTCCCAATATAGACTTCCAATTTCCATAAAATATTATAGGAATATATTAAATAGGCCTTAAAATAACTCTTATATTTTTTCAATGTCAATATTATGCTGGTTTCCTATCTGAATATAAGATACAAGGGGTATCTTGAAATATTTATTCACATACCCACATTTTACTTTTACTATAAAAGGGAACCCTGGGAGCCTCATTTTCAAGTTTGACCAAGGAGTGAATTACGTCCATTTTGTTCATTCAAGGGGTTCCTATAATCACCATAGAGGTTTTGGATCTCTCTATCCTCGTAGGGATATATGAAATAAAGAAGGATATCCACCTAAGCCTCCTCCTCCTCTTGATAGAAAGCTAAATAGTGGGTAGTCATTGTGAGAGATATACACACATGTAAAGGGAGTTTTAAAAAATATATTAGAAATTTATTTTGTTTAATTTGGTTTTAAAAACATTTAATTTCATATATCTTACATTATATAAGGTTTTAATTATTGTTCTCATGCACATGAATGGAATTCTCTTTATTTCTAATTAATTATTTTTAGATTTTTAGTGTGTGACTTGTGTTGTTTAAATTAGACATTACAAGAGTCCTTTTAATTATTATTATTGTGATTTAAATATAATTTTAAAGATATTATACCCTTCATAAAGGTTGTAACTTAGCTATATGATTGTTATGTCAAGGTTTGGTTATACTTTTATTGATATAAAGACTTAGATAGTAATCGGGGTTCTGATTAATCTCAACCAATGATTTACTCTAAATCTAATTAAATTTTTAGAAATATGAACTTGAAATTTTGGGTAGTTAACTTTTATTAATGACCTCTTTCAATTTCTCTAAATATTGTGTTAGATTTTAAAACCATTAAAATATTAAATAAATTTTTCTATTTAATTTTTTTTTCAAAACTACACCCATATTTTATATTTTTTATTAAAAATTACACTCTAATCCCTTTAACACTCGTTGAGATATGTCCTAGGGATTTCACTATAATATAAAATAAACATAAAAATTTAATCAATTTTATACTTTACAATAATATAAATAAATTTTGGCATTTTCTCAGTGATTTATTTATTTTTTTAGTTTTTGTTTTTTATAAGAACTTAGTGAGTTTTGTAAATATTTGTGTGCTTGTTTTCATCCTTCAATTTTTTAATATAAAGTTGCGTTCTAAAATATTTTTAATAGGATTTCTTGATGATGTGATATTAATAGGGTGAGATATTTCTTTTTAAACAAGAACCAGATTTTGTCTTCGGTCATCGACACCAAAAAACCCCAAAAATCCTTTCAAGGTGGACACAAAAAAGATTAACACACTTCTCAATAATTATTTATCTTTAAAAAACTACAAGATTGAAATAATATTTAATAATATGGATAAAAATATCCAAAAACTAAAATAATACACATAAATGGATATTTACATTCAACTTATGTACATTCAAATACATGGAAAAGCACCTAACATTGGAATAAAATGTAGTTTAATTAACTTTTTATAAAAAATTCATGTAGTTTCTAGAGAATACCCATGTAAGAATTTAAATAAATTTAATACTATATATTTTATATTAAAACCTACTAATGTGGATGATGATATTTTAAAATTTAGGGATTTTACATTCACTTTAAAAGACACTATAAAGGATTAGTTATACCATGTTAACTCCCCAATTAGATGTTGCGATAACATGAAATGATTTTTTCTAGAAAAATTCTTCCAAGCTTCTCAAACTAAAATTATAATAAAAAAAATATAGAATAAGTCAATCTCAAGGTTAAACACTTCATGAATATTAATAATGATTTAAAAGGTTATATTCAAGCTATGAACTCCACCAAATAAGTGATCATTTCCTAAGAAACATTATTCACGATAACAAGTTTCAGTACATCCTCAGGATATGTCACACTCTTTTATGAGGGGTTTACTTTAGTCCCTAGTAGATTTATCGCAAGGTCCTTGATTCTGGTCTATTTTGGCCAGTAATATTTTTAAGTGCCCATGGTTTTTTGTCGATATTATTTTCATTGTAAAAGTTTGTGTAATGTCTCCAAAAGAAATGAAAGTCCGCAATAACCCTGGCACTTTCATAAAATGTTTGATGTTAGGTGTATGACTTTATGGGGTAATTTTCTAATTCATTTGGAAACTTGTACATTCTTCTAGTAGTGGATTATGCATATAAAATGGTAGAATCATGATCCACAAGGAATGATGAAAAAAGTTAGTTATGGAATTTTTTAGATCCCAGATATTATCTAGGTTTGGATTGACTAGGTTCATTATCAATGACTAGGGTTCACATTTTTACAACTGAACAATAAAAGAACTTTTTAATCAGTATGGGGTTGTGAATCAAGTTTCTTCAACTTATCACTACCAAACCAATGAAAAATAAAAGGTGTCAAATCGATAGGTAAAAAAATTCTTGAAAAAATAGACCAACCTAACAGAAATGACTAGAGTCTTAAACTTTATGATGCATTGTGGGATTATGGTACTACCTTCAAAACTATCATTATCTTGTCAACTTTTCATCTCATTTTTGGAAAGGGTGGTTACATCCCTATTGAGAAAGAGCATCATGAATATTTATCCATTAAACAATTAAATTATAATCTTTCTAGTCAAGGTTCTCAAAGGAAGTTACATATTCATGACTTAGAGAAAATATGAAGAGATTCCTATGAGAATTCCATGATCTATACAGAGAGAACCAAGGTTTACCATGATCAAACCATCCTTCATCATCAGTTCCATATTGGGAAGAAGGCCCTCCTTTACAATATTATGTTTATGTTGTGCCTGATTAATCATTGTTCCCACTGGTTAGGACAATTTATTGTAACTAATCTTTATCATTTTGCGGCTGTGAAGGTAAAAAAATAAGGAAACCCCACAAACATTAACCATCAATGGGAATAGACTAAAGAACTTCCATGAAACCCTTATAGAGTCCACAATAGAGGAACTCCACCTTCAAGAATAAATATATAAATTAAACCCATGAGGTTTTATCCTTCCTTCCTACCCTCTCTCTAATTATAGTTAGGGAACTATACACTTTAGGTGTGGGGGGAGATACATTCCTGAGTAAGTTTTTATTTTTTGTATTTTGTCTTCTTTTTTCTTCCTTTTTTCTTACTATGTGGTACCTTTTACTTCCCACATCTATTATTCATTTTTATTTTTATTTTATTCTGAAATACTTATTTTAAAAGATGTTCTAAAACTGGAATATATTGATAAATCATAATAATTTATATATTTAATATTCTTTTAACATTTAAATAAAATGTGTTTCATTAATTTCATGAATATTTGAGCATAGAATTAACATACATGGGGGATTTAAAGTAAAATAAGTTATTTTTTAAATGATATAAATGATTTTATCTTCAAAAAACCATTGAAATTTGGATACACTCTATATAAGTAGTCAATGGGAAAATAATTCCATTTAACATCTCCACACATCATTGGAATCAACCATGAATTTTTAATATGTCTTATTTAATTAAAGGTATATATAAGTTAGGTTAATGTTTATCAGCTTTTTAAAATAATTTTTCCATACATTTCTTCCTTATCTAATCTATTTCAATACTATACTGGATTGACCTACATGTGTGTTCCAATTATCTGATTTTTTTATTCCCCCAAAAAACACAAATAAATAATGAGGGGAATGATGAAATTCACAACATATGTGGATATCATTTTTACAAGTTTCTGTTCATACTTTTAGAAATGATTATGTGAGCGGGTCTTGGAAACATTATAGCAAAGGATGTAGGGAGGGTTTGATGGAAAGAACCATGTAAGAATAATTTTTTTAAAATAATCTATATTTACTAGATAGAATGTGGAAAAAATGGAATGAAATGGTTATCACACATACACATAGAGATTTAGTGACATGGTTGGCTTTCTAATTACATTATAAAACTAGTACCATATATCCCCATGAATTTTTTTATTATATAGTTTATGAGGTACACATTTAAAATATTATTGAAATTAACTCTTTCATATAGTTATTCCTTTACCCGCATTTCTATCGTTAAATAAATTTACTATGAATGTTAAATCATAATGAACTAGGGAATATCATCATGCATCATTTTTTGAAATATTAATTTTAATAGGAGTGAAAATATTCAGGTGTGGGGTTGTGATCATGTAGCAATTCACTATTTATTTCCACTATTATACCTCTATAATAAAATTATTTTTTATTATGAATTAAAAATATATTAAAAAATTGTAATTTTCATTTTTTTATACTATTAAATATTAATTATTTTTAAAATAAAAAAATTACTTATTTATATATTTTTATTGTAGGATGAGGTGATTTATAGGGCCCAAGATGAAGTGTTAGAAAAATAGGTCAAACTACAAGGAAACCTAAAAATACATGTCCAATGATTTAAATATTCAAAAAATCAATAAGTTTGGGCTATTTTTTGAGACTATCTCAAACTAATTAGGATACAAGTATTCTAAATACCACCAATCCCAATTCATTCATTTGGTGACCTAGCCGAACTGACCTGTCTAGAAAACTGAATATGCTCAAAGTCAAGAATATTTTTTCGGTATTTTTAAAATATCTCCCAATATAAACATTCGATGGAAAGAAAATTTTACAGGAAGATATTCAAGAAACCATAAAAAATATATTTTTTAAAATTTTATATTTTTTTTCACTTATCCAAATATGATACATACATGGTATCTTGAAATCTAGGAACCTAAAACAATTTTTCCACTATTTTGATAGAAGTTCACCATGGACAACACATTTTCATTATCAACCAAAGAGTGAAGTTATTCCATTTTAGAGATAAAAAGGATTACTCTCATCAAGTTAGAGGCTCTAGATATTCTTACCATCACACGAAGAGTTAAAATGAAATATGTTATCCACCAGATCCTCCTCCTCCTCTCGATGGCATGCTAAATGATGGGTGATCATTATGAGGGAGGTAAACACATGTCAAGGGAGTTTAAGAAAATATATTAGCTACTGTTTTGGAGTAATTTCAGTTTTAAAACATTTAGTTACATGTATTGTACATTATTTAATATTTGAATTCTTGTTTTGATTTATGTGAATTGAATGCTCTTTATTTCTAATCGATCGATGTGGGATTTTGAATGTGGGGACTATTCCATTATTAATGGACAACACAATAATCCTTTTCATTACAAAATTATTTATATTTCAATCTTATTTTTAATCTCTTATACCATGCTTAAGGGCTGGACCTTTTCTATATGGTCGGTATATCAATGCTCAATTAAACTTTCATTGATATAAATTCTGGGAGAGTAATCGATATTCCCATTAATCTCATCCAAATAGTTAGTCTAAACCTAACATGTTGTGTAGTGAACTTTTAATGATCACATCCTTCCATTTCTCTCAAAACTAAATTTGATTCATGAAACATTAAACACTTTAATTATGTTATTCACTTAAAATTGTTTTCAAAACCACCCCCACTTTTTAGTTATTTTTATTAAAAAGTTGAAACCTAAACCCTTCAATTATCCTAGAGAGAAAACCTAGGTTTTCCCCTATACAATGAAATATTCTTAAAAATATAATCAATTTGATGCATTTTGAAAGTGTGAAAAAATTTCTGGCTTAGTTTTCAAGGAGAAATTTTGTTTTTAGTGTGTGTTGTTTAAAATAAATTTTTGTATTTTGTCAATTTTTGTGTGCTTCTTTTATTCCTTCACTTTTTTAATATAAAATTTAGTTCTAAAATCTTTTTCTTTGTATACATTGGGAATTAAACAATATTTATTGGGTGAATTGATTTCTTTTGAACATGAACCATAGAGGATCTTGTATCATCGACACTAAGAAGAACCAAATGATACTTTAACGGGGGATACACAAAACACGAACTATTCTTGATCCTTATTCTTCATTTGAAAATAGAATCATGAATAAAATAAACTTGAATAATGTAGCTTAAATAATCTTAAATTAAAAGAACATACATCACCTGATGTTGACATTTAACCTATGTAAATTTAAATACAAGGAAAAGCACCTATCATTGAAATAAAATCCATTCTAATTCATTTATTACTAAAATTTCATAGACTCGCTAGAGAAGACCAACATAAGAATTTAAAGAAATTTTATAATTTATGCTTAACATTAAAATGTACCAATGATGATAATTAATTTGTAAAACTTAGGGACTTTACATTATCTTTATAAGACACTAAAAAATATTGGTTTTTCTATTTTAACACCCCAATTATAGGTTGGTAATACTTTAAATTTATTTTCCTAGAAAAATAATTAATATCCTTTTGAAAAAAATTTATAAGAAAATAAATTTTTTTCATAAGAAAATCTCAAGTGGAAACACTTCATGGATATTGGAAATAATTTATAAGTTTATTATCAACTTGTTTTTTCTACTAAATAAGTGATTAGGTTCCAAGTTATTGAGTTATTGATAGCGAGTTTTAGTCCTTCCTCAAGTTCTGTCACGCTCTTACTTGTGGGGGCCACATTGGTCCCCATCAGACAGCTCCTAATGTCCTTGATTCTGGTCTTTTTTTCCAACACTATTTTGGGATGCACATGGTTTTTGTGGAGTATTTCATCATTGTCAAATGGTAGAAAATGTATCAAAAAGAAATGAAATTACACAACAACCCTATCCATTTCATGACATTTTTTTATGTTTGGGGCATTAAAGTTTTTGGGCCATTTCTTAATTCATTTGGAAACATGTACTTATTCTAGTAGTGGATTATGTGTCTAAATGGGTAGAAGCACAATCCATAATGAATTATTACTAAAAAGTAGTTTGGGAATTTATAAGAACCCAATTATTTAGTAGGTTTGCATCACTTAGGTTCATCATCAGTGACTAGCTTTCTCATTTCTTCAACCACACAATACAAGCACTTTTTCATCAGTATGGGGTTGGGAATCGAGTTTCAACATCTTATCACCCCCTAAACCATTAAAAAAATCCAATGTGTCAAATAGAGGTAAAAAAATCTTGAAAAAATGGTCTAACCAAATAGAAAATACTAGAGTCTTCAACTCAATGATGCATTGATGGATTACCTCACTACTATTAAAATTACCATTAGCATGTCACCTTTCAGGATCTTTTTTAAGAGTTTTCACCACCCTATTGAGATAGAGAATAATCACATTGATCCGTTAAATAATGAAATTTTAATCTTTTAGGTGTAGGTTCTCAAAGTAAGTTGTAGATTCAAGAGTTGGGGGAAATATGAAGATATTCATACGAGAGATCCAATATCTATAAAGGGAAAACCAAGGCTTTCCATGACTTCCTCATCCTTTAACATTAATTCCACTTTGGGTATAAGGTCCTTATTTATAATGAAAGGTGGAAGTTGTACCCAGGTAAGCTTCATTCACACTAGTTAGGACCATTTAATATAATTTATGTCTATTAGTTAAGGGTAGTGTAGGTGAAAAATGATGATACCAGAAAACCATTGATAATAAATGGGGAAACACTAAATCACTTCCTTAAAACCCTTATGAATCCCCTAGTTAAGTAACTACATCTTCAAGAAATAATCTATCAGTGACACCCACCAGATTTTATCCTTTCTTCCTTCCATCTCTCTAACTATAGTGAGGGAAGTGTGCACTCTAGGTGTGGGGGTGGATACATTATTGAGTTAATTATAATTTTTCCTATCATTCTTCTTTTTTATCCTTTTCTCTTGTTACAAGGAAATTTTAATTTCCCTCTATCTTCTTCATATTTTTTTCACTTTTATTCCAAAATACTCATTTTAAATTCTCATATAATCCTAACATTTATTAACAGATCATGATGAATTTCCAAATATCATGTTGTTTTAACATGTAATTTTTTTCACTAATGGCATGTGAGTTTCTACAAATAATTAACATTGAGGGTTGATTTTAGGTAAAATTGGTTATTTTTCAATAATATAAATGGTTGTATATTTAAAAAATATTGGAGTTGTTGATAAACTATAATTAAGTATTTTATTGTAAAATCATGCCATTTAAGATCTCCACACATCATCGCACTCAACCATAAATTGTGAATATTGCTTAGTTGAAGGTATATATATGTTAGGTTAATTTTTCTCATATATCTAAAATTATTTTTCCATACGTTAATTCCTTATCTGGTCTATTTCATTATTGTACTAGATTGACCTATGTGTGCATGCCTATTATATAACTGTTATATTCCCTCAAAATAAAGAAAACAATTCAAAAACTAAAACAACCAAAATAAATAATGAGGATAGTGATATTATGTAATAATTATGGAGATGTATTTGTGAGGAGAATAAGGTTTTACTTTATATAATTCTTAAGTGAGTTGGTCTTAAAATTTGATTGCAAATGATATAGGGAAGTTTCAGTGGAAAGAATTAGTTAAGAATATTTTTTTAAAAATAAATTATAATTACTGGATAAAAAGTGAAAATAATAGAGTAAAATGGTTATCACACAAAAACATGAATATTTAGTGACATGTTTGACTTTTAAATTACTTTATGAGACTATTATCTTATAACTCCTTGACTTTGTTTTTAATATGGGTTATTATACATACATTTCCAAGACTAATGAGATTAAAACTTTGATGTGGTTCTTCATTTGACCGCATTGTTATCATGTAATGAATTTACTAGGAATGTTAAATCTCCATGAACTAGGGAATATCGTCATGCATAATTTTCTAATATATTTATTTTCCCATGAGTGTAAATGTCTAGGGGTGGGGGTGTGATTGTTTAGTGATTCACTATTCCTTTCCACCCTTATACCGATATGTTAAAGTAATTTTGTTTTATGAGTTAGAAATATATTACAAAAATTTACTTATCATTTTATTTATTAGTAAATTTTAATTTATTTTAAAATGGAAAATTTTACTTATTTTTATGTTTTCATTGTAAGAGGAGGTGATTTAGAGGGCCCAAGATGAAGTGGGAGTGAAATAGGTCAAACTTCATGGAAGCCTGAATAGACATGTGTAATTATTTAAATATTTATAAAAATATGTCCATCCATTTGGATTAAATTTTTTGGTATAATCCAAAACTAAATGGGATAAAACTAATCTGGAGACTCCCAACTAAATTCATCCATCTATTATCCCAACTAAACAGATCTATCTAGAAAACTGAATCTTCTCAAAATTAAGAATATTATTCGGTATTTTAAAAATATCTCTTAATATAGAATTCCAATGAAATTTTTTTATAGTAATCTATTCAAGAGTATATAAAATAATCTTCTCATTTTTTAAGTTGATATTAGTCTATTTACCTATCCAAATATGAGAATAAATTGGTGTCTTGAAATCTGGGTACCCAAAACCATTTTCCACTTTGCCGATAAAAGGGAACCTTGGGAAACTCATTTTCATGTTCAACCAAGGGGTGAATTACTTCCATTTTGGAGTTCTAAAGGATTATTATCATAACCTTGTAGGTTTTAGAGGTCCCTATCCTCATAGGGAGAAATTAAATGATGAAGGATATCCACCCCGACCTCCTCCCCCTCTTGATGGAAAGCTAAATGGTGGGAGATCATTAAAAGGGGGAAACACATATGTCAAGGGTGTTTTGAAACATATATTAGATATTGAATTTGTGTAATTTTTTTAAAAACATTTCATTCCATGTATCTTAAATTATTTTATATTTGAATTCTTATTTTGATGCATGTGAATGGAATGCTCTATATTTCTAGCAGATGAGTGTGAGATTTTAAGTGTGAGACTTGTGTTGTCCTGATTAAAAAAACAAGAATCCTTTTCATTACTGCATTTTTGTGATTTAAATCTTCCTTGGAATATCAATACCATACCTAAGGTCAATACCTTTTCTATACGATTGTTATTTTATGGTTTGGTTCAACTTGTGTTAATATAAAGGCTTAGAGACTAATAGGATTCTAATTAATCTTAACTAAAGTGTTACACTAAACCTATTATTATTTTTGAAATACGAACTTGAAATTTTGTGTAGTGAACTTGTGATGATCACCTCCTTCTATATCCCTCAAAACATACTCCGATTCCCCAACCATCAAACACTTTAATTAATTCTTTTACTTAAAAAATCAAAATCACACAAACATTTTAGTTCTTTTTATTTAAAATTCACACTGTAAACCCTTCAACGCTTCTTGATAGGTGAACTATGGTAAAACCTATATTATAAAAATCATATTAAAAACCTAATAAATTTTACGCATCATGACAGCATGAAAAAACATGGTGATCATTCATCAAATCCGATGTTTAAGTTCAGAGGAACATTATAAAAGGAATCCCCAATATATTTGATAAAGGATATTTTCATAATTAATTTATTATTAATTTTAAAAAATAATAACCTTTTCATGATAGTCCTTTAATTTTTGTTTTTTATCAATCATGTTGTCACTCAAGAATGTCATTATTGTAATGATTAATATGTCAGGGCCAAGTGGTTTTGAGGCATTGTTTTGTTAAGAAAAAGTTAAGCTGGTTAAGAAGAATGAGAGTTTGATTTTGTATTTAATTTTATTGGAAAACATAAATCACAGAAGATGTTTTATGTTTTCCATAATAATCTTCTAGAAAAATTATACTAGATGAAGAATTCAGAGCCGAATGAATGAAGGTATTGGAGTCCAATTGGACTTGAGGCGAGTGGTTAGAGTTGACCTGACATAGATGATCAGACAATGGATGTAACCAAATGAGAACTCAAATTATTTCCCAAGTTCCATCAAACTATGATATCCAAATAATCAAATTAGGCAATGCATTTTTTTACCTTAATGTTTCAAACATCATGATTACTGAAAGTTCTCATTGTCGAAGATTAAGTACAAAGGGGGAGATTAAGGTTGGTTGTACAAAGTTCATGCTATGATGTTTTTGTGAATTACATAGAACTAATGTTTTTAGAAAATGGTGTGGAGGTATAAAGTATTATCAGATAGACATTTATTAAGTCTGCTGATTAGAGGATGTTTGAAGAAGCATCACACATTGGACATTGGGTAATGTCATTGAAAAAATTTTATCCGAAAAATCCAAGTTTATCAGTTCATTGGGTAGGGAAAAGTTAGTGTTTCCATGGAAATAAACTTTATATGTTCATTGGATAGAATAATGTTTTTTTTGTATGAAGTCTATAGAATTTACTTGTAAAAATATATAAAGTGAAGAAGTTTTAGAATGATTAGACACAGGTCTCCGAGTCATAAAAAAGAATTTTCCGTATGAGTTCATCAGACAAATGTTTCCAAATGAAGTAATATCAGGTGGAAGGTTCTAAGATATTTATGATGTTTTAAAAAATTCATTAATGTGATGATGTTGAGTTGTAAATTCAATTTTTTGATAATTATAAAGGATAATCATGATTTATGCCGAGATTCAAGGTAGGCTTAGAGAAGTTGGTTGGCACTGAGTCTTAAGGAAAGTTTATATTTTTAGGAATTTTGAAAGTTGTCAAATGAGGGATTTTTTTGAGTGACATGTTAAAAAATTTCATGGGATGTTTTAATTTTAATGTGTGTGATTTAACATAAAATTTTAAAATATTTCTACCTAATTAAAGGGGTGTTTATGTGTTGCATGTATATAAATTTTTTGTTCATGAAGTTGTTGTTGAGTGAAGTGCTAGATATTTGAGGTTCCAGTGGATGAGCTTAAGAAAGTTTTCATGTCAAAGCATCAGACACAATAAAACCAGATAGACTAATACTGAATAGAGTCTTCTTATCATTTGGTATTATATGAATAGAGTTTAGAGGCTATCGAATGAATCTGGATTCATTTGATATCAGTTGAAGTCGCACCAGGTAGATTTTTCTATAAGTTGATGTCAGATAGAAGAGGTATTGGAAAGAGGAAATTAGACCAAGTTATATAGGACTGAGGGTACCATATAGAGAAGTGATTGAATGGATAGTTTCATACAGAAGTCCAGGAAGAAGTTCTTTCTCATTGTTTTTAAAGAAAGTTAAGAGGAAGAAGTACTTGAAAAAAGGAAAGTGTGAAGATAGTTCAAGAAACACAGTGAAAACATACTAAAGCATGTTAGTGAAGGTTCTTACTATTGTTAAAAAATATTGTTATATAATTTTATCTATATAAGGATCACATGCACTGTTGGAAGGACTGTAGTGCTATGAACGTGATGTATATTCCCAAATTACTATAACCGCACAAATGATTATTTTATAGTGTCCTGTGTGGTCTTGGATTGCTTTTAAACCATGACAAGGACTAACTAATCTTATTGAGTAGTGAACCTTATAAACCATGATAAGGACTAACTACTCTTATTGAAGATCCATAATTCACCCCCTCCACCTCTCAATGATCACACAGATCATGAGTGGCTATTTCAGAATCCAAACTAGAATTACTCTTACTATATCCACACATGCTATAAAAATCACAAAAATTCACTTATTCTAGGTGCCATTATAGAGGAACCGAGCTTCTTGCATTATTTTTCATTCATCATAACAAGGAATAATTTCTTGTTCAATAGTTTATTCAAAGGAATGAGAAGGATGCACTCTATCGATAATGAGAAATTACTTGAGAAGTTTTCCAAGGATTGAGGGAATTCAATTGAGGTAATTTTTTTTTTTTTTTTATGAACATAAACTCTCTACAAAAAATGATATAATCAGATATATATATATCTATATATACATAGGAAGTTTTCCAGGAATTTAAGATGTCTACTGATAACGTGCCTAACGTGCCGCCATGCCCGTCTTCTTCGAATCGTCTACCTGCTGCTCCGGTTGGATCTTTGGCTCTAGATCCTGGTGATCCTCCTCCTTGCAGGCCTCCAAATGTCTCGTCCATCAAAGATATCCTATGTCGGAACCCTGTCATTATGCAGGGTGATGTCGAGGGACCTATTCATAATGGATCTTCATCTTGATCGATCGAAGGTTTTCCCTCATTCAAATTCTCGGCGGATGATTTTCACTCTGCCTCAGATCGTTTACAATGGACCCTCGTGGTGAGGTTTGGAATTGACAAACCTCCTCTTCAAATATTTCAGCACTTTGTTCGCTCATGGAGCTTGGGATCCCCAGCCAAGGTTTTAGTGTTGAACCGTAAGGATTTATGTATCGTCCTATCCTCCAAAGATGGCTTTGTGTCGACTTGGTCTAATGCCCCCAGATCAGTTGGACGTTGGAGGTTTTCCCTTCTCCGGTGGTCCATGGATGCACATCTGGGTAGAGACTCGCCTGTGGCTGCAGTTTGGATTTCTCTCCTAGGCTTGCCTCTACCGTTCATGGCGCCTGATTTCCTACGAGGTATCAGAAATTATTTGGGATTCTTCCTCTGCGCGGATCAGAGATCCTTACTCCTTGAAGATGCGAATACTGCGAGAAGTTGTGTTGAGATGGATCTATCGGATCCTCATCCTTCCAAGATTTTGTTAGAAGTGGATGGGATGGATGGTTGGTATTAGGCGCTGTTTTACCCCTTCCTGCCGCGGTTTTGTTCTGGTTGCCATCTCCAAGGGCATTCCACCCTAGAATGCTGCAAGTCCCACAAGGGAAAGCTTCATGCTGAGGTTGTTATCCCCTTCCCTTCTTTGACTTCTGAAGTTGCTTCTGCTAATCCACTAGCTAGCTTGAGTCCAGGTCCTGATGTCCGGGGGAATAAAGTGCTGCTACCTCCCCTTCTTTCATGCATGGAATCTTCCTCCTTTTCTGAGCTCAGCTTTATGATGGACCTGGTTTCCCCTTACCTAGACATTATTTTGGTGCATAAGCAGATTCCACTTTTTATGGTTTCTGATTTGCTGAGTGTTGTGGAGTTATTTTCAGCTTTCCCAAGAGAGTTTCTCCCCTTCTCCCCTATTGGTCCTTGTATCAAGGAGATTGATCCAGGGGAGTCGTCTGAGAACCTCATGCAAAACTCTTATCCTATCATCAGTTCTCTTCCTCGATGCCTGGATGTGATTCTTCTATCCCCCTCCCCAACGAGTAATCTTCCTTATTCTCCGAAAATCTTGATGATTAAACCTTAGCCTCCTTCTTCAGTCTGCCCTTCCTCAAGAAGAATAAAGACCAGGTCTCAATCAAAACTAGATTCCAAAATCAAACTCTCCAAGAAACACAAGGGCTTTGAGTCTGGGGACAGTGCCAGAAATCTTTCCTTCGATGATTAATATTCTGCTTTGGAATGCTCGAGGTTTGGGATCACAGGTAAAATCAGATTTTATTTCCAATTAATTTTGCTCTCACTCGGTTTCTTTGGTTGCAGTTCTGGAACCTAAACAGTTGGATAAAATTCAGTTCTTTGCTCGATGCGTGAGAGCCCATGGTTTTCTACATGGCTCTCCTTCCAACTCTCACATCTTGTTGTTCTGGAAATCAGGCCTCTCCATGAACTCGGTTTCCTTTTTTGAGCAATGTATCAACATCAACATTCGGGTGGGAAGTACAAAAAACCTTCTGTCAATTGTCTATGCTAAGTGCGATGTGCATGGCCAGGAATCTTTATGGGCTGATCTCAGTTCGGTTAATCCGGTAGAAACCCCTTGTCTTGTGGGTGGAGACATCAATGTTGTTTCTAGTTCGGAGGAGAAAAATGGTCCCGGCCCCTTTCCTAGAAGAGCTAGTCTAGATTTTAATGCATTCATATCTCACAATGGGCTCACAGATGCTGGATTCTCTGGTGATCCTTTTACCTAGTGTAACAACCAATAAGGAAATCGTAGATCTTGGATTTGGTTGGATCGCTGCTTAATTAATGGAGCGGCCCTCTCAGCCTTTCATAATTTCAAAGTCCTTCACCTAGTGCGAGGGCTCTTAGACCATCCAGCCCTCATAATCTCACTGGCAGCCCGTGTTAACTTCCAGCCCCTCTTTCGTTTTTCTTCTTCATGGGCGGATGACCATGCTTTCTTTGACATTGTTGGGAGAGTGTGGGATTCTTCTATTAGTGGCAACCCCTAGGTTTCTCTGCAAAACAACCTAAGACAGTTGAAGTCCCAAATTATCTCCTGGGTTAAAAATCTCCCCCTATTGACACAGCCCTAGAGAATATTAACTGGGAGATACACCAGTTTGAATTGAACCTGGAAAATGCTTGGGATGATTCAGTTTTTGTGGATTTGTGATGTAAAAAAACCTCATGTCTGACTTGCTTCTTAAGCAGGAACACGATGCTAGAGAGGAGTCTCGGACCAAGTGGCTTTGCGACGGCGACCGCAATACAGCCTATCACGCCTGTATCAAGAAAAAATTCAGAATGATCAGTCCAAATTTGTTAATGGTGGATGGATCCTACTCAAGCGACAAAGATATTATTGGGAGCCTGGCTAATTCTCACTTCCGGTCACTACTGGCTGATCTGAACCCTCTCATGGCAGGTGGTTACCCGAGGGGCACTTCGTCCCTTTTTGACATGATTCCCCACTCAGTGTTAGAGGCTGATAATGATTTTTTCTAAGACTTACCTGATGAGGATGAAATAAGGGAGGCTGTCTGGTTCATTAACCCTGTCAGTGCCCCTGGGCCAGATTCTTTTCCCAGTTCCTTTTATAGAGTGGCTTGGGATACCATGAAATCAAGCCTCATAAGGGTTGTTCACGATTTTTTTCAAGGAGGGAATCTCCCTCGGGTGGTGTCTGCAACTAAAAAGGTGTTTGTTCCCAAATTCAAGTCTCCCCTTCCCTGAATCAGTATCGGCCTATTAGTCTGTGTAACATTCCCTATATCGTTCTGGCTGTCATCCTGATCTCAAGGTTGTCCACCTCTCTCTCGAGATGGATAGCCCCGGAGCAACACAATTTTGTGAAAAGAAGATACATCCAAGGGGTTATTGCCTTGGCCTAAGAAATTATTAGTGACCTCAATTTAAAATCTCCAGATAGTAATGTGTCCATTTATCTTGATATGAGTAAAGCTTATGACAGAGTGGAATTGAGTTTTCTAGGGTTCTTTCGAGCATGGGCTTCGCTGCTTGGGTTATTGACCTTATTTTTCACTGTTTTAGCTCACCCTGGATGGCAACCTCTTTCATGGGCAAGAAATTTGGTTTTTTCAAAGATGTCAGAGGTTTGTGACAAGGGGACCCTCTTTCCCCCCCTCTTTTCATCATTTCTCAAGACGTTCTTAGCCGGTACCTTAATCATTGTATCTCTCTTGGGAAAGTGACTCCTTATCACAACAAGCTTTCCTATGGGGGTGCGTCTCACTTGATGTTTGCAGACAACACAATTCTCTGTCAATGGTAGCCAAAGATCCATTCAGAGGGTTAATGAGGCTCTCGATATTTATTGTAGATGGAGTGGTCAGGTGGTCAACCTGGAGAAGAGTCTCTTCTATGCTCCCTCCAAATGCTTGGATAGTCGGTTAAGATCTTTAGAGTTTAGCCTTGCCATGCCCCAAGGCTCCTTCCCTATGACTTATCTGGGTGCTCCGGTATCCCCTAATGCCCTCCTTATCAGACACTTCGACTTGGTCACGGATAAAATTAATGGGCGCATTCTCAACTGGAAAAATAGGCTCTTATCCATTGGCGGTAGAATCACGCTGATCAACTTTGTTTTATCTTCCATTCCCATGCATAATCTATCTAGTCCCAAGGTCCCAAAAAAAGTGATCTCCAATATTGAATCTACTCCGATATCTTTCCTGTGGGGTGGGTATCAGCAACATAAATGTCATTGTGCCTCTTGGAAGAAGCTATCCAAGCCTGTGGTGGAAGGGGGTCTCAACCTGAGGAGTGTCTCCGACTCCATATATGGTTTTCATGCCAAGATGGCTTGGGAGGTTCTGGAGGGAAGTTCCTTATGTGGCATGCATATGAAAATCACCTATGGTCTTGTGGGGAGCCCTACTAGATATAAACCATCCAAAATCTGTAATCTGGTCATGTCGTATCTCCCCCTCCTTCAGTTTCACTCGGTGGATTGTGGGAAAAGGGGACATAAGTTATTAGCATCATAACTAGTCAGGGTATATTCTGGGCTTCCCTTTATGCCCCACTCCGAATATATCTTTTAGGGAAGCCAGTGATTATGGTATGCTCATTCAAACCACGTTGAATACTGATAAGGGGATTCTCTTTGATAGCATTTCCCAATCTAACTACCTCGACAAGTTGGTGTTCACAGGATCATCCTCAGGTGCGTTCTCTATTAGGGACTTCCTTAAAATTCAATATGCTTCTTTGACCTAGGACTGATGGGGAGATATTTTATGGTGCAAGAGTTTCCCCTCCAAATTTTTGTTCCTTTTCTGGTGAGTTTGTCATGGTGTGCTGCCTACGGATGATAATGTCCAGCGGAGAGGTGTTAACATGGCTTCAAAGAGCCTCTGCAGTCGAGAGGCACAGTCTGAATCTGCCGTTCATGTTTTCTTTAATAGTGATTGGGCTATGTTTTTATGGAGTGCATTCGGCCAGTTCACAGGCCGGTATGATCGTGATTACAATGCTGGTCTTTTCCTTCAGAACTGGTTCTAGGCGTTGGACAGGACTAGCGTAGAACGGAAGGCAAGAGAGACCATCTTCATTAAGGGTTACTGGCTCCTCTGGTCATCAAGAAATGTTGCTCGCCATAGCAGCCCAGTGCCAACTATAATGAGTCTTCTCTTCAAGTTCTGAAACCTCATTCTGGACTTCTGTAAGTTGTCTAAAGACATATAGGCTGCTCCTTCTATCTCCTCGATCCTTCCTCAAAATCCCTTACCTAGTTAGAGTTCCACCGCCCAAGGCGCATGGGTTAGATGAAAGGTGTCATCCTCGGGTCTAAAAATGAATATGGATGGCTTGTGTTGCATGGGAACTATGCGCGGGGGTGGCGTCATTAGAGATAGTTATGGATCTGTGATGGCGACCTTCTCAGTCTTCTTGGGTCCTAGTGATTCTCTCTATGCCGAGACACTTGCTATGCTTTCCAGGCTCTTGTTGTGCAATCAGCGGAACATTCTTCTTAGAGAGATCGAGACTGACTCTCTTGCTCTTTTTAATGCACTCTCTGGCAAGACTCAGGTTCCTTGGTCCAACGTCTATGCTACCAGACACTGTAAGAGACTGATAAATGAGCCTACATCTATTCTTTACACTTGGAAGGAGGGGAATGTTGTGGCGGATTTCCTTGCCTCTATAGGAACTCAACATGATCGAATTCTCATTTTTACCAACACCGGATCCTTTCCCATGGAGGGGAGTCACTTTTTTCAAGGTGACACTCTCAGCCTTCACTACTTTAGACCCCCCTAAATGTACATTTGTATGTTTTCAACTTGTGTTTTTCTTCTTTTTTCTATAAATAAAATACAAAACTTTGGTGGTGGCGGAGATATATATATACTTAGGGTTAAACAATTTGTAATTACACATATATAGCAGCCCATGATTTTTCACCGATTTAAACATAGCTCGATTTAGTATTTTTGAAGCCTAAGACCTTCGCATGGTTAAAACAATAAATTTACCCTTCCAAATGACCTTAGAATTTTTTTTCAATAGTTTGTTTGATCTAAATGCATGTTGTTTACCCTCAGGATGAGTTGGTGCAGAACTGAGTGTATCAGAGGATCACTAAAAAATATATTATTTTTAGTGAGTGCATGCATGCCAACGGGAATAATACCTTTTAACCACAATTGAAAATCATATCGGAATTTTGACACTACAGTTGTATCCAAAATGGGGGTCTTACCCATGATATGAAATAACTTTTTTATTTCTCAAAATAGTCCTCATGGTCAGGATATTATGGATTGTTTAATAAATCACAACCACAAAAACAAGTTTTCACAACGCCACCCTTTAACAGTGTTAAAAAAGTACTGATAAAGGGGGTATATTTATCAGTGCTAAGAAAAAGCGCTGATAAACTATGCTTTTAAAAACGTTAAAAAAAATCAATGTTAAAAGTTCCACTTTATCAGCGAATTTTGTTAGCACTGATAAAGGTACCTCCTTTATCAGTGTTTTTTAGCTCTATTAAAGGGATCCCATTTATGAGTGATTTTCTTGTTGCACTGATAAATGAGGGTCTTTATCAGCACTTTTTTTACTAGCATTAGTAAATGATGTATTTTTAAAAAAAAAATCATTAAAAATAATATATTAGTATATAAATATATAAATATATTTATATAGATATAAATATAATATATATTTTTTAAATATGTGTTAGGTAAGTATAAGTAGATATTTACACTTAATATATAAGATATTTAGTGAAAATGACTTAAAAAATATTATTAATTAATAATTTAATAATTATTATTGAGTAATAATCATTTAATAAAAATTTAAGACACTAAAAATCAAAAAATTAACAAAAATTAAAAATAAGTTGAAAAAGAAACTCCAAATTCAAACGACTATAACTTTTGATCCGGATATCTGGTTGGACTCTACCACATATCAAATCAAAGCATGTGATGAGATCTACGTACTGATGATAGAGGAAAACCATTTTCACATTTTTAGATGCCGAAAAGGTCATGAAGGTCTCCAAAACTGTGTTTTTAGTCATGATACCCAACTTTTTTTAACATTCGATGAAATTTCAGCATTATTTAATGAGGAATGTTTCCCCTTTTTTAGTGGGGACTAAATTTATTCTAAGGGATTGCATTCGTGTTGATATTATGACATTGAAATTTTATCGTTTTTCACAATGTACTATTATTTATAACCAAATATATAACAATATGTACATATTTTTATATATTCACTTATAAAAATTTAATTTTATAAATAAATAATTAAACATATTTACATATAAAATATATTTCATAATATATAAGTCTTATCTAAATAAAAACTAATATCCATTTTATTTAAAATTCAAATAGATGAATAAATGTATTTAAAACTAATCTTATAAATATATATTAATATATGAATGAATATACTGATAAAAAACATAACTATATATATATATATATATATATATATATAAAAATCTATATTAATATACGAATAAATATAAGTAAATTTATATATAAATAAATAGGTATATCATTAAATGCAGAACAAAACAAGATGGACGAGTGGTAAAGGTGCATGCGCGAAGGGAGAGGTCTCAGGTTCGAATCCAAGAGAAGATATGGGTGCGCGAGCGGGTGCTGGGGGTAGCGTTGTTAAAGGGTGGGGTGTGTGTGCATATCACTATTAAAGGGGTAGCAGGAGCATGCATGGGCGGGCTTCCTAGCCCTGTTGAAAGGGCATGTGTGCATAGCGTTGTTAAAGGGGTGGCAGGGGCGTGCATGGGCGTGGCTTCCTAGCCCTGTTGAAAGGGGGGTCAAGCCCTGTTAAAAAGGGGCGGGACTCTACCCTCTGATTTACAGATTTTTTTTACTTTTATCAGTGTTTTTTGAGCACTAATAAAATGAATTTTTATCAGGGCTTTTTAGTAGTGATAAAAGAGATCCCCTTTTAATATCACATCGATTATCAATGCTTTTTAGTGCTGATAAATGTTTTTTTAGCGCTGACAATCCTCTGTTTTGTAGTAGTGAATTAAATTGATTTAATTAATTAATTAATTAATGTCTTATTTAAGTTTTTTCCATTGGGTTTTTTCTTTTTATTTTTCATCTTCTCTAATCCTAGGATTTCCATCATAAACCCAATAATTAGAGATTCAGAGAGATTTGGAGGAAATATAGGTAAGGTGGGATATCAAACAATATAATTCCTCAATGGAATCACTAGCGATGACTGATTCAGATGATATCCTCATTAAAGATCAATTCAAACGCATGGTATGGTGTTGCAATATTTTATTTTCCCATTTCTTCATGAATTCTTTATCAAATTTATGTATTGAAACCCCAAATATTAGTGATTAAAGAAGGATAATTATTTTTTAATTTCTCCCTAACCCCCATTGTGATTATTGGATCCCGTTTATTAAATTCTTAACCCTAGCACCATGGAATTTTTAGGGTATATTTTTTTAAGCTTAACATTGTAGATTTATGGAAATGGTTTGATTAGTGATTGATGAAGAATGAGGAGACTGAATCCTCTACCTCCCACTTTTCACACTATATCTTGTTCTCAACTCTCTTCTCCCAAGGACAGAAGAAGACTATCGGCCCTAAGGTTGGTCGGTAGTGATCGTGTGAGGGGAATCCTATGCGAGGATGTCCAGCGCCATAGTGATTGATCGAGTGGCAACAACATAAAGAGAGACGAGGAACAATAGAATTGAGTGCTCCAACCTAGGGTGGAGAGGGTGGTGGAATGGTAGGGCTGACAGACGACGTATCTTGGAGGCAGTGGCCATCCCGAGCCCCTACGGGGAAGGAGACTCGAAGCAAAAATTGCATTATGGGGGTTTGTTTTTTTGATTTAAGGGGGCTAGGGTATGTTTAATTTTAGGGTGTTAGGGTATGTTTAATATATTATATATAATTATATATAAACAATTATATATATATATATATATATTTATAATTAAATATTTATAATTAAATATATAAATATACATTTATAATTTTATAATTATAAATATATTTATAAATATAATTAAAAATAATTTCATATTTTCAAATATATATTTATATAAATAAATTTATATTTCTATATATATATTTATAATTATATTTATAAATAAATAATTGCAACTCTTTAAATATATTTTCAAATATATATTTTCAAATATGAAATTATTTATAATTATATCTATAAATATATTTACAAATATGTATTTATAAAACTATATTTATATTGTTATAAATACACCTTATTTAATTACATAATTAAATAATTAAATAAACCTTATATATAATTATTTATATAAATTTATTAATTTATATATAATTATTTATATAAATAAAATTTATTAAATTTAAAATATAAGGTTTATTAATATTTATATAATTGTATATGAATTTATAAATTCAAAATATATAATTATATACTCGTAAACTTTATATTTAAATAATTTATTTATATAATTAAGTATTTAAATAAACCTTACATTGAAATATATATATAAGTATTTAAATATAAAGAAACCATTATTTAAAATTTATAAATTTATATATAATTATTTAAATATATAAATAAACCTTTTTAAATTTATTTATAAATAAATATATATATATAAATAAAGGAGGAAGATTGGGTCTGTGGAGCTCTCCCCGTCGCGAGATGGAGTTTAGGGTTTCTAGTTGGCGGCTTTGCTGGATTGTGCTACCATGGCTGATTTCCTTCTCATCTCGGGTAGGTTAGATTCGCTCAGGGCATTGGCTACTGTAGTAGTTGTGAATCGTGTCTCGTGTAGTTCGGATTTGCAGGGAAAATGGCAAGGTCTGTTGTCGTCTGGGAAGGAGACGTATTCTTCGACCGCGAATGAGATTCCAGTGGCCGATCCGACGTCCTCAGCTAGTGGAAATCGTTTTGTAGGGTGTTGCTGCACTAAAGGATGATGCAGCATGGAAGGGTATTCCTCGTGCAAGCAGATCGACCTTCTTGAATTCGGGTTCACATGAGCACATCCTTAAAAAGGGTATTACGGCTCATATTGTGGTGAATAAAGATGCGATTAACGAGTGATTTTCAATATGTAAGTTTTTTGTTATTGCACATCTCGTTTTTCCATCGGGTTCCAAGTCGTGGAAAATAGATGATTTGGTGATCCGTATATCTGAGATTTGGGGATTTCGTGATTTTAACTTCATCCAAGGGGAAGAGGCTGCTTTCATGTGCTCTTTCCTTATGATGATTTTAAGAGGAATGTATGCGGGATTGGTGCAATCTGGTTGAATCCCAGAATGTTGTGCATTCAAGAATGGGATTCCAGATTTAATACATTTGAAATCCCGAACACTAGGACCCATGTTTGGGTTCGTGTTTTGGGATTAAGTTGGATTCTCTGACACCCCACCATTTTGTTTGACATTGCTTTAGCAATCAGTGCCCCCATTATGCTTGATAAGGTGACAAATGAAGAAAAATTTGGGCACTATGCCCGGTTCCTTGTTGAAATTGACTTGGGAACAACTATGATTGATAATTGATAAATTTGTTCTTTCAACTAATGAAGATGATTTTAATATGAAAATTGTTTATGAACATCTGCTATTACTTTGCTCAAAATGTCAGGTCATAGAACACTCTGTTGACAAATGTTGTTGACAAATGTTATTGGGATTCTATTTTCTCTACATGCTTCCAGCACAGGCATCTATCAAAGATGTGCAGGTGGAGCAAGCCTTGTCCTATGTCTACTAATGATGGGAAGGGCTTGGTACATGCCCCCCATGACTGATGGATTTGCTCCTACTCATGTTGTTAGTGCTGTCTCTCAGGTAGTTGTTCCCCCACATCAAGCCAATGGGTAAAATTCCTGTGATCTGAATCCCCTAGAGTAGACTAGGGATGATAAGGAGAGACAGGCTGCGTGAAAGAAAAAATCATTGGCAGATGTTGTAGTTGAAGAACCAGGGAAAATTGATGTTGAAAGGGTTGTGCCGAAAGATGTGGATGCGGAACTGGAACGTTCTTTATCCATCAATGGAAAGAGCCAGATGGGGACTAACTTCTCTCCAGCATCACACAAGGAATATCCTCATTTGGATGATCTCAAGGGGCAGCCTCCCAAGGTGAACGTTCCTCCATCGGAGAGGCACTATTTTTTAAAATAATTTAGCTGTGGTTCCTAAAAAATTGTCGCTAAACCATTAATTTTTTTTTCATGCCCACTACACTTTCCCCCTACCTGACTCCCTCGACACCCTCGACCCCCCACCCCGTCGACTCCCTGAAGCCCTACTGGTCCCCATCGTCGCCCATCGTTATCCCTCACCAACCATTGTCGCGCCTCGCTACACCTCACTGGCCCTCGTTGTGCCTTGCCGCGCCTCACCATCCCTCACCTAGGTTTTTCAACTCAAAAATTATATAAAGGGTTCAAGAGAAATACAGATCGTTACACTCCAAGGTAGGATATCATAAGTAATTCAATTTATGATTGATGTCAACTAATGATTAATACCTCATCTTCTAAATTGTAACATATCTAGAAGTGTTAGGTCCACTAGGTCGAATACCCTGGGGTGAATCAGAGTATGATAGATTAAAACTTTCTCCCTCTCAGATCCTGTTTTTTTTTGTAAGACAAAACTCAATTATCTCTTCCTCTCGTAGTAATATATGAATAAATATAAAATCATGCATAGAACACATTGTTTTTTACTTGGTTTACCCTCACTAGGCTATGTCCATGGAGCATACAACAATAATGTGTTGATACACTAAATTCACTAAGGTTTAATGCCAATAATGATTACAAAGATCAGGTTAGATATTGTATGCCAAAGATCACCGCCTTTACAGATATTAGGGTCTAGTCACTGCATTCCCAATGGTCACTCCCTATGCCTCTTTATATGGCTCACTGCCAGTGGAAAGAGTCACCGTCTTCCTCTTCCTTCGCTCACTGTTCTTGGAAAGGAATACACTCATAGTTTATAGACTTATAGGTCAATCACAGTTTATAGACATGTGAGTCCCTTCATTTTCATGAATTCTTGCATCCTCAACTATAGGTAGATGCACTGTTGACATTCCTTTTTCAACCGCAGATAAAATCCACCTTCTCGGGTGCTGTTAGGTACCAGAAAATACTTTCTCAAATTGATTTGAAGCTTTTGCAAGCATCCTTGTGCAAATTGCAAACCACCTTCCTCTTCCGCATATTGAGTACTGGGTTTGGTATGCGAACCACCTGATCCGCGAACTACTGCCTCTTCTGCGAACCTCCTTTGTCTGCGGACTACCTCCTCCTTCGCTATTGCGTACCGATTCTGCGAACCCCCACTACAAATCATCGCTACTACAAAAACGAGCAAGGGATGCACCACCTTTTATCAGAACCAATCAAAAAGTGCTGATAAAGACATCATTTATCAGCGTTAAAATTTTATCACTGATAAAGTGACACTTTATTAGCACTGATAAAACCAGTCTCATTTTAAAAAATGGGGTACACAGTGCCCTCTATTTATCACCCTCAAGCTCTCGTGGGACTGTACCCCTGCGAGAACTCCCCCCTGATCTTCTCTTTGCCGGATCTTCGCCGCCACTTCCCTACTCTGCCGCCGTTAGCCCTACTCCACCGCTAGCCCTACTCCGCTGCTGTTAGCCCTACTCCGCCGCGAACCCTACTCCTTATCCTTCTCCCTCGAACCCCTTCCGCGGATCCTCCTCCCCGCAAACCCTACTTCTTCTCCTCCCCACTGGACCCTACTCCCCGCAAACCCTACTTCATGTGTTTGAGATTCCTTTCGACGAGGTTAGATTCTCGGCTTCCCATCTTTGATCTTTGGTGATTTCTCCGCTCATCCTCATTTGTTTCTTTTTGTTCTTATTCTAATATTCATTATGGTGGTTTAGTTTGGTTTGGTTTTGGTTGTGTTGTGTGTTTGAGCTATGTTTTTAGGTAACAATCTTTCAAAAATGCATGAAGTGATTAAATTTTTACCAAGTGAATTGTTTATTATTTAATAGGGTTTTGTTAAGTTATTTTCAAGATTAAGATTATTTTAAACAGTATATTGTAAATGTGAGTAGTGAGAAGGAGAAAAGAGGTTGTTAGATTTTTCGATGGATTTAAGAATGGTGGCATGAAGTGATGAAGTGGTTGTGTTATTGGAGGGTTTGATGGTGATGATTTCACTGGAATATAATATTTTGCAATGGATTATGAATTGGTTTTGTAGTTTATAAGTGTTGGGGTATATATGATTCTTTTAGTGTGGAAGAGTATCCCTTGGTGTTGGTAAGTTATTTAATTTTTTGGATTAAATTTAGTAATTTTGATACTTATATATGTTGAAACATTATCATGGTAAAGTGCGTAGGAAGTAGAAAGAGACATGAGATAGATGTTGTCAAATTTCAATAGTAGGAGGTGTTGATGTTTATTGTCTAGGTGTTCAGTCCTAAGGTTAAGAATTGGCTAGAAGCAGTTGAGGAGGGTTTTGAATTGGAAAATATTCTAGCTCATTTATGGGTTTCCTTAGTAGCGGGATTACTTTTAAGGGTGGCTTGAGAATGATGGAAGGAAAATAATGTTCAGTCAAAAGTGGTTTTAGGAAGAGTTTTATTCCCTATATATATAAGTATGAGTGTATACAAAATATCATGGAATTCAATCAATTTGGATACAGTGTGCTTTCCCTTGGGATTCACATCTGTGCATTGATGGTCTAATTTTTAGAACACTTGGTTGATGAATAAATGAAATCCTGTAATTTTGAGTCATCTTTGAGGGTAGAGATTTTAAGGAAGGTTGAAAGTTTATGTTTGAGGTTTTTTTTGTAGATGATGGATTCTAATGATGTTATCAAGAGTGGTTTTCTTTGAGTTTTTAAGAAGGCTAAAGATGGTGCCTTGAGTTGTAGTCCTAATGGAATGAGGAATAAGAGAGTGATGAGATTTTCTAGATGTAGGGTGGGGATTATGCCCTAGGGTTGAGTATATCAAGGTGTACCATAACTGTATAGTTGATCTATTTCAACGGTGATGCAGTGGGGCATCAGTAGTATGAGTTCCCCAGGATTCATGGCGTTTCTTGGTTTCAGTAAGGTGTAGTTTTATTTAGTCGGATGGTCATGTTTTAGTTGATAAAATTTTGGGATGTGGTGAGTTTGGTTTGAGAGTCTAGGCATGATTATGTCATGAATTATTGACCTCATCTCTTTATTAACCAATACCATCTTTTAATTGATACTAAAAGATTCAGTTGAATTATTTTCAATGGAATTATTTATCTCTCTTTACCTTCAAATTCTTGTGAAAATATGAATTTTATTGAGTTGGTTAGTGTGTTTGTCCAAATTTAATGATTCATAAGAAAAAAAGGAAGCATATTTCTATTTTACCTAAATGGATGAGAATTTTTCTAATCAAGTCATGCTTTTGGGAAATAATTTATTTATAAAATTAATTTTACATTTTTTTCTCAATGTTATGGAAGGTATGAACAGTTAGTGAGAGGAGGTTTGATAGAATTTATGTTCACTAACCACAATTTTGTATTTCTTATGTTAATTTGGGTTACAAAACCCATGATATTCCATAGTAATTTTGGATAAATCTAGGTTATTTGTCTCCCCTGCGAACCCCTTTATGTTTGGAAATGTATCTACAATATTAGTTTTCTCATCAAAATTGCATCCTTGTTTTCATTTTATTTGAGTTTGGTCATTAGTTTTGGGTTGTTTAATGTGATTATTTTATTATAAATGAGGTGGTTGGTAGGGGTGGTTAAAAGGATGTTTAATGTTTTGGTGCAAGGGTGGTGGGTGCTAGAACTATTGGTAAGGAGGCTGGAAAATGTGTTGTTTTGATGGGGGGTCTATCCTAGTTCTGTTGATTTCTAAATCTTTATTGGAAATGGTTAGGCTTTATTAATCTTTATTTTTTATAAAGAAGTGGTTCTCTTTTACTGTATTTGGAAGTCTTGTTTTGTGTATTTGAATCATAAATAATAATATTTGAGATTCAAATAGGATGAAGATGAATAAATATTAGATGGATGCCAATCATTTGGCAATAGAGTATGAGAATGGAGTGAAAGAGTTCATCAAGTTTGCAAAGGATCACACAAAGGATCCTTCTAAAATATTTTGTCCGTGTTTACGTTGTTGTTATTCTAGACTAATTACTCTAGAGGAGTTGGAAGAACATTTGATATGTCACATAATATATCAGAGTTATAAATGTTGGAATAAACATAGAGAAAAAGAGAATGTAGCTACTGGATAGGATAAAACTGCGCTTTATGGATCATCAAATATGATTACAAATATGGATAATGAAGAAGATCGTATGGAGGATGTGATTACAGATGTCAATAATGATGAAGATCATATTGAGGAAATGACAAGGACAATTGAAGATGAACTCCGCGATTGCCCAAAATTGTTTGAGAAGTTAAAGAGTTGTGAAAAAACGTCATTGTATGCTGGTTGCACTAAATATAAAGCATTGTCAGCTGCACTGAAGTTGTATAAATTGAAAGCAGAAAATGGATGGAGTGATGTCAATTTTACAGAACTACTTTCTATCTTGAATGACATGCTCCCGGAAGATAATGAGCTCCCAAGCCGGACATATGAAGCTAAACGAATGATACGCTCGATGGGTATGATTTCTGAAAAAATACATGCATGCCTGAAATACTGTATATTGTTTCTCAAGGAGAAAAAATCACTTACAGAATTCCTAAAGTGTGGTGCTTCTAGATACAAGAAAGATGAATCCAATCCTACGAAGGTTGTTTGATACTTTCCAATCATTCCAAGGTTTAGGTGTTCATATGGAAGTGAAGAAACTGCAAGACAATTGTCGTGACATGCAGATAAATGAAATAAATATGGGAAATTACGTCACCCGACTGACTCTCCTCAATTTAAGAGAATTGATAATGAGTATCCTGAATTTGGAAATGAGTCGAGAAACCTTCGTCTTGCGTTATCTACAGATGAAGTGAATCCTTTTGGTTTTCAAATTGGTACTCACAGTACATGGCCTGTTATGTTGGTAAATTATAACTTGCCACCCTGGTTATGCATGAAATGAAAATTCATAATGTTATCTATGCTTATATCAGGACCAAAAAAACCAGGTAACGATATTGATGTTTATTTGGTTCCTTTGATCGAGGATTTGATGTTATTGTGGGATTCAAGTGTTATGTTGTATGATGCTTATAAAAGTGAATACTTCATGTTGAGAGAGATGTTTTATGGGATGATAAATTATTTCCCTACTTATAGAAATTTGTCAGGCTATAACATTAAAGGAACTCGAGGGTGTCCCGTGTGCGAAGAAGATACGAAATCAATTTGGTTGAAACATTCTTCGAAATCTTTGTTTCTAGGACATTGTAGATTTCTACCCTGTCGGCATAAGTACCGATCTTGAACGACGTCATTCAATGGAAGTTCAGAACAACGCACAACACCATCTCCACTAACAGGCGATCAATTGTTTGAGAAAGTAAAAGATGTGAACACTATTTTTGTTAAACCACTTTTGAAAAACCTTACGAAAATCGGTTGGAAAAAGATATCATTTTTTTGAATTACCATACTGGAATTGTCTGTACGTCAGACATTTTCTTGATGTGATGCATGTGGAAAAAATGTATGTGACATTGTTACCGGAATGCTGCTAAATGCCCCTAACAAAACAAAGGATGAAATTAAGTCATGGTTGGACATGGTTGACATGGTAATACGAGAAGATTTGGCTCCCGTGAAGGGTGAAAATCGAATGTTTCTTTCTCCAGCTGATTACACTCTTTCCAGGGAGGAGAGATATCAGTTTTGCAACTTCTTCAATGATGTAAAGGTTCCAGAGGGATATTCATCAAATATCAAGAACATTGTGTCAATGAACGATTTGAAGTTAAAAGGTTTGAAATCACATGACTGCCATGTTTTGAAGAAAGATTTAATTCCTATAGCTTTACGTTGCATTTTGTCCAAGAATGTTTGTCATACGTTAACCAAACTTTGTTTCTTTTTCAAAACTATATGCAGTAAAGTTTTAGACCTGATGAAATTGTCAGCTATGGAAAGAGAAATTGTCATCATATTATGTGAATTAGAAATTTTCTTCCCGCCATCATTATTTGATATGATAGTTCATTTGATGGTTCACTTGGTGAGTGAGATTTGACTTTGTGGTCCTGTGCACTATAGATGGATGTACTCCGTTGAACGGTATATGAAGATTTTGAAAGGGTATGTCAAAAATCGAAGTCGGCCAGAAGGTTGTACTGTGGAGCGATATATTGTTGAGGAAACCAGTGAATTCTGTACCAAATACCTATCTGATGTGGAAAGCATTGGTCTCTTGAAATCTCGTCACACTAAACGCATTGAGGGTGGGGGAATTTATGGAAGAGATGTTGTGATAATCAATATTACAGATCGGGAGTATGCCCACCTTTATGTTTTGCATAACAGTTGGGAGGTTGCTTCATATATTGAAACCCACAAAGAAATTCTTAGGCAGTTGAATCCATCAAGGGCTGAAAAATAGATATCAAATACACATAATCACCAGTTTATAGGATGGTTTCAGAACCATATTTTTATGGAGTTAGATGAAAACCCGAATTCAATTTCAGAATGACTTTGATGGCTAGCCGCCGGACCAAGTGTGTATGTATTATCTTACAAATAGTTATGTAATTAATGGTTATACATTCTATACAGATGAACATGATGAAGATAGTACCATGCAAAATAGTGGATTTACACTTATGGATGAAGGGATGCATGTTTCTGGTAGTAAGGACAAAAATCCAATTTATGTGAATATGTCAAACTTTGGCATTATCAAACAAATATGAGAGTTGAATTATACAACATTCAAATTGCCAATTTTTAATGCAAATGGGTTGATAACAACAATGGTGTTAAAATAGATGAATTGGGATTTGTGAAATTTGATTTTAGTAAAGAAGAGTACAAAGAAGAATAGTTTATAATGGAATCACAAGCGGTACAAGTATTTTATGTTTCAGATCCCACAAACTGAAAGTGGTCGATTATTCTGTTATCATCCAAAACTACTGAAGGGTCCGATGAAAATTCAATTGAGGATGATCCTTTTAGTGGTACGTCGCAATCATTTCGCAGAGGTCCCAATGTAGATGATGTTTTGTATGTTAGAGGAGAACACAATGAAGGGATTTGGATAATCGATAGAGGTTTCAAATCCCTTCAGTCTTTGAAAAAAAGAAAGAGTTCAATAAACATGTTATATTTTGTATGTAATATAGATCTTGTTATCTCATGTTATTATCTTATCATTACTGAATTTATATAATCTAAATTAACTATTCAACCACTTTTTCAGATAATTACTTCTGCACGTTCTGGTGCTCCCAACCTTGAGGCTGAACAAGTCTCTCAAGCTGCTGCTGCTGCTGCTGCTCACAGTGTAGAGCAACAACAAGTTTTCGAACTTGTTGCAACTCCTAGTGTTGAGGTCCAAAAACCATTAGCACATGTCGTTGCTACCATTCCAGATGAACATATTGATGATGTTGATATCGATGAAATGGTCAGGGATGAAGGACCGACGTCGTAGAAAACATAGGTGCGTCATAGTTTGACAGTGTTAGCGAAAGTTCTTAAGGAGAAAAGCAAAAACATCAAATTTGATGTTGGATGGAATGCACATGGACAACATGTGAATCCCAATAAGGCTATGTTTAGTAGTTACATTGGAATTGTCACTCAGAAACACGTGTCGATTGATATAGATTCATGGCACCATGTTGTGTCCGGGCAGAAGGTTGTGATCTGGAAAGAAATTACTGTAACATTATGATATTATTTCTTTAATTTACTAGAAAATAAAATAACAAAACAGTGTCTTACCCTTCTCAATCCCTTGCACAATACATTTATAGTAGATGATTCACACAAGAATTATGTACTAAGGCTTGCAGGAAGGATTTATCGCGGTTTTCACACTATTTTAGCAAAATGTCACCTGAAAGATTGCAAAAGTAAAATAAACCCGCACCCATCCCTTGTCTACGCTCACATGATATCCCAAGAAGCATGAGAGGCATTTATTGGCCGTCGTGTGGATGAGAAGTTTCAGGTACATTGTGAATGATAATACGTTGTTTGAGGATATATGTATTCATCACTTTGATTGTCAATATTTCATTTATGAAACGGAAACTCAGTACTGAAAATAAGGAATGTGCATCAAAATCAACATACCCCTGTCGTAAAGCAAGGACGAGTCATTTGTGACATGTACAAATCAACCCCGCTTCAATATGAGGCACGGTGTAGCCGATATCACTCAGAGTGTCTCTCTTTTGTTTAAAATGGACATAATTTTTAAGTGAAAACAAAAATTGACAAATGGAAAACTGAACAAACGCATTTTTATTGTGTTGATACATTAAGAAAAAAATCTATGGATCATTTGTGATGTGTAAGGGTCAACCCCGCCTCAATCTGAGGCACATTGTGACCGGTATAATTCAAAGTATCTCTCTTGTTTAAAATGGACATAATTTTTAAGTGAAAACAATAACTGAAATAGAGAAAACAGACCAAACGCATTTGGATTGAGTTGATACATAAGGTCAATGATCCATGGGTCATGTGTGATGTGTAAGAGTCAACCCTACCTCAATCTGAGGCACGGTGTGGTCGGTATCACTCAAAGTGTCTCTCTTTTGTTTAAAATGGACAGAATTTTAAGTGAAAACAACAACTGACATACGGAAAACAGACCAAATGCATTTGGATTGTGTTGATACTTTAGGAGAATGATCTATGGGTCATTTGAGACATGTATGAGTCAACCCCTCATTAATCCGAGAGACGGTGTGACTGATATCACTCAAAGTGTCTCTCTTTTGTTTAAAATGAACATAATTTTTAAGTGAAAACAACCATTGACGTACGAAAAACTGACCAAACACATTCGGATTGTGTTGATACTTTAGGACAACGATCCATGAGTCATGTGTGACGTGTACGAGTCAACCTTGCCTCAATCCGAGGCACGATTTGGCTGATATCACTCAAAGTGTCTTTATTTTGTTTAAAATGGGCACAATTTTAAGTGAAAACAACAACTGACGTATGGAAAACTGACCAAACACATTCAGATTGTGTTGATACTTTAGGAGAACGATCCATGTGTCATTTTTGATGTGTACGAGTCAACCCCACCTCAATATAAGGCACAGTGACCGATATCTCTCAAAGTTTCTCTCTCTTTTTTTTAAATAGACATAATTTTTAAGTGAAAACAACAAATAATGTACGCAAAACTGACCAAACGCATTAGGATTGTGTTGATACTTTAGGAAAATGATCCATGAGTCATGTGTGATGTGTAATAGTCAACCCCAACTCAATTTGAGGCACGGTGTGGCCGGTATCACTCAAAGTGTATCTCTTTTGTTTAAAATGGATAAAAGTTTAAGTGAAAACAACAACTGACATACAAAAAACCGATCAAACACATTCAGATTGTGTTGATACTTTAGGAGAACAATCCATGGGTCATTTTTGACTTGTACAAGTCAACCTCGCCTCAATATGAGGCATGGTGTGACCGGTATCACTCAAAGTGTATCTCTATTGTTTAAAATGAACATAATTTTTAAATGAAAACAACCACTAACGTACGAAAAACTGACCAAACACGTTTGGATTGTGTTGATATTTTAGAAAAACGATCCATGGGTCATGTATGAAGTTTATGAGTCAACTCCGCATCAATCTGTGGCACGGTGTGTCCGGTATCACTCAAAGTGTCTCTCTTTTGTTTAAAATGGACAAAATTTTAAGTGAAAACAACAACTAACATATAAAAAAGTGACCAAACGCATTAGGATTGTTTTGATACTTTAGGAGAAAGATCAATGTGTCATTTGTGATGTGTATGTGTCAACCCCACCTCAATCCGAGCCATGGTGTAACCGGTACCACTCAAAGTGTCTCTCTTTTGTTTAAAATGAACAAAATTTTAAGTGAAAACAACTATTGACGTACGAAAAACTGACCAAACACATTTGAATTGTGTAGATACTTTAGGACAACGATCCATGGGTCATGTGTGACATGTACGAGTCAACCCCGCCTCAATCCAAGGCACGGTGTGGCCGGTATCACTCAGAGTGTCTCTCTTTTGTTTAAAATGGACATAATTTTTAAGTGAAAACAACAACTGATATACAGAAAACCAACCAAACACATTCATATTGTGTTGATACTTTAGGAAAACGATCCATGGGTCATTTTTGACGTTTACGAGTCAACCCCGCCTAAATATGAGGCACAGTGTGACATGTATCACTTAAAGTCTTTTTTTTAAAATGGACATAATTTTAAGTGAAAACAACCACTGACATAAAAAAAACCGACCAACGCATTCAGATTGTGTTGATACATTAGTCCAACAATCCATGAGTCACGTGTGACATGCACAAGTAAGCCTCACCCCAATCTGAGGCACGGTGTGGCCGGTAACACTCAAAGTGTCTCTCTTTTGTTTAAAATGGACAAAATTTTAAGTGAAAAAAACAATTGACATACGGAAAAGTGAAAAACGAATTCGGATTGTGTTTATACTTTAGTAGAATGATCCATGAGTCATTTTTGATGTGTATGAGTTAACCCTGCCTCAATCTGAGGCACTGTGTGACCGGTATCACTCAAAGCGTCTCTCTTTTGTTTAAAATGGACAAAATTTTAAGAGAAAACAACCACTAACATACATAAAACCGACTAAATGAATTTATATTGTGTTTATACTTTAGTACGACAATCCACGGGTCATGTGTGACGTGTAAGAGTCAACCCCGCCTCAACCCGAGGCACGGTGTGGCCAGTATCACTCAGTGTCTCTCTTTTGTTTAAAATGGACATAATTTTTAAGTGAAAACAACAATTGACGTACGAAAAACTGACCAAAAACATTCGGATTGTGTTGATACATTAGGAGAACGATCCATGTGTCATTTTTGATGTGTATGAGTCTACCTCGCCTCAATTCGAGGCACGGTGTGACCCGTATCACTCAAAATGTCTCTCTTTTGTTTAAAATGGACATAATTTTTAAGTGAAAACAACCACTAACGTATGGAAAACCGACCAAACACATTCAGATAGTGTTGATACTTTAGGCCAATGATAAATGGGTCATTCATGATGTGTAAGAGCCAACCCCGCCTTAATCCGAGGCTCGGTGTGGCCGATATCACTCAAAGTGTCTCCCTTTTGTTTAAAATGGATAAATGTTTTAGTGAAAACAACAACTGACATATGAAAAAGTGACCATATACTTTCGGATTGTGTTGATACATTAGGAGAACGATCCATGGGTCATTTGTAATGTGTATGAGTGAAACTCACCTCAATCTGAGGCACGGTGTGATCGGTATCACTCAAAGTGTCTCTCTTTTGTTTAAAATGGACAAAATTTTAACTGAAAACAAGAACTGACGTACGGAAAACCAACCAAACACATTTTAATTGTGTTGATACATTAGAACAATGATCCATGGGTCATGTGTGATGTTTACGAGTCAACCCCGTCTCAATAAAAGGCACGGTGTGGCCGATATCACTTATAGTGCCTCTCTTTTGTTTAAAATGGACATAATTTTTAAATGAAAACAACAACCGACGTACTGAAAAAAACTCAAACACATTCGGATTGTGTTGATACATTAGGAGAACGATCCATGGGTAATTTTTGATGTGTACGAGTCAACCCAGACTCAATCCGAGGCACGGTGTGACCGGTATCACTCAAAGTGTCTCTCTTTTGTTTAAAATGGACATAATTTTTAAGTGAAAACAACAACTGACATACAAAAAACTGACCAAATGCATTTGTATTGTGTTGATACATTAGGCCAACGATGCATGAATCATATGTGACATGTACGAGTTAACCCCGCCTCAATCCGAGGCATGGTGTGGCCGATATCACTCAAAGTGTCTCTCATTTGTTTTAAAATGGACATAATTGTTAAGTGAAAACAACAACTGACGTATGGAAAACTAACCAAACACATTCAGATTGTGTTGATACTTTAGGAGAACTATAAATGGGTCATTTTTGACATGTACGAGTCAACCCGGCCTCAATCCGAGGCATGGTGTGGCTGGTATCACTCAATGAGAACTATAAATGTGTCATTTTTGACGTGTACGAGTCAACCCGGCCTCAATCCGAGGCATGGTGTGGCTGGTATCACTCAATGTGTCTCTCTTTTATTTAAAATGGACAAAATTTTAAGTGAAAACAACAACTGACATACGAAAAACCGACAAAACACATTCGTATTGTGTTGATACATTAGGCCAACGATCCATGAGTCATGTGTGACGTGTTTGAGTCAACCCTGCCTCAATCTGAGGCATGGTGTGGCCGGTATCACTCATAGTGTCTCTCTTTTGTTTAAAATGGACATAATTTGTAACACCCCGAGCTTCCATGATACGCTTCTCATTCAATAATGCAATAGCTTGCATTGTAAGCAAATTTGAGTTCTAACACACCACAACTAATCAAAGTAACCGTTATGAATAGTAATACCAACTTTTTGAAATTATATAAATTTTATATTTCAAAATGGACTTCATTTTTGGATTCGGAATATCGAAATTAGCCTATGTTGAATTTTTGGTATTTTTCTGAGAACTTCCAATTTTTTATGAATAGTGAAAAATACTTAAAAACAACTTTTTAATCAAAATAATTTATAGTGATAAATTATACTATTAAGTGGTTTTAAAGTATAATTAGAATATATTTTTACCATTTTATCCAATGGGGGTCATTAGAATTAATTTCACTTTGAAATTGGATATAAACAATTTTCAATCTTTTGATATATATTGTTTATTAAAAACACGCTATTTGTTGTGACAACGAGAATTAATTATGAAATTAATTAATGCAACTTATATGTTTGGAATTTTGTAAAATAGACATCATTTTTGAATTCGGAATATCAATTATAGCTCAGGGTGAAATTTTGGCATTGTTCTAAAAAACTTCAATTTTTAATGAATAGTGAAACCACTAAGTGATAGTTAAAAAACTGATTTTTCCTTTAAATGAAACATTACCACTTCTGTGATTTGATTTTCAAAAATCCGACATACATGATTGTCATTAGGAAGTAAAATGTGGTTCAATGGGATTAAAATAATTTTTTGGTGAATAATAACTTTTAAGTTTAATTAATCGCGATTAAAGGTAATTAGTGAAATTTAAGGTAAAAATAGTATTATAAAAATATGGAATGAACTTTACACTTATCCTACCACTATTGGATGTGTCATGGCCGACCAAGACAATCCATGGGTCAACTTGGGGACCCCATGGAGCCACTTTGGTAGGAAAATGACATAAATAACTTTTATTTAAAGTTAAAATAAAAATGCCACAAACATAAGTTGTTTTACTAAAACAATTTTTAACTGGGGTTATACAAGACATATTTTTGACTATAAATATTAATTAGAAAGATAAAAAGATTTCCTACATCATGATATTTTTTTTATAATTTTTAGACATTAAAGAAATTAAATTATTTATGACACCATGATGATGCAGCGATTACCTCATTAATTAACAATTTAAATAAAATGAAAAGATAATGTAAAATCTAAGACTTACACTTGTCAAAAACCTATTGGATGAGTATATTTCGAACCCTTATCACCTTATCCTCGAAATATATAAGTGTGGGACCTTTAGAATCCGAAAAAGCATTTCATAATAAAGTAACATTTCAATCTTTCCAAGAGTGCCCCTTCTCTCCTCTTATAAAAAGCCCCCACCTCTACCACCTTAGTCACACTTTCAAGCCATTTGGCTCGGCCAAACTCTACCCAAATAATCTCCCAACTTTCCTCTCTTACTCCTAGAATCCTCACTTTGGGCAGAATACTTCCCAAGGAAGCCTTTGGCTCAAATCAAAAGAGTTACCCGATTTTAAGGTAATGTCTTCTCTTATGTTATTTTGTTTTATTTTGCTTATCCAACCCCCTAAACTCTTTTTATTCATTTCTTTTGTAACAACACCGGTATCCTCAATATACTAGGATGTTGTTATAAGAATTATTCGAGCTACACTTACACACACCTACATCTAATGGTTAAAGAACATACTGTTTCTGTGGATGACGAATTTCTGCCTCACGAGACGATGAATGTTCAACACTCATATAACACCTCTAATGGTGGCCATTTTGATGACACTATTTTCATATATGATATATATATTATGTTTATGTTTTCCTTATGCTTCTGTATTTCTCATTTGTGGCATACTTTATGATTTCCATTATGGGTAAACGCGATAATTTCATTTTAGGAAGTGCGGACTACCGCCCCCTCAAAGTGATTTGAATCGTTAATGCCATATGTGGGATGTATAAAGGATGGAGTAAATGGTATTATACATTATATTATACTGGAATTATATTATACCTTTATATAATTATAACTTCATTCCATTAAATATGAAATAGAAATGAAAGTAGCGTTCATGCGTACGTACGGCTTACCGTCTCCATGAACGGTGCATTTCATTTATTACCTCTAAACGTTATGGAATATTATAAATGCATGTATATACTGGATATATATGAGATATATGATATCAATATCATGAATATAATTCTGGATATAATGGATATATCACCACATGAACAACTTGTAATTATAAGAAGTTTATTTTTGACTCAAGTACCAAAGATCGACAAAACGACCGTTATTAATTTAAATAATTACATAATGTTCATAACATGGTAATAAGTGATATAAAAGGAATAATGAACTTGAAAAAGGTTCTTAAGAAGGTAGATATTAACTCTAGTTTATTATTCAGGAGATCAAAGAACGGTCGAGTGAATTCGGACACGAGGTAAGGGAATTTCTTAACCCAATTTCCATTCTTTGGGTTAATCTCCTACTTTCAAATTATGCCATGATATTATTATGTCCTATCTTGTATTTGTACTTTATTTATGTGTACTTATAGTAAATACACATAATAGATCTACTTTATTTTAAAAAAATGATCTTTGTAAGGGTCTTCGTCTCAATCTCCTTTCATTGAGGCATATTTTGTTTTATACACAAATTTCTTTTATACAGTGTATAAACCCCTTTGACTTTGACTTTTATTCAAAAAGGAATCTTTCTTTACAAAGCGTTTTACTAAACGACAAAAGGAATGTTTTTGTCTTACATATGCGGCGACAACGAGTTCTCCGCCGCCGTGACCATTATTTGTGTTTCGGCTTCCTCTAGAAGCCATAACTTTTTTTAATGAAAAATAAATACAAAGTTTAACTTTCTTTTATTTTGGTATTGAAAATGGTTTTGAAAGTGTTTTTATTATATCAATGTGTTGTATTGATATCTTGTGATTGAAATGTGGAAATGTTATGTTTCCTTTATGCATGTTTTATGTGATATGATTATGTTATGGTTTATGATATGTTTAAACCTATTCATATGAGGAATGCATTGGACTTAATAAGTGACAGGTGGAGCCCGCTACAGCTCCTCGATGCATCGGTAGGTCTCATGAGACAAAATAGTGTCTTGACACGAGGCCTTGACAAAATCTTATTTGTGGACTTGGCACGAGGCCTTGGCTACGTGGTTATGATAGTCTGACATTATGCATTCCATCATTATGAAAGTGGTTATTGATATTGCATGTGATTATTCGACCAGTAGAATATCCATGCGAAGAAGTAAATGACATTATCTCATTTTATTTTTTCCATATTATGTTGAAGTTCAAGTTTAAAAGGCTTTTTTTAGTTATACATTGCCTTAAATGTTAATGTTTATTTACGAAAGCTTCCACAATATTGTTATCCTTACTGAGCATCTGAGCTCACCCCTTTCAATGTTTTAATATTTTCTAGTATGTGAAGAAGTATTGTATGAATGACCTGCAGGGATAGTCAGAAGAGGATATGAGTGTGGACTATGAAGACTTTGTTATTGTAGTTTTTCACTTTATGATGTAATGTAACATTTATGAATGTATCTAGTGTTTCCAAGACTACTAAACTAATCGGTCTTTCGAGACTTGATCTTTTGTGATCATGCCAATGTTACGAAGTAATGCACCGACTCCGGGTAACTGGGGTCGGGGCGTTACAGTTGGTATCAGAGGTAGTTTAGTACTAACCTTGGAAGCTAGATTTAGATAAACTCTGATTAGAGCACATAGCTCAAAGATAGACTTTGAGGATTAGTATAGAAGAAATTCCTAGAATTTTGTTGTTGTAGAGATTTTGTGAGTTTTTCGAGCAATACATCCCTGTCTGGATACAAGCAGGTAGAGGCGGCTCTGGCACATATGTACCTAAGGCTAAAACCCGAAAACACCGCTTTGAGCTAGACTCGAACGGGAACTGGTGCACGACAACGGGCCTTGCTGTACTCTTGGTTACGACACTCCCGGCGGATATGCTTAGGATAATTCTCATTTTCTTTACAAACCACTATGAAGGGTTATGAGTATATACTTCCTCAAAGAAAACATTTTTATGGATTATATCCATAAATAGTTCAATTTATGTTAAGTATTTTACAAGTATGGAATTATGTTTTTTGATTCATAAATTAATCTAGTTTATGCAATTGTTTAGAAATGGCGCCTAGTGGAAGGAATGAAAACCGTATCAATGCACGCACTCCGTGTAGGGATTGCCCTCCTGCTCAAGATAATTATTGTGGATCTGGAGATACAACTGGTGCTGATCAACTTATTACCATACTGGGACAACTCACTCAGGTTATGAATAATAACCTTACTCGTATGGAGCACCCTGATCCGCAACGTGGAGGATCAATGTTAGACCGCTTCATGAGGCAACAACCACTAACATTTAATGGGGGTACAAATCCATTAGTAGCTGAGCAATGGATAAACTCCTTAGAAAAAATATTCCATGCCTTGGGGAGTAGCGAAAGGGAGAAGGTTGTCATGACAGTCTACCACCTCACTGGAGATGCCGATCAGTGGTAGTCGCTGATTCAAAACACAAAGGAAGATGATGATGTATCGAATATGGAATGGAGGGAGTTCAAAGAGCTTTTCTTAGAAAAATACTTTCATCGTGACCATCGAGCAGATATGGAAAGACAATTTCTGAGTCTGAGACAAAAGGAGGATGAGAATGTCGCAAAGTATGAGGCCAACTTTACAAGGTTAGCGAGGTATGCTGTAGATTATATACGTAACCCAAGAGGTAAGATTGATCGTTTCTTTGATGGGTTAAAACCATTTCTCCGTCGAGCTTTAGTATCACAATCCTTCTCTTCGTACAAAGATATTGTCTCGTGTGCTATCAAGACAAAAAAGGAATTCTCTAAATCTTATGATAATAAAGTGAAGCAAGAGAAGAAGAGAATGGTGGAACAAGAGACAGATAAAGGGAAAAAGGAAAAGAAGTATTTTCCATTATGTGATAATTATGGGAAGAATCACCCTGGTACTTGCCTAAAAGGAATGAGAGTTTGTTTTAAATGTGGAGAAAAATGTCACCAGACTCGTGATTGCAAGGGAAAGAAAGAGGCTATCAATGTTGAATGCTACAATTGTAGGGAAATGAGGCATTATGCAAATGAATGTCCTAAGAAACAGGGAAACTTACCTCAGAAAAGGCCAAGGGATGAAGACCAATCTTATGCTATTACTACAATTGAAGTGGAATAATTTATGTATTGGTGCTTTTGGACTTAAGGATTATATTTTGGTTATAAGAATAATGTGATATATATAAGGATTGTACTGCAGTACTTGTTGTTTCAGTAAGGTTTTAATATGATGAAGGTAATCATATTTTTAGTATGTGGCAAAAAGAGAAACTTTAATTTGTTTGGGGAATCTAATGTTACAATTGATTTTGGGATTTAGAAACCTTTTAGAGAAAGTCTGGACAGAGGTATTTTGGATAACTATTAAGGTTGGAATGGATTAAGTTGAACATTGAATAGTATTGTTTAAGGTTAAAACATTTCTGAAGATTATTTTTGGAATATTATAATACTATAGTTTTAGGAAAAGGACAACCTGCAGGGTGGGGCATAACCCGTCGCGTCGGACAAAGCTGCAGGAATCGAACCCACAACCATAGTGCGACATGCCTTTATTACCTACCACTAGCCTACAGAAAGTCCCTGGTTATTACAAAATAGTTTTACTAATCTAAATGTTATGTGTTAATATTTGGAACCTTATACAATTAGGATAAATAGAATATTTTTGAGTTCTATTACCTTTTAGAGTGAAAGATGAGTTTGTGGTAAAAATTTATTAAAGAATGAAAGTCTACATGACAAGTATGTATATTCCCTTACGTTCTTAGTAAGTCTCCTAAATAAATTCCTCAACTTTATAAAAGGTAACTTAAAATAAAAACGTTGCCGGTTAACTTTTCCAACTGGGGATTCAATGACTATTTAACCAATCACAAGTTTGTGATTTTCTTAAGGTTAACTTTCTCCTAATCCAGTTTTCTACGACTCTCCATCAGACCTTGATGGTTTGTTTTTCTTCCATATCCATATTTTCATAGAATCCTAGTATGGGCTATCTCGGGTGACCTTTGTACTTATCTTTATATCTTTTAAAGTTATATTTTTATTAACTTTATTTCCGATGTGGGTTTTATACAAAGGTATTTTATATTTTCAATCTTTTATTTTCAAAGAAAAATTTCAAATTGCGAGGATGCAATTTATTGAAGGAGGGGATAATGTAACACCCCGAGCTTCCATGATACGCTTCTCATTCAATAATGCAATAACTTGCATTGTATGCAACTTCGAGTTCTAACACACCGCAACTAATCAAAGTACCCGTTATGAATAGTAATACCCACTTTTTGAAATTATATAAATTTTATATTTCAAAATGGACTTCATTTTTGGATTCGGAATATCAAAATTAGCATATGTTAAATTTTTGGTATTTTTCTGAGAACTTCCAATTTTTTATGAATAGTGAAAAACACTTAAAAATAATTTTTTTAATCAAAATAATTTATAGTGATAAATTATACTATTGAGTGGTTTTAAAGTATAATTAGAATATATTTTTACCATTTTATCCAATGGCGGTCATTAGAATTAATTTCACTTTGAAATTGGATATAAACAATTGTCAATCTTTTGATATATATTATTTCTTAAAAACACGCTATTTGTTGTGACAGCGGGAATTAATTATGAAATTAATTAATGCGACTTATATGTTTGGAATTTTGTAAAATAGACATCATTTTTGAATTCGGAATATCAATTATAGCTTAGGGTGAAATTTTGGCATTGTTCTGAAAAACTTCAATTTTTGATGAATAGTGAAACCACTAAGTGGTAGTTAAAAAACCAATTTTTCGTTTAAATGAAACATTACCACTTCTGTGATTTGATTTTCAAAAATCCGACATACATGGTTGTCATTAGGAAGTAAAATGTGGTTCAATGGGATTAAAATAATTTTTTTGGTGAATAGTAACTTTTAAGTTTAATTAATCGCGATTAAAGGTAATTAGTGAAATTTAAGGTAAAAATAGTATTATAAAAATATGGAATGAACTTTACACTTGTCCTAACACTATTGTATGTGTCATGACCGACCAAGACAATCCATGAGTCAACTTGGGGACCCCATGGAGCCACTTTGGTAGGAAAATGACATAAATAACTTTTATTTAAAGTTAAAATAAAAAGGCCACGAACATAAGTTGTTTTACTAAAACAATTTTTAAATGGGGTTATACAAGTCATATTTTTGACTATAAATATTAATTAGAAAGCTAAAATGATTTCTTACATCATGATATTTTTTTTATAATTTTTAGACATTAAAGAAATTAAATTATTTATGACACCATGATGATGCAGCGATTACCTCATTAATTAATGATTTAAATAAAATGAAAAGATAATGTAAAATCTAAGACTTACACTTGTCAAAAACCTATTGTATGAGTATATTTAGAACCCTTATCACCTTATCCTCGAAATATATAAGTGTGAGACCTTTAGAATCCGAAAAAGCATTTCATAATAAAGTAACATTTCAATCTTTCCAAGAGTGTCCCTTCTCTCCTCTTATAAAAAGCCCCCACCTCTACCACCTTAGTCACACTTTCAAGCCATTTGGCTCGGCCAACCTCTGCCCAAATACTCTCCCAACTTCACTCTCTTACTCCTAGAATCCTCAATTTGGGCAGAATACTTCCCAAGGAAGCCTTTGGCTCAAATCAAAAGAGTTACCCGATTTTAAGGTAATGTCTTCTCTTATGTTATTTTGTTTTATTTTGCTTATCCAACCCCCTAAACTATTTTTATTCATTTCTTTTGTAACAACACTAGTATCCTCAATATACTAGGATGTTGTTATAAGAATTATTCGAGCTACACTTACACACACCTACATCTAATGGTTAAAGAACATACTGTTTCCGTGGATGGTGAATTTCTGCCTCACGAAACGATGAATGTTCAACACTCATATAACACCTCTAATGGTGGCCATTTTGATGACACTATTTTCATATATGATATATATATTATGTTTATGTTTTCCTTATGATTCTGTATTTCTCATTTGTGGCATACTTTATGATTTCCATTATGGGTAAACACGATAATTTCATTTTAGGAAGTGCGGACTACCGCCCCCTCAAAGTGATTTAAATCGTTAATACCATATGTGGGATGTATAAAGGATGTAGTAAATGGTATTATACATTATATTATACTGGAATTATATTATACCTTTATATAATTATAACTTCATTCCATTAAATATGAAATAGAAATGAAAGTAGCGTTCATGCGTACGTACGGATTACCGTCTCCATGATCAGTGCATTTCATTTCTTACCTCTAAACGTTATGGAATATTATAAATGCATGTATATACTGGATATATATGAGATATATGATATCAATATCATGGATATAATTCTGGATATAATGGATATATCACCACATGAACAACTTGTAATTATAAGAAGTTTATTTTTGACTCAAGTACCAAAGATCGACAAAACGACCGTTATTAACTTAAATAATTAAATAATGTTCATAACATGGTAATAAGTGATATAAAAGGAATAATGAACTTGAAAAAGGTTCTTAAGAAGGTAGAGATTAACTCTAGTTTATTATTCAGGAGATCAAAGAACGGTCGAGTGAATTCGGACACGAGGTAAGGGAATTTCTTAACCCAATTTCCATTCTTTGGGTTAATCTCCTACTTTCAAATTATTTCATGATATTATTATGTCCTATATTGTATTTGTACTTTATTTATGTGTACTTATAGTGAATACACATAATAGATCTACTTTATTTTAAAAATATGATCTTTGTAAGGGTCTTCGTCTCAATCTCCTTTCATTGAGGCATATTTTGTTTTATACACAATTTTTTTATATGGTGTATAAACCCCTTTGACTTTGACATTTATTCAAAAAGGAATCTTTCTTTACAAAATGTTTTACTAAATGAAAAAAGGAATGTTTTTGTCTTACGTATGCGGCGACAACGACTTCTCCGCCGCCGTGACCATTATTTGTGTTTCGGCTTCCTCTACAAGCCATAACTTTTTTTAATGAAAAATAAATACAAAGTTTGAACTTTCTTTTATTTTGGTATTGAAAATGGTTTTGAAAGTGTTTTTATTATATCAATGTGTTGTATTGATATCTTGTGATTGAAATGTGGAAATGTTATGTTTCCTTTATACATGTTTTATGTGATATGATTATGTTATGGTTTATGATATGTTTTAACCTATTCATATGAGGAATACATTAGACTTAATAAGTGACGGGTGGAGCCCGCTACAGCTTCTCGATGCATCGGTAGGTCTCATGATACAAACTAGTGTCTTGTCATGAGGCCTTGACAAAATCTTATTTGTGGACTTGACACGAGGCCTTGGCTACGTGGTTATGATAGTCTGACATTATGCATTCCATCATTATGAATGTGGTTATTGATATTGCATGTGATTATTCGACCAGTAGAATATCCATGTGAAGAAGTAAATGACATTATCTCATTTTACTTTTGCCATATTATGTTGAAGTTAAAGTTTAAAAGGCTTTTGTTTTAGTTATACATTGCCTTAAATGTTAATGTTTACTTATGAAAGCTTCTGCAATATTGTTATCCTTACTGATCATCTGAGCTCACCCCTTTCAATGTTTTAATATTTTCTAGGATGTGAAGAAGTATTGTATGAATGACCTGCAGGGATAGTCGGAAGAGGATATTAGTGTGGATTATGGAGACTTTGTTATTGTAGTTTTTCAATTTATGATGTAATGTAACATTTATGAATGTATCTAGTATTTCCAAGGCTACTAAACTAATAGGTCTTTCGAGACTTGATCTTTTGTGATCATGACAATGTTACGAAGTAATGCACCGACTCCGGGTAACTGGGGTCGGGGCGTTACATAATTTTTAAGTAAAAACAACAAATAACATACGGAAAACTGACCAAACGCATTCGTATTGCGTTGATACTTTAAGAGAACGATCCATGAGTCATTTGTGACATATAAAAGTCAACCCCGCCTCAATCTGAGGCACGGTGTGACTGGTACCACTCCAAGTGTCTCTCTTTTGTTTAAAATGGGCATAATTTTTAAGTGAAAACAACAAATGACATACGAAAAACCAACGAAACACATTCGGAATATGTTGATAATTTAGGTCATCGATCCATGGGTCATATGTGACGCGTACGAGTGAACCCCACCTCAATCTGAGGCATGGTGTGGCCGGTATCAGTCAAAGTGTCTCTCTTTTGTTTAAAATGGACATAATTTTTAAGTGAAAAGAACAACTGATGTATGGAAAACAGACCAAACACATTCAGATTGTGTTGATACTTTAAGAGAACGATCCATGAGTCATTTGTGACATGTACGAGTCAATCCCGCCTCAATCTGAGGCACAGTGTGACCGGTATCACTCTAAGTGTCTCTCTTTTGTTTAAAATGGACAGAATTTTATGTGAAAACAACAACTGACATACATAAAACCAAACAAACACATTCGTATTGTATTGATAATTTAGTCTAACGATCCATGGGTCATGTGTGACGTTTACGAGTCAACCTCGCCTTAATATGAGGCACGTTGTGGCCGATATCACTCAAAGTGTCTCTCTTTTGTTTAAAATGAACAAAATTTTAAGTGAAAACAACAACTGACATATGGAAAAATGACCAAACGCATTAGGATTGTGTTGATACTTTAGGAGAACGATCCATGATTCATTTGTGACGTGTATGTGTCAACCCCGCCTCAATCCGAGGCACAGTGTGATCGGTATCACTCAAAGTGTCTCTCTTTTGTTTAAAATGGACATAATGTTTCAGTGAAAACAACCAATAATGTACGAAAAACAATCCAAAAGTAATTACCTATGACATAAAACACTTAGAAAAGCCTCATATATTCCTAAGTAGTCCTTAGACAATAAACCCCCATTAATTATTCATTACGCACCCTAAAAATAAACCTTTAACCCTAGAGTTCATGGTGAGGGATGAAAACAAAGAGGAAAGGGAGAGGGAGAAGAATGAAAGGGAAGAAAAAATAATAGAGGATTTAAATTGGAAAAATTTTCAAGTTAAATGGGATCTTAGACTACGTTTCGGGAAGGGGACGGGAGGAAATAGGTTGAAATCCCTTAAATTATGCCATATCATCGGCAACATTCATGGTCTAGTTGGGCAGTTTTCCAAACTGTTCACCAACTTTTTGGGAGCTATTAGATAAGAAAATCTCTTTTGCACAGTTTAGAAAAACAATTAACTAACCGTGTTCCAATCGTTCAAAATGACTTAGTTAAACTATATATTCATACCACATGGTTTCTCCTAACTGTAAACAACTCGTGTTCCCAACAACTCCCTCAAAAAGGTAAGTTGCATAGTTTTTACTTGGAGTCATACAACCCATCCTTTTCCTATGTATGTAAAACAATAAAAGTTCAAAATGAATAGGATACCTCTCTATGAAAGTGTACCCCCATGGGTTCTTTTAAATTGTGTCCCCCAATAAAAGCACCACATGACTGCTAATCGAGAGTCTAGGATGGACAAAGAATAAGCATATATCTCCCCACCATTTATAAATTCTATAAATGGCGTGAAAAGAAGACAACACACCATAAGATAAAGGCATCAACCACAAGAACACATTTCCTTAAGTATCCCAATAATCACCCAAATCCATCCACCATGAGGAATCTACAAGGGAAACTCTCTAAGTCCTTAGGCAAAATTTCCCTAAAGGAACTCAAAATCTATAAACAAATTCCATATCCAAGCATGACATGAATCTTAACCACAAAAAACATGAAGAATAACTCGCATGCATGCCTTAATCAAAATTTTCTTAAGGTTATGACATTGAACTCTCTCTCTATATTTTATCTGAGGCAATGTAAGATATCATTTGGAGGAGATAGTATTTAATGGTAACTTTTGATAATCGTAATGAATAATTAGTACATCACATTATGTATGGATTTTTCCAATCCTTTGATCCCAAATTGACTACCACTGCATATTTTATCTATGTGAACTACTCGTTTGATATGCTGATTTTTTTGGAGGTTTTATTTGGGTGTGTTGCTACAGAATTTCATGTTACAGCAGACAAGGTATTTATCAGCGCTAAAAAAATCACTGATAAAGGGAGCCTTTATCAGTGTTAAACAAGTTCTGATAAAGGACCACTTTATCAATGCTAAAAAAGCGATGATAAAAGGGCCCTTTATCAGCTCTTTTTTAGTGTTGATAAAAGAGCTCTTTTTGAGCGTGTTTTCAGCGTTGATAAAGGAACCCTTTATGAGTGCTTTTTTAGCGCTGATAAATGCGTTTTTATCAGGGATTTTTTAGCGCTGATAAAGGGTACCCCCCTTATCAGCATTGAGCTTTACAGTGCCTTTTTAGCGCTGTTAAAGCCAATTTTGAGCGTTGATAAAGCCCGTTTTTGTAGTAGTTTACCCCTATCCACGAACTATTCTCTGTTCGCGGACTGCCTTCGCCTCTATGTATCAGAGCTCTCCCTCTGCATACCTCTTGTGGAATTCACTTTCTATTATACCAGATAATTTTCCTCCACATACCGAGTCTTAAGTGGATACAAATTTTTCTTAAATTCTTTAGTGGAAATTATTCCATGCAAACCACTTTAGCCTTCGCGGGATTATCCCTAACGAACTACCTTCATAATTTTCTAAAATCCTAGATCAAAAAGATGTTCTAATGATATTCGATATCCACAATAATTGGTGAGATTATCAATTATTATACAGGAAAAGATACCTGATTAATCCACTGAATCGAGATTTACCAAATCTTTGATTTGATACAACCTCCACCGCTTACCGATCCTTTTGCCGACGTGAACTGCAAGTCTCCCACAAATGATTTTCCTATCTGGTCTGCATACTATCTTTGCTTCTATGCGGCCAATCTCTTCCACCAATCAACATGCCATCCATGTACTACATTTCCTTCTGTCACGAACCATTTCCACAGCAGTTTCTAGTTTCACGAATCACTCCCGCATACCGTTCCTAGAACATGGTACGCGACCCCTGAATTATGGTATGCGGTTCTCATCCTTTCCCGATTTTCTTCATCGTTCTTTATACAATTCACTCCTATTAAAAAATCTTTCCTTTTCCAACTTCAAACTCCCGATTTTGAGGCTCAATAATTTGGAAAACACTGGGAACTACACCACCTTAAAAAACTGTATTCGGCAAACACCAACCATACTTATTTGCGGTTATCTGGATTTTTCAACAAACACAATCACACCCAAAACATACCGAGAGGACACCTTGAGGGATTTTTTCCCAACACGAAGTTGGTTTGTGGTAGTTGATTTTCCAAGAACTATAGATATTAGATGGAAATTGAGTGGGCTTCCCTATTAACATGAGGTCTAATTTTTGGGTGTTAAGTTGGCTTCCCTATTAACATTTGTTTACTTTCTAAATTTAATTTTTATGAAATTAAGAATATTTTTGATATACCAATGGTTTTTTGAGAATATTTCTTAGTGTTTTGAGGTTGGTATAAATGGTTTTCACATGATTACCTTGTTTTAATTTGTTAAATGAAATGTTTTATTATGCTAATATTCTTGTGAAATCTCTTATTTCCTTTTGAAATGGTTATCATGTTTTGAAATGGGGTTTGACCAGATTATGATTTTTAATGTGTGAAAACTAGGTTTTAAATAGAATTTGAGTTGGAATTGAGGTGTTGACCTCTAAATGTTTTAAAAACTATCATTTTAATGTACTTAAAATTGGCATTTTAAATGTGTCCATGGTTTAAAACTTCTAAAATGTATTGTTAACTTGTTTTAAATGGGTTGATGGATGTGGTTGTCTGTTTTTCCTTGTTTTGACTTTCAAAGAGAAATAACCTTGTTGAAGTGTAGCTTTGAAACATTTTAAAAGAAATGGTTGATTTTTGTGGACATATTAAAATGTTTCAAGTTGTGTTCATGTGATTTTTGAGGTAAATGCAGGTCATTGGCCATGATTTGTTTTTTCAAATAAGAAAATTCTCGTGTAAGGGTGAAATTGAAATGTTTTAAATGTTTTGGTGTTTTACATCATTTTATATATTGTTTTTGGTAATTATTTTATGAGAAATATTTTTTTTTCATTATAAGACATGTTTTGGTGTGGAAGTACTGTTTAGAACATTGGTTTTAAATGATGTATGTGGAAGGAAACCCTTGATTCCCCCTTTTTGGTTTACCACTTATGTGGGTTTGTTATAAATATGTGATGATTTTTTCTCCCCATTCATGAGAATGTGATACTTAATTCTTGATTGTATGTTATGTATGTATGGGGTACTACAAGATTGGGTGTTAAGGTTGAGTGTAGTTATGGTTATTCCTCATGTGTTAAACTCGTCTCATTTTCACAATGCCTCAGTTCCATTATTGGTCATGGAAAACTAGGTAGTAATTATATGACCTAACTTATTTCTCTAGTTGGTTCACATGCCACTAGTTTCAATCCAGTCATTATAGGAACAAGGTCTGGGGGGGGGGGGGGGGGGTTCATCACGAGGCTTGTATGGGATACTTGGTTTTCAGTTATATATGTAGCATAAGCCGATAGATATATAGTTCAGGTGGTTATTCCCATATATGATTAGCTACTTATCACATTAGTATTCCTAGGGTAGATCCCAGGACACATTCAATTATATGCTTACTTAGTGATTTAGGGGAGTTTTATCTAGTGCTATATTATATTATTTCCTATGATTTCTTCAGTATGGAATCTTTCTCATTTATGTTGTATTATATGGTTACTTAGTGATTTAGGGAAGTTGTATCTAGTTCTATATTATATCATTTCCCTGGATTTCTTCATTATGGAATCTTTCTTATTTATATTGTATTTTTATATTCCTTATGTAGCTGTTTTTCTTATACTTATATAGCTTTTATAGTTTGTGTGTTACCTTTACATATGTACCTTTGTACCCTTATGAATGCTTTGTATTCTTGGTTTTACCCTTACATAAGCTCTACTTATATTTACACAAGTGTTTCTTACCTTTACGCAAGTGATTCTTACCTCTACAGAAGTGTTTCTTACCTTTACATAGATGTTTCTTACCTCTACACAAGTGCTAAGCTACCCTTAAGCGGCATGAAAAAAATGTAAGTTACCCTTATGTAGTGAACCAACTACCTTTAAATAGTGTATGGAATTTACGTTTTCCATTACTTGCACTTTAGAAAAATATTTTTACCCTTATGTAACTTCTGAGTTCCATTATATGGTTTTTCTAGTTACTTTAACATGACTTGTTTAAGTAAAAGCTTACCATTACACAAATTTACTAGTTAACCTTATGTAATGCTTATAATTTGTTCATACCCTTACATAACATTATAATTTACCTATATACAACATGTGTAAAATGCATCTTATCTTTATGAGAGCTATATATATTTTAATGGTTACCTTTATAAAAATTATAAAAATTATGAGGTACCCTTATAAAACATCTGAAAAAATTATTTTACCCTTACATGGTCTATATAGGTATAAAATTTCCATATTATATTTAAGTAGTAGCATCTCTCATATATTTGAACGGTAGAAAGTCTATGTCACTAGAAAACGATACTAGGAATGAAATACATTGAGTATTATTGAATTTGAGCATGATACTTTCAACAATAATATGTTTCTATTTTAATTTTTATCTTTTGGGTTTTAAATGTATGATGAAGAATTAAGAAACACCCATGTGTAGAAGATTCAATGGATTTATAAATAATGTTATCCATTTGTTTTTTTCTATAAATATAATCTAAGTAAAGAAGTGGATAAAGAATAAAAAAGACATTTAGAACTTCATGGATTCATTATACTGATTTGTTAAGGCATTTCTAGTTGCCCTATATTTCATATTTCTATATCAATTAAAGAAGGGTCGATATTCACTATTCTACACTAGTTTCTTCATTGACATATTCTAATAGTCCAAATAGTTTTATTAATTTTCATAAGTGTTTGTAATTCGTATTTCATAGATTATTATACATACATTTAAAAGGAAGTGTATAATTGTTTAACTTATTCATATTTTTTTCAACTAGTATATATGATCTCTTTTCCTATTTAGTAATAGTAATGTGTTTTAATTTTTTTTAATAATGTGTAGGAATATTGTGATATATATGGATAAAAGCTGGATAACATTACCGAGGAACACACCTCAGTATGCTAAGGGTTTGGAGGAGTTTTTAGAATTTTCAATTTCTAATCAATCTGTTGATGGGAGAATAAGATATCCATGTCTGAAATGTAAATTTAGAATATGGTTGAAGAGAGATGAAGTTTATGAAAACTTTATATTGAAGCAATTCAAAACTCATTATTTGTGTTGGATTTGGCACAGAGAATCAAATGGTACAGAAATTTTGAGCATTGATTTCAATCCATTGAACGAGATCCCAAATTCGTCGACAATAGAAAATGAAATTAAAAACCTTATAAATGATATATTTAGCATGGTAAGACACCAACACCAACATCAAAACATATCAGAACAACTCGTTGAGGGTGCTACAAATAGCAACGTGAAAAGTGATGTTTTTTAGACTATAGGACAAACAAATCATGATTGTAACATATCATCGGATCCTCCTCTTGATTCTGCAGAGAGTAATGTAAGAGAAAACTTCACTGAGTAGATAGATGCATTTCATGGTTTTGTTTAGGATGGAAATCAAGAGTTGTATATGTAACGACCCAAACATTCATTAATGGAAATCCCTATTTATCTAATTAAATGCCTCTTTATGTAAAATGTTTATATAAAATGTCAAATTCTTTGGTTTTATGTTAAGAATTGGGACCATTTCTAATATAGCTATTGAACAGTTATCACATGATTATTATAAACATAGGGCTTTAAAAAATCCAATTTACTCAGACAAAGGAAGTGATGAACTCATCCAGTAGACGTTCCCCATACGAATCCCATTTGTCATAGCTCGGAAAGGAGGTGGCATCATTGGACTTCTCTCTTGACCAAGCCCAAGATGAGATTGAATATGTTAAGCTCAAGCGGGACCGCCTACGAGAGAAATGAAAGTTGATATAGAATACCACTCGAACAATGTTATCCGAGCCACCCCAAAAGTTTGTCACCATGACACACCTTACTCTTCAGTCTTATGCAGGTGTTATAAGAAGTTATGTAACAAGACCTTAGCACTATTTTTATATAAATTATTTTTGTATATAATAATTAATATACTTTCATTTTATTATTTTTACCTTTTAAAAAGTTTTTAAAGCACAAATAGTGTTTTTAGTTAATATGCAACAAAGAAATCTATTTTGATGAATTGATGAATTTTTAAACTAAATAACATTTTAATAAATTATTATTATTATTAAATTAATTTTTATTAAATATAAATGATCGTATAATTTTATGAATGCAATCGTAATTTTTATTAAGGTTTGAAAGCCATTTTTGTCAAAACCCATGAATTTTCAATAAATGTCAGTTTTTATTTTAAAAGTGAAAATTAACATATTTAGAAAATTATTTAGATAAAATAAATATTATTTTTGGAATCAAGACATCGAAATTATCCAATGGTGAATTTTTCATAATTTTCTGAGACGGTCAATTTTTTTGGTTAAAAATTAAATACCGTTTAAATATATAATGTGTTTTATGACATCATAATGATCCAATGGTGATGTAATAAAATACTATAAGCTTTATGTTCATCCAATATATGTTTTACCATTAAAATAATGTTATTTTGGGTTTGTTTGACTTATTTTACAAAGCATTAATGGACCCTTCAAGACTTATTAAACATCTTGTCTTTTTAAATTGTTTTCCTTGGGAGTGTGACTCACCTCCACATAAGCAACCCCATTATTTTAAGAAGTTATGACTTTTTCCTTATAAAATATTGTTTTCCACTTCCCTTTTCTAAAAACTAAGGGCAAAAATCATGGGATGGTTTGTGGTTTGGATTAGTTTAATGTGAGGTGTCCCAAACCTAAATAATAAAGAATTCCCTCACCTTTCCTATATAAACCCACCCAAGATCCCACTTCCTCCTCAATAAAAGCCTTTAGAGTTCATACAAACTCTGACCTACTCTCTCTATAATCCTCCTAAGGTTCCCCAAGCTCCCACAAAGCCTCTCTCAAGCATCTCTCAATCCTTTGGAAGCACACTTCCAAGTAAGGGTTTTTTCTTCCTTTCTCATTTTTGTCCAATTTTCATAATGTTGTTATGCCCTTTTAATTTCAATTATAAATGTTAGGGTATGATTTCTCACCTCCCCCACACTTACCTATTTATGTTTTAATGATTGGATATCCCTTTCTCCCTCATTAAATGCCTCCCATGTACACTCGTTACTATGCCGAAATTCCGAAAGGAATTTCTCTCTCCTCTTTTATATTCAAGCAATTCTTTTGTATCATGACTCTAAATTCCATTAAAATTTCTGGGACATGTATCTATATGACCCCCTTACTTTCCATTTCATGTACATATTATGAGATACCCCTTTCTCTCTCGTCACGCCGTTATACTGCCTAAATTGCACCGATTTTCCAAGCCAATGTCATTGTGTAGTGAATACCATGCCAATTTCTCTATCAAGGGTATTTAACTTTATGCACATTTACTTATTGATTATAAAGTTTCATGTATGAATTCCACATTACTTTATCGTGGAATAAATGATTATGTTTTATGAATCCAAGTTATATGATCCATGTGGCACACTTATGCATGAAATGAAATGTTTACGAAGGGTGCGCCCTTATAACGCTCCAATGCATTGGGTAAAGTATAGTATCATGATACTTCATGTGAAATGGGTGTTTACTCATGCTAATTCAAGTGAAACGAGGTTTTACTCATGCTACATATGCAATGAGGATTTACTCATGCTCCATGTGGAATGAGCATTGGCTCATGCTAATTCCATGTTAAGTGTTGTTGCCACATTTCCATGTTATGATTATCATGCTTTATCATGCCTTTATGTTTATGCTTCTCGTGTGCTCTATTGATATGACTATTGTCTAACATGTATTTTATTTCTCATGTTATTCCATGATTATTCCCTTATTGGGCTTTATAGCTCACCCTTTTCTTATGCATGTTCTCAGGTTATCCCATGAGATGCTAAGTACAAGGGAATGTAGTGGTCATGTAAAGGAATTTTTAAATATAGATGTTGCATTTCATGTTTTATGTTGTTATGTAATGATCCAAAGCCCCAAAGACACTAGACCTCTAGATCTTCTATGTTGTATCAAGTGAAGTTTATGTAATAAATTATGTTTAATTGTGTAATAAAAGATCAGGGTTGTCATAGTTGGTATCAGAGGATAGGTTTATTTATTTTTTTGATTAGGATTAGAAAAACCTAGTGAAGCCTTAGAGATAAGACTAAGTATAATAAAAACATCCCTAAGTTTTGGTGAGTATTGATTAAGTGGTTTATCAAGAAAATACATCCCTATCTAGATACGAGCAGGTAGAGGCGGCTCTGGAACAGATGTATCCTAGGGGTAAAACCCAAAAACACCGCTTTGAACTAGACTCGAATGGGAACTGGTGCACAACAACAGGCCTTGCTGCACTCTTGGTTACGATACTCTTGGGGGATATGCTTCAGTAAATTCACAAGCTTAGTATGAAACATTATTAAGGGACTAAAAAAAATTCCTTAAGAATATATGTTAGAAAGTAGATCATAGATAACATTGAATGAATCCAATAGATTCATATGTTAAGGAAATAAAAGTTATTTATAAGTCATCAGTTTTTTCCTTGTATTAACCTTTATGTGTTAACCCTAAATTTCCTTTTATTCCAGCTAATGGCCAGTAATAGGAGGACTCGGGCTAACAAATGATGTGAAGATCAAGGTGACGATTGTACTAATGAGATGCCTAATCCGATGAGAGCGGGAATCGCGAACTTTGTCACGCTTCTCTCTCAGCTAACTCAAGCATTGAATAGAAACATGGGTCAAGAGGAATATTCACCCCCCAAGAAAGAACATGTCTTTATCAAGAGCTTCACGAGACAAAGGCCTCCTACTTTTAATGGATCATCTGATCCCTCAATCGCTGAACAATGGATCAACTCCATTGAAAAAATCTTCTCCATCCTTCAATGTTCTGAACAAGAGAAGGTTCTCCTGGCTACTTATCGTTTGGAGGGTGAAGCTGATCAATGGTGGATGTTGATAAAAAATACTAAGCCTGAGGAGGAGATCGAGGCATTAGAATGGAAGGATTTCTGAAAGATGTTTTTCGATAAATATTTTTCGTGCACCCTCTGGCTTAAGATGGAAAGAGACTTCCTTGACCTCAAGAAAAAAGATGACGAATCTGTTGGAGCGTACAAGGAAAACTTCACAAGGATTCCATGATACGCTTCTGGCTTTTTCATTACCCTCGAATGCAAGGTTGGACGCTTCTTTGGTGGGCTGAAACCTAGCCTCCGGAAAGCGCTGGCGATCCGTGACTTCGACACCTATGAGGAAATTGTCCGATGTGCCCTCAAGGTTGAAATGGAGATCGGAGAATCTCAGGGGTATCATGGGGATAAGAAGCGTAAGGTGGACTTAAATGCTGGCAGTCCAATGGATAAATCCAATGGTGCTAAGAAGATCCAACACCCCACTTGAAAAAGGTGTGGAAAGAAGCACCCTGGAAATTGCCTGAAGGGGATGAGGAAATGATTTAGGTGTGGAAGAGAAGGGCACCTAGCTGTTAACTATTAGCAAGAAAGACATACGATTACGACAGAGGAGAGGAACGCTCTATTTGAACCTCAATGCATGGTTCATTGTTACAACTACAAAGAACCAGTGCATCTTGCAAATCAGTTCCCTAAGCCAAGGGTTTTCAGAGGCAACCAACAACCTCCAAGGTAGCAAGGGTGAGCTTTTTCCATCACTACTGCTGAGGTGAACCCCGACAACGAAGTGGTGACAGGTATGCTAGTTATTCATTCAAGAATAGCAAACATACTTTTTGATTCAGATTCTACGGATTATTTTATATCTCGAAATTTTAGTAGAACAATCCCAACACCACCACAAATCATGGAAGTGAAGATGTCGGTGAGTACAACAAATAGGGCAATCATTGCATCCCATGAATATAACTCCTCCCCTATCATAATCTTTGGATTAAACTTCATGGAGAACCTCGTCATACTCCCTCTGGTAGAATTTGATGCAATTCTTGGAATGGATTGAATTTTCTTATATAGAGCCAACATAAATTGCCGTGAGAGGGAAATCACTCTCCATGTGAAGAATCGACCCCTGATTCTTTACAAGTGCAAATAGGAAGATGAATATTATTTAGCTCCATCATCTCAAGCATGGATATTACTGCCCTATGAGAACGCATATCTGGCTCAGATGATTAAGTCTAAGGAAGCAACCATCCCTGAAGACATGCCTATTGTGAGGGAATTCGCTGAAGTGTTTCCTGAGGAATTGCCTGGTCTTCCTTCTAGAATAGATATTGAATTCTCAATTGATCTTATACCTGGGGTGTTGCCAATATCCAAGACTTCATATAGAATGGGTGTTTTGGAGCTTGAGGAGATGAAGAAACAACTACAGGAGAATCTGTATAAAGGGTTTATACGCCCAAGTGCTTCACCATGGGGTGCACCAGTCCTCTTCGTCAAGAAAAAGGATGGGTCAATGCACCTTTGCATCAATTATTGTGAGCTTAACAAAATCTCGATAAAGAACAAGTATCCTCTCCCACGAATTGATGACTTGTTCGATCAGCTGCGTGGAGCACAATACTTCTCCAAGGTGGATTTTTGGTTGGGATATTATCAAGTAAGGGTGAAGAAGGAAGATATCCCCAAGACTGCTTTTCGTACAAGATATGGGCACTATGAATTCATAGTAATTCCTTTAGGACTCACTAATGCTCCAGAAATCTTCATGGACTTGATGAATAGAGTCTTTATAGATTACCTCGACAAATTTTTGGTAGTCTTTATAGATAATATTCTGATATACTCTAAAACTAAGGAGGATCATGAGGAGCATCTGAGAACTATACTAGAGACCTTGCAGAAGGAGAATCTCTATGAAAAGTATAACAAGTGTGAGTTCTAGTTGAAGGAGGTCTCATTCTTGGGCCATATCATCATAAGCAATGAGATATCTGTGGATCCCTCCAAAATAGATGCAATTGAGGGGTGGCCGAGGCCAACATCGGTAACGGATATCCGTAGCTTCTTGGGGTTACCTGGATATTATCGACAATTTGTGAGAAATTTATCACAATTTTCCAACCCTCTTACAAAGCTAACTCGGAAGAGAGTAAAGTTTTCTTAGAGTGATGAATGCGAAGAAATCTTCAAGGAGTTGTAAAGGAGACTTATCACTGCGCCCGTGCTCACTTTACCCACAAGTGGAGAACTTTTTTTGGTATTCAGTGATGCTTCGAAGAAGGGCATGGGATGTGTGTTGATACAAAATGACAAAGTCATTTCTTATGCTTCAAGGAAATTGAAAGTTCATGAACATAAATATCCAACACATGACCTCGAGTTGGCTGTAGTGTTCTTTGATTTGAAAATTTGGCGGCATTATCTCTTTGGGGATAAGTATGAAATATATACAGACCACAAAAGCCTCAAGTATATATTCACACAGAAAGAGTTGAACATGCGCCAATGAAGATGGTTAGATCTGATCAAAGACTACGACTGCTCAATACATTACCACCCTGGGAAAGCGAACAATGTGGTAGATACCCTAAGTATAAAGGACCCAATGATTCTATCATTGATGAGAATTGAAAAGGATCCAATCTTCTTAGATTTGATGAAGATGGACATGTGAATCATAAAGAAGGGAACATCATCAATCCTTTCACAAATGATTGCTCAACTGTCACTTTTGGAAAGGTTAAAGGATCCTCGAAAGGATGACATGGGAATTCATGAAAAAGTGGAAGCTATCGGAAAAATTAAATCCTCAGAGTTTAATGTTAATGAAGAATGAATTGTAAGATTTGAGAAAAGACTATGTGTTCCATCAAGTCCGAAGCCAAAGAAGGAACTTTTGGATGACGCGTATAGTTCAAATTTCTCTATTCACCCAGGAAACACAAAGATGTGTCGAGATCTCCAAGAGTATTATTGGTGGGATAATATGAAGAAGGAGATCACTGAATATACATCAAAGTTCCTGGTGTGTCAGAAAGTGAAGGCAGAGAGGCAGAAGTCTAAGGGGATGATGAAGCCATTGCCCATACTAGAATGGAAATGGGAGAACATCACCATGGAATTTGTCACCAGATTTCCAAAGACATCCAAAGGAAGGAATGCAATCTGGGTTGTTGTGGATCGTCTTACAAAGGCCGCACACTTCATTGCTATTCGGGAGGATTTCTCATTGGATCAACTGACACATATATATATATCAGGGAAGTGGTAAGGCTGCATGGAGTACCACTATCTATTGTATCTGGTCGAGATCCAAGATCTACCTCTATGTCTTGAAAGAGTCTTTAACATGCTCTGAATACTGAATTAAACTTTATTACGGCTTATCATACTCAAACTTATGGCCAATCTGAGCAGACTATTCAAACACTTGAGGACATGTTGAGAGCGTGATCAATGAAATTTAAAGGAGGATGGGATCGACATCTTCCTCTGATTGAGTTCTATTATAATAAAAGTTTCCACTCGAGCATCCAAATGGCCCCATATGAAGCCCTTTATGTGAAAAGGTGCAGAACACTGGCGTGTTGGGATGAGGTCGGTGAGCATAAGTAGCTTGGACCAGAAATGGTTGAAGAAATGGTGGAGAAGGTGAAAACCATTCAGCAGCATATCAAGGCAGCCCAGAGTCGACATCAGAGTTATGCAAATAATTGTCGACGAGACCTTGAATTTAAAGTTGGAGACATGGTATTTCTATGCATATCTCTGTGGAAGAAGGTCATGAGGTTTAGAAAGAAAGGGAAGTTAAGTCCAAGGTACATCAGCCCCTTCAAGATTCTTGATCGCGTTAGGGTTGTGGCCTATAGACTAGCACTTACACCTACCATGACCAAAGTATATGATGTCTTTTATGTATCCCTCTTAAGAAAGTACATAATGAACCCTTCACATGTACTCTCTTCAGAGGTGATACAGTTAGATGATGACTTTTCTTATGAGGAGAAACCAGTGAAGATCTTAGATTGTAGAGAAAAAGTTATACGAAATAAGACAATACCCCTCATCAAGGTGTTGTGGAGAAACCACAAGTTTGAAGAAGAAACATGGGAATCAGAGGAAATGATGAAGTAGAGTTACCCACATCTGTTTTAGTGTGGTAAAATAAAATTTCGAGGGTGAAATTTTTTAAGGGGGGAAGATTGTAACGACCCAAACTTTCATTAATGTAAATAACTCTTTATATAATTAAATTCCTCTTTATGTAAAATGTTTATATAAAATGTCAAATTCTTTGGTTTTATGTTAAGAACTGTGACTGTTTCTAATATAGTTATTAAACAGTGATCACATGATTAGTATAAATATAGGGCTTTAAAAAATCCAATTTACTCAGACAAAGGAAGGATGACCTCATCCAGTAGATGCGCCCCATACGAAGCACATTTGTCAGAGCTCGGAAAGGAGGTGACATCATTGGGATTCTCTCTTGAACAAGCCCAAGATGAGCTTGAATATTTTAAGCTCGAGCGAGACCGCCTATGAGAGAAATTGAAGTTGATAGAGATTACCACCCGAACAATGTTATCCGAGCCACCCCAAGAGTCTGTCACCATCACACACCTTACTTTTCAGTCTTATGTGGGTGTTATAAGGGGTTATGTAACAAGACCTTAGCACTATGGTTATATACATTATTTTTTTATATAATAATTAATATACTTCCATTTTATTATTGTTACCTTGTAAATAGTTTTTAAAGCACAAATAGTGTTTTTAGTTAATATTCAAATAACAAATCTATTTTGATGAATTAATGGATTTTTGAATAAAATAATATTTTAATATAATATTTTTTTATTAAATTAATTTTTATTAAATATTAATTATCGTATAATTTTATGAATGCAATCATAATTTTTATTAAGGTTTGAAATCCATTTTTTTCAAAACCCATGAATTTTCGATAAATTTCGGTTTTTATTTTAAAAGTGATAATTAACATATTTAGAAAATTATTTAGATAAAATAAATATTATTTCTAGAATCAGGATGTCGAAATTATCCAACGAGAAATTTTTCATAATTTTCTGAGACAGTTAAATTTTTGGGTAAAAATTAAATACCATTTAAATATATAATGTGTTTTATGACATCATAATGACCCAATAGCGATGTAATAAAATACTATAAGATTTATCTTCATCCAATATATGTTTTACCATTAAAATAATGTTATTTTGGGTTTTTTTGACTTATTTTACAAAGCATTAATGGACCCTTCAAGACTTATTAAACATCTTGTCTTTTTAAATTGTTTTCCTTGGGAGTGTGACTCACCTCCACATAAGCAACCCCATTATTTTAAGAATTTTAGACTTTAGACTTATAAAATATTTTTTTCCACTTCCCTTTTCTAAAAACCATGGGAAAAAACCATGGGCTGGTTTGTGGTTTGGATTAGTTTAATGTGAGGTGTCCCGAACCTAAATAATAAAGAATTCCCTCACCTTTCCTATATAAAACCACCCAAGCTCCAACCTCATCCTCACTAAAATACTTTTGAGTTAGTCCAACCTCTGACCTTCTCTTTATATAATCCTCCCAAGGTTCCCTAATCTCCCATGAATCCTCTCTCAAACCTCTCTCAAGCCTTTGTAAGCACACTTCCAAGTAAGGGTTTTTTCTTCCTTTCTCATTTTTTCCCAATTTTCATAATGTTGTTATGACCTTTTAATTTAAATTATAAATGTTGGGGTATGGTTTTTAACCTCCCCCATACTTCCCTTTTTATTTTTGAATTATGGGAGACCCCTTTCTCTCTCATTAAATGCCTCCCATGTACACCCGTTACTATTCTGAAATTCCGAAAAGAATTTCTCTCTCCTCTTTTACATTCAAGAAATTATTTTGTATCATGACTCTAAATTCCATTAAAAATGTTGGGACATGTATCTATATGACCCCCTTAATGTCCATTTCATGTACATATGATGAGACGCCCCTTTCTCTCTCATCAACAATTTTTATGAATTCTTACGTCACGCCGTTACGCTGTCGAAATTACACCGATTTTCCAAGCCAATGTCATTGTGTAGTGAATACCATGCCCATTTCTATATCAAGGGTATTCAACTTTATGCACATTTACTTATTGATTATAAAGTTTCATGTATGAATTACACATGCCTTTATCATGGAATAAATGATTATTTTTTTATGAATCCATGTTATATGATCCATGCAGCACACTTGTGCATGAAATGAAATGTTTAAGAAGGGTGCACCCTTATAGAGCTCCAATGCATTGGGTAAAGTATAGTATCATGATACTTCATGTGCAATGTATATTTACTCATTATAATTCAAGTGCAACGAAGTTTTACTCGTGCTACATGTGCAATGAGGATTTACTCATGCTCCATGTGCAATGAGCCTTGGATCATGCTAATTCCATGTTAAGTGTTGTTGCCACATTTCCATGTTATGATTATCATGATTTATCATGACTTTTATGTTTATTATTCTCTTGTGCTCTATTGATATTACTATTTTATAACATGTATTGTATTCCTCATGTTATTCCATGATTATTCTCTTACTGAGCTTTATGGCTCACCCTTTTCTTATGGATGTCCTCAAGTTATCCCATGCAATGCTAAGTACAAGGGAATGTAGTGGTCATGTAAAGGAAGTTTTCAATAAAGATGTTGTATTTCATGTTTTATGTTATGTAATGATCCAAATCCCCAAAGACACTAGACCTCTTGATCTTCTATATTGTATCAAGTGAAGTTTATGTAATAAATTATTTTTAATTGTGTAATAAAAGATCAGTTTTGTCATAGCATAGTTGATGTTTGAAATATCCAAAACATTATTTTATGCTAAAGTTGTACCATATCAAATGCCTTTGTGGAATTAAAAATAAGGCGATGTCCATGATATTGGAATTTTTGCGTGATGTATTTCCTGAAGCAAATATCCCTAGGTCTTCTTATGATATGAAAAATGTTGTTAACAAGATTGGTATAAATGATAAAAAAATACATGTGTGTCCCAATTATTTTATGCTTTATTGGAGAGAGGATTCAAGTAGACAGGATTGAAAAAAATGTTCTTCTTCTTGATAGAAGTCTTTGGGTGATTTTGAAAGTCTGAATCAAAATACTATCATTAAGAAGAAGAAAAAGAACAAAAATGCAAAGGTTTTGTGTTACTTTCTTTTAAAGCCTTGATTTAAAAGATTATTCATGTCATCGAAAACTGCCGAATAGATGAAGTGTCATTATATAGATAATAACAATGACGAGTTAATGCAACATCCAAGAGATTAAAAATCATGGAATTAATTTGATTTATTATATCCATATTTCTCATCTGATCCTAGGAATGTTCGGTTGGGATTGGATGTTGATACATTCAACCCATTTGGGACTTTGAGTACCAGTTATAGCATTTGGATGATTCTTTTGATCCCTTGTTGCCTCCATGGACGTGTATGCAACAAACTTATTTTATCATTTCGATGATTATTCCTAGAAAATTAATTCATGGAAATGATATTGATGTATACTTGTAGAATTTAACTGAATAATTATAGGATTTATGGAGCAACGGTGTTGATACATATGATGCATCTTCTAGAATAATGTTCAAAATGTAAGATGCTCTAATGTGGACCATTAGTGACTTCCTTGGACTTGGAAATTTATCTGACTGGAACACTTATATAAGTCTATATTTTCCTATTTTTATCTTTGATTTTGAGCTCAAATGTCTACCTTGTAGGAGAAAATGGTGCTTCTTATGTCATTGTATATTTCTCGATGCATCTCATAGATTTTAGATGAACAAGTCAAAATTCAATGGTTTCATTGATCGTAGACCACCTCAAAAGTTGTTAATAAGTTCTAAAATATTGGCACAACTTAGAAATGTTGAAATAAAATTTGTGAAGGTGCTTCATTTGAATGATAGTGGGAAATTAGTTCGCAGTGCATCATCAAGTGAAATCAGAATGCAATAATGGAATAAAAAAAGTATATTCTTCAAACATCCATATTGGGAATTGAATTTGTTGCAGCATAATCATGATGAGATGTATATTGAGAATAATGTTTTTGAAAATTTGATATTCACAATGCTTATTAAGCATGTAAAGTTAAAGAATTATCTCAATGCTCAAAAAGTATTACAAGCAATGGACACAAAGCATTATCTCTAGCCAGATGATAATGGAAGGTATGATCTGACACTTTTTTAAATGAAAAATAGGGATAAAGATACATTCCTTCAAATTTTAAAACATGTGAAGGTATCTGGTGGGTATTTAAGTAACATCTCAAGGTGTGTTGACTTAAAGTATCATAGTTTACGTGGATTTAAAAGCCACGATGCACATATTTTGTTACAATAGTTACTTCCATTGGCATTCTGTACATTGTTACATGAAAATGTTACTACTATTGTACTCTAATTATGCGATTTTTTTAGACAATTATGTGAGAAAATTCTACATCCATTTCAGCTTGACAACCTTCAGGAGAGATTTGTATTGACACTTTGTGCAATGGATATAATCTTTCCCCCTTCATTTTATACTGTCATGATGCATTCAACTATGCATTTGGTTGAGGAATAAAAATTAGGAGGTCCCATACATTATCAATGGATGTATACAATTGAGAGATACTTTATTTATATGTTTTTTGTTTCAGTAAACAATTCTTGGAACTTTATTAAATACATAATTATTATTTTTTATTTTATTTCATAGATATCTTGGGCATTTGAAATCTTACGTGAAAAATAAAGCTCAACCTAAAGAATCTATTTCTGAAGGCTATTTGGTAGAGGAGTGTCTTACCTTTTTTTATAGATACTTGAATGACATTAAGACAAGATTAAATTGATTTGGATGTGTTGAGGACACATTGAATCCATTTGAAATACATGGGAAATAAAAAATATTTTCTTCTATTAGCCGATCAGTTGGGAGGATCTCAAATGTTACACTAACAAAAATGAAATTATTACTGGCACATATATATGTGCTACTAAATAGTGAAATTTTAGATCCATTTATTTAAGAATTGAGGATACAAACAAAGAGATGAATGAGAGGATGAAAACAAAATGACAAATATATAACAAAATCTATTAATAAAGAGCTTGTAGAATGGTTTGAACGATGTGTAAGTTCATAAATATTGCAGTCAATATTGATATTAGGTTGACACATGTATATTGAAAATATAATAATGTATATTACTTATTTCAGATCATGAATACTGATACTTGAGCATAATTGTCAGAATATTTGATGTTTCTTGCTTGAGGTCCTCTAAAACAAGATAGAAAGTTCAACACTTACAACGTGAATGAATTTAGATTTTGTACAGTCGACCAAGAAGAGGGTTTTAAAACACATAATAGTGGTATATTTATGTTTTATGAAGTGGAATACTATGAAAAGTTGACTGATATGATTGAGTTAAACTACCATGAACATTTTTCAGTTGTTTTATTCAAATTCAATTGGGTGGATATTATCAAATGTGTTAAAAGAGATTCATTGAAATTTAATTCTGTGAACTTCTCTTGCTTGATGGATGTTGGTGACCGTGAACTACATGATCTATATATCTTATCATTGTAAGAGAAAATGGTATATTAAGTGAAAGATGTCATGGATGAAGGGTGGATTGTAGTTTCTCACGTATAACAAAGAGAATTGTATGATATGGGTGACGAAGTGGAAGATTTAACATCTGAAATTGAATCCCATAAACAACAAGAAGAAGAATTATTTTTCCATCATGATATTGAAAATATTAGTCTTTCAAGAGTGTATGAAGTAGATAAAGTAACGATGGATCTAGAAATCAACATGATTGAAGAAGAAAATGATTGTATGTGCAATTATCCATTCATTTATCAACCACTTATGTCATTTGTGCAGTCATTCATTATAATTTTTATTTTTATTTTGTTTGTTAGTATTGTTCATCTGTTATCATTTATATTTTTTTGCATGATTTTTTTTAAAATATATGTTTTTAACTTAATTTTATTTTATTAAATGATTGGAATTCCATGGAGGAAGAGTTATAGTCACACTGTGGGGTCAAAGACTTTTTCTAGTAGCAAATCAAATATGGTAATATTATCATTAGTTTAAATATTTATTAGAAAATTTTATCTATTTAATATATTAAATTTTTGATTTATCTTTTTTTAATGTAGTCATAGAGTCTAGGCCACCAAGAATCTTGAACAGAAGTGTGGTTTAATGTTCAAAAAAAATCTGATGGGAGTTTTGTTAATGAGTCTTCCAAAGAAGTTGGGGTATGAATTAATTTTTCATTATAATAAATTATTATTAGTTGTCACTATATTAATATATATTACTTATAATACGAAGGATATTTGATTTATAAGTAAAAATTAAAGATCTATGAAATGCCAATCCCACACAGTCCTACTCAGTCTCCCAGGATGACCTAGTTGGTAAAGTTCTTAGGAAAGAGCATCTTGGTTGAGTGTGCAGGATGGGATTTGGACCATTACAATCTGAGGTATTTGGTAGGAAAATGGGGATTGCAAGTGATTACTGATGGTGAGAAGGTAAATCACACAACTTCAAATTCATTTAGTTCACAATCTTTTATTGATTTTAAGTTTATATATATATATATATACAACATTTTTTGATTTTCAATATAATTATCTTACATGTTTTGGTAGTAGGAAGTAGAGATGAAGATGGAGAGGGTGACAAGTAGAGCTCATCATTGGGAAATGATGAGTGTAGAGGGTTTTTTCATGTATTAGTACACCCAATGTGGGTATTTTTTATCTCTTTATTATATTTTATATGGGACCGGGACAATGGGTGCTATATGTATGTGTTGTATAACCATGTGTCTATATGATGTGTTTCAACTAGCTTTGGATATTGAAATTTCTTTATGATCATATATGATGTTTAGTTTCTTGTCTCTCTTTTAGATATAGGTTGATCAGACTATTATATTCTACTATTTCCCACTTGTTTTTCATGGTGCCTTACTAGATAGGAACCATGTATTAGGTGGCCCTCTATGATTCAACACATAGAATTTTACATCCAACTAAGAATGTCTAGGTAAAAATGAACTGATTTCATAGTAAAATTTTAAGAAAGATGCATTCATCATTATCATAGGATTATATTTAAGTTAAAATTTTAAATTGCATTTTTTAGTGTGTTTATTATGGTAACAAATATATTTATAGTGCATTATTTATTATAATATTTTCTTAATAATTATTGATACATTATCACTAATTTATTTATGTTAGATTAAACTTATTTAATTAATAAGTCATGAAATAACATGATGAATTATTTTATTTATATAAAATTACTTATTTTTATTTATAATTTATTTTTAATGTGTGTTAATTAACAAACCTATAAATTCAAAATAGAATATTATAAATTAAATGTATTGCATGTTGATTCAATAAGGGTTTCCTTATGACTTTTCCATTCCTTCTTGTTTTGAAAATCACAAACACCTTATCTTTAAGGAAAATTTCTTTTATAAGGAAAATTGCTTTTATAAGGAAAATTGCTTTTATAAGGAAAATTTCTTTTATAAGGAAAATCGCTTTTGTAAGAAAATTTATACTTATCATATTTTCATCCATATTTTTCTTAAGTATAAGATTCAGATTCATTTCTATTTTCTCGGAATTGCTTGAAACTTTGATATGAAGTATTCTGTTTTAGGATCTGAATTCTGGATAAAAACTGCGATAAAGTTTCACTCCGAAATCCAGAATGAGAACTGTGATAAAGTTTCATTCTGAATTCCGGATACAGTTTTACTCCAGATCCAGGATACGAATCCTTATGAAGTTCGACAACAAATTATCCTTATGAATTCTAATGAGGAATTCTCATTAGGAATTCTAATGAGGAATTCTCATTACGAATTCTGATGAGGAATTCTCATTACGAATTCTGATGAAGAATTCTCATTACGAATTCTGATGACGAATTCTCATTACGAATTCTGATGAAGAATTCTCATTACGAATTCTGATGATGAATTCTCATAACGAATTCTGATGACGAATTCTCATTCCGAATTCGCATTCCGAATTCTCCTATTAAACAGAATCTGATCATCTTTGTTTTATACACTCCAAATTTATTTTGACTCCGAAAATTATCTTTGGTTAGAATCCGAACTTTCATCTTGCTTACGTTATTATAATCTGTCTACTCTTTATTATTTTCCTTACACTCCGAACCTTCACTCCGAATTTTTCATTCCAAACTTTTGAGTTAGATTTTAAAACGATGTTGTACATTCTGTTACACTTGTTTTGTTACAAAATGATGTCGTCTATTTTTTTATAAACTAACCGTTTTCTAAGTGACACGTGTACAGGTCCCTCCGATCTTTAAGTAAAATATGACCGTTGGAGAAGGAGCCGACCTTACCTATAAATAGGATCTCATTTAAAAGAGCTCGTAGCAAAAAGGCTGACTGATCTTCGACTCATGTGATTACATGCTTGAAGTGATTTCTATAAAGAGAGGCTCTTATTAACTCTCAAAGCTTCATGTGACTCTGAATGTTGGTGATTACATTCGAGGACTTCCGGGGATAGGAAGACAGAGGTTTCCGACTACCTTGAAGTTCGTGGGCTTCCTTGCTGAGGAAGACAGAGGTTGCCAACTACCTTGAAGTTGAGGGCTTGCGGGGATAGCAAGACAGAGACTCTGATCTTCGTATCGAGGGCTTACCCTGGTGTGGGTAAGACAAACTTGCTTGAAAGTATAAATCAAGTTACCTTTATCCAAGGTTGTAGGATACCCTTCTCTTTGGGTTAAAAGACTTATATCTTGTTACTTGTAGTTCTACTACGTGTTTATATTCCGCTGCATATTGCATTGTAAGGAAAGTATAACTTTCTTATACTTCCTTATTTGTACTCTATTTCATTTAGACTCTATACGCTTTAAGGTAGAATCTCATATTGTAATCTTTTATTAAGTTTCAATTTCCGGAACCATATTTCCGGAACCTACTTTCGGAATCTCATTCCAAGTTTGCATTCGGTGTTAGAGGTTTTGTGAATTTTCTTAGTTTAACTTTGTTAAACTTAGCCCTTTCCTTTGCTTAAGGAAAACATAGTTAATCATAACTAACTTTAAGGGTTACAAGGGAATTTTTAAAGTATACAATTCACCCCCCTCTTGTAATTGAGCATCTACATCACTATTTCGATCCTACAATTGGTATCAGAGTAGGTCTCTGAAATACTTATACTCACGAATAAGTTTTTCTTTCTCACTTTATCATTACGAACTTTTCCATTCTGAACTTTCTTATTCTGAACTTTGTTATTACGAATCTTTTCTACTAACAAGTTTGTGTGCCGAAGGTTATTATAAGTATGGCAGGAATTAATGTTGGTTCAATTGATAATCTAAATCCTACAAGACCACCAATCTTTGATGGTAATGATTATGAGTATTGGAGAGATCGAATGAAGACTTTCGTTATCAATACTGGAGTAGACAACTTTGTTATGCTTACTGGTGATTATAAAATTCACGACAAGGAAGTTAGAACTTTCACTAACCAAGAAAAGAAAGAATATCAACTCAATTATAAGGTACGCAATACTTTACTGTGTTCAATGACTAGAAATATATATAGCCAAATTTCTTCTTGTGAAGAAGCTAATTGTATCTAGAAGAAGTTAGAAGTTACACACTTTGGAACTTCTAAAGTGATTGAGGCTAGGAGAGCTATGCTTAGAGCTGAGTATCATGGCTTCAACTTTCCTTATGGTGAACCAATCTGTAAATTACAACAGAGATTTATGACTATTGTCAAAAACTTACAGTCTATGGGAGAGAAAGGTTTAGATGATGAAGCTCTTGTGGATAAAATAATTGATATTATTCCCAATGAGTGGGAATCCAAAAGAACAACTATAGATGAGAACATGAAGGTCACTCAAATTACTCTTGATGAATTATTTGGAACTCTTCTCCAATATGAAACCAAAATGAAGAGAGATGCTGACAATATCAAAAAGAAAAATGGAAATGGTACTGTTTCTTTTACAACAACTTCAAATCAGATGAAAGCTAAGACTCCTGAGAGAGTAACCAGATCCAAGTCTAAGAAAGTTATTTTCCAATCCGAATCTAGTGTGAGTGAAGTCTCTGAAAATGAATTAGAAAATCTTGCTCTAAGGATGAACAAGATAGCCGGACAGAGAAATTTCTAATCCAAGTATAAGAAAAAGGACAGGAAAGATAAGAAAGATGGAGAAGTTACTTGTTATGAATGCAAGAGAGCTGGACATATTAGACCATATTGCCCTTTTCTCAAAAAGAAAGAAAGGAAAGAAAGGCATTCAGACAGGAATAGAAAGAAATATTATAAATCCAAAGCTAAGAAAGTTTTGAAAGTTAATGACACCTGGAGTGCCAGTGGTGGTGACTCTTCAGATGAATCTTCTGATTATGAATCTTCAGGACAGAAGAATCTTGGTCTTTTAGTCAGATTACCTATTGATAATCATTGTCTTATGGCTAAGGTACGAAATGATGAATCATTGACCAATGTTTCTTTAAATTCTAATGATAGTAAGTATTATAACTCTTCTAATGAAGAATCTTCTTCTGATGAAGAAAATACTTTACCTACTTATGAAGAAGTCTCTAGGTTTGTTGAACTCCTTTAAATTGAGAATTCCAAACTCAAGAAAAAACTTGATAAGGAAAACTCTAGGAATTCTATTCTTATAAAAGAGATATCAGATCTTTCTAAAGATCTTGATAAGAAAAATGCTGATTTTGAAAGTATTTCAAAAAATCTTGAGGAAGTAAGTTCTGAGAAGAATAAACTTTATAAATAATTAGAAAAAGTAATTTCAAATAAAAATGTTTTCGAGCCTAGCCCTAGTTCTAAAACTAATGATTTTGAGAATAAAAACTTGTTTGTAAAACTCAAGTCTGAAATTTTTTCCTTAAATAAGTGTTTATCAAACTTTACCCATGGGAAAGAAAATTTTGATAAAATGTATTCCCAAATACGACCTTTAAGAAATAAATCCGGATTTGGTTATACCCATGCAAAACCAATTTTCAGTAACAATTATTTTGTTCCTCAAAGTGCCCCATTTTGTACCAAGTGTCAATGTGGTGGTCACTGAGCAAAGGATTGTTCCTTAAACAAAACCCAATCTCTAGGATTTCACAAAGCTTATTTCTCTAAGAAGATGTGGGTACCTAAAATTTTATTATCTGAAAATCTCGGATCCAAACAAGTTTGGATTCCGAAAGTCTGATTTTCTTCTTGATTTCAGGAAAATAAAGAGAGTACCAACAACAATACATGGTACATGGATAGTGGATGTTCCCGGCACATGACTGGTAACAAAAGCTATTTTGAAAAGATTATCAAAACGAAAGGAGGAAAGGTAACTTTCGGAGATAATGCTAAGGGTGAGATTATTGGTATTGGTAATATTGTTTTTTGGTAAAACGTTAATTTCAAATGTTCTTTTTATTAAGGGTCTTAATCACAACCTCATTAGCATAAGTCAGTTATGTGATGAAGGTTACCTTGTGAATTTTAGGAATGATAAGTGCTTAGTTCACAATTCCAAGAAAGAATTTATTCTCTCATCCAATAGGCAAGAGAATGTTTACACCTTAAACTTAGAAGATCTTAGAAGCCAAGATTTACCTTTCCTTAGTGCAATGGAAGATCATTTCTGGTTATGGCATAGAAGACTAGGTCACTGTAACCTTAGGAACCTATGTAAACTCTTTAAGAAGAAACTAGTTAAGGATCTACCGGAGCTTAGATTTGATTCTTCTAAAGTTTGTGATCCTTCTCAATATGGAAAGCAACATAAATCTAGTTTTAAATCAATTGGTGAAGTCTCAACAACCGGTGCATTACAGTTAGTGCACATGGATCTTTTTGGTCCAACACAAACTGGAAGTATTGGAGGCAAATACTATGTGTTTGTACTAGTTGATGATTACACTAGATTTACTTGGGTCTATTTTCTAACAAATAAGTCTGAAGATTTTTCATATTTCCAAAGTTTTAGAGCTCAAGTTAAAAATGAGAAAAACTTTCCATTGAAAACTATTCATAGTGATCATGGTGGAGAATTTCAAAATTCTGATTTTGAAACTTTTTGTAGTAAAAAAGGTATTACTCACAATTTTTCAGCACCTAGAACTCCTCAACAAAATGGTGTAGTTGAAAGAAGAAATAGAATTCTTCAAGAAATAACTAGAACCATGTTGAGTGAATACTCTATTTCTAGACATTTCTAGGCTGAAGCTGTAAGTACTGCTTGTTATACTATAAATCGAGTTTTGATTAGACCTTTTCTTAATAAAACCCCTTATGAGTTATGGAATGGTAGAAAATCAAGACTATCCTACTTCAAGGTTTTTAGTTGCAAAGTATTCATTCTGAATACTAAAGATAACTTACATAAATTCGCACCAAAATCTGATGAAGGAATTTTCTTAGGTTATTCCACAACATCTAAGGCTCATAGAGTTTTTAATAAAAACACTTGTACTGTTGAAGAAACGGTACATGTAAAATTTGATGAGACATATCCTTTTGTTTTTAAACCACCTCAAGCTACATCCTCAGATGTGTTTTCAAAAACTGATTATCAACCTTTGATAGAAGAACCTTCTGATAAAGATAATGTTCAAGAAGATATTCCTGAAACATTTACCCCAGAAGACTTTCTACCCTATGTTAATGAACAGTATTTTCAAAACCCAAATCAGGCGTTTCTTAAGAATCATCCCAGTGATAGTATCATTAGTGATGTAAACCAACCTGTAAGGACTAGAAGTTCCTTAAGAAATTAAGTAGAACATCTAGCATTTCTTTCCCAATTAGAACCTAAAAGCACTGATGAAGCTTTAGGTGATAATGATTGGATCAAAGCCATGCAAGATGAACTAAATGAATTCGAAAGGAATAAAGTCTGGACCTTGGTTGAAAGACCTAAGGAAACTTCTGTTATTGGAGTCAAATGGGTTTTCAGAAATAAATGTGATGAAAATGGAGTCATATTAAGAAATAAAGCTAGACTTGTTGCTAAAGGCTATAATCAACAAGAGGGAATAGACTATGAAGAAACCTATGCTCCAGTAGCTAGACTTGAATCTATCTGTATTCTACTTGCTTTTGCAGAATTATTTAATTTTAAACTTTTTCAAATGGATGTGAAATGTGATTTTCTTAACGGTTATGTTCAAGAAGAATTTTTTGTTGAACAACCTCCTGGCTTTGAAGATACAAAACATCCTGATCATGTTTTTAGACTTACCAAAGCTTTGTATGGCCTTAAACAAGCCCCACGAGCATGGTATGATAGACTCACTGGAATTTTGCTTTAAAATAACTATGTTAAGGGAAATGAAGATCCAACCCTTTTTATAAAGAAAGATTAGAAAAATATTTTTATTGTTCAAATTTATGTTGATGACATCATATTTGGATCAACTCAGCAATCTTTGACCGACTCTTTTGCAAGTCTAATGAAATCTGAGTTTGAAATGAGTATGATGGGTGAGTTAACATTTTTCCTTGGTTTTCAAATTTCTCAAAAACTATAAGGAACCTACATATCTCAACATAAGTATATTAGAGATCTTCTTAAAAAGTATGGTTATGACAACACTAAGAGTATAAGTACTCCCATTGGTACCTCAAACTCTTTAGATCTTGATGAAGATGGGAAACCAGTAGATCAAACATCTTTTAGAGGTATGATAGGAAGTTTACTTTACTTAACAGCTATTCGACCAGACTTAATGTTCTCAGTATGCTTATGTGCAAGATATCAATCCAATCCTAAGGAATCTCACTTAAAGGCGGTAAAAAGAATTTTTCGCTACCTTAAGGGAACCATGGATCTAGGATTATTTTATACTTATGGAAATGATTTTGTTATAAAAATATTTTCTGATGCTGACTTTGGTGGATGTAGAATGGATAGAAAGAGTACATCCGGAACTTGTCATTTCTTAGGAGATTCATTAGTTTCTTGGTCCTGCAAGAAGCAACATTCTGTAGCACTCTCCACTGCTGAAGCTGAATATGTAGCAGCTGGAAGTTGTTGTGCTCAAGTGTTGTGGATGCAACACACACTCACAGACTATGGCTTGAGTTTTACTAAAACTCAAATTTTGTGTGATAACAAAAGTGCCATTTCCCTCAGTAAGAACCCTGCACATCACTCCCGTGCAAAACACATAGATATTAGGCATCACTTTCTTAGGGATCACACACTGAAAGGAGATGTTATTTTCAGTTTATCGGAACACAATATCAACTTGCTGATATTTTCACAAAATATTTGCCTTCTGATAGATTTGAATATATTAAATAGAAGTGTGGAATGATAACTATAAGGTAATCCTTCTTAATTAACTTTCTGTTGAAAAATTCTCCTTACAGCAATAAACTCCTTTTCATAGGGGGAGTACATATGATTGTTAGAATAACAAAATTTTTCAAAATTTGTTTTCAAACTTTTCAGAACTAACATTTCGGAATGGAATTTCCGGAACTAAAATTTCCAGAATGGATATGTTCATGTAGAAGACTTTTGGAATCAAAGACTTCGTATTGAACACTTCCGGAATGGAAAATTTTGTACTGATCTTTTCATAATGGGATTTTCATACCTAATCTTTCATAATAAGTTTTTCATTTTCAAATTTTGTAATGAACTTTTCGTACTGAGTTTTCCGTACTGAGTCTGTTTTTCGTAGTGAGTTTGATTAATTTTGTCTTTTCGTAATAAAGTTTTTTTTCAAAGTTTTCGTAAGAATGTTACCAATTAAGAATAATTCTCCTAAGCCAATCCGAAAGATATGATTTCATTACTCAAGTTTTCGTAGTCATACTTTACTTGCTGACATTTTCTTATATTTTGTTTTCGGATTATAATTTTCTTAGATCATTGTTTTAATAAAACCTCAAAAAGATCGGATTCAAGTTTTCTTGAGAATTGGTTTTTGACCGACAGATCTGATCTCAGATTGTCACAACCGTTCGATCAACCGTATAAGATGAACCGTCATCTCATTGACTATATAAAGGGGACCCAAATAGTTATGCCACATCGGTTTTCAAGCTCTCAAGTCCCGAAGCTCTGCCCCTCTGTTTTAAGGCTGTTCCGAACTTCAGCTTTCTCTGTTCCGAACTTCTCAGAGGTCTTCAGATCCGAATGTCTGTGGAAGTAGCTTCGCAAGACATGTATTCCTCCAAGCCGATTTTGAAGTGGTTAGTATACAGAGAGAGGCTGGTCCATCCGGATTTCTTCAACAAGTATGACTCTCTTATTTCCAAGAATATCAAGCTTAATGGTTGGGAAGATGTTGCGGTGTCAAAACCCGGGAACCAAGATGAAGTGTATTCAGATTTTCTTATCGAATTCTATGAGACAGTTTCTTTTCTTCAGGAAGATGGAAGGGACAAGTTGTCTTTTAAGTCTTATGGTAAGACTTATAAACTTTCATATGCCAAGGAAGCCAGCTTGGTAGGTCTGAATAATGAAGGAGAAGCTGAGTTTATTTCTCATGTGTTGCCGGATTCTAAGGGTAGCTTCGACAAGGAAAAAGCTTTAGAAACTCTCGGACTGGCTGATGACAAGGCTCCGAAGATTGCTAGTTTATCTAAAAATTTCAGGATTCTAGAGTTATGGGTACAGGGTCTTATCGTTCCGAGGAAAGGTGACAAAGATAGCTTGAAGAAGAGTGAGATCTACATCCTAGATTTTCTAATAAATCTGAGGAAGTTTAATTTGATGAAGCACATTCTTATCACTCTTGAGAATTTGAAGAAAGGGAATCTGAGAGCTCAGATTATAATGTATCCAGCAATCCTCTCCAAGTTAATAGTTCGGTACCTTGAGTCTTTCAAGGAGGCTTGCAAATCTAAGACAAGAGTTTGCAAGATTATGCTGGTGAGTGATGGTACACTCAAAAGAATGGATGTAGCCTTTGACAAGGAGTCTGGACAGTTTATTGATCTACCTGCTCAAGAACAAACAGTTCTGAAAGTTGCTGATCTGGAATCCTCTAAGCCAGTAAGGAAGAGAAAGTTGAAAGAAGTGGAAGTAGAATCAGAGAATCCCAAGTCTAAGGAAGTTAATTCCGCACCTCCAAAACCAAAGAAGAAGAAAGCTTACCCAGATGAGGTAGTTTCTAAATGGAGGGAAATGAAAGAGAAGAGAGTGCAAGGGGAGCCTCAGTTTGGCTTGGACCCTGTAGAGGCTAAGGCCTTGAAGGAGAAAAATGCGGATGAGCTAGAAAAACAAGTGAAAGAAAAGAAACTCAAGAAGAAGATGACTGAAGCAGAGGTAGCTCAGGGTTTGTTGAAATTCAATGAGATGGTTTCAGCAAATATTCCTGTTCTGAGATCTTTTTCATTGGAATCTCTACCTGATACTCCAGGAAGAAATTTCGTTGCTCTGGAAGAAGCTGTTGCTAAGACTGCTGAGGAAGTAGAGCAAGTTGAGCAAGTGGAAGAAGAAGAAGATGTTTCTGAAGGAAGTGGTGAAACCGGAGATGTGTTGAAGCAAGTAGAAGATTATAAGGGGAGACCTTCGGAACACTTATCGCTCTGAACTTCAGAAGCTGAATCTTCGAAGCTAGTTACTCCAGCAATGGAAGAAGAGACAGGAGAAGAAGTAGTATCTTATCATGGGGAGGAAGAACAACTTCTACAAGATATTGCTCAAATGAAGAATATAGAGGTTAGTGCTCAGAAAGTTCCTGATGAGGAAGACAATGTTGTCCAAGTTTCTGATAGTGAAAAGAGAACTCTGGAACAAGATTCTATTCCAAAAAAAGACAAGGGAAAGCAAATTGTTGCTGATACTTCGAGCTCATAAGTGATGAAGAGAAAGGAAGTTGGTAGTTCTTCAAAGAGAAAGCTTGACCTTATTGAAGAAGAAAATTCTCCAAGCAGAGTCTTGGATTCGGAGTCATCTTCGGTGGGACATGATTTTGTTGTTCAGTCCTTAAAGAAGCTGGTAGGTTCTATTCCGACCTTCTCAAGCATTGATTCAAGATTCCAGATGCTCCAACATGCTTTGAATCAGAAAACAGACTCCATATCTATGGTTATGGATAAGTGTGTTGAAATAGAGGCTCAGTTCAAAACGTTTTTTTGTTGGATACGAAGCCCATAGAAAATCATGCAAGAGGATGACAAACTGGTCGATGAAGACTGTAGAAGAAATGAGGTTATTTGATGAATTCCAAGACAATGTTAAAGATGATTTTGAGACTGAGGATAGAAAGATAAATGAGCTGACTTCTTCCTTTGAAGAGAAGCTGACAGATGAAAAGAACTTTCAGATTCAAGAAGTCAGAGATCTGAATGGGAAGCTAAATTCTGTCTCTCAAAACTAGAAGTTTGAAAGGGATAATCGGATTGAGTTTCAAGAGAAATTGAAGGCTCAGGAAGAAAAGATCAAAGATCAGGAAGAAAAGCTTCAAGCCCTGGAAGAAAATATTGAAGCTCAATCTGCAAGAATAGTGGTCCTAGAGAAGCAAGCTGAAGAAGATCATAAAGAATTAAAGAAGATCAAGACTATTCTTAAGAGTCTCGTGGCGAAGGAAAAAGATCCAAAATAGACAGATCCGATCTTTTGTTGTATTTTCTTTTGTTGCCGACATTTCAAACTTAATGAAATTTGTGCTTCTCGTTTCTTTTGTTTTTGTAACTAATGTTTCAGGTACTTTGTTATTTTTTCCATTCCCTCAAATTCTTTTTGAAAATCACAAATGGGGAGAAGGAAAAGATACTTAAGAAAAAGAACTCTAATAAGAGTTTATCTAAGGGGAGTTTTTTCATTAAATAAGACTTTCTTTTTCGTAATAAAATGTCACTCCGGAATTATAGAATATAATCCTTAGAGTTTCAAAGCCTAAGGGAGAGTTAGTCGTATTCATCAATATCCTTAAAGCAAAGGGAGATAAGCCTTAATGTTATTCTTTCTTCTTAGAATTTCTTTTTCGTAAGGATGTTTGTGCTTTCCAAAAAGGGGGAGATTGTTGAGTCAATAAGGTTTTCCTTATAACTTTTCCATTCCTTCTTTTTTTGAAAATCACAAACACCTTATCTTTAAGAAAAATTGCTTTTATAAGGAAAATTGCTTTTATAAGGAAAATTGCTTTTATAAGGAAAATTGCTTTTATAAGGAAAATCGCTTTTGTAAGAAAAATTATCCTTATCATATTTTCATCCATATTTTTCTTAAGTATAAGATTCGGATTCATTTCTATTTTCTCGAAATTGTTTGAAACTTTGATATGAAGTATTCTGTTTTAGGATCCGAATTCTGGATAAAAACTGCGATAAAGTTTCACTCCGAAATCCAGAATGAGAACTGTGATAAAGTTTCATTCCGAATTCCGGATACAGTTTTATTCCAGATTCAGGATACGAATCCTTATGATGTTCGGCAATGAATTCTCCTTATGAATTCTAATGAGGAATTCTCATTACGAATTCTGATGAGGAATTCTCATTACGAATTCTAATGAGGAATTCTCATTACGAATTCTGATGAGGAATTCTCATTACGAATTATGATGATGAATTTTCATTACGAATTCTGATGAAGAATTCTCATTACGAATTCTGATGATGAATTCTCATAACAAATTCTGATGACGAATTCTCATTCCAAATTCGCATTCCGAATTCACCTATTAAACAGAATCTGATCATCTTTGTTTTATACACTCCAAATTTATTTTGACTCCGAAAATTATCTTTGGTTAGACTCCGAAATTTCATCTTGCTTACGTTATTATAATCTGTCTACTCTTTATTATTTTCCTTACACTCTGAAACTTCACTCCGAATTTTTCATTCCGAACTTTTGAGTTAGATTTTAAAACGATGTCGTACATTCTGTTACACTTGTTTTGTTATAAAACGATGTCGTCTATTTTGTTATAAACTAACTGTTGTCTAAGTGACACGTGTACAGGTCCCTCCGATCCTTAAGGAAAATATGACCGTTGGAGAAGGAGCTGACCTTACCTATAAATAGGAGCTCATTTGAAAGAGCTCGTAGCAAAAAGGCTGACTGATCTTCGACTCATGTGATTACATGCTTGAAGGGATTTCTAGAGAGAGAGGCTCTTATTAACTCTCAAAGCTTCATGCGACTCCGAATGTTGGTGATTACATTCGAGGACTTCCGGGGATAGGAAGACAGAGGTTACCGACTACCTTGAAGTTCGTGGGCTTCCTTGCTGAGGAAGACAGAGGTTGCCAACTACCTTGAAGTTGAGGGCTTGCAGGGATAGCAAGACAGAGACTCCGATCTTCGTATCGAGGGCTTACCCTGGTGTGGGTAAGACATACTTGCTTGAAAGTATAAATCAAGGGACCTTTATCCAAGGTTGTAGGATACCCTTCTCTTTGGGTTAAAAGACTTATATCTTGTTACTTGTAGTTCTACTACGTGTTTATATTCCGCTGCATATTGCATTGTAAGGAAATTATAACTTTCTTTTACTTCCGTATTTGTACTCTGTTTCATTTAGATTCTATACGCTTTAAGGAAGAATCTCATATTGTAATCTTTTATTAAGTTTCAATTTCCGGAACCATATTTCCGGAACCTACTTTCGGAATCTCTTTCCAAGTTTGCATTCGGTGTTAGAGGTGTTGTGAATTTTCTTAGTTTAACTTTGTTAAACTTAGCCCTTTCCTTTTCTTAAGGAAAACATAGTTAATCATAAATAACTTTAAGGGTTCCAAGGGAATTTTTAAAGTATAAAATTCACCCCCCTCTTGTAATTGAGCATCTACATCACTATTTCGATCCTATATTGCATTCCCTGGATTATTATGAATAGTTTATTAATATGATTCCTTAATGATGTGTTAATATAAAATCATGTTATAAGATCATTATTTCGATGTACATAAAATAAATTTCCAAAAATTATTTTCAAACAAGAATTATATTGATGATTTATTACTGATAAAATGAAATATTTAAAAAAAAGAAATTTCCTAGAAGTAAGATTTGGATTATAATGTTTCTTATGTCATATCATGTGTTAATTCAAACTTATAGTTTTAAAATAAAGTTAAATCATAGTATGATGTCAATATGGCTTAATTTGATTAAAGAGAATGCTATAATTATTTTAAATTCTATTTATTATGAAAGTATTATAAAACATATTAAATTATGTTTATTACATTTTAATAATGATGTTTTAATGTTTTTACAACATTACTTGAATTTTATATGTGATTTATTATGTATGATAGGTTTTAAATTTAAGTATGAAGTATGGAAGTGAAGCATGAAGTAATTCTATGGTAATTATGTGATGAATTAAAAAACAATATTTTATGTTAATAAATGTGATACAAGTATTTTAATTATTTCAAAATATGATAAATTGTATATAAATATTTTATGAGCACCCCTATGAAATGTTTAATTTAAATATGGTATAAGACTATGATGGATTGATGGAAATTTCCATGATGGTTATGTATTGACATACCTTGTTAATGATATGCATCCCTTAAACTACATGTTTGGTTATTGTGGTTGTTGATGTATTATTATAAGGTAAAGACATTTTAAATGAATTATAATTATATCATTATTGATATATTTAGAATCATTTTGATATGATATCATGTAGTAGATGTCATTAGTAAGGAGGAATGGATATCTTGTTGAAATATGTTCTGGCTGCAGGTTTTGGGGCTGTAGAACCTGCAACTTGTTTTTTGTAATTCATGATATAGCGGTGGTTTAAACCACTTCTAGATATAGTTTTTTTGTGGAGTTTTAAACCACCAATATATTATGGTATTTTTTAGGGAGGAGGTTAAAACCGCGGCTAAATATGGAAAAATTTGACTTAGTGGTAGTATTATCCGTATTAGTGGCATTTTTTTTTCTGTAAAAGGTTCTGGCATTAGCAACTGTTTTCACCGCCGCTAGAATGATGTTATTTTTTAAAGAGAAAACTACTGCTAAAACTAAAAAAACCTCTGCAAAATACATGTTCAATACCACTTTCCAAATTACTATTGCTAAATGGAAGGAACCACCACGTGCTGATTGCCGACAACAATTTTAGCGGCGGTTTTCTGAAACCGTCGTAGAACCATCTAGCCACGATTTAAACTGCCGCTATATGGGAATTTTTTCATAGTGAGGGATGAACCCAAAGGTACTTTGAAACAAACTAATATGTGGAAGCAAGTTCACCACCCATAAAATTATGGTAGAGGATATGGAAGAGAGGATTGGGGTGAGCGTGGCCAGTTTAGAGAGATCACTTTGGAGTAGGTTAAACTCAGTGAAAAGTTTTTTGTACTCTTCAATCAGAAGAATTCGTAGTCAGAATGAGAATCAACTGATTATACCTTAGACAATGCTTATTGGGTTGATCTTTATTATCATCATTTGTAGTATTTTTATTTTAGATGAGGGCTTGCCCTTTGTTTGACCCCGTCCATTCTCTTTTCCATGTATTGTATTTTATTTTTCAATAAACATCGGTAGGAGAAGGTTCACTTACCTCTTGGACCTGTTGGATATATATATATATATAAATAAACATTATTAAAATTATTTATATAATTAAGTAAACTTTATATTTAAGTTATTTAGATATTTAATTATATATTAAGTAAATTTTATATTTAAATAATTTATTTAAATAATTATTTATTTAAGTAAACCTTATATTTATCATTATATGTAAATATTTAAATATAAATAAACCTTATATTTAAAATTTATAAACTTATATATAATTATTTAAATATATAAATAAACTTTATTAATTTTTTTTCTATATATAAATAAAATTTATTATTTATATTCAAAATATAAGTTTTATTTATATAAATAATTATATATAAACAAACCTTAATTATATATATATATAAACATTAATTGTTAATAAATATATTCATTATTTATAACTAAACAACACAAACCATGGGTTAAGACCCACAATTCAAAAATTTATTAAAGAAAATAGTCAAAGAAAACTGAGGAGGTTGAGATTGAATCAAGAGAAAAGCCAATCCAAAGCAGTAAAGTCATTTATGGATTCAGCCACCACCCCTGCCTTTCAAATTATCACCCCTCCTCCATTATGTTGGCTACTGTCATGCCTTCTCATCAACATGAGTCTCGAAGTGATCATTTGATGGGGGTGGGTCCTCATGATACCTAGTGTCCTCTCCCTCTAGATCAGAACCATCTGATACTTTATCAGCACAAAAATGCCTGTGAGGGTTTCCGAACTCCTCATGAAACACCTCCATGTTGTTAGACCTATTCAAAATTCCAAGCATACTAAATTTATTATTAGCATGATCAAGTGAAGCCCGTCTACCATCATCCTTTCGGGGTGAGACACCCTTCATGGGTGCCAACTGCATGGCATGATAGGGGCCACCTGGTAACTCTTTTACATCATCACTGATCCTGTCTATCCTCAATGGAGTTTGAATCCCAACCAAGGGGGTCTGATTGTACATACCAAGACAAGGAGCACTATGAGGGCCTTTCTCCGTTTCAGAGACATAAGAATGACTAAAAGAGGATCCTCAGTGCTCTTGTTGGGTGCACTGCTACCCATCACTATATTTTCTTTTCTTGAGAAAGTTGAGACCATTTTTAATTTAGCTTTCCCATTCATTGAAATAATCAGGTCATGTTTCTTTCCATAGTTTATTATCCACATTCCTTTGAGCCTCTAATTCATGAGAAGATTGCTCGCTGGTAGATTCATCATCATCGAGTTGCTCAAGTCTTTCCTATTAAGGGATTCTTTAAAATGAACTCTATCATGATGAGAATCAGTCCCTTGAACAATGTCAACCCATGATTAGGGCCGCATGAGAAGATGGGCAGAAACCACCCCCGCCTGCTGAGTATGACTGCCAGCCTGAGGGGAAACCCCCATATCTGCTTTCTTCTGTGATGTATGTCCATCCTCACTAGAGAAAGCAATATTCTTGCCCAATGATTGTTAGCTGTCAACTGTTGTCCCCTTTCTCTTAAAGTGACACACTTTTCCCATGACATATTTTAAATGTATTTCAATAAAAACATTTATAACTACATATAAGTATAAATATAAATATAATTATATAATTATAATGTATTTTTACAAATAAATTTAAAGTATATATAAAATTATTTATACGATTATAAATATATTGAAAATACATTTAAAATACATTTGTATAATTATAATTATATTTATGTGTATATATAGGTAATGAATATATTTTTTAACAATTAAGGTTTATATAAATATAAATATATATATATATATGTATTTAATTAAGGTTTATTTAAATATAATTATTTATATAAATAAACTTTATATTTTGAAGATAAATAATAAGGTTTATATATACATATATAAATATAAATAAATTTAATAAGGTTTATTTATATAAATATTAATAATATTAATAATTTATATATATATATATATATATTAATAAATTTATAAATAAATTTACTAAGAGATAATTATGTATTTAAATAATTATATATATATTTATAAATTCTAAATATGAGGTTTATTTAGATTAAAGTATTTATATATAATTATAAATATAATTTTTATTTAAATAAATAATTATATAAATAAATTATTTAAAAATAAGGTTTATTTAAATATTTATATATAATTATAAATTTAATATTTATAAATATTTATATAAATAATTATTTTATTTATAAATATTTATATAAATAATTTATTTAGTCATAAATATTTATTTATAATTTGTTATATGTTTAAAAATATTTTAAATTTATTTATAAATAAATAAATAAATAAATATATATAATAATAATATAAATAAATATTTATATTTTTAACAATATAAATATATATTTATTATTATAAATATTTATAATAAATATATAAGTATAAATATTTATAATAAATATATAATTACTATAATAAATATTTATAAATAAATATTTATAATTATATAATTATAAATATATTTTTAAATATAATTATAATTACATATTTATTATAAATATTTATAATTATATATTTATTATAGTAATTATATATTTATTATATATTTATTATTAACATTTACACATATATATTTATTATATGAAACTATAAATATTTAATTATAAATATAAATATAAATATAAATTATATATATTATATGTATATATTTGTTTGTTTATATAATTATACTATATATTTTCTTATATAATATAAAATGGGGTAGGGGATTCAAATGGGGGAAACCAAAACACCAAAATGCCAAAGAGTGGCATTTTGGGCCAAAAATAACAAAAACACCAAATGAAGTGACATTCTGCAGACCCATATACCAAAATAATGTTAACCTAGCCCATTTAAAAAGAAACCCAACCGCCAAACTACCCGATTAATTCAATTTAGATTGTAGGGTGAATTTCTTAACATGTGGCGAGCGAAGATATGGCTGATCTAGTGGATTGGGTGGACTAGTTTCATGGTCGATCAAGTTCCAACAACCGTGCTGGGTCTGCCCGACCTAACCTATGAAGAAAAAGGGGATCAGTTATATTGGGGGTGGTCTCCATACAACTGGATTCTACTATACACATCAAGTGAAATTGACATACCAAGGAACTCCCTCCCCCTCTCCAATACACTATGTGGCACACTCAGGGATATCACATGGATTGTATTAGAATATGTGGGATTTTTTTCACTAAATATTCACCATGTGTTAGTTTCTTAAAAACAAATCAATTATATTGATTGACTTTTTATATAGATCATAGTGGCATAGTCATTTTGTCCATCAAAGTCCATTTGAAAGGTGAGATAAAAAAAATCTAGTTTTAGATTTGTAGGTATAACTACTAAATTTGTGCATGAAAATTAGTTTTATCTGGGTTGGTAATCGTATTGTGGCATGTTTATATCAGGGTATGGTTCCCCTACATCTCATATAGAGTTCACTACTCCCCCTCACCCACCTAGGGTTCATAGCCTCTAGCTACTAAGTCTGTACTCTCCCAACTAATAACTCAGAAAAGGAATAGGTCCTTATCTAGTGTCAGTACTGCCTTGACTGATGATTATCATATGATGAGGTATAGGTCCCCCAATACTGTTCCAAAGAGGTGATCTGGGTTCTCTCATAGATAGCAGTTATGGTAGTAGGGGTTATTACTCCCTTAGTGGACTTCTATTCTCAAACATGGTGTGGGTATCCATATCAATTTCTAGAGTAGAGATACATGGATTATAAATGGCGAGGTGTGATACTATCATAACTAATGTGCATTATTAAGAGAGGTATGGGTTCTATTATATATATATATTTTGTTATTTAGAATAAAATATGAGAATATTGGGTTCTTGGAGACTTGTGACTCCTCAAGAACCCCCTGAGATGCCTTTGATATGTGATTAATGGTTGATCTATCAACATCATACCTTGTATACATTCTAGAACACCAGAATCCCTAGTTTCTCATTAGAGTTGATCAATCATGGATTAGAGCTAAGTTGACCAGGACTTCTCTAAATCCCCGAGACTCCAACCTTCTCTTTTCTTCTTCCCAACTACTCTTAAGTATCAGAAACATTGAGTTGGTATGCTGTTCTATATTTCCTTTGTGGGTTTTAGGGAATTATACTAAGTATGTTTATACCCAACCCTAAATGATCCTTTTCCCTACTCATGTTGAGTCTATGCAGAGAACACACAACATTGGAAATGGTCTCAGTGGGTGGGGTTATGTTAGACTATTATTAGAGTAAGTTTGTCTTAGAATGGAGTTTAGAGATAGATGTATTGTGAGAGAAGGTTTTGAAATTTAGGGAAATGATGTTAAATATTTATCAAGATCAATTATAAAAATAGGGATACCAACATAGGTTCAACAACCAACATATCCTTTCTCCAGGACTTTGATAATCTATTAGGAAATATGAATCTCTATGACATATTTTTGGGTTATAAGTAAGTTGGTACATGCATCATATATCAGTCATTTATGATCCTCAATGTGATTTACATGTCAATCCATCTATATATTCACTAATACTTATGGATATATCCTACAAAATAAAGGGTCTACCCCTTGATATCTATATTATGTGCAGAGGTAGGGTTGTGGTAGGATCATGCCTATAGTTGGGATTTTCTACCACAATATTGTAAGTGATGAGGCATTGTTTTCGATATTTTGTTAAGATATATATTTTATCTATGATATGAGGTATCTATTATCAACCTTTTTTTAGTAAATATATTCTCATAGAGTGATTGGTAATTCCTAATGAGTTGGATGGCGCTACCCATACACTAAATATGATGCATGCATTCTTATGACAAAGATAACACGGGATTCAAAGAAATCCTCATCCACATGAAAAATTAATTGGTTAGAATATAGGGATCATATATATATCAATTTTAAACCTTTATTGACTAGATAATGATTCATTCATTTATATCCTTACGTGGAATGATGATCTGTTAATGGATGATGTTTTACTTCAACTCATGAAAGAAATATTCTACCGTGGACAGAGTTTGAACTCCAATATAGGATGGAGTTTTCTATGATAATATTAACCTTTATAGAGTAGAAAAACCATGTCTAAATGAGTTTCAAGGATCACATACCTCATGATGTGTTCTTGGAAATTATTTTTAGAATAATTTTTTGATATTAGTTGTTTGGGAAGAGACTGCAATGGAAGATTTTTCAAGATGTGGTTATGTTATCATAAAAGACCAACTATTCCAGAGTCCCCCAGGTGACCATTGGAAGGCTGGTAAATTTTTGTAGGGATACACCCTCGCTTTGGAATCTAGAAAGTGTTTAACATGAATACATCCATAGTTCTTCCTTTTATAGAACTATTCATTGTATATATCTTTGAGACCAGAGACCTCTATGTTATGGGCCCAATTTTCTACTAAATATTTCTACAAAGGAAGAGATGATTGTCTAAGAGATATTGGGAATGTACAATGCACAAATAAACTCCAAAAATATACCTTCAGTTATTTTCTATCAACCTTGAGGTGCTAAGAGTCAGAGTTTCAGAATTATGTTCACAAAGGATACCTATAGTTAGGTGATAGTAGGTGTAAATTGGAGCATGAATCATGTCCATTCTTTAGAGACCCACATACTAGTTGATTAAGGTGTAATATATTCATATTTAACTATGTGTTTAATAGTTGGAGACTCAAATAGAGCCCCCTATCTAGACCCTTGGCCAACTAAAAGATTTCTATTGATAAAGACCATCTTTCCCTAACTGTTGAAAATAAAGAAGTCGGTAATTGGATTTTTTTATCAATAATTGAAAAGAGGAGATGAATGATAGGTATGAAAAATCACAAAAGAGAATCATGATAAGAATCAAATCCTAATCATATCTCTCACACCGTGATGTGTTTAATGTAAGACTCATTTAGGAACATCATTAGGGCAATACACACTAACCCTATATGTTTCGCACCATGATCATTAAATGGTGGAAAAATAAGTGAATCATTCTCCACATAGGGTTCATCAGTGAACTATGTAGAGTTCCTTGTAACACTATAAATGAGGGAAAACACTATGATGAGTACTTGGATAGGTATTTAGTGTTTATTTAATGAAGGTAATTATGTTGTGAAATTATATATCATGCCATGATAGATTTATGGGAAGATTCAAAGTGTTTTCATAAGAACCAGTTCTTTCACTATGAAATTTATATTATGTTATAATAAATGATAAGCTATTTAATATCACATTATGAGAGAGTAGTCACATCATGAAGGAAGACTGGGTGGATTTTTTGTGTTCTGATAGATTGAATACCCTCACACTATGATCAGATGATTACTCCATGATTATTAAAGTGAAATAAGATTATTTGTGTGGAGTATGAGAACACATCACAAATAGATCTAGATATATTTTAGTGATTATATTCAAATGAAACTCATGATGTGAAGTGAAGTGTTATGTAGTGAAAAGTTTAATATTCAAAATGGATTAATAGATCCACGCTATGGTACTTAGATAATTAAATAAAATATATGGGATATATTTCTTAGATCTGGTTATTGACTAGAAATCATGTAATGAAGAATTTTTACACATCCTGAATAAGGAGAAATTATGTTATGACACATTATGAATTAATTATTCATGTTGTGATGATGCAGTTTCCATGAAAATGTATATATGTGGTTTGAAAAATAATTATGGATATCTAGATCAAGTTTAAAAGGATTAATTAATTTTTATTTAATTAAAATGGGCACACAAAACTATGTAGTACACCTAGAATAATTTTGAAGTATCTAATGAGGGTAATTAATCCAAACCCTTATATCAAGGGTTGGATTTTAGGAAAGATTATAAAAATTTCTAAAAGAATCTTTGGAAAAGAGGAGAACACACTGTTGAAGATAAAAAATGGTTCTAGAAAACTACATTGATGATCAGAAAATTATCTACAAACTGAACCACAATAATAACACCCTCACTAGTTTGGTGTTAATCAATTTTTAAAGAAATATTGTAAGTGATATTCAAATCAAATACTATTTATATTCATTATCTAAAAGTAGTTAAGAAATATATAATAATGGAGAGTTAACCTTGATAATTAGTGTTCTATTCAAAAAATAATTTAACATTCATAATGAGTAGTTTTAATCACATGTACATTGACATACCATCGATGTATTCTCCTTGGACTAGCCCTTATGGTGAACCAAGTAAAACATGTATGTCTTTACTTTATTTTTTTCATCTAAAAAATATGTGTTTTTAGGTTTGATTGGTTTATATTAATCTTTCTAATACAATAAAAATATCCAACTAAAATAAAATAATGACATGAACACCCTAATACATCCCAAATCTTAGGGTGTATAGAAACCATATTTTCAACAAGTGATAACAAATCCATAAGGTTTCTACACAAAAAATATATCTTAAGTTGATTTATGCTATGGGGAACTAGAAAATGAAAAATAGGATCCTTTTTTCATTGGATATATGTTTCAGATATGGAATAATCTCACAATATCCCACTTATTACCTCTTGGACTTGAATTTTTCTCATGTTTTTTAGATGGAATATTGGTTAGTGAATCCATGTTAATATCAATTATTGAAGAAGATAAAAATAATTGTGATAATGATGAAAATGATGAAAATGATTTATCCAAATCATTATCAAACCATATTTATATAAAATTGGTGGATTCATATTTTTTAAAGTAATTTAGGAAAATTGTATAATATTTATAAAGGAGAAAAAAAGGTGATGGAGGCCAAGTTATAAGTACTAAAAAATACATTTTATGATGATATTGAATGAGAAAATTGATTTTTTCTTTATTAGACTCATAAAATTTATGGTATCCATTTTTAGGTTTGGTGATTAGATGAAGGATGTTGCATGATATTATGAAAAGGACCCTCAAAAGAATGCCACTTTTGTATAATTACAATGTGTTATATCTTGAAGATAAAGACCACACTAAAATTCCCCTTAAAAATCTCCATAATAAACTGGTGGATTACTAGATGAGGGTGAGGCCTAAGATAACATCTATTCAATTATCAAAAGTAATTTATTCTAAATCCCTTGATAATTTTTAATATCATGTAGTTGTAAATAATAATGAATACATAGGAGATGAATTTTTATCACTTTTAGAAATCTAATTTAATTGAGAAAGGGAAGTTATAATAGTAAAATCCCATTCAATTATTTAAATCATGAAATAGTTTTGAACATTATAGTGATATATCAAGGAATAGAGACATTTGAGGTAAAGATAATGTGACATCAACACCCTATAAAAGGATCCCTTTGAGATGATGTATTAAATCTAGGGGATCAACTAGAAAAATGTTTCAATGGAAAAACATGATGAGTAAATAAGAAGAATATGAATATGAGAAGTTACCTAAAGATGATAAATTCGACTTAATCTTCGATGTTGAAGATATTATGGTGGAAAAAATTTAAGGAAACAAGACTATAGATTAAAAGTAAGGTCAACTTAAAGGATTGTATATATTGAAAGAAAAAATTGAAGGAGATCTTAAATGGTTGGACATCTAGCTCGAGAAAAACATTATGAGGTTTAATAAAAGATTAAATCATATATATTTTATAATTAGAGTCTAAAATTAAATGGCTAGAGAATATAGTGGATTATATTGGGGAAACTCATAATTCATCTGAATATATGTTTGAGTTCAAGATAGAAATACAAAAGAAACAAAATAATAATCAATGATATGAACATCCAATTGGAAGAAAGAATGATGAAAATTGAATCACTAGAAGAAGAAGTTTTATCACTATAGAATATGCTTAAGATTAAACTATATGAAATTGATGATAAGTAGAAGTTTCAATTCAAAAAAAATTGAACAAATATCTGATAAAAAGATAAGTAAGAGGAACATTGACGGTTAAAGAGATCACGAATAAACATAGAACTAGGCCCATGGGCAAGGTCAGACTCAAGTGTAAAGTCAAGAATTCCAAATCTAGTGAAATTACAACACAAAATAATGAATAATATAATTTTTATGAACATAATTAGACATTGAGACCAACTCAGCTTTGAAGAAACTACTTGAAAGGTAGAAACATGGGTAAATTAAGTGATGTAAAGATCTTTCCATTAATGAAATTTTAATTTTATGTATTTATTGGACATACTATGATATAGTTTGTGGAAATGTATATCTATTTGAGAGTTGAATCCCATGTGAGTTGAAAACTGAGGATAAAATTATATCCTATATCTCAAATATATAATTCCTTCTAAGGTTATTATTATAGATACCCTATTTTTTTTACAAAGCGATGAATTTTTTGTAAAAAAGGAATAAAACTTACTCTAAGGAGAGACAACGGATAAAGGAAACTAAATAATCATATGAGGTTCCATTGAAAAAATAATTTTATTGTTTGGAGGAAGAGTAATTTTATCTCTCTGTATATAGTGATGAATTTAATGGGAGTCCATAATATGCCTCAACTGAATCGACAATCTATTGCAGGGATAATAAGAAAACAAAGAAGGTTATCTCAGAAAATATTTCTCCCCAAGAAACCATAAACATTAGTACATGGATAATTGATAGTGGTAATTCATCCCACATGACTCGAAATAAAAATATCTTAAAACATATGTAGAGTATGTTGATGAGATAGTGAGATTCGACAATAATGGAGCATTAAAAATTCAAAGAAGCGGAAAGACAAGGCTAGCAAGAGAAAAAAAATCAAAATTACATATTTTATCTATGAAGGTGGCCTCTGATATAATATTCTCATTGTATGTCAACATTTTAACTCCATATTAGAAGTCAAATTTCTTATGAGGGTATTATTTATTAAAATAAAAACTAGAGATTATCTATTTAAAGGGTGGATAACCAATGAAGACCCTTTATCAAGTTGATTGAAAATAAAGAAAAACTTTTTTATTATAGTGGAGGAATATAATATTCTATCGCATCGATGGATTAGGTACTTTATCCAATAAATCATTGTGATATACCTAATAATATGGTTGAAACTAATATACCAAAAATGAAATGAGATCATGAGAAAAATTGTGATTCTTGTATTAGAGGGAAACTTATCAGAAATCCATATCATCCAAATAAGTAGAGGGACTCAAATATTCTCAATCTAATCTTCACAAACATGTATGGTCCCATTAAGGTTCTCATAACATATAGTGAGAATTATTTTCTCTCATTCATTGTTGATTTTAGTTGAATGAGATATGTTATTTTAATACTATCAAACATGAATTTGATTTAATTCATTAATATATTTTAAAGGATTGTTGAGAACAAAACTATATAAACCATTAAGACTATTTAGAAGTAAAATGACATGGAATACACTTCTCATGAATTGTAAATTTACTTGGATAAGAATCGGGTGAAATATGATGTTTCAGTAGTGATAACACTGTAGGGAAAACAATGTTTTAAAAAGGTGAAAATGAATGGTGCACACCATGTACAAAAAAGTAGTCATCCAAAGCTTAATCTCATGATAATATAGGATAGAAGCTACCCATGTTTTTTTATACACAAAAAATCAATCTTTGTTAAGATTAAGAGAAAAGATGACACCACAAAAAATATGGCATGGAATAATACCTATATTGAAACAATTAAAAACATTTAAGAGAAAATATTACATTAAAAAAGGAAGTAACCTTGAAGTATTAGAGATGTTTTAGTTAAATGGATATATATTTTTTATTACTCAAAAATTAAATCTTATAAATATTTCAACAAATGATGGAAAACATTTTTTTTGAAAACAATGATGTTAATATTATTGATAAAAATATGGGAATAAATATTGAATTGTAGAATTGACAATAATATGGGATGTATAAAAAAAATGATGAAAAAAAGAAATGAAAACATGGTCCTACATGTGAGGAATATTCAGAAGATGAATTATAATATGAATAATCTTTTAAAACAATTCAACTAGTGACTATATAAATAAGAAAACGAGCTAAGTTTTGTGAATCAAACATCATCGGTGACATGACTACAACAACATATAAATAATGAATAAGAACTATATAGCACAAAACATTATTATCTCAGGTGTAACCAATCTCATTTTAATATGAAACAAAGGATGAGTCATGGGTTAAGACCATGAACAAGGAACTTGATCAAATTAAGGAAAATGAATCACGAGAGCTGATAAATTGTCCAATAGACCATAAGTTCCTTGGAACTAAATGGTTATATATAAATAAATATTATGAACATGGAAAGGTGGTTATAAATAATTTTATATTGGTGTGGAAGGGGTATTCATAAGTATATGGTGACAATGTGGAAGAAACCTTTTCACCAATGGAAAGACTTGAGTCAATAAAATTATATCTTATTATGGATATAAAAATAAAATTCAAAATATATTATATGGATGTTAAGAAAATATTTCTGAATAAAATTATCAAGGTATAAGTTTACATCAAACATATGGTGGTTTTTTTTGAAATTATGAGTTAATGGTATGTAGGTTAAATAAAGAATTTTATGACATGAAACATACACCTGCAGCTTGGTATGATTCATCATATGATTTCATAAAGAAGATGGAATTTAGAAGTGTAGGATGGAGTCATAATATCGATTTAAAATTAACAAGGATGAATATTTCATGGTTTTTGTTTATGTGGATGAAATCATATTTGGAGGAATCAAGTGTATTTTTGTTGAGAAAATTTCCTCATTGATGGGAATTGAGTTTGAAATGTCAATGATTGAAAATGTCACGTTCTTTCTTGTGAAGTATGTGAACCAAAATAAGGGATACAAATTCATTTCTAAAAAAAATATGAAAATGATATATTGAATAAGTATGTCACACACAATAGTAATATACATTAAATACCAATCTTGGTTGGAAGAAAACATTACAAGAATGATGGGGGAAAGGCAGTTGATACAACAATTTTTCTAAGGATTATTGGAATCCAATTCTATCTCATATAAAAAATATCATATATTTTATTTGAAATATAAAAAGAAACATGGATTAAAATATTTTCATACCTATTCAGATGTGAATTTGACTTGATATGTTTTTGACCAAAAATCCATAAGTTGAGGATCCTTCTTTATTAGAAGCATGTGCATTGGGTGGGTAATCAAGAAGAAAGAGAGAAAATATCTTAGTACAAATAAAGTGGATTATATTTCAGAAAAAATAGATTATATGAAAATGGAATAGGTGAAACAATAATTATAATATCTTATAGAATTGGTTAAACTATCCATGTATATCCATTGTGAAAACTAGTTCACAATTCAACCAAATGAGAATCTGGTATAACATTATTGGACAAATAATATTGAGATTCAATTACATTTAATTAAGGAAAAGGTGGAGCAAAGTATAATCAAGTTAGAAAATGTGGGAAAAAACCATCAAGTATTGGAAATCCTCACAATTGTTTTTTCTAAACTGGAATTTTTAAGGCATCCATTGAACCTCGGAGTTCAACCACCTCCCTCAACTTGAGGAGGTTTGAATCATCCCCTCTCACCATTGAATCTAACATTATATCTAGAAATTATGTTTTCTTATAGGGATATTTATAGTTTCCTATATAGGGGGAGATATAATCTATGGGTATCCAATAACCAATTTTCAACAAACCTATAATATATGGAAAACATTTTGGAAATTACTATTTTCTCTTGTTTCATACATCGAGCTTTGACTCATACAGGCTTTGATAACTAAGTAAAATCCATTTTACATGATCTATTAATTATTTCATCAAGGAGATTCTATATATATTATTATAAAATGGCGAGAGTTCATATTTAGATGGCACAACTCAAGGGTGAACTTGAAATATTGATAATAGATAATTTCCAAAAAATAAAAATGAGAGAATGTTGCAACCAAAAAATTTATGGGTTGGATTTTGGTATCAATAATTGAATAAGGGGAGTTAAATTATAGAGATTATAAATCCTAAAAGAGTATAATGGAAAAAATTACATCATAAGTATTTATCACACACCATGACCTATTAAATATAATGGTTATTTGGGAACTTTATACAAGTAATACACCTTAAAACCAAATAGGTTTCATTGGTAAAATATAAAAAGTTCACTTTCACACCATGAATGGGGGATTATTCCTAAAAGAGAACTTGGATTAATATTCAATGTTGCTACAATAAAGGTTACTAAATATTTAAATGAGTGTTAATTCATTGATAAGTTTCTATGTATATTTGAAGAGTTATCTAAAAAACTGATGCCCACACATTGAAATAAATTTCATGCTGCAATGGGTGAGAAGCTAGAGAAGACCATGTCACAAGAGATAATTCACACCATGAAGAAAGATTGGGTGAATTTATGAGGTTATGGTTGAATGAAAACCTCCACACTAAGAATATATAATTATTACATGATTATCAATGTGCAAGATGATTCATGTTATAGACTAGGATAACACACAATAATTTGATATGGACATATTTTGGTGATTCTATTCAAATGATACTCACATCAGGAAGTTTAGGGTCACACTGTGACAAGTTTGAGAGTTAATATGGATTTTTATATACCCACTATGATACATAGATAATTAAATAAATGATATTGGATAGATTTATTAGATCTGATTATTTACTAGACACCATTCTATGAATAAAGGTTACAGATCACAAATAAGGAATAATCCTACTGTTCCACATCATGAAAATGTTATTCATGATGTCTTGATGTAGTTTCCAAGTAATCATACAAATATTGGTTGAAAAATAATGATGGAAAACTATATCGAGTTTAAAATTATTAATTTGGTTTATTAGAGAAAAACAATAACACAAATCACTATGGCACACTTGTAAATATTTGGAAAGCTATGATGAGAGGATTTAATCTCAACCATTAGATTTTGGTTTAGTTTTTAGGAAATAATATTAAGAATTCTAAAATTATTTCTAGAAAATAGGAGAGAACCCCATTTAAGAAATACTTTTTTTAAAGAAGAATATTTTATTGAAATTCAAAACTTGATGTAGAAAATGAATCCCATTGATGACACCCTATCTAGTTTAATGTCAATCCTTTTTGAAAGAAACATTATAAGTGATATCCAAATCACATATTCATTTAATCCTTATGATAATTAAGTGTTAAAATAGATTGAAAGATGGAATTCCCTATGATCTGTAGTGATCCATTCTGAATCATTTATAACACTCACATTATGTGGGGTTAACCTTCGGTATGTCAGAACACCATCAATGTATACTCCTTGGACTAGCTCTGGTGGTGAAATAAGTTCAACTTATGACTCTATAATTTATTTTTTATGTATGAAAACTGTGTATTATTGAGGTTGGATAGGTTCATATGGTTCTTGATAACATAATAAAAATATCCAATGGAAATAAGGAAAGTATTTGATCACCCTATGATTAGCCACTAAATGAGGATAATATTCATTGTTAATATATATAATATTCAAGTGATTTATTATTCATAAACACCATTTTAGTGCATTTTACACTTTGAAGATAATTTCACATTATGATCGTAATACCTTCTTAAAATGCACTATTATGTGGTACATTTTTGAACATCATTTAAAGTACCCAATGATTCATTTGATTTTAAGGAATTTAATTATCCATATTTTAATTTGATATTTTGGTAACTGTATCTACACTTAAATATGAACATTTTTCATTCAGGGATCAATGGAGGATTCATAAAGGATGATGGAGATATTTGGAGATGAATGGAAGCAATTATAGAGAAGGAAGATTGGACACCATCCCACTAATGAGAACGTGGGACCCACATTTCAAACCCAATGAATCCCAAATTTAGTGGGAGGATAGAAAAAATATATAGGAACTAATAATTTTTCAGGATCCAGTGCTAATTCGGCCTCCATTGTTGTCATTTATGAGGCCCAATTTAGAGATAAAATTCTGGGCCAGATTCTGCGGCCTAGAAAAACATCCCACTAATATAATCATATCTCCGAATATAAACCTCCAAATGGGACAAACTTTTATAGTCCGTTAGGAGACATCCGGGGATCCAGTTTCTTCTTCTATGGCCCACTCTGATTCGGCCATATAGAAGGTCTTCCAAGCGTGTATGTTCGGTAGATGAAAGCTGACTGTCACCTCGGGTAAAATGTGGAAAAGTCCAAGTTTCACAAGATTTCCACCACCCTAGGCCTACCATAATCAAGTGGGATGCTTTGTAATATTGGAGGCTCGACCCAAGGCTTCCAAAATGCATATTTAAGGTAGTGTTAGTGGAGTGGTTTTATCATCTTTGGTGCTTTGTTCAATTGTAATGTTATGCTGTGATTTTGTTGTCTCAAGTTTGTCTTTCACATGTAAGTTGTTCAATTAACTTTAGTTTCTTAATAAAATCTCTTCTTTTCCTCTTATTATTTTGTTCTTAATATCACTTTGATACCATTGGATCAAGGTGTGAATTTATTCACACCAAACCTTGTGAAATTATCACACAACGGTGGAGTGATCGTTATTTTATTGTTTTTTTTACTTCTCAATTTCCTCCCTCACGAGTCTACCTTCCACTTCCATTGAAACCATAGAATCAATGGAGGGATAAACCACTTATGGGTTGATCCAAGGGAGTATAAAGGGGATGGATTGGATGTTATTTATCACCCCATTAATTTCTAATCACTTCTTTAATTGAGATTTTTATTTGATGATTTTTAAACTCCATCGTCCTTGTTGAATTTAAGGCCACACACTTCAAGTGCTAATACGAACCTTTACCTTGAAGTGCTCAAAACTTTGATACTTCAAGTGTATAGGTTATTAGTATTATGGTGTGTTGGTATAAAATTAGTAAGTGATGAAGTTGTTTGATCTCCTTAAATGAACTCATCTCAAATATAAGAAATTGAAATAATTGAAAAGGGAATACGTCCAATGCACCCTAAGTGATAACCTAGGATCAACTCATTATTTTAATTTGAATTCACTTAAGTCTCTTTGGGTTCCATTAAACCCATATAAAATCAACCCAAGTTGGCCACTTCATATCCAAAAACAATCCATAGAATGTACGTGTCTATAGGTTACTTATTAGGTCTCTGAGGATTCGATAACCCAAGCTAGGCTACAAGGACCATCATACCTTCTTCTTTTGGGTAAATTTGAGAGAGAATCAAATTTTGGATCTGTTGATGGGGACCTAAGTAAGTTATCTTAGACACTATAATCCTTTTTTCATCCCTATTCTCTATTCTCACCCCCTCACTCCTATGGAAATCAATTTTGAACAAGCCCAAACATGGGAAACCTATCCCTAATTTGATCACCCAACCCCATGTGTGATGTACAATGACCATCCTAATTTCTTCATGTTGGATCATCAACAACCTAATAAAACACATTGTTTTTACCCCTATGATCCACAAAATATCCCATCATATAATGAGTTTCAATCCCCACAAATCCTGTATTAAGTGAAACATTAAGAGAAATATTCTCACAAGTCAAGTTGAACATTCCCATTCTCGATGCAATCCAAACCATACTTGCCTACTCAAAGTACCTTAAGGACTTTTACACTTTTAAAAGAAAATTTTCACATAAAAACAAATTCCTTTTGGCTACTAATGTGAGTACCACCATTCAAGGGACCATTCCTCCTAAGTTGAAATACCTAGGTTTCCCTTACATCAATGTTGAACTAGGAGAGAGCAAAGTTTTCAAGGACTTGTGTGACCTAGGTGATAGTTTCAATATCATCCCTTATACTGTGTACTTCCAGTTAGGGCTAGAATAACTCCAACCCACATCTGTCACACTTCAACTTTATGATCATAGCATTAGGGTTCTAAAGGGTATTTTAAAGGACGTTCTGGTAAAGGTTGAAAACTTCATCTACCCTGCTGACTTCATTGTCCTTGACAACCATCCAAACTTAGGAAATAAGGAACAAACCCCAATCATCCTTGGTCGTCCCTTCCTTGCAACAATAAACTCTATTATCTGAGTCTGAAATGAGAACATGACCATCACCATTGGGAACATGAGTCTAGACTTGAACATCTATAATGCAAGCTAACAAATAGGGGATGATGAGGACATTCATGAAGTAAACATGATAGGAATCATTGATAATGAATCCATAGAACATCAAGGAATATTTGATAGATGTTTAATTCAGTATGATATTTATTTCCTTTATTCACATGAAGGAAGTCTATCTCCTTGGCTTGAATCATTTTCAAATTTCTCTTATGATGAAGTCTTAGGTCCAACAATCAGTGAAACCTTTCAAGAAACCACTTTCATGGAGACCACTCCAACTTCCTTCCCTAAATATGATCAAGACAATCTAGTAGCTGAAACTTCTACATGTGTGGAATCAATACTATCTAAAACTTTAGGAAACAAAATTGATCTTGATATAATGTCCCAATCTTCTGCTGAAATTCTGAACCAACCTGATCTTGAATTGAAGGAACTTCCTGCTGCACTCAAGTATGCTTTCATAGGGGACAATCAAACACATCCTATTGTCATTTCTTCTTCTCTTGAATCCAATCATGAGAGGATGCTTCTAGATATCCTTAGGAAACATAAGAAAGCCATTGGTTGGACCCTGTCTGATATTCCTAGGATTATCCCACTTATTGGGACTCATATGATTGTTATGGAATCTTATTCAAAGCCATGTCATCAACCTCAAAGACGAATCAATCCTAATATCATGGAAGTAGTAAGAAAAGAACTTATGAAATTGTTAAAAGCTGGTATCATATATCCCATAGCTGAGAGTGAATGGGTGAGCCCAATCCAATTGGTTCCAAAAAAGGCTGGAATCACAGTGATAACCAATGAGGATGGAGAGATTCTTCCAATAAGGGTGAGTAGTGGATGGAGGGTCTGCATTGAATATAGGAAGCTAAACTCATTCACCAAGAAGGATCATTCCCCCTTAGCATTCATTGACCAAGTCCTTGAGAGAGTGGTAGGTCATTCCTTCTACTGTTTCTTAGATGGGTACTCAGGGTATAATCAAATTGAGGTCTCCCTAGAGGATCAAGGTAAGACTACATTCACCTGTCCATTAGGAACCTTTGACTTCAAACACATTCCATTTGGGTTATGAAATTACCCTGGAACCTTCCAGAGGTGCATGATGGGAATATTCTCAGACATGGTAGTGGATTTTCTAGAGGTCTTCATGGATGACTTCTCTATGTTTGGGGATACATTTGAGGGATGTCTGCAGAATGTAGAGAGAGTCTTGTCAAGATGTGAAGAAAAAAAATATGTTCCTAAATTGGGAAAAATGCCATTTCATGGTTAAAGAGGGACTAGTTCTAGGACATCTAGTCTCAGGTATGGGGATTGAAGTTGATAAATCCAAGGTTGACATCATTCGTCACCTTCTATCACCCAAAACTACCAAGGAAGTGAGGTATTTCTTAGGACATTCTGGTTTCTATAGAAGATTCATCAAGGACTTTAGTTCAATCTCCCATCCCCTTTGTGCCATCCTAGTAAATGATGCTCTATTTGTTTGGACAGAAAGCTATGAGGGTTCATTATCAACCCTCAAATCCTCTCTCACCTCTCCTCCCATTATGAAATCTCCGAATTGGAACCTTCCTTTTGAACTTATGTGTGATGCCGATGACTTTGCTGTAGGAGCTGTGTTAGGACAATGTTGTGATAAAACTCCTTATGTCATTTTGTTTGCAAGAAAATCCTTAAATGATTCCCAAATCAACTACACCACTACTGAGAAGGAGTTACTTTCTATTGTGTTTACTTTAGAGAAGTTTAGTTCCTACCTCTTAGGATCCCCCATCACTGTGTTCACTGACCATTATGCACTAAAATACCTCTTCCAAAAATAATATGCTAAGGCTAGAATGATTAGGTGGGTCCTTCTCTTACAAGAATTTGACCTCACAATCAAGGATAAAAATGGCGTTGAAAATGTTTTAGATGATCACCTCTCTAGGATGGAATTAAAAGACAAATCAAATCACCTTTCTGTGTCTGATTCATTTCCTGATGAACAACTATACTCTGTGAGTGACTACCCTTGGTATGCCGACATAGAAAATTTCTTAGTTACAAGAGTCATTCCAAAATTCTTAGGGACTCAAGCTCAAAGGAAATTCCTTTCTGATGTTAGACACTATGTGTTTGATGATCCATACCTCTATAAGTTCTGCCCTGACCAAGTCATTAGGAGGTGTGTCCCAGAATCTGAATAAGAGTCCATCCTTAAATTCTGTCATAGTAAGGCATATAGAGGTCACTTTTACTCTAAGAAAACATCTTCTAAGATTCTTCAATGTGTTCTTTTCTATCCCACCCTCTCAAGGGACTCTTACACATTTTGTAAAAGCTGTCCTAGGTGTCAACAAGTAGGGTCCATCACAAAAAGGAATCAAATGCCACTCACTCCCATCTTAGTGGTTGAAATCTTTGACTGTTGGGGAATTGATTTCATGGGTCCCTTCCCAAACTCTAGGGGATATATTTACATTCTCTTAGTTATCAATTATGTCTCCAAATGGGTTTAGTCCATTCCTACAAAATCCAATGATCATCAAACTGTGATTATATTTCTCAAGGAAAATATCTTCTCTAGATTTGGAATTCTTAAGGCTATCATTAGTGATCGTGAAACTCAATTTTGCAATTGTCCATTCTCATCACTCATGAAAAAATATGGAATTTCTCACAAAGTGTCCAATTCTTACCACCCACAGACCAATGGTCAAGCTGAGTTAGCCAATCGTGAAATCAATCAAATTCTTGAGAAAATTTTCAATCCTTCTAGGAAAGATTGGTCCGAGAAACTCTTGGATTCTCTTTAGGCATATCATAAAGCATACAAAACCATCCTAGGAATGTCACCATATAGGTTGGTTTATGGAAAATCATGCAATTTACCTGTTGAAATTGAGCATAAGGCCTTTTGGGCAATTAAGAAAATGGATTATGACCTCTCATTGGCTAGAAAAAAAAGGAAATTAGATCTCAATGAACTGGAGGAACTAAGGATGGAGGCTTATGAAAATTCAAGGATCAATAAAGCTAGAGTTCAAGCCTACCAATCTAGGAATATAAAAGTCAAACATTTTGAACTAGGAAAAATTGTGCTCTTATATAGTTCAAAACTTCATTTACACCCGAGAAAGTTAAGGTCTAGATGGTCAGGACCTTTCATAGTGCATCATGTGTACCCCCATGGGGCAGTAGAGATTCAAGATCCCACAAGTGGTTACATTTTCAAGGTTAATGGTCAAAGGTTAAAACCATTCATTGAATCATTCAATAAACAGGAAATAAAGGTTGAGTTAATTGATCCAATCTGTGAACCAGGAAAAAATTGATAGATTTAGGATCCATGTCGGGCTAATGACATTAAACAAAGAGCCGCATGGGAGGAAACCCATGGTTTTCAAGTTTCCTATAATTCTGTTGTTTTAATAAAATTTATATTTTAATTAATCATTTTTATATTTAAAAAAATAGACTGTTGACCTGTTCTTATATTATGAGTATGGATGGGTATGAAAGGGGAGCACCATATTCATCCGTGTCATGTTGTGTGATCCTTGAGTAATGCCTTACCCAGAAATTTAAAAAGAAGACAATGTATCATCAGTTTGTTTTATTTTAATGTTTTTATAGGTTAAAATAAAAATACAAAAAGAAAAATAAGAATATAAAATAATATATATATTGTTTTGTTTTGTTTTGTTTGTTTTGTTTTTCATTTTTCTACTAGGGAACTCTGCAAGTGACATGGATATCAAAGGATTAAAAGGGAGCAACAAGAATTTCAACTTCAACCACTAGGTGACTTCATTCCATGATCCTTATTTTCAATTTCCTTTTTGAACTTTAATTCTTTACCTTTACCCCCTTCTAAATTTTCTTTTCTTTAAACACTGGGGATAGTGTTATTTTAAGTTGGGGGTGGAGATAAAATAAAAAATTCTTTTGTGTAAAAAAAGAATGATTTGAAAAAAAAGTTTAAATGGAAGGAAAAATTCCTTTAACTTTGAACATGGTAATACAAATTGCACACTTTGAAACTGAATATAAAATAATTAGGCATGCCCTGATTCTGATTTTAATCCTTGTATAATTTCATGAGCATAGATTTTGGAAAGTGTGGCTATCCAATATAATATTTCATCGTTTATATTTTCATCCAAATAAAAAAAATATCACAATACACGTCTTTTGGATAGTGGAGTATTAGTTTGAGTTCATGGGGTCCACCAAATAAATAGCATAGGTTTGGTGATCATTTTAGTTTTAATATGAGTATTAAATAAAAATAATAATAAAAATAATAATAATAAATTTGCGCGTAGATCAATGAAATGACCTAATGCATGGTTTTCGACACTTGGGGATCGTGACTCCATAGTTGTCTGGCCCAGAGTTAGTAATTTTATCTATATTTTTGGTAATTTGAATTTGTTTTTGAATGAGTTAACTTGAGATTATGCCTAAGTATGTAAGATTCACTTGGTGCCCTAAGTCCTTTGATCCTGGGAGTCATTGGCAAAGTCTCGCTGCAGGGGTTGACTCTTTTGAGTGCAAATTCAATTACCATGGAAAAATTGCAAAAAAATAATAATAATAATACAATAAAAAAAATTGAATACTCACCTTAATATTGAAATTTTCTTCCACCTAGCACTTCTGTCATTTCCCCCTTTAATAAAGATGAACCCCCATGTCTATTTTGACGCACAACACATCCTCATACTTAATTGATATTAGATGAAATATGAAAATGAATTTGAACAGAGGAATGGGTTTGGGATTGGGATCTTCTTATGAAACTATCACGTATTAAAATATTTTTATGGGTTTCATGATTTTTTGGTATAAGGGTTTTTGGTTATCATTGTGTGTTAAAATGTTTTTGGAAAAGGGAATTCAAATTTCATGTTGTTGAGATATATTTTTCTCGGGACTAGAAAAACTCAAGTTGGGGGGTGTGATTAGCTACTAAATGAGGCTAATATTCATTGTTAATATATATAATATTCAAGTGCTTTATTATTTATAAACACCATTTTAGTTCATTTTACACTTTGAACATCATTTCACATTATGATTGTAATACCTTCTTAAAATGCATTATTATGTGGTACATTTTTGAAAATCATTTAAAGTACCCAATGATTCATCTGATTTTAAGGAATGTAATTATCCATATTTTAATTTGATATTTTGGGAACTGTATCTGAACTTAAATATGAACATTTTTCATTTAGGGATCAATGGAGTATTCATAAAGGATTTTGAAGATATTTGGAGATGAATGGAAGCAATTCTAGAGAAGGAATATTGGACACCATCCCACTAATGAGAATGTGTGACCCACATTTCAAACCCAATGAAGCCCAAATTTGGTGGGAGACTAGAAAAAATATATAGGAACAAATAATTATTCAGTATCCAGTGCTAATTCGGCGTCCATTGTGGTCATTTAGGAGGTCCAAGTTAGAGATAAAATTCTGGGCTAGATTCTGCAGCCCAGAAAAACATCCCACTAATCTAATCATATCTCTTAATATACAACTCCAAATGGGCCCAAATTTTACAGGTAGTTAGGAGAAATCTGGGTCTCCATTTTACTATTCTATGTAACACTCTTATTCTCCCATCTAGAAGGTATTACAAGCTCTTCTGTTCGGTGGATGAAAGATGGATGCCACCTCGGGTCAAATGTGGAAAAGTCCAAGTTCCACAAGATTCCCACCACCCTAGGCCTACCATAATCAAGTGGGATGATTTGTACTGTTGGAGGCTCGACCCAAGTCTTCCAAAATGCCTATTTAAGTTAGTGGTGGTGGAGTGGTTTTATCATCTTGGGTGCTTTGTTCAATTGTAATGTTATGCTGCGATTTTGTTGTCTCAAGTTTGTCTTTCACATGTAAGTTGTTCAATTCACTTTAGTTTCTTAATAAAATCTCTTATTTTACTCTTATTCTGTTGTTATTCATATCACTTTGATACCATTGGATAAATGTGTGAATTTATTCACACCAAACCTTGTGAAATTATCACACAACATTGGAGTGATCGTTATTTTATTGTTTTTTTTACTTCTCCATTTCCTCCCTCACGAGTCTACCTTCCGCTTCAATTGAAACCATAGAATCAATGGAGGGATAACCCACTTATGGGTTGATCCAAGGGAGTAGTAAGGGGCTGGATTGGATGTTATTTATCACCCCATTAATTTCTAATCACTTCTTTAATTGAGATTTTTATTAGATGATTTTTAAACTCCATCGTCCTTGTTGAATTTAAGGCCACACACTTCAAGTGCTAATACAAACCTTTACCTTGAAGTGCTCAAAAATTTGATCCTTCAAGTGTATAAGTGATTAGTATTATGGTGTGATGGTATAAAATCAGTAAGTGATGAATTTGTTTGATCTCCTTAAATGAAATCAACTCAAATATAAGAAATTGAAATAATTGAAAAGGGAATACATCCAATTCACCCCAAGTGATAACCTAGGACCAACTCATTATTTTAATTTGAATTGACTTAAGTATCTTAGAGTTACTTTAAACCCATATAAAATCAACCCAAGTTGGCCACTTCATATCCAAAAAAAATCCATAGAATATACGTGTCTATAGGTTACTTCTTAGATCTCTGAGGATTCGACAACCCAAGATAGACTACAAGGACCATCCTACCTTCTTATTTTGGGTAAATTTAAGTGAGAATCACCCTACCCCCCTCTTAGGTTTTATATACCTTGTGGTTTCAACACTAACCCATATAGTGAGTTGAGTATATCCTTGGTGGAGAATGAGATCTTCCAAGAGTTTCCATTTTCATTGAAGTGGTGTGATGGTGCCTACCTCATTATGGATTGGTTACTGATTACATACATCTATAGGTATTTAGTAGTGAGAGATACCCCCATCAGGTGTGGAACCTTTAAGAAGTCATAGTTAGATAAACATCATAAAATAAACATGACTTTATACACTATGTACATGGAAGAAAATTAACATCCAGTGAATGTATAGGAATAAAAAAAATGATTTTAATGGGTTACCCATGATTTCCCCTCAATGGGAGAGAAATATATCCATCATCCTATACTCCAGAGATGGAATAAAAGTGTTTTCTAGGAGGGATGATATACACACTTATTGTGTTGATAGAGAAAATGGGATGAATCCTTACTTATATCAGTTCATGGAAAAGTATGTTATTCATTCAAGAATCAGTCGGGTCTTAAATCATGTGTATTATCAGTGAAGTATCCTATCATATTTAGAGTTAAAGAATCATACATCAGTTTGCCTTCATGAGGTTAAAACCACGGTGGATAATAAAGATCAAATTAGTATAGTAGTGACATGCTGGATGAATATTCTAATAGAGGTATCCTTTTCCTGATGATGGATAAGTTTCATGAGTAGTTGGATTCAAATTAGTTAACTATTTCCTACAGAGGGATATGTTTCTCATCATCGAATAATGGTGGTGGAACATACTATTAAATTGTATGTGAGATTCAGTTGTGGTGTCGTCAACTTGGAAGTCCTATGTGACCAGATGTTCTTGGACGATAGACCAAAAGGGTTTATTTAAATGTGGAGATCACTTCATCAACCTCCCCATAAATATTATGGTTTTTTTATTTGGTGTTTGTATTGAATATCATGTTCGAAATTATGAGTGAGTATTTATCTAGTAGAGAATGTCCCACAGTGTGGTGTGTATCAAATATCTTTGTGGGTATCCCCATTAGATGAAAATTATTTATATGCAGTACATGACAAGTTTTTATATAGAGGTTATGTTTTTTTATCACATTAGTTTTTAAGGTGTTATACTAGGGTATACATCCAATATATCTATATAAAATGAGTATTCAGGACCATCCACTTTGAATTTTGATGCATTGGGACAACCTAAAGGTAGTGGCATGATGTTGAGTAGTTTGATGTGGTCAATATTGTTCTTGATGTGATTTTTGGTATATTTAATGAAATAGTAATGAAAGAAAACTAGGATATCTTCAATAGTGGGTGAAGACCTATTGGAGATCAATATGAAAAAAATATCATTACTAAAAATGTTAGTGAGGAGGTTGAGAAATGAGACCCATATACATCTAATTACATAATATATTGACAGTGGAACATGTTTGTTTCCAGTGGGAGAGGGAAGAGGAACTAGTTTAAATCTTAAAGATCACATGTCCTTGCATCTTTTCAGATGATAGTGTTGAATCCGATAAAGCACTCAATATTGTTGTGTGGTGTGGATGAGTTTCCCTCATATAAAAACCATATGAAATTCTCTTTAATAGTGTAGAGATAGGTTCTCCCACTGGGGTTTTGATTATAAAATAACCCTTCTCAGATGGATTTTAGTAATATTTGGATTCATTTTGTCCCATGTGGTAGGTTGGACTTCTATTGAAGAGATATTTTTTGTGTAAAGGATTAGAAAGATTCTCCTAGAGGGTATGCATGACCTCCTAAGGCCTTGCTTCAAGCTAGGATAGAGTTGATATATTTATAGATGAAAGTGGATTCTTACTTCCTGGGAAAATTTCTTTTGATTTTTCTTAGAGATCAAATCCCTAAAGATTAAGGAAGTGTGTATAGAAGTGGGTTGTTTTTCATACAACGTTTTTTAGCTTCATTACCTTAAAATTATAGCTGTTTCATTTTTATTTATGAGAATAATTAAATGTGGATAGGATGTAGTGAACCTTATTTTTTCTCTGGTTGAGGAATAGGTCAATTTTTTTACTTCTCAATGTCATGGGATCTTCCTATGGTTAAAAATGTAAATTTTCCCAAGAATATGAACCCTGAAAACTTTTTTGATGTTTATTTTAATCTTAGAGTGTGGTGATTACCATCAAGCCATGTCAGCATTAGATTATAAGTTTATTGGAGCCTTGATAATAATATATATAAAAAATAATATATAATTTTTAGTTTGAATATGTGTTCATAATAATAATACAATTTCTTTTTAATGTATCATCATAGAAGAATTTGGTCAGTATTGTAACATATGTAATGGGGTTTTACCCAATGGTTTATGTAACATACATTTTAAATAGAGTCCATGGGGTCAGAATATCATGAAAGGTTTAATTAATTGAATTTATTTAATTATTTATGGGTTATTTAGTATTTATTACCTATATTTTTTCTTATTTATTATCCATCTTTTCTAGTCTATGTTTTTTCACCATAAACCCTAGAATAAGAGAACTTGAGAGATTTAGGGGAAATTTGTGAAAGCAATGAATCTAAGAAGGAATTCATAAATGGAATAAATATAGATAAACTACACAAATGGGACCGCGATTAATGATAAATCCAAACTTATAGTAGAGATCCGTGATTTTTCAAAATGATCCATTCATTATGAATTATGTATCAACTTTTTGGATCAAAAACACCAATATTCCTGGTTGAAGCACGGTTTTTTTGTAATTTTTTGTATAGCCCCTATTTTGATTATCATACCCCATTTAATAAATTATTAACTCTATCACCATGGAAATTTTAGTTTATATTTACTTAAACCTAAAATTATTTATTGGTGGTGAGGATTTCATTGGCAATCAATGAATAATAAGGAGACTAGATCATATCTCTATCTATATCCTTCCTTCTATATCAAAATATCATTCTCTTTTTATCTCTCTATCTCCCTATAACTTATCTACTCATATGGATAACAAGATATCATTATCCCTTGGTCTAGTTGATGGTGACAATTTTAATAGTGACCAATGTGAGGGAGATTGTTTGGGTGATGACAACGCATGGATAGAGGTGGTGTGGTTGCCTTAGGTGAAGCCTGATTAGTTAAGGAGGGAGGTGGTGCAGTAGGTATGATAGTGAAACATGGGTGATGTCAAATGGATTTAGATGTAAACATTGGTAGCTAGTGGAATAACATTGAGTCAATGACCCATTGGGGCCTCCATTTAGAGGATGCCATCTACAACAGGTAGTCAATAAAGCTAGTGTGGGAAGCATCCACCTAGGATTCCACCATGCACAATGAATGAGAGGCAAATTCAGATATGGTTCTCCCCACTAACAAATCCATTAGGGATCATATGGTTCTCCACATTACATGGGTCAGGTGAATGTCTAGATGACCCAAATAACTGGGTATCCTAGCCTCATGGCTGTGTAGGAACCATCTATCAAGTTGGGTCTGCCTGACTTGACCTTTGGGGGAAAGTGTGGATGTTCTAGGGAGCATGTGGATTCCACATGACTAAATTATTTCATACAGTTGAAGTGTGATTCACCTAATAGAGAAAACCTTCTCCCTATGTAATGAACTATGTGTCATGTCTATAGGCCACCACTGTGCCCACATTTATCCATGTTGTGTGAATTTTACTGGATCATCACTATATATTAGTTTAGAGAAAAAATGGCACATCCTAAGAATTATTCAATTCATATCATAACAGAATGGTATATTTGGATTTTTAATTCAGTTTTAGGGGTGATATAGAAATAATTTAGATTTGTCACTGTAGAGATAATGATTTGATTTGTACATAATGATCAGAGTGTTCTCAAGGTGGGTACTCCCTTGGAGATGGGTTTATACAAGGACATGGGTCCCATACATCTTATATAGATTTTGGTACTCCCCCATGCACATATGGGGTGTAGGTCCTCTATCTACGGAGTGGGTACTCCCCCATCCAAGAGATGAGGTTGGAGCAGGTCCTCCACTAGGGTTGGTACTCCCTCGATCAATTCCTATCATTCAAAAATGTCCAGGTCCCCCAGTAATGTTCCATATAAATTACATGGATTTTCTCATATATGGGTAGTTATGGTAGTAGGAGTCAATACTCCCATGGACAATTTATATTGTTAGATATAGTGTAGGTCCCCCAATAGGTTTCTAGTGTGGTGATTCGATGATAGTAAATAGTAATGTGTGATACTCCAATTACTAACATGCATGCTTGAGTGAGGTGTGGGTAATCCTTTATGGATTATGTTGATAGTTTATAAGAAAGTATAAATATATTGGGTTATTTTAGGCTTATATGTAACACCCCAAGAATTTACAAATAGATTTATTATAGAATGCATGAATCACTGAGTCTCTAAAAACACCACTTTGTTATAACTAAGCCAAGTAAACATAAGTTTGTCACTTATGTGATGTGAATTTCAAAAATTTGACATACACAGTTGCGATGAGTATGTTATTTGGAGTCTGATAAGAAAAACTTAATTTTTGGTGAATAGTCACATACCCTTATGAATAGTAACACAACCTAATGAATAGTGATATACCCTAATGAATAGTAACCTTACCTATGATAGTATATAAATAATATTCAAGTTGGAGTACGATATACCTATGTTTTGGAATTAGTAAATAATTGTTTTAAAACTGTTGTTTTTAGAATAAATTATGATTTTAATTAAATATTAAATTAATCATATTTAGAAATTTATTTTTGAAAAATGGACTTTATTTTTGGATTCTACACGTTGAAAAATGTTTGGGGTGAGTTTTTGGGATTTTTCTGAAATACTTGAATTTTTTATGAATAGTGAAATACGGTAAAATACCGTATATCATTTAAATACACTATTCATGACATCAAAAGTGATGTAAGCCCACTTGGTTCGAACACACATGATAAAATTACTATTCTTTTTTAAGGAAGACTCACTATTCCTTGTCTTGTGGGGAAATAATAAATTAATGAATTTTATATTAAGAAATCCCCTCTCTCCTCCACTATAAAACCCCCTCTCACTCCCCCTTCTCTTCACTCCTCTCAAGCCTTTTGACTTATCCAAATTCTATCCAAATATCCTCCTAACCTCCTCTCCCATATCCAGAAAGCCTTGGTCTCATAAAAAGACCAAAAAATCTCCCTTAAAGAGGCTCTCAAGGATGTTTGGTTCAAGAGGTAAATTCATCTTTTCAATTCTTTACCTTTCCTTTCAAGTTAATTTGTTTTATTTTTCTATTACCTATCCTTATCAAAATTTTGTGATGACTCTAGTACCTTATATGTACTATAATTTTTTCATGACAGTGGAATAAGTTATCATCATCTATCCCTTTTACCATCTTTTATACTTGTTGCAAGAACACCATCCGATATGTGTCAATTTACCACATTCAAGGATGATGGACTTTCGATTTCTATTATGATTCTCAATTCTGGTCATGAAACCATTATTTTATGGTTGAAAAAGATTATTATATATTTAATATACCCTATTTAAGGTTCTTTAATCCCTTTGTACAAATGGTATTAAGTTATAAAGAAAAATGAGTTCGTTGTAATCAAAACCCACAAATTAACCGAAACGGTTATCATTAAAGTTCTATATAATAATTCATTTTCATGCCATGTAACCAAGTTATATAAATAATTTATAACACCTATGGATGATCATAAATAATATAAAAATTCAATTCTGGATATTTACATCCATTCCACATGAACTCCATTACTTAAGAACAATTGAACTGATTATGAAAATAAAGAAAACAAACACTGCGGAATGACGAAATTCAATATAATAACTTATCAATAATGGAATAAATGAACTAAACAGAATTATGATAAACTAAATACATGTCTAGTAGGTTCTGAAATAAGTTATTAATAAGTATAATTTCAATTCCAGGAGCTTAAGTTCAAGAGTGGAATACGTTCAGAGTTAAGGTAAGGAGTTTCTTTATCTCACTTCCATTTTTGTGAGGTTTCCCTTATTCACTACTAATACTTGTGTATGGTGTATTTATAATTCCCATTGATTTAACATATCATTAATATATTTATTTTCATGGTATTCAATGTATAATTTTAATATTATTAATTTTGGGGAATACAAATCGATTGACTACAATGTGGTAAGGGTTTTTCTACCTTTTTCAATGGTTGAACCAGATCATAATATATGTATTTTATCTTGTTTAATGTTTTGGAATCCTTACACAATCATAATATGGAATAATAATACAAAACAAGTTTATTGTACACTAAACCTCTGAGCGAAATCCAAGCGTTTATCAATAATGTAGCACCCCAAACATTTTATAGTGTGTTTCTCTTAAATACACTATATTAATTAGATAGCCAATATTTCATAAATCAATGAGCCTCTATGAAAAAAACACGGTTACTTATAGAAGATATCCATAACCTATCCATTAAACTTAAATTTTCAAGCTCCGTGATTTGAATTTTAAAAATATGACATACATGGTTGTGTTTAAGATGATATTTAGAGTCTGATAGAATTAACATAATTTTTAGTGAATAGTAACCTACCCTTATGAATAGTATCCTGCCCTTATGAATAGTAACTTACCCTTATGAATAGTAATATGAATCAATTACATGATGATGAGGTTCTGGACTTATTAATTAACGAATCTAAATTTGATTATTCAGGTCGTTAAGAACAATCAATAACACCTTCGAGCATAAGGTAAGGGATCCTCTCTCTCCCATTTATTCAAACATCTTCCATATTTTTCACCCTTTTATTTTTAATACCTAATGATGAGGTATGCTTTCACACCTCCCCCATATTTCCCTTATGACATATAAATAATGGTTGTAATGGCCCGACCCCTCTAGACTGGAGCCGGTGCTTTACTTGTTACATTGTCATGGTTAGAAGGAATGAAAATCCCAAAGGAAAGATCAATTTAGTAGTCTTTAAGAAACTAGATACATAAATTTAACTCAAATTACATTGTAAAAGGATAAAAAATACAATACATAACAAAAACTAAAAAACTACATCCACGGGAACTCAATAAATGATCTCCTCTTCATCACCTGTTGAAGGTAAACAATAAAAGAGGTGAGATCAAATGATATGTAAGGGTTACAAATGGTAGAAGCATGATTCAATAAAAATTTAATTGTAAACAATTTGACACAATCAACATGGCATAATTAATAAATGAAAAACTCACACCATTAATAAATTGAGAATGAAACTGCATCCATAGATTTTGTTATAGTGAAAACCTCATAGATAGTAATAACTGATAATGAATAAAGAGAATGATTATTAATTGGACATCATGTATCCGGAACATGATACCATATTACCATAAAAATGGTTTAGTTATGTGGGTAGAAACCCATCTGATTTTTGGAAACAAACTCGAAGGGTTTGTCTCCAAACAGATTATCTCAGGAGACCTACCGATGCATCAAGGGGCTGTAGCAGGCCCCAATTGCCTCTGCATCCAAAGAATTTTTTATATGTAGATTCAACATAAGATCAATATGAAATTACATTATCCATATATAATAGAGGATACATATTCATAAATAATTCCACAGTCAAAACAATATTCAAAATAAATACCGTATGTAAGATGGTATACGGATTAGACAATAATAATATTCATGATATGATAATATGAACATTTGAATGGAATATAATTTCAATTGAAAAGTTATCTCAAATGGGCATTAAGTACACTACATAAGAAAGAGTAGGTGCACAATACTAAGCAAGTCACAACGAAGTGAAAATTGAAACAAAACTCGTTACCACATTGTATTCAATTGAGTCGTATGACCAAAAGTTAATAAACACCAAAAGAATCACAGAATACCATGAATAAAAATAGGATCATGATAAAATATATCAAATGATAGTACACCTATATAACATATAAGAAATAAGAGGTGAACAATGTAAATCCCACAGAATTGAAAGTGAGATGAGAAAACCCCTAACAAACATTTCGGTATGGTAACGAGTGTTCTTGCGAGGGATTAATGAGAGGTAAAGGGGTATCCCATTAATTTTATGTCATAAGGGAAGTATGGGAAATGTTCTAAAACATACATCATCATTAGGTATTAAAAATAAAAGGGTTCAACATAGGGAAGATGCTTGAATAAAAGGGAGAGAGAGGTTCCTTACCTTATGCTTGAAGGTGTTCTTGATTGTTCTTAACGTCCTGAATAATCAAATTTAAATTCATTAATTAATAATTGAAGAACCTCATCAACATGTAATTGATATTTTATGACCTTATTAGGTTCATTAATTCCCTTTTTTATGGTTTAAGAGATTCAATTTTATTGTTTTGGTAACATTTTCTTCTTTGGTTTTCATGATCCGTTTACTTGTATTCATGAATGGAAGTTCATTTGAAATGTGGTTAAAGATCTAGAATTATTAATATATAGTATTAGTGGAATTAAATATATATAAATGATCTTATAATTATTCTGGGTTATATACTTGTGGATGAATCATTAGTTAAAATTTATTGATAAATGCTTGGATTTAGATCAGCGGTTTTGTGCACAAAAAACTTGTTTTGTATTATTATTCCATATTATGAGCGTGTAAGGATTCCAGAACATTAAGAAAGATAAAATAAATATATTATGATATTGTTCATCCATTGAAAAATTCTTCATGACCAGTATTAAAGATAGTAATTCAAATTGAAAAATCATCTTCCTTGAGTGTGATAAATTAACACATCTCGAACGGTGTTTGTATTTATTGTATAAAAGGAAAAAAGAAAAGATATTATGATGAAATATTCCATTAGCATAATGAAAACCTAGTACATGTATGGTACTGTAATTATCAAGGCATTTGGATGAGGCGATGTGAGAATAGAGAACAATATAATAGAACTTGTAAAAATAATTGAAAGAAAAAGAGAGGTTCGCCTCTTGAGTACCCCTCCTTGAGAAACTATTTAAGGCCTTTGTTTTTGGCCTTTTTATGAGACTATAAGGTCTTAGATGTGGTGAGAGGGCTTGGGAAGAGTATTTGGAAGAATTTAGGTAAGTATTGAAGCTTGAGTGGTGTGGGAGGAAGAGGGGGTGAGGGGTGGTTTATATAGTGTAGGGGAGAGGAGTTTTCTTAATAATGGACTTTGGAGAGGCTTGGAGGCATTGCTAAGTGGTAAGCTACAACTCTGATTCTTTCCAGAATTTCCAATGGTCCAATGTACCTGGGACTCAGTTTCCCTTTCTTACCAAACCTTAAGACACCCTTCCATGGAGATACTTTCAGAAAGACATAATCTCCCACTTAGAATTCCAAATCCTTTCTCCAGTTGTCATCATAACTCTTCTGCCTACTTTGAGATAATTTAAAATGGACCTCAATTGCCTTTCCTTTTTCGCGGTCTCTTTGATAAGTTATGGGCCTATAAGTTTCCTCTCGCCAACATCATCACAACAAGTTGGAGTTCGACATATCTTTCCATATAATACTATATATGGAGCCATTTGAATACTAGAATGGAAACTATTATTGTAAGAAATTTCCAATAAAGGCAAGTATTAATCCCACATACCTTGGAAGTCAGGAGATCATGATCTCATCATATCATCTAGAGTTTGAATAGTCCTTTTAGACTGTCTGTCAGTTTGGGGGTGATATGCAGTACTCATACGAAGCTCAATATTCAAAGCCTTCTAGAGACTTTTCCAAAATTTTGATGTAAACTAGGGATCTCGACCAGACACAATCGATAGAGGTGCACCATAAAGTCTTACAACCTTATTAATATAAATCCTTTCCAGACTCTCAAGTGGTAAATCCTCCATTATTTTAAGGAAATGTGCATATTTTTTGAGACAATAAAAAATTACCCATATTGCATCATTCCTTCTAGGAGTCCTCGGTAGCCTAGTGACAAAATCCATCATAATGTCATCTCAAATTCACATAAGAATAGGTAGAGGTTACATCAATCCTCTAGGATGTCATCTCTTTGCCTTCACTTGTTGAAAAACTAGGAACCTTGACACATAGTTAGCAATTTACCACTTCATATTATCCCACCAAAAATGTTCTTTCAGATCTCTATACATCTTTGTACTACCCGAGTGTATAGAAAAATTTGATCTATGAGCATGGTCTAACAGTTCTCTTTTTAGCTCAGGTACTGATGGGACACATAACCTCTTCCCAAATTTTAGAACTCCTTATTCATACATGAAGTCTTCCAATCTCCCATCCTTGACAGCATTAATTTTCTTCTAATGATTCTCATCATCAGATTGAGAGCTTTTTATCTTCTCTAGTAAAGATGGTTTAGCAATAATTTGAAATAATAAAGATGTTTCCCATTCCTTAATAATTCCCATATCCATATTTAGTAGATCCATGAATATAGGATATCTCTCAATCCTCATTTGAGTTATAAGTCCATGATCTTTCCTTCTTAATGCATCTTCCACCTTATTAGCCTTTCCTAGGTGGTAGTGTATTGAACAATCATAATCTTTGAGTAACTCAAGCCACCTCTACCTTATCATATCCATAAAAGGATTTATTTTCTTGAAAGATTCACATAATCTATTCCTTACCAAAATTCCAACATGTTCTTGTATGTTCATCCTAAAATACTACCTTAGGGATTTATTCCCTAATCTACGTTTTCTAATCCAGTTTTCAAGTTTGCTACTAAACTTTCTATGATACCAACTATAACATCCTGACCCCTCTAGACTGGAGCCGGTGCATTACTTGTTATATTGGAATAGTTATAAGGAATGAAAATCCCAAAGTAATGATCAGTTTAGTAGTCTTTAAGAAACTAGATATATATATATGTAATTAAAATTACATTGGAAAAGGTTACAAAATACAGTACATAACAAAAACTAAAACAATATCCACAAGAACTAAATAAGTACTCTCTTCTTCCTAACCTATTGAGGGTAAACTAGTGAAATGGGTGAGATCAAATGCTCAGTAAGGATTAAAAATAGTGTAAGCATGAATCAATAATAACCGAATTGTAAAAAATTTGACATAATCAATATGTCATGGTGAATAAATGAAAAACTCACGCCATTAATAAACTGAGAATGAAACTACATCCATAGATTTTGTCATAGTAGAAACCTCATGGATAGTAATAACTGATAAATAATTAAGATAATGTGTATTAATTGGAATTCATGTATCTGACACATGATACAATAATACCGTAAAAACAATTTAGTTCTATGGGTCGATTCCCATCTGATTTTTAGAAACAAACTCAAAGGGTTTGTCGCCAAAATGATTGTATCATGAGACCTAACGATGCATCGAGGGGCTGTAGCAGGCCCCACAAGCCTCTACATCCAAATAATTATTTATACATAGATTTAACACAAGAGTAATACGACTTTATAGTATCCGTATATAATAGAGGATACAAATTCATAAATAATTCCATAGTCAAAACAACATTCAAAATAAATATCGTATGTAAGATGGTATACAACTTAGACAATAATAATATCCATTATATGAGAATACAAACACTTAAATGGAATATAATTTCGATTTAAAAGTTATCTCAAATGGGAATTAAGTACATTACATAAGAAATAGTTGGTGCAAAATACTAAGAAAGTCACAATGAAGTGAAAATTGAAACAAATCTCGTTACCACGTTGTATTCAATAGAGTCGTATGACCAAAAGTTAATAAATGCCAAAAGAATCATAGAATACCATGAATATAATGAGGATCATGATAACATATATCAAATTTAAGTACAACTATACCACATATAATAAATAATAGGTGAATAATGGAAATCCCATATAATTGAAAGTGAGATGAGAAAACCCCTTACAAACATTTCAGCATGGTAACAAGTGTTCTTGTGAGGGCTTAATGAGTGGTAAAGGGGTATCCCATTAATTTTATGTCATAAGTGAAGTATGGGGGAGGTGTGAAAACATGCCTCATCATTAGGTATTAAAAATAAAAGGGCACAACATAGGGAAGATTCTTGAATAAAAGGGAGAGAGAGGATCCCTTACCTAATGCTCAAAGGTGTTCTTGATTGTTCTTAATGACCTGCATAATCAAATTTAGATTCATTAATTAATAATTACAGGACCTCATCATCATTTAATTGATATTTTTAAACCTTATTAGGTTAATTAATGGTATTTTTTATGGGTTTACTATATTCAATTTTATTGTTTTGGAAGCATTTTATTTCTTGGTTTTCATGATCTGTTTACTTGTATTTATGAATAGAAGTTCATTTGAAATGTGGTTAAACATCCAGAATTGTTAATATATAGTATTAGTGACATTAAGGAGATATAAATGATCTTATAATTATTTTGGTTTATATACTTGAGGATGAATCATTAGTTAAAAGTTATTCATAAACGCTTGGACTTAGCTCGGCAGTTTTGTACACAATAAACTTGTTTTGTATTATTATTCCATATTATGAGTGTGAAAGGATTACAGAACATTAAACAAGATAAAATACATATATTATGATCTGGTTCAACCATTTAAAAAGGTTTCATGACCAGTATTAAAGATAGTAATGAAAATTGAAAACCCATCTTCTTTGAGTCTGATAAATTAACACATCACAAGCGGTGTTTGCATTTATTGTATAAAAGGAAAGAAAAAAAAAGAGATTATGATGATATATTACATTATCATAATGAAAAACTAGTACATGTATGGTACTAGAATTATCATGGAATTTTGATGAGGTGAGGTGATAGGAGAGAACAAAATAATTGAATTTGTAAAAAAATTGAAAGAAAAAGGAAGAGTGGTTCACCTCTTGAGTACCCCTCCTTGAGAAACTCCTTAAGGCCTTTGTTTTTGGCCTTTTGGTGAGACCAGTAGGTCTTGGACATGGGGAGAAGGCTTGGTAAGATTATTTGGTAGAATTTAGGCATGTATTGAAGCTTTAGTGGTGTGGGAGGAAGAGGGGGTGGAATGAATCAATAATAAATGAATTGTAAACAATTTGACATAATCAACATGGCATGGTGAATAAATGAAAAACTCATGCCATTAATAAACTAAGAATTAAACTACATCCATAGATTTTTTCATAGTGAAAACCTCATGGATAGTAATAATTGATAATGAATAAAGAGAATTCTTATTAATTGGACGTCATGTATCTGGCATATGATACCATGGTACTGTTAAAATGGTTTAGTTATGTGGGTAGAAACCTATTTGATTTTTGGAAAAAAACATGAAGGATTTTTTTCAAAACTGATTGTCTCATGAGACCTAACGATGAATCGAGGGGATGTAGCGGGCCCCACCTACCTCTGAATCCAAATAATTCTTTATACATAGGTTCAACATAAGATCAATATGACTTTACATTATCCGTATGGAATAGAGGATACATATTCATAAATAATTCCAAATTCAAAACAACATTCAAAATAAATACCGTATGTAAGATGGTATAGAGATTAGACAATAATAATATCAATGATATGAGAATATGGAAATTTAAATGAAATATAATTTCAATTAAAATGTTATCTCAAATGGGTAGTAAGTACACTACATAAGAAAGAGTAGGTGCACAATACTAATCAAGTCACAACAAAGTGAAAATTGAAACAAAGCTCGTTACCACGTTGTATTCAATTGAGTCGTATGACCAAAAGTTAATAACCACCAAAAGAATCATAGAATACCATGAATATAAAGATAATAATGTTATCATATATCAAATATAAGTACACCGATACCATATATAAGAAATAAGAGTCAAACAATGTAAGTCCCATAGAATTGAAAGTGAGATGAGAAAAACCCTTACAAAAATTTCGGCATGGTAATGAGTGTTCTTGCGAGCACTTAATGAGAGTTAAAGGGGTATACAATTAATTTTATGTCATAAGGGAAGTATTTTGGAGGTTTGAAAACATACCTCATCATTAGGTATTAAAAATAAAAGGGCACAACATAGGGAAGATGCTTGAAAAAAAGGGAGAGAGAGGATTCCTTACATTATGCTTGAATATGTTCTTGATTGTTGTTAACGACCTAAATAATCAAATTTAACATCATTAATTAATAATTCTAGAAAATAATCAACATGTAATTGATATGTTATGACCTTATTAGGTTCATTAATGGCCTTTTTTATGGTTTAACAGATACAATTTTATTGTTTTGGTCGCATTTTCTTCTTTGGTTTTCATGATATGTTTACTTGTATTCATGAATGGAAGTTCATTTGAAATGTGGTTAAACATCCTGAATTGTTAATATATAGTATTAGTGACATTAAAGAGAGATAAATGATCTTTTAATGATTCTGGGTTATATAATTGAGGATGAATCATTAGTTAAAAGTTTTTGATAAATTCTTGGATTTAGCTCGGTGGTTTTGTGTACAATAAATTTGTTTTGTATTATTATTCCATATTATGAGTGTGTAAGGATAACAAAACATTAAACAAGATAAAATAAATATATTATGATCTTGTTCAACCATTGAAAAAGGTTTCCTGACCTATGTTAAAGATAGTGAGGAAAATTGAAAACCCGTCTTCTTTGAGCGGGATAAATTGACACATCTCAGACAGTGTTTGCATTTATTGTATAAAAGGAAAAGAAGAAAAGAGATTATGATGAAATATTCCATTATCATAATAAAAACCCAGTACATGTATGGTACTATAATTATCAGGGCATTTGGATGAGGTGAGGTGAGAAGAGAGAACAAAATAATAGAACTTGTAAAAATAATTGAAAGAAAACGGAAGGGAGCTTCACCTCTTGAGTACTTCTCCTTGAGAAACTCTTTAAGGCCTTTGTTTTTTGCCTTTTGGTGATACCATCTGGTCTTGGACGTGGGGAGAGGGCTTGGGAAGATTATTTGGCATAATTTAGGAAATTCTTGAATCTTGAGTGGTGTGGGAGGAAGTGGGGGTGAGGGGTGGTTTATATAGTGGAGGGGGAGGAGTTTTCTTAATATTATAATCATAAATTTGTTATTTCATATCAAGACAAGAAATAGTGAGTATTACATGACCATTAATAGTAATATATGCATGTGATTTCGAGATTTGGGTGCTTATATCAGTCATGGTTCTAGGAATAGTTAATTTAAATTATAATGTATTTATACGGTAAATTAATGTATTTTACTATTCACCAAAAATTCAAGTATTTCAGAAAAATACCAAAAAATCACCCTAACCATTTTTTGACATGTGGAATCCAAAAATAAAGTCCGTTTTTCCAAAATAATTTTCTAAATATGATTAACTAAATATTTAATTAAATAATTATTAAATAGAAATATATAAACACTTAAAATATTTATCTTTATTTTTAAGGTTCCTAAATTCATTTATACACTCAAGGGTACTATTAATTGTCTTGAGAGAAAATAATAAATTAATGATTATAATATTAAGAAAACTCATCTCCCCTCCACTATATAAACCCCCCTCACTCTCTCTTCCTCCCACACCACTCAAGCTTCAAGCCTTGCCTAAATTATTCCAAATAATCTTACCAAGCCCTATCCCCACGTCCAAGACCTGCTGGTCTCACAAAATGACAAAAAAATGGTCTTAAGGAGTTTCTCAAGGAGGAGTACCCAAGAGGTGAACCTATCTTCCTTTTTCTTTCAATTATTTTTACAGGTTCCATTATTTTATTCTCTATTCTCACCTCACCTCATCCAAATTCCATGATAATTCCAGTATTATACATGTATTGGGTTTTCATTATGATAATGTAATATTTCATCATAATATATTCTCTTTCTTTCTTTTTATACAATAAATGCAAACACCGTCCGAGATGTGTTAATTTATCACACTCAAGGAAGACAGGTTTTCAATTTGCATTACTATCATTAACAATGGTCATGAAGCCTTTTTCAATGGTTGAACCAGATCATAATATATGTATTTTATCTTTTTTAATGTTCTGGAATCCTTTCACACTCATAATATGGAATTATAATGCAAAACAAGTTTATTGTGCACAAAATCACTGAGCTAAATCCAAGCATTTATCAATAACTTTTAACTAATGGTTCATCCTCAAGTATATAAACCAGAATCATTATAAGATCATTTATATCTCTTTATTTTCACTAATACTATATATTAACAATTCTGGATTTTTAACCACATTTCAAATGAACTTCCATTCATAAAAACAAGTAAACAGATCTTGCAAACCAAGGAAGAAAATGCTTCCAAAAAAATAAAATTTAATATCTTAAACCCATAAAAATACCATTAATGAACCTAATAAGGTTATACCATATAAATTACATGATGATGAGGTTATGTAATTATTAATTAATGAAGCTAAAATTGATTATTAAGGTCATTAAGAACAATCAAGAACACCTTCAAGCATAAGGTAAGGGATCCTCTCTCTCACTTTTATTCAAGCAGCTTCCCTATGTTGTGCCCTTTTATTTTCAATACCTAATGATGTGGTATGTTTTTTCACCTCCCCCATACTGCCCTTATGACATAAAATTAATGGGTTACACCTTTACCTCTCATAAAGCCCTCATAAGAACACTTGTTACCATACCGAAATGTTTGTTAGGGGTTTTCTCATCTCACTTTTAATTCTGTGGGATTTCCATTGTTCAACTATTATTTCTTATATGTGGTATAGGTGTAATTCAATTTGATATATGTTATGATGATCCTCTTTATATTCATGGTATTATATGATTCTTTTTCTATTTATTAACTTTTGGTCATACGACATAATTGAATACAATGTGGTAACATGCTTTGTTTCAATTTTCACTTCATTATGCCTTGCTTAGTATTGTGAACCTACTCTTTCTTATGTAGTGTACTTACTTCACATTTGAGAAAACTTTTCAATTGAAATTATATTCCATTTAAATTTCCATATTCTCATATCATATATATTATTATTGTCTAATCTGTATACCATCTTACATAGGGTATTTATTTTGAATGTTGTTTTGATTGTGGAATTATTTATGAATCTGTATCCTCTATTCTATACGGATAATGTAAAGTCATATTTATCTTGTATTTAATCTATGTATAAATAATTATTTGGTTGTAGAGGTGTGTGGGGCCGACTATAACCCCTTGATGCATCAGTAGGTCTCATGAGACAATCAGTTTGGCAAAAACGCTTCGAGTTTGTTTCAAAAAATTAGACGGGTTTCTACCCACAAAACTAAACCATTTTAACGGTACTATGGTATCATGTAAAAAAACATGGTTACTTATATAAGATATCCATAACCTATCCATTAAATATAAATTTTCCATCTCAGTGATTTGAATTTTAAAAATTTGACATACACGGTTGTGTTCAAGATGATATTTAGAGTCTGATAGAATAAACATAATTTTTAGTGAATAGTAACCTACCCTTATGAATAGTAACATGCCCTTATGAATAGTTTCTTACCCTTATGAATATTAATATGAATCTTATGAATGGAATCCATACCCTTGAGTGTATAAATGAATTTAGGAACCTTAAAAATGAAGATGAATATTAATTTAACTTCATTAATTAATAAGTCCAAAACCTCATCAACATGTAATTGATATTTTATGACCTTATTAGGTTCATTAATACCCTTTTTCATGGTTTAAGAGATTAAAGTTTATTGTTTTGGTAGCATTTTCTTCTTTGGTTTTCACGATTCATTTACTTGTATTCATGAATGAATGTTTGTTTGAAATATGGTTAAACATCCAGAATTGTTAATATACATTATTAGCGACATTAAAGAGATATAAATGATATTATAATGATTCTAGTTATATCTGGTGTAGTTAAAGGCATAATCATTATATGTTCCACTAATTTATCAATCCAAACAAACTCTATCATAGAAACTCCTTAATCTATTTTTATTTTATAAAATTATTCCATATTTCAATATTCTTAGTTTGAGAGTACTATACTAGATTCTTTATGAGTTCAAAATAACTATTTTTGTCACAAAACAATCTTCATTAATTGTTTCACCCTTTTTTAAGATCATCCATCTACTATTTCATCTACCAATGTTCTATGCACGCCTTTGTAATAACAATTTATTCCACCTCATCTATACTGTGAGATGTTATTTTCTTATTTTTACTCAATAATCAAAAAAACTTAGTTCTAATGAAAAGTGAATCACTACATGTGGAATTTTTATCCACCACATAACCTTCCTAATAAGCATAATAGAAAGAAAATTTCTCATATTTATTTCTCACATTAATGTGCAAACTATAATTGAGATTAACCTGATGTATCTCATACTTCTTCTCACCACTTATAAGTTTTCCTCCTTTTGATTTATTTAAAAATGGGTTACTAATACAGTAGCACAACAAATATAAGGCCATGTTGGTATTAAATAAAACAATATTCTAATAACCCTTATATAAAGGGTAGGATTTACCATCTTTCCTTTTTTTATTTTTCTAAGATTAGTTCCATCTACAATGGGAATTGGCATGGAATTTCATTCATGAATTTAGAATTTTTTAGGAAACTAAGTTTCATACTTAGACTATGATATTAATGTGTATATATCTTTTTGAATCACCTATAGAACAAGAAATTAGGTAAGCTCACTAATCAATGAGATCTCAAATTCTAAACACATCTGGTCAGAAAAATCTTCCACTGATTGTTATTTACTTACTCCAAAAAATGTTATTCACTTACACCACTACAATGAAATTTTATTCATTATAAATTTTTAAATATAGATTAATATTAAAACATACCCTTTTAAACCCTATTTTATTTAGGTATAATTCTAGTAGAGAATACCATGCATGTGATTCCTGATTAAGTCTATAAAAAGTCCTCTTCAGTTTTTATACATTTCTTTTATTGCTTCCAATCAAGAAATACATAGGCTATTTAATATAAACTTACTATTTAAGGACCCCATATAATAATTTTGTTTTTAAAAACAATTGAAAATAATTGAATCTGTTTTGTATATTCACTACCAAGAATTGTCTAATTGACATAATTTGAGCCACTAGTGAAAAGGTATCCCAAGAATCAACTCCTTCAATTTTTTTATTTATTTTTTACACTAAAAAAGAATTATTTTTAACCATATAACCATATTCATAAAATTTATTTTGGATGAAACACTTTATTATAATCACATTTTCATGTTGGGTTCCTAAAAAAGTTCCCATACCTGATTATTATCAATATAGTACAACTCATTATTTATGTATCTTAACCATAATTCATTCTTCATGTATTCTTAAAATGCTATGTGTTTCTCAGTGGATAGTAACAAAACATTCTATAATGAAATAAACCAACACATTAGGCCTATTATAGTTTTTTCTCTAATAATATTGGATTGGTTAACCCCCATACGCATACTTCTTCTATAAGATACATGCTTGCATAATTCAAGAGTGGGTGCCTCCCCTAATTTAGATTCTGTGTCTTTAAATTTCAATGGAATTTGTAAAATATTAACATTTTTATCAACATAATGATATACCTTTCATAACTCATCCATGAATGTGCTTCCAACATTATTTAATTCTATCTCCTTAATAACCATAATATAAATACTTTTATTTATTTTGAAAAGTATTTTTTTAAATATTTATACGTTTTTAGCTTTATTGAGTATCCTAAGAAGACACTCTTACATCTATTGTATCCCCATATTTTATTTGATTAACTTCATTGTTTTTAATGAAATAATTACCTTATAAAGCACATAAGCATTTAAATATTGGGTACCTCCCATGCCACATATCATATATAGTTCAATCCTATCTATGGCTTTGATAATATTGATTTTGAGTTTATTAAACAACCTAAACTTATTTTTTCCTATAGTAGTGTGATACACCACTGCCTGTAATTAGTTTTTAAGCCATGTTATTCACTACCCAATTCCAATTTTTGATAACTCTTTTTGTAGTGTCCTAAACCAATAAGCTTAATACTCATTATCTCATTCTTTAAAATAATTTTTAAATTCAATATACATGTATTCTATTCCATTATTTGATAATTTCATCCTTATGGTGAGGGCAATTTTATTATCTACACTCTTCAAGTATCTCAATATTCAATCCATCACATCTCTATTGTTTTTTTATAAAAATCATACAAGATATTATAATATAATTATAAAAAATATAAAAAATATAATGAATTATTTTTCTTTATATGTTTTAGATAAATTTATCTAATAAATTTTATGTCCCCTTTTTCTTTCATCTATAGGGGTTATGTACCATCTTACCCAACATGTATACATCACATATCAATTCTCATTTGTGTTTCATATTTGGAATGTATATTATTTCTTTACTCATGTATATATTTCCCATAATTGTGTGGTGAATATTTCTTAGAAACTAGTGCAATAAATTTTTTATTCTCCCACAATAAAAAGACATGTTATTTTTTCTATTATCATGGAAAATGTTTACTCTCATTTAGTATCCTTTCATGAGAGAGTTTTTGTATTTAATTTTTACCTAGAATCCTTTTTGATTGAAGGTGACTTTTATTTCAATGCCACAAAGAAAAATCAAAATCATGTTACAGCATAATCCATCTACATAGATGACTTTTTTAATTTTGATTTCATCTCTAGCTAGTCATGTTTTACCCCTTCACTTTGTTTTTAAAGAAACATCATTTCCAAAATGAACAATACCATCAAATCTCACATTTATATTTTTCATAGGATTCATGTTTCTAGTCATATTAGATGAACAACCACTATTGATATTCCAAGTGTTGTTATTATTAGTTCATTGAGTGAAACTTTAGGTATGTTTTTATTATTTCTAATCTTTTTTTTCATTCCAAGAGAGACCCAACCCATTTGAATATAGAGATGGTAACTTATTTCATTCTTTGGAACATGAATACTCCTCATACTTATATTTTTCTTCCACAAAATAGAAATGATTTTTCAATGGTATTAGGTTGGGTTGTTTTGAATTCATCTATTTTGAATTGTATTTATGAATCCCTCTATTATTATTTGTCTATAGTGAATAGACTTATGTGAAAAGTTCAAACATTGATGTAAGTATCTGTAGAATGAATTCCTTATTTGTACTGGAGGATATGAATCCATTATTCTCTGTCTTATTCCTGGTGTTTTCTCCCTCAAGTAGTTTTTTTCCTCAGGATAGTATGACATATTATGTCTCAGTAATCTATAAAACTGGAATTTCATGGGTAGAAATATTTTCTCACCATCACCTATCAACATGTTCCCAACATCTTAAAAACCATTTTTTATTGAATATTTATCAGGGACAGATGACTATTTTATATCTCTCACTTCCCTTTTTAACATTGTTTCTTGTGTTTTTACTTAGTGGTTTCAATATTAGAATTTATTTTCTACTTTTCCTTGATCTGAATAACTCTATTTCCAAATTTTAATGTCTTATTATTACAACAAACTTTTCTTTTTCGCATTCATATATTTATCCAATATTTTCCAACTGTATCTAATTCTTTTTATCCCATTCTAATAGTTTTTCATTAGAAAACCTCCCAAATTATATCTTTATTTTTTGATTCACTTGATTTAGTTTTAGCTTCGAGTATACCTATCAAGATAACCACAACTTTTAGATCTTCAAATCAACTTTATTATTCTATCAAACAATCACTAGGATCAAAAATCTATTTTATATGTTCTTCAATATTCACTTTATAGTCTAGTATTTACCCAATAATTTTTTCTTCTGATTTTTTATCTACAAAATACACCCATAATTATAATGTTGATTCACATATTCTGTGGAATATTTTAATAAAATACTAATTTTGTTATTTTTATTTCCTTGAATATAGATTTATTTAAGATTTCCATCGAGTTCCATCTTGAGATTTACCATACCTTTGGTTTGATTGTAATTACCATCCATAGATTTCCCGTTTTCTATAGTCTTCATCATGGAATATTTTATATCATATTTAAAAACTATTTCACCTTCCTCAAAGGAATCTTCATCGGCTTCCTCTTCCTTTCTCATAAGGATCTTTCTTTGAACCTTTTTGTAGAATATCTCCCTTTATTACTAAATATTAACAATGGAAAATTCTTTATTAAAATTTTTATAGTTTCCATATCTTATTAATCACCATAAAATCTATTACAACACCTTTTTGTGTTGTTCACAACCTTTACACATTGTAAATTATAGAGAGATCACTTTAATTCATATATACCCTTACCTATTTTGAATTTCCTCAATACCAAACACAAAAACTGTAATGACCTGCCAATTCTCATTGGCTTGAGAGTACAACGAGTCATTACTAGGATTTAAGCGACATCCCCAAGGCGCCAAAGGCTAGAAATAAATGCCGAAGGGTTTCAAAACAAGTGGGGGATGATTTAACCTTTTAGAACATACCATAGAACTAACAACCATAACGAAACTAATCAAATAAATGATGCATTCCAAAATCTAAGACAACTCAACCATTTATTTTATCATAAACCAACCAAGAGTACCACAACAGAAACCAACACTAAATCAGAGTAAACAGAAGAAAGACAAACTAAAAGACTACAAGATGACAACCCAACTCCATTCTCTACTAGCTCCAAGCTCCAATCATCATGAACCAGCCCAAGTATCACGAAGTGGTGCTATAAACATGTGACACTTTACCTTTTCCAACATCCCGGTATATGAAATCTGCAAAAGCACAAATGTGCCAAAGTAGAGGGTGAGTAATGAAACTCAGTAGGTTTTCCATGATGAATTCCCAACCCATGTCTCTAGGATAAAACATGTTAGCACATTTATATAAAACAATTTATATAAAACAATTCCAAAACAGTTCACAATATAACAAGTTCCATGTCAAAACAATTTTCCAACAAAACCCATCTTTTTCAAGAAAAGAAACCAAGAAAAGTTTCCCAATCAAATTCCCATTTCCATTTTGGCACATTCATTCCATTTCACAAATCCACACTTCCAACCATGCATGAAAACTGGACCTCCCTATACTCGTGAGTGGTGAGTTATCCTTCCACTAAGTCATCACTTAGTGGAGTACCTTGACGGGGGTACTTCACGCCTTTATCCATCCCTTTTGATGGGAGTAATTCTCACCCTTATCCATCCCAAACTTTTGATGGGGTACTTCTCACCTGTATCCATCCCAATGCATATGAACACACACCACAACCCATGAAAATCCATACCAAAACCAAGTGTGTTAAAAACCTTTCAATAAAGCATCAAACCTTTTATTGAAAACCATTTCCTTCAAGCAGCAAAACCATAACTAGTTTAAAATCACCATTTTAAATTCACTTCGACAAACACTTTCCAAAAACACAAAATTTCCATCACCCGTTACTAAAAAGGGGTTTCAACCATTCTTTCACAGTAGATAAAAAAACCATTTAAATCAAGGAAAACAATTTTAAACTAAGACTTCAAGTTCTAATAAAGAGGAATCATGAGTCAAATCACCTACCTCAACAAATTTGGTGAAACCAACCAACTGATGAAGAGCACCAACAAAACCGAATCAACTACTCCCCGAAACCTCCTTCGATTCCTTCCCCTAGTACCAATAAAACAAAAACCTGACTTAAAACTCATCCAATACCTTAGATCTACCCACCTTGGGCATAGATCTAAGGATCCATCAAGAGGGAATAAGGAGATCTCATAAAACTAAGGGAAATGAGACTCACCTCGATCAACTGGCCTCTAAACGCCAAGGAAAACCTCTGGATCACTTCCAAAACGCCTGGTAAGTGTTCTCCCACCTTCACCAGAGAGAAATACCAAGTTAGGGCCATCTAGGAGAAAAAATGAGTGGATTTAAAGATAAAATGGATTAGATCCTTAAAAATAGGATCTAAGTTGACCCCGCACATAGTTAGTCCTCACGGTTAGTCAAATCGTGAGCTAACCGTGTGATAGTCACTGCTTGGAAGGGGTGCTCCACACGGCCTCCTCACATGGTTTTCCCAAAATGTGTGCACACCATGCGGTATCCTCTATCCAAAGTGACCACCACCTACACAACTTCCGCACGGTTTGGGGAAACCGTGCGAAGCCCATGCATCACCACGTTTTTCCCTTTAACCCTTTAAAAGTATACAAAATTTCCCAACCATTTCTCATATGATTCATGTACTTAAAAATCATTAAAAAAGGGTTACTTACCAGAAACCGGGGGTACTAAATTCTCCCCACCATTGGCCTTTCTGTCCCCAGAAAGTAGAAAACCATCGCTTGCTTAAAAGAGTTCTGGTCATTGCTCTTTAATTTCTCTCTCACGTTCCCAAGTCTCTTCCTAAATCTGACCATGTTGCCACAAAACCCGCACTAGACCGATGCTTTTTCCACACAAGACTTTATCCTGCCTATCAACAATCCGCACCGGAATATGTACCAACGAAGCATCCGGCTCTAGGTCAACGTGATCCCATATGATCACTTGGTCAGGATCGGGCTGATACTTCTTCAAATGGGATACATGGAACACATTATGCATTGCACTAAACTGTGGTGGTAATTCCAACCGATACGGCACCTCACCAACCCATTCCAGTATCTCAAAAGGGCCTATATATCAAGTAGATAATTTGCCCTGATTCCCAAAATGATGGTGTCCAAGCCTTGGAGATATTCTCAAAAAGACATTATCACTCACCGAAAACGACAACAGTCTTCAGCAATGATCCGCATAATATTTATGATGACTCTGTGCCGTCTCCATCCTCTTTTTTATAAAATGAATCTTCTATGTTGTTTCTTGTACAAGGCTCGACCCAAATAGTGAAGTCTCACCTGTTTCCACCCAACAAAGTGGAGAACGACAAGGACTCCCATACAATGATTCAAATGGAGCCATGTGTATCGAGGACTGATAACTGTTGCTATATGAGAACTCCACTAAAGGCACATGCTCTTCCCACGAGCCACCAAAATCCATCACACAAGCCTGCAACATCTCTTTCAATGTCTATATCGTCCTTTCGGATTGTCCTTCCATCTGAGCATGATACGCCGTACTCATATTCAACTGAGTTCCCAGGGATTTCTATAAGGATCACCATAAACGAGATGTGAACCTCAGATCTCTGTCTGACACGATTGAAATTGGTATGCCATGTCTCTTTAACACTTCTCAGATATAGATTTTCAAAATATCTTCCACCATATGAGTTTCACGAATAGGGATGAAATGGGCCGACTTGGTTATACGATCCACTATCACCCAAATGGCATTGTGTTTCCAGACCATTCTTGGAAGACCTGTAATAAAATACATAGATAATTGCTCCCATTTCCATACTGGAATTGGTAGATATTGAAACATACCCACTGGCCACTGATGTTCTGCTTTAACTTGCTGACAAGTTAAACACCTTGAAACAAATTCAACTACCTTCCGTTTCATGCTGCTCCACCAAAATTGCGCCTTTATCACCTTATACATATTCTGTATTCCTAGATGAACAACCCATCTAGAATGGTGGTAAGCATGAATGAGTTTTTCCTGAGCAGTTAAAGGTACAACCATCTGATCTCGAAACCACAAAACTGAACTCCCATCCAGCTTCCATCCCTCAATGGTCTCCCCACCATTTAGTTTTGAACTCATTGAAACACAATATACATCGGATGCATGTGCCTCCTTTACTATCACCACCAAATCAGGAACAAGCATAACTGGAAAGAAAACCGCAACATCAGCTCGGTCTTCACATTCCATACGCATGTCAGCTAGGACCGACATCAACTGCCACTCATATGAAGCTTATTTCGCCAACTGAGCATATGCCTTTCTGATTAATGCATCGGCCACTGAATTTCCCTTACCCGGTGTATATATCAAGTCAAAGTCGAACATTTGAAGATACTCCATCCATCTCCTATACCGAATATTCAAATCTCATTGTGAGAAAATATGCTTCAAACTCTTATGATTCGTAAACATAGTGAATTTCTCACCAAAGAGATAATGACGCCAAGTCTTCAAGTCATGGACAAATGTAGCTAATTCTAAATCATGTTTTGTGTAGTTATTTTCATGTACTATCAACTGTCTTGATCCATAAGCAACAACATGGTCTCCTTGCACGAGAACACATCCCAACCCAGATCCTGAATCATCATAATACACCACGTACCCCTGTCCTGATTTCAGAAAAATCAAGATGGGTGCTGATGTAAGGCGAAATTTCAACTCTTGAAAAGATATTTGACATTCCTCAGTCCATTGAAATGCAATGTTCTTCTTTTTCAATGCTGTCATAGGTGAATCTAGTCATGAGAATTCATTCACAAAGCGTCGGTAATAACTAGATAGACCAAGAAAACTTCGTATTTCAAAGACATTCTTTGGAGGTTGACAAGAAAGAACAACTTATATCTTTTATGGATCCACTGAAACACCTTTCTCAGAAAAAACATGGCCTAGAAATTGTACCTCTTGTATCTAAAAAATATAACTTTGATAATTTTGCATACAACTGATGGTTTCTCAAGATTTCTAACACTATCACCAAGTGTTGCTCATGCTCATCCCTTGTTCTTGAAAACACCAATATGTCATCCACAAACACAAAAACAAAAGAACCCATATATCACTGAAATATCTGATTTATCAATTCCATAAAGACCACTGGTGCATTCATAAGACCAAAAGGCATGACTACATATTTGTAGTGACCATATATACTTCTGAAGACCGTCTTTGGAATACCCTCCTTCTGAACTCACAACTGGTGATATCCTGACCACAATTAAATCTTAGAGAGCCACTGAGCTCCCCTAAATTGATCAAACAGGTCATCAATGAGTGGAAGTAGATATCTATTCTTTATCGTAACTTGGTTAAGTATACGATAATCCACACATAGCCTCAAAGTTTTATCTTCTTTCTTTACAAACAAAACTGGTGCTGCCCACAGAGACATGCTTGGCCTAATAAAACCTTTGTTTTCTACTTCTTACAAATTCACTTTCAATTCCTTTAACTCTATTGGTGCCATCCTATAATATGGAAGTGAGATAGGAATGGTCCCAGAAAGGAGATCAATCGTGAACTCCACTTCTATTACAGGTGGTAACCCTGAGAAGTTTTCAGGAAAAACATTAGGAAATTGATCCACAACTACTGGAAAACTGTTATTAGAGATTTTTTCCATCGATTCCATGTTTAACACAGCCAACTGGTAAGAGATTGTTTCCACTACTGGTTCCAACAAGCCTGTTGCACCTGCCTTCACCACTCTTTCTTCTCTAAATAGATGCTCGATGCCATCCTCAGTCACAAAACTGACTGTTCTACTATAACAGTTGATGTGAGCCCTAAACTCTATCAACCAATCCATACCCAGGATTATATCATATAAATCCATCTCCAGCACAGAGAAATCCCATTTCATCTCATCTCCATCAATATTTATAGAACATTCTCAACACATGAAGGTTCTACACTTTCATTCACCAAGAGGAGTTTTATGTTTTATCACATAAGGCATCATTTCAAGTTTTAAGTTCAACAAATCAAATATACGAGAAGAAAGAAAAGAATGTGATGCACCAGTATCGAACAACACTTGCATGAGGGTAGAATTCAAAAGAATCGTACCTCTCACCATAGACGGTCCAAACTGGTCATCCCCAATCACCTGTTCCACTCTATATAATTGCTTTGTTGCTGCACTTTGCTCCTTATTGCCTTGTTGAGATTGTCCTGCCTGAGGAGTCATGGTATTCCTGGAATCACCATGGATATCTCTATTTTGCTGGAGAGACTGATTTTGCTGTTCTCGCCCTGTCGAAGCATCAGATGCTTGCGACACCTGAGGAGTGTCACGAACACCCGACCATGGAGCACTACGACAATATCGATGAAGATGACCCATATTGTTGCAATTGTGGAATGCTCTCAGTGGTGCTGTACATTCTCGTTTCGTGTGATCAATCGAGCCACATTGAAAGCACCCGACTTTCATCATGGGTCGTGGAGGAATATTCACCGATCTAGCCATCTGATTCTGATTCACACTCCCACATTGGAAGTAGGTGTCCCTCTTCTGCTTGTTCCTAGCATTAGAGTTCCCACCCATTCCTGTGGGTATCATCATACTTCCTCCTCCCATAACTCTTGAGATGTCTCTTTCAGCCACTGTTGCTCTATTTACCATCTCTATATAATCCGTAATATAGAGCACAACTATCTTCGAGCGAATCTATTATCGCAACCAAGATTCAAAGATGCGTGCCTTCAGCAACGCACTTTCATCAACTTTTGGTTCAAAGCACACTAAATTCATGAATTTAGCCGCATACTCCGTGATAAATAGATTCTCCTGCTTCAGGATGAAAAAGTCCATATTCCTCTGGATTTTGAACTTGTTAGGATAGAATTGTTTATTTAACAATTCCTCAAATTCCTCCCAACCCAGGCCTTGACCCAGCTTAGACTTCACCACTAGCTCCCACCACTGTCATGCAAGATCCTCCAGCATATACGTTTCCAGCTTTACTTTCAGTTCTACTGGGGTGACAATGAAATCAAAAATATGATTCATCCTACTCAGCCACACCTCCACCCTTTCTGGTTCAAAATCACCTCGAAAGATGGGTGGATTCTTCTTTTGGAACTAGACAGAATGTTCTACATTCCTTGACTCATCCCTCTGATTCCCCGTGTCCACAGCCTGAAATTCTTGAACTATAATTTAGACTAGCTGCTATTTCACCTGTGGCTCAGGGGTGACCACATTCTCTACAACCCCTTCCTTTTGGTTTCTACGATGCCTAACGGGTGCCATTTTCTATACAAACAATGCACACCGTAAGTCTCACTTCCTAGCAACTGAAGGCTTAGCATTTCAATTTCTATCACATCACTATCACAACATTGATTTCCAACCATCAATATTTTCCATATTTACCCATTTAAAAATATAAATCTTTTCTTTATTTTGAAAATCAATCTATTTTCAAAATACATCAACCATTCTCTTTTCAAAATCTTTCATTTGAAAACAAGTTTAAAATTTTATGAAATCACAATTTTGCATCAAACCATAATCCATTTCTCAAAATGATATATGCACTCCTAGTGGTAAGTCATTCTTCTAATGCATTTCATGCTCATATCATTGGATAAACCCATGACAATGAGATTTGTTATCCTATAAGTGTATCCAAAACACTTATGTACCCAACTCCCTGGTAACTTGAAGTTCAACATAAAAAGGTTAGCTACGTCTTTTTATGATCTAAATTCCAAGTTCCGACAATCCTACTCCTTCCTAAGATGACCACCCAAGGAATAGACACGTAAGAATTCAACGCTGAGACCAACCAAAACTGATGACTACTTATTCCACAAAGAAATGAACAATCTGATTGCATTTATACCCCAAGGACTGAACAAACTGATACCATTTGTAATGACCTACCAATTCTCATTGGATTGAGAGTACAATGAGTCATTACTAGGCCTTAAGCGACATCCCCAAGGTGCCAAAGGATGGCAATAAATGCCAAAGGGTTTCAAAACAAGTGGGGGAAAATTTATCCTTTTATAACATACCACATAACCAACAACCATTACCAAACTAATCAACTAAATGATGCATGATAAAAGCTAATACAACTCAACCATTTATTTTTTCATAAACCAACCAAGAGTACCACAGTATAAACCAACACTAAATCAGAGTAAACAGCGGAAATACAAACTAAAAGACTACAATATGAAAACCCAACTCCATGATCCACTATCTCCAAGCTCCAATCATCACGAACCATCCCAAGTATCACGAAGTGGTGCTATAAACATGTGACACTTTACCTTTTCCAACATCTCGGTATATGACATCTGCAAAAGCACCAACGTGCCAAAGCAGGGGGTGAGTAATGAAACTTAGTAGGTTTTCCCCAATGATTTCCAACCCATGCATCTAGGATAAAACATGTTAGCACATTTATATAAAACAATTTATATAAAACAATTCCAAAATAGTTCACAATATATCAAGTTCCATGTCAAAACCATTTTCCAAAAAAACCCATCTTTCTCAAGAAAAGAAACCAAGAAAAGTTTCCCAATCAAATTCCCATTTCCATTTTGGAACATTCATTCCATTTCACAAATCCACACAACCAACCATGCATGCAACCTGGACCTCCCTATACTCGCGAGTGGTGAGTTATCCTTCCACTAAGCCTTCACTTAGTGGACTACCTTGATGGGGGTACTTCACACCCTTATCTGTCCCTTTTGATGGGGGTACTTCTCGCCCTTATCCATCCCAACCTTTTTATGGGGGTACTTCTCACCCTTATCTATCCCAATGCATATGAACACACACCACAACCCATGAAAATCCATGCCAAAACTAAGTGTCTTAAAAAAATTTCAATAAAGCATCAAAACTTTTATTGAAAACCATTTATTTCAAGCAGCAAAACCATAACCAGTTTAAAATCACCATTTTAAATTCACTTCGACAAACAAATTCCAAAAACACACAATTTCCATCACCCGTTACTAAAAAGGGGTTTCAACCATTCTTTCATAGTAGATAAACAAACCATTTTAATCAAGAAAAACAAATGGAAACTAAGCCTTAAAGTTCTAAGAAAGAGGAATTAGGAGTGAATCCACCTACCTCAACAAATTAGGCGAAACCAACTAATGGACGAAGAACACCAACAAAACTGAGTCAACTACTCCCCAAAACCTCCTTATATTCCTTCCCCTAGTACCAAAAAAACCAAAACCCGACTTAAAAGTCATCCACTATCTTATATCTACCCACCATGGGCATAAATCTAAGGATCCATCAAGAGGGAAGAAGGAGATCTAAGAAAACTAAAGGAAACGAGACTCACCTCGATCAACCGGCCTCTAAACACCAAGTCAAACCTCCGGATCACTTCCAAAATGCATGTTAAGTGTTCTCCCACCTACACCAGAGAGAAATCCCGAGTTAGGGCCGTCTAGAAGAAAAATGAGAAGGTTTAAAGATAAAATGGATTAGATCCTTAAAAATAGGATCTAAGTTGGCCCCACACATGGTTAGTCTGCACGTTTAGTCAAATAGTGCGCTAACCATGTGGTAGTAATTGCTTGGAAGGGGTGTTCCGCACAGCCTCCTTGCATGGTTTTCCCAACCGTGCGCACACCGTGTGGTCTCCTCTATCCAAAGTGACCACCACCTGCGCGGATTCCGCACGGTTTGGGAAAACCGTGCGAAGCCCGTGCATCACCATTTTTTTCCCTTTAACCCTTTAAAAGTCTCCAAAATTTCCCAACCATTTCTCATATGCTTCATGTACTTAAAAAGCATAAAACAAGGGTTACCAGAAACCGGGGGTACTACAAAAACACATCATCCAAATATTCCTATTCAAATCTATATTTTATGATATAAATTTTATCCATAGATTTGAATTAAATTTACTTATTTTTATGATTTTGAGTTCCTTCCAACTTAACTTGAATCTCATACACCCCATGGTTACTTTTGAAATCAACCAAGGAAAATTCATTGAAGTTTTTATCTTCAGGGGATGATAATTTTTTATTATTTAGAGGTAGAAGTATTTGAGCAATTTTTTTCATAATTTATACATATATCATTTCCCAACCATGTCCCCTAAGGGATCCAAAAATATCTATAATTTATATAATAATCAATAAGTATTTTCAATAGGGTATATTATTAGATCATCAAACTTATTATTAAAATCTTGGATTTTTTCCTATTTCACCTTATTGTCACCATTATAGATATTTCCCAGTTTATTCAACATGAACATGGTAGTAGTGAACCAAATCATCTTAATGTAAATTTTATTTTATAAAGAATCAAATAAATAATTCCATAAATTTTCATATATATTGAGTTTTTTTCAAACTCCATATATCATAGATAATTTTAAAATTTTTTTTATTGAACTACATGAATATATTTAGAGATGAATTTAAGTTCCATAGATCTTAAATGCGATCTCAAAATATTCTTACAAATTTTATTGTTACACACATAAAATAATGGAACTCTTTTATCATTGATTTTATTCTACAAGATAGTTGAATCACTTTTTTAAATGATTCTTCACCAAAAACATTTGTAACTGATACCACTTATTGAAACCATGTCCCAAAACACCTTAAGATGGGAGGGGTGACTTATGGTGTTTTGTTTTATATCAATTCTTGGATCCCGCTCTCATATCAGTAATTTCGACATGAATTTTTTTGTTCTTAATACAAACATGAATGATCAAATTCCTAAAATAAATATGAGGACATATTATTTACTTGGTTTATCAATAAGGGATAATCCAAGGAGTGCACACTATTAGGGTGTCAGAATCTGAAAATATAATTATATACACTATAGTGTTATACATGTTTGATTATAATACACTATATATCCTAGTAAAACTTACTATCCATTAATACTTGCGCACTACTTCAATCCACGGTATTACAAAATAATGAACCATGCATATTGATTACAATATTTTATAAGAACTAAAACAATAACACTGAAACTGCAAGGGTGTTTTTAATTTTCTCCTCCTCCTTCAATTCTAGGTCATCAAAGTAATGTTGTAATATATAATTCTCCCCCTCCTCCCTCTTCAAGTTTTGGATTTTAAAAAATGATAATAATTCATCATTTCATCATTGAATCAGTGAATTAAAAATTTTCTATATTTTTTATATGAAAAATCTCCACTAAACTCACAATTTTTTCCTCATCTAACTCAAGGTTAATTTTCATTGAATTTTTTAAAATTCCCTTACACAATAGGATAATTGAATACCAAAATATATTAATGTGACACTAATAAACATTAATTCATGAATTCTATATAGTATGATATCTATGGAATAATTTTTAACTATTTCCAAAACATATAAACTTTATAAATATGTCATTTAAATATCATAAAATACTGTAATATATTTGTCCCATGAAAACATAACTATATACTACAAGGTGGAAGGTTTCCATTATTATTTTATAATAAATTATCAACCATTTTTTATGATTAATAATATAAAATGTAATCACATGACCTCCTGGACTCGGTCGTTTCAACGTCTCATCGTTGCCAGCTTGCTTCCCTCCTCACTCCACCTTCACTAGAGAGGGCCTTCATTGGAGGCACGACGATGGTCCAACGGACAAGTTCTTGCTTCCACATCTGAGGGTCAATTTCTCGTCTCCTGGGTTTTTGTTGGGTGGTAGGTTCTGGTCTCCGTGAGTAGGGATGGCGGTGATGGGTTTCAGTTTCTGTTTTATGGAGGAGTCCGGCAAGCATGGCGTTCGAGTGGCCGGGTACTTGGTGAAAATTTCTTGAACTCTGTTTTATTGCCTTGGTTTTTATGTTTGGATGATGCCCGTGTTTTGGTCAATCCAATGGGTCGTGATCAGTTTTGGTTGACTTGGCTATTGGAGTGAATCTGCGGGTTTTGATTTGGATTTATTCTGGTATTTGGAGAAGATTAGTGAATAGGGTATTTGTTTGGGTTGGTTTGTGGTTTTTTTGGGACATTCCAAGCATGAAGGTTCATGTTGGTGGAATAATTGATTTGTGTTTTGCAGTGTGTTGGTGATGGTTTTGTGGTTCCATGGATAGGTTTTTGTGTTGGTCAGTTTGAAATGTGGCTCTTGTTTTGCAGTCCATGAGACATTGCATTCATTTCATCTACAAGGGACAATCCTAGAAGAGGTTCAGAGCAGGGAGCTTTCATCTAATCATTGCTATCCAGAATTGGAATTTTGAGAGGGTATGTCGTTCTCCATCGGTACCAGGCACGTGAATTCTTGCACGAGACAGCTAGCCGAGTAGCGATGATATAGTGGAAGCTGATCTTAATGTTTTAATGCTGGGGAGGGGCCTTTCTTTGCAGCCTGAATTGAATTGTTTTTGTCCTTGGGACTTTGGACTATGAGGCTTGGTTTTCTTTTATGTCGTTGAAGTCATGTTGGGTTCCCCCTCACCCTTTAAAAGGGGTTATCTTAATAAAAAAAATTTAATTTTCAGTCAGTAATCACAAGGTTGTTTGTGAGAGGCTTTCTTGTATACAAAAGTGATAGAGAGAAATTTCTAGTCACAACATAATAACCACCCTTTTCTTTGAGATATAAGGGAAAGATATATTATGAAATCAATACGAGTCTTAAAAAATCCATGATGTATCTTATAAAAAAATATATTACCTAATGAAGCCCAAATAATATTTATGAAATCCAAAATATGTCTTATAAAATCCATTATGTGTCTTATAAAATCCAAATAATGTCTTATGAAATCCAAATAAATATTATAAAATCTAGATTATGTCTTATGAAATCTATGATGTATCTTAAAAAATAAACATTATTTCTTACAAAATATTCTTTTTCTATGAACTATACCTTACTATTTTCCATGATATACCTTATTGTATTAGTAAACTTCTTCCATATATTTTACACACTTCACTACTACCTAAAGAACTGATCCTTACTCTCAATGTGATATTTCACAAACTTTGCCAAATTTTTTATCAACTACTCCGGAGTGACTCTTAAGATTATTGACTTAAAAAATTCTAAAAAAAAATCTCAAACCAAACCCAACTATAATTACTCAAATATTTGTTCAAAACTCCCCCAACACATTCAAGGATTATTTACAATTTTATCAATTGAAAAAAAAACCAATTAAAAACTGATCCAACTCCTAAAGATATGGTTCCAACATTATTTGGGTTTACAAATAACTCAAAAAATATATATTAAATGATATATGAATAATTGGTTAAGATATTCACTGAAAATTGTGCTCAGTGGACCATATATCCTCTACCATGTATATTCATTACTTCCACTAATTTATCTAGATTTTTTAAAGGAATCATTGTGAAGTATATAAACTGCCCCTATATTCTATATAGAATAGTTCACTCATATCCTGTTAAACTAATACTAAAATATTTTGGGTTTTATGTGTAAAGACCTAACGCTATTTGCCTAGAGCCGATGTCTTATATTATTACATTGACATATAAACAATGAATATTTATCCTGAAGGACTAAGTATTTTAGAATATTTGGAAACAAGATACATATATAAGTTCAACGTTACAACTTGAAACAAAAAACAACACAAAAACTCCTTCGACAACATCCATAACACCAATATTATTTATGCATTTCATTCATAATATACCTCTTCATGTCCTGGGAAATTGAGACATAAGAAAGGGGTGACCTCAAATTCTCAGTAAGGGTAAGAAATACAATGAAAGATATCATAAACATAAACATTAGTCATGGTGAATAACTAAAAACACATGCCTTTAAAAATGAACTCGAACATGTTATGAAAGGAATAAGACCAAGATAAATAATGTCATAATAAATCATAATCATGGGTATTCTACTAGTATAATAACCTCATGAACTTTCAATTACTAGTTTCATAATTAGGGAATGCAAAATTCTAGACATCATAACCATATCATCAAGGCCTCGTGCCAAGACCATAAATAACTAGTTTTTCCAGGCCTTGTGCCAAGACTCACTACAGGAAAAATCACTATTTGCGACGGGTTATTTGCGACGCGATTTCTTCTCGTCGCAAATAACCCGTACCGGAAGTTATTTGTGACGGTGAAAATTTCCCGCCTGAAATAACCAATTATTTGCGACGGGATTTCGTCTCCCGTCGTAAATAGTTTGGCGCGACTTGTGCGCCAAACCGCGTGAATATTATTTGCGACGTGGAGATGTATCCCGTCGCAAATAGTTTGGCGCGACTGCGCGCCAAACCGCGCGGCCTGCGCGCCAAACCGCACAGGGGTATTTGTGACGGGATCCCGTCGCAAATACCTGACGACGGTTAATAACTTTTTGCGATGGGATGTCATCCCGTCGCAAAAAGACTGTCGGCAGGAACTATTTGTGATGGGTCCCATCGCAAATAACCTTTTAACCGCCAACTGTAATTAATGCGGGTGATGTTATTTGCGACGGGCCCCGTCGCAAATACCACCATTTGCGACGGGAAACCCGTCGCTAATAACCCCGTCGCAACTAATCTAACCTATATATACCCCATCCGTTTTTTCCCAAATCATTCAGATCTTGCTCTCTCTCTCTTTTCATTCTTCAGTTTCAAAGAAAAATTTTCTTTTAGTTGAACTTTTTTATACAAGAGCAATCGGATGACATCAATATCTTCAGAATATCAAAGTTTATGGTATTTATATTTTATTTTTTATATTTAATTTATTTTTTTATGTTAAATTTAATTGTTGTTTATTAGTTGTAATTTAATTAGATTTCAATTGATTTTTATTTATAATTAGTTTTACTAAGAAATTGATATTGATAGTGATAATTATAAATAATTAGTCATAATTAATATTAATCAGATATAATTTGGAATAAATAGATATAATTAGCAATAAATAGATATAATTAGCAATAAATAGATATAATTAGAAATAAATTGATATAATTAGCAATAAATAGATTAAATTAGTAATAAATATATATAATTAGATATAATTAGTAATAATTAGATATAATTACTAATAAATAGATATAATTAGTAATAAGTAGATATAATTAGTAACAACTAGATATAATTAGTAATAAATAGATATAATTAGTAATAAATAGATATAATTAGTAATAATTAGATATAATTAGTAATAATTAGATACAATTCGTAATAAATAGATATAAATAGATATAATTACTAACAATTAGTAATAATTAGTAATAATTAGATATAATTAGATATAATTAGTAATGATTAGTAATAATTAGTAATAATTAGTAATAATTAGTAATAATTAGTAATAATTAGTAATAATTAGTAATAATTAGTAATAATTAGTAATAATTAGCTATAATTAGGAATAATTAGCTATAATTAGGAATAATTAGCAATAATTAGCAATAATGAGGAATAATTAGGAATAATTAGAAATAATTAGCAATAATTAGGAATAATTAGCAATAATTAGTAATAAATAGATATAATTAGGAATAAATAGATATAATTAGGAATAATTAGATATAATTTGGAATAATTAGTTATAATTAGTAATAATTAGTAATAATTAGTAATAATTAGGAATAATTGGGAATAATTAGTAATAATTAGGAATAATTAGTAATAATTAGGAATAATTAGTAATAATTAGTAATAATTAGGAATAATTAGACAATAATTAGTAATAATTAGTAATAATTAGTAATAATTAGATATAATTAGTAATAATTTGACATAATTAGATATAATTAGATATAATTAGTAATAATGAGATATAATGAGATATAATTAGATATAATTAGTAATAATTAGTAGTAATTAGTAATAATTAGTAATAATTAGTAATAATTAGTAATAATTAGCAGTAATTAGTAATAATTAGCAGTAATTAGCAATAATTAGCAGTAATTAGCAATAATTAGCAGTAATTAGCAATAATTAGCAGTAATTAGCAATAATTAGCAATAATTAGCAATAATTAGCAATAATTAGAAATAATTAGCAATAATTAGCAATAATTAGCTATAATTAGCAATAATTAGATATAATTAGTAATAATTAGATATAATTAGCAATAATAAGATATAATTAGCAATAAATAGATATAATTAGCAATAAATATATATAATTAGTAATAAATAGATATAATTAGCAATAAATAGATATAATTAGCAATAAAAAGATATAATTAGCAATAATTAAATATAATTAGCAATAAATAACATTAATTAGTAATAAATAGCAATAATTAGAAATAAATAGCAATAAATAGCAATAATTAGCAATAAATAACAATAATTAGCAATAAATAGCAATAATTAGAAATAATTAGCAATAAATAGCAATAAATAGTAATAAATAGTAATAAATAGCAATAAATAGCAATAAAAAGAAATAAATAGCAATAAATAGGAATAAATAGGAATAAATAGAAATAATTAGCAATAATTAGAAATAATTACCAATAATTAGCAATAATTAGCAATAATTAGTCATAAAAAAAATTATATTATCAATATTTATGAAAAAACCATATTAATATTATTAAAATAAGAAAAAATTTATGAAATATTAAAATTATCAACATTCGCAACAGAATTTGCTCTATTCTTAACATGTTCAAATCTCAAAGGGTCTCCAATTGTCAGGTCATGCACAATAAAAAGTTTGTGCCAGCCATGTCCAATGTAAACTCTATAATTTTTCTTGCATGGTTGATCACCTCGCAAGTAGTGTTACAATAGGACAACCCAATTCATGCCCTTCTTATCTATAAGAATTATCTCACATGAACTTTTACATAGACCATTCTTCCTTGAAAATTTATGGGAAAGATACTGATATCCCCTCAAATTTTTAAGGAAGAATGATCTATGTAAAGCATCATGCGAGATGATTCTTAGAGATGAGAACGTCATTACTTTGGTCGTCCTATTGCAACACTACTTGCGAGGTGATCAACCATGCAAGTACAATTATAGAGTTTACATTGGACATGAATGACACAAACTTTTTATTGTGCATGAATTGACAATTGACGAATCTTTGAGATTTGAACATGTTAAGAATAGAGCAAAGACTATTAAAAATATTGATAATTTTAATATTTTATAAATTTTTTAATATTTTAAAAATATTAATATTGTTTTTTCTTAAATATTGATAATATAATTTTTTTATTACTAATAATTAGTAAATGGAATCTTCTTGGATAATGAAGGGAAAATTTGTAATCATCTCTACAATGATGATTACCAAATTTCATTTCATTATTCAAGCAATTTTCCTTTTTCTAAGTATTGTTAAGTATTGCTAAATTAGTAATAAATAGTAATAATTAGTAATAATTAGTAATAAATTGTAATATTTAGTAATAAATTGTAATAATTAGTAATAATTAGTACTAATTAGTAACAATTAGTAATAATTAGTAATAATCAGTAATAATTGGTAATAATTAGAAATAATTAGGAATAATTAGGAATAATTAGAAATAATTAGCAATAATAAGTGTGAGAAAGATGCAACTAAATGAGTTGTTGGACAAAAGAGTAGCCGTCAATCCATTGGAAATTGTGTCGCCATTAATTAATGGTAATTATTAAGTAGTTGTAATTATTTATCTTCTCTTTTCAGATAGTGTTTTCATAATTTCAAATTATTCAAAAACAGTGATGATTTTATATTTTATGTAAAAAAATATGGAACAAGGAAGTCAACATCAGTCATTATTAGATGATCGATCTTGGATAAATCAGTACAGAAATCCAAATGGTTCTGGTTTAAATCCTGTATATATTGAGGGTGTTGAAGCTTTATTAGAATTTGAATCATCAAAACTAGAATATGTTTCAGAAGGCACAATTAAGTATCCTTGTAAAAAATGTGCTCTCAGAACGTTTGACACATTTGACAAGGTTGGGGGACATCTCTTGCGGTTTGGTTTTCAACTAGATTATGTTTTTTGGTATCAACACGGTGAACACAGTTCTAGAGAATATCTTAATAACTTGTTTCTAGATCCATCACAATTTCAAAATTTAGTACATGATGTTGTAGGTCCATCTGTTCAACAAAATGATACTCACGATGATATTGATTTAACTCCTGAGTTGGCACCATCTGAATTTTATCAGTTGTTGAGGTCTACTGAGGAAGCATTATATCCTGGTTGCAAGATAAGCAAATTAGAATCGGTTGCAAAATTTATGGCTATTAAATTAGATAATGCAATGTCAAAAAACTGTTTTGATCAGATATTTTCTTTGGTTAAAACAATGTTACCTGAAGGAAATGTGTTTCCTGCAAATTACTATGAGAGCAAGAGACTGATTCGTAATCTAGGTGTTAGTTATCGAAAGATTCATGCATGTAAAAATGATTGCATCTTATATTCTGGCGAAAATGAGTCATTGGATAGTTTTCCCACATGTGGAAAATCAAGGTATAAAGAATCTCAACCAGGAAAGTCTAGATTAATTCCAGTAAAATAGTTGAGATATTTCCACCTTACACCCAGGTTTCAGCGTTTATTTATGTCTTAGAACATAGCGTCAATGATGTCATGGCACAAAACCAAGATTTCAATTGATAAAAGCTTGAATCATCCATCTAATGGTGATTCATAGAAACATTTTGACTGTCTGCATCCATCTTTTTCTATAGAAGCCCAAAACGTGCAATTGGGTATTTTTTACTGATGGTTTCTGTCCATTTGGTTCTTATAGTAGTCAGTATTCATGTTGGCCTGTCTTTATAACTCCATACAATTTGCCTCCATGGATGTTGATAAAGGAGCCTTATATCTTTTTGACTTTATTAATCCTAGGACATCTGAAAAATAATATTTATGTTTATTTGAAACCATTGATTGATGAGTTAAATGCATTGTGGAGTGATGGTGCTATTACATATGATGTTTCTGCGAAACAAAATTTCATATTAAAAGCTGCATTTATGTGGACGATTAGTGAATTTTCGGCATATGACATGTTATCTGGTTGGAGTACACATGGTATGAAATCATGTCCTTACTGTATAAAAGAAAACAAATCCTTTATGCTCGTCAATGGAAAAAAACTTTGCTATTTTGATTGTCACCGTAGATTTCTTCCAACCGATCATCCTTTTCGGATGAACAAATCTCATTTCAGAAAAGGTACAATTGAAAGGGATGAACCTCCAAAGATGATCTTAGGCACAAAGTTAAAATCAGTTTTATTTTCATTACCCCCATCAAATTTGGACCAACAGTAAACCAACAGAAAATTCAAGGCTTTGGGAAAGAACATAATTGGATAAAACAGAGTATTTTTTGGGATCTTCTGTATTGGTCTGATTTGTTGGTCCGCCACATGTTAGATGTTTTGCATATTGAGAAGACCTATTTTGATAATTTATTTCATACAGTTTTGGATACACCAGGTAAGACCAAAGATACTGTAAAGGCACGATTATATATTGCCCAAATTTGCAGGCGACCATAACTTGAACTATTTGAAAATGTCAGATCACAGAGGTTAATGAATCCAAAAGCAGCTTATACACTATCCAAATAGAGTCGCTTATTATTTTGTTAGTGGATTTCAAATTTAAGACTTCCAGATGGCTATGCTTACAATTTGGGAATATGTTTTAAGAATAGTTATATTACTAGATTAAGAATTCATGATTGTAATGTTATAATGGAAAGACTTATGCCGATTGGATTCAGAGGTTTGTTGAATTCTATGATTTGGGATTTGATAACAGACATATCATATTTTTTTAGAGACATTTGTGTAGGGAAAACAGACTGCAATGAGCTAAGAAAACTGGAAGAAGATGTTGCTGTAATTATATGTAAACTGGAAAAAATCTTTCCATCGACTTTCTTTGACTCAATGGAACATATGATATTACATTTTCCACATGAAGCTAAATGTGGAGGTCTAGTAAAGTTTCGATGGATGTACCCATTCAAGAGATGCATGCAGAAATTGAATAAAAAAATACGTAACAAAGAATCAGTTGAAGGCTCAATTACTGAAGCTTATTGGCAAGAGGAAATTGCTTTTTTTTTTTTCTGCTCTCATTATTTTAAATCTCAATATCCCTCAAAACACAATCGCATGGAACAAAATGAGGGGAATGTTAATGATGAAATGGAAAATCAATTAAAAGTTTTTAATCATCCAAATCTTGGTTTCGGTGGAGTTAATGAACGATGGATTTCAGATGATGAACATCATAGAGCTCATACATACGTTCTGCTCAACTGTGAAGAAATGACATCATTTTTCCTGTGATTTCTTCTATCACTTATTCTATAATTTATGTTACAGTATTTAAACTTATTTTATTTTTAGGTTATATGATAATCATATCAAGAAAAAACTTCCACAAATTACAGCAGCTACTCTTGAAGAACGCAGACAAATTTTTTTTCTCAATGGTTTCAAAAAATGGTAACATAAATTATTGATGGTTTAATATCAATTCTGTTTATTATTTATTATATTGATAATTATTTTACAAATTTTTAGGTGTCTCAATATGCTGATAAAATTGATAAGCTACTGTGTATATTGAGTAACCCACCATCCAAAATGGTTAAATCTTATAATGAATATGTGGTGAATGGTTTTCGATTTCATACACAATCATACGGGGAATCAAAAAACAATGAAAAATAGAGTTTTCTTGAGAGGATCACATCACAGAGAAACTAAAGTTGACTTTTCTGGATAGTACGTAAATAAATAATATTTATTTTGAAATTTATTTTATTAACAACTATATATTATAAATTATTTGTAGGGTTTATGGTATCCTATCGATGATAGCATGCACAACGCTATCCACTTGGCACGGTAGGTTTCTATGCGTGACCGTTTCCATCAGTTTTTGCACAATTTGAGGACAACCATTAAAAAAGCAGGGGTGAAAGAATTTGATGAGTCGTGTAGAGCCCACCGACCAGAGTACATTTCATGTCACGTTTGGGATGGATTATGTTTACACTGGTTGGGTGGTGGATTTCAGAGGAGATCTTCAGTGGGACGAAAGAACCGGGGGAGACAGGAGGTGACGCATCGAGCCAGTAGCCATACCTTCAGTTTGCATAGAGAGCATCTAGTAAGTATATTTTTTAAATATTTTATATAACTTTAAATATAAACAGTTTATTTTATATTTCTATAGGTAGTCGAGCATCCTGATATTACGGAGTTCGACGTTTATCGGAGGATGTACAATGATCCAACCACTGGAGAGATTAGAGGTGATCGCTAGTGTCGGATTGTGGTTAGTATTATTTTTCAAATTTGAAAATTAACTGCATATAATATTTTCACAATTTAAATTTTAAATTTGAATTGAAGGAGTCATATGAGGCTACGACCTCTCAGACACAGGCTGAGGGTCAGGACGAGACGACAGACCAGACTAGTGCTCACCATTTCGATGAGGCGACATGGATGTAGGCGACTCAGTATGGCTTTGAGAAGGGAAAATTAGTTGGTATCAGCTCTCATTTGACTCCTGGTACTTATTATGGTACTTCTGTGATGTCGGCATCCAGCTTGAGAGGAGCTCGTGGAGAGGCATCATCTTCTGGCTCACAGTGTCAGGAGAAGTTGCGAGCTCAGGCTGAGCTTATAGAGACTCTGCTGAAGCAGCAAGAAGAGATGTGTCAGCGGCAGCAACAACATGAGAAACATTACGAGGAGCAGAGGCGTCGATGGCAGCATCAACTACAACAACAACATGAGGAGGAGACACATCAATGGTAGCAGCAACATCATGAGGAGATGGAGTGCATGCGCCATCTGACTCGTAGTTTAGGGATGGAGTTTCCTCCGCCAGCTCCTTCAGCTCCTCCACCTCCTCCAAAAGACGACCCTCCCCAGTGATTTTTTATGTTACAAACATTTTAATTTAACATTGTAATATGAATTATTTACATTTTATGTCTTTTATATAGGTGCAAATAATACATAATTTAATTTTTAATATTTTTTTTATATTTTTATATTTTTTTATGAATACTGAGAATTTTAATATTTTTTATTGTTTTAATAATAGTAATATTATTTTTTCATTAATTTTAATTTTATTAAATTTTATTTTTTTAAAATTAATTTATTATTTGCGATGGGACCATTTACGATGAGGTCCTGTCGCAAATTGTTTAACTAAATATTTTTAAAAACATATTTGCGATGAGATTACTTGCCCGTCACAAATACTTTTTTGCGACGGGACTATCACAGAATGTTTTATAGATACATATTTTTTGCGGCGGGATAAGTACCCATCACAAATAGTTATTGCGACGGGCCCATTGCGAAAACGTTTATGTATATATAATACATATAATCAGAGGCTTATTTGCGACGATGATGTTTCCCGTCACAAATAAGATTTGTTGCGATGGGACCGTCGCAAATAATTATATTTATGACAACGTTTTCTGCAACAGGCTATTTGCGACGGGGCCCCATCGCTAAAGCCTATTTGTGATGGGATCTCGTCGCAAATGGGCCGTCACAATTACCAAGAATTCCAGTAGTGACTCTAGTTTGTCTCATGAGACCTACCGATGCATCGGGGGTCTATAGAGGGCCCCACCCATCAATTAATAAGTCCAATTCACTCCTCATTGAAAGGGAATAAACATAAACAACATATTAATTCATATTGAAACTAACATAGGAATTGTCAATAACATTCCCCAAACATTAAGCATAAAAAATAACTTTTCATAGTAAATTGGTGAATGGTTTTAAGATAGAACATCCATATTAAAACTAATAATATACCATCCAATTAAATATGGTAGATTATATCATAAAATATTGACTCAAAACAATATTTATTAATCAATAATAGTGTTGAAAAATATGAATATACTCTTATAAAATCATTGTGTAGTTCTTGAGATAAATACACTTTTAATTAGAAAAGAGGAGTTCTTTTGGAAAACTCTTTTTAAAAAACTAGAAGTTAATTAGATAGTATTTTCATAATAAAATTAATGAATTTAGATAGATAATGGTCTCTAAAAACAGATTATAGATTTCCCTTAAAAATAGGTAAGAATTTGAGAAATTCCCTTGAATTTGGCTTGTATTTTGGAATGAATTTTGAATATTCTTTTTAAAATGTGTAACTACCCATAAAATAAATAAGGATTCTGGTTAGTAAACATATATATTGCACTCACACAGAAAATATTATGAGTACATAATAATACATAATAATTTCATTATGGTAAGTAGAAAAAAAAGTAACACGGATGAAAATGGAGGTTTGGGTGGAAAACCCTTACCTTATGTCCAAAGGTGTTCCTCACTTGATCTTAATGACCATAATAATCAAATTTAGGTTCATCAATTAATTCTTAAAGAACCTACTATACATGTAATTAATTAATTATAACATTTTTAGGTTCATTCATGGACTTTTGATAGGTTAAGAGATTCGATTTCATTATTTGGGAGCATTTTCTTCCTTGCCTTCCATGACCAGTTTACTAATATTCATGTATGGGTAAACATGTAGAATGAGAATGGTTTTAAAAAATAGAATTTTTATGTTATTAGTGAACAAAAATAAGATTACATGGTTATAAAATCCATCGGTTTATTGGTATTTAAGATGAATCATTATATAAAACTTTAATAACAATTGTTTGTGTTAATTGGTGGTTTTTGATCACAACAAACTCATTTTGATTTATAAATTAATATCATGTACACAGAAGGATTATAGAACCTTATATTTGTTATAACACATATATTATAGTATTTTTCAACCATAAAAATGGTTTAATGACCATAATTTAAGATCATAATAGAAATTGAAAACCCGTCATCTTTGAATGTGATTAATTAACACATCTCAGATGGTGTTTTCATTTCTAGTATAAAATAATGAGAAATGAGAGATAATGAAGAGTTATTCTTTTATAATAACAACATTTCAGTACGTATAGGTTACTAGAGACATCATAACATTTGGATTAAATTAGGTGAGGAAAGAAAAAAAAAAGAAAGGAACTTGAAATAAAATAAATGAAAAGGGGAATTTACCTCTTGAAGTAATCTTCTTTGAAAACCTCTTTAGGGGAGAGGTTTTGGTATTTCTATGAGACCAAGAGCTGATGGAATTGGGGGAAGAGTTTGGGAGGATATTTTAGCAGAATTTATAAATGTAATAAGTCTTGAGAGGAGTGAAGAGAATAGGTATTGAGGGTGGGTTTTATAGTGGAGGAGAGGAGGGTTTTCCCATTATTTTACTCATTTTTTTTATTTTTCCAAAGACAACCAATAGTACTGATTTTTATGACCAAGAATAGTAATATGTGCATGCAAGTTTTAAACAAGTGTTCTTACATCATCCATGATGATAGGAATATTTAATTTATCTCAAAATTCATATATATAGCAAATTAATGTATTTTACTATTCATAAAAATTTGAGTATTTCCGAAAAATCCCAAAAATTCACCCTAACCATTTTTTGAAATGTAAAATTCAAAAATGAACTCAATTTTTTGAAAATAGTTTTGTAAATATTATTAATTTAATTTTTAAATAAAATCATAATTTATTTGAAAAATAAAAATTTTAAAACTATAATTCGTTTTATATCACCTTGAGAACTTAATCAAGATCTCATTATCTTATAAACTTAAGAAAATAAAATAATAATATGATTTACTATTCATAAGGGTCATATTACTATTCATATTACTATTCATAAAGGTATATTACTATTCAAAAAAAATTATGTTTGTCTTATCAAACTTTAAATATCTTACTGAACACAATTGTGTATGATAGTTTTTTGAAATTTAAATCATAGAGGTGGAAAAATTATGTTTACCAGCTAGGTTATGAAAAACATGTATTTGGTAGAGACTCAATGTTTCATGCATTCAATATTAAATTTATTTGAAAAATCTTGGGGTGTTACATTATACCCTTCTTACAAAAATTTCATCCTCAAAATTACCAGAATATTACCTCATGAAAATATTTGGGTAGTTCTTCATCATATCCTCCTCACACTCCCATGTTGTCTCTTCAATTTTATAATTTTTCTAAAGTATCTTTACCAGCCATGCCATCTGATTCCTCAACACTTGTTCTTTAGTGTATAGAATCCGGATTGGCTCTTCATAGTAAGACATGTCAGGTTCCAATTCTATACCATTATATGTGAGGACATGCGTTGGGTCTAGCATGTACTTTATCAGCAATGAGACATGGAACACATTGTTTACTTTAGATAGGCTAGGTTTCATAACCAAATGATATGAAAAAACTCCAATTCTCTCCAAAATTTTGAAAGGGCCTATGCTCCTAGGCATCATTTTCCTTTTCTTACCAAATATTATAACACCCTTCCATGGAGATACTTTTATAAAAACATGATCTCCCATTTGAAACTCCAAATCATTCCTTCAATTATCGATATAGCTCTTTTCCTTACATTGAGATGCTTTTATATGGGTTTGAATAGTATTTACCTTCACTTTTGTTTCCTCCACAAGCTCTGGGCCCACTAGCTTCCTTTCACCAACTTCATCCCAACATGTTGGTGTACGACATCTCTTTCAAAACAATGCATTATATGGTACCATTCGAATAATATAATGGAAAATATTATTGTAAGAAAAATCTACTAAAGTTATATAATGCCCCCACATACCTTGAAAGTCAAGTGAACATGATCTTATCATGTCCTCTAAGGTTTGTATCGTCCTTCCTGGTTGCCCGTTAGTTTGAGGATGATAATAAATACTCAAACGAAACATAGTATCCAAATATTTCTGAATACTTTTACATAATTTTTATGTAAATAAAGGATCGTGATCAGACACTATTGAAAGAGGAGATCCATGAAGTTTTACAACTTCATTTATATAGAGTCAAGCAAGCCTCTCCAATGGAAAATCCTCCCTTATAGAGAGAAAATGTGTAGATTTTGTAAGTTGATCCACAATTACCCATATTACATCATTATTTCTTAGAGTTTTGGGAAATAAAATGATAAAATCCATGTTGATGTCATCTCATTTCCATGTAGTAATAGGTATAGGTCACATGAATCCTCTAAGATGTTGTCGTTCATCCTTCACTTGTTGAAAAACTAAAAATCTTGATACATAATCAGAAATTTCCCGCTTTATATTGTCCCTCTTGAAATTTCCCTTCAAATATCTATAACTATTAGTGCCACCATGGTGTATAGAGAAATTCGAGCTATGGGTATCATCCAATAACCCCCTTTTCAACTCGGGTATATAGGGAACACATAATATATTTCCAAATTTCAGAATTCCACCTTCATGAATGAAGTTATCCAAATTACCATCATTCAAACCATTAATTTTATTTTGAATATTCTCATCATCATACAGTGAAACTTTAATTATTTCCAAAAAATATGGTTGGTAAACCATTTGAAAAATTAGTGATGTTTCACCTTCTTTGAAAATTCCCATATCCATCCTCTCTAGATCCATGTAAAAAGTATCCCTGTCAATCTTGTTTAGAACACTACGATCCTTACTTCTCAATGCATCAGCTACCTTATTTTCCTTTCCTAGGTGGTAGTGTATGGAATAATCACAATCATTGAGTAGTTCTAGCCATTGCCTTTTATTTATGCGGTGTTATTTATATGAGAATATATATTTTAGACTCTTATGATCCATATATATCTCACATTTTTCACCATAGAGATAATGTCTCCATATATTCAGAGAAAAGATTACTGCTACTAACTCAAGAACACGAGTAGGATAGTTTTGTTCATGTTTTTTAACTGCATTGAGGCATAGGAAATAAATCTATCATTATGCATAAGGAAACAACCATGTAATTTCTTTGATGCATCACAATAGATCACAAACCCATCATTCCCTAATGGTAGAGTTAGGATTAGAGCATTCACTAATCTCCTATTCAATTCTTCAAAACATTCCTTACATTATTTTGTCCATATGAACTTAACCCCTTTTCATGTAATCTTGGTCATTGGGTTGGATAAAAAGGAAATGTTCTGAACAAGACACCGATAATAACCTACTAAACCAATAAAACTAAGTACCTTAGTTATGTTCATTAGAGTAGGCCATTATTTCATAGCTGTTGTCTTCATAAGATAAACAAATATTACATCCTTAGTGACAATGTAGCCTTGAAAGGAAACTAATTGAAACCAAAATTCACACTTTCTAAAATTTCTATATAATTTATTTCTTCTAACAGTCCTCAGGATAGTACACAAGTTATTTTAATTATCATCATAGATTTTAGATTATACTAATATATCATCAATAAATACCACCAAAAAGTCATCAAGATGTTCCTTGAAAACTCTATTCATTAGATCAATGAAAATAAAGGGTGAATTAGTCAGTCCAAAAGGCATTACTATAAAATCATAATGCCCATACCTAGTTCAAAATGTTGTCTTTGGAATATCTTCCTTCCTCACATGCAACTAATGATATCTAGATCAAAGATCAATCTTAAAAAAATAATGGGCTTTATGAATTTGATCAAATAAATCATCAATACAAGGTAGGGGTAACTTGTTGTTTATTTGTATATCATTGATCTCCCTATATTCAATACACAACCTCATAGATCCATATTTTTTTATAACGTAATGAACATGGGATCCCCATAGAGAAATACTAGGGTGAATAAATCTTTTATCACTCAATTATTCTAGTTGTTTATTTAGTTTCACTAATTTCACAGTGGCCATTCTATAACGTGTCTTTAATATGGGCCTTGAATCAAGAATTAAGTCAATGGAAAACTCAATTTCCTACTTTGGAGGATGTCCATGTAAATCCTCTGGAAAAACATCCACATATTCTTGCAAAATAGGTACAAACTCTATTTGAACATTCCATTCATCACCAATAGTTATTGCATTCCCTTATTCCCCAATAATTGGTTTCAGTAGAGCTATCGAGCATGGATCTAGATGAGAATCAAATAGTGATATTTCTACCCTAAAGATAAGGGATTCCACACTATCCTAAAAAATGTAACCTCCTTCTTCTTACAATAAATTTTCTCATCATGGTTCAAAAGACAATCCATACCAAGGATTATATCAAATTCAATCATGGGTATGATAATAAAATCAGCAGACAAATCATGTTTATATGCCATAATGGGGAATTCTTGACACAACTTTGTTATAATGATAATTCCCATAGGATTTTTGACTGAAAACTACCATATTAAATAAAATTGGAAATATCTAATTTTATTGGTAAAATTGGAATATATGAAAGAATGAGATGATCCAAAATCAAATAAATCATTGGATAAGTTTGAGGAAATGATTAAAGTACCTACCACCACATTGGTAGGAACTTCTACCTCCGTAATTGTGACTGCATAAGCTTGGAATTTCTCCCTTTTCCTTCTTAAGATAAAGTTTCCTTGAAGTATAATACAATAATTTTCATAATGTTCCCTCTGCCGACAATTGTAGCATTGAACATTGGTAGCTTCTTTCTTCCCCTTACAATACAGAGATAGGTGGCCTTTTTCTACACACTTGTAACAAACACCCATACCATTCAGGAAAGTACAAGGGTGTCTCTTACAACAATTATCATACGATGGAAGGTCAAATATTCCCTTATTCCCCATTTATATATTTACTTTTTTAGAGTTTTCAGCTACCCTATTATTCTATGGATTTACCTTAAAATCATGAGACTTATATAATTTTTTTCCCGTATTTATAGCACTTGAGACTATATCTTTATTTGATGAGAAAATTTGGGACACTAGAGCTCTTTCGCAGAATGGTTTTAAACCATCAAATAATCAATCAATCAATCTTTCTCCTTGTATTGTGTATGTATTCCATGACATTTATTTCTAACCGTGTGAATTTAGCTTCATACTTTGAAATATTTTCATCCTCTCTTTTGCCTCAAATTTAGAAATAGCCTTCCCATATCTTCTCACTATTCACGAGGGAAGTATTTTTATAAGAATATTTCCCTAAAATCCCTCCATTCCATTTCTTATATTTCTTACTCCTCCTTTGTGTTTTGGATTAAAGAACACCACTGATCCGCATCTCCTGATAGTCAATAAACTACCATGACAACCTTCATTCTTTCATCCTATCCCGAAATGTGAAATATCTTCTCTAATGAACTTATCTGCTACTCTGCTACGAATGGGTTTTTAGTACCATTAAATGATTGAGGTTTTTGTCACATAAAGTGATCTAACATAGCTCCCCCATGTTGGTGATTCTGATTCTCCCTACATGTAAGGTTATTATTCATAACCGAAGTCAACTATCACAGTATAGTTATAAGTTGCTCAGCACCGGTCATAGCACCAGAGCCAATATCATTATCTTAAATCAGAGGAAAATCCCTACACGGGTCACACATGTTCATGAAATTTCCATTCCTTCCACTAGATTCCATTTATAAATAATGGCATACTCTAGATTAGGTTATGAATCATAATGTATAATCTCTATGTAGAAAAATAATTAGCATAAATTTAAATTTTACACATAGATAATCTCATAATCACAAACATGGTTTCTTTGAGGGAAAATTTAAATTTAAATCCTTAATAATGGATTTTAAAGAAAATGTAAACTATCCTAAGAATATCCCCCAAGAGTGTCAAACCAGGTCGGCAGTAAGGCCCGTTGTTGTGTACTAGGGTACCCCGGGTCAAGCCCGAAACTCCATGTCAGAGTTTTCAGTACTAGGTGCATCTGTTCCAGAACCGGGTCCACTTGTAGTATCTAGATACAGAAATATTTTATAGAAAGATCCACATAATCTATTACTTACAAAAATTCTAGGTTGTTCTTGTATGTTTATCCTCAAATACTATCATAGGGTTTTGTTCCCAAATCTACATTTTCTAAATCTAGTTACTAAATTTTCTGCTAAACTTCCTTCAATACCAACTATAGAGACCTTACCCTAGTTTCCCAGAGTCAGTGCCTTATTTTATTACGTTGGAATATAAATAAGGAATATGAATCCTAAAGTACTGAGTAGTTTAGTAACATTGTAAACAAGATACATACATAAGTTCAACATTACAACATGAAATAAAAAACAACATAGAAACTCCTTCAACAACATCCATAACTCCTAGGTTATTTCTTCATGTAATTAATAATATACCTCTTCATGTCCTAGAAAATTGAGATATAAGAAAGGGGTGTGCTCAAATGCTCAGTAAGGGTAAGCAATACAACGTAATATATTATAAACATAAACATTAGGCATGATGAATAACTAAAAATACATGCCTTTAAAAATAAACTTGAACATGTTATGGTTAGAATAAGACCATAATAAATAATTCCATACTAAATTATAATCATGGGTATTATTCTAGAAGAATAACCTCATGAACATTCAATTAAAAGTTTCATAATGAGGGTATGCATAATTCCAGACATACTAACCATACCACCAAGGCCTCATTCCAAGACAACAGAAAACTGTTTTGTCAAGGCCTTCTACCAATCCGTAGTTTGTCTCATGAGACCTACCGATGAATAGAGGGGATATAGAGGGACCCAACCACCACTTAATAAGTCCAATTAATTCCTCATATTAATGGGGATGAACATAAAGAACATATATATTCATATTGAAGCTAACATATGATATGTCAATAACGTTCCCTGAATATTAAGCATAAACATTAACCATTCAGAGTAAATTGGTGAATGGTTTTAAGATAGCACATACATACTCAAAATAATAATAAACCATTAAATTAAATATGGTATATTATATAATAAAATATTAAATCCAATAATACATAAGAATCCACACAAGTGTTGAAAAATATGAAGATACTCTTATAAAATCATTGAGTTGTTCTTGAGATAAATACTCTTTTACTTTGAAAAGAAGAGTTATTTTGAAAAATTCATTGTATTAAACCATAAGTAATTTTTATATTATTTTATTAATAAAATTATAGAATTTATAAATCTAATTTTTGATAAAAATAGATTAAATAGTTCCCTTAAAAATAGGTAATATTTTGAGAAATTCCTATGAATCGGGCTTGTATTTTGGAAATAATTTTGAAATTTCCTTATAAAATGTGTAACTCACCATAAAATAAAGAATTATTCTGGTTGGTAAAAATATATATTTAACTAAAATATAATTTATGAGTAGTAAATAAAAATACATAACAATTTCATTGAGGTAAGTAGATAATAAAAGTAACCTGAATGAAAATGGAGTATCGAGTGGAAAACCCTTACCTTAAGTCAAAAGGTGTTCCTCACTTGATCTTAAAAACCCAAATAATCATATTAAGGTTAATAAATTAATGATTATAGAACCTCAAATAAATTTAATTGATTTATTATAACCTTTTTTGGTTCATTAATGGACTTTTGATGGGTTAATAGATTCAATTTCATTGTTTGGGAGCGTTTTTTCCTTGGTTTTCATGACCAGTTTACTTGTATTCATGTATGGATAAACATGTAGAATGAGAATGAATGTCCAGAATAGAAGTTGTATGTTATTAGTGAACAACCCTAAGATCACATGTTTATAAAATTAATTTGTTTATTGGGAGTGAAGATGAATCATTATATAAAACTTTAAAGACAATTGTTTGGGTTAATTGGTGGTTCTTGATCACAGCGAACTCATTTTGATTTATAAATTATTATCATGTGTACATAAGGATTCAAGAAACTTAAATAAGTTACAATACATATATTATAGTTTTTTTCTACCATAAAATTGGTTTCATGACCAGAATTGAAGATGGTTATAGAAATTGAAAACTCGTCATCCTGGAATGTGATAAATTAACACATTTGAGATGGTGTTTTCATTTCTAGTATAAAATAAGTGGAAGGAGAGACGATGGAAAATTATTCGTTTATCATAAAAAAATTCAAGTACATTTAAGGTACTAGATTCATCACAACATTTGGATTAAATTAGGTGAGGAAATAAAAAAAGGAACTTGAAATTAAAGAAATGAAAAGAGGAATTTACCTCTTGAAGTAATCATCCTTGAGAGCCTCTTTAGGGGAGAGGTTTTGGTATTTTTATAAGAAGAAGGGATACTGGACATTGGGGAAGATATTCGGAGTATAATTTTAGAATAATTTAGATAAGTCACAAGTCATTAGATGAGTAAAGAGAAGAGAGAGTGAGGGGGGGGGGGGGGTTATAGTGGAGGATAGGAGGGGTTTCCCATTATTTTACTCATTATTTTATTATTTTACCAAAGACAACTAATAATATTGATTCTTGTGATCATGAATAGTAATATGTGCATGTGAGTTCTAAAAAAGGTTTATTAAATCACCCATGATTCTACTAATAGTTAATTTAACTCATAATGTAAATATATGGTAAATTACCGTATTTTACTATTCATCAAAAATTTGAGTATTTCAAAAAAATCCCAAAAAATTAACCATAACCATTATTTGACATCTAGAATTAAAAAATTAACTCCATTTTTCGATAATAATTTTCAAAATATTATTAATTTTATTATTAAATAAAATCATAATTTATTAAAAAAACAATTTTAAACTATAATTTATTTTATATCACCTTGAGAAATTAATAAAGATATAATTATCTTATAACCTTAAGAAAAGAAAATAATAATATGATTTACAATTCATAAAGGTCATATTAATACTCATATTACTATTCATAAGGGTATGTTACTATTCAAAAAAATTAAGTTTGACTTATCAGACTCTAAATATCTTACTGAATGCGACCATGTATATCAGGTTTTTGAAATTCATATCATAGAGGTGAAAAAATTAGGAATACTTTCTAGGTTATAACAAAGTGGTGTTTTTTAGAGACTTAGTGTTTCATGAATTCAATATTAAATTTATTTTCAAAATCACGGGGTGTTACATTATGGAATTTAATATCTAATTTTTTTATTTATCTAAAACTTGATAAGTTTGTTTTTCAGTATATATATGTGTTTTACCTCAAGACATGCTAAACAACCCTCTAAGAATAAACATATAATCCAATTTTAGTTTTAAATGATAAAGAATAATATTTCTACAACTAGGTATACCTGAGTTTTATATTTTATATTCTTTATTAATTGATCATATTGGATATCTTTGATTCATGTTTTATTTTACTATTAGTTAAGAATGAAATTCCATATAAAAATTCATTTCAAACAAGAAATAATGTCTCATTGTTTCCAAAAATGGACATTGAGATATATATTTTGGTAAAAATAAATACAAAACTATAGTTAACTAGAATAATTCCACATGTAAATTTGACATCATGTGATTCTATCTGATTATTTAGGAATCACATTTATTCAAATATTTTGATAATTTACCTTACTTATTGTGATGTTTCTACACTTCTTTGGTTACTATATCTAGATAAAAATACTTGAATAGAGTATTTTATCTAATAACCATGAAGTATAACATTAATACCTCATTTAAGGATGAATATAACTAAATTATAATATTCTAGTTGATTCTTTTTTTACTCAATACAATTTCTCTTTCAATGAACTTTATTTCCATATGTGAAGTACATGCCTCTTATTCATCTATGTCCCTCTAAATATTTTAACTTTTAAATTTGTGATGATAATTTTTCATAGAATTGAAACTATTCTTAAATATTTTCACCTTGAATTTCTACTTGTTCACTATAAGGGGTGAAAAACAATGTTTCAACCAATCCTTATTAATTTGGAGAATTATAGTCAAGAGATTCCTAAGTAGATTATCCATAATGTTTATCATATAATTCATAATGAATAAATAGATAAGGTTAATAATATGAGATTAATAAATAATTTAATTTCCATATACAACCCAAACTTCACTAAATAAGAAATATAATTTATCATCATGAAGGAAATATCACTAGTTATGTGCATGTCTTCCAATTTACACATTTATAGTGGAATAATTAATCTTAAGAATCTCTTTCCCCTTTTCATGTGATATTATATGAGTTGTTAGGGTTTATGCATCCATGTATTTATATTTCAACTTCAACACTCTGGACATAGAAGATGGCATGATACAACGAAAATCTGAATTATCTTCCAGGTATCTCTTATAGACATCCTATTCACCTTTTCTCGAACACAAGGGTGGTTGGTCTAGAATTAGGGATTCTAGCACACGGTATAATCTTTCATATATTAGTATAGTGTATCGATGACTATACCACTCTTGAATTTTTTTAGGGAGGAAATATCCTTTTCCATTAACGATCATAGTATTCCCATGGTTTCTCATTCAATTTTTTTAATAATTAAAATAATATTTTAGAAAATTATATTGATTACCATTTGTGATATAATAAATTAATTTCATTACTCCATAACTATTTTAAAAAATCACAATAGAACTAAAATTCCAATTAAAAATTATCCTTTTACTTGGATATTTTAATGGAATAGATCCATATTTACTTTATAATAAACAATAACAGGGCCATATTAAATTACTCGAAGGTATTTAAGCAAGATGATCATGTTAACTGCATTAAGTCAAAGTTCATTAATCTAATGAGTGTATTCCCCAATACTAAAATCTAAAACTAATATTTTCTCAACACTTTCATTGAATATAATTAATTTATTACAAGTTTTACTACCCTAGATACTAACTTGGTTATATCAAACCACGACATTCATTATAACTCCCTAATAATTGAAAGTGTCTTAATAGGTTCCAAACAATACTTTGATCTATGGTTTCATTCTAACTCATTTGAAGGAAGGTGATTACTGGATTAATATTTTTAAGGTATTTTTATGTTATTAATATATATTATTTATTTTATACTTGACTCAGTTTTTAATATTATATGCATTTTAAATGATTAATTAACTATGTTAGATAAAATAAATTACTCATAATCTATTTATTTTATTTCATCTTAGTATAATTGTTAATTTTTTTAGTTTATATGATTATGTTTAAATCATCAAATAAAAAATTAATATCATAAATAAATTAATAAAAATAAAATTGAAAAAAATAAAAAAATAATTTATTTTATCATGTGAATTTATAATTTTTGGATTATAAAGTTAAATATAAACCACCCTATTACCCCAGGGGAAATAACTCCTTTAGTTTATGCCTTGGATTAAGTTGTATCATTAAAAAATTGAACTATATATCTCTTTAGCTGATTTTACCCCAATTTAGTCCTAAAAAATCTCCTCTCTCTAAGAGCTCCATACAGTGAAAATTCTTACTCACTCATTGGTGAGCAGTACCAAGGGCACAGGGTGGAATAAAATGATCCTTGTATATGAAATCTCGAACATAATAATTATGGGAGATATGATTCCAAGATCATAAAATTTAATTTAATAATAAATTTATTAAATAATAAAACCCATGAAATAAATAATTAAATTATATTAAAATATGACACAAACATATGTCAATAAATCTCATGATCAATAATATACATGCAATGAATACACATTTAAATTTTCTAGCATTTATTTCAAATTGTTCTTTGTTAAGATAATTTTTTCATGAAACAATAATTAGTCAAATTATTAATTAATTAAATCATTATTTTAATTATTAGTCTAAATATTTGTTTAGATGCACAAGATTCACATCTATTATAATTTTAAACAAATTAAGTAAATTATTTTAGTTTAACAATTTTAAGTACATGAAATTTACTAGTCGGGAACATGATGTGTATCCTCATAGTCAGGTTAAATCTAACACATAAATTTAATCTATATCGAATTTATTAGAGATGACATAGAGTGTACCATTCTATGTCTGAGTAAACTTATTTATTGAGTTTAATACTTAAATTATGTCCACTATCACTTGACACAACATGTAAAATGTATAGTGTATTGTCCTTGTCATATTTTTTTGTACTTACACGATATATATGCCTACATGACATGTCATGATATACATGGAGTTTTGTTTATTCGGTATATCAATATAGTTTTGAAGATTATTATGACCACATAACATGCCATAAATATACTCTGTTTGTACCCCTAGTGATTCCCATGAAGTAAAAACCATGTTTGAAAACCATACACATCATATATTTTTAAAATAATGTAGAAAATATTAATTAATCATTTATTTCCTTCTAAAACTATTAGAATTTCTTGGTGTGTACCTAGGGTGGAATTAAACCTATCACATGGTATGAAAAATCTTGCTACACACCATGTTTGTGTTTTTACTTAACTATAAAATGTTGAATCACAGGACACACCTATCTTAACATGTACCTTGTATGAGTTAGCAAGAGTTACATAGTGTGTACGACCAGCTACACTATATGTAATGTTTTTTTGGGACATATGAACTACACACCCAAAGACATGGAATGTATATTCTATGGGATATTAAGTGTTACATGGTTTGTAAAACCATCTATATCCCTTGTAATCACTTCTTTAACTTATCACTCAACTTACAGTCAACACATAGAGTGTACCAACCCCACATACTTTAACTACCTATAATTCCATGATTTACTTGGAGTCATGGTCATGTGAGGTTACACTATATGTAATCTTGTCATATGTAGTGTACTTCTTATCAAGAAAAACATTGGTTAGTGGTCAATATGCAAGTTTTAATGACACTGTGTACTAATCCCTATATGATGTTTCATTTTCTATTAATATAATGGCTCAGAACCTCTAGGTCCATTACTTTGTAAAATTCTAGTGTTTGGGGTATCTTGGGGACCATTAGTGACTCATTAAAGAGTTTTCCAAATTTTTGGTCGAACGAATGGTGGAAACTATGGGCCGTCAGTGGCACTGATCGACATCATTTCTAGGGTGATGGTGTCAGGGTGATGGTGCCAAGGTAATAGTGCTAGCGTGACAGTGCCAGGTTGACGGTGTCAGGGTGACTATGACTCACCCAATGGTGATTCATTTCCAGTTTCTCTAGGACTATCCAGTCTCACCTTGATAATGTATCTTTTGATGTAAAAGTGTTTTAATTCCCCTTTCAAAGTGATTTAATCCTCATAAAAGATGATTTAAAACCCCAAGTGTCGAATGATACCTGAGTTACCAAAATGTGTGGCTTGTCACACCCCTTGATGTGTTTTTTTTAGCTTCCTGTGTTTTCCACTTTCTCCCATGTTACGTGTTTTTCCCCATTTAAAGGAAATATATTAACTCACACCCATTATCTTGACCATCTCCAAAGAGAATTATTAAATCTCAATTAATTAAAATGTGTGAAACCACTGACATTCCTGGTCAAGCCATGATTTAGATTTTAAGTACTTCGAAATGGTCTCCCTGATTTTAGGATTTGTCCTCTTCTTAAGTTGAGATACTCTCTTCCTTATTCCTTTCCGTTTCTCTTAGTGTGCCTCAATAATTCCTCCAAAGAAGAATCATTTGCCCGTGTTTGAGCCCTTACCGCTTAGCCTTGGAGTTTTCATTTCCTATAAGTTGCAACATCCCCAGTTCTTGGCGCAAGGAGAAAACTTCGATCCTTGGTCATCTAGGTAGGGTTTCTTCCTTCATCTCTCTTTATTGTGTATCATGTGTGTAATGACCCGCATTTTGAACCATGTTAAAAAGCGAAGGAATTTGAACTTTTCATTTACTGAACTGGTTGTTTTGGAGACTGGGCTTCAAAACAAGATTCCAAAGGTTGGAACCCTTCCTTTTAATGTTTTTGGGCGTGGGCGAAGGCCCGTTAAGTTTCTCGGGTGGGCCGAGAGGTTTCGGAAGTGCCAGACCCTTGTTTTTAAAAGAGCTACAGAGGGAACACGGTTGGCGCACGGTTTTGCTAACCGTGCGGCCCAAACCGTACGGCCCAAACCATGCGCCTAGCCCATGCAGCAGATGTCTTGGAGGTAGAGGACTCTGCACGGTTTGCGCACGGTTAGGAAAACTGTGTGGGTCAAACCATGCGCTTCAGTGAGTTTAGGTTTTTGGTTAAATTTAAAATTAAAGAGAATAAAAACTTAAAACCTAATCTAATCTCTCCCTCACCCTCACTCGATCCGCACAAAGCCAAGGGCTCTCCCCTTGAGCTGCGCGCAACACCCCCTTCTGGCCTCCTCTTAATCGAGCTTCCTCCTCCATTTTCCGGCCGTTTCTTCGTCGAATATCCATGGTAATCTCCCCTGTTGCTTATCCTCCTTTCTTCTAGCCTTAGTTTGACTAAATCGGCACTCGGTGAGGTGCGCTCGAACCTTACGGCTTTGGGGTGATTCCGAGTTTCAGTTTTCTTTTGGTTCTATGTTATGCGGAAGGTCCTTTAGGACTCCTTGGTGCGCATTCCAGCAACTGCCGCTGAAGGTGAAGCGATTCAGGTGGTTTCAGATTGTCAAATTGGTTTCGGGGTATGGGTTTCACCTCTTTATTGGTTTCAAACTTGTTGATTTTGGGGTTTTTGATGTTTATGAGTTCCTAGAATGTTTTTTGTAGTGTGTTCTAGGTTTTGGCATGGTTTCGAGTCGCCAAATATTAGGTGACTCGCCTGCGACTCTTAGCTAGAAAGCGCCAAGAGCCGGAGTGGATAGATGGATCCACATTGAGGTAGGGTCCCTCTTCTTTCCCTTTTAATTTAAGTAAATTAATAGTAAAGAGTTATTTCTGCACTACCTTAGCATTTTAATTATGCAAGTTCAGTTCCGATTAAATGCTTCTGTTAAAATCATGTGAATTTCAAGAATAAGATAAAAGAGGTTGCTTGGTAACTAAACTCACGATTTAATAATAAAACACCTCAATCATAGGTGAACTTTATTTAAGATAAAAAGTAGTGATATAATTTTTATGCTTGCCTGTTAGATTGTTGGGGTGCTTGTTTGATGCTTTATATGTGATCTTGCCTTGTTGAGGCAAGTTGAATGATATGGCTATGATACTTGTGTTTGGGTCAATTTTCCATGTTAGGAAAATTGGGTAAGATGGTAACCTTAGTGGGATGACTTAAGGCTATGTGAAATGTTTCCCTCTAGAAGGTGTCAAGGGGTTAAAGAATGATAAACATATCCTCCAAGATGAAATGGTTAAACTAGAAATGAACGGATTAGGGTGGTACGACCACTCCTTGGGATAACGTAATAAGCACGACTTATGTTTGTAAACCGAATATGTTAATTACTTGATATAGATACTTAAGAGGAGTTTCCTTAAGTATAAATGTGATGAATATGATGTTGATATTATTATAAATACTTGAGAGGAGTTACCTTAAGTATACTTGTGATGAATGTGTGTATGTGAATTTATATAGAAATGAGATGTATGATTGATTTTGAATGTGGAATGTTTACTTGAAATACATAAGAGGTACTGCCTTATGCATTGTATTATAATGCTGATAATGAATGTGTATGGTTATGGATGGGAGGCATTCATACCCCATTCCATTTACTCTGAATGATTGCATATCTGGATGGGAGGTAGTTATACCCCATGCCAGAGTGATGAGTGTGACAGATACGTGGTTGGATGGGAGGTAGTTATACCCCATGCCAGTGTGATGATTACATGTCTGGAAGGGAGGAATTCTTACCCCTTTCCAGTTGAATTCTAGTGATGGGTTACGTGTTTGGATGGGAGGCAGTTATACCCCATGCTAGTATTATGAACGTGTATGGAAGGGAGGCATTCTTACCCCCTGCCAGTTTATATAGGGATGAGAGGCATTCTTACCTCGTTCCCGCTATTCTCTCGATGTTTATAGAAGGGAGGAATTCATACCCCTTTCCAGTTGACCGATCGGGATGAGTGACATTCTTACCTCGTGCCCACTAATCACGAATGATGGAAGGGAGGCATTCATACCCCTTTCCAGTTGACATATAGGGATGAGAGGCATTCTTACCTCATGCCCGCTAATCTCAATTTATGGGTGGGAGGTATTCTTAACCCATGCCATCTATGATCTAAATGATTATATTTATATATATAGTGACATGATCAGGTTACTTTACTGATAGCGAGCCGAAGCTGGTAGAGCCGTCAGGTGTCCCTTGGGAACCTAGACGAGTGTTATTTACTTACGCACTTCTGGTTACTATTTATCCATACCTGCTCACTGTTTAATTATTATACACTGTCTAGATTGGGTTTGATACCTGTGGTCCCGGCCTACTGAGATTCATATCTCACACCCTACTCGGTCCACCATTGCACTGGGGTACCCGAGTAGACCTTCTTTCTTGCAGGACCTAGGTTGTGTACTGTTCTGGTTGTACCTGAGGAGTTAGGATTAGAGGACCAAGCGGGAGTTTGGGATGCTCAGGAGATTTTCTGTCTAGCTTTTCTATCTTTTCTTTTTGTATTGTTTATAAATCATGCTGTAATGTTTCCTACTTTCATAAATGTATCATCATTTGTATATCCATGCATTGTAACTGGCATTTTCCACCTTTTATAAAATGGATATTATTCTGTCTATCACTGTTGTCTTTCAATTGTTTACTACTTCCGCTACTGAATATTATTTACTCTGATAATACTACTGCATTACTCTGATATGAGGGTATAGTCTCCCAACTATCACCTCCCGAGACCCTCGCTGCTAGTCGGCAGCCTCTGGCGTACGGGGAGATGCGCCTGAGGCCATGTGACCAACCGGTCTGGCCACCGGTTGGATGGTAAGCCGCACCAGGACGTTACAAAGTGGTATCATAGGTTGTTTCTTTTCTTTTCCTTGCTGTTTTGGGTTGGTAGACAAGAGATTAGGAAAGTGTCGGTGCTTGGCTAATAGCCGTGCTTGGGATTGATCACCCCACGTACAGGAAATGAGCAAGTGGCCAGGGCTGGGAATTGTTGTTCATGTTGTTTGATATTACCGTTGAGGTGATTTCACCTTGAGTGACTGTTGTATTTCCTACTGCTTATGGTTTATTAAATTCCCTGAGTTTTACCCTTGGCCTGATATGGCAAAAAAGCTGCATTCCATGCATCATTATAGGCACATAGGGATTAACATGCCATGCATAGTGCCATGCCATGTAGCTTCATTTTAGGTTTCTTTTTGATTCAAATTGTGTGCCTTGATTTCATGCCATGCCTTGTATTTATTAGCAAGCCTATTTAGATAGCATGTTTTAGTGATAATATGCCATGCTGTCTGTTTTGCTTATGTGTCGTGCTTCTTTGTTATAACATAGCTCGGTGTTAGCTGCTTGTAGTGACATGATTTGTTTTATATATGTAATTGATGGAATGAGTTGAATCTGTTGGTTGCGAATATGATGGGAGCCGGTTTTCAGTTATAAGGTGTATGGGCACCTTATAGCTGGGAAAAGGTAACCTGTGTAATCAGACTTTTTAAAAAGGTTGTTAAAAAAAATATTTAAAATGCTAAGTGAGTTAGTTTTGATTAAAAAGGGGAATCCAAATGCCAATCCATAAAGTATATGGGTGCTTTATAGGTAAGTATATGGCCACCCATATACCTGGGCCGTTGTATGTGAGCAAATTAAATTCTGGGTTGGAATCTGGTTTTGATAAAAAGGGGAGTCAATTTTAAATCCATGAAGTGTATGGGCACTTCATGAATTGGGAAATGGAAACCCGTATTAAATTTAAGGGCTTATTGTATTGTGAAATGATTAAATGGGAAATGTTGCCTAATTTCGAAATTGAAAGGTTTTGGCTAATTGTTAAATGTGCAACTAGACCCAAGTAGGTCAGTTGGGTAAGTGTTGTATGAGACAACCCGGTTGGGGTGTTTGAAATATTAAAAGATTTTTGAATAATTGCTTTGGGGTTGCTTTTTGAAGAACCCGTGATGAATAAAATGGGACCCTAGTAGGTCACCTTTTTGGTTAAATGTTTTGGTTTTTCTTCTTTGATGGATTAAGACTGGAAGTCTTTGAATGTTAATGATTTTAAAAGGATTTTTTTGAGAAACTTTACTGCTTTCTTGATGTGTGGTTGAAACTTTTAAATGGTTAAAGTTTAATGAGATAAAATGTTAAGGTCTTGGTAATGGAACCCGTGGTGGTGGGTTGAGACCCTCAGGGAAGGGGTAGTTTTGAGCTTCTCGTGATTTGCCTTGGAACGGGACCATAGATGTCTCCCGTGGGAATTATTTCCTTAGTGATTGATTGATGTTTGGATTTTGAGCCTAGTGACCTTGTTTCGCGTGACCTGGCGTTAGGGTCGATGTTTGATCTTCGTAAGGGGCTAGCCCGTGGTTGGTAACACCCTTAGCATTTAAATTCCTTGCTTGTACAATGAGTTTTCTGATGTGATGTTCCATTTGGGTACCATTTTATATTGTTGGAATCTTGTTTTTTTTCTAATGACACCCTTGTTCAGATGGGTGGTCGTTGGGTTTTGACTTTCGTTACGGCTTTGGGTCATCTCCTCAGTAGAGTGGCCCAACGTTAAAGAATTGCTTCGTCCCAATGTTTGGGATGGATTTCGAATGACTCGCATGTTTTGACACTCTGGTTTCCTTGTTTTTGGATCTTCTTCGTTTGTTGGTGATGTGATTGTGGCGGAGGAGCGTCACACGATCGTTTGCGGTGGCTGTGTACTAGCGCGTTTGTGTTCGGGTAGGTTATCACCTTTTCCTTCGACGATTAGAACACTACTAAGGTTGGAAGCATGTTGCATCGAATCTGGTAAATGTGTCCTTACATGTAGAAGATATAGCATTTGGAATTCCTTCTGGATCTGGGTTGATCATTTTTGAATGCCTGTGAGGCATGCGAGTTTAAAACGTGTGGATATGTTGGCAGGTGAAGCCGAGTTCCTTCCTTGAAGTCGACTAGTTGAGGTTTGACTGTTATTCTTTCCAGTAGTCTGGTATGATTAACTGGAATCTGTTCAAACCTCTTAGTGTAATCTGTTTAGTGATGAACATGTCCCCTATCTTGTCCTCATCCAAGATGCACTAAGAGAGCGTCGGTCTTATCCGCGCTATTTCTTAAAAGCCGCTAGGCTTGTTCGGGTAGTTCTCTTTTGGAGTTGTACGCGGGATGCGTGGATTCTTGTATGGGTTGGTCCTAGAAACGTCATCGGGAGTCGGGTGTAGGCTTCAGTGAACGTGTTTGTGCTAAAATTAAGGTTCCTTAGAGAAAGGTTTTGTGGTTCTGTTTGAAATACGTCGGCCGTTAGGCCGAGCGTTCTCATAAATAGTCAGCCGGAGATGGCTTGACTCGAGGTTCTTATTTAATGTCTATGGTCGGTGACATACCATCCTTTGGCACGTTGTCAAGTAGAGGTGAGTGCGGTTTGTGTCGGCCGATGCCTAATATGAACAACCAGATCGACTTGGGCCTTGAGGTCGATGGGGAATCGACCGTTTGATCTGTTTCAAATCACGCTGGGAGTGTCGTGGGAACGCTTGGGGGTGCTTTGAAAGTTAATTCCAACGGTGGTCCGAACCATAGTTTGGAGTTGTTTTCTTAACGTTAAAAATATAAGGTGGGAAGTACTTGTGGATGGATGCTTGGCGAGACGATGATGGGTTCATGTCTCTGGATAGATGGTATTGGGAAGAGCCGTATTGGTGTTTCGTTTGGGAAACGAGTGTTGGCTCGAGTTCTGGCTGCTTAAGCGCCGTAAGGTTTAATGGATGCTTAAGGGTGTGTTGGATATTTGTGAATGAAATGTGATCATTTGAACAAATCTTCATGACCCTTGTAGGTTGGGTGAGGTGCACGTTGTTCTTGAAGGCTTCTCAGGGATGAGAAGTTCTAAGGTGGGAAGGTTGTAATGACCCGCGTTTTGAACTGAGTTAAAAAGCGAAGAAATTTGAACTTTTTGTTTACTGAACTAGTCATTTTGGAGACCGAGCTTCAAAACAAGATTCCGAAGGTTGGAACCCTTCCTTTTAATGTTTTTGGGTGTGGGTGAAGGCCCGTTAAGTTCCTCGGGTGGCCCAAGAGGTTTTGGAAGCGCCATACCCTTGTTTTTCAAAGAGCTGCAGAGGGCACAAGGTTGGCACATGGTTTGGCTAACCGTGCGGCCCAAACCGTGCGACCTTATTAAAAGAGGTAGTGTCTTGCGCACAGGCTACACACGGTTTGGAAAACCGTGTGCCTAACCCATGCAGCGGATGTCTTGGAGGCAGAGGACTCCACACGGTTTGCGCACGGTTTGGCAAACTGTGTGGGTCAAACCATGCACTTGGGTGAGTTTAGGTTTTTGGTTAAATTTAAAATAAAAGAGAATAAAAACCTAAAACCTAATCTACTCTCTCCCTCACCCTCACTCAACCCGCACAAAGCCAAGGGTATCTCCCCTTGAGCCGCACACGACCCCCCTTCTGGCCTCCTCTCAATCGATCTTCCTCCACTATTTTTTGGCCGTTTCTTTGTTGAATCTTCATGGTAAGATCCCCTCTTGCTTCTCCTCCTTTCTTCCAGCCTTAATTCGACCAAATCGGTGCCCGGTGAGGTGCGGCCAAACCTTAGGGATTTGGTGTGATTCCGAGTTTCAATTTTCTTTTGGTTCTAGGCTATGAAGAAGGTCCGTTGGGACTCCTTGGTGCACGTTCCGACAATCACCGCCGAAGGCAAAGCGATTCGGGTGGTTTCGGATCATCGGCTTGGTTTCAGGGTACGGGTTTCACCTCTTTCTTGGTTTCACACTTGTTTATTTTGGGGATTTTGATGTTTATGAGTTCCTAGCATGTTTTTTGTAGCGCATTCAAGGTTTTGGCGTGGTTTTGAGTCACCAAAGACTAGGCGACTCGCCTGTGACTCTTAGTTAGAAAGAGCAAAGAGCCAGAGTGGACGGATGGATCCACTTTGAGGTAATGTCCCTCTCCTTTCCCTTTTAATTTAAGTAAAGTAATAGTAAAGTTTTATTTCTGCACTGCCTTAGCATTTTAATTATGCAAGTTCAGTTCCGATTGAATTCTTCTGTGCAAATCATGTGAATTGCAGGAATAAGATAAAAGAGGTTGCTTGGTAACTAAACTCACGATTTAATAATAAAACCCCTCAATTAGAGGTGCGCTATCTTCAAGATAAAAAGTAGTGATCGACTTTTTATGCTTGCCTACTAGATTGTTGTGGTGCCTCTTTGATGCTTTGTATGTGAACTTTCCTTGTTGAGATAAGTAGAAAGATATGGCTATGATACTTGTGTTTGGGTCAATTTTCCATGTTAGGAAAATTGAGTAATATGGTAACCTTAGTGGGTTGAATTAAGACTATGTGACATGTTTCCCTCTAGAAGGTGTCAAGGGGTTAAAGAATGATAAACATATCCTCCAAGATGAAATGGTTAAACTAGAAATGAAAAGATTAGGGTGGTACAACCACTCCTTGGGATAACGTAATAAGCACGACTTATGTTAGTAAACTGAATATGTTAATTACTTGGTATAGATACTTAAGAGGAATTTCCTTAAGTATAAATGTGATGAATATGATGTTGATATTATTATAAATACTTGAGAGGAGTTTCCTTAAGTATAATTGTGATGAACGTGTGTGTGGGAACTTATATAGAAATGAGATGTATGATTGATTGTGAATGTGGAATGTTTACTTGAAATGAATAAGAGGTACTTCCTTATGCATTGTATTATAATGATGATAATGAATGTGTATGGTTATGGATGGGAGGCATTCATACCCCATGCCATCTACTCTGAGTGATTTCGTGTCTGGATGGGAGGCTGTTATACCCCATGCCAGTGTGATGAGTGTGACAGATACGTGGTTGGATGGGAGGCAGTTATACCCCATGCCAGTGTGATGATTACATGTCTGGAAGGGAGGAATTCTTACCCCTTTCCAGTTGACTTCTAGTGATGTGTTACTTGTTTGGATGGGAGGCAATTATACCCCATGCTAGTATTATGAACGTGTATGGAAGGGAGGAATTCTTACCCCTTGCCAGTTTATATAGGGACGAGAGGAATTCTTACTTCGTGCCCGCTATTGTCTCTACGTTTATGGAAGGGAGGCATTCATACCCCTTTCTAGTTGACTGATCGGGACAAGAGGCATTCTTACCTTATGCCCACTAATCACGAATGATGGTAGGGAGGCATTCATACGCCTTTCCAGTTGACAGATAGGGACAAGAGGAATTATTACCTCGTGCCCGCCAATGTTGATTTATGGGTGGGAGGCATTATTAACCCACACCATCTATGATCTAAATACATATATTTATATATATATATGGTGACATGATCAGGTTACTTTACTGGCAGTGAGCCGAAGCTGGTATAGCCGCCAGGTGTCCCTTGGGAACCTGGACAGGTGTTATTTACTTACGTACTTCTGGTTACTATTTCTCTACACATTCTCACTGTTTAATTATTATAATCTGTCTGGATTGGGTTTGACACTGGTGGTGCCGGCCTACTGAGATTCATATCTCACACCCTACTCAGGCTTCCATTGCACTGGGGTACCAAAGTAGTCCTTCTTGCTTGCAGGACCTAGGTTGTGTATTGTGCTGGTTATACCTGAGGAGTTAGGAGCAGAGGACCAAGCGGGAGCTTGGGATGATCAGGAGATTTTCCATCTGGATTTTCTGTCTTTTATTTTTGTATTGTTTGTAAAGAATTATGTAATGTTTCCTACTTTCATAAATGTATCATCATTTGTACATCCATGCATTGTAATTAGCGTTTGCCACCTTTTATAAAATGGATATTATTCTGTCTATCACTGCTGTCTTTTAATTGTTTACTGCTTCCGCTACTGAATATTATTTACTCTGATAATACTGCTACATTACTCTGATATAAGGGTATAGTCTCCCCACTATCACCTCCTGAGACCCTCGCTGCTAGTCGGCAGCCTCTGGCGTACGGAGAGACACACCTGAGGCCATGTGACCAACCGGTCCGACCACCGGTTCGATGGTAAGCTGGGATGGGACATTACAATATGGGGTGGGTATGATGATGATCCTTCGAGACATAGATAGAACCCACTTTAACAAAGATAATAAACAGACTGGTAAAGAATAAAATGGTGGATATGTTGATGATGTTACTGTGTTATACATTTTTTTATTTTTTAATTGTTTGGGCTTATGTCCACTAAAAATTTTGGCCGTTTTTAGTCCTTTACTGAACACTAATTAAGGTATATGTTTCTAGATAATCTTATAATTGAATGACTGTAACATGGAAACTGATTAATCACATAAACATGATTGATTAAATGGATGCCCGATGAATAATAACCTTTGTGTGATCACCCAAGTTAACCAAACATAGAGAAGGAACTTAATGAATGGTTTTGGATGAATCTGAAAACTTATTACTCTGTTATGGTTATCTCTATGGTTTCCCTATTTGATGCCTTGTGTGGTGGCATATAGGGTAATGGAATCTCTGGTTGATAGTTTGTTGGGTTTTTAATCTGAGGCCATGTGGAGCCTGTATGTTGGGGCTTGGTTTTTCTACACCACTTTGAGGGATATCACAGATCCCTTTTAATGTTATTAATTTACAAGAGAACTGGGTGTGAATGATTAAAAGACTTTTTGGCCATTTTTCTTTAGTTGTTGTTTTGTCTTGTGGTTATTCCTGTTAGTTTCCTGGTAATCGAGGAATCTTTTAAATTTAATCAATTGAACATGATAATGAGAACAAGTACAATGGGGGAATTGCTTTCCAAAAATGGGTTGTTCTCTAGTTATGAATGTTATATACTTTTTCATGTAGGGATAGGAATAAGAGTGGTTGTGTATAACTGGTTGTTGGTTTTGGAACCCTTAGGTTGGGATGATTGATTGATTAACTATATGTATAAAGTTTATTTCTTATGGTTCTTAAATGCACCCCACCCATGTTGAGAACTTCATGCTAAACACCCCCATTTCATGGGGGAGGGTGTTTCTCAACATTCTTAGGAGTGTTTGGTAATTAGATCCTTTCTTCTCCCTCTCCTAGGAAGCCCAATATTCTTCAGGCAGGCTGTGATGGCCTAATGTTCATTATGGCCCAAGACGCTTCGGGGAGGGTGTGTTGTGGTGGTTTTCCCAGGTGTGTGTGGGTAGGTTTGTTTCCCAAGTGTCTTTGGGATGAGGCACAAGTGTCTTCAGACATGTAAATGGTTGTTTTAGACTAGGTGTCTTTGGGTGTGGCAATTGTTGTTGTGGACCAGGTGTCTATGGGTGTGGTTATGTGTAATTATTGTGGCCTAGGTATCTGCAGGTGTGGTTATCTGTGGTTGTGGTGGCCCAAGTGTCTACAGGCAGGGTTAATGGTTGTGGTGGCCAATAAGGTTATTACTGGGGTGGAAGTGGGACTGCATTAGAATCTGTGGGGGAGGTCTAAATCATAGGATGTCTTAAATAACAAGTGGGAAAGGGGTGATGGGTACCCAAAACATCGATGTGTTGTAACTATTACTTTACCCGACTTTCATTATTTGGGGAGTGTGCCTTGGTGAGGTTGGGTTGATAGTTTCCATGATAGGTGTTTTGGTTATCTCTTTTCTCACGGGGTATTTGAGTGACTCCCCACTTTTGCATGAGAGCTTTTGGTTTTCCCTACTAAGTATACATGTATACTCACCCTATGTATATGAAACTACTTTCAGGTTTCCAGGAGGACTGTGAGGACCATGCCAGAACATATTAGCTCACCTTCAAGATTCTTTTTGTTGATACTTTTATTTCTTTTGGTAAATTCCTTTAGAGTTTTCTTTTACCTTGTATCACTTTATTTTTGACATGCATATGGGAATGGATTTTGGGATTTACTTTTACATTCGGTATTTGGATTGGTTTGGGATTTACCATCTTATCTGCCTATCTTGTTCTATAAAAAGGGTAACACCTTACATATTATTTGAGATTCTATAACCTTGGATCTAGTCACCACTCTAGGGCCTAGTAAAGTCAGGACTTGGGGGGGGGGTCATTATCTCTCCTTCAACTTGAAGAAGGAAGGGTATGATAGTTTGCTATCCCTTCCCTCATTTTGGTGAAGGGGGGTCGTGAAAAAATGGTATCAAAGGCTGATGGTTGAGAGATAGGATGGAGTTTAGGATTAGGCACATTAAGGATTTGATGGGATGGTAGGGAAACAATGTTAGTAAATCTTGGTACATGAAATATACTAGGGAAGACCAGCTAGGATATTGGATTTTAGGCCCCCCTATGATCCGATGCAAGGAATCTGGACCTACCGAATGACCAGGCGAGGCTACACTAATTTTAGGGTAGAGACCCTTGGAAAGTTACATGAATCATAATGACTTGTGTTCTTGTGTGTCTTGGGAATTTTGGGAATTTAAAATACCTAAAATTTTTAAGAAAAATTTAAAGGAAATCTTATACACTACTTGGTCTTAGGCATTCCTTGTTTACCATGTAACTATGGAACCCAGAAGATGTCCACGAGTAGTGCGGGTGATCGAGACCCAACATGCTGATTTGGAATATTAGCGAAAGGATGATCAAGAATAGGAGGATGACCAGTGGAAGAAGATGCTTCATGTATTTTAGTAGCAGACCCTCGGAAATTATGAGGGTAGCGTCTCAGACATGGAGACAAAGAGCTAGGTTGAGGAGATGATGATTTCTTTCATCTTGATTCGGGATATGGAATAGTACTGGATTCCTCTGTCTGTGGGCCAGATGTAGGTAGTGACACGTCAGTGGTGGATGCTTTATCTCGGGGAGAAGAAGGAATCTGATGTTTTGTGAACTGACATTGAGAAGGAGTTTCAGGTGGAATTTCATTCTTCCAGGATGAAGAATAAAAATAGGCAATAGATGCTCTCCCTCCAGCAAGGGAGTATGTTGGTAAGTGAGTTGTGGGTCAAGTTCAAGGATCTCCTTCATTTCTCTCTAGATCTCTTCACTGACGAGGAGTTACAGGCAAGATGCTTAGAGGAGGCGCTCTAACCTTCTCTTTAGTATGTTGTTACTCACTTCACTCTACCGACGTACTTGGAGGTTCATAGAAAGGATGAAGTGGTGGAGAGGATTCTCATTCTGGGAGGTGTGCCATGAGAGGGGAGCCTATTGAACTCATCAAAGTGGAAGGACATTCGAAGAAGACCTCCAACGTTAAGGCCTTCCAGGTTTCAAGCGGCGGGGAGTTGGCCTCAGCAGTTTCAGTTTTGATCTCTTGGTCCTCACTAGTTACCCACAAGCCTAGGAATGAGTTACTTTTTCTGTGTAATCCTTGTGAACCTTTTGAATCAGTGGTCAGAACAAGTGCAGTACAGTGGAGGTGGTAAGGTTCAGTGCCCACCTCAGCAGCACCAGTTTTCGGCCTGGCCTTTTTAGTAGTAGCAATAGGGACAGTGAGGTCCCGCTCCACTAAGGGAGGATGGTGCCAGAGGAGGCCGACCTCAAGCGCTCTTCAAGGACCTCAACCAAGGCATGGTCAGGGAGGTGGCTGACATCCAAGGGGCAAAGGAGCTGGGCATGGACAGTTTCATGCTACAGAGGCAGCAATTCCTTTGGGGATATAGGTATTTCAAGGTATGATCAGTTTATTTAGCACTCTTGATTATGCATTGTTTGATTCCAGAGTTTTTAAATCCTTTGTTTCACCTGGTATATCCCATGTCGTGGGTCTAGATGAAGTTATACTTTCCTTGCTCCTAGTGATGATACTCCATTTGAAGGTCAGACTAGCCTATTCGATGTTTATAGAGGATGTAGGCAGATATTGGGGACACATAAGTACAGTGGAGATCTAGTTCTTCTACGAATACAGCCATACGATGTCATCCTAGGAATCAAATGGCTGTTTTCTATGTAAGCTGTTATTTAATGATTCCAGAGAAGGGTCGTGTTCTCAGATAGGGGCAACTGGCATGTAGCTTTCGTTGGTGAGCGGGGTTTCCAGGAGGACGGTCAACAAGTGGACCCCCTTCATTACTCATTAGCTGAGATGTTATTGGAATCGGCAGACACAAATATGGTGGAAGTCCCATGGATTTTCAGTGAGTTCATGGAAATATTTACCGAAGAGGTTGTGACTCTACCCCCTCGACATGATATTGAATTCAGGAAAGAATTACAACTCGGTGCCCATCCAATTTTTATGGCTCCCTATCAGATGGTGCCTTTTGTGTTGCGGGAGTATTGGATTCAGGAAAATGACCTCATGAAAAAGGGTTTAATCTAACCAATCGCGTTGCCATGGGGTTCTCCAGTCTTGATCGAGAAGAAGGAAGATAGTGGTTTCAAGCTATGTATAGACTACCGAATACTGAATTAGGTGACGATCAAGAACCCTTACCCCCTCTCGAGGATTGACGATCTTTTTGACCAGTTAATGGGAAAAAGTTTATCCTTTTAGATCGACCTATGATCTAGATAGTACTAGTTGAGGGTGATGTAGGGTGATATCTCAAATACTGCTTTTAGGTGCATGTATGGGCACTTTGAGTTCATGGTCATGCCATTCGGCGTTATGAACACATCGGTTGTGATCATGGGTCAAACAAAATCTATTTTCCATGAGTATCTGGACCATTTCATAGAAGTGTTCATTAAAGACATCCTGATATACTCAATATTAAGTAGGATCATGCCAAGAATCTGAGGAAAGTTTTGGAGGTACTCTGACATCACCAGGTCTATGGGATGTCGTCCAAGTGCTAGTTCTAGACATGAGAGGTGAACTTACTTGGACACGTGGTGTCACAGAAAGGAATATAAATGAACCCATTGAAGGTCTAAGTAGTTGATTATTAGGAAACACCCAAGAATGTAGAATAGGTTCATGGTTTCCTAGGAATTAAATGTTACTACCGAAGGTTTATACCCGAATTCTCTCGAGTTGCAGAACCTTTGACAGACTTGACCAGAAAAGACCTAGATTTCGTATGGAGTGAGAAGTGCCAAAAATATTTCATTTATCTAAAGGAGAAGCTTGTTAGTGCCCCAGTTCTGAGGTTTCTAAAGGTAGGGGTAACATTTGAAGTATTCTGTGATGCTTCTGGTCTAGTCTTGGGGTGTGTGATAATGCAGCAATAGGGAGTGTTCTCTTATGGTTCTAGGCAGTTACATCCTCACAAACGTAACTATTCCACCCATGACCTGTAACTTGTATCAGTGATGTTCGTAATGAAGTTGTGGTGGAACTGCCTCATCAGGGAACACTTCGTGGTCTTCAAAGATCACAAGATCTTGAGGTAGTTCTTCTCCCAGCGAGACCTAATCTTCCGACAGTGGAGGTGGATGGAGTATCTTCAGGACTAAAACTTTGAGATATCCTACATCTCAGGAAATAGAAATGTGGTGGCTGATTCCTTGAGTAAGAAGTCTCAGATGGATGTGGTTCAAGAGTGAGTAGATGCATGGAATGTAATGGAGAAGTTGGGTGCTTTACATTTGGGCATGATAGTGGAGAATGGTATAGGATGTCTATTTGAGATAACAATGAAATATCCCATGGTACGAAAAGTGCAGGAGTCTTAGTGGGGATACATAGAGGTTGAAGTGATGTGTGATCATGTTGACTAGGGAAATGATCTGGATGGATGGTCAAAGGATGGTTAGAACCATATGCTGTTCTGTGGGAAGTTGTTTGTTCCAATTGAAATGCGTGAGAGGGTCCTCGGTGAGTTAAATAACTCACCCCTAGCGGTACACCCAAGAGTTTACAAGATGTACTAGGGCTTGAGAGGTATGTTTTGGTGGCCCGAGTTGAAGCGGGTAGTGGTGGATTTTTGTGGCAAATTTCCTCATTTGTCAGCAGGTGAAGGATGAACACTATGTTCCTGGTGGTCTATTACAACCCTTAGACATTCCTGAGTGGAAGTGGGATGACGTATCAATGGATTTTGTCATAGGAATACTCGAGGATGAGGGAGGTTGTTATTCCATCTCGATAGTGGTGGACTTTTTGATGAAATTAGCTCACTTCTTAGAGATTAAGGAGTCGAGCTTAGTGGATTCCTTAATATAGAAGTACGTGGGTGAAGTTGTGCGGTTGCACAGAGTTCCCAGAACCATTATTCTGGATCGGGACACATGATTTACTTCACGAGTCGATAAGGAATTGCAACATGATTTTGGCACTTAGCTATGCCTTATCACTACTTTCCACCCTCAGATGGATGGGAAGATAGAGAGGACTATCCAGACGTTGGAGTATATGATACAAGCATGTTTTCTGGACTTTAGAAGTTCATGGGTATGAAACTTGCATCTGGTAGTGTTTTCCTACAAAAATAGATATCACTATACCATTACCATGGCTACATTCAAATTCTTTTATGGAAGATCATGTCATTCGCCCTGGTAATGTATCTATCGACATAATAGTGTTTTAATACCCCTTTAAAAGTGATTTAAGGCCCGTAAAAGATGTTTTAAACCCCCAAGAGTCGGGTGACCCTTGAATTACAAAAATGTGTGGCCTTTCACACCCCTTTTTACATTTTCTCGGCTTCCCGTGTTTTCCATTTTCACCCATGTTATGCGTTTTCCCCGTTTAAAAGAAATCTATTAACTCACAACTGTTATCTCCAACATCTCTGAGGAGAATTATTAAATATCAATTAATCCCAACATGTAAAACTACCAAGCCACATAGTCGATCCACAATCCGAATTTAAAGTACTTCAAAATGGTATCCCTAATTGTAGGATCTAGCCTCTTCTTAATCTAAGATCCTCTCATTCTTTTTCCTTCCTGTCTCCCTTAGTGAGCCTCGAAACTTCCTTCGGAGATGAATCGTGTGCCCGTGCGTGAGCCCTTCCCGCTCGGGCTTGGATTTTCCTTTCTTGAAAGTGACACCATCCCCATTTCATGGTACATGGATAAAACATTGATCCTTGATCATCCAGGTAGGGGTTCTTCCTCACTCTCTCTTTATTGTGCATTATGCGGGGTTGGTATGATGATGATCCTTCGGGACGTAGACGAAACTAACTTTAACAAAGATAATAAATGGACTGGTAAAGAATAAAGGGATGGGAATGTTGATGATGTTGTTGTGTTATATTTTTTTTTATATTTTGAATTGTATGGGATTATGTCCACTGAAAATCATAGTTGTTGGTATTCCTTTCTTGGGCACTAATGAATCTTTGTTTTTATGGACAATATTGTGATTGAATGACTGTAACATGGAAAATGGTTAATCACATAAACATGGTTGATTAAATGGATACCCGATGAATAAGAACCCCTATGTGATCACCCCAGTTAACCAAATGTAAATAAGGAACTTAATGAATGTTGTTGGATAGATATGAAAAGTTATTACTCTATTATGGTGATATCTATGGTTTCCCTATTTGATGCCTTGTGGGGTGGAATAGAGGGGAATTGAATATCTAGTTGAGAGGTTGTTGGTTTGTAAATATGAGGCCATGTGGAGCCAATATTTTGGGGCTTGGGTTTTCTCCAACAATTTGAGAGATCTCACAAATCCCTTTTGATGTTGTTACTTTACAAGAGAATCACGTGTGAATGATTAAAATCCAGCTTGGCTATTTCCTTTAGTTTTTGTTTTGGATTGTGGCAATGACTATTAGTTTCCTGATAGTGGATGAATGTTTTAAATGGAATCACTTGAACATGATAACAAGAACATGTATAATGGGGGATTTTTTTTGAGAAATGGGTTGTGGTTTGGTTGTGTTTGTTGTATACTTGTGCATGTAGGGATTGAAAAAAGAGTGGTTGTGTATGGAAGGTTTTTGGTTTTAGAACTCTTAGGTTGGGATGAGTTATTGATTACCTATATGTTTAATGTTTTGTTATTATGTTTCTTATATGCACCCCACCCATGTTGAGCACTTCGGGCCGAACACCCCCATTTCACGGGGGAGGGTGTTTTCCCAACATTCTTATGAGTGGATGGTTATTAACTCCTTTCTGCTACCTATCCCAGGTAGTCTAAGATTATTTGAGTAGGATGTGATAGAATAAGGTTCATTATGGCACAAGACTCTTTGGGAAGGGTGTGTTGTGGTGGTTGGAACAAGTGTGTGTGGGAAGGTCTGTTTCTCATGTTTCTTCAGGATGAGGCCCATGTGTCTTTGGGCATGGAAGTGGTTGTTTTGGAAAAATTATCTTTGGGTGTGATAGTGGTTGTTGTGGGCCTGGTGTTTATAGGCATGATTATGTGTGGTTTTTGTGGCCCATGTGTTTTTAGGTGTGGTTATGTGTGGTTGTTCTAGCCCTGGTGTCTGCATGCATGGTTATGTGTGGTTGTGGTGGACTAGGTGTCTGTGGGCGGGATGTGTGGTTGTGGTAGCCCATAAGGTTATTATTGGGGCAGCAGTGGGATTGCAGTGGAACCCGTGGGGGAGTTCTGATGCATAGGATGTACTAAATATCCAGTGGGAAAGTGGTGTAGGGTACCCAAACATCGATGTGTTATTACTATTACTTTACCTGACTTGTGTTATTTGGGTAGTTTTCCTTGGTGAGCTAGGTGGATAGTTTCATTTCTAGGTGTTTTGGTTATCTATTTTCTCACAGATAATTAGAATACCTCCCCACTTTTTGACAAGTGCTTTTTGTTTTCCTGATTGAGTGTACCTGTATACTCACCCTATGTATATAAATCTACTTTCAAGTTTCTAGGAGGACTTTGAAGACCATGTCGGACCTTACTAGGTCGGCGTCGGGACAATTTTTGTTGATTCTTTTCTTTATTTTGGTACTTTATTTCAGAGTTTTCTTGTACCTTTTATCACTTTATTTTGGACATTCATATGGGAATGAATTTTGAGCTTTACTTTTACTTTTAGTATTTGGAGTTGTTTGGGATTTATCGTCTTATCTCCTGATCTTGTTTTATAAAATGGGTAATGCCTTCCATATTATGTGAGATTCAACACTCATGGTTCTAGTCACCACTCTGGGGCCTATTGAAGGTGGGACTCAGGGGTCATTATCTCTACTTTAACTTGAATAATAAAGGGTCTACTAGTTTTCTATCCCTTCCCTCATCTTGGTGAAGTAAGGTCATGACAGTTACACATCATGTGACTATATCATTTGGCCAGCTTCCTCAACATTTTCAAATAGAGTATTTTATAATTATTCACCTACTCATGGCATGTTCAAGAGATATAAATGTGAACAATCATGTTATCTCAACTTTTGTATTATTTTTAAAAAAACAAATATGGAATTAATAAAAAAATGATCAATAATTATAAATTGAAATGTGACTGCTCTGATACAACTTGAAGGTCCTGAACATAGTATAAGCTAGTATATCCCATGCCCAAAAATTATTTCTTATCAAATATGGTTGATAATACCAATGAATTTAATAACGATTCATCAAATATAGTGGATAAATCCATAGGAACTTGATGAATAAAACCCCAAAATCCTCAATAGAGAATATTTTAATATTTAATATACAATTAATTTTAAACAAATAATTTCTTCATATTAATAATTATTTCATCATTTTCTTTTTTGATCAATTTTATTACAATTCAATCATACCATTATTTAAATAAAGTATCCAATTAGTAACTTCTCTATGGTATTTACACGTGCTACATGAATATCAAAATTTCTCCCTGGGTATTTTGATTGCAATCAAAGAGGATAAAACGTTCTTACATCATTTTACATTGATTGCAATAAGGAAATATTTGTTATTCTCTATTATATTGATAGGAAGGAGGAGGATTATCTCTATTATTCTTAATATAATTCACAAGATGTTATCTATATCTTGAGAGAATTATATTTATACAACATAGGTTGTGCACAATGATTCTCAAATTACCAAAAAAGATGATATAGTCATATATATATATATATAGGGTCAAATTGTTATTAATTTTACATAACCCCTTTATCTAATAATTTATCCAAAATAAACCTCATTACAAATAATAATAATACCATTATTATTATATTCCATGAAATTCCCTAAAATCATGTATATTTAAATATCACATGTTTAATAAATAAATCCATATTTTTTTAAATAAAATTTGAAGTATGTATTATTTTTGTTCTCCAAAACTTAATGTCGTCCTCCCAACCTTGATATTTATCAAACCTTGAATAATAAATATTTATCAAAATAATAATTATTAATTCCATAAATTAATTAATATTATATTCACTAAACTTTAAAATATATTTATTTATCAATTAAATATTATATCCACTAAACTTGTGAATAAATATTTATTTTAATATTCATGTCACTAAATAAATATTTATATTAATATATTTACTAACTAGTGAATTATTAAATATTAATTCATCACTTTGTGAATAATAAACATGATATAAATAAATATTTTATTCACTAAAATTGTGATTAAATATTTATTTTAATATTCAACTCATATATATATATTTTAAACATTAATATAACCTGTTAATACATTTATGATATTAAATTAACCTAAATAATTATTATTCCCTAAGCTAAGAATAATATTTTTTCCAAATATTAAATTCTAAAAATAATATATCTAGGATTCTAGATACACTTAGTGGTTTACCCTCTAGGACACTTCTTCGATGATATTATGTGAGCTTACCTTAAGTCCAATATCAATTTTTATCAACACCTCAATGAAATTTTTGATCCAAAGTGTTGAATTTCTTGTTAATAAGTGTTTGGTGGTGATGATGTTTGGAGGATTGTTATGGATTTAGAAAATGTAATTGGATGTCATATTTGAGAAATCCTCCTTGTATAACTAATAATTTCTAAACTGGTCTTGAGCTCTAATACATGTGTCATTGGAGATGAAGAATTGAAACAATTTTTTAAACAATTGAATAAATAATTTTAATAATACCAAGAAATATACAATCATTGCATGATGAGTTTATTTGAAGGCCATAACATTCTTTAAATACCATGAAAATATCTATTTTAAAAAAGAAATGTTTTAAAGGACTTTTAAATTTTTTATTTCATGAAGAATTATCAAGGTTTAAAGAATTCAAGACAAAATGAATTTTATATTGAGGAAATATATATTTGAAAATGGATCGGTGTTAATACTTGGTTTTTTATGAGAATTTATTTGGAGTGACTTTATCAAAAATTTTACCATCCCATAGTCAACCAAGGACCCACCTCAATCACATGTGTGACCCTATGAACAACCTCATGGGAGGCAGGTCGACCTAGATAGCCTTGGGTGGAAGTGAGAGTAAGAATTCGTATCACCCGTAGAGAGAACACCAACAAGGAAGGAATATCTTGCACACAAAATGAACATATGAGAAGTGGGTCATTTCTCAATAGTGTCAACATGGAAAGGAAAGGTGGATTGAAGCAGAGCCCATACTCTTAACTAAGCCACTAAAGGCATGGGTTTTTTTATATAGTCAAGGGAAACCATTGATAAGTTTTATGTGGGAATGAATTTATGTGGAACACTATAGAAATATTTTAAAAACATTGATATAACACTAGTCATCTGGTGCAATATTTATCCACCATTTGATCAAGATGAAAGAGCATTTTCTTCCTTAAAAAATGACTATACAAAAACTCTTGGATCAATCGCAAGGATTATCAACGATTAACCATAAAAGCCTACATATTGACTAGGGATAGAAGGATCGATCACATGTAAACATATAGATCGATCATGTGACTATTTTGGATTGATCATTCCCAAGAGGATCGACCACACTTGCTATAAATCAACTACATGCCATTTTATCGATCGACCATATGAGTTATGAAAAAACTACTGCATGATCTTGAGATGATATGATTATATGTATGTAAATCACCCATTCTAATAATTAAATGCATTTTCAGACTGAATAATAATAGGATATACTATAATAAAATGTTCTCACTAAAAAAATTATATACTTTCTTGCAAAGGGAAGGGATGAGTGACTTCAAATTATCGAGGCATGCATGAAGATTCTCTTGCATGCATGAGAATCAAGTTATGAAGTAAAGAAATTAATTTTAGTAGATGGTTCCACCAAGATTAATTTTATTCTTATTTAATAAGATTAGTTTTATTATAGAATTCAATATGAGCCTAGAGATTTCATACCGCATGAAGAAGAGTGCCTGAAGTATTTAAGTATTTAATTTATAAAGGATGGCCATGTGTTGTTTTATATTTCATGAGTTTTTGAAAAATTAATGGTTTTATATATTAACTTTCCATAATTCATAAATACCATGGTTATGTTCATAACACATGAAGAAAGAAGAAACACCCAAATCCTATAGGTATTTATGAATAAATTAATAAGCTACATAAACATTTAATACATGTTATTGGTTCGATGCATTCATTTGATTCATGATAGAGTGCATAAAGAAGTTATGAGAATGTGGTTAATTCATTAGATGCATGAATAAGAAAATAGAATACCTAAATTCCTTGGACATCTAACATTGTGTATTAAAAAGTAAATAATACCCATGGTATTAATGAGAAATTATAGAAGGATTTAAAGATTAATTATTATGGAATTAATGATGAATTATTATGGGTTATTGGTCATTAAATAATGAACATAATTATATAGAGTTAATGAAATATTTTTAATGATGAATTTATACCAATATTTCAATGAAGAATATCATTACACAAGATCAAAATTTATAAATAAACTAATGAACTATGGTATTTGATTAATGTAAGCTATGTGAAGAAAGGGAAGAAGACTTGATCCTATATGGTATTTGAATAATCATTTATATGAGGAATAATTTTGGGAAATTTAACATGGAATTATGTCTACAATAATTGAGGAGATAATTTGGGATTTAATTACCTAATTAAAATCAGAAAATTAGACGCTGTCAATGATTAGAGTATTCCCATATTCATGGATAATTACTATGATAACAATTTAGATCATATTAATAATATTATTTTGTGAATATTATTGATATATATTGGTGATGATTATTTTGTGTGAGATATATAAAACTCTTTTTATTATTGAAAGATTATCCACGAGATAATAGAATATATATATTAAGAAGATAGAATTTGAAGAAAATCCAGTTCACACCATGTCTTGAGAAGAGTATCAACAATAGAAGTGCTGAATATCTTGAGTAAGTACACGTGGAGACCTACTTATCCATCTGATAATGGAGGAAAATTATATTCCCATGTGGTGTAGAAGATAATAATGAGAGGAAAAAGATATTTATTTTATGGATCCTCAATGAAGAGGAGAGTTGTATCTTCCAGTTAGATATGGAAGTGGAGGAACACAATGGGACACTATGTCGATCAAACTGAAAATGTTTTTGTTATTAATCACATTTTTTATAGTTAATAATCTATGTTTTAGGGTCTAACCAATAAAAAGAGTATAATTTTATTCCAATCCATGAAAATACTATGTGTTTCTCTATATTATATAACAATTGAACATGATGAGACATTGAGTGATAATATTGAGTGGATTGAGAACCTTAAAAATTTCAATAGGTTGAATTGGAAAGAAAGTTAATTCATAAAAAGAAACTACTGATTCACTCCCCCCTCAGTGGTTTACCTGACTTGGGGAACTTTAAATGGTATTAGAGGGAAGTTCACCTATTATGATCAAATAATTATTATAAGACATGGAGAATATTAATTTAAAAAATATATAAGGTTTTCCGAAATTTTATGGGAATAATTATCACAATTTCATGAATATAATATTACTCTACCTCCTATCACTTTTATTAGAAGTGAGATATTATACAATAGTGGGTTTTCCACCAAATTTTGATAATGCCACTATGACACAAGATAATTAGAGAACATAGAGTTATATGGAAACGATCAAAATTCCATATTGATGTATCTATTATAGAATTTCTATAAAAAGTTCATAGTCCTCCAATCAACTAAGTATATCTAGGAAAAATTGAGAAAAAACTACTAAGGTAATGTAAAATTAATGGAATATAAATAACATGTTTAGAGAAGTCAATTTGAGTATTTCAATGTGACTGATAAATATATTTTTTTATAAATATTTCACTATAATTAATGATATATTCAGAAAAATTTTATGATTTTATGAAAATTTAGATGGCTATATCATATTTAAAAAATTAATGAGAAATTTTCCAAATCATTTTGATTCAAAAATTTCATCCTTGTAAGAAAGAGAGGATTTGTTCACTTTATGAACTACATAACATTCTCATATATTATGATATGAGAAAAAATATAGTTTTCAATAAGAAATAAAATTTTGGAATGACCTTTAAAGATATAAGAAACAAAAAAAATAAATAAGACAATGTTGAATCAGTTGATTCAGATAGTGATGAGGATGATGATGAATTCAATCAAATTATTTTCTTATTTCAAAAGGATTCAAAAAGAGAAAGTGGAAAGGAAATAGTAAAAAACCACTAATGTGTAAAATCTAAGGAGGATCAGGATATTTTTCCAAAAAATGTATAAATATAATGGTTGATGAGTTAGAATTATAATCAGATGATGAGAGACAATACAAACATAAATGGGGTCAGAAGAAGAAGAAACATCTTGGTAGTAGGAATAGGTATTGAATAACTAAATAAAAGAAATATTGTTCATTAATGTTTTCTCTATATGATGGAATTAGTTTATATTATCATGTAAATAAAGGATCAAATTCATCAATAATTACTAATGATGGAGAGTAAAAGACAAAAATTGAGTGGGAGATGAAATAAAAATTATAATTTTTTATGGAACAAACACTATACCTCAAGAAAGAAAATAAGAAACTTGAGAAAGAAAATAAATTGGTGGATGGTGTGAAGGAAGACCTAACAAACAACTAATAAACCTATTTTTATGAGATTAGATAACATAAATTGATGTCTGTTGATACTGAAAAGATATAGAGTAATTTTGAATAAAAAATGACTTTAAAAGAAGAAGAATTTTTTTAAACATGTAACATATATTTCAATGTTCAACATTAGTTGAATAATGTTAGAAAATACTTCACTAGGGATGTTAAGGAAAAAAGAATAATTTACTCATACCAATGAGAAGAGAAGTTCACATGACCAAGGTATATCTATACAAATTAGTTTTAAAATAGATTTGTTTTATCTAACATATCATTTATAAAAACCAAATATGAGGATATATTGGAAATGAAAAATAAATGGTAATATTCAACATAAAATGAAGGGATGATTATGACAAGTAGGTTAGAACCACCTATGAAATGTGTGGATCATTTTACAACAAGACAAAAATAACACAAATATAAAAATATCTAGATACAATCTAGAAGAATAATGTTTCAAATTTTTTAATGATGTTGTAGTAATAATGGTCATAATGACTATTCTTTCTAGTATAATATTTCTTTAATTATAATGTGTCAAAAAGAGGAGTGGGGGGGGGGAGTTTAGTTTTCATATAATGGAAATTCACAAAGAATTAAACCACTGACTAGATCGTCACCATAGCTATCTAATTTTTTTTCCAGATTATAGAGGAAGTTTTTTCTAGATGCGGTTTGGAAGGACACACGGATGATGTATTCATGAAAATATTGGAATGATAGGTTTCTTATGATGTGAAAGGTAAATTATTTTGAAAGAAAAATAGTGGTTATTCATGTGAATATTCATATAATATTTTTAATGCCAAGAAAAAGTATATAGTTTATTTCTAAGTCAATTAAAATTTCCCCAAAAATTAGAGGAAGATAAAAAATATGGAGGATAAAGGAACACTAGTGGATTCAGAAGGTGAGGTTATAATTAATTATAAGTTATCCACAACTAGGAAATTGAATATTCATAAGACTGAACAAAATAATATACTACACGTAAAGAAAAAGTTCAAGAATATTTTCAATTTGATGATACACAAAAATGGAGGAAGAATCCCAAGAAAAATTCTAATGCTAATATTGGAAGAAAAGAATATCCCAAGTTGAGCATATTATCTTAGAATAAATTCTATTTCTAAGTAACAAATAGATACCTCTTTATTCACTATTATTTTATGTGTTTTAAGCTAACATAATGGGAATTGAAGGATATGTTTGAGGCTATAACTTCTGGAAAATATAAAGATATTACACTTCATTTAGTGTATTGAATACTTTGTAATGAAAGAAGATTATTTAATACCTTAAGATAGATAAACATTGAGAATAATATTTCATTAATTAATTATAGTAAATCTAGAAATAATGGATATTTTTCATAAATGGATAATTGAGGCATGATAATCACACTCATAATATCCCATCTTGATTGTTTCAAACATATTTTTTATGAGAGTGTTGATTTATGAAAATGATGATAAAAGGGATAATTTCATATCTTTCTCTTAAGAATTATGATGTGTTTATTGAAGTGTGTAGAATTATATATTCATTGATAAATCTATTTTATACAATCCCCATTTTAGAAATAAGTAATTTATGAGCATGATATCACATTTATGGTAGTTTATGGACAACATAGACAACCATGACTATATATATATTGTTTTCTACATTGTTTTAACTAACGTAGACCTAGATTTGAACAAATAAATGATCTTTTCTTAAAGAAACTTATAGTATATTACTTTTCTCAAAAGGGGGTAAGAGAATCTTGAATGACTTGAAAGGATTAAGAAGATATGACAAGGCCCTTATACTACAATTTTAATTTTATTGTCAATAAGGGGGAAAAATATTTTATCACAAATGTTGAATATAAGAATTTGGAGAGATATTGAAAACAAAATACAAAAAGGGATATTTTTGAGACCAAGTGTTACATTTTTTATCAATTATTCAATATATGTTTAATTATGATGATATTTGTAGGATTGTTATGGATTAAAAAAATGTAATTGTATGTTATGATGAGTAATACTCCTTATATATATAATCATTATTGAACTGGTCTTGAAATCTAAGACATGTGTTAGTGGAGTTGAAGAACTGACACAATATTTACAACAAGTGAATAAATTATTTGAAGAGGACCATGTAATATTCAATCATTAATTGATGAATTTATCCAAAGGCATAAAATTTCTCTGAAGACCATAAAAACTAAAATTTCCATGAAGAAGTTTCTTTATGGATGTACGAATTTTTTCCCATGTGGAATGGTTGATGTTTAAAGAATTGAAAAGAAGAGAAATTTGGTATTGAGAATATATATATTTTATAATGGATTGGTGTTCATAATTAGTTTTTATTAAGTATTTATTTTATATGAATTTATCAAAAAATAGGCCAACCCATAGCCAACCAAGGACCCACCTCAACCACATATGGGACCCTAGGGCCAACCCCATGGGAGGAAGGTCAACCTAGCCATCCATGGGTGGTAGGTGAGAGTGGGAATGTATAGTTACCATAGGGATCACACACATGGGTAAAGTAGAAAATTAACACACAATTCATTTAGGATAAGGGGATTGCACTATAGGGGTGACAACATAGTGAGGCAAGGTGGCTGATAGTGGAACCTGTACATTAAACTAAGCCACTGATAGCACAACTTTGTTTATATAAAATAGGGAAATAACCAATAAGTTTTATATGAGACTCTATCTATGTGGAACACTATAGATATATTTAAAAAAATGATATTACACTATCCATCCTATGAAATATTTCACTATTGTTTGATTAACTCATAGGAGCATCTTTTTCCTTGAAAATTGTCTACATGAAATCTCTTGGAACAGTCGTATGTTTTATCTTTGATAATCCATGTGAAGACTATAGATTGACCATGGACATAAGGATCAATTGTATGTATACACCTAGATAAACTGTGTGACTATTTTTTATTATTCATGCCCTATAGGATCGATAAAAAATATTACCATCAAACAATTGTGACCTAGAGGATCGACCCCACTTTCTACGTATCGACCACACAACATTTTATCAATAAACCACAAGAGTTATGAGTAGAATAAAAATGATATTGAGGCGATTCTACTATATGTATGTCAAACTTCCATTTGAATGAGTCGTTGCATTTTAAATTCAATATTGAAGAGATACTATAAGAATGTGTTTTCACTAAAAAATAGAGTATTAGTTCATAAAAAAGATAAACTATGGGTGAGTTAAAATTATTGAGGAATGCATGTATATTATCTTTCTTGAATGAGAATCATGTTATAATGTAAAGACATGAATTTAAGTAGATTATTATTTTTAGATGAGTTGTGTTCTCATTGAATAAAAGGATTTTTATACTTAAAATAAATATGAGCCGTGATATTTTATACTTCATGAAAAACAATTCCTAAATAATTAAATTATCTAATTCAAAAATTATAGTTGTGTATTATTAGACATTATATAGTTCTTTATAGCATCAAAGGTTTGATCCATTAACTATTCATAATTCAAGCATACCACAACTATGTTCATAATGAATGAAGAAAGAAGAAACACTTGAAGTTTGTATGTATTTCTAAATCAGTTAAGAATATGTATAAAAAATTAATTTATGCCACAAGTTCGAGGAATGCATGTGATGCATGATTGAGTGCAGGAAGAAATTACGGGAATGTGTTTGATCCATTAATTTTATGAATAATAATGGATAATACATGAATACCATTGAAATTTAATTAGGGGTATTAAAAAATAAAAAATACCCATGGTATTACTGATAAATTATATAAGGTTTTGAAAATTAATTATTATATAATTAATGAGTAATTATTATGAGTTATTGGTTATGAAATAATACTAATAATAATAAGTATTTAATTAAATATTTGTTATGATTCATTTATTACAAGCATTCAATGAAGAATATAATGATATAAGATCATGATTTATGGAGAAAATAACGAGCCATGGTATTTGATGATTGTGAACCTTGTAAAGAAGAAGAAGACCTGATCAAATCATCTATTTGAATAAGAATTATATGAGGAATCATTCTGGGAATTTTAACATGGAATTGTATCTATAATAATTATAATAATTTGGGATTTAATTACCAATTTAAAATGAGGAAAGTACATATTTTCAATGATCATAGTATTTCCATATTCATGGATTATTACTATTATAATAATGAGGATCATATTCATAATTTTATTATTATAAATATAAATGATATATATAGGTGATGAATATTTGGTGTGAGATATAGAGAAATCTTTTTCATATTGAAATTTTATCTTTGAGCCGATAATAATATATATCAAGAAGAAATAAGATGAGGAGAATACATATCGCACTAGATCTAAAGAAGAGTCTAAAGACTAGTAGTGCTGAATCTCTTGAAGATGTACATGTGTAGACTAGATGATCCATATTATCATGGAGAAATATTGTATTCTCTTGTAGTATAGAAGAAAATAAGGAGAAGAAGTTGATCTTTGTACATTGGATCCTAATTTAAAAGGAGAATTATATCTTCGAGTTGGAGTTATAAGTGGATGTACATAGTGGGACTCACTGTTGATTAGACTGGGATAGAATGTGGTCGTAATCACTTGTTTGATAGTGAAGAAATTGTGTTGGGGGTCTAAACATTATAGTAAGGAGTAGTATTTTATACCAATCCTTATAAATAATACGTGGTTATCTCTCTGATATTACAAATGAATATGTGGTGATATTTAAAGATAATATTGAGTGGGTTGATAACCTTAAAATGTTCAATAGATTATATTAAAAATAAATAGAATTTGTAAAATGAAACCATTGATTCACCCCCATTGGATCATCTAGCCAAGATAACTTCAAAACCTATAGATAAATAAGTTAATTTATAAATGAAAACATCATATTACGAATGTAAAATAGGTAATATAATCCCATTTTCATGATATCTATTGTATCCCAAGAAACCCTTAGATATGAGGAGTGAAATAGGTTGTCATATTTGTCTTCTGTTACTTTGTATTGTTATACCACATTTGTATAAACTCTTCAAACCTTTCACAGTTAATCACAAACTCACAAAAATTAATGATGTAGAAATTAAAACAAAGGAATTTTTTTACCTAGTTAACCACTGATGTAAAATCAAAGAATCATACAATGATGATCTGTTGGTTAGGAATCAATAATGCTTCACTTGTTTGGTTGTTACAATATTTTGGTTATAGTTACTATATTTTTAGCACACTGTATTATAAGAAATTCATGGAATAGCATACAACCTCCCTCATATCCCTTCCAAATCATCCCCATTTTATCACTAATTTGGATTATATCCTCCTTGGTTTATCATCATAAATGTTACTTCCAATTTAATAAGAGTGTTGACTAAGAGTTTCATCTTAAATTCCTAAAAAATTGATTCTCTAAAGAGTGCCTACAGACTCTGGATATGATATATATATGAAGTATATCTGTCACATTTTTTTATTGTAATTTAATATTATAAATATATTTTTTCAAATCCTATATGGTTTATCATTCATGAAATACCCTTGCACACTATCCTTTATGAAAGGATTCACACTATACCTTTAACAAACCACTTTGTAGTGTTATCCTTCCATGAACAAGTTCAAGACATTATCTTTCATTAAATTTATTATAGAAATCCCTTAAATAAATACTTTTTATAAATACTTTCAAAAACTGATTCATATAACACCCAAATATTCATTACAATTTCTTCTTCAGTGATGATTCTTAGTTGATAATTATCCTTAATTTAAAGTAAAAATTAGTTGGGGTATTTGTAGGAAAAATACCCCTAAGAAAATTATTAATCATAAGATTATACTTAATCCTTTATCATAACACTCTTCATATAATAATATCCTTTTGTGGTCCACATAATAAAAGTACCACCCAACCAAAACTAGTAATAGCTTCATAGTCTTGATTCTTTTGTAGTATTCATGAAAAAACCTTCGGTATAAATCTCTCATGGACTCAAAGATCCTCTAAAAACAAGCTACCAAAAACCTACATCATGATAATATAACAACTATGTAAAAATTAACCCATTTCATTAAATATTTAGAATAAATTACACAAAAATGAAATATTTTGTTACGATACTTCTTTTACATTGAAATTTTATGAAATTACAGTTCATTGGATTCCGTAATTTTTTCTTCTTAGTTACACTATTAACTATTTGATCCAAACACTATAACCTCCTCCACAAATTATACATATAAGAAATGATATCTATTTTTATTGATACTTCCTCAAAAAATATTATTAGATAATTTTTTTAAAACAAAAAAAACATCTACCTTCAGCTTGGATGACTATAGTTTCTATATTCTATCCATTTTTTATTGAAAATACAAAGTGAAATTTAATCGCATACATTCATTTTAATTATTCAAAATGTAAATAGAATATCAAATATATCAATCTAATTCTATATGATCATTACTCAGTGTATAAAATAAGATTTAAAGAGATAATTTCATGCCTTATAACACACACCATCACAAAAACTGACCATATATACAGGCTTGTAGTAACACCATTGTATAAATTCTAATCCCCCTGAATTGTATCTCCCATTGAATTTCATGTTATATAATACCCTTAAATGAGAGAGTTAATTTCAAATTGAAACCACTTGAAAGGAAAATAAGAATTTTGAGTCCCTTTTTCTCTGATAATCACCAATGATATATGAATTATTGAATCACCACTAACATATGAATCATTGAATTTCATAGAAAAATTCTCCAATTTTGATAATAAATCTAAAATAAATGAATATACAAACATAAAAAATCATGTTAAGAAACATTTATAATGTGGATAGGATAAATATCTAAACCCCATTAAATCAAGGGAGGTTTTTGAATACCAAAATTCAACTAATATTGCTAAAAAAATTGGGTTTTTAAAGGCATAGTGTTGACATTTTTCACTATTTGATGAGTTCTAAAAACTAATTTTGATTATTCCTTGATACACATTTTCTTTGATATAGTGATATCAAATCTTAATATATTTTGTATGAAAGTGTTGTAAGGATTCTCCCTCATCCCTTGAAATGGGGTTATAAAAAATCAATAAAAATGAAGGCCTTTAGTCCATTCAGGCTAATGTACTCCACTATTTATTCATACAAAAGATCTATGTGAATTCCATGGTTACTAAGATATATTTTATTTCTATTATGATAAGATTTGAACCCTCTGTTTTTTTACTGAACTAGCCAACACATTTTATCCAATAATGAATGAACCACCACTTGTTGAATTTGTTTCTTCCATATATCCTTCCCACATGTGTTAGAAAATGTTGAATGATTTTTTTTCTTTTGCGAAATAATAGATCATAACAAAATTGTGAGTACCAATGATATATATAATAATTAATTCAATTACTATAATATATTGTTAATTTATGTTACTTTGTAATTAGTCTTCAAAAAATGGTTTATAGACCATATCATACCTAGTTTCATTCAAATATAATATAATTCCAATTATTCTATAGTATAAGGTAGGATTCACATATTTCCCATCCTTAAGTTTTACAAGAATGGTTCTAACCATAATCAAAATTTAAATTGGTTTGTAATTGTGTATATCAACTTTCATTAATATCTATATCATATACTTAGCTTGAGAGATAAATGTTTATTTCACTTTTTGAATCACATACAACCCTAGGAAATATATGAGTTCATAAATTATGGAAATATACAATTCTGGTCACATGAGATAAGAAAATTCTACAACATAATTCTACTTTATACCCCCAAAAAATGATATAATCCATATTTAGAAGCACTATAAATAGTTATTCATCAGAACTATTGACATTGAGATTATGGTAAAAACACACCTTTTTAATTACAAATTCTTAAAGTATGAATATGTCCATCTATAAAAGGATTAGGGTTCCTATTTTAGATTATATAATCCCTTATTTTATTTGTATTCCTAATTTTAATTATTTTTTAACCCAAGGATCACACCAGTTTTTTAATATAAAATTATACTAAATGTAAACCATTCAAGAATATCCTTTTTCCGTCCATCTGATAGATTTTTAATCCTCTTTAAATAAACATTCACAAGAAGATCTTAATCAACTCAAGTAGATCCAAATGTGAAAAAGATTTTTCAACATCAACACCTTAAAATTAGGCATAAACATTACTCACCACACATAATTTATTATTAAAGACCAATTTTTCTATGCATGTTGAATTTATTCTTGAATACATACATTACTTTGATCACATTGTTATGTTCCGGTCTTTAAAAAAGGTACCATGATTGGTTCTTATCAATTTTTTCAAAATTTTCACTAATAGATCTAACCCATTACACGCATTTTACTACTTTATTAAGTTATATTTTTTCCACTGCTAATAGTAGATAATAATTATCTATATTCCTCATTCTTTATATTTTTCTTGGATTAGTTATATCTCAAATTATATTGGATAGTTATACCTTTATTGTATTATTTTCCCACCAAGGTTCATATTTATATTCTATTACAATAATTCAGTCCTTTGATTTAGCCTTAAAATATCCTTCATTCACACCAATTTGAACAAATTCAATATTTATACCAACTCTAATTTCTTCTTCCACTTATTCATATAAATAAATAATGTTTTAACTTCTCAAAATATTTTCTTTTTATCCTTATCTACTTTTATTAATTTAATATCCACTATTTTAATTAGTCTATTTTTATAGAATTTATAATCCTTACTATTCATCGAGTATCCTGTAAATACTCCATCAACTGTATATCTATATATACCATAGTTTCCTTGTTTTTTCTAGATACTGCATTTACTTATAAATAATTGAAAGTGTTTTAGTGATGAATACCTATATTCCACATTGAATAGTGTTTCCTCTCTTCCCTAGGGTTGTTTAATGGTTGATTCTTGACATACACTCCTACTTGTAATTCATATTTCCAATTGAGGTTTCAGATTCCAATTTCAATGAGTATTGTTCTATCCATAATGTTCACCATTAATTTTCTTTTTAAATAACAAATTTTTTTTGTGGAGTTCTCACTAATGATGCCTCATGATTGATACCATGTTTCATGAGAAAGTTTCTCAACTCAATAGATGTGTAATAAATTCCATTAGTAGACTAATTTTTTAAAAATTGTTATCCTAGTCTCATTTTAACTCTCCTTCGATATCTCTCCATATAGTTTCATTCTTGCACTGTATGAACATGAAACTAGCCATTCAATTGTAATAAATGATAAAAAGAAAAAAATACCATTTTCCAGGTGTTCTAGGTTGCTTCATTAAAACTCATATATTAGTGTAGACTTTTTCAAATAGATTGGAGGAACATTTCTTCTTCTTATGATAAGGATTTCAGATAATATTTTCTTATATATATGCATCAAATATCATTTCATAGTCTCATTTTAGGTATGAAATATCATCCATAAAATTTATCTTGGAAATGTTATCTATGTATTGTCGGTGAATTGGACCAAGCCTTCTATGTCATAATTTTTTTCTTCACCTACTGTAAGATGACATGTTTTTTTGCGAATTTCCACATAGTATTGATTATAATTTATCACCTTTACCCTCATAAAATAGCTCTCAACCTTTCCTTTGACTAATAATCCTCTTTGTATAAGTGTATCCGAAATACTATAGTGTAAATTTTTACTCACACTTATGAGTTTATGAAATAATTTATCCATACATTAAATTTCCATACTCTTCAGTTCATCTCCTATAAGATGGGTCTTTCCACTCCCTCTAATATTTAAGAATCCATTATTTCCAAAGTATGTTGTTCCATATATTCTTCTGTTCATATTTGGTATCTATTTTTTTTCACATAAGTTCTTATAGGAAAATATATCTCTTCTTCTTCTTCTAATGGGGAGTATATATTTTTCAATGTAGTATTTTTAGTTTATTTTTCATACATCCATCTTTGACCTCCATGGTAAGATTTCCCACTCCTTATTTTTCAATAACCAATCGTTATATATAAAAAATTAGTAGAATAAAAATAATATACATAAAATTAATTTATTCAATATAATGAATTATATGTTCTCATTCTTCTCTATAGAATTCTGGTAGCTTATCCCTTTAAATTAAACTTTTATTCTTCATAATAGGATGTGGGGTGGCATAGGTAGTAACAATACTAGAAATTAATAAGGTTAAATTTTTTCTCAACTTCACATATTCTTACATTTCCATAATTTGAGTTGATTCTCCATTTTTGATTATAATTAAAAAAATAAGAAGTATTTCTAGCCCTTTATTTTATATCTATTTGAGCTATCAGTCTCCTTGCTTTTGACGTCCCTGTGTCGGGGCCAACATCATCAAACCTTTTTTCCTTTGTTCTGTGATGTTATTGTTCCTAATTTGGATTAATAAACATCCATGATAATAAAATGTTTCCCATGCACTTGGTTCTTTGATCATTCAATATTTTCTCAACACTTTATATGCCTCTTTCAGTGAATTTGATTAATTTTTCATTATATAACTTTCCAAAATATATATTATTCTTTGTATCTAATGATTTTATTTGAGATTAAAATTTAATTTTCTAGGTAACCAATTATTATTTAATGGAATAAACACTCTTTTTCAGTCTATTAAACATGAACTAAGTCCATTAATCACCTAATAATATTCTTCGATATTCTATTTGAGTTCCACTAATTCTACCAAGTCTATGAATTAATGATAAATTTTACACCTCCTTATCTAGAAAATATGTATCAAAATTACATTGATCAATATATTCAAATTATTAATTTAATAGTCCACCAATTGTTTAATTTTTATATCTTTAAATACCATGACCCTCGGTATCTCCATCATGTTCCATTTTTAGATCAACAACACCTTCTGGTTATTTTTATCTTCCCTTCCAATTATTTTTTCTCAAAAAGTTTCTATCATTAAATTTTTTTCATTATATTTAAATTCATTTTTTACCTCCTCGAAATAATCTTCATTTCTATAGTATTCTTTAACCACATAGATTTTCCTCTAGAACTTCTTTCCAGATGAATTTATAGTTTTAAAGTCTCTTTGGGGAAAGAATCTTATTTATGAATTATATATAAAATATATTTCAATATCTTTATCATCCAATGTTATTGGAATCCATTTTTTTAACATGCCCAAGTCTTTCACCTTGAAAATAATATAAGGGTATTTTTCCTTTGAAAATGACTATCTCTCTCTTGAATTTTCTAACCACTAGTGATAGAAATTCTACATCTGCATCCACTTCATCATCATTGTCTTTAGATATGTAATATTTTTTCACATATTTAAATTTAATCTTTTTATTTTATTTAATTGATGTTACTTACAAAATTTAAATGAATTTCTTAAGAAACTAAACTCCTTTTCAATTCATCTAATTAATTTTATATTATATTACTCTCTCCCAGTATTATTACCCTTGGATTATAAAAAATTTGTAACCTCTGTAATATATTATTCACAATATCAATGAAATTTATCTCTTTAACAAGACCTTTAATAGCTCAAACAACCTCGGTGATTAATTTGAATAATCCATCAAAATTTTCATCAATTTACATTTTTATATCATCATATTTTTTCTGAATCTCTTGAATCTTATCATCCTTTACTTTTTTTCATTATCATATATATATATATATATTGTCCAATTTATCACACATTACATATAAGTATTACTACTCATAAAAATTATATAAATATAATTTTATTGAGATATGGATAAATCATTTTGATCTTAAACATCATCATTTAGTGAATTACTATCAGCTTCAGTCATGGATTGTTCTAATTCATTACTAATATATATACCATGTATTGTGGTAGAGAAAACATCTTTCCAGATATATCATAAAAATTATCTCTTTATGTTCTTCCAAATTTAATAATTTTTTCTATTAAATAAAGGATCTCCTTTTGTATTCACTTTATAGTACTTATGAATAAATTTTCTAATGATTTATTTATCTCCCTTAACAGGTGTCCTAGATACGATTTGTTATAATCCAAGACACTATAAGATGTGATGGGTGAATCATGGTGTTAAATTTTTCTCATGTTATATTAGATATCATTCCCACATCATTATAAAATTATTAAACTTTTCTTAGTTAATCTCACACACACCATAAATACAAATACTAAAATTATAATAAAGGTAAAATTATTTTTACTTGGTTGACCACTAAGGGATAATACAATAAGCATATGTCGATAATGTTCCAGTAATACCAGAATAAACTAAGCTTCATTTTTTTGGATATAATAAATTGATCATGGTCACTCTATGCCAAGTGAATTTAATTATAAAAATATTCATTGAATAAGACACTACCTCTCTAAGATCACTTCTGATAACTCCCATTTTTCTCACTACATCAGATCATAACACCCTTAGTTTGTCAACATGAAGGTTTCTTACAATTAAATATGATTTTGGATTAAGTATTGTGTAATTTATTATTGAAAAATTATTATCAATATATAACCTACAAATTCTAGATCTGATCACAAGTTTAATTCTATGCATTTTATTTTTTGTAGTGTAATTATTCACTTAAAATATATCTCCCCAAATACTATGGGATTTAACCTTTAATAAAATCCTTCTAAAATTACCCATCATGATCTTTTTTAGATATTTTGTTTCATTAAATACTTTACAGTGCAATCCATTATTGAATTGATTCATGGTATGTTACTTCATGAACTGATTCTCAAAACTCAAATCATAAAACACTTCATGAAAATCCCTTTAGAAACTAATTCACATATTAACAACATATTATTTTAAAATAAGTACCCTTTAATTATTCTCCCTTTATACTTATCCATATTATAATTTTGTTATTAATGGGTGTATATATATAAAAAATAACCCCAAGAAACCCAATATGGAAAATATTACACTCTAGTCATTCACACAACCCTCTTCACATGAGACCAACCTTTAGTGGTCCAAAAAATAACACCACCACCCAAACCTAAATGAATATTTATTCATGGTCATTATTACTTTATGATTTTTGAAAAAAAATCATCTTCATAAATATCTTTTGGTCATATAAATTATCTATGAACAAGATTCTACAAACTACCTTCTTGATCACAAAAAGTGGATTGTGAAAATTCCAAATATTCTTTTAATATTTCATAAAAATAAAAAAAATAAAAAAATCAAAAAAATTTCAAAGATACCCAATTTTTTTAAACATACAACACTTATAGTTCATTATCTTCTAAAATATTTTTTAGTGTTAATATTGTATGTATGCTCCAACCACTTCATCCTCCTTCACAAATGTATCTTCTACGAAAGAATACCAAATTTTTTTCACACATCCTAAAAATCTATACATGAATAATAGATTAAAAATAAAAACAATATCAATATCCATCTTGGATCACCTTATTTCAAATAGTATCTCCTAAAAAAGGCCTCATACTAGTTTCATCAACCAATATGCTTAATTTATCTTTCTTTGACTACCGAAATGAACTCATTTATAAACTATCATGGTCATGGTTTTTATTATATGATTCAAATTAAATTAAAGGGATAAATATATCTAAATCCATTATAATATAATGTAAAAAATCATTTCTTAACTTATTCATTTAATTATATATCACTATTGACATACCAAATGCATGAAACCTCTCCCAGTGTATATTTAATCATGGTTATTTCCAATACATAAAATTATATGATTCATGATTCATAATAATAATAATAATATAAAATATATGGATAAATAAAAAAGTATTAATAGTGGAAGATCCAATAACATATAAACATGTGGAATTTATATTGGAGGGTATTTTATCATAAAACCCTTTCTTGTAGATTACCAAATATGAACTTCAAGAGAAGAAGTCTCAATGTCTTATGATCCCACAATACCCGATATTAAAAGTTTATCTATTTATTATTTGAAAGATGTAAACCAAACTATAAGACACATGATTATGAATATTCTCATAAATCATATATTTTCACATTATAGAAAGGAACTATTATAACTTTTTTATGGACAAAGACTGTATAGAATTTATCACATTGATGTTACATAGAAGGACAATAATCATGTGATAAGATATTGACTAATACTCATGTAATCAAATATTTTATTAATTTAATATACTAAGTTTGTTGGTTCATGGGAACCAACTCCAACCTGAACAACATACTATCATTATGTAATATCTTTTTACTATTTTTTGTATTTTCTTATCTATCAACATGAAACACCAACACTTCTAATGATTTTACTATTTTTGTCTCTTCTTTATTTTCAAATTTAAACATATTACTTAATTGGAATCCAATAAACTATATGGGATATGGGTCATTACATGAGTGAATTCCATTAATATTTTCCTCAATAATTTGTATTAGAGCCTCCTATTTATGATAAAGGAATCTAATAAGTATAATATTGATAAATTTTATGGATCTAATGAAATTAATCCATATTGAATTGGGATGATAGAGTTACTGGTACAATAAGGTTTGTAAAATAAACTTTATAAACCTAAGAAACTATATATTTGTTAGTCCACCAATGGATATACTATGAACACCAACATTGATATCCCTCCCAATATTTTAATCAAATCCTGTAGTTCTATAAATTTTTTTTGTAATGTTTTGGTAAAGGTTGTGTATAAAACCTCTACGACTAGATTTTGTACTTGGATTAAAAAATTATAAATGAAAACTTCATTAATAGACTTATTTCAAAATAAACACAAATTTTATACATTCATGGTGTGACTTGGGACACTAGTTTAGAAAGATCATGATGAGTTTAAAAAATTATTCTAGATAAATATCCTCATATATTTTTATATGAAAATATTACAGATGAAATGAAGCATGTACATGACTCTATGTCCTTAAAAGAAGTCAAATATACCTTACCTTCATGAGAATTATGTGGTAAGAATATGATTAAGAATGAGTCTTGGGGTTTAACTGTTTGGGGTGATATGAGTTTTAAGGAATGAATAAAGGTAAATGTATGAAGTATGTAAAGAACCACAATTATTATAGAGATATTTTTTCTATGTTTAAGTCTAGAGAGGTTACCTATTTACACTATGGGAATCCTAGAAATGTTAGACCCTGATGCCTAAAACTAAAGTCTAGAGATAATTATAAACAATCTAAATATCATTATTTATTTATTGTTATAGGTTATGGTTTTTATAATATCATATGACGAACATTGTCATCGAAATAAATCTATATTTATCCTGATATATCATCAACATAACAAAAATGTAATATAAAGAACCTTAATAAAAAAGACATAAATTTATTACAATGATTTTTATATATGTTGATCATGATGTTGAATGATTTATTGAGATCACCAAGTGGTAAGAAAATAGGTTTTTCCTCCATAGGTTGTACACTGAAAACATGGATCCTCATACTCTATGAGAGAATACTCAATCACCAAAGGAGTTTTAGTGCCTTATCTATGGATAAAAATAATGAACAAGGTATAAGAGAGATTTAAATTTGTCTGGTGATAATTATAAACAAAAATAGGGGAGAACACATCACTTAATATTGACTCTCTTAATTACATTAAGAGATTTAACCATCCACTTCCATTGCATGGAAGATGATATATGTTATGATAATTCATGACCCATTGGTGAAATAACATTAATTTGAAAATTTAAAATGATTATGTGAAGAATTAAATGAATAAACCAATGATTCATAATTGAAGATAATATTTTTAGGAATATGGGGTAGTGTTAATGAACTCACATCTCATATCACAATCCTATCATAAGATATGAAAGAGGCTTCCTAGGTCATCCCAAAACCTATTACACTATGATAATATCATAATATATGAAATTTTTTATGAATATTAAAGTATATGATATATGGTATATTGTAAAATAATATATCCATATTATTAGTTCATTTCTAAAAATTTCCCACATTCAAAAAATTCTGTAAAGAATTTATGTAAAAACTTTACAGCTCATTGTGAATATATCCTAACTCTTTTGAATATGGTTTATAAAACTATATTCATTTTGAAAAAAATAATTTATCCAAAACTTAATCCTTTCTTAATTGTGTGAACCCATGGGTCATTGCATCATTGATAAAAAATATGATATCTGGATTACATAGATGTAAGAAAATACTGGCCTCTAGAAAAGCATCTTTGCAACTAAAGATATAAAGTGGTCTAGTGTTATCTTGATTAAACATAATTATATATTTTTACTAAAATTTACACTATAATACGTATCATATACCTTATATTTATACCCATATAATACTTTTTTTTCTTAATGTCAAGTGACCAATAAACACAGAACTTGTCAACATAATATATACTTTCACATACATTCACAATTTTCTAAAATATATTGTCGAAGTATATGAATAAATAACATTTCATTCTTCTATAATAAGATAACATCACATATCCCTCATTCAAGAAGTCAAGATTATCACATATCACTCAACTAATCATACCTATTAATTTACTCAGTTTAATTTAATCATGGGACTGAATATATTTAACTCATAATATGAGAGTAAAATCCCATATTTTGTTGAGATCCAACTAATGATGTGATCAAAAAAATATCCATCAATCCATTTATTAACAAAAACCTTATGGATTTCAAAATAAATGTATCAGAAAATGATGGTTCGCAAGCTAGGAATCTCACCAACCATAGTTACTTTGGATTCATAATTAGTATATCACCCTATGTATATAAATAACTATATAACATTCTATATGATATATGTTGGGGGTTAATCCAAATAATATGTCTTGGATTATTATCTCATGAGTCTATTATTTATATATCATGTACATATATTTGTATAAATATTAGGGTTTTTTAAATTCTAATCCAAACAAATCATCACGAAAAATAATACTTTATCATCATCATCATTTAGAGACTACTAAAATTCCTACTTTGAGGGATGTGATCATTTAATTATTAATGTAATATATATTACAACACACATTAATGAATGATTAATAGGTATTTCATTTCTTATAAAATTATGATACATTATACATCCATGAAATCCAATATCTTATTTACATTAATACAAATGATTTAACATGATTCCTATGTTTTTTATGAAAAAAATTTCATTAATGGATTTTTTACATTCTCCTATATAGACAACTAATAATATTTACATAACCTCCCTCAATGATCTTCTGACTGATATATTACTTGTAAAGGATGTGTTTTCTCTTTTTGTGATACTATGGTTCAGTAAATTGAGAAATAAATCTATTTTTATCACTTTTAAGATTGGTTTATACCTATAATATAGGAAACACCTCGAGATTAGTGTTGAACTTATTAATCCAAACACATTTATTTACATTGTTTGATTTAGTGGTGTATCGTACCTCTATTGTTGAATATTCTATTGTGGAATGTTTAGAACTATTACAACTGATATCTCCAATATTTAGATAAAACAAAAAAATATATTTATATCTCATGTAGTATTTATCAGATTGGAAACTTGCATTGGTGTTACCCATTACACACAACTCATCCTCACCTCTAATGGAAAAGAATGTATCCTTAGTTCTTCTCAAGTATTTTCTTAACAATAATTCACTTCCTCTCACCATGATGTGATTAGTATCTACTAGTCATGATAAAAGTATAAAGGAAATTAGTTTGAGTGCACTACATGGAATACATGATATATCCTATAACATATTCATAAACATTTTTAACCATACCTTCCAAATCTTTAATATTATCTTGAATCTTCCAATGATTCATGGTATTGAACACTGGTAAATACCTATTTTAGGATTCTCCATTAAAAACTACTTTATAAATTTACCAATATATATGTTTTCACATAGTTAAGGAAACCACTTAGATTTATCTCTATAGATCTATATATCTAATATGTAGTATTTTTCACCCATGTATTTCATAAAGAATCAATTTTTAAACCATATATTTACTGAGCATAATGTTGGAATATAATTTCAAACAATAAGTATGTAATTTATTTAAAATATCAAAAATAACACAACTCTCTCAGTAATCCACTTGTATACATAAGAATCATTTTCATTATTTATGAATTAAAAATATTTTATTACATCATAAAACTATATATTACAATTATGAGTGTCTTTATTTAGTATATAAATGGAACCTTGTAAATTTAAAACCTTAGAAGACTTATTTCATAGTTAATTTTATTTTCTATAACATATATCATCCCAAAAGGTGAAAAGCTTTATTTATATACTATACCAAGATTTTTTATCACCCTTTTCTACTAAAAATTATTTACTGGTAGAAACTTTATCATTTGTATTAGTTTTCTTATAGAAAAACCACTTGAACCTTATGGGTATTACCCCTTCATGTGAATGCAACATGTTCCACACATTATTAGTGTACATGGTGTCTATTTTAGATTACATGAATTATAAATATTTCATAGAATCAAAACTCTCAATTTCTTATTGGTAGGTATTAGGTTTATCTCCTATAAATATCACATCATCATCATTTTACAGAAAAAATCATATATCTGATATAGCAAATATTTGAGGTTCTTGTGAACATGAGTTAGTTATTATTCCATGATTCTACGTGTAACTGGATCAACATCCATATTATGAATAATTATTGATTATTATATTTAACTTCTCCATGTTTATATTTCCTCCCACTCACACCATGATTTATTACTTTCTTTTAAGGAAAAAATATATCGTCCCACAAATACTTTTTTTCAATAGAATTATCAAAATAACATCTCATAGTTTTCTTATCTTAAAAAATAAGAATTTATTTGATTTAGGGTTGCTCATATCAAAATCCAATCATTTTATGAGTCCTTTATAACCCAAAATCCTCATAAAATAAACATTGGGATGTTTACCATTCCATATCCCATATGGTGTCTTTATGACTACTTCAGACAGAATTCAGTTATGTTGGATTGAAATAGTATCCTAAGTATATCACAAGAATGAAATAGAAAGGTCACACTAACACATCATTGATCAATCCATGTCAAACACGATAATATTACTCCTCTTAGACACAATAGTTTCATAAATTTTTATCATAAAAAACACATAACCATATTGAATAAAGTTACTTGTAAAAGTAATGAAGTAACTAAACCCACCACTTTCTTGAGTACTCATTAGTCCGCATTAATCACTATGCATGAGTTATAATTGTCATATATACCTTTTAAATTTTCTATTAAAATGTGAATTATTCATTTTTTAATAAAAAATATTCACATTTATCAAATGATTCAAAATAATATGACTCGAATAATTCATTTCTATAGATTACTTAGAAGTGGTTTCCATTTATATGTCCAATGAGGAAATTACAGTGGTAGGTATGGTTGGAATAAACATTAAACTTATTATTATAAATGTTATAAATAGGATTTTCTATATCTAAAATATAAAAAAATTAAAATATTACCAATACTATAAAATATTTCAGTCATATATATAGAAAAAATGTTGTTCTTAATAATGAATGAAAATTCCTTATTTTCCAAACAATATACCTAAAAAATTTCTATTTAGTATGGGAAAATAATAATAGTTCTCAAATTTCAGAACTATTCCATTACAGAGACATGGATAATAAGTGTTTAATTATAATACAAAAACTATTGATCCATTTCCAACATGTATATATACATCATCCTTTTTAAATAACATCTTATTTCTAAGTCCGTGTTTATCAATTCAAATGTATGATTCACAGTCGATATCTATTTTTCATGAGTAATAGTTATTGAAAACAACCTCTATAATATAAACATTTAAATTATCATAATAGGTTTCTTTAACTTCTAAACCTTATATTCAATTATAGAATTTTTTATAGGTCATAACTGTAAGATATATAAAAATAATAAACATTATGCCTTCCATAATCTATAACAAAGGCATATATATGGGTGAGTATCATATTTTATATCCTCTATTCATGGAATTTTAATGAAAATACTCACACTAAAAATTAGGACCCCATATATCATATCCTTTTAGTGAGCTTTGATATGTATTTTAATATGTTTTGAGTCTAATTGAAGGTTCACCTAAATAAATTTATATTTAGTTAGGATAACTTATTGATCACAACATATAAGAATCTAGCACAGTTTAATGTAAAAAATTATTCTCAAATCCATCATATGTTCTTATACTCAACTATATTCCTATTAAATTATAACTCTTAGTCTTTACCAAATATGTTTTACACAAATCTCATAATAGGTTATTATTACCTAACTCTTAGGATTAACCATAACCACCATGTCTTATATAATACTCTCCATAGAAACCCATATTTAGCATGAAACAACTCGATTTGATGATTAAGGTATTGCCATGTTTTTTATTTTTGATATAATTTCAGACTTAATATTTTGAGTGGATTTCTTTTAAAGTCTAACCTATTTACTATGCATCACGTGTATATTAAATTTTTAACTATTGAACATATGAAATAATTATTATCTCATTTTTTATTCCATTTTGTATGCATTCTTATAATGATTTAGTTTGGTAATATTTTTTCAATTTACCAAATTAATATGTTCACATAATATTTATATGTAACTCTTTACACAACCCATAGTTTGTATTAATCCTTGAAAAATATAATCCAAACATATTTAAAAATATAAAAATGAATCTTATAGATAAAGTACATGATATTTTCATGTAATGGTTAAGAATTATATGAGATTGAAAATCTATACATGAGTAAGCCTAGAGCCACAGATAGCCAACTCCCACATTTATTGAACAAGGTAATGAAACAAGGCTAGTGGGAAGTCCGACCGAGAGACCTTCTACCATGGGATACTTTACTCTAGATACAATTCAATTCATTATAACTTAGAAACTTAATAAGTATAAGAAAATTTAAAAATTAAATTCTATTTAGTATATTTAATTTCAAACCATGTTCTATGTAGATGAAAACTAAATATTATGTTGTCATACGATGAATGTAATTTATGGCTTAAAAACTTATAAGAATCATTTTATCACATTAATTAAAGCAAACATAACATTAAAATTTCATAACAATTTTATAAACATTGAAATTTAAAAGGAATAAATAAATAAACACTTTATCTATTTCCCAAATTTTTGACAAAAATATAAATATTTTCATATTTAAATTAGGCATGAAAATATCCCATTTATAATACATAACACTTATAATTTATAAAAAAATTATAAACCCAAGAAAAACATGAAAAAAATAAATTTTTTAACCTTTTAGTCTACATCATATGTTATTGTAGATAGAAGGCACTATCTATCAAAATCTATGATGTCTATTTAGGCTATATTGTATTACATAATAATTAGTAAGTGTTATCTATCATAATTTTTGGTTCCTAAAATAGGTGATTTTGATTCGTATTTAATGGTATGCTTTATATCATCATTAAAACCCAAAAATCTATTTTCTTGCATCCAGATCATCATTCATAGCTTACGATATCACTATAATATCATATAGTATAAACCAAAACCAAATATTTTGGTTGTATCATACATTAATATACATACCAATCATATTATATAACTAAAAAAACAAAATCAAGCAACTGAAACTCAACCACATACTATTATATGTTATGATATGAACTCTATCAGAGTATGATATATATTTATTTATAATAACTGAATAGAAAAAATTTCTCCCCTGATTAATATGGATTTGACATAATAAATTGATTTTAGAAGATCATCAAATGAGAATTTCTAGTGGAATAAAACAATATGTATCCAAATATATTATAAAAAAGTCAACATGTAATACGAAAGAAGTTAATAACAAAGAATAACTATATCACAATGTGCTCAATATTTTTAAAACACAATGAAGCACACTTTATTAAGATCACCAAGTAAAAACTAAAATCTTCATGCCTTCATAAGTGGTAAATCAGTCACTAATATCCTCATATTCTATAAGATTACCCCCCACAAAAAAAAACCAAAGGAGTTATAATGCATTAATTATAGAGAAAATAGTTAATAGGGAAAGGAATATTTGGATTTGGAGTTTTATTATCATTTAAAAAATACGAATCAAATCCATTTATATAGGCTATCTTCATTAAACTAATAGATTCAATCATTGACTATCATCAAATGGAAGCTCACATTCATTATAATGTCAAATGACTTGTTGATGAACTCATAGTAATTTGAACATTCCAAATGATTATATGTATATTTAAATGAACCGACCTTTTAATCAGAATCAAAGAAAAACTGTATAAGAAATCATGGAAGGGGTGATATACCTACATCCCATGTCATAATCCTATCACATGATATGATAGAGGTTGAAAAATATATCATAATACCTCTAATTATATGGTCATATCATAATTTATTATATGCTTCATATTAATATATTTGGTTATGACATTTGGGATATAATACAATACAATATTTTAGTTATTAGTTCATTTCCAATAGTAGGTTATAATAGTGCTAACATATTAAAATAATATAATGACACACTACTAGATAAGTGAGTTTTATACTTGGGTTTCTCTTTCTATATATATCATGATAGTAGTTCCTTTTCTTAATTGGTTGAGGGACATGGAGGAGAGTTTGTTTTATGAACCAAAAAAAATTATCGATCATGGGTGAAGATTTCATTATTATAGATCTTTCTAGACATTATCTTATCACCTTTATAGATTTCAGATGGGATCTTGATTTAAATAAGAATCTCATTTCATTGGGTGCTAGATATCAGAAGGGATTTACCTTCAAGTAAAAATCTAGTTTCATGAAAATATATAAAGGTTCCAATATATTTATCAAGAGGTCCTTAGATAATGGGTTTTGTGTATTGAATATAATGACTCATTCTGGGTATCTTGTTAGTAATTATACCATTAATAGTTACAGAACAATTATTTCAAAAAAAAGGTTAGGGAATGTGATTTTTAAGGGTTAAGAGAAGTCAAGTAGATAGGGGATAATTACCCAAGTCATGTGGGGTAACTTACTATTCTATTAAGACAGTCTAGTTTGTATGTATAAAATAGTAAGATTTTATAAATCCATCTTTACCACAAGTTACCCACTTGAGTATACAAACTTTTACATGTGGGGTACTATTAGGGTTACATCACATGGCAGAGGCTCCTACTTTGTGGAATTCAATGATGAATTTTATCGGAATTTTTTGATTTATATACTATAAATATGTTTGATGTTTTTGAAAAGTTTTAGACTTGAAATTTATTTATGGAGAACCAAGATTGGGGAAAGATAAAGGTTATGAGGGCTGATAATGGATTATAATACCTTTAGACTGAGTTTATAGAATTTTATGAGGTTAAGGATATCATTAAGAACCATGATATATGATACATTTCATAGTATAATGGTTTATCTAAATTCTTGAAATACACTATTCTTGAGAGGGTTCAATTTATACTATCATGATCAAGCATTCCCAAAACCTTTTGAACTAAGGCTTCCACCCTATTAGTATATCTTATTGACTAGTTACCCATATCTAAAAATGAATTTAATACTCTATAAGAAATTTAGATTAGATAAAACTACCATATGGATATCTAAGGATGTTTAGATACATTGTTGACGTTCATTCCAAGATAGATATTCCTGAAACAAGGGTTTTTAAGTGTGTTTTAATAGTTTATCTTGAGGGGTGAAGAGTAATAATATTTGGGTAGATTAAAATAACCATATGAGATTTATTATAAGCTGGTATGTGGTGTTTTTTGAGTTTTATTCTCCCATAGATAATCCACCCACTAACGGTATAGGTGAAAAACACCCAAATAGGGATGTTAAGGTTGAATATCCAACTGAATTTGAGTCTCTTGTTGAGGCATCTCCACCAGCTCCTCAACACGAATCTAAGGATAATTATTATAGTGTTTTAGACTATAAAACAATTAACTATATTAGGAAATGTCATCTCACTAGGGATATAGAGAGACAGGTCATGGACATCTATTTAGGTTTGTCCATGTTGATATGGCTTCTAATGCATTCCAAGTTGCAGAGGATCTTAATATTGATGGTCCCCAAAGTTATGTGTAGGTTTTTAATGATCGAGACTCTAAAAACTTGATTGATTCCTTTCAATATGAGATAAAATCCCTTAACCACAATTATTCATGGTCCATTATTAAGAATCCACATACTAAAAATGTGATAAGTTGTAAAATAATAGAGAAATGAAGATAACACTACAAAGAGTAAAACTAAATATAATTCTTGTTTAGTGGTTAAGGGTTTCCTTAAAAAAGATTTGATTATTCTAAAAAAGTGAATATCAATATGCATTCTCCTATTAGACACTTAATTTTTCTACTCATTATAATCTGTATAAAGAATATCTTTATTCTAAAACTTCTTTATTATATATTTATCTTGATAAGAAACTATACATGAATCCTCCTACTAGTTTCTTACATAAATTAAAGTTTATCTTGGTCTATTTATTAAATAAATATCTTTATAGTTTAAATAATGCTTCTGGAATGTGATATAGAATGTTTTATTCATTCATAATTGTTAATTCCTATGTATTTAGGAATAGTGATTTAATATTGATCTTGTATATACCTTATGAATATGGACCCTATAGAGGCATTGGAGGTGTTAATATAGGATGGGGATTGAGTCTTAGGAGTTGGGTAGATATCAAGGGTAAAATTTTTATTAAATTCCAAAACATTTCCAATTTGTAATAGGTCATTAGGTTGGAAATGAATTTTGAAAATATTTTAAAAAATTTGGGTGTCTAGACGTGTATTGATATGATTTTGGATATATTTTCATGTTACAATAGTTTTTTCAAAATTTAGAAAACTCCTGTATGCCAGGGTAAAATTCTGATTTGTAAGGGTCCTGATATGTGATGGTCCTAGTGTCTTGAATATCCTATAACTATTTATGTGTAATGTTAATGATGCATATGGTTCATTAGTTGGATAGAAAATGGTTAAGTTCTAAGGAACCTGTATACTTAAGAGTAACCTTGGGTGATGCATAAAAGTAACCCTTCAAAGGGTCAAGAAAATGTATTAGTTGATACATGATGGTAACTATCTAGTCTATTGATATATGTCAAACTAAACCTATGGCCAAGGTTTGGTATGTTGAAATAATCCCAGGAATACATAATAGTAACTCTCTAATATGTAAGAGTCCCTCTATTTTGTAAATTTTTCTATGTTTTGGGTTGTTTATGATATATAAAAATAACATCATGCATATTGGTTGGAATAATGGTAAACTATGGGAAGTCCCAATGATACATAAAGGTAGATAGAGTGATACATAATGGTCAACATGGGTCCAAATTTTTTTAATGTCATAGGATATGTAAGGGTCCTTGGTTAGTGGTATTTTATTAAGTTTGGGAGTTCCTTGAGATATGTAATAGTCATTTAGAGGATATTAAAGGCTAACTAGTGTGTTCTTTATGATACATAAGGGTCTTTTTATGCCAATGTATGATAGGTAAGGGTCATTTACCTTATTTGTTAGGGTCATTATTATAACTAAAAGGATATATGAAAGGGTCATTTGGGGAACCCCTATGATATGTAAAGGTTATCAATGGGGAGATATGTAAGGGTCATTAATTGGAGATATGTAAGGGTCCCATATGGTAGGATTATTCCTTATGTAATTATCTCAATGTTTTTCAAAAATTGAATTAAAAAAAAAATTAATTTTTTTTTATAAAATGGAAAATTAATTGATTTATTAAATATAAAATAAAGAAGTATTTCCATTTTGGATAAAATTATGGAATTTTCCCATGTTTTCAAATCTCTACTTCTTCAATTCATATTTAAAGTGAGATCATACTTAGTTCTAACTAGATATTTGTGTCATATATTAAAGGAATTATCCACATGAAAGGATAACTGTATAAAGGTGATTGTTTTTTGTTTCTTCCACTATTTATATATTTTATATTTATGGTTCTATAAATAACGTGTTTTTTTTAAAAATTACTAGATTTATTCTACATGAAGATAGATTGACCTAGGATTCTTGGTGAGAAAAGACTTCCTAACTCTAGGTTAGTAGTTCCTATCTATTTCCCATGTTATGAATTTGTTATATATTGTGTAATAATCATTAATGGGGAAGGTCATATATGTTTCCAGTAATAGATCCACATTGAGTTTTTCTTGTTTACAAGAGTTACCTAGGTATACTCTTGTAAAATAAATAATATGTTTTGATTGGTATGACATTTTTTTCTTATGATAAAGTTCATGTGTTTATTAGAAAAGTTTTTTTAGGTTCTAAAGAGGTTATTTATTATGTGTAAGGGTTGACGTGGTTCTTTGGGAGAATGATTTTTATAACACATGTGATTAAGGGTGATTTTGAAAACAAATATAGGGAAATAGAGGTTCACTATTATGTTGTGGATACATTTGATCATTATTGTGGGTGGTGACCGAGTTTTGTCATCTTGTAGATATATGAGTTTAATGATGATGCTCACCTGAGGTGATGAGGTTTTTAGGGTTTTGGTCACATAGGATAAGGCCCATGAGGTGGTTCTGGGTACTTGTTGTTATCAATATCTTATATAGTAGAGTTGTATAGTGGTGGTGGTATTGAAAATCAGCGTAGAGGAGGATATGTCATTGTTTCCCATAACTAGTAGTAGTTGGGGTTAATGGGTAAGATTTAAAAATTTGAGGCATATCTATGATTTGTGATTGTCATGATATTGAGCTAGTAGTTGGAAAAGGGTGTTGAATACCATGGGACATAAAATGTGTTTGTGGATATGATTTTGGGGTATCATGGTGGACTTAGAATGGATGCATTGTTTACAGATCAACTATGATACCATGTTACATGGAAATGGTTGGAAGGTCTAGGGAACTTCTAGAATAATAAAATGTGGATATATCATTCCACTTTAGAAATATATTATTTAATAAAATATTTCTTATTAATATCAACCATTATTTTAGTAGGTTGTATTAGGTGATTTTGTTTTCTTTTATTTCTCATTTCATACATTGTCATACGTATAGATATTATCTTGGGAAAATATTATTGGTGGCCTAATGAGTTCATACTCAAACCTTTCATAGGCCCTCGATGACTAGTGAATAATTTATGGATACTTAAATGGGTAAGGGTAAGGGCCTAGTGTTAGAATATTAGTGGATGGAATTCATGGTGGTGCACTAACTAGATGAGATGGTTTTAAAATGGGATGGCCAGTTCCTTGGTGCTAGGATGATAATTCATTTTGATTTTATATTGTGTTATATATATATATATATTATCATACTATTAATGATGTATTATATCTTAGTATTAATTATTGTAAATTTTATATATTTATTTTTAAAATATTATTTTTTATTTTTTACAGTTATTCGATGTTTCTTCTAGTTGACATCATTATTTAACATATAAGGATACAATATCCCCATTATCACCCCTTATAACCTTAATACTAGTAAAAATTCTTTTTTTTACTTGGGGTCGAATGGATAAGGTCATGTTATGACCCTATCTAATTATCATGGAGTGATCCAGGTTAAGGATTTACAAAGTGGTATTAGATTAAGGTTATTACATAGTTATTGGAATCAAAGGTGTGTTCAGGGTTAGATTTTTTTCATTAACTATGATAATTGGAAGAATGGTTTGAAATTGGTTTAAAGAAGGTATTAAATGAAATAAAAATAGAAATATATAATATATTATGTGATAGGATAAAACCACTATTCATGGTAATGGACCATGCTATTTATTGGAGAAGAATAGAAAAATGAAAAATAAAAAAGAAGTTATGGGATATGGAGATGATGACCATACCAAAATTAGGATTTTTATAAATGAAAATGAGATAAAAAATTAAATCATCTCCATTGGAGTATACAATACAACAATAGAAGTGAAGAGAACTAGAATGGGTCAATAAATGGAAAAGAGATCAGAGGAATTTAAGAGGTGGCTTCAAAGTTTTGTCTTATTAAGTAAAGGTTGAATGGAAAGAATATAAATGTGGGATTTATATGATGTTAAATAAAATTAAAATATGATACCACACTATAAGAACATAAACCATGTTGTAATGATAATAATGTTAATTATGTGGTTTTATATCATTAAAGGAACATTACATAATATAGAATATTCCACAATAAATGAGGATTACTTTTAAGTGATCCACATTATGATATGATGGTTGTGTCATGAAAGAAGGATAAATTACATTAAATGGTCATGGAATATTGATGACTACCACACCATTTATGATATTTTGGTTCACAACTAGTTGAATCTAAAGAAGGACCATATTATAAAGCAATGGTTGTGTAATGGAGGAAATATTTTTAGTCGAATATATAAGGAAATGTTTTCTAAAGATATAGGACTTGATTACGTGGAAAAATTATTTTTTAATATTATATATTTTGATAAAACATTTCATGATACATGTTGTGATACTCAATAAACTAAATAGAATTCATTCGACTGAATATTTTGGAACAAAACGTTGAAAAAAACTAGGACACAATGCTAAAAACCATGCCATTGTAGAAAAATTAATAAAATGTTGATAATTGTGGATTTGGTCAAATTCATTAGACCTTCTCGTGGTGAAGAAAATCACATTTAATAATAGATGTTTTATATAGAAAATGAAACAAACATGAATATTACACTATAAAGACTAATGACTATCAACATATTATTTTGTATTTATTTTCAAGAACTTAGAAAATGGGTTTCATAATGGGAAATTAACATATGGTTTAAGAGATCGATTAAGTGGGTTTTAAGTAGGAATTGATAAAATATTTTTATAATAAAAAATTTCCTTATTTCAAAAGAAATAAACAAAATAAATAGGATATGAAATGTTTTGAATTTTTTTGGAAGATTAGTAAAATAGGGGTCACTATTTGAATAGGTTTGGTAGATATGGAATTAAAGAAAGAATTGAATCATATTGAAAACACATTTTTTATACATATTTTATTCAATTTTTTAAGAGTCTTTATAATAAATTATCATATCATATTTTATTTATACTTATTATCATGAAGTAGTGGAATTTTAGATAATAAGATAAATTGCCTCTGGATCAGAAGTGTGCCCTTCAAAAACATTTTTAACAACTATACTGAGTAGTGAAAAATATCACATGAATGTTTTATGTTGGAAAGGATTTTATTATTATTCATAACATGGTAAAAATATCTAGTGGTATATTTGAATAATTTAACACCTTAATTCACCCCTTCCCATCTTATGGTTTGTTGGTCTTGTGGGTCTAGAAAGTTGTATCAGTTCCCCTAGGATCTTGGTCGGTGAATCAATCTATTAAATAATTAATTATATATATAAGTTGGTTAATGAAAAAATGGGTTAATCTATTTGATGGTTATAAAATTCAGATCTAGAATAATCTCATGATATATCATTTATGATAACCTGGTTTTGAATTTCTCATTATTTCTATACAAGAAATAAAAGTCATCAATGCTACATTAATTTTGATGACTGGAGATCAAAAGAAATTTTTTGATGTTGACGAGGATTAAAATGTTTTTTGGAGACATATCTAACCAAATAACTATGAACTTCATGGATTTAAAATTATAAAAATCTATATGGGTCAAACTAGCCAATATTTATAATTTGGTTAGTAAGGTAATATATATCAAACTCCAAGTGCTACATAACAAGTTTGATGACGTGAAAATGAGTCCAAATGCGAAAATTGATACTTTCGTGAATTGACTCATTAAACATGTGAGAGACATCCTTGGTCTCATTTATCAAATGAAGGATATTGATATTATTGAAAATATTAATAAAAGAAATTATCCCATAAAAATGGAAAGGTAATGAATCTTGAAGACTAAGTTAAGAAAAATATGACTGATGAAGACCTTAAAAAAAAGTTGGTGGTTTATGATATGTGATTAAATCCTTAAATTAAATCTATCCTATCATAAAAATATATTTATTTCAATGAAATGGATAAAATATATTTTCATGAATCTTGAAGAAATTATTAAGATATAATCAATGAGTTTTTTTCACCTGTACTAATCATATTTAAATGAAGAAAATTAAGATATAAAGGTAAAATTCCATTTTTATATTTCAATTATGGAAGGATTAGGAACATTGTATAAAGATACACATATAATGAAGACAATGAATATGAATAAGATACTTCATCAACACCAAAATGTACAATTAATATGTTACAAAAATAAAATATATATTCTAGATTGATAAGAGATTCAAATAGAAGAACCTCTTGAAAAAAGAAGAATAATAATGTGATAATTCCATTGAATATGATGAAGTATAATTAATCATAAATGTAGAAGATCTTATTATGGAAATAATTAAAGGAAATAAGTTTGAAGATAAAAAAATAAACCTACAAGAGTTTTTAACTTGAAAGTAAAACATGATGGTTCTCTTGCAGAATTAGACATTCAATATAATAAAAAAGGAGATAGTTGGATTATTGAAATTATCATCAATATATGTTGATCATAATGAAGTTTAAATTACTCATTTTTATAATTTAGTGAAAGAAATTAGTTTTTCCAAAAATTTATACAAATTAGTGATTAACTAAAATATATAAATTAGAGATCAAGAAAAAGGATCATTGATCTCAACACACATTTGGAACAAATTTAGAAGAGGGTTCTATATGTAAAGTAATAAGTCATAAACATGAAAAAGAAGTTTAGATCAAAAATTAAAATACATGGAACAAAGAAGAAACTTTATATTAGGATATTTTATAATAATTATTGAAATAAATGTTAGATCATGGAACAAAAACAATTGAGAAAATATTGAGTACTTAAAGACCAAGTTTCTTGGGTAAAACAAATCTTTTATATGATGGTGAAACATTAAAGGGAAATTTAGTGATGGGAGAAAGGTTTAAATCTTTAATAAACTTTCTAAAATTGAGAAGGTATTACAATGCTAGAAACATGTGGAGAGGAAGTGATGAAAAATTATTTCCAATGATAAAATATAAATTATGCGGATTTCTCAGTCAAAAAATGAATCAGTGCATGGAGAAATAAAACTTTTGAAGGGTGAAGATCCCTATATATAGAAATTAATGGATGAAATATATCCTTTATATCAAATATAAAATTATTTTTATGGTTATTGTTAAAACTACTCTAGATTTACCTACAAATATATAAGTTTTGGGAAAAAAGGATCAAACATACTCTAATAGGGGAAAAAGAAGAATTATGGATAAAAAATTATATGATATCCATTTACAAAATAGATTATATGCCTTTGAGGAAGATAAATATGATCTAATATATTATTATGAATAGAAGAGGTCATCTTAGGTTGAAATCACCTGAAAACCTCTTATAAAGGAAAAAAGGAAGCATAAGAAGTCTATATTGAGGGAATTTTCTCTTTAATAAACCATAAATAGATGCACATAGATCCTTGATTGTGGGAATTCATCCCATATGATTGAAAATGTAAATCTCTAGAATAATTTTAATTGACGTGTCTATGACATGATGAGATTCCATAATGATGGAAATTTAAAAATAAAGGGATGTGGAAACACAAGGATGAAGAATTTATCCAATTTGATGACTATAATTGATATTTTTGATATAAAATTATTTCATAATAATACCAGGGATTCATGTGTTAGAGGGAAGTTGGTAAAAAATATCCATTGAATAAAAAGTAAGAGAGAATCAGTCCTGATTTATTCAATCCCAACTGATGTGGGTATTCCAATAAAGGTTCTTAAAACCTATGGTGCGAAGTACTTCATATTATAAAATATATATTATAGTATAATTACTTCTATCCTATTTATATATTCCAAGATAGTGGTGATTGAATTCATTAAGTGTTTTTTGAGGGTAATTGAGAATGAAAATGGAGAACCATAAAGGTTCTTTGATATGATAATTGCAGGGATTACACATCTATGTATTTAAAAAGTAAGACCGAGACATGTAATATAAAACATGAATTTTAATTAGTAAAGTCACCGCAAAAATGGTATTATTCAAAGGTCAAATCAAATGGTGAACATAATGGACAAAACATTAGTCATTTAATGTGGAATATCTTATCACTACTAGAAGGAATCTGGTTAATTTGTTATATACATGTTAAATTGGTATTTTATTAAATATAAATATAATATAATGACATACAATATGTTTCATGGAATTAAAACAACATTAGAAGATTATTGAGTGTTTTATAGATTGTGTTAAATTTGAAATAAGGAATGAAACCAAAGTAAATACGAAGATTCTATAGATGAAGGGATATTTCTAGGATACTCCATTAAGATTAAATCATATAAATGTCTCAATAAATTGTTAAAAAAGATTGTAGAAAATAGTGATTTTAATATTGTTGAATAAAAAGTTTGAAACCGATCTAAATTTCTATATCTAAATGTGGTCAGTGATGAAGATGGAGACTTAGATAAATATCATAATGGAACATATAGTCCCACATGTGAGGAAGATTTATGGGATGACTCATTGGATGAAGAATCCATAAAAAAGATTCAACCATAGATTTTATAGAGAATAATATGAGTAGTGGAAAATCATTTAAATATCATCTGTGATAAAAATTTACATACACAAAATTAGATGATGAGAACTATATAATGCACTACATTATTTTCTCAAGTGGATTTGATATCAATTTAAGAAGCAAAAGTTTATGATCCATGTGTCATGGTTGTGAATTAAGAGTTATATATAACTGGGAAAAATAAAACTTGGGATCTCATGGAGAGGATGGTGGATCACAATATCATAAAAATAAAATGTCTATTTAAATGATGAGTAAGGAAATTTGATCTTAGAAAATTAATGATGGTGTTCTAGGGGTATCCACAAGTAGAATAAGTAAATGTGGAAGAAACATTCAAACCAATGGAAATACACGAGTCTATACGACTAATCCTTCTCAAAGTTATCTAGAAGAAATATAGAATATAATAAGTAGATGTCACGATAGTTTTCTTAAATGGAATACCAAAAATAAGTGGTATTTATTAAACAACATTTGACTTTTCTTATTGATGACAATTAATCAATAGTTATAAATCTTAAAGAAATAATTGCATGGTTTAATATAAACCCTTAAGATATGTATTATTGATTGGAGATTTTTTAAAAGAATCTAGGACTCAAAAAAGGAGGATCCAATCTCAATATGTATTTGAATTTGAATGTGGTATGACAATTCATGGTGATCATCCATTTTGGTGAACTAATATTTTAAAGAAACAAGAAGAATTCTATGAAAAAATTTATTAAAATAATGTGAATAGTGATTAAAATATCCATTATCGGTGAAATATAAATTTTGTGGGATTTAATTTAACCAAAAATAGAGTTGAATTTTTTCCTCAAGTTAAATATTTGAAGAAGTTAATAAAGTAGTTTTAATTTTATGATAAAAAACCAATTTCAACACAAATTAGGGTTAGAAAAAAGCATAAAAACATGAGGGGAAGGGATTTAGATCCCAAAATATATCGAAGCATGATTATATTGTTTTTATATCTTAAATTAATGACCTAAGATATATTATTTACAACATTCTTGGAAACCAACTATCAATGTTTCCCAAACGAGGAGAATATCTTGTTTGTAATGTAGATCATGAGAGAAATCCAGGTCATACTTGATTGTGGTTTTCTATATTATAGATAAAATAAACAATAATTATATACCTATTAATATTCATATTGTGATATAGATATAATGGATATAAATTCCCCAAGTAGAGGATTTTTCATCATTAAAAGAGTGTGTATTTTGTGTCTTATTAAGAAAAGGGACAACACCTCTATCAGTACAACATAATTGAAGTATATTTCAAAAATAATATCATGTAACTTACTAGAACAGAGAGAAAAAATAATATCTCTAATTGGATGTGAATTTCCACATGATAGTATATTGTGACAACCAAAGTGAAACAAAGCTGATCAAGAATCTAGTGCATCATTTCCAAACAAAGCTTACTGAAAAAACAATATCACATAATTAAATATAATATTAAGAAAGGTATTTTCAAATATATCATAAGGGAAGAAATAAAACATTATTATATATATTTACAAATTTTTTGGCCACACCATTATTTTATATTCATATAATAAACCTTGGTGTTCAGCCACCTCCCTCATCTTGAGGAAGTTTGAAAGAATCCTTTTGCCTCGATGTACGTATTGTTATATTTGGAAGTTATATGTTTTTTAAGATGTATGATAATAGAGGAGATAATGTAACAAAATAGTAAATTTTAATAGTAAATAAATTTCATGCCTTATTAACATTAATGATTTAGATTTTATAGAGTTTTATTCATTTTATTAATATTAAGTAATTATTCAATCAAAATGGAAATAGTCTTATTCTTACTAAATTTTTTTGTATGTATTACATGGTTTTATTTAAAAGGAAAATTTCAAAATATTATAATTTTAATTAAAAAAATATATATTTCAATTTTTATATCATGAAGTAAAAATTCTAATAGAATTATTTTTTTGGAATTTTCTAAAAAATTTATTTTTATGGTGAATAATAGAAAATAAATTTTGTAAGAAAATTGCATTTTATTTTTTGAGTATTTGAAAAATCACATTATATATTGGAGTGGGTTTAAAATTAAATCAATTACTTTTAATAAAAAATAATCCCAAAAAATCATTAGAATCAACATTGTACTTTAATTTGGTATAAAAACATTTTTAGACTTATAAAAGAATTTTTATGAAAACCGTTTTCATCATATTTTGAGGGATTATTTTAAAAGTAATTTCTACTACATATAGAAATTGAATTTGATAAAATTTAATCCATAATTTTTTTATCATAATTTTATTTTTTAAGGATTCCATTATAATTTTTGGTCATTATGAATTCTAAATTTTGTAAACAAATGTTAGTTACCATGGTAAGAGTTAAAATAATTTTAAAGGGTTAAAACAAAAACAACTAGTGCTTAAATGAACTAAAAACGTACTTAGATCCTATTGTATGGAAATATATTTACCCTATATTATCTCTTATTTTATGATGATCTATTTTGGATCCATTTGTATTGAGTAAGAAATTAATTTATTTTAATGTTTTTGAAAATTTGTAGTGAGTCCTCTCCCACACTTCTAAAAGGACACCCACTTTTCTATATTATCCACACATAAAGAGCCTCAAATATTAGATATTACCTGAAAAAAGAAATTACTAATATACCTAACTACATCTTATAGGTCATGTTTTGATTATAATACCATCTTTGTAAGGATTTAGATATGTTCCAAAAGAGATTTTCCAAAGAAGAGTTATTGTTCTTAACTGAGAATTTTTGTTTTATTTTTTATTCTTCTACATCCTTAAAATATTCTTAAAAAATTATTAAATAATAAAAAAAGTATATTAAATATACTATAATGTTATCATTTCAATTTTATATTCCTTTTTCATGTTTCTAACCATCTAAAAAAAATAAAAACACCGCTCGTGTGTACATGAAGACTACCTCCTCGGGAGATGTTTTATTTCATTTTTCATCAAATAATTTTATAGTTTGTAGTAAAGATGTATAAAAATGATATAATATAATATATATAAACTAAATTTAATTATTTAACTATAAATTAATATTATACTTCTTTTTTACCATTCAATGAAAAATAAAAACCTCATTCGTGTGTATGTGAGGACTACCACCTCGTGAAATGATGCATTTTATTTTCCATCACCACCTCAAAAGCATTACATATATATTTTTTGATTTAAATAAATAATTTTTTATATATAATAATCATTATTAAAAGATAAAATTATACTTACCTTCTTTTCCTATTGATTTTTGAAAAATGGAAACGTTACTCATGCATAGGTATGATTTATCATCTCCATGATTGTAACATAATTCATTTTTCATAACCATATAACATGGTTGGTTATAAAATTATGGATAATGTATATGTCTAGTCAATAAGGTTTCCTTATGAATTTTCCATTCCTTCATGATTGGGTAGATTTTGAGTCAATAAGGTTTCCTTATGACTTTACCATTCCTTCTTGTTTTGAAAATCACAAACACCTTATCTTAAGGAAAATTTCATTCTACCCTATGTTTTACTTTCATAAGGAAAAATTTCCTTCCCCAAAGGAATTTATCCTTACCATGTTTTTCATTATTCATTTTTTTTCTAAGTATAAAATTCGGTTTCCTATCCAAAACCTCGGGATCATATAATACTAAGATATAGAGAATTCTATTTTTAGGATTCGAATTCAGGTTTCGAGTTCTCTGAATTCAGACTCTAAGTTCTATGAATTCAGATTCCGAACTCTTCTGAGTTCAAACTCCAAACCTTTGTAAGTTGAGACTCCGAATTCTTATGAATTCATACTTCGAACTTTTTTAAGTTTAGACTCCGAAATCTTATGAAGTCAGACTCCGAATTCTACTGAATTCAAGACTCCAAATTTCCTTGAAATTCAGACTCCAAAATTCTATAGATATCAAGTTCCGAATTCCTTGGAAAATATAATCCGAATATATATGTATTATAGACTCTGAATAGTTTTTTGGGTAGACTCCGAACTTTCATTTTTTCTTACATTCCTAAAAAGGAATTTTCTTAAGTAACGATATTTTATATTACACATGGTTTAATTATAAAACGATGTCGTGCATTCAGTCACTAACTAACCATTGTTTAGGTGACACGTGTATAGGTCCCTCTGAAATTTAAATAAAAATATGATCATTGGAGTAGGGAGTCGACCGTTGAAGCCGTGCCTATAAATAATAGGTCATTTGAACGAGCTCAGAACACACTTTAATTTTGGAAGAACTAGCTTACATGCTATTGAAGTGATTTCTAGAGATATAGGCTCTTATAAGCTCTCAGGCTTTGTGCAGAAAGTTTGAACAAATTTTTCATACTTTGCTTCATGCAGAATCTCTTTGTGTAGAGGTGATATTTCCTTAAAATCAGAGACTTTGGGTTGTGAAGTCAGAGGTGCCAATTTCCTTACAAATCGAGGGCCTGTGGGGATAGCAAGACAGATACTGATCTTTGGATTGAGGTATTACCTAGGTTTGGGTAAGATAGACTTTCTTGAAAGTATAAATCAAGGTACCTTTATCCAAGGATGTTGGATACCCTTCTCTTTGGGTTAAAAGATTAACTATTTGTTACTTGTAGTGTTTCAATTTTGTTTTCCATAGTAATTTTGGTTGTTGAGGAAAGTATAATTATCTTATACTTCCTTAGACTTGTACTCCGATTAAATAGGATTATATATGCTTTAATGTAGAATCTTTTTTGTTGTAATATTTTGTTAAGTTTCATTTTCAGAATTACATTTCCAGAATCAAGAATGTTATTAGAACTTAGAGGTGTTGTGAATTTTTTTCATACAAAATTTACTTAAGGAATTTTCAAAGTATACAATTCACCCCACTCTTGTATATTGAGTACTACACCATAGTTTTATACTACAATCAGTATCATACCTATCATACTATCGATCCAACAATTGGTATCAAAAGAGGTGACCTTGTACCCTAAAACAATTCAACAATTGGCTTCAGAGTATTGGTTAAATCTGAATTAATCTCACGATTATACTCAGAAGAAAATTCTTCTTCTTCACTTTTTTGGAATCATATTTTCGGACTCATAAAGTTCAGATTCATATTTTTATTAGAGATACTCTAGTTCTATTTTAATTTCTATGGATATTTTCTTTTGTTTACAAACTTATATTACTAAGAAGTTTGTGTGGAAGGATTTTCCTTGAGATGAAGGATTTAAATGTTGGTTCTATCGACAATCTAAATCCTACGAGGCCTCAAATTTTTTATGGAAATAATTATGAGTACTGGAGAGATAGGATGAAGACTTTCATTATTAACACTATAGTTGATAACTACCTAACGCTGACAGGAGACTATAAGATTCCTGATAAGGAATTGAGAACTTCTACTAATCAGGAGAAATCAGAATATCAAGAAAATTTCAGAGTCAAAAATACATTGTTATGTTTCATGACTAGGAATATCTACAGTCAAATATCTTCATGTGAAGCTACAAACAGTATCTGGTAGAAACTTGAAGTTACACATTTTCATACTTTTAAAGTTATAGAGACAAGAAGAGATATGCTGAGAGCTAAATACCATGGCTTTAACTTTTTTTATGGAGAACCTATAAGAAATGTTCAGCAAAGGTTTATGACTATCATGAATAGATTACAGTATATGGGAGAAAAAGGTTTGTATTATGAGGTCCTTGTAGATAAGATCATAGAAATTATTCCAAATGAGTGGGAATCCAAGAGGACAACAATTGATGAGAACAGGAAAGTCTCCCAAATTTCCCTATATGAGCTGTTTGGAACTCTTCTTCTGCATGGGACTAGAAAGAAGAGAGATGCTGATAATGTTAAAAAGAAGAATGGGAATAGAGGAGTTTCTTTTACAACTACTTAAAACATATGAAATCCAAGACTCTATAAAGAGTAACTATATCAAATTCAAAGAAAGTTACTATTCAATCAGAATCTAGTGACACAGAAAAGTCTCAGAATGAATTAGCTAATCTTTCTCAGAGAATGAACAAGATATTTTATCAGAAGAATTATCAAAATAAGTTCAAGAAGAGAGACTACAAAGAGAAGAAAAATGGGGAATTTACTTGTTATGAATGTAGAAGAATAGGTCATATCAGACCTGATTGACCTCTACTAAAAAAGAAGGAAAATAAGGAAAGGAATTCAGAAAGAAACACGAAGAAGTTCTATCGCTCGAAGCACAAGAAAAGTCTTAAAGAAAACGATACTTGGAGTTCTAGCTATGGAGAATCTTCAAGAAGTTAATCTTCGGAATATGAATCATCAGTACATAAAAATATTGGATTCATTACTACTACTTCTTTTCCAAATACTTGTATTATGTCCAAGGTACGCTCTGCCGAGGATTTAACAAATTTATCTCTTTATAAGAATTATTATTCTAAAGATATTACTTATAATGAAGATACTTCATCTTCAGGTAATGAATAAATACCTTCTTATAAAGAAGTATCTATATTTTCCAAGCTGTTAGAAGCAAAAAAAAGTAAAATTTCTATGAAATTAGACAAGGAAAATACTAGAGAAGAAGTTCTTACAAAAGAGATTTCAGACCTCTCTAGAGATCTTGAAGATAAGTATGAGCTTCTAGAAAAACTTTCTAAAGACCTTAAGGAAGTAAATTATGTTAAGGAAAAACTTTCTAAAGATCCTAAGAATTATATTTTAAAAATAAATGTTTTTGAGTAAAAATATAACTCTAAGGAAATAATTACTGAGGATAGGAATTTAGTCATAAGACTAGAATCCAAAATATATTCCCTTAAGAAACTTCTTGGAAACTTTACTTCTGGTAAATCAAATTTTGACAAGATTTATTCTCAAATCAAAACTCAAGGAAATACTACTGGAGTAGGGTATACTCACAGAAAACCTATTTTCAAAAACAATTATTTTATTCCATCAAGAGCCCCTTTTTGTACTAAATGTCAAAGTGGTGGGAATTGGAAGAAAAAATTTTCTTTGAATAATTCTCAATATCTTGGGTTTCATAAAGCTTATTTTTCTAAACAAATGTGGATACCCAAAATTTTATTTTCTAACAATTCCGGATCCAAGAAAGTTTGGATTTTGAAAGTCTAACATTATTATTTTCAGGAAAATAAATAAAGTGCCAATAGTAATACTTGGTACATGGATAGTGGATATTCCCAACATATGACCGGTAACAAAAACTACTTTGAAAAGATTATAAATATGAAAGGAGGAAAAGTAAATTTTAGAGATAATGCTAAGGGAGAAATTATTGGTATATGTAACATCATTATTCTTGGAAAAACATTGATATAAAATGTTTTATTTGTTAAAGGACTTAAGCACAACCTCATTATCATAAGTCAATTATGTGATGAAGGTTACCTTGTGAATTTTAGGAATGAAAAGTGCTTAGTACAAAATTCCAAGGAACAATTTATTCTTTCTACCAATAGGCAAGAGAATATTTACACACTAAACTTAGAAGACCTTAGGAACCAAGAATTACCTTGACTTAGTGCAATGGAAGATCAATCTTGGTTGTGGAATAGAAGACTAGGACACTGTAACCTTAGGAACCTATGAAACTATCTAAGAAAAGACAAGTTAAGGATCTACCAGAGCTTATATTTGATTCTTCAAAAGTTTTTGATCATTGTAAATATGTAAAGTAACATAAATAAAGTTTTAAATTAGTCAGTGAAGTCTCAACCAATAATGCATTACAGTTAGTGCATATGGATCTTTTTGGACCAACACAAACTAGAAGCATTGGAGGCAAATATTATGTATTTGTCTTAGTTGATGATTACACTAGATTTAAATGGGTCTATTTTCTAGAAAATAAATATGAATCTTTTTCTTATTTCAAAAGTTTTAGAGCCCAAGTTAAAAATGAGAAAAACCTTCCTTTGATAATTATTCATAGTGATCATGGAAGAGAATTTCAAAATTATAATTTTGAAACTTTTTGTAGTAGAAAAGGCATTACTCATAACTTCTTAGCACCTAGAACACCTCAACAAAATTGTTTTGTTGAAATGAGAAATAAAATTCTTTCAAGAGATAACAAGAACCATGTTGAGTAAATATTCTATAGCCAAACATTTTTTGGCTGAAGCTGTAAGAACTTCTTGTGATACTATAAATCATGTTTTGATTAGACCTTTTCTTAATAAAACTCCTTATGAGTTATGGAATGGTAGAAGACCTAGAATTTCATACTTCAAGGTTTTTGATTGCAAGGTATTCATTTTTAATACTAAAGACAACTTACAAAAATTCACACTAAAATACGATGAAGGAATTTTTTAGGCTACTCCACAACTTCTAAGGCTTATAGAGTTTTTAATAAAAACACTTGTACTGTTGAAGAAATAGTACATGTAATTTCACGACCCCCTCCCCACAATGTGTACCCCTCTTGGGTCGGCAATGTGGAAAGGGAGATAATGACCCCCCGAGTCCCGCCTCCAATAGGCCCCGGGTTGGCGACTAGCACCGAGGGTATAATAAACACAAAGATGTGAGGCATTACCCTCTAATAGAACACATGCAGAAGAGAGAGATAAGATAGACACCAACCAACTCCAACTGAAGTATAAAATAAACCCAAGTACATATATGAAATTCCATTCAAAAGTACTAAAACTTAAAGGGAAAAAACTACAAGTACCCAAAAGAAAGTAAAAACAACATCGACCACAAGCCCGAAGAGCTCCTGCAACCCCAAGCTCGTAAAAACCAGCTTGATCTCCAACCTACTCCAAGAGACCTGAAAAACAATTTATATATAAGTAGGGTGAGTATAACAGTATACTCAGTAGGTTCCTCCCCGAATCCTCTCGTGAAAAAGTAAAGAAAGAATGCTAAATCATAGTTAACAACAAGTGAAACTAACTCGTCACATAAACAAGTATAATAATCTCCCAACCTCACCATGGCTACTATGACAAAGTAACGCATACAAGAATATAGAATATAGTAAAGAATATCAAGGGTACCCTGCTACTACTTCCCCACCGGTTTTCCGCTTTGCCCCAATGACATATGTCCTGTGCATCTCTCTCCAAAGGCTTACCTGTATAAACTTGGGCTATACTCCACATTCTGCACCTCGTGCACCACAAAGGCTTTCCCGCAAACACCTGGGCTAAGCTCCACACCATCCTCACAACCAAAAGTAACTAGGTAGTTTCTAGGATCCACCACAACTCACATAACGTGTATCATACGTCGGGCATTATACCTCAAGCCATTACAGCCCATACCCCGAGTAAGGATCCCCAATCCATCACAACCTATACACGTTACACCTATAGTAGTCCATAGGATAATATATCCATAATATATTTGTGGAAGTAACCACAAGCCATTACAACCCTCTACACACATATATGGGGAAAACTAACCGTTGTTCCAATGACACTAGTATCTACCAAGAGAAGAGAGTGGGGTCAAAGGGGGTAGTCAGCCATTCATCCTCCCACTAGAATATTGGAAAAAACACCCCCTCGGGCTCAGAATCCCCAGGGTGTCAGTTTCCCTTACCGACAGGGTGGATTAGCGTATAGAAACACAAAAAGTACAGAATATATATAACTCACAACCACACTATGGTCATAACCTAGTCTTTGCCTCAACTGCAGCTAACGTCTCTCGGACTCCGGGATGCTATTTCTAAGACTAGGCATCCTATAAGCACACAACTAGTTAAATAACTTAATTAGGTTACTTCATTCCCTTTTTCATCAATTCCACTATACGTTAATTAATTCTTTGCACATTAATTAACCATGAACAAAAACCACATTTAAACTTTCTTGGCATCACATTCCAAATTTACTGCTCCTTTAAAGTTACAACGTCACCATTAAATTCCAGCATCTCCATCCCTATGGATTATCATCATTTAATCAAAATTTCATTTTAGAATTACTTTCCCACATTCCCAGGCATTCTAAAAAAGAATCATAAGCTACTAAACACAAGGGGGCTCAACACGGTGAGTAGATATACTACCTGTTGAGTATTTTCCTCCTATAGCAAGTGCGTAGGCCCATTCTCCCTTGAGAGGATAAACATGGAAAGAACGTGGCATACCCCGTGCGTCTTCTCCCCTTTCGGAAGAAGGGTAAGCAAGACCAGCTGCCTTGAGCAGTGGGGAAAGTAAATCAGATAAACAACCAAGAATCAACAAACATCCAAAAATCACAACCATCCCATTCCATCATCCCCGGTGTCCTCCCTGACACCCACATGCATAAACCGATGCATCTCGCCACTCTAGGCGTCATCCACTACCACAACCACAAGGCCTCCCTCCCTCCACATATCACAACACCCATCCAGGGTCACATCACAACATAAGATATCACAACACCCCTTCCAGGGTCACAACTGTTGGGCAAAAATCCCTCAAGGTAACATTGCAGTATTTTTGGGTTGATTGTGTTTGTTGACAAAGCAGGTTTTCATGGATATTTGTCGAGTTCCCAAGAATTTGTTGACAATCCTTGTTGACAAAGAACGATGACAAAGGAAGAGGACGATCTGGAGGCAATACAAAAGAGCAGTACAAGGTGGCGCCGTTTCCCAGTGTTTGCCAAATTTTTGGGGTCCAAAATTTGGAGTTTGGTGAGCATCGCGAAAAGTGGATTTTCATGAAGAGCATAATTTAATATGGAAAAGGCATGAATTTCGCGAAGATAGGATGCTTGGTTTGGAAATCGCGGAGACCAGAAGAATGGAGGCGGTGATGCTTCGCGATTACGTCAAGCTTCGCGAACGACAGAGGCTGAAGTACATCGCGGCGAAGAAGGGCTTTGCGAGAGAGCTTCACGGAGAAGGCGCGAGCCGCGAAGGTAAGTTGACGGTGATTCTTCGCGACTACGTCAAGCTCCGTGAATGGAAGATTGTCATGGAGCTTCGTGATTTGGACAGAATTCCGGCAGAAACTTTGGAGCTTCGCGATTTGCAATGATGTGGCGTTGACTTCGCGCGGAAAGTTAGAGGGTCGGTGCAATTGCCTATAAATAGAGGCCGACCCCCTCGAGAGAAGTAGAGATCATTTTCATAGAAGATCATTCGCTCTCGATTTGTGAAGGTGGTTCGCGGAGCCAGTGTGCTTCACGAAAGAGGTGCTTCATGGAGGCTATTGTAGCTCCACGAAACCTGAGAGCTCCGCATTGGCTTACTTAGCTTCGTGAGGGTCGTTGCTTTGCGATGGCTTGAGCATCGCGAGAGTGCTTCGCGAGTGAGCTTCACGAGTGAGCTTCGCGAAAAGGCAGGAGCTTCGCGAAGGCTTGTTGAGCTTCGCGAAATTGGGAGCCTCGCATTGTATGGTACTTTGCGAAGGTGTTTCCAGAAGGAATTTCCCAGTGTTCAGAGGCAAAGAGGTATTCATCAGTGGATGAAAGTTGGACTTCAACAGAGCATCTATATACAGTTAAGGATGCATTACTTCATGCAAATGAGGAGACCTACAGGTCTATAAACTGTGATTTGATTCCCTTCACAGAGTAGTGAGCTTAGGAAGAGGAAAAAGGTGATCCTCTCCACCGGCAGTGAGCCAGAGAGAGAGAAACATGAAGTGTCCCTTGGGAAAGCAGTGAGCTGACCCTAAATTTTGTATAGGCAGTGAGCCTGGTCATAGAAGTGATCTATCCCGAACATTGTAATCCACAGCTAGTGAAGTTTAGTGGAATTTGGTATGAACCGGCAACTTGTCGGCGTATGCTCCTTGGACGTAGCCCTTAGCGGTGAACCAAGTAAAAATCCCTATGTCTTCCTGCTTACTTTCCTGCATTGCATTCAATGCATCATCATCAAGTAAAGGAGACAAGTGATCATAGTAACCACACAAGTGCAAACAAAGTGACCCTTGTAACAAAGAGGTCAAGATCCAGTGGGGCAGGAAGAACTTTGAAAAAGAATATCCATACCCTAATTCACCCCCCTCTCAGGGTATATAGGCCCCTATTGGCCCTAACAATTGGTATCAAAGGGAAGGTTTCTTTTATCAGATTTGTTTGCTTCGACTTGGTGTAGTCTTTCTGTGTAGTTGAAGATATTGTTTTCGCTTATCTCGGTCTACCATGGGAAAAATAAAATCTTCAATGAAGAATCAGAAGTCAGGTGGTATCCCTCAGTGTGGAAGTGTTTCTAGAAAAAGTGTGATTCAACTAAAAGAATCAAACAGCTTACTGAAGGAATCATGCAGTGAACAGAAAAATGATTTGGATAAATCATACAACAAAAATACTTTCTCATTCAAAGATGCTGAAGGAATGAGTGAAGAACCTGACTTTCCAAGTGACGTTGGAACCACTGACGATGAAGAAGAAGAAATTGAAGGAAGAATTGATATGCGAGATGAGTTGGAGGTTGCTCTTGAAGAGATAGATGTTTGGAGGGCCAAAACCAAGAAAGCTAACAAAATTGTTCGCGATGCCAAACTCTATATGCAGCAGTAGGAAGAAGAGAAATCTGAGCTGATGGAAGAAATTGAGAAACTTAATTTATCAACTTCAGAGAACTCAGAATCCGTTAGTAAGTATAAGCTGAAGGTTGAAGAACAGAAAAGAGAGATCGATGGCCTGAACAGAAATGTGGAAGTTGTCCATGGGACTAAAGAATTGGATCAGAAATCCACTGAGGAAATTAAATCTAAAGGAATACAGATCCATGCTCTAGAAACTGAGGTCAACAAGCTAAGAGTATTAAATCAAAGGCTTATTGATATAGTTACTGACCTAACAGACAATAATGATTCTCAAGGTGAGGAACTACAGAAGCTAGCTAAAGGAAAAGGAAAACAAAAGGCTGGTAAGTGTGAAGAGAATCAAGAGTCCGATGAAGTTCGGAATCTGAAAGCCAAGAATGATGATCTAGCTACACAGCTGTCTGAGTTAGTTTAGAATAATCAAAGACTACAAAAAGAGAATGCATGTTTCTCCAATTCACTTGCTCAAGAAAAATTGAAAGTAAAAGAGCAAAATGTCATGGTTAATAAGCTGAAGCATGAACTGGAAGATGAGATGAGTTGTGGAAAGAATCTCAGAAAAGAACTTGATTCTCAACTTGTATCAAGATATTTGAAGATTCAAAAGTTGGAAGAAGAGATACAATCAGTCAAGAATGAAATAGAGAAGTCTAAATCCAAAGATAAGCCCAAGTTGAAGGATGCACTGCACTTATTATTTGATCATCCTTTGGCAGGTGATGATAAAATGAAGTCCAAATATGCTGCATCAGAGGAGAAGCATGAAAGGATTGTATCTTCCCAAAGGTCAACCTTTTTGGGAAAATCTGGAATTGGATATGATAATCCCACTCCGATGGATGATAAGAAAAATGCAGTGAAAAATTCCAAAGGTAAGAAAAATACTGTAGGTGCTGGAGATAAGCCTATGAGGATAGTTTCAAGGAGTGATGATATGTGCTATTTCTGCAGAGTTCATGGCCACACATCAAGCTTCTGTACAGAGGCTCTGGAGTACATTTCAGGCTGTGAAAATAGAAACATTAATAAATCTGAGAACAGGAAGAAGCATCATGAGAAATTAGAAATAAGAGCTTCTCAGAGGAAAGCATATATTAGATGCTATTACTGCGGGAGAATGGGACACACCATGAGCATGTGTCAGGAAGCTCAGGAGAACAATATCAGAGGAAGAACTCAAGGTGCATCAACATCTCAGTAGAGAGAAGATAAAATGAGGTATGCCTTTGAGGGAAAATGTTTTATATGTTCTGACTATGGGCACATGGCGAGACATTGCAGTAAGAAGAAAGCAGGAAAGGGAAAGGAACAAGAAGAGAGATCTCCACCACAAGAAGTGTACAATAAAGAAGCCTGTACTAGGAGACAAAGTGGTAAGGAGAAGAATAGGCTTCGAGCCTTGGGGAAATCACAAGGAGCTGAACGAAAGGTGTATCAGTCACCTCCTCTGTCATACTCACAATAGCTCTCAAGGAGAGAATGTGAGCAAACCTGGAAGATTAAGGGGAGATCTACTCCAGCAGTGATAAAGAAGAATGAACATTTAATGGAGGACCCACCACCAATGAAAAATAGGGTGGTGACTCATAAATCTGATAAAAGGCAAATAAGCAAAGAATGCATCCAAAAATCCACATGTCGTGTTTCTCCGCGAGAAGTGAAGGAAAGAGGAAGACCCCTAAGATGGGAGAAGAAGAAATGGAAGATTCAAAATAGAGAGGTTTCTACTCAGAGAAATAATCAAGGAAAGTGGAATTTTTGTAGAACCTCAAAGAAGGAAATGTGTACCAGCGGGCTTATACCCCAAGCGGTGAGAAAGGCTGAGCCTACCAAATCTACATATCAGAAAAACTCTCAGAATGTAGGCAATGAATGCCTAGTCATATGGCCAGAACAATTGAAGTTGGCTAGGAAGTTAGAGGAAGCAAGAAAGGAGTGTGATGCTCTCCAAGAAATAATCAAAGGGTTGACCCATCAGGATTAACCACAATCCTCATCTTGAGGAGTCCAGAATAATCCCCTCTCCCTATGTATAAAAATGCTATTAACTGATGATTCATGTGTTTCAGGATTTAGGGAGATACGATCTAAGGGGAAGTAGCATCTAAGGATGTGAAGTGGATATGTGATATGCTCTATAGTTTCAATTGATTCAAATCAGGTACCAGAGTTGAAGAAGAAATGGAGAAACAGAGCACAACAGAATGTGATTGTGTTGTTAACTTTGTCTCTTGTTTCCTACACCGAGTTTCAACTCAGTAGGCTTAGAGATTTTGTTAATGCCCCAAATCTGAGTGGAAGATGAGAACAAATGATGCAGGAGGAAAAGACGTGTTATGGGTCTAAACTGTTGGGCCTAACAACTTGACGAGTTGCATAACACAGGGGGAGAATTCTATATCCTAATCAGATGCATGATCTCAATATGATATGAAGGATGAATGTTTATGCTCATGAAGAATGATTGGTGTAAAAGCAGCAACACACGAGTTTTCATGATTATCTATTTTGTTATAACAATGTGGTATCAACTGACTGCTTTTAGGATACTAAGAAGCTGAAAGAGAAAATCCAAGTGAACAATTTCCTGATGAATGTGCTGAGGAAGAAAGCAACAAAGGGGGAGAAGAACTGGATGATGTTGATTAAGAAGAAGACGCTGATTATGAACATGAATGTTTCAAGTGTGTGTCTACAAGGATGCCAAAGAGATGAGCTGAAATTGATAGACAGAATATCATTGGTGATCAAACAGCTCCAGCTCAGACACGAAGAATGAAATCATCACAGCAAATATATTTTATATCCCAGGTTGAGCTGAAATTCTTTTCCGATGCAGCTGAAGATGAAAACTGGGATCAGGCTATGAATGAAGAGCTAGATCAGAATTGAGAAGAATTAGATGTGGGAGATTGTTTTGAGGCCAGCAGACAAGAATGTCATTGGGACCAAATGGGTCTATCGCAACAAGATGAATGAAAATGGCACAGTGATTCGGAACAAAGCACATCTAGTGTGCAAGGGGTACTCCCAGATCGAAGGAATAAATGGTGATGAGACATTTTCACCGATTGCAAGGTAGGAGACAATCAGATTATTCCTAGCTATTGCAGGGCAAAGTAAGTTCAAAGAGTTCCAGATGGATGTAAAGACTACATTTCTAAATGGGTTTCTGGAAGAAGAAGTGCATATCGAGGAACCATATGGTTCTCTTATTCACGAGGATGAGAATAAGGCATTTCAGATGAAGAAGGAATTATGTTGGTTGAAGCAAGCACTGAGAGAATGGCATTCAATGTGAAATCAATATTTGTAGAATCTGTGATTCAAATGAAGAATAGTGAAGGTGTCTTTCATAAATATGAAAAGAAGGTTCTGATGAGGTTTGGAATGGCGAAGTTCAGGGAGATGAAGACTCCGGTTGCTACCCGGATGAATTTATCAAAAGATGAGGATGGCAAGGTAGTTATCGCTACATGACAAGCAGCGAGATATCAGAGTAATCCCAAGGAAAGTCACATGCTTGTAGTAAAAGAAATACTTCAGTATATCAAGGGCACGGTAGACTTCAGCTTGACATACAACAACAAATCTCAGACAGAGTTATTGGGATATACTGATGTAGACTGGACCGGATCAGCAGATGATATAAAATCAACGTTAGGAGGTGCACTCTATCTTGGTGGATTGTGTATTTCTTTGCTAAGAAAGAAGAAATATTGAATTTCATTAAGCACTGCAGAAGCTGAGTATATTGCAGACACTCAAGCATGCACACAATTATTGTGGATAAAGCAACAGCTTGAAGATATGGGAGTTGAAGTGAAGTCTCCGATCGGAATCCAATGTGATAACTCAAGTGCTATAAATCTCAGCAAAAATCCCGTCCATCACTCAAGGACAAAGCACATTGAGATTAAGTATCATTTGATCAAGGAGAAGGTTGAGCAGGGACTCGTGAAATTGGAGTACGTGCCTACAGAGCTACAGGTTGCAGACATTCTGACAAAGGCCTTACCCAAGGAAGATTTTGAGCAGTATCGACTGGCTCTAGGAGTTCAGTCGACTCCCCGCACTTGAAATAGTGTGGATGTGGCCCCCCCTCTCCCCGAGGTATGGTGTGTTTTTCCCTAATGCGATGGTTTGTGTTCTCTAGTCTGTTACAGGCTACAAAGGAGTGACCTTTGGGTTCGTTGACAAAGGGGGAGAAAAGTGTTTATTAATGGGGGAGAAAATAGTACGGAGATTTAATAAATCATAATTGATACGGGGAGAAGCTGACAGGTGGAGCAACCAGAAAGGGGGAGCAATGAGAAAGGGGGAGTGTATTAAATCTGATGATGCTAGAAGTGATCGATCAAAGAATAGATATCACGACAGCTGAGGTTCGTGATAAAAGCGGAACAGTGGTGTTGGAAAGGTGACAGACGGTGTCCAGCTATTCACCAATTGGTATCAGTGTGGTTCAACAATTGGTATCAATTTAAAAATTGGTATCAGATTGGAATCGACAATTGGGGTTTGACATGAAGTGATTCATTGATGATCTTTTCATACTACTCTTGTTTCTCACGCCGAGCATTGCTCATGTGGGCTTAGAGTACGTGTTAAGTGACTCCTTGAACGCTATCAAAATCGCAAGAGGCGATTGGTGGTAGCAGCTGGAAGAAGACTCAGTGAGGTATCAAAGTGCAGAAAATCATCCTGAGCAGAGTTATGAAGAGTTGTCAACAAACCCAAAGGGGGAGATTGTTGGGAAAAAATCCCTCAAGGTAACATTGCAGTATTTTTGGGTTGATTGTGTTTTTTGACAAAGTAGGTTTTCATGGATATTTGTCGAGTTCCCAAGAAGTTGTTGACAATCCTTGTTGACAAAGAACGATGACAAAGGAAAAGGACGATCTGGAGGCAGTACAAAAGAGAAGTACAAGGTGGTGTTGTTTCCCAGTGTTTGCCAAATTTTTGGGGTCCAAAATTTGGAGTTTGGTGAGCATCGCGAAAAGTTGATTTCCATGAAGAGCATAATTTAATATGGCAAAGGCATGAATTTCGCGAAGATAGAATGCTTGGTTTGGAAATCACGAAGACCAGAAGAATGGAGGCGGTGATGCTTCACGATTACGTCAAGCTTCGCAAACGGCAGAGGCTGAAGCGCATCGCGGCGGAGAAGGGCTTTGCGAGAGAGCTTCGCGGCGAAGGCGCGAGCCTCGAAGGTAAGTTGACGGTGATTCTTCGCGACTACGTCAAGCTCCGCGAACAGAAGATTGTCGTGGAGTTTCGCGATTTGGACAGAATTCCGGCAGAAACTTTGGAGCTTCGCGATTTGCAATGATGTGGCGTTGACTTCGCGCGGAAAGTTCGAGGGTCGGTGGAATTGCCTATAAATAGAGGCCGACCCCCTCGAGAGAAGTAGAGAGCATTTTCATAGAAGATCATTCGCTCTCGATTTGCGAAGGTGGTTCGCGGAGCCAGTGTGCTTCGCGAAAGAGGTGCTTCGCGGCGGCTATTGTAGCTCCGCGAAACCTGAGAGCTCCGCGTTGGCTTACTTAGCTTCGCGAGGGTCGTTGCTTTGCGACGGCTTGAGCATCGCGAGAGTGCTTCGCGAGTGAGCTTCGCAAAAAGGCAGGAGCTTCGCGAAGGCTTGTTGAGCTTCACGAAATTGGGAGCCTCGCATTGTATGGTACTTTGCGAAGGTGTTTCCAAAAGGAATTGCCCAGTGTTCAGAGGCAAAGAGGTATTCATCAGTGGATGAAAGTTGGACTTCAACAGAGCATCTATATACAGTTAAGGATGCATTACTTCATGCAAATGAGGAGACCTACAGGTCTATAAACTGTGATTTGATTCCCTTCACAGAGTAGTGAGCTTAGGAAGAGGAAAAAGGTGATCCTCTCCACCGGAAGTGAGCCAGAGAGAGAGAAACAGGGAGTGTCCCTTGGGAAAGCAGTGAGCTGACCCTAAATCTTGTATAGGCAGTGAGTCTGGGCATAGAAGTGATCTATCCCGAACATTGTAATCCACAGCTAGTGAAGTTTAGTGGAATTTGGTACGAACCGGAAACTTGTCGGCGTATGCTCCTTGGACGTAGCCCTTAATGGTGAACCAAGTAAAAATCCCTGTGTCTTGTATAGGCAGTGAGCCTGGGCATAGAAGTGATCTATCCCGAACATTGTAATCCATAGCTAGTGAGGTTTAGTGGAATTTGGTACGAACCGGCAACTTGTCGGCGTATGCTCCTTGGACGTAGCCCTTAGCGGTGAACCAAGTAAAAATCCCTGTGTCTTCTTGCTTACTTTCCTGCATTGCATTCAATGCATCATCATCAGGTAAAGGAGACAAGTGATCACAGTAACCACACAAGTGCAAACAAACTGACCCTTGTAACAAAGAGGTCAAGATCCAGTGGGGCAGGAGGAACTTTGAAAAAGAATATCCATACCCTGATTCACCCCCCCTCTCAGGGTATATAGGCCCCTATTGGCCCTAACAACAACACAACAAAAGCAGCAGGAAAACAACACATTACATCAAATGGGCTCTTGACCCTTTAACAAGGCATCCGACCTTCAAACAACAAACACCAACAATCACATCAAATGGGTTTTTAGCCCTAATTCACAACAAGAGGGTAACTCCAAACCCTTCATGGAACTCAATTAAGTTATTTAATCCATCTTGAATTAACAAATTCAATTCTTTGGTTCCAACATCATGAACCAATTCAGTAAGCTATCACCGAATATTAAACATGATTACTATTCCAAATTTGATCAACATCAAATTAGAACAACTACAAAAACGACAACAACCAGACTCATTTACATGCCTCTTTATCTTTATCCAATTAATTATCAATTAATTCCGGCTTTACGTTCTTTATCAATTTACATCAAGAACAACATGCTAACAAGAAATGCATATATATCACACTATCTAGGATATCAAGAGGAAATCCGTCATCGTGGTACAAATCAACAACATGCGATCAAGCCAATTCTTTTAATCCGGTTCATGTACTTAATTAGGTCAATTCCATTGTGATCCAAAGGGCTAAATCATGCTAACTCTACAATTTCACATAACAATTAGGGAAGCCACAAATCCTATACCTCAAGGGTTTTCGAGGAAAACCACAACGGTCGATGAACACCCAAGAAACCGGGTCGATTATCCACGAATCCTCCTTAGATCTCCTCTCCTATCACAACCAAGACCAAAGCTGATCACAAATGACATCCACATACCTAGATCTACCCATAACAGGCATAGATCTAAGAAGATGAGAGAAGAGGAGGAGTAGATCTAAGTAGATCTGAGAAACCAAATAAAAATGAGGAAGAACGACCACATACCTCAAGAAACCGACTTCAATTCGCGAAGAGAAGCCTCCAGATCACCTCCAAAATGCTTGGGAGTGGTTCTTCTACCTCCAAGGAAGGGTAATCCTGAGTTAAGGCCGATTAGGGGCTTAAATGAGGTGATTAATGGCAAAATGAGTTAGATCCACAATTTTAGGATCTAACTTTAAGTGCCTGCATGGTTAGTCTGCACGGTTTAACAAACCATGTGATAACCGTGTGGTAGCTTCTACCTCGACAATCACTCCTCGCACGGTTAGACAAACCGTGTGCTAACCGTGCCTTAGCCACTGCCCTCAAGACCAGCCTTTCACGGTTTGGCCGCACGGTTTAGGCAAACCATGCGCCTCCCGTGCGAAGGCCATAACCCTTTAGATCTCCTTAAAAGTCCACCCAAACGCACCCCAAGCCACCTTGACCTTCCAGATCACATCCAACACCACATTTCTACAAAGTAATAGACCAGAGAGGTCCGAGCCATTACATCAGATAACTCTCAAAAAATTATCGTCCCTGAGAATCCAAAACCCACCTAAAAAGAAAACAAAACATGGTCTAAACAACCACCCACTGAGATACCTCTCAAAAGAGAGCAATCCACCAAAATAACAAAGGGATCCATCTCATAAATATGAAGGTCCCAAAACCACAAAATCTACAATGATACATGAAAAGAGTTAAACATCAAACAAATATGGGTACTGAGCACATATCTGTGACTCACGTTCCCAAATAATCTCCTCCATGCCACCGTGTCACCACAAGACATGAACTAAAGGGATGGAACATCCGCACAACACTCTCTCCTTGCAGTCTTGGATCTCCACAGGTTGCTCCTCAAAGGTGGCATCATCATTAACATCAATATCTCCCCAATCGATGATGTGAGAGTTATCATGGAGATAACGATGGAGATATGAAACATGGAAAGCATCATGTATCCGACTCATATGTGGGGGAAGTTCCACTCAGTACGCCACATCTCCAACACGAGCTAACACCTCGAAAGGCCCAAAAAAATGGGGAGAAAGCTTACTCCTACGACCAAACCTTCACTGCCCACGATGGGGAGTCACCTTTAGAAACACATGATCCCCAAAATTAAACTCTAAGGGTCTCATTATTTGATCGGCATATGATTTCTGACGATCTTGCGCTACCTTCAACCTCTCACGAATCACCTGAACCATCTCTGTTGTATTCTGCACTAGTTCCGGTCTGAGAATTGCTGACTCTCCGACCCCATTCCAGCACAACGGAGAATGAAAAGGTCAGCCATACAAGGATTAAAATGGATACATACTGATGGTGGAGTGAAAACTATTATTGTAAGCGAATTCCACCAAGGGTAAGTGCCTCACCCATGAGCCTCCAAAATCAAGAACACAAGAGCATAACATGACTTCAAGAGTATGGATGGTTCGCTCCGTCTGACCATCCGTTTGAGGATGAAAAGCAGTTCTAAGACATAGATAAGATCCGAAAGCATGTTGGAGACCTTTCCACACCCTAGAGGTAAAACGAGGATCTCGATTAGAAATGATCATCCTTGAGACTCCATGAAGTCTCACCACCTCCTCCAGATACTTCCTCGACAAAAATTCAACTGAGATCGACTCCTTGATCGCTATGAAGTGGGCCGATTTTGTTAAACGATCCACTGCCACCCAAATAGCATCATGTACTCCCAGAGCTCGAGGTAAACCTGTAAAAAAGTCCATTGAGATGTCCTCCCACTTCCACTGAGGAATCTCTAATGTATGGAGAAGACCACCAGTAACACGGTGTTCGACCTTCACCTTCTGGCAGACTAAAAATCGAGACACAAACTCCGCAACCACACACTTTAGCCCAGGCCACCAAAACTATCTCCTCAAGGATCAGTAAATCTTTGTCACGCTAGGATGTACTGCTAGAGACGAACTATGAAACTCTATGAGAACCGTCTCATGCATCACCAAGGGAACAACAATCCTGCCATGATACAACACTCTGTGTTGTTCATCCTCAGACCAACCATCAGGGGCCTCACCACAAACAACTCGGTCTCTCCAGACCTCCACCTCAAGATCCCCCAACTGGGAATCTTCCACCTTCTGCACCAGGTATGATTGCGCCGTCATCTAAAAAAGATAGCCTCTACACCCAAATTCTCCCATATCAAGATGTAATTCTGACAGTTCTTCCTTTACTCTACAAGAATCACCGGATTCACGCACAGCATCACTACGTGACTTTCAGCTCAACACGTCAACTAGAACATTCCCTTTTTCAGATGTATATGATATTTCAAAGTCATATTCCTATAGAAACTCCATCCACCGATGTTGCCGCATGTTCAAGTCACGTTGGGAGAAAACATACCTCAAACTCTTGTGATCATTGAAAACCACAAAGCATTCACCAATGAGGTAATGTATCCACAAATTCAGATCAAATAGCACGACTACCAACTCAAGGCCATGAGTGACATAGTTACGTTCATGGGGACACAACTGTAGAGACCCTTAAGAAACAACTGACCTTTGCTACATGAGGAAACAGCCTAACCCCATATGTGAAGCATCGTAGAAGACATCAAACTGAACCCCCTCAGTCAGAAGACAAAGAACTGGAGCACTTACTAACTTCTCTTTTAGATACTCAAAAGATGCCTGAAACTGATCAGTCCATATGAAAGCCTGATATTTCCTGGTCAAAGCTGTCAGAGGAGTTGCAACTTGAGAGAAATTGGATACAACCCTCCGTTAGTAGCTTGCGAGACCAAGGAAACTTCACACCTCTGAAACTATCTTGGGGGCTGCCTAAGACACAACTGCTTCTATCTTCGAAGGATCCACAACTAATCCCTATTGGGACACAACATGTGTAACGACCCAATCTTTTTGAGTAGTATATTAACTTACTCTTATTGATTTAATAAGATGTTAATGGTTAATGCAGAAAGAGGAGTCGATGGCTTCATCCAGTAGACTCAACCCTTACGAAGCCCACTTATCAGAGCTTGGGAAGGAGGTAGCATCTGTGGGCTTCGCTTTGGACCAAGCCCAAGCCGAGATCCAGCGTGTCAAGCTTGAACGAAAACGCTTGCAGGAGAAGTTCAAGTTAGTGGAGATTGCTACTAGGGCAATGTTATCTGAGACTCCCTCAGATTCTCTGACCATATCACACCTTACACTTAGGTCTTATGCCAGTGTTATAAGGGGCTATGTGATGAGACCCTAGTTTCCTTGTGTAATCCTTTCAGGTGAATAAATTGAGATTTCTTCCTTTAGTGATGTTTGTGAAATTTCAAATGTCTAGATAATTCTAGAATGTATTTTATTGATGAATTTTGAAAAAGGGATATTTTGAAATATATATGTAAACCCTAAATAACTAATGATGTGTAATGATTTTCAAAAAATGGTCTTCTACAAAAGTGTTCATTAAGGAATTTGGAGTCTAATAAGATCAACTTAATTTTTGATGAATAGTAAATTATGAATAGTGATTTTACGCTTAGGATTAGTAATATGACCAAATGGATTAGTAATTTCACTCAAAGAAAGTTTTAATATAATTTAGACACCTTGATTAAGTAATGTGATTCAATAAAATGGGTAAATAACGGTTTCATAAATTATTATTCAAGTATTAGTTTTTTCGGATGAATAGTGTTTTTTAATTAAAAATTTAATTAAAAATAATTAGAAAATTATTTTTATAAAAATGACTTTATTTTTGAACTCAGAGCATCGATATTATGTTATGGTAATTTTTGGGGATTTTTCTGAAAAAATAAATTTTCGGTGAATAGTGTTTTTATTTAAAAATAAAATTAAAAATATTTAGAAAATTATTTTTATAAAATGGAGTTCATTTTTGAAATCGTAGCATTAATATTTGGTTAAGGTGAAATTTTGGGATTATTCTGAGAAGGTTGAATTTTCGGTGAATAGTGAAAGTATAGTTTTTAAGTTACGGGTGTTTAATGACATCATTAAATGATGTATTAAGTATATATTCAATATGGTCGAATTATGAATAGTAAGATAAGGTGTGAGGTGTCCCAAGTGGCCAATACCATGGGCAAATACCATGGGCAAGCCCATGGTTTTGCCAAAACCACTAGTGAGGTGTCCCTTGGCCATTAATGCTTTGTCCCCTCACTTTCCCTATAAATACCCACCCTTTCCTCCTTTAGTTTTCACTCCCAACTCTCCCCCAACGAAGTTCTGGTCTTCTTACCTTCCAAGGAGTCCTCCCAAGGTGCCCTCAAGCCCTCAAGGTCCAATCCTTTGAGTTTCAAGAGTCACGTTTTAAGGTAAGGGATCCGACCCCTCTCTTTCTTTTCATGTAATCTCTTTTATGTCATTCCTATTATGCTCCTTGTTTTTGTGTGAGAGGTTGTTATTTTATATTCCTCTTACTGTCCTTTCATGTTTATATGATGAGAGATCCCCTCTTACTCTCATCATTTCGCTTTATGAAAGTTTAAGTGACGCCGTTAGGCTGCCGAATTTTTAAGGGATTCTTTCACCCTTCTCATTTTCAAGTTCGATTTTCATGTCAAGTCTTTCAAGTTCCTTTTTATTATGTTGGGGTATGATCTCTATATCTATCATACTGATCTCTTATGATCATATGATTAGGGACCCTATTTGATCTTGTCAAATCATTTTCTTTTGAAGTTAAGTGACGCCGTAAGGCTGCCGAATTTTCATAAGAGAAATCTAATTTTTTTTCCTTCCATGCTTTTCTTTTCTAATGGTATGTCCTCCAAATTTCATTTCCAGGTCCATATATCCTTCTTATTCTTTCACCCTACTGTTTTATGGATCATTTATGAGTGGGTGAACCATGTCCCCTCTCATTTCAATGTTTTCTAAAACCCCGAAACTTAGCCGTTATGCTGCAGAATTTTCCCCTTAAAATGCCTCCCTATTTTCTCAAAAATTATTTTATGTTATAAAGTGAATACTCAAAGCTCTTATTTCTACAAGGGTATTCACATATATATCAAAATGTTCCATTTTAAATTCTGGGATTTACATACATGAGACCCGCTTTCCATTTCCGTGGGTTTTAAAGTGATATAAAGATCATGTCTTTAAAGCAGTTTTTAAAAAGTTATGATTATGAAATGAAATCCATTTCCATTATGCTATATGGGTTATTTATGAAATGTTTGATGATTATATATGTGGCTCACATGATAATAAAGGCAAATTTAAGGGTGCGCCCTGATAGCGCTCCAATGCATTGGGTAATGATGTAACCACTAGAGATTACAATTTTCACGATACCTTGGTGAATAACCTTGGTAATTTTCAAATGACACCTTGGGGATGGACCTTGGTGATATGTTCATGATTGTCTATGTTAAATGATGTAGCCACATCTTCAAGTTATGAAAAATGTTATTTTTATTATGAAATGCCTCATGATTTCTTTCTCATGCCTTAAAGTTCTTTTCATGTCCTTATTGAAGTATCTCAAGTTCACATGTAAAATGTTCCTCTTGTTTCCCTTACTGGGCTTTCTGCTCACCCTTTCTTTTGATGTATGTCCCCAGGTTATGAGATGCATAATGAACATAGGATGAACTAAAGGAGAAGCCTTTCAAGTGTTTAAGAAGAATGTTTTTATGTTTTTTTTATGTATTATGATCCTTGTTTCCAAGACACTAAGCCTTAACGATCCTCAGTTTTGTGTAATGTAATGAAAGTTTATGTTATAAAATGGCAGGATGCCACAGTTGGTATCAAAGGGAGGTTTAGTTATTTGTGGAAATTAGGATATAAAAACTTTAGGAAGAACCCTATAGAAAAGTTTAAATATAGGAAAACTTCCTGGTATTTTGGTAAGTATTGAGTAAGTGGTCTATCAAACAAATACATCCCTGTCTGGATACGAGCAGGTAGAGGCGGCTCTGGCACAGATGTACATAGGGGTAAAACCCGAAAACACCGCTTTGAGCTAGACTCGAACGGGAACTGGTGCACGATAACGGGCCTTGCTGCACTCTTGGTTACGACACTCCCGGGGGATATGTTTGGTTAATCACATGCTTTTTATGAATCATTATGAAGGAATTATAGAGAACTATAATTGTCTAAGCATGAAGTCTTAGTTAAAAGATTCATAAATGAAATAAGTTTCTCACTAAGGTTTTATTCTTTTAGAAAATGGCGGGCAATAGGAGAAACCGTGCCGATGGTGACCGCAATGCACCATGTGCTGACGGCCCTCCGATGGAAGCCGGAATGGAAACATTCATGCAAATGATGAACCAACTGACTCAAGTTATGAGTAATAACTTGAATCAAGCTGAGAGGCCGACCTCACCACGAAGGGAACAACTTTCTGTTGAGTCCTTCATGCGTCAACGACCACCAACATTCAGTGGATCTACTGACCCATTGGTTGCGGAACAATGGATAAGCTCCATTGAAAAGATCTTTTCTGTACTTCATTGTTCGGAACAAGAAAAAGTCACCCTTGCTGTTTACCGCCTAGAGGGAGAAGCTGATCAGTGGTGGTCATTGATCAAAAACACGAAGCCACGAGGAGAGATGGAAGCTATGGAGTGGGAAGAATTTCGGGGGATTTTCTTTAACAAGTATTTCCCTCGTTCCATGAGAACGAAAATGGAGAAAGAGTTTCTCGAGCTGAAGCAGAAGGAGAACGAATCTGTCGGAAGCTATGAGATGAACTTCACAAGGCTTTCCCAAGCTTTGTCATGGACCCTAATGGGAAGGTTGATAGATTATTTGGCGGACTACGACCACATCTGCGGAAGAATCTAGCCAACAGGGACTACGATAGCTATGAAGAAATAGTTCGAAGTGCTATGAAAGTTGAACTAGAGTTTGGGGAGACACAGTGGTCTCACAAATCTAATGAGAAGAAGAGAACTCTAGAACCGAGCCTGGGAAGAAGTTTTGATCAGGAAAGAGGTGGGAAGCATATGCAACATGCCACATGCAATAAATGTGGGAAGAAGCATCCGGGGAACTACTTGATCGGAAGTGGCAAGTGCTATAGGTGTGGAAAATAAGGCCATATTTCTCGGAATTGTCGTGGTGATGTGAAGCCTCAACTTCCCAACACTAACGACAGAGGAAAGATGGTTCTGGCCCTACCCGAAGTCACATGCTTCAAGTGTGGACAGCTTGGGCACTTTGCTAATCAATGTCAAAATCCGAGGGCGGTGGAGGGGAATCACCATCAACCTCAGCAGAGGCCAAGGGAGCAAGGTCGTGCTTTCGCTATCACAACAACTGAAGTTGAAGTTCCGAACGATGTGGTAGCAGGTACTCTTGTTGTCCTCTCAAAACTAGGAAGTGCTTTATTTGATTCTGGTTCTACGCATTCCTTTATTTCTTCCAAGTTTGCAAAGAATATAGAATCAATCCCCGAATTGCTTGAGGTAGAGTTGTCAGTCAAGACTCCAAGTGGGATTATCCATGCATCAACAGTGTTTAGAGACTCTAGTGTTTACTTTGGTGAGGACAATCTTATCGCAAATCTAGTAGTCATTCCCATGATGGAATTCGACGTTATACTAGGGATGGACTGGCTCTCAAAGTATAATGCTAAGATCAAATGCAGAAGTAAGGAAATCTCAGTAGTCTTGAATGAACGACCTACAATTATCTTCCGAGGAGAGATATCCCGAACTGATCCCTATCTAGAAGCACCTCCTATAGCTTTCTTTATGGAGTTAATCGGTGATGAGGAAGAAGAGAAAGGGAGCATACAAATTGAAGATGTTCCGATTGTTCAAGAATACATGGATGTATTTCCTGAGGAGTTACCTGGACCTCCCCCAGAAAGAGAGGTAGAGTTCTCCATTGAACTCGTACCTGGGTCTCAACCGATATCAAAGACTCCGTATAGGATGGCAAATGTGGAGCTAGAGGAGCTAAAGAAACAACTCCAAGACTTGTTGGAGAAGGGGTTTATCCGACCGAGTGTGTCTCCTTGGGGAGCACCAGTTCTCTTTGTGAAGAAGAAGGATGGATCAATGCGGCTATGCATTGATTATAGAGAACTGAATGGGATCACAGTGAAGAACAGATACCCTCTTCCAAGAATTGATGATTTATTTGACCAACTTCGTGGGGCTCAATTCTTCTCTAAGATTGACCTTCGATCTGGTTATCATCAACTGAGGGTGAAGAAGGAAGATATTCCAAAGACTGCCTTCCGGTCAAGATATGGGCATTATGAGTTTACTGTTATGCCCTTCGGCTTGACTAATGCTCCTGCTATTTTCATGGATTTGATGAATAGAGTCTTTAAGGACTACCTTGATAACTTTGTGGTAGTTTTTATTGATGATATTTTGATATATTCAAAAATTCGTGAGGAGCATGAAGATCATCTGAGGGTTGTTTTGAAAACTCTATGGAAGGAGAGGCTCTTTGGGAATTTCAACAAGTGTGAGTTTTGGTTACAACAAGTGGCTTTCTTGGGGCACATCGTAACCAATGAAGGAATCTCGGTTGACCCTGCAAAGACAATGGTTGTGGAGGAGTGGCCTCAACCCACAACAGTAACTGAGATTCGTAGTTTCCTTGGCTTAGCGGGATATTATAGGAGGTTTGTGAAAAACTTTTCACAGCTTTCTAATCCACTAACTAAGTTGACTCGAAAAGGGGTTAAGTTCGTCTGGACAAAGGAATGTGAGGAAAGTTTCCAAGAGATGAAGAAGAGATTGGTTACTGCACCTGTGTTAACACTACCCTCTATCGGAGAAGGATTCTTTATTTTTAGCGATGCATCTCTGAAAGGGCTTGGGTGCGCCCTCATGCAAAATGACAAAGTAATTGCTTATGCATCTCGACAGTTGAAGATTCATGAGCAGAATTATCCTACGCATGATCTAGAGCTGGCGGCAGTTGTTTTTGCTCTAAAGTTATGGAGGCACTATCTTTATGGGGAGAAATGTGATATATACACTGACCACCAAAGTCTAAAGTATATTTTCACACAGAAAGAATTGAACATGAGACAAAGGAGATGGTTGGAGCTTATTAAAGACTATGATTGTTCAATTCATTATCACCCTGGAAGAGCAAACAAAGTCACGGATGCGTTAAACAGGAAAGATCCTGTTGTTCTGGCAACAATGAGGATCCTAGGAGATCCCTTGATTAAAGATCTAGTAAAACTGGACATGGGAATTATAAGGAAAGGGACATCATCAACCCTATCCCAAATGATTTCTCAACCTTCAGTACTAGAGAAGATCAAGAAGGCTCAAAAATAAGATCCTTTACTGCAGGAGAAGTTCGAGGCTGTAAAGAATGGGAAGTTCCCTGATTTCAATATTGATCAAGAAGGTGTATTGAAATTTCGTACAAGACTATGTGTTCCATCTATTCCGGAGATAAAGAAAGAACTGATGGATGAAGCTCATAGCTCTACTTTCTCTATACATCCGGGAAGCACTAAGATGTATAGAGACCTTCGTGATCATTATTGGTGGGATAACATGAAGAGGGAGATTGCCGATTACACTACAAGGTGCCTGGTGTGTCAGCAAGTAAAGGCAGAAAGACAACTTCCTAAGGGGGTATTACAACCGCTACCCATACCAGTATGGAAGTGGGATAATATCACCATGGACTTTGTAACTGGTCTCCCAAAAACATCCAAAGGAAACAATGCGATATGGGTTATTGTGGACCGTCTCACCAAGACAGCCCATTTTATCTCTATTCGGGAAGATTTCTCTCTGGATCAGCTTGCCAAGATATACGTGAAGGAAGTGGTAAGGCTGCATGGGGTACCACTATCCATCGTATCTGATCATGACCCAAGATTCACATCAAAATTCTGGAGAAGTCTTCAGCATGCTCTGAATACTGAATTGAATTTTAGTACGGCCTATCACCCTCAAACTGATAGCCAATCTGAAAGGACTATTCAGTCACTCGAAGACATGTTGAGATTATGCTCAATGGAATTTAAAGGTGGATGGGATAAACACCTCCCATTAGTGGAGTTCTCCTATAACAACAGCTTCCATGCGAGTATTCAGATGGCACCCTATGAAGCTCTGTATGGAAAGCGGTGTAGAACTCCTACTTGTTGGGATGAAACTGGTGAGAGGAAGCTTCTTGGGCCTGATCTTGTGCAAGAAATGACAGAACAAGTTCATGCCATCCAACAACACATAAAGGCTGCTCAGAGTCGGCAGAAGAGCTATGCTGACAATCGTCGAAGGGACTTGGAGTTTGGTGTTGGTGACAAAGTCTTCCTTCGAATTTCTCCATGGAAGAGAGTCATGCGGTTTGGGAAGAAAGGGAAGCTCAGCCCTAGGTACATTGGCCCCTATGAAATCCTTGATCGCATAGGAGCAGTGGCCTATCGTCTAGCACTTCCACCGAACCTAGCTCAAGTTCACAATGTCTTCCATGTATCTCTCTTGAGGAAGTACATACCCGACCCTTCGCATGTACTGAACCCAGAGGTGGTACAACTGGAACATGACCTCTCTTATGAGGAGCAGCCAGTGGAGATCTTGGACCGTAGAGACAAGGTCCTACGAAACAAGACTACCCACCTTGTGAAAGTGTTGTGGAGGAATCATAAATATGAAGAAGCGACTTGGGAGCCTGAGGAAACGATGAAGCAAAAGTACCCTCACCTTTTCAACTAGGCCTCAAGTATAAATTTCGGGGACGAAATTTCTTAAGGGGGGAAGAATGTAACGACCCAATCTTTTTGAGTAGTATATTAACTTACTCTTATTGATTTAATAAGATGTTAATGGTTAATGCAGAAAGAGGAGTCGATGGCTTCATCCAGTAGACTCAACCCTTACGAAGCCCACTTATCAGAGCTTGGGAAGGAGGTAGCATCTGTGGGCTTCACTTTGGACCAAGCCCAAGCCGAGCTCCAGCGTGTCAAGCTTGAACGAAAACGCTTGCAGGAGAAGTTAAAGTTAGTGGAGATTGCTACTAGGGCAATGTTATCTGAGACTCCCTCAGATTCTCTCACCATAGCACACCTTACACTTAGGTCTTATGCCAGTGTTATAAGGGGCTATGTGATGAGACCCTAGTTTCCTTGTGTAATCCTTTCGGGTGAATAAATTGAGATTTCTTCCTTTAGTGATGTTTGTGAAATTTCAAATGTCTAGATAATTTTAGAATGTATTTTATTGATGAATTTTGAAAAAGGGATATTTTGAAATATATATGTAAACCCTAAATAACTAATGATGTGTAATGATTTTCAAAAAATGGTCTTCTACAAAAGTGTTCATTAAGGAATTTGGAGTCTAATAAGATCAACTTAATTTTTGATGAATAGTAAATTATGAATAGTGATTTTACGCTTAGGATTAGTAATATGACCAAATGGATTAGTAATTTCACTCAAAGAAAGTTTTAATATAATTTAGACACCTTGATTAAGTAATGTGATTCAATAAAATGGGTAAATAACGGTTTCATAAATTATTATTCAAGTATTAGTTTTTTCGGATGAATAGTGTTTTTTAATTAAAAATTTAATTAAAAATAATTAGAAAATTATTTTTATAAAAATGACTTTATTTTTGAACTCAGAGCATCGATATTATGTTATGGTAATTTTTGGGGATTTTTCTGAAAAAATAAATTTTCGGTGAATAGTGTTTTTATTTAAAAATAAAATTAAAAATATTTAGAAAATTATTTTTATAAAATGGAGTTCATTTTTGAAATCGTAGCATTAATATTTGGTTAAGGTGAAATTTTGGGATTATTCTGAGAAGGTTGAATTTTCGGTGAATAGTGAAAGTATAGTTTTTAAGTTACGGGTGTTTAATGACATCATTAAATGATGTATTAAGTATATATTCAATATGGTCGAATTATGAATAGTAAGATAAGGTGTGAGGTGTCCCAAGTGGCCAATACCATGGGCAAATACCATGGGCAAGCCCATGGTTTTGCCAAAACCACTAGTGAGGTGTCCCTTGGCCATTAATGCTTTGTCCCCTCACTTTCCCTATAAATACCCACCCTTTCCTCCTTTAGTTTTCACTCCCAACTCTCCCCCAACGAAGTTCTGGTCTTCTTACCTTCCAAGGAGTCCTCCCAAGGTGCCCCCAAGCCCTCAAGGTCCAATCCTTTGAGTTTCAAGAGTCACGTTTTAAGGTAAGGGATCCGACCCCTCTCTTTCTTTTCATGTAATCTCTTTTATGTCATTCCTATTATGCTCCTTGTTTTTGTGTGAGAGGTTGTTATTTTATATTACTCTTACTGTCCTTTCATGTTTATATGATGAGAGATCCCCTCTTACTCTCATCATTTCGCTTTATGAAAGTTTAAGTGACGCCGTTAGGCTGCCGAATTTTTAAGGGATTCTTTCACCCTTCTCATTTTTCAAGTTCGATTTTCATGTCAAGTCTTTCAAGTTCTTTTTTATTATATTGGGGTATGATCTCTATATCTATCATACTGATCTCTTATGATCATATAATGAGGGAACCTATTTTATCTTTTCAAATCATTTTCTTTTGAAGTTAAGTGACACCGTAAGGCTGCCGAATTTTCATAAGAGAAATCTCATTTTTTTTCCTTCCATGCTTTTCTTTTCAAATGGTATGTCCTCCAAATTTCATTTCCAGGTCCATATATCCTTCTTATTCTTTCACCCTACTGTTTTATGGATCATTTATGAGTGGGTGACCCATGTCCCCTCTCATTTCAATGTTTTCTAAAACCCCGAAACTTAGCCGTTATGCTGCAGAATTTTCCCCTTAAAATGCCTCCCTATTTTCTCAAAAATTATTTTATGTTATAAAGTGAATACTCAAAGCTCTTATTTCTACAAGGGTATTCACATATATATCAAAATGTTCCATTTTAAATTCTGGGATTTACATACATGAGACCCGCTTTCCCTTTCCGTGGGTTTTAAAGTGATATAAAGATCATGTCTTTAAAGCAGTTTTTAAAAAGTTATGATTATGAAATGAAACCCATTTCCTTTATGCTATATGAGTTATTTATGAAATGTTTGATGATGATATATGTGGCTCACATGATAATAAAGGCAAATTTAAGGGTGCGCCCTGATAGCGCTCCAATGCATTGGGTAATGATGTAACCACTAGAGATTACAATTTTCACGATACCTTGGTGAATAATCTTGGTAATTTTCAAATGACACCTTGGGGATGGACCTTGGTGATATGTTCATGATTGTCTATGTTAAATGATGTAGCCACATCTTCAAGTTATGAAAAATGTTATTTTTATTATGAAATTCCTCATGATTTCTTTCTCATGCCTTAAAGTTCTTTTCATGTCCTTATTGAAGTATCTCAAGTTCACATGTAAAATGTTCCTCTTGTTTCCCTTACTGGGCTTTCTGCTCACCCTTTCTTTTGATGTATGTCCCCAGGTTATGAGATGCATAATGAACATAGGATGAACTAAAGGAGAATCCTTTCAAGTGTTTAAGAAGAATGTTTTTATGTTTTTTTTATGTATTATGATCCTTGTTTCCAAGACACTAAGCCTTAACGATCCTCAGTTTTGTGTAATGTAATGAAAGTTTATGTTATAAAATGGCGGGATGCCACAACATGCCCCAAGAAATGGACTTCTCAAGCCCAAAACTCACACTTCGACAACTTCCCAAATAACTGATGTCGACGAAGAACTCCCAAAACGGCTCGTAGATGATCTGCATGCTCCTCTTGAGATGTGGAGTACACAAGGATTTCGTCAATTAAAACTACAACAAACTTGTCTAGGAACTCACGGAACACAGCATTCATAAAACCCATGAACATAGCTGGAGCATTTATCACACCAAACAACATTACGAAGAACTCATAATGCCCATGACGACAACAGAAAGCAGTCTTCGGGATATCCTCATCCTTCACACGCATCTGATGATATCCTGACCGCAATTCGATCTTTGAGAACCAACTTGCACCTTTCAGTTGATCGAATAAGTCATCAATCCACAGAAGAGGATAGCGATTCTTTATTGTCACTTTGTTTAAGCGATGATAATAGAAACACAACCGCAAAATTCCATCGGACTTCTTCACGAACAAAACTGGTGCACCCCATGGTGACACACTTGGTCGAACAAAACCACATTGCAACAGACCATCAAGCTATATACGTAGCTCTCGTAACTCAGAAGGGGCCATCCTATACGGAGACATAGATATAGAATATTCTCCTAGCTGTAGATCGATCCCAAACTCGATCTCTCATTGAGGGGGCAATGCTACAACCTCTTCGGGAAAGACATCAGGGTACTCCTCTACGACCCTAGGAAATGCCAACAGCCGAACCTCTGAATAACTCAACATCATCTTAGACGCTATGGATGATATGGATGGAACTTTCCTGTGACCCATCTGAGGATCTCATTCACCAAAAAACACAACTTGCTCTCCATCCGCACCAAGGAAAATGACCTTCTTCCTGAAGTAATCCACAATAGCCTGCACCGAATACAACCAATCCATGCTGAGGATGACATTATATGGTTATATCTATAAAAATAAGAAATCTCCCCAAGAGTGGTGTTTCCCCAACACTAGATCACAGTCTCTACATACTTTAAACAAGCTATCTTGAACTCCAACTGGTGTAGTCAACGCCAAGGGAACTGGAAGCCTCTCTACCACATATCCCAAAGCGTGGACAAGGGTAGGTGATATTAAGGAGTGTGTCACTCCAGAATCAAACAAGGAATACACCAAGGTAGAAAACAAGCAAAGGGTAACTCGAACGACATCTGGCTCGTCTGGAGCTGGCAACACTAGAGCATGAAGCTGACGACGGCCCCCTCCACGGCCTCTCTGACCCTGATGAAGACCACCAACATGGCCGTGCTCTGCTCTCTGAGGAAGGGGAGCGTCATGGGGATATCCTCTGCCCGCCCCATCTTCCCTCTGCTGATCGAAAGTTGGTGCAACCTGCTGCTGCTTCCTTGGCTGGAACTGCCTCAACGGAGGAACCTGGAGAGGAGCGGCCGGTGCACGATGACTGCTCTAAAATTTCGGGCACTCCCACTGCTGATGGCCACAACCACCACAAGAAAAACAAGTGCCTGATCCCTTAGTGTAGTCCTGAGGGTTGCTTCCTCTGGAGAAACGAGATGTGAAGGGCTGGGACCTACCCCCAGCTAAACAGAAACTCTTCTGCCCTGAAAACTGGGAACCTCGGACCACAGCTCTGCTCCATGAGGAATCGTGCTGATCCCCCTCTCGTGACGATCTGGTCCTGGCCAAAGTCCTCTTAACAACCTCTGCCCTCGCCAACACCTCAAGATATGTCTTCATCATAAATGGGGTGACCTGGCACTGGATCTATGGATGCAAAGCCTCCTCGAAATGCCTCTCCCTGGCCTCCTCATCTGGTAATATGTCCGAAGCATATCATAGAAGGTTCCTGAAATGGATTCCAAACTCTCCAACATTGTATCTCCCCTATCAAAGGGTAAGAAGCTCCTAGCGACTAGACGCCTTTGCAGTCAAAGAAAGGAACTCGACTCTAAACTTGTCTCAGAACTCCTCCCATGAGATCGTTGACTCATCATGATCCCCAAGGAACAACAACCACCACTGCCTTTCTGCTCCACGCAACATCATCACAACCAAGAACACCCAGTACTCCTTCTAATCACAGATCGAACTGAAGCCTATCTCGACCTCTTACAACCAGTCTTCCATGACTGCATCTAAAACGGAGCCCTCATACTTCTGGAGACTCTGGCACTGAAACTCTTGGAGTGTCTTACTCCAAGCATCATCGTTGTCAACCTCTACCTTGTAGCGACCTGATGGAACAACCTGATGAACGTATTCTATGAAAACCTGATGAGGACATCGACCTGGAGCCATACCTGAAAAATAAAAAACAATTAGAGCTCCTAAGCCTGAAATATGGAAGACTCAATATTAATTAATTAATTTTTTCTTTCATTTGTTTTAGGTTAACCTATCCCAAGGTCTACCCATTCAAACACAGGCACAAAGAAGAATGATGCCTGATCCTTTCCTAGGTCTCTACCCCACAACCAGTATCACCCTGTTAGTATCCATTGAAAACTTAAAGGTCCGTGTAAAAAAACATAGGGGGCCATAAATTCCTATGTCTCTGCTAGTCTCTAGTGTTTACCCCACTTTCTAAACATGAATGACACTGTTTCCCTACCAACCCATGCAACCTCACATGTGCCTAACTATAAACTCCATCCTATCCCTCAACCAGACCTTTGATACCACTCTGTCATGACCCCCTCCCCACAAAGTGTACCCCTCCTAGGCCAGCAATGTGGAAAGGGAGATAATGACCCCCCGAGTCCCGCCTCTAGTAGGCCCCGGGTTGGTGACTAGCACCGAGGGGATAATAAACACACAGATGGGAGGCATTACCCTCTAAGAGAACACATGCAGAGGAGAGAGATAAGATATACACTAACCAACTCCAACTGAAGTATAAAAGAAACCCAAGTACATATATGAGATTCCATGCAAAAGTACTACAATTGAAAGGGGAAATACTACAAGTACCCAAAAGAAAGTAAAAACAGTAGCGACCACAAGCCCAAACAGCTCCTGCAACCCCAAGCTAGTAAAAACCAGCTTGATCTCCAACCTTCTCTAAGCGACCTGAAAAAAGGTTTATATATACGTAGGGTGAGTATAACAGTATACTCAGTAGGATCCTCCTCAAAGCCTCTCATGAAAAATTAAAGAAAGCATGCTAAAAAACAGTGAACAACAAGTGAAACTAACTCATCACATAAACAGGTATACTAAGTTCCCAACCTCACCATGGATACTCTCACCAAGTAACGCATACAAGAATATTGTATATATTAAAGAATATCAAGGGTACCCCGCTACTACTTCCCCACTAGTTTTCCGCTTTTCCCCAACGACATACGTCCTATGCATCTCTCTCCAAAGGCTTACCCATATAAACTTGGGCTAAAATCTACAATCTGCACCTCGTGCACCACAAAGGCTTGCCCACAGACACCTGGGCTAAGCTCCACACCATCCTCACAACCAAAAGTAACCAGGTAGTTTTCGGGAGCCACCACAGCTTTCATAACGTGTATCATATGTCGGGTATTATACCTCAAGCCATTACAACCCATACTCCGAGTAAGGATCCTCAATCCATCACAACCTATACACATTACACCTATAGTAGTCCATAGGATACTATATCAGGAATATATGTGTTGAAGTAACCACAAGACATTACAACCCTCTACACACATATATGGGGAAAACTAACCACTGTGCCAACGACACTAGTATCTACCAAGAGAAGAGAGTGGGGTCAAAGGGGGTAGTCAGCCATTCATCCTCCCACCGGAATGTTGGGGAAAACACCACCCAGGGCTCAGAATCCCCGGGGTGTCAGTTTCCCTTACTGACAAGGTGTAGTAGCGTATAGAAACACAAAAAGTACAGAATATATATAACTCACAACCACACTATGGGCATAACCTAGTATTATCCTCAACTGCAGCTAATGTCTCTCAGACTCTGGGCTGCTATTTCTAATACTAGGAATCCTATAAGCACACAACCAGTTAAATAACTTCATTAGGTTACTTCATTCCATTTTTCATCAATTCCACTGTACGTTAATTAATTCTTTTCACATTAATTAACCATGAACAAAAACCACATTTAAACTTTCTTAGCATCATATTCCAAATTTACTATTCCTTTAAAGTTACAACGTCACCATTAAATTCCAGCATCTCCATCCCTGTAGATTATCATAATTTAATCAAACTTTCATTTCAGAATTACTTTCCCACATTCACAGGAATTATAGAAAAGCATCCTAAGCTACTAAACACAAGGGGGATCAACACGGTGAGTAGATATACTACCCATCGAGTCTTTGCCGCCTATAACAAGTGCGTAGGCCCATTCTCCCTTGAGAGGCTAAACACAGAAAGCACGTGGCATACCCCACACATCTTCACCCCTTTCAGAAGAAGGGTAATCAAGACCAGCTGCCATTAGTAGTGGAGAAAAGTAAAGAAGATAAACAACCAAGAATCAACAAACATCCAACAATCACAACCATCCCATTCCATCATCCCCGGTGTCCTCCCTGACACCCAAATGCATAAATCGATGCATCTCGCCACTCTAGGAGTCATCTACTACCACAACCACAAGGCCTCCCTACCTCCACATATCACAACACCCCTCCAGGGTCACATCACAACACAAGATATCACAACACCCCTTCCAGGGTCACAACACAACACAAGCAGTAGGAAAACAACACATTACATCAAATGGGATCTTGGCCCTTTAACAAGGCATCCGACCTTCAAACAACAAACACCAACAATCACATCAAATGGAATTTTATCCCTAATTCACAAAAAGAGGGTAACTACGAACCCTTCATGGAACTCAATTAAGTTATTTAATCCATCATGAATTAACAAATTGAATTCGTTGGTTCCAACATCATGAACCAATTAAGTAAGCTATCACCGAAGATTAAACATGCTTACTATGCCAAATTTGATCAACATCAAATTAGAACAACTACAACAACGGAAACAACCAGATTCATTTACATGCCTCTTTATCTTTAGCCAATTAATTGTCCATTAATTCTGGATTTACGTTCTTTATCAATTTCATCAATAAAAACATGCTAACAAGCAAGGCATATATATCACACTATCTAGAAAATCAAGAGGCAAACCATTATCAGGGTACAAAGCCACAACATGCGATCAAGCCAATTCTTTTAATCCAGTTCATGTATTTAATTAGGTCAATTCTATTGTGATACAAAGGTCTAAATCATTCTAACTGTATGATTGAACATAACAATTAGAGAAGCCACAAATCCCCTACATCAAGGGTTTTTGAGGAAAACCACAACGGTCGATGAACGCCCAAGAAACCAGGTCGATTCTCCACGAATACTCCTTAGATCTCCTCTCCTATCACAACCAAGACCAAAGATCATCACAAAAGACATCCACATACCTAGATATACCCATAACCGGCATAGATCTAAGAAGACGAGAGAAGAGGAGGAGTAGATCTAAGAAGATCTAAGAAACCAAACATGAACAAGGAAGAACGACCACATACCTCAAGAAACCGGCTTCAATTCGCGAAGAGAAGCCTCCAAATCGACTCCAAAATTCTTGGGAGAGGTTATTCCACCTCCTAGGAAGGGTAATCCCGAGTTATGGCCAATTAGGGGCTTAAATGAGGTGATTAAAGGAAAAACGAGTAAGATCCACAATTTTAGGATCTAACTTTAAGTGCCCGCACGGTTAGTCTGCACGGTTTAACAAACCGTGCAATAGATTCTGCCTCGACAATCACTGCTCACACAGTTAGTCCGCATGGTTAGACAAACTGTGTGCTAACCATGCGTTAGCCACTGCCCTAAAGACGAGCCTTGCACGGTTTGGCCGCACGGTTTAGGCAAACTGTGCGCCTCCAGTGCGAAGGCCATAACCCTTTAGATTTCCTTAAAATTCCACTGAAATGCACCCCAAGCCACCTTGAGCTTCTAGATCACCTCCAACACAAAATTTCCACAAAGGAATAGACCGGAGAGGTCTGGGCGATTACATGTAAAATTTGATGAAACTGATCCCTTTGTTTTTAACCAACCCCAACCTACTTCTTCGGATGTGTTTTCAAAAACTGATTATTAACCCTTGTTAGAAGATCCTTCTGATAAGGAAAATTTCCAAGAATATGTTTCTGAAGCACTTACCCTAGAAGAATTTCTACCTTATGTTGATGAAAAGGTTTTACAAAACCCAAATCAGTTGTTTCTAAAGAATCATCCTAGTGATAGTATCATTGGTGATGTAAATCAACCCATAATGACTAGAAGTTCCTTAAGAAATGAAGTATAACATCTAGCATTCCTTTCCCAATTAGAACAAAAAAGCACTGATGAAGCTTTAGGTGATGATGATTGGATAAAATCTACACAAGATGAACTAAATGAATTCGAAAGGAATAAAGTCTGGACCTTGGTTGAAAGACCTAAAGAAAATTTTGTTATTGGAGTAAAATGGGTCTTCAGAAATAAGTGTGATGAAAATGGAATCATAGTAAGAAATAAAGCTATATTGGTTGCTAAAGGATATAATAAACAAGAAGGAATAGACTATGAAGAAACCTATGCTCCAGTAGCTAGACATGAATCTATTTGTATTTTACTTTCCTTTGCAGCATTCTTAAACTTTAAACTTTTTCAAATGGATGTGAAATATGCTTTCCTTAATGGTTTTTTACAAGAGGAAGTTTTTGTTGAACAACCTCCTGGTTTTGAAGATACAAAACATCTTGAACATGTTTATAAACTTACCAAAGATTTGTATGGACATAAGAAATACCCTCAAGCTTGGTATGATTGGCTTACATGTTGTTTGATTCAAAAATAATTATGTTAAGGGAAATGAAGATCCAACCCTTTTTATAAATAAAGATAAGAAAAATGTTTTTATTGTTCAAATTTATATTGATGACATTATATTTGGTTCAACTTATCAATCTTTAACTGATTCCTTTGTGAATCTAATGAAATATGAGTTTGAAATGAGTATGATGGGTGAGTTAACATTTTTCCTTGGTTTTCAAATTTCTCATTAACCAGAAGGAATCTATATATCCCAACATAATTATATTAAACATATCCTTAAAAAGTATGGATATGAAAACAATAAAAGTACTAGTACTCCCATTGGTACCTCAAACACACTTGATCTTGATGAAGCTGGGAAACCTGTACATCAAACATCCTTTAGAGGTATGATAGGAAGTTTACTTTACTTGACAACTAGTTGTCCATACTTAATGTTTTCAGTATACTTATATGCAAGATATCAATCCAATCATAAGGAATCTCATTTAAAGGCAGTGAAAAGATATTTTCTCTACTTAAAGGGAACCATGGATTTGTGACTCTTTTATACTTATGTAAATGATTTTATTTTAAATAGTTTTTTGGATGCTGACTTTGGTGGATGTAGAACGAATAGAAAGAGTACATCCGAAACTTTTCATTTTTTAGGAGATTCATTAGTTTCTTGGTCATGCAAGAAGCTACACTCAGTAGCACCTTCCACTTCTGAAGCTGAATATTTAGCAATTGGAAAGTGTTGTGCTCAAGTGTTGTAGATGCAACACACACTCACAAACTATGGTATGAGTTTTACCAAAACACAAATTTTATGTGATAATATTAGTGCCATTTTCATAAGAAAAAACCCTGCACATCACTCTCGTACAAAACACATAGATATTAGGCATCACTTTCTTAGGTATCACACACAAAAAGGAGATATAATTCATAAATTTATCAGAACACAAGATCAACTTGCTGATATTTTCACAAAATATTTACCCTCCGATAGATTTGAATACATTAAAAAAAAGTTAATAATGATAACCATAAGGTAATCTTCCTTGCTAAATTTCTGTTGAAACCAATATCATTATAGTAATAAACTCCTTTTCATAGGGGGAGTACATTTGTTTGTTAGTTTTAGAATCTTTCGTAATTAAAATTTTCATAGTCATATTTTTTAAATCTTTCGTAATGGAAATTTTCATAGTCATATTTTACAAATCTTTCGTAATGGAAATTATTTTAGTAATATTTTCTAAAATTTTTTCGTAGTCTTAAAATTTTTGTAATGAAGATTTTCTAAGTTTTCAAAATGAAAATTTTCTAAGTTTTCGTAATGAATATTTTCTAAGTTTTCGTAATGAAGATTTTCTAAATTTTCGTAATGAAAATTTTCCAAATTTTTTGTAAAGTAGATTTTCTAAAAATTCATAGTCAATTTGTAAAATTTTTTCATAATAAAATTTTTTCAGAATCTAAAGTTCTTCAAGAAGAATTTTACCCATTATGAATAATTTTCCTAGCAATCCGAAAGGTATGTTTCCTTTCTTGAGTTTTCGTAATCATCCTTTACTTGCTGGTATTTTATTTTTATTTTAAATTTTTTGGATTCTCTTTTCCTTAAATCTGAATGTCTTTATTAGAAAAACCTCAAATGACTAGATCCAAGTTTTCCTTGTGGCTATCATATCAACCGTTAGATTTGATTAGAAGGATTTTCAGCCTTTGGATTGAGTTTGGAAGATGAAACGTCACATTAACACCTATATAAAGGACCCCCCTATGGTTGTCCCACATCGATTCTCAAGCTCTCGTTTGCTGAACTTATGCACTTCTACATACGCTCATTCTAAATTTTTAAGGGTTTCTCAATTCCAAATGAATGTAGAATAATCCTCTCAGAATTATATGTCTACTATTAAGCCAATCTCGAAGTGGCAGGTATATAGAGAAAGGTTGGTGCATCTGAACTTCTTCAACAAGTATGATTCAATTATCTCAAAAAACATTAAGTTGAATGGATGTGAGAGTGTTTTCATATCAAATCCAGGGGCTCAAGATTTGGTGTATCCGGATCTATTAGTTGAGTTTTATGAATCAGTCAGTTTCTTTAAGGAAGAAGAAAGAGAGAAGTTTTCATTGAAGAGCTACAGAAAGACTTATGCTCTTTCATATACAAAGGCAGCTAGTTGGTTTGTATTCCATATGAATGGGAAGCTGAGTTCTATTATCATAAGTTTCTAGATGTCAAAGGAAGCTTTTTTAAGGTGAAATATATGGTGTGTCTCAGTCTTATAGATGTCAAGACTCCGAATATTTCTCATCTCACTACAAATTATCAAATTCTCAAATTATGGGTTCAAGGATTCATCATTCCGAGAAAAGGTGACAAAGATACATTGATGAAAAGTGACATGTATATCTTGGTTTTTTTGGTAAATATATGGAAGATCAATTTTGTTAAGCATATTCTCATTACAATTGAGAATATTAAGAATGAAAACTTTAAGGATCAGATAATCATGTATCCAACCATTCTTTCCAAGTTAATTTTTCGGTGCTTAGAATCCTTTAAAATTCCTTGCAGTTCGAAGCCAAGGAATTACAAAGTCATGCTAGTCAGTGATGATACTTTGAAGAGGATTGTTTATTCTGGAAACTGGGATGACCTCTTTTGTTTAAGGTTAAAACTTTCCAATTGGGTTTTAACGAGTTTATTCGTATAACCAGAAACATCCAATGATTCTATATCCATTTGGACCTACTTTCTAATGGTAGGTTCTCATTAGTTGTGGACCTATGAGGTTTTAGAATTTGCATTGGTCGAGAGGATGGGAGGTCGGACTCATCGCACCTTTTTGGGGGGAATTATTGTCTACTCTAGGACTCTCTTATATATTTGAGTTATGTTCACGAATCCTTATTAATTTACCAAGTATGAAAATGAGTTCTTCCTTTAGATATTTCAATAAATTATTGATATGTATGGGATTTAGAGAATCTTTTATATGTATTTGAGGTTTTTCATCGATAGAGAATCATTCGTATTTATTTGAGATTCTTAGTCAATGGTATCCTTCAACACATTATATAGAAATATCTTGGTTATTATGATAACCATACTGGTTTTAAATCTACTCAGTGGGGCACTTGAAGTTTATTGTTGTTTAGACGGACATGGATTATTTCAGAGTTGGGATCGTACCCACAGATGGGCTACCTATGTATCCTTGTTAAAGAGGAACCAGAACCCACATAGTTTGGGAATTAAGATATAGTTTAATGTCATATGAGATGGATGAGAATTAATGGGTGACGAGCTTGAACCTTAGAAAGGCTTCCTACATACTCTTCTTTTAAGGTAGAGATCAAATTCCATGTAGTTCGATTAAGAATTATGGGGATTACATATGATTAACGACCCAAATAGATGTGTCATGGTTACTTCTACACTCTAAGATCACATGAGTCATGATCCATGTGAGAAACAAGAGTTATCAGTAAACATGACAATTTCTTCCATGAAATATGTGGTCACATGGAATGATATAGGGCTTACGTATGTATGATTGCCCAAATAGATAAAGACCAGTAGTTACTTCAAAGAAGAATCCCAAGAATAGGGTCCATAAAGGAATATGTGCTTTATGGAGTTTTGGATACTCTAACTTGGGGCTTACTTCTGAGGAAGATGCCCAAATTAGGAGGGGACTTGTGATTGAGTTTTATTCCGGACAAGGAATCCAAAATCAAAAGAAATTAATACCGGGGATTACTCCTAAGAAGGATGCCCGGGTTAAGGGGACTTGAGAAATGGGTATTACTCCTAAGAAGGAGGCCCTGGTTAAGGAAAATTATGATTGGGGCTTACTCCAAAGGAGGATTCCTAGATTAGGGAACTTGGAGCTTACTCCTAAAGAGGATATCCAGGTTAAAGAATCTTGTGACTGGGGCTTACTCCAGAAAAGGAGTCCCAGGTTAGGGAACTTGGGGCTTAATCCCAAGGAGGATTCCCAGATTAAAGATATTCTCATCTTAAAGGATGAGGTTGAATGGATGAAATCTCTAACCCTAGTGACATAAAGATATATAAATCACAAGGTTTTGAGAGATATTCCACAGAATTCCTTTCAGATAAGGAATACAACAAAGGAACCATGAAATAAATGTATTTGAAGAGGGTTTTTAAGGCTAAATCTTGAGGAGGAGAGGTGGATTTGAAGAAAAAAGTTGAAAAGGAAGGAGGGGCACCCAAAAAGAGGCTGGCGTGTAAGTATTGTTTAGGCACGCAAGTCCTGGTCATGCAAGTATACTTGCACGACATGGGTGTACTTGGGCGATGGTTAATCCATAGGGTAATACTTGGGTGAGGCTTGGATCAATCCCTTAGTATTATCCCTAAAGACTTCCAAAAGGGTGGTGCGTAGGTTTTGTTGAAGGGATAAGGTGGCACACAAGTGTGACCATTTCCCTTAAGGGTTTGGACACTTAGGTGCACAAGTGTTGATGAATTCCAACACTTAGGAATTATTCCTCCTCTTTATATCTTCCATTCTAGGTAAGAAACTACCTTATAAGTGTTCGGATGACTTAAATTAGAGACTAGGGCACTGAGAGCTTAAATCTGACTTTTGGATTTATTGTCTTTGAAATAGTGGGCCTAGAGGGGGGGGGGGTATTTATAGTCCATTTAAGACCTTGGGTGAAAATAGAGTATGGTGGGCAAGTCACCCATGAAACCAATATGTGGCGTGAAAGTATACTTTCACGACCATAGTGAAACTTTCATGACCCATGCTTAAAGAAATCCGTGTTCATGCTTTTGTCAATTTTTGATGTTTCTTCAAAGGATGAATCTATCTGTGCTGAAGGTATTCTCCTTTTTCAGTTGTTAGACTCTGTGACAGAAAGGAGAATCAACCAAAGTCCCCCCTCAGAGTTGGATCCAAAAAAGGAAGGAGGATTTGACTCTGAGGTAAAGGAGAAAAACCAAGGAATTTGGGCGCACAAGTGTTGAGCACACAGGTGGTGGTGTGAAGGTTCCAGCCTCACAGGCTTTAGCATGCATAGGTATGACCTTTTCCTATAAATATTTGGCCATTATTGTTCAAAGAAACCAAACTTCAAACTTTCCTTCTCTCGTCGCACTGGTGGCTCTCGTCGCGCAAGTTACACGGCTTTCCGCTCACTTCTTTGTGTCGCGCTTTTGCAGAGGTATTTGGACTTGCATGGTGATACCTGCATGTCCAAACTTGCGTGACACGATTATACTTGTGCACCAACATGGGACTTGTGAGCCTTAATGACTTATCCATTTTTTTTCACTTTTCTTCACAAATTTTATGAAAAATCAACTTAATTAAAAGTTAATTATTCGACCTTTGTGCAGATTCAATGTCTCCCAGAAGAATTGGAATGAGTAATGAACTAGCTAGAAAGCGTATTGATGATATGATGAACATCGTTGGCCATGAGTTTATAATATTTGCGACAACACTAAAAGAGCACTATCGTGGGCGCCCTCAAATGATATTCAGTTTTAGGTTACTTAGGTGCAGCAGAGTGGCTGAACAAGTTCATCTCTCAAAGGAGGAAGTGAATTTAACAACTTATTAAAGGTATTCTAAAAATAAAATAGAATTGAATTAAAATACTAGTTTAAAGGATGGAGGTTTTTTATAGTTTATAAATCTAGAAGAAGTTTTCTGGAAGAAGATTTTATTTTTTTGTTTTTAATTTTGAAATGTAAGTTGATTAACAAAGCACAATGAGAAGATGCTTTTTTAGAAAATATTTTAAAAGAAGTTATTGATATAAATCTACCTCTTAATTTACTTATTAATCATTATCATTTAAATCAATATTCACTTAATTATGATCCCCTAATTTGTTAACCCTCTAACCCTTAGAGAGTTAACTTAACCACAAAGATGATATTACTTAAACCCTAGGCTAGCTTCGGAACACGCAATCGCAGCACCCTGCATTGATTTTTGTTCTACAGTTATCTTATGGTCAGTGGTTAATTAGAGAACATATAAATTCTGGAAATGAGAATGAATTGTGTTTAGGTATTATATTTTAACTCTACAAATTTATCCCGTGTGGTCTTGTATTACCGATTAAGATCGCGCTATCACAATTTACACAAAATCTCGACCTCGCGTATTTTCGTGTTAATTGTTCAATTTCTTGATTAGTTTCTTATAATTTAAAAACACAATTCATGGATCATATTAAGTTAATTACAGTAGATCAATTATTTAAAACAATTAAATGAATAGGGTAGAAGATAGATCGATCACTAAAAAAAACTACTCTTCCATGGGTGGTGTGGTCATCGTGGAGATGTTTTGCATGAGAAAAGGATTGAAAGGGTAGAAACCAATATCATCTCCACTCTTGATTCAAAACCAATTATAAATATTAATATTAGAATAAAAGGGAAGAACACAGAATATTATTTGAATAAAAATTCAAGATACAAACATGAAAGAAAAGAAATACAAAGAGGAGGTGTGAGAGGAGAGCCTTTTTGGAAGAGAGGTTTTCACAAAGCCTTACTTCTTCCAAGAGTTTTGAGGGGCTCCAAAGAGACACCCTTTCGGCCAAACCTTCCCAAATCCTCTACCAGCCCTCCCAAAGAGTGAAAACTCCCTTTAAATAGAGTTTGTGTGGGTTAGGGTAACATAACATTATTTAATGTGAAATGGAAATTCGGCTAAATATTTTAATCCCAATTGCACCCCATAGTTGACCTCCAAAAAGCGTGAATTGTCCAGACTTCTAGAAGGATGCGTTGTGAATAATCATGTCCTCGAGCTTCCCTCAAAATTTGGGCTCAATCTAGGCCTGGATGAAGAAGATACAGCCCAAATGGTGAAGTGATGTCCATTATGGATAGTTCAGTACATCTTTGTCTTCATGTACAATTTACTCCCCACAAATGCACAATACAACTCCAATGTACTAAATATAATTTGTATACCATTAAGTCAGAAACACAATTACAAAATTTTAAGTCAAAATATTTTACATAACAATATTTATGCTCGAAATACTACAGTGAATTTTAAAAGGGTAAAACTGGATTTTTCATCAAATTTGAAAATGAATGATATAATCCCATATATTTCATAATTGAACATATTTAGCACAATGTAAGGAAATTATTTCATTTATCATCAATAAAATGTTCAAAAAAATTGTGTTTTATCAACTCTCCCACACTTACCCTTTTGCACTCCTAGGCAAAACCTCATATCAAGTAAACATCAATATCAAATCACAACCAATTTTAAAACACATATCCTTGAGATCAAACAATTACACACCAAGAAACAAAAGATATATTTCCTTATAAAAAACCATTATTTCAAGTTCTCCATTTATATAATTCAATATATTTCCACTTCATTTATCCTCCCATGCACAAAACACTTACCTCGCTTGAATTTTTCTCTTATCACACAAATGTCAATTTTTTTACAATGTCTTTCTCATCCAAACTCATACAAGGGTCACCATAGGCTTGATAAATTCCTACATTGCCACCTGATGTGAGTCAATGACATAAGTTTATCATGAGGACTTTTTAGGGTTGTTCTGTGGCTTTTGGTTGGTATGATTTAGATGTAAAAAATTTTGAGGCTGAATGAGGAGGGCTTGACTCTTTTTGAAGAAAAATTGAATTAATCTAATTTTCACTTAAATATGGTCTCTTCCTCAATAGAATCATCATGAAAAATAAAGTAATGTGCACACCATTCAACATTTCACCAGTAAAAATGTCAATCTTCTCGAACATGATTTTCTTAAAGGATCCAGATAGGCACAACTTTCCCCCTCTATTAGAAGCTCCAGAAAGGCACAACTTATTTTATCATGAAAGCTCCAGAAAGGCACAACTTTCAATATAATGTTTTTTTTCAGCAGAAAACACATATCTTCAGAATTCCAATTTTCACCCAAAGTATCACAAAATGTGGTATCACAACACAAGACAACATCCCCCACACTTAATCTCAACTAGATTATGCAATTTCACTTCAAGAGTTGTGTGGATAGGGAAAATTGGATTGTAATGTGGATAACCTAACAGGCTGTGCATGGATTCTAAGGGCTAAAAGGATTAAACGTTCAAGGTATTCCATTATAAAAAAAGTATTCTTTGAAATAGGGGCTCTAATACCAAACAAATTCCTCAATCATTTAAACATAAGTACCTCAAACCCTCAAGTTTTGACAGGAATAAATCAAATTCTGGTTAAATAAAGCATGGTTTGGTTCTCTCAAGAAGTGAGGTGAATGTAAAGAATATGAAAATAATGGTTTAGAAGCCTCACAGGAAAGTGATTTCAAATATAAAGATAGTGAGATGTGGCATGGGATTCAAAATTTTGTGTACTTTTCATGAAATTACTAAATATTTGAACTTGAAACAAAGTCAGTTCAGCATTCATTTAAGATTAGTTTTGAGGGATAAATTGTTTCACTTATTGATATGGATTTAAAAATGGTTGTTGACAATCATTTCAGCTCAAAAGATTCAAAAACACACAAAAAATTGAAAAATAAACACACAAAATTTCAAAAACACACAATTTTTTTTGTTTTTGTTTTTTAATAGGAAAACAATTGAAATTACTAAACTAAAAGGTTCCCTCCCCCACACTTAAAATATTTCATTGTCCTCAATGTGAACCCATGAGATGATATATGCACATGAAATGTATAATTTTAAATAGGAAAAAGAATAAAAAAGTTAAATGGTTAGGAATAACCTAATGTGCTCAAGTGATGATGGGGTCATGCAGTGTGATAAAATCCACTACATCAGTAGAAGGTCCCTCAATGTATCTCTTCAAATGTTGCCCATTGACTGTAAATCTCCTTCCTGTGTCCTCTTGTGTGATCTCTACTGCACCATAAGGAAAAACATTAGTCACAACATAAGGACCTAACCATCTGGAATGAAACTTACCAGGCATCAGCTTCAGTCGTGAACTGTAGAGAAGGAATTTCTCTCCAACATGAAACTCCCATTGTTGGATCATTCAATCATGATCTGATTTTGATCTTTCCTTGTAGATCCTTGAGTTCTCATATGAAGACAATGTAATATCCTCAAGCTCTTGAATTTGTAGCTTCCTTTGGATTCCATCTTGGTCCAAATCCATATTGCATTTCTTTATAGCCCAATAAGACTGATGCTTAACTTCTACTAGGAGATGACATGATTTCTCAAAAACAATCTAAAATGGGGATATAACAATGGGGGTCTTGTATGCTATCCTATAAGCCCACAACGCATCATCCAAGCGCTTACTCCAATCCTTCCTATTTGGCTGCACGGTTTTCTTCAAGATTTGTTTCAACTCAAGATTTGAAACCTCATCCTCGCCATTTTTTTGGGGCTGGTATGGTGTTGATGTTTTGTGTGTCACCCCATTCTTCTGAAGGATGGAAGCCAAATTACGATTGCAGAAGTGTGTCCCTTGGTCACAGATGATGGCCTTCGGTACTCCAAACCTGCAAAAAATCTGCGCTTTGACAAAGTCCACAACAACATGAGAATCATCAGTCATGGTGGCCTTAGCCTCCACCCATTTACTCACATAATCAACAACAACCAAAATGTACATAAAACCAAAGGAAATAGGAAAAGGAACCATAAAATCGATGCCCCATACATAAAAAATCTCACAGAATAGTATGGTTTGTTGGGGAATCTCATGTCTCATAGAAATGTTTCCAGTGTGCTGGCAACGAGAGCATGGCTTACAAAACACATGGGCATCATGGAATAATCTAAGATAATATAATCCAGATTTTAAAACTTTCCTAGCTATCTGTTGGGGTCCAAAGTGTCCAACACAAGCAAGTGTATGACAAAATTTCAAATCAAACTCAAACTCATGATCAGAAACACACATCCTAATAACTTGGTCACTACACATGCGCCATAGGTATGGATCATCCCAAACATAAAATCTTGACTCACTCTTTGATTTTTAGACTGGATGTTTCTTTAAATTTGTAGGGATTTCAGTGGGAACAAGGTAGTTCACTAAATCAACATACCAAGGATGCGTACCTGAGATGGAATAAAGATGCTCATCAAGAAAAGTGTCCAGAAGTGGTACCTGGTCTAAGGTGTCATCCTCTAGTGTGTGAGTAAGCCTAATCATGTGGTCTTCCACCAAGTTTTCTAACCCCTTCTTGTCTTTTATATCAATGTCAAATTCCTGAAGAAGGAGCATCCATCGAATAAGTATGGGTTTTGCATCTGGCTTCTTCAAGAGGTACCTCAGAGATGCATGGTCAGAAAAAAAAACTACTTTTGAGCCCAATAAATATGAATGGAATTTATCTAAATAAAATATAATAGCAAGAAACTCCTTTTCCATGGTATTGTAGTTTTATTGGGCTGAATCCAATGTCCTTGATGCATAGTCAATCACATGTGAACGTCCCTCCACCCACTGAGATAAGACAGATCCAACCGTGAAGTTGTAGGCGTCACACATAATCTCAAAAGGAATATCCCACCATGGGGGTTGTATGATTGGTGGAGTGGTCAGACACTTCTTTAGCTCATCAAAGGAATTCCTGCAAGAATCATCAAACACAAAATCAGAATCCTTTTGAAGTAATCGTGACATAGGAAGAGAAATCTTACTAAAATCATTGATGAAGCACCGATAAAATCCTGCATGCCCTAGGAAAGATATAACATCACGTACAAATGAAGGATAGGGTAAGGATGAAATAATGTCTACCTTAGATCTATCAACCTCTATCCCATGTTTTTACACTACATGCCCTAAGACAATTCCATGCACTACCATGAAATGACACTTTTCAAAGTTCAGGACTAGATTCTTCTCAATACAATGATTCAACACCTTTCCCAAACTACTTAGACATTCATCAAATGAATACCCATACACTATAAAATCATCCATAAATACTTCCATGCAGGTCTCAATAAAATCAGAAAAAATACTCACCATGCATCTCTGGAAGGTACCTAGGGCATTGCAAAGTCCAAATGGAATCCTTTGGTAGGTAAAAGTGCCAAAGGGACAAGTGAATTTAGTCTTCTCCTGATCCTACGGAGCTATAGGAACCTGAAAATATCCATAAAATTCAACCAAGAAACAATAGTGTGTATTCCCAGATAGTCTCTCAAGCATCTGATCAATAAATGGGAGGGGGAAATGGTCTTTGCGAGTGGAATGATTTAGTTTCCTATAATCAATACACACACACCAACTATTTTGTACCCTCATTCAAACTAACTCATCTTTATCATTTTTAACAACAGTAACACCACTTTTCTGAGGCACAACCTGAATAGGAATTACCCACTGAGAATATGAAATGGGATAGATTATACCTGCCTCGAGAAATTTTTCAACCTCTTTTTTAACAACCTCCAGAAGGGTTGGATTGAGTCTCCTTTTTGGTTGCCTCACTGGTTTATCCCCATCCTCCAAAAGAATCCTATGCATGAAAATGGAGGGGCTAATACCTGATATGTCATCCAAGGTCCACCCGATTGCCGTAATGTTTTCCCTCAAAATATTCAAAAGGTTTTCTTCGTGTTCAAAAGGGAGATTGTTAGCAATGATAACAGGTAATTTGTAACCACTTAACAAGTATGAGTATTTGATATTTGGTGGCAACATCTTGATTTCCAATGTATGGGGGTAGTGTATTGATGGAGAAATTAATGCAACATACATATCTGCACAATGAACATCAGTATCAGAATAAAAATCATCAAAATTTGAAAACAATGCATCAAATCCATCAGTATACTCAACAACCATGTCATAATTAGAGTCTATATGATCAAAATTTGAATCCACATCCAAATCAAATCCAAGAGAGGTTTTTCCATCAAAAAAGGTGTGGAAGTACTCTTAGACATCAAAATAGAACCAATACTCATAATCTCCCTAATAATAGGACAATAAAAATCCATGGAGTTTTTACTTGGTGGTTCAAAATGGGAGATACAAAAAGCAGAATGGTCCTCAGAGGGGTACTTCATGGAGTCCATAACATTAAAAATTACAACTTCATCTCCAAACTCCATGGAAAGTGTACCCTAATGAACATTTATGATAGTTTTTTTAGTTTTGAGGAAGGTTCTACCTAAGATAATGGGAGCATGAGAACTTACCTGATCATCCTCCATTTTGAGCACTTAGAAGTCTGCTGAAAAGATCATGTTTCTTACCTGGACAATTACATCCTCAAGGACTCCCGCTGGATATGCCATAGCTCTATTTTCCAATTGCACCACTACTCTCGTCAGCTTCAACTCACCAAACTGTAAAGAAGAGAATACAGAGTGAGGCATCACATTTATTGAAGCTCCTAAATCACAAAGAGAATCAGAGAAGTGTAACTCACCTATGATACATGGGATGGTGAATGTCCCGGGATCCTTTCACTTTGTTGGTATTTCTAGAGTTAGTGTAATGAGTGCTGAGACATTCATTCCAAGGTTAATCCTCTCATTTCCCTTGATCCCTCTTCGATTGGTGCAGAGTTCTTTTAAGAATTTGGAATACCTTGGGATTTTTTTGATGTCTTCAAGTAGAGGGATGCTGATCTCAACATGCTTGAATGTGTCCAAAACCTCTTTTTTCATTTCTTCTTCAACCGTCTTCTTGGTTTGAACAACCCTGTTTGGAAAGGAAGGGGTTTAGGAGGAACATCATTAATCTTTTTCTTACCTTTATCTTTCTCCTTGGGTTTCTCATCAGTTGATGTGGAATTGGGCTTTTTTGGAGTTGAGGTGAATCTCGGTGGAATGGTAGGTACAGATGAATCATTCATTTGCTTCCCACTTTTCAATATGATGGCACTGACATTCCACTTGGGATTTGGAGTAGGTTGGGAAGGTAGATTTCCAGAGTTCTTACTTTATTGTTCATGGAGGGCAGTGGCAATCTGGCTCATTTGTGTCTTCAACTCCCTCAGCTCTGAACCTTGACTCTTCAACTCATTCTGTTGATTAAGAACAATTTACTTCAAAATATCATCACTGTAAGAATCTACCTTTGGTTGAGAATTCCCATGTTGTTGGCTTGTTGATTCTTGGGTTTCAAATCTCTTTTGGGGTTGTTGGAAACCCTTTTGGTAAGGTGGTGAATGCTGGATGTTTTTTTGAAAAGGGGGCCTTTGTTGTTGTCCATATCCATACCTCATATCCGGTTGATCCTTCCAACCTTGGATGTATGTTGGATCAAATGAATCAAACTTCTTTTGGGTCTATGTCTGTTGTTACTGCTGATATGGTCTCCCTGGGAATACTACTGCGCAATCCTCTGTCTCTTGTAGTTGTGGGAAACAGTCAGTTGGGTGGCTTGTCTCAGTGAAAATTCCACAAGGCCTTGAAGGAGTGGGTTGGGATGTAATTTGATGCAAAGAAATATGCGTCACCATAGTGGTCAATTCTCCCAACATGGTATCAATCAAATGACTCTCAAGAGAAGATGGACTTACCTGATGTACTCCCCTGACTTGTGGTGTACATCGATCGCCAAATTGTTGAGAGTTTTGGGCCATTTTGTCGATCAAAGCATGTGAAACTACATTTTTATTATCCACCAATGCTCCTTCAGCCGCGACATCCACCATGATCCTCTCCATAGGTGTGATTCCTTCATAGAAGTACTGAATGAGGAGTTTCTCATTGATTTGGTGATGTGGAAAGCTTGCACACAACTTCTTAAATCGCTCCCAGTACTCATAAATTGACTCCCATTGTGCTTTCTTGATCCCCAAGATCTCTTTACGAATGGAAGTGGTCCTCGATGCTTGAAAAAATCACTGCAATAAAAGATGTTTCAAATCGTTCCAACAAGTTACATATTCAGGTTGTAAATAATAAATCCAGTCTTTCGCAGCTCCATCAAGTGAGAATGGGAATGCTCTTAGTTTGATTTGATCTACAGAAAAATTTCTAGGTTTAAGGGTTGAGAAAAACACATTAAATTCTTTCAAGTGTTTGTTTAAATCCTCACCAGAGAGGCCATGAAACTTTGGAAGTATGTGAATTAACTCAGATTTTAGTTCAAAGTCCGATTCAAGATTTGGGTATGCAATACAATTTAGTTGATAATTAATATCAGGTGCATCCAATTATGAAATGGTTCTATTTAGCTAATTATTATTATTTCAATCCATTGGTTCTTATTTTATGTTTGAATTTTAATTGCTTCCAATTTCAATGTTTCCAGAAGAGAGGAATTCACCAACTGGTTGAATATTGAAACTTCCCGTAGACTGAGACTGTCTGATTCAAGCTCGAAGGCTACGTTCAATATCAAGGTCAAGAAATAATATATCCTCAGGATTAGTTTGTGTCATAAATCAAAAAATTAAAATAGGAAAAGTGGACCATAAGAAAAATGAGAAGTTTGAGTTGATGGTCCAAAAAGAAAAGAAGAGGATGAAAAAAAATGAAAACTTGAGAAAGGGGAAAGATGAAAGAGAGAGGTGAAGAAAATAATAAAATTAAAAATAAAATAAATACCTCTAAATGGTTGAATAAATTACTTGAATCCCTGGAAACATCGCCAATTTGAAAGAGCACTGTCATGGGTGCCCTCAAATGATATTCAGTTTTAGGTTACTTTGGTGCAACAGAGTGGCTGACCAAGGTCATCTCTCAAAGGAGGAAATGAATTTGACAACTTATTAAAGGTATTATAAAAATAAAATAGAATTGAATTAAAACACTAGTTTAAAAGATGTGGGTTGTTTTTTGTTTATAAATCTAGAAGAAGTTTTCTGGAAGAAGATTGTATTTTTTTTAATTTTGAAATGTAAGTTGATTAACAAAGCACAACGAGAAGATGTTTTTCAGAAAATATTTTAAAAGGAGTAATCGATATAACTCTACCTATTCATTTACTTATTAATCATTATCATTTAAATCAATATTCACTTAATTATTATCCCCTAATTTGTTAACCCTCGAACCCTAAGAGAGTTAACTTAACCACAAAGATGAAATTACTCAAACCCTAGGCTAGCTTCGGAACATGCAATCACAGCACCCTGAATTGATTACTGTTCTAAGGTTAGCTTATGGTCAGTGGGTAATTAGAGAAAATATGCATTCTGGAAATGAGGATGAATTGTTTTTAGTGATTATATTTGAACTCTACAAATTTATCTCGTGTGGTCTTGTATTATTGATTAAGATCATGCTCTCACAATTTACACAAAATCTCAACCTCGTGTGTTTTCATGTTAATTTTTCAATTGATTTCTTAGTTTATTATAATTTAAAAAAACAATTCATGGATCATATTAAGTTAATTAAAATAGATCAATGATTCAAAATAATTAAATTAATAGGGTAGAAGATAGATCGACCACTAAAAAAACTACTCTTCCATGGGTGGTGTGGTCATCGTGGAGACGTTTTGCATGAGAAAAAGATTGAAAGGGTAGAACCCAATATCATCTCCACTATTGATTCTAACCCAATTAGGAAGATGAATATAAGAAGAAAAGGTAAGAACACAAAAGTTTTTTTGAATAAAAATTCAAGATACAAACATGAAAGAAAAGAAATACAAAGAGGAGGTGTGAGAGGAGAGCCTTTTTGGAAGATAGGTTTGCACAAAGACTTACTTCTTCCAAGAGTTGTGAGGGAATACCAAGAGACACTCTTTCGGCCACTCCTTACCAAAGCCTCGACCAGCCCTCCCAAAGAGTGAAAATTCTTTTTAAATAGAGTTTGTGAGGGCTAGGGTTACATAACTTTATTTTATATGAATGGGAAATTCATCCAAATATTTTAATCCCACTTTCACTGCATAGTTGACCTCCAAAACGCGTTAATTTTCCAGCCTTATAGAAGGATGAGTTGTTCATAATCATGTCTTCGAGATTCCCTCAGAATTTGGGCTCAATCTAGGCCCGGATGAAGAGGATAAGGCCCAAATGGTGAAGTGATGTCCAATCTGGATAGTTCAGTCCATCTTTGTCTTCATGTCCCATTTACTCCCCACAAATTCACGATCCAACTCCAATGTCCTAAATAGAATTTGTATCCAATTAAGTCAGGAACACAATTAAAAAAGTTTAAGTCAAAATATTGTACATAACAATATTTATGCTCGAAATACTACAGTGACTTTTAAAAGGATAAAGCTGGATTTTTCATCAAATTTGCAAATGAATGATCTAATCCCAAATATTTCATAATTGAACATATTTAGCACAATGTGAGGAAATTATGTCATTTATTATCAATAAAATATTCAAAAAATAGTGTTTTATCAAGCACTATACCAGATTTGGCCAAGTACTTGAAGAAATGTCATGTCAATTTCCCACAAAGTATTTACCTGCCTTTGTATGGGCATGGTCATTTGCAAGAAGTCAACATTCCAGATGTAAAGAACTATATGTCCGAGATGCAGCTACACTGCTACCCCTCTATTTTGGTTATTCTGTGCATTAAGATCAGCAACAATGGTGTGGACTTTTGAATTTTTCCTCCATGCCATTTCCTTGAAAATATGAAAATGGAAAACCCATGGGCTGATATGTTTTCTGCTACCGGTTGGTGGAGAGAAGACTATCATGACATTAGAACAATGTCTGAGAAGAGTACTCTCTCTAAATGTCTCTTTACTTCCAATTATTCATTCTCAAATCCAAATATCCATCTTCCAAGTCTCTTGGATAGAAACAAAGTCACTATTTGATCAGCAGAAAATTTTCTCAAACCGCACTCAAGAACATTCCTTTACAATTGTTCCAAGAAGAGCTGTTATCACTGCAACTCTTATTGTATCTAGTTAGATGAATGAATTATAGGTGGCTACTGATGAATATCGGGATGTCGTAAATCAAATGAAGAGTTATTTTGAAAGCCTCTTGTAATTCTTGGAAAAGAGAAGAGAATCCAATCTGTGGATGTCCTTCTAACTCTTGTGCATCAACGAAAAACACTTTCATCTTCAATCAGTTTTTCCTGCATTCTTTTTCTACCTACTTAAAATATTTACCTAAGACAATGGGACTAGTAAGAATAGTTTGAGTTTTTTTAGGATTATAAAAAAATAACCCTACAAACTTTGAATCTTTTTGTTGCTCAATAGTACCTAAATCATACGAAATGTATGTTTAGTGAGCTGGGACTTGAATTTTGTTCAAAGTTCCCTTGTCTTTTGTGGGAAGTTTAAATTCATGCACATCTGACATAAAAAGGCCAATTTTTAAGGTCGAATAGCTTTGACCGAATGGTTAATAAATTAAAATTGACTCAATTCCTTGATAATTTATCTAAAAACATATTACCACATTCAAGTATGGGGGAAAACATGTAAACTGTAACATAAGAAATTTTGAATATGAGGAATGATATGAAAAAAGGGCTAAAAGGCATTAGAAGAAGTATTTCCTAAGAGTGAATTTACCATTATTTAACAAACCCGTTAGGGGGTTGAATTATGCAGGGCCACTTAAGGGCATTGGATGCATAGTCAAATAATAGCATCTTTTGGCTGATAGGTCCGTTATGTAGACTACTTATGCAAGACCGCCTAAGGGCACGTGCTGCATACTCAGGCAAAAGAACTCTCAGAAATTTTACGTTTCTATTGCTAAAAAGCCAGTGAAAGTTTATGGAGATTCAAATTTTCCAAAGCATAGAGTCTGCTGTATGGAGAGAAGTACTTGAATATAGAGAGGATATTTCCAATCAAGATTGTCAACGAATTGAATGAATGTCACTCCTTCGAAGGTCTGACCCAAACGTAGGGAAGGGAAATATAAACCATAGACTTAAATACTTTTATATCATGAAAAAGAGTATGGGACAAATATGTTAAGGATGACTATTTTTTTGGATCCCTACATATTGTTGTTGAGACAAATAAGGAAAAACGACGTTTTCCTCCCAAGAATGAAGTTACCACTATTTGAAAACCCCGTTAGGGGGTTTAATTATGTAGGTCCACTTAAGGTAATTGGCTACATAGTCAAATAGTAGCATCTTTTGGATGACTGGTCCGTTATGTAGACTACTTATGCAAGGCTGCCTAAGGGCACATGCTGCATAGTCAGGAAAAAGAACTCTCAGGTATCAGAAATTTTGTGACCAGAAGCCAAGAAAAGGGTTATGGAGATCTTGAAGTATTCAAGGTTAGGAGCATGACACATCAAAATGGGAATTGTCCAATGCATGAAAGAGATACGCAGACCAATGCTAAACCATAATCATGTTGTGGATAGGTCCTGAACTGAGGTACTGGACTTCACTACTTATCCCATAAGGATGGGAATCAAGCCATACATAGTTCTTGAAATACAGTTTAACGTCATGTGGGATGATAGTGTAGGAGATCTTAGTTTAGGGTCATTGAGTTCAGACCATAATGAGGAATAGACATTGTGTGTTCTATAAACTTGATGTGAATGAAGACCAGGGTTTTCATACCACATTCACGTTTTCACACGGGGACTTTTCAGCCAAGGGACTGAAAGTGGAATTTGGGGTTAGGCCCAAAGACTTGGGGCTAGATTCGAGGGATGCTCGAACGTTTTTATGTATCCCATAAGGATAGTAATCAATCCATACGTAGTTCTTGAAATACCCTTTGTACATATTTGGTTTGTACAAGTGAAGGGTGAAAGGGGACTTTAGTGCAATGATGTTTTGACCCAAGATTAAAGGTTCAGGCATTTCCATGTATGCACATAGTCTTTGGAATATAACATTATTGGAGATCAATGTAAATAATGATTCCCTCTTAGGTGAGGGTGTCAAAGAATGTTGTAGTTTATTGTTGTACAGGACAAAAGTGTGAATAGTTTAACGTCATATAGTAAGGACGATGGTGAACCAATGTAAAAATATTTTTTCTGGGGGTGGCTTCATTAATTAACATCATATGAGATGTAGGTGAACCGATGTGAATATATTGGTTTTGGAATGCTTCACGGATCAAAAACATATGAGATAGAGGTGAACCGATGGGAAGAGATTGGTTTTGGGATTGAACCTCAGGAGGTTGCCTATATACCCATCCTAGAAGGTAAGGATAAAAGTCCGCGTAGTTAGATTGAAGAATGAATTGATGATCAAGTTTTACTTGAGGACAACCCAAAGATGGTGTTGGGACTTACACATGGATAGCGGCCCAGAGAGGGTGTTATGGTTGAAGCTCACTTTAAGAACACGTGAGTCATGCTCGGTGTGAGAAACAAGAGGTAACAAACAACCCTAATGATGCACATTTTAATGTCATGTAGGACGTATAAGGGACTATTTCACAGTTTAAATGACATGTTTCACAGACATGGGGTGCATGGCAGTTTAATGTCCTGCAGCTCAGATGAATAGTTTAACGTCATGTTAGACAAATGAGGGGACTATACAGTTCAAAGTCTTGCAGTGATGAATATTGGTGTTGCACAGTTTAGTGTCATGCAGCAGGGAAAAAATACAGTTTAACATCATGTAGGACGTATTAAGGAACCTTTTTCAGTTTTACATCATTTAAGACGAATATATGAACATTTTAATTTCATGCAGGACAATACGGTTTTATGTCATGTAGGACGTTGGGTTGTACAGTTTAGCGTCGTGTAGCCAAGATGATGGTTATGCAGTTTAACGTCTTACTGGACATATATAGGGACACAATTTAATGTCATGTTGGACGAAAGGGTGTTGTACAGTTTAGCATCATGTAGCTAGGATGTTGGTTATGCGGTTTAACATCTTGCTGGATGTGGACATAGTTTAACGTCATGTTGGATGAAATAGGGAATGTGCAGTTTAAAGTCTTGTAGTAAGGACTAAAATAGTTTAAGGTCATATCCATGGACCAGTGTTGCACCGTTTAGCGTCATGTAACTAGGAAAACACATTTTAACGTCATGTTGGACAAGATAGGGGACTATATAGTTTAATGTCATGCAGTAAGGAAAAAATAGGGACAACACAGTTTAACGTCATGTTGGACTTATTTAGGGACTTTTTCATATTTTAACGTCATGTAAGATGAATGAGCAGTACAATTTAATGTCATGTTGGACTAATGAGGGACACAGTTTAACGTCATGTTGGAAGAAAACACATTTTAATGTCTTGTTGGACGAATGGGTACTGTAAAGTTTAGCGTCATGTAGCTAGGACACACCGTATTTGTGTTACACAAAATACTTCTTCAAGAATCTTGCATTGGTTAGAGTCTTGATGAGTTCTCCATACATTGAGATTAAAGAATAAACTCCATTGGAGTAGAACTTATGTATTAAGTAAGGTGCTTCTTACTTTAGATCAAGCTTGGGAGGTTTCTTTCCTGGTATTATTGGAGTTCTGAGGACCAATACTAATTCTCCTTGAATGAATGAAGGAAGATGATTTTTTTGTTAAAATCTCGTGCTATTCGATTCTGATAGACTTCCAAGTGGTGCAGGGTGCACAATTTTTTTTCATCTAATCATTCCAATTCATCCAATCACTTTTGATATTGATCATATGTAGATGAATGATTAAAAATGGTTATTCTAAGCGAAGGTAATTGAACCTTAATAGGCAATACTACTTCTGTTCCATATACCAATGAATATGGAGTTGACCGCATAGCAGTGCGGGTGGTGGTCTGATAAGGCCATAAAGCATAAAAAAGTTTATCAGGCCATGATTTCTTATCTTTGTCCACCATCTTTTGCAGTATATTTGAAATAGTCTTATTGAATGCCTCTATTTGGCCATTGGCTGCTACATGATACCGAGATGAATGGTTGGATTTGATGTTGTATTCTTGATATAACTTCCTTACCTCGGATGAACAGAAGTTGGTTCCATTGTCCGTCAATATGGTATAAGGGACACAAAATCTGGTAATGATTTTAGAATTTCTGAAGCTAACAATGCTTTTAGAACTAACTTCTTTGAGAGTTATTTCCTCTGCATATTTGGAAAAGAAGTTAGTAGCAGAAAGAATATACTTAAACTGCTTGGATGTAGCTGAAGGTTAAGGTCCTACTACATCCATTCCCCATGTGGAAAATGGCCATGAGTATTTAGCTGTATAAAGCATCTCTGGGGTTTGATGAATGAATTTGGCATGTACTTGGCAATAATGACACTTCTTAGTGAAATCAACACAATCTTGTATCATTGTAGGCCAGAAGTATCCAAGTCTTCGAACTTGATCAGACAGTCTATGTCTAGACTGGTGGGCACCATATACTCCTGCATGTACTTCTTTCATGAAAACCATTGTCTATTCACCATAAATGCATCTAAAGATAATTCCATAAAAACCACTTTTGTAGAGAATTTTATCTAGGTGATTTGGGCTATCATAAAGTGTAAAATTAACCACATGTTGCCGGACTTGTTCTTTCCCAGCTCTATCATGTGGGAGTGTTCCATTTTGAAGGTATTCACTGATACGTGTCATCCATCCTGTAGTATGACCATATAGTTCATAAATGAGACTAATTTCATTGATTTACTCTATTCTTATTTGAAAACAAGGTGAAACTATACGATGGTGGGCAATGATGAGGATTGTCTCATCCCGATTTGGATCTTCCAGAGTTGTGACAATATTAGCCAGTGCATCAGCTTGAGCATTTTGTGATCGCAAGACATAAGAAAATGTCAGTTCTGAAGGAAATTCCACCATTAACTCTCTGACGTAATCATACAAAGGGATTAACTCTTCTTTTATGATGGCATAATCCCCATTGACTTGTTTTATTACCAACTCTGAATCACCTTTCACCTTTAAGTGATTCACCTGTGTCTGAACCGCCAACTCCAATCCTGCGATGAGATCTTGATATTATGCTTCATTATTTGTACCACCTTCCCACAATAAGAAGGAATAGGGTAGTAATGCCTTTTCCGAGGAAATAAGTACAATTCCTAACCCAAATTTTTTGAATCTTGGATCTTCTATTTTCTTCCCTGATGGACTTCTGAAAGCACCATCAAAGTAAATTTCCCAAGTTTGAAGATTATCTGAATTAGAGAAGACTTCCTCATCAGGAAGTTCAATATCTAAAGATGTATCTTCTACTTAAGGATGTTCAGAAAGGAAATAAGCTAGAGCTTGGACCTTTATTTCCTTTTGAGACAGATAATAGATATCAAACTGCTGTAAAATAACTACCCACCTTGCCAGACGTCCTATAATTGTTGGATGACTAAGTATGAATTTGAGTGGGTTATTGCGAGATACCAATTGGACCTCATGATGTTGAAGGTAGTGTCTCAATTTTTGAACTGCAAATATTAATGCTAGGTAGCACTTTTCAATACTTTAATATCGAGTTTCTACTTCAAGAATAGTCCGACTGAGATAGTAAAGGCTGTTTTAATTCCCGAGATCATTCTTTTGGGCAAGAAAGGCACCCAATGATTTCTCTAAAGATGTCACATAGAGGATAAGTGGTCTTCCTTCAACATGTGGCATTAATATCGGTGGACTCAAGAGATATTTCTTGAGAATATTGAATGCTTCCTGACATTCTTCAGTCAACTGGTAAGTGACTCCCTTCTTCATCAATTTGGTGAAGGGTAAAAATTTTCCTGCTATATTGGTGATGAAATGCCGAATATAGGCCAAGTGTCCTTGAATTCCTCTCAATTCTTTCAAATTTCAAGGAGGTGGCATACCAAGTATTGAATTTTTCTTCTCAGGACCGACTTCGATACCACGATGGCATATAACAAAGCCAAGAAATTTTCCTAAGGTTACCTCAAAAGAACATTTTAATGGGTTCATCTTCAAATTGTGTTGTCGAAGTTTATGGAATACGATTTCCAAATTAGCCAAGTGATTAGAACGTTGTCTAGATTTAACCACCAAATCTTCCACATAAAATTCAACAAATTTCCCTAAAAAGGTTTTGAAGATACGGTGCATGGCACATTGATATGTTGCGCCATCATTCATCAGGCCAAAAGGCATTACCTAATAGAAAAACACACCCTGAGGGGTTCTGAAGGCTATAGATTCTTCATCTTCTGAAGCCATTCAGATTTTATTATACCCATAATATCCATCCTTGAAGGAAAATGCTTCATAGCCAGTTGTTTCATCAATTAAGTGTTCTGTAATCAGAACTGGAAAATCATCCTTGGGACAACGCTGATTAAGATCTCTAAAATCAATAAAAACTATAATTTGTCCATTATTCTTTTTCACAGGGACAATATTAGCCAAACATTTGGGATATTTAACTTCTATGATGAAGTTAGATTTGATAATATTATCCACTTCAGCAACAATTTTGGAAGCATAAGTTGGGTGTCTTCTTCTTGCGGCTTGATTAAATCCTCGATGTTCTTCTGGAAAACTCAAATGATGAGTAGAAATATCAGGATCAAGCCCATGAATTTCTGTATAATTCCAAGAAAATATATCTCAATTTTGATTTAAAAATGAAATATACATTTCATGTTGTTCAAGAGTCATGACCGCACTAATTAAAGTGCGGTCATGGATCTTCTTTTGTACCTAGATTTATTTCTCTGAGTTCATCCATAGTGGTAAAGATACCCTCTTCAAATGCTGGAGGAGCATCCCTGAGATCTTCCTCTTCTTCTTCAGTATGTGTTATTTCTTATGTTTCTACTTGAATAGTAGATGATGAAGCAGAATTTCCATGATCAAGATAGATGTTAAAATTTTAACATCTTAAAGAAGAGGTCACCATTTCTAACCCTATTGATGATGAAGGGTTTTCCTTGGGTAATAAAGACGAGATGATGGATTGATAAATGACATCATTATTCACCTCTGACATTGCTATAACTTCTTCAGGCCTGGTTGGTGAAGTATAGAATTGATGAATTTCCATGTATGAAATAAAGACATCACCATTTAAGCTTTCATCATTTCTTGGTGAATCACCAATTTCTCCCATGCTGTCTGGCTTGGTTGCTGTAATTGGCATTATGGAAGTTTCCATAAGAATATTTGGATTTGGGTCTATCCTGTCAATTTGACTGATAGGAAACACATAATCTATACTCACGTGTATGAATAGGTTTACTGGAATATTTTCCAAATCATATGGAGCATTAACTTTGGTAACCCCCTTGGTTGTGGATTTCTCCTTCCCTTCTATGTGGTAGAATTCTACCTCAATGTATTGAGATTCACATGTTTTTAATGGGTCTTTATCACTATACAATGTCCCAATTTGACCATTGAAAACATATTTGAGACATTGATGGTATGATGAAGGGATAGCCTCATGTTGATGTAGCCAAGGTATTCCAAGAAAAATATTTAAGGCTGTGTCATGACCAACAACCATGAAATCTGAATTGGATACAAGGTCTCCAAACTGAGTTCTGAGTGTGATCTCGCCCAGAGGTTCTTGTTCATTTTTATCATATCCTTGAAACATCAAATTAGAGGGAGATAAATTAGATTCGGTGAGGCCCAACCAATTAAGTGTACGAATGAGGATGAGGTTGACTCTAGAACCATTATCAATAAAATCTTTTTGGATGTCTAAATCATTGACCTTTCCAGATAAATACAAAGGTCTAATATGTCCATGCACAACATCATCTTCATCTTCATTTGTAAATGATATCACTACATGGAATTCTGCAGGATTATTCTCTACATGGTAGACTTCAGCCGTAACAATTTCAGTTTTGAATTCCTGAGGACTTGACAAACCCTCAATGAGTGTCTCTCGAAGATCCTTTGACAGATTCAAGGCATCCAGAATTGATAACTTGGCCGGTAAATGGGCCAAATGTTTTAATTCATCATACTTCTAATCCAAAGGTTTGCGGTTCCCAACAGGAACATGTGGTTTTGCAGGTGCCTTAGAAGTTGATGATTTGGAAGTAGATGCATCTTGTATCGGGGTAAGAGTTGGAAATACTCCTGACTTTGGCAGATTAGACCGATTAAGTCTATTTATTTGCTGAGATGAAGAAGGTGTAACCTCTAAACGATCCTCCAGAATAATTGTGCAAGGACTGAATTTGCCATGCATGGAAGAACTTTCTTGTTCTTATTGAGCCCATTGAAGGGATCTTCCACGAGTTTCTGCTACATAGACAGTTCTAATAGGGGTAATATTGGAATAGTGGTTTCTAGAATATCCACGTCTTCCTCTGTATCCTAGACCTCTGTAAATCCCTCTAGTTCCTCTGTTTGATATAGGGAATTCAGGCTCATCAAAATCAAAACTGTGATTGGCATATGGATCCGTTAAGTGAATCATGTTAACAGAACCAAAGATCAACTCTTCATCTGATGAAGATTCTGCCTGATTAGCCGATTTAGGTTGTGCTGTTTGGTGGGGTGGTGCCCGTGGATTTGAAGTAGATGGAATAAAATCTGCCAGATTCAAAGACAACTTGGGATTTGACACGAACTCATCTTCTTCTAACTGTTCTCATTTCTTAGAATTATGCCGCTTCTTTGAGTATTTTCCCTCTGATAAAGAGGGTTTTGCTGTGGAATTCGTAGCAGAATACACAATTGGTTTTTTCAATTGAGTTCGTAAAATGACATGTGTTCGGTTGATCATTTTCCTAACCATCCTATCATCATATTTCTGCACATTCTTTCTTTTGACTTCGTGCCACTCGCCTTCTTCCTCTGTATCTATAACAGTAACACATGCTACTTGGGATGAAGAACCATTCAGTTTTACCTGTCCCGAGTCCACCATATTTTGTAGGAGGTATTTGAAGACAAAACACTCTTGAATGGGATGCCCCAACATCTGATGAAATGAGAAATAGTTGGGAAGGTCTTCATCTCCTTCCTTGTTAGTCCTTTTAGTCCTTGGCAACTGAACCAAATTATTTTCCAGAGCCAAAATGAAGTAACGAGGAACTTGTTCATTTCAGAACGAATAAAATTTGTTCTCAAACTCCTCAAAATGTTTCTATCTTTGAAATATTTGATCATCTTGATGAAACGACCTTTGTTTTTGATGCTCAGGAGGCGGATCCCTTCGATAAGATGATGGTCTTGAAGTGGAAGTAGGTACAGGTTCTTGTTTAAGCATAACTGTAGCAGTGTCTACTTTACCCATTCTCTTTCCTGGAGCTATGGGAATTATACTAGTTTTATCCTTAGTCTTCATAAGAGAATTTTCAATCTGCTGAGTGATTGAAGTAGGGTCTCAAAACCCTCCTTTTTTATTTCATAGGGATCAACGGTGTGTGTAATTCATCACGCAAATTTGCCACACAGATTGGAAACAATTCTTCTTGAGGGAGTGCTAAGCTTAAGGAATATGTTAATACCTTCCATCGAGCAATGAAATCTGAAACTCTTTCATTATCCCTTTGCATACAATCTTTAAAATAAAAAACCATCATCTTTAGCAAAGTTGAGCTGAATTGAAGAAGGAATCATTGACAGAGATCTTCCAACCCGGTAATTGACCGGGATTTCAAGCTTGTATACCAGAAAAAAGAAGGCCCTTGTAATGACTGTACAAAACACCTGAGCATAACAGATTCTTCTTGTTGAGGAGTTCCCATCATAGGATCACAACAAGAAAAAAAATGTGTTAAGTATTGTTCTGGATCTCCGGAACCATTAAAAATCAGGAATGTGGTACTTGCAAAATTTGATGGGGGAGGAATTGCATCCACCCATTCAGGGTAAGCTCTCTTTTATGGTTGAATTTGTGCACGTTTTCCCTCTATAGCTTCCAACCAAGCTATTAATGATGCAATGGTAGTAATTAACTTTTGAGAAACATATGGTTGAGCTTGGACCTGAGCAGGTGCAATAAATGAAGTTTGGATAGGTGTGGTGACCGGTACTGCAACTGATGGTAGCACTACCGATTGTTGTTGTGCATGACCCATGGGATTAGTCCTGTGAGGGTGTACTGGTAAAGGAGGATATTCTTGATCTATCTCAGTAGCTGCAATAAATTCCCTTTACTTACTGACTCCAGTACGCTTAGGAGGAAGACTACCTTGAAGGAGTTCTACATTCAACCTCCTTAAATCCTTCATTTCTTCCTCTTCTTGTGCGAACCTTTATTCTAATGAGAGAGATTGGCCTTCTCCAGAGGAAGGGTGGAATGTAACCAGATTTTTTCCTTTTTCCTTGTTGGACGCCTTTCGGAGAGGGGGAAGTTGATTATTTAAAGGAATACCTAGATTCTAGGTAAGCCTTTGATTTTGTGTACGCACACCTTCTTCATTTGTTTCAGTGCATACAACCTCTTGAGGATGAAATTCTTCATCCGATTCTCCTGAGTGAGCCTCATGTTCTGGAGGATCAAAAACAACGACATTGATGACATTAATCGATGCATAACGCATTGCATCCCTTCTATCATATTTCTGTGATACTGTCTTCTTCCATGTCCTTAATGAGACATTTCCTTTTGTTGAGTTGATCCATTAGGAACTTCTTGATGAACCGTAATTTGGAGGGAGTCTCCTAATAATTCGGCTCTGCGTTCCTCTTGTGGATTCTTCCCTAATCGAGGGAAGACTGACTTTCACTGAGGAAGAGATTGAGGATTTGAAAAAGTCCCTAGTCCGATGGACTGGGGCTGCTCCTGCTGTTCCTGCTCAACTCCTCAAATCCTATTTGTTGATTCCGAGGGTTGGGATAAAAGAGTCGCCAGTCTGGAAAGCTAGGGTGGTTCTTGAGCTGCTATATCTGAGACTTTCTTAAAATATCTCCTAATCTTGTGGACTTTAGTCTGGAAATTAGCTGGATGAATTAACCTACATCCACTCAAATCACCTGGCTCAAATGACCGTTGGATGATTTCTGACACTTCTGTCACTTGATGATGCGCACGTTCTAAATGAGAAGCATGTTAGATATTATAATTTTCCTGATGCAAGTGTAATTCGACAACTTGTTCTCTGTATTCCTGACATTGAGAATAACTAGTTGAGGCATGTTCCTGAGCAAGCCTTTGATTACAAACAAAACCAATTGGCTGTGGTCGGCCATGAGCAATAACATTGCATAAGACCATTTTTGGAAGGCTTTGTTGATTGGGGAGTACAGTGAAATGTAGTGCTCCATGAACACCCCATCCACTGATATGAATACCAGATGGGGCATTGGCAATTAACTGGCGCAATCTATTTTGTGCCCTAAGGAATGAACGTTGAAGGGATCTCTGCTGCTTTTCAACCTTTGGAAATCGGGAAACTGAAAGGGGTGCCAAATCAATTTGGCATTGTAACCCTTCTATTATCTTGACATGATTTTCATATTCATCATAAGATAATATTTTCTTTTTCAATTGACAAAGAGTTTTCCACATGTTGAGACGAATATCGTGAATATAATCTTCCATCAAAATCTCTGGAATATCATACTGAGAGTCAGCCAAAGGCCAAAACATGAATGGTACTTCACCTTTTGCCATTTGTTTTCTCATATTCAGCACTTCCTCCTTATCATTTGATGAAGATTATTCTACCTGATTAGACCAGAGCTAGTGCTTCCCTATCGCTTCATCAGATTCATTAAGATTGGTAGAGAATTCATTTATCAAACTAGAAGATGAATGACCCAAGGGTGGTTTGGAGAATGACCTACATCCCAGGTTATCTTATGATTGAGAAATTATTTCACCTACTAGCGGTAAATCATCAGACATGATTGGATTTACATTTGAAAGTGCCTCAAGATAATAGGGCTTTCTCGTTAATATATTGTCCTTTGAAGCATTTTACAGGAAATGCTAATTACTACTGTGGAGAGGAATTTCGTAGCTAAACTAATCATCATGGGGAGGACCACTATGGTGAGTTATAGAAAAAGATGAAACCTTTTGCTTCTTGATCTTCTGGACACATAGAGGGTTATCGCGGATCTCATCTGAAGATGATACTTCGAGATCGACCGAAATGTCATGAAGAAAGCCTTCATGAGGAAGTGTCTGATGAAGACCTTCAGAATTATTGTTCCCACTATTGGGAAATGAGAGAGTAGAATCTTGAGTTGAAATAGATAATTGTCCGAGTGCATCAAGAACTCTAGCATCGAGCAAAGCCTTATTACTGATTGGATCTTTATTTCTTGACTGTCCTAAAAGAGTATTTTTCTTAGATGCCTTATTAATCACTTGAGGAACCACTTTTTGACAAAAGTGGTTATTATGGGCAGGTGTATGTGCCTGCTCAGGAGAAATAGTCAGGTTAGGCTGATTATCACCATTCAAATCAGGTGTATGTGCTTGACCTGATTGTCCATATGACATGGGGGAGTATGCCCCACGACCCTCCTGGAATGGAACATAGGTGAGTATATACTCTGGAGTGACATTTGGATGAGTCAATCCACTAATAGGGACATATTTATGTTTCTTTCCCTGTGATGTTGCTGAAGTTGTTATAATATTCTGACAGGCATTCAGAATATGGGAAAGGATTTGCTTCTGCTCTTTCACCACTGTCAGAACGTGCTTGGTGACTTCAGCTACTGGAACGGGAATATAAATCCATTTAGTGTCTAGAGTAGGTGTACGTGCCTACTCCTGTCCTCCTTTTCCTATCAACGGATATTGACAGTACTTATGCATAGGGGCAAAGAGTTGAGTCTGCTCCAAATTTGTCGTTGGAGCTTTCCGACTGACTTCTCCGGGTGATACCAAATGAGACTGTTGGCAGTCTTGATGAACATTGGTAGGTGTATGTGCCTACTGTGTATTCTTTGTCAAGTATGGTTGAAGAATTTCCTTCAATACTGGCAGACGAGACTGCTGACAGAATTGTTGATTGTAAATAGGTGTATGTCCCTGCTTATCAGTTGCCACTATATTAGATTGGTGAGCTTTTTTGGGTGCAGTCAGACGAGCCTGCTGACTAGCTAATGAGTTATAAAGAGGTGTATATTATTGCCTATAATACTCCACCAAAATTTCCTAACGGGATTGGCGTGTTGCTACCAGACGAGTCTGCTGGGCAGTAACACCAGGATGGACGAGTGTATATGCTCGCTTGTTATTTTACATCAAGTTGGCTTGATGTACTTCTTCGGAGGGGGAAGAAGTAAGAACCGACTCCCTATTGACCAGATTTCACCTCTGGAGGTTTGTCTTGCATGCTCGGGTCTGAGGAACCTAATCCGAACCCCTAAAGGTGATACCCTAATCATGTTGAGGGTGCACTACCACATGAGTATAACGACGATTGTTGATGGGAGCCCTTGGGAATGACTCATGTCTCTTTGAATTAAGGCCTTGAGTGACCTTCTCATTCACCTCCCCATAATATGGGAGGGACTAGTGATTGCGTTCCAGGGATAAAGACCCGAAACGGTTGGGTACGGTGGTTGGCACCACCTATTTCTTGATCACAGGTCATCGCTTTCCGGACAACCAGGGTGAATTATTGACTTGGAGGGCTTGTTGAGCGGCCTCCATAGTCAGAATGGTACCGTGTTGATGGTATTATTTAACCAATTCATTTAAGACCCAGCATTGGAGACATTGAGTGGGTGATGTTGTCCTCAGAGTAGACGAGGATCCAGCAGTAGCAGCAGCAGATGCATTCACAGGTGTGAACTTTAGAGGATCCATTTTTGTAACGTAGAGAGATCTTGGAAACGAGTGCCTATTTGATATAACAGACATAATAAAGATAAGTTAGACCACTACATATTTTGGATGAGTACATATGTTATTGATTTCTTTTTTGGCCCTCACATTGAATTAAATAGGGGCCTAACAAATAAGTAAAACATTATTTTAACTTGGTTAAGGATTCACGTCAGGTTCACCATTTTTTTTCTTCTAGTAATGGGGATGACCTCTTTTGTTTAAGGTACAAACTTTCCAATCAGTTTCTAATGGGTTTATTCATAGAACTGGAAACATCCAATGATTCTATATCCATTTGGATCTACTTTCCAATGGTAGGTTCTCATTAGTTGTGGACCTATGAGGCTTAAGAATTTGCATTGGTCGAGAGGATGGGAGGTCAGACTCATCACACCTTTTTGGGGGGAATTATTTTCTACTCCAGGACTCTCTTATAGATTTGAGTTATGTTCGTGAATCCTTATTAATTTACCAAATATGAAAATGAGTTCTTCATTTAGATCTTGCAATCATTGATTGATATGTATGGGATTTAGAGAATCTTTTATATGTATTTTAGGTTCTTCATCGATAGAGAATAATCCGTATTTATTAGGTATTCTTAGTCAATGGTATCGTTTAACACATTATATAGAAATCTCTTGGTTATTATGATAACCATACTGGTTTCAAAGCCACTCATCGGGGCACTTGAAGTTTATTATCGTTCAGAAGGACATGGATTTTTTCAGAGTTGGGATCGTACTCGCAGATGGGCTACCTACGTATCCTTGTTAAAGAGGAATCAGAACCCACGTAGTTCGGGAATTAAGATATAGTTTAATTTCATATGGGACAGATGAGAATTAACAGGTAATGGTCTTGAACCTTAGAAAGGCTTCCTACGTACTCTACTTTTAAGGTAGAGATCGAAGTCCACGTTGTTCTATTAAGAATTGTGGGGATTATATATGATTAACGACCCAAAGAGATGTGTCTTGGTTACTTTTACACTCTAAGCTCATGTGAGTCATGCTTGGTGTGAGAAACAAGAGGTATCAGTAAACATGACGATTTGTGCCACGAAAGATGCGGTCACAAGGAATGATATGGGGCTTACGTATGTATGATTTCCCAAATAGATAAAGATTGAAACTTACTTCAGAGAAGAAGCCTGGGAATAGGGTCCATAAAGGTATATGTTCTTTATGGAGATTTGGAAACTCTAACTTGGGGCTTACTCCTGAGGAAGATTCCCAAATTAGAAGGGGACTTTTTATTGGGTTTTATTCCTGAGAAGGAAGCCCAAATCAAAAGAAATTAAGACTGGGGCTTACTCCTAAGAAGGAGGCTCAGGTTAAGGGGACATGAGAACTGGGGCTTACTCCTACGAAGGAGGACCGGGTTAAGGAAAATTATGATTGGGGCTTACTCCAAAGGAGGATGCCCAAATTAGGGAACTTGGAGATTACTCCTAAAGAGGATGTCCAGGTTAAAGAATCTTGTGACTAGGGATTACTCTTGAAATGGAGGCCCAAGTTAGGGAACTTGGGGATTAATCCTAAGGAGGATGCCCAGATTAAAGATCTTTTAATCTTAAGGGATGAGGTTGAATTGATGAAATATCTAACCTTAGTGACATAAAGATATATAAATCATGAGGTTTTGAGAGATATTCCACAAAATTCCTTTTAGATAAGGAATCGAACAAAGTAACCATGCCATAAATGTCTTTGAAGAGGGTTTGGAAGGCTAAATCTTTAGGAGGAGAGGTGGATTTGAAGGAAAAAGTTGAATAGCAAGGAGGGGCACCCAAAAAGAGGTAGGCATGCAAGTCTTGTTTGGGCGCACAAGTCCTGGTCATGCAAGTATACTTGCGTGACATGGGTGTACTTGGGAGATGATTAATCCATAGGGTAATACTTGGGTGAGGCTTGGCTCAAGCCCTTAGTATTATCCCTAAAGACTTCCAAAAGGGCGGCGCACAGGTTCTGTTGAAGGGATAAGGTGGCGTGCAAGTGTGACCATTTCCCTTAAGGGTTTGGACACTTAGGCGTGAAAGTGTTGATGAATTTCAACACTTAGGCCTCATTACTCCTCTTTAGATCTTGAATTCTAGGTAAGAAACTACCTTATAAGTGTTTGTAAGACTTAAAGTAGAGAATTGGGAGCCGAGAGCTTAAATCTGACTTTTAGATTTTTTGTCTTCGAAATGGGGGGCCCACAGGGGGGATTTATAGGCCATTGAAGACCTTGGCAGAAAATAGAATAGGGCATGCAAGTCACCTGCATTACAAATATGTGGCATATAAATATACTTGCATGACCATAGTGAAACTTGCATGACCCATGCTTAAAGAAATACTTGTTCACTCCTTTGTCAATTTTTGATGTTTCTTCAAAGGATGAATCTCTATGTGCTGAAGGTATTCTCCTTTTTCAGTTGTTAGACTTTGTGGCGGAAAGGAGAATCAACAAGGATGAATATTGGTTTTTCTACAGATTCAAAAGTATTTTATGACCTACCTGAAGAAGAAGCTGAAGTTATTCCTAAGAAAAAATAAGTGGCTGAACCATTGAAAAAAGTTGGAAAGAAGAGGAAATTGAAGGAAGTAGAAGAGGAAGAAAAAATCCCAAAAGCTAAAGAAGCCCAATCCGCACCTCCAAAACCTAAGAAACAAAAAGCCTATCCGTATGAGGTAGTAGCTAAGTGAAGGGAAGACAAGGAAAAAAGCAAAGAAAAGGAGCCTAGTTTTGGTTTGGATCCTGCTGAAGCAAAATCCTTAAGAGAGAAAACTGCTGATGAGCTTGAGAAGCAAGCAAAAGAAAAGAAGCAAACGAAGAAGTTGTTTGAAACAGAGATTATGCAATCCCTTTTGAGGGATACTGAAAAATCTTCTACAAAAATTCTGGTACCATAATCCTTCCTGGTAGAAGCTTTACCTGAAACTATGGGGAAAATTTTTGTCACTTTATAAAAAGTCAAAGTATTAAAATAAGTGGAAGGATTTGAAGAAACTGAAATCAGTGGTGATACTAAAGATTTGATTAAACAAGTGGAAGGTTTCAATGAGTAAGAAAGTCCGTCTAAGAAGTTTTCAATCCGAACCTCTGAAGTAGAATCCTCAAAGTTGGCTATACCTGGGAAAGATGATAAAGGAGAGGATAATAAGGGTGAAGATGAACTGAATAATCTCTCTGAGTAAGAAAGTTATAATCATGACTTCATTCATTTGGAGGATTCTGAGGTAAGAGTTTAGAAAGAAGATAGAGATGAAGTTAAAATTGTTCAGCTGTCTGATAGTAAACATGAATCTCTAGATGAGGAAGCCATTTTGAAAACTGATAATGGTAAGCAGGTGGTTGTTTATACACCTACTAAAGATGTTATAAAGAATAAATAAGCTGGTGGATCTTCAAATCGGAAACTTGCTGAGCTAGAGAAAGATCCCTCACATAGAAAAGTTTCAGATTCAGAATCATCATCCCTTGGACATGATTTCGTTGTTCAGTCGTTGAAGAAGCTTGTTGGGACCATTCTGATTTTTCAAAGCATAGAATCCAGATTCCAGATGCTTCAACACACAGTAAATCGGAAATCAAATTCACTGTCCATAGTGATGGATAAGTGTGTAAATCTTGAGGCTGATTTCAAGAATTTCTTCATTAACTACGATGCCCACAAAAGGTTCTGTAAGAAAATGGTTGGATGGTCAAAGAAGACAGTTGAAGATTTGAGAGAACTTGATGAGTTCCAAGATGGTGTCAAGGAGGCTTTTGACATTGAAGATGGTAAGATCAAGGATCTCACAAGTAACTTTGAGAAAAATTTACCTCTTGAGCAGAATACTCGGATGCAAGAAGTAAAAGATCTGAATGGAAAGCTATACTCAGTTTCCCAAAGTTAGAAGAGAGAAAGAGATCTTTGGATTGAGATAAAAGAAAATCTTATCAAGCAAAAAGAATTCCTAAAGGCTTAGGTTGAGGCTCTGAAGGCTCCGGAAGATAGAATCAAAGCTTTAGAGAAGAAATCTGAGGATTGAGATCAGATTCTAAAGCAAGCTGAGGAAGATCACAAGGAGATAAAAAAGCTGAAAACCATTGTGAAAAAGTTTATGCCCAAGGAGAAGGAATAATGATAGATCCAATCCGATATTTTGTTGTATTTTCTTTCCTTGTATAAATTTTTTCCTATCATAATGAAATATTTGGTTTCTTGTATTTTGGATGTTTTGTACTAATCTTTCAGTTATCATAATTTCTTTTCCATTCCCTCAAATTCCATTTTGAAAATTACAAAGGGGTAGAAAGTAAAGAGTATTCTAAGAAAAGAAGAAATATCCCTAAGTAAGGGAGAGTTTATCTAAGAGGGAGTTTTCATTATAAAGATTTCCATATTCAAGATAATGAAAAATCTCATTCCATAAATCTAGAATATGATCCTTAGTGTTCCAAATCCTAAGGGGGGAGTTAGTTATATTAATCATGGATCATGTGTTAAGGGAGATAAGTTTTATTTTCAAAGTCTAGAAAAATATTTTCTAAGTTCTTATGTTATTTTTCATAAGGATGTTTGTGCTTTACAAAAAGGGGGATATTATTGAGTCAATAATGTTTCCTTATGACTTTTCCATTCCTTCATGATTGGGTAGATTGTTGAGTCAATAATGTTTCCTTATGACTTTACCATTTCTTCTTGTTTTGAAAATCACAAACCCCTTATCTTAAGGAAAAGTTAATTCTACCCTATGTTTTACTTTCATAAAGAAAATTTTCCTTCCCTAAGGAAATTTATCCTTACCATGTTTTTCATTATTAATTTTTTTTGTCTAAGTATAAAATTAGGTTTCCTATCCAAAACCTCAGAATCATATAATACTTAGATATAGAGCATTCTGTTTTCAGGATCCGAATTCAGGTTCTAAGTTCTTTGAATTCAAACTCCGAAATCTTATGAGTTATGACTCCAAGTTCTCTGAATTCAGAATCTGAACTTTTGTAAGTTTAGTCTCCAAATTCTTATGAATTCAGAATCCAGACTTTTGTAAGTTAAAACTCTAAAGTCTTATGAATTTATACTAAGAATAGTACTGAATTCAAGACTCTGAATTTCCTTGAAATTCAGACTCTGGAATTCTATAGAATTCAGGTTCCAAATTCCTTGGAAAACAGAATCCAAATATATATGTATTATAGACTCTGAATAGTTTTTTGTTTAGAATCTGAAATTTCATTTTTACTTACATTTCGAAAAATGATTTTTCTTAAGTGACCATATTTTTTATTACACATCCTTTAGTTATAAAATGATGTCGTGTATTTAGTTACTAACTAACCGTTGTTTAAGTGACACATGTACATGTCCCTCTGAAATTCAAGAAAAAATATGACCATTGGAGGAGGGAGCCAACCGTTAAAGCTGTGCCTATAAATAGGATATCATTTGAATGAGCTCAGAACACACTTTACTTTTGGCAGAACTAGCTTACATGCTATAGAAGTAATTTCTAGAGAGAGAGGCTCTTATAAACTCTTAGGCTTCGTGGAGAAATTTTGAACAACTTGTTCAAACTTTGATTCATGAAGAATCGCTTTGTGCAGAGGTGAAATTTCCTTAAAATCAGAGACTTATGGTTGTGAAGTCAGAGGTGCCGATTTCCTTACAAATCGAGGGATTTCGAGGATAACAAGACAGATACTGATCTTCGGATTGAGGGCTTACTTGGCTTTGGGTAAGACATAATTTATTGAAAGTATAAATCAAGGGACCTTTATCCAAGGTTGTTGGATACCCTTCTCTTTGGGTTAAAAGAATTACTACTTGTTACTTGTAGTGTTTCAATTTTGTTTTCCACTGTAATTTTGGTTGTTGAGGAAAGTATAATTATCTTAAATTTTCTTATACTTGTACTCTGATTAAATAGGATTCTATATACTTTAAGGTAGAATCATTTTTGTTGTAAAATTTTGTTAAGTTTCATTTTTGGAATTACATTTCCGGAATCAAGAAAGTTATTATAACTTAGAGGTGTTGTGAATTTTGTTTATACAAAATTTCCTTAAGGAATTTTTAAAGTATACAATTCACCCCCTCTTGTATATTGAGTATCTACACCATAGTTTGATATTACAAACAGTATCATAACTATCATAGTATCAATCCAATAATATAAAAATGATAAATATAACATTATTAATATTTTTTATATGATTTAATCATTATCCATTTTACCATAGTCAACTTACTGAAGTTATTTTGGACTTATGAACCAAACAACCATAAAATTTTCAAACATATATTAATAAAAAATGAAATTAACTATAAAATAGATATAACTGAAATAAAAGGAATAATAAACATGAAAATTATTGTTAATAAATTAATTAAATAAAATAAGTTTATTATTTAGTAAGTTAATGAATGAACATGACAAGTCATACTCTAGGTAAGGGATATTTTACATTAAAACAATGTTTTAAAATGTATTAAAGATTTATTTTAAAAATATTTTCCCTCCACATACATAATATTAAAATTAATTAATAAATGTATTTATATATAAATAAATAAATTATAAATAACTTTTTATGTCACATTTAAATTTCTTTGAAATGTTTTCAAACGAAATATTTTAATATAATTTATACATAACATTTTGACTTTATTTATGGAAGGAAAAAAAGGAGTGATCTATTTTAATGTAAAAAACACCAATGTTTTTCCCACAGACAAAACCATTAATTAATATTTGGATTAATTTATAATTTTCCATGTTTTATTCAAAGTAAAACCCTCCATTTCTGTGTAATATATATTTTAGCTTTAAAAATTCAGTTTCTATGGAAAGAGACATATCAATATATTAGATTTTTTTACTTATGGTTTCAAAATTATATTTTTAAGATTTTGATGATGGAAATGAAATATTTTATTTTTTTCACATTTGTTATAGACCTTTTACATTATTTACGATGATGTGTGGTTTTTATATATCTCTCCAATGCATTGGGTATTGATTATGTTCTCTAGAGAATTATGTTGGAATAAACTGAGTATGTATTTCCATTTGTAAGGGTTCTTGTAAAGAATATAGTAAGATGATGCCCTAATACAACGACATGAATTTTTATGTATTCTAATTAGTTTTTATGGTAATTATTTGATTTCACTAAGTAATCTAATGAAATTTTGTTCGAGGAATGAATATTCCCTTTTAGGTTAAAAATGTATGTTTTATGAAAACAATTCACAAGTTATCATGATTTATAGGAAACCCTCATGATTATTATTTTTATATTATTTTTTCTTATGAAGTGTTTTTGAAAAAAAAATTGTCGTGAATTTGATTTCATATGTTTTTAAATTATTATTTGAGCTCCAAGGAAACTCTCTAACATGATATCATGGTTTTGAAAATAAAAAACACATCTATTTTGTACTATTTATATGTCCCTTACCAATATTTTTGTTCTCATACCGTTTTTTCTATTTTTTTCATAGGGTTTAAGGATTATTAGGAACAATGATGATGTCAATTTGAAAATCATGAAGAGTTTTCATGAAAAAATTATGTATTTCATTTTTAAAGTATTGTAGTTCAAAAAAAAAATGAAAAATGAGTGGAGTGTATAATTTATAATGTATGAGTTTATTAGTAAACTATTATAAATTATTTATCTAAAACTATCAAACTAAAATGATCTTTAGGAATGAAAGAAGATTATTTGTTGTTAAAAATTGAAATTATAGGTTAAATAGGGATTAGGCCGTTATAGTTAGTATCAAAGAAAAGTTTAAATTATTTTAAAGAGTAATATAATATAACTAAACACCCTTAAGATATTATAATTTATTTCTATCATGATATTGAATTGGAATATTTCCAATTTCCTTCATCTAAACTATGTCAGTTCAGAATGGTTCTCTATAGAGGAAACAAGTAAGTTGTCGTAGGAAGGCACCAAGATCACTAAATACTTCTAAATAAAAAACATAGAATTGTTGGAATTGGAAAAGCTAGTTTTAATGTTATAGATTAGTTAATGTAGGATATAAATAGAAGTGGTATCAATGTGATAAATAAATTATGTTCAACACATAAATACAAGATCACTGTAGAGAATTTTATGAGAGAAAACCTTCTAGAATTCAGTGTATCATCTTACCCTATGATATCTAAAGGATGGGTTAAATATATGGTGAATATATTTTAATTCATGAGTTTTTAAGAACATCAATATTTAACTCATGTTATTTAATTTTTTTTAAGGTGAATCCAATTAGTGGTGGTCAATGGTTAAGAATATCAGTTAAATAGAAGATATTAAGGCCTTTAAATGGGATGAATTTAAGAATATTTTCCTTGGTATATATTTTACAAGTATTTTTGAATTAATATGGAAATTAAATTCATGGAATTGTGGTGGAAAAAGGATGATTTAGTTGTTTTGTATAAAGAAAAAATCACATGATCATCAAGGTATAAACCAAATCGCACTCAATATCTTGATAGTAAAATAAATTTGTTTTACTCAAGACTGATTCCAAGATATCAAAGGGTATTAGATTTTCATGAATTTAAAAGTTATGAGAAACTTGTTTTATGTGTCAAGAAGGTAGAAATAGAGTTTTTTTATTTTCACGTGTCCTATGAAAATGAGTAGAAAAAGGGGTCTTGATAGCAGGTAATAGGGAAACATCAATCAAAGAAATCCAAAGGTAAGAAATGGAGTTTCCATATTATGATATGTGTGGTGAAATAACCCAGGAGAATATCATATAAAATCTTGTAATCTTTTCTAATGTGTTATGTAGGGACATTTTTTTCATTAATTTAAAGAAAATGATCATGATAATGATTAAAAAATAATGAAAATTTTGAAGTATGATGTATTAATTATAATGAGATGGGTCATTATGTAGTACCTGTATGAAGATAAGAGTAAAGGATAGAATCTTTCAAGATCACAAGAATAAATTTTTTATGACTACTTTGGTAGATGTTAGACTATCCAATGATGTTTTTTAGGTACATTACTTGTTTATTCAAGTTATGTCAATGTCTTTTTTGATTTTAGGTCTACACATTATTTAATTTATGAGAAATTAGATGGTACATTTGATGTTTCACCTCATTAAATTAAGCCATAATTTTGGGTAAAAATAAAAAGCGGCAGTGTTAAGTAAAATAAATTTCTAATAATATTCCTTTTACTATCAGTAGAATTGATTTACCTACAAACATTGGCATCTTTTCCCTTTTAGAGTTTGATATTATTCTGGGTATGGATATGATTTCTATTTATTGTTCTATGAGAAATTATAGAGATAAAGAAGTTTTTTTAATTATGAGATTAATTTTATATAAAATAATGAATTCATAACTTGTATAACATATCAAGAATCTATGAAATTGATTAAAATGAAAATGAAAGTTATCTTACACATATTGTTGAGAATAAAGAGACTGTTAAAATTAGTGATGTTCCTATTAAAAAGGAATATCTAGATGTATTTCCTGATGAATTTCATAGGATTATAATAGAATGGGAGATTTAATTTACTATTTAATGAGTGACTAATGTTATTCCAATGTCAAAACCTCCTTAACAAATGGTTCATGTAGAGCTTCTGAAATTATAAATGTTGTCACAATATTCAGTTGATAAAGTCTTAATTCATCATGTCACTTCACCATGGGGTACTACTATTTTTTTTCAAAAATAAATATGGTTCCTTGAGGATTATCATTGATTATAGATAAGTAAATACCATAATTGTTAAGAATAAGTATATGTTGCATCATATATACAACTTGTTTGATCAGCTTTAGAGAGATCACTATTTTTTGAATGTTGATATCATATCTGGGTACTATCAGATAAAGGTTATGGTGAATGAAATTATTAAGATATAATTTGAAACAATATTTGGGCATTAGAAGTTTTTGGTTATGACATTTTGGATGAAAATTGATCCAAATTTATTTATAGACCTTATGAATAGTATTTCTCATGATTTCATGGATAAATTTATGGTTGTATTTATTAATGACATCATGATATATTCTAAAATTAATGATGATCATGAGAAACATTTTCGGGTTTTTATTCAAACCATGAAAAAAGAAAAAATTATGGTAAATGTGAATAATGGTGGTAATTGATTTCTTTCCATATAAGTTTTGTAAATAAATATGGAATAAATATTGATCCATTTGAAACTAAACTGGTTGAAGAGTGTCCACAAACTATAAATGTCACATAAATTTATTATTTTATTTGATTATTGGGTTTATAAATTAGAGTTGTTGAAAAATTTTATTATTTTTCTATCCCATTAACTATGTTAACTATAAAATAATTTAAATTCATTTGGTATAATGAATATCCATAATGTTTCAAGTAATTGAAAAGAAGATTAGTGAATGCTCCAGTTTTAGCCACATCATCCAGAATTGGTGAACGTTTTTTCTATATTGATACTTCAATAAAGGGACTTGGTTTTACTATAGTAAATAATGAATATATATTATCCTTCACATCAATTGAAAAATCATGAGCTAAATTATCCCACAGACGACCTTGAAATTGTGGTTGTGGCATTCACTTAAAAAATATGTATACATAATTTATATGGAGTAAAGTGTGAAGTGTATATTCATCATAAAAGTATGAAATACATATTCACTTAGAATTATTTGAAAATTAGACATATAAGATGAATGGAATAGATTAAGGATTATAAACATAATATTCGTTATCATCCAATAAATGAAAACATTTTAGTTGATGGTTTAATTATGAAAGATAATGAATCATTAACTACTCTTTGTTTGGAAGATAATTTTATGAATGTTTTTCCAAAAAATTTAAATATATTAACATCCTATATTTTGTTCCATGTTTCAGTGTAGTCATAATTTTTATATCTAATTTTGAAATCTCATAAGGAAGATCTTGGTTTAAAAGAAAGATTATAATTGATAAATAAGGGTGCATTACTAAAGTTCAATGTTGATAAATATGTTATTATCATATTTTAAAATAGTTTGTATACTCCATATAATTCCTATTTGAATAGAGAATTGTTGAATGAATCTCATATCACTCTATTTTTTATTCATCATAGTAGAATTATTATATATAGAGACCTTCAATAACTTTTTAGTGGGATATAATGAAAAGTGGTATTCTTTACTTTACTATGAAATGTTTGACTTTTCAACTGGTTAAATAAGAATGAAATTTTCCAAAGGGGGTGTTTCAACCTTTTACACTACCCGAGTAGAAATGGGAATATATATATATGGATTTTATGGTGGTATTTCCAAATACATCTCAATGTAATAATGCAATTTGGGTTATTTTTTTTTCTATTGACTAAATATTCAAATTTCTTCCTACTAATGATATAATATATTAATATTATATTTCTTAGATATATATTAAGGACATAGTTAGGTTATTAGGAATTCCACTCTCCATTATATATGATTGTGATCCTCGCTTTACTTCTAATTTTTTGTAAAGGCCTTCAGAATTCATTGGGAAATGAATTAAATTTTAGTGTAACTTTTTATTCTCAATCTAATGTACAATCAAAGAAAAAAACTCAAACATTGGAATATATTTTTTTATCTAATTAAATGGATTATTAAGAAATTTGGGGTCATAATTTTTTATTAGTTTAATTTTCTTATAATAACCATTCTTATTTTAGTATACAGATGAAACCTTATTATGAATTATATAGAAAGAAGTGTTATACTGCATATTTTTGGGAATAATTATGTGAAATAATATTTATAGGACTAAAATTTATATAATAAATGGTTAATAAGGTTAATATAATTCAAAAAAATATTATGGAGGTTAAGATTAGGTAGAAAAGTTATGCAGATAACTAAAGGAAGGATCTTTCATTAAAGGATCACAAACATGTTTTTCTTAAAGCATCTTTATAGAAAAGTGATATCAATTTTGGTAAAAAGGTAAATTTAAGTTAAAAATTCATTAGACCATATGAAATAATATTTAATTTTGGATTATTTTCCTACCAAGTAGATTTACCTATATTTTTATTCTAGGTACATGATGTGTTTCATGTTTTAATTGATAATAAAATATGTACTTGATGCATCTAATGTTCTGTACCCTAAATTAGTTCAGTTAGAAGATAATATTTCATATAAGTAAAATTTGTTTCATATTATTGACCATATAGATTATTTTTTATATAATATGTTGATCTATTAGGTTATGGTTTTTTGTAAAAACCATTTGATGGAATTAACAACATGAGATTCTCATAATGTCTTGAAGGAAAAATATCCCCACTTGTTTATGTAATGTATAACATTTTGAGGATATAATTTCTAGAAGAGGGGAAGAATGAAAAAACACAATTAATTTTAATATTAAATTAATTTCATGGATTATTAATATTCACGAATTATATTTCTTATATTTATTTCATTATAAAAATATTTTGTAAATTTTCAATCAAAAAGAAAATAGTTTTATTCTTACTAAAAATTTTAGATCTATTTTATTGTTTTCATTAAGAGATTAATTTAAAAATATTATAATTTAAATTAAAAAAAATTATATTATTTCCTATATCCATAAATTAAAATTATATTATAGTTGTTTTTTTGTGAATTTTATAAAAAGGATGATTCTTATGTGAATAATAGAAAATGCCAATTTTTAAGAAAACTGATTTTTATTTTAAAATATTTACAGTGTCACATTATATTTTAGATTGGTTTTAAAATTAAATTAGTTCATTTTTGTTTTAATTAATTCAATAAATTTAATTTCTACCATAATTATCACAATTTGGTATAAAAACATATTTATACTTAAAAGACATTTTTTAGAAAAACTATTTTTCATTACATTTTTCACATTTATTTTGAAATTAATTCCTCATACATATATAAATTGTAATTAGAAAAATATAATCCATAATTTGAGTCAAAATCTATAAATTTATTAATGATTACAGTTTCAATTTTTCGTTCCTTTGAATAGTAACTTTGGTGAAAAAGTTAGTTACCATAGATTGGGTTAACATGTGTTAAAATGGTTAAAATTAAAAAAGATAAGAGTTAAAATGACCTAACAATTTTTCTAAAAACTATTTATGGCCATATTTCGACCCTAAATTATTATATAAAAAAATATGAGTTTTTTTATCTATTTATATTGAGTAATACATTACTATATTTTAATCTTTTACAAAATTCCAATTTTGTCCTCTCTCACAGTTTTAAAAGAACACCCATCTCATATTTTCTCTACACATCCAGAGCCTCTTAGATCAACCAAGGAATTCCAAAATACCTTTATAAAAACCATCCCCAAATATTATAGGCCATGTTTTGATAAAAATACCATCTTATAAATGCTTTAGGTATAAACCTAAGGAGGTTGTCTGAAGAACATGTAGAGTTCTGAACTGAGCATTTTCATTTTATGTCTTCTTTTAACAACATAAAATATTTTTCAAACATTATGAAATAATAATATCATCATATTAAATATAATATAGTTTTATTATGTTTTTATAGCCCTTTTTTATCTATGTAACTATCTAATGAAAAATAATAACTTCGCTTGTGTGTACGTATGGACTACTGCCTTGTGGGACGATTAATTTCATTTCTCATCATCATATTTTTTGGTTTGTAATAAATGTGGATAAAAATTAAATAATATGATTTATATGATATAAAATTAATTATTTAATGGTAAATATATATTCTACTTCTTTATTCGCCATTCAATGAAAAATAAAAATGTCACCCGTGTGTACATGCGAACAACCTCCTCACGAATCAATGTATTTTATTTTTTCATCAACGCCTCACATGAGTTTTATATATAGAGGTATATAATTAAATAATATTATATATATTATATAATCATAATTCTAGAAATAAAAAATTATACTTACCTTATTTCCTTCATGATCATTAAAAAATGAAAACATTACTCTTGTGTATGTACGACCTACCATCTCCCTGATTGTAACACAATTAATTTTTCATAACCTGATCATATGATTGGTTATAAGAGTATAAATATTTTATAAAAATTATAATTATAAAATGATTACGATTATTTAAATTATATAATATTTATACATTTGACCATAGTTAACCTATAGAAGTCATTTTGGACTTATGAACCAAATGTCAACAAAACATCCAAAGTAAGATTAATCAACAAAGTAATTAAACATAACACTGATATATGTGAAGTATAATGAATAATAAAATATAAAATTTTTATTAATAAAGTAAGAAATTGACATAAGTTTATTATTCATGAAGATAAATAACATATGTGACAAGTTGGACTCGAGGTAAGGGAATATTTATATAAAAAACTCAATTTAAATTTTGTAAAGATTTATTCTCTAAATATTTTCCCCCATGTCTATATAGTTACAATTATTTTATAAATGTATATATATATAACTGAATTATAAAGGAACTTTTATTTTCAATTTTTATTACTTTTGATGGTATCCAAAATAAGTATTTTTATGTATTTTATACACAATATTTTGACTTTCTTTATAAAAGAAAAAAATGGATATTATATTTTAACATATGTAACACCAAACCATTTTCCCACTATCAAATCCATTTTTTAATATTTTGATTCCATTATAATAATTCATGTTTTCTTCAATTAAAAACACCCATTCACTTTTTCTTGGGTATTTTAGTTTTGAAAATATGGTTTTAAAGTGAATTAATATATCAATATCTGAAAATATTTTTCTTATAGGTTCAAAAGCTCATATTTTTTAGTTTGATGATGGAAATGAAAGATTTTATGTGTTTTTTATATTTTATGGTCCTTTTAATTTTTTTATAATGATGGGTGAGCATGATATATCTCTATAATTCATTATTTATTGATTATGTTCTATGGAGATTTATGTTGGAATGAATTGAGTAGGTTATTCCATTTGTCAGGGTTTTTGTTAGGGTTCTCTGAAGATATATCCCCAAAAACCTACAAGTATTTTCTATAATTTTTCACGATTTCTATAAAAATATTTTTATTTCACGAGATAAGATAAAGATATTTTTTTATGAAATTAATATGACTTTTTAGGGTAATAAGGTATGTTTTTAGGAAATGTTTTTCATTTGTTCTTAGGATTTCTAAGAAATATTCATGATTATGAATTTTACATTATGTTTTATTAATTTTCTTTAGAAAAAATTTTGGTAGTAAAGTGGATTTTATGCGTATGTAAGATATTTTTTAGCTTAAAGTTTATTATATTAAATGAAAACTCTCTTATATGATATCATGGTTTTAAAATGGACTAACAGGTTTTTTTTTTCTTTTTATACGTCCTTAATAATCTTTTTATTCTCATCCATCATTTTTAAATTTTTGTCATATTATTTCAAGGATGAGTAGTAATAATGATGATTTCATCAAGAAAATCATGAATATATTTCATGAAATGGAATAATATTTCATTTTAAAAGTATTATATTGTGAAAAAATTACTACTAACTAGAAGTGTTCAATTTATAATGTATGGGGTTGTTATGTAAGAGTTATGAAATTATTCTCTAAAAATCTAAACCTGAAAAGATATTCAAGAATTAAATAAAAATAATTCTTATTAAAAATGAAATTATGGGCTAAATAATTATTAGTTCTTTATAGATAAAATTCTTAGGGAATCTTCAAATAAAATCAGAGGCATAATCTAAATTGAATAGAAAAAATTGTAGTCATTAACCCATGTTTCTTGTTTACTATATAGATTATTGAATCATATAGGATTAGAGGATTGGTTTATGACTCATTTCACATTTTATATTCCCAAATTTAAATTTTATTACTATAATGAGAGTATAATTTTAGGGGTAGTGATCTATTGTAGGGGGAATGGATGACTTTGGAGGATACAATGGATGACTATGTTGGCAATAAAATACAATAGGGAAGAATGTTCAAAGAAAAGGTTCCTTTAGTGTTGGAATTTTCATTCAATCATTGGAATAATTGAAGGAATAGATTAAGAAGTAGTTTAAAGAAGGTTGTAACTAAAAAAATAAGGCTATACTAAAATATGGGAAACAGAGGGAGAAGACTATGATGCATGGTAATTGACCATGTTGTAAATATAGATTGAATAAAAAAAATGAAAACACTAGAAGAAGCAACGTAGCATGTGGATGATGACCATGAACATGATAGAATTTTTATAAAGTAAGACAAGATATAAAAATTGATTCTAGATCCATAAGATAAATTATGGTGCAAATGAAGTAGTAGAGAGAGAGAATGGTTCAATGTATAATAAGGAGATCAGAGGAGAGTATGTGTCAACCGGAGCTCTAGGAGAGATAATGGTTGTAGTGAAGGGTTGAACCATGAGAGTAATTTGAGTGGTGGATGAAAAATTATGGATTATTGAGTGGGATTTTAATGTATAGAAATTTTATGTGGGATTAAAAATATATGGAGAACTAATAAAATTGTAAAACCACACCACAACCATATTCAATATACTATAATAATAAGAATAAAATAAATTCTATGGGGGTATAATTTTTATTATATTTCTTCCATATAGAGTATTCCAAATCACAATAGGATCACTTGTAGGGAAACCATGCCATAAGATAATGGTTTCACCATGAAGGAGATATGATAAACATTTTAGTGGTTTAAGAATATTTATGAATTCCAAACCATGGAGGATATACCATGATGCAACTATATGAATCTGAAGATATACCACACTATAATAAAATGGTTTAACTATGGAGTTTTAATTTTTGGAAGAATGCATAATATGATGCTTAAATAAGATACAAGACTCAACTCCTTGGAGAAATAAACCCTAATATAGTAGTTTTTAGAGATTGTGATTATCATACTACAATTTATGTTATGTGTTTTCATACTTAGTGAATCAAATATAAGTTGTTCGATTAAATATTATAGATCTGAATATTAACTCAAACCATTTCATAGAGGAGAAGAACTGGACACAACATATTGATGAATAAATAAATAAACAATTAGGTGAAGAACAACATGCCACAAATTAGATGTTTTTAAGGAGACTATACCATAAACTAGGATATTTTATTGTGATGACTATTGACCCAGGAATTTTTCACTATTCAAACTTATTTCCAATATCATGGAATATAGGTTCATTAAAAAAAATAATGGATAGTTTAAGAGAATAATTGGTGGGTTTTAGGTGGGAATAGGTAGTGTATGATTTAAATAATTTCCTTAATTTATAAGGAATAAAAATGGTAAATAATAGAGAGAGAGTGCATTGATAAATTTTATAATTTTAGTAAGAAGGAAGATCATTGTGTGAAGATATTTGATAGATCTGTAATTGAATAAAAAATTGAAGCACATTGATGATACACTTTTTTGACTGGTGTTATTCAAATTTTAGTAATCATTCTACTAGATTATCAAATCACATTTATTTTTTGTTCCTTATCAATAAGTAGTGATCCATGTGATAATAATAGGGAGTTCCCATGGATTGAAAGTACACCCTTATAAATTATTATTGACAACTACAGTGAGTAGTGTTAACCCTTGGTAAACTGACACAATATTGGTGTATTCTCCTTAGATTATACATTTTTATTGATCCTTGTAAAATCCATGTGTCCTTGATTTAATTTCTACAAAAAAATTATCACATATGTGTTTGATGTATAATTGGTTTATCTTGTTCATGTTAACATGAGAACAAAATATGGAGGTTTATTTAAAAGATTTAATGCCAAAATTCACCCCCTCTCCCTTGCATCCGGGTGTATCAATTAGGTGGGTGAAAAAATAGTGGTAATAAATTTTGATATCAAGGACTTTTTTATAACATGGGCAGTCATAGAAGGATATTTACAAAGTTATTAAAACTTGGGATTGATGTCAGGTTGTGTTTATAGTTATCCAAATTAAGGGATGAAGTCCAAGTTACCAGTGAAAATGGGATTATTGTTCTAGTTAGTGTGATTATAATTAAGTGATTTTATTTGAATTAATATGTATTTTATGTTATTGGTTTCTATTTTGGACTCTTGACCCTAAGAGGAAAGTACTGGTATTAATACATCATTATCAGCATGTAGGGACCACATGACATGCATGTGGTTAATTTTTCTTTCTTATTTGGTTATAGTTTAAGAAGGAATTGAAGGGTATAATTATTTAAAGTTACAAGAAGCTAAAAAATGTGTTCCTATATAGCCTCTTAGTGGAATTATAATCATCTAAACTATATAGATGAGTGGTTATATTTCCAAAATGGAAATGGGTTTGGATTATAAACTAAAAAATAACCTATATGACTTTTTCTTATATAGTTATCAGTGTCATTCTACTTAGCCAGACCAAGGATGTGATTATTCATAGGAAAAGTATGTATATCCTTTGTGCATGTGAAACCTGACCCAGAATAGGGATTTCTCTCCAAAACTACAACCTAATGCACTGCACTTCAATCTATTACACCACACTTAATGGTTAGTTAATTTACATTAGTTGACTCCCCTAAACTGACCATTCCCCTTCCAAAGAAACTATAATTTCTCACAAACCTAACATGAAATAAATCAACATACCATACTTAAATTCCAGGTCATTAGACCTACCATGGGTTTATTCCTTTAATTGACCATGCTACCTGCCTAAAAAAAATACATTTTCTCACTAACTGACCATTCTCCCATTCCATGAAATTATAGGTTCTACTATTTATGTTGATATTTTGTTGATTTCTTTTAGAGGGTTTTAAATTCATGGATGGGTGTACAGAGGTGGGTTTTACATATATGTTTTGATCATGTTGATTCTCAATTGATTTATTCTTTTAAAAGTAAATCTCACCTCCCATTACAATAATCATGGGGGTCCTATATGTATTAGTGAAGTATTGATAGGAAAATAAAATTTGGATTATATTATAATAACTAGATCCTCCCAAGGCATGGGATATGTCCATGGAGGGTGTTCCATCAATGAGGCTAGTTGAGAGTAGTTGGTCAGTTATAGACGTAGGAATGAAATAATTTTCTATAATGTAGTTACAACCTGAGTATATTTAGGGTCACATCATGGTATGTTTAATAATTTCCTATGATTACATATTATACATTTCTTACCATTTAATTTTAGTTTAATTTTTCTTTACTTCTCATTTTTTGATGATCAATTATGATGTGCCTAGTTTCTTGTTTTCTTCTTTCAGTTATCTTGGTTTATTTATCTATCTAATTGATGTTTCTAACTATTATACAAACATTCTTATTGATTATGGTTTAACATATGGTTTTCATAAAAATATAACCTTTTTAAAAATGTATTTAAATGTTACTTTAATTATTTTTTTTGAGAAATAGATGAGTTTGTTTTGGAAAATGATAAAACTCTTCTTTCACTAGTATATTTCCAAAATAGCATGTATGGGATGTTTTGTAAATCCAATTCATGGAATCTATTTTCTTACCTAATAATATATTTTATTTTCACACCCTAACTATGTCACTCAGCATCAATATAACTAAGTTTGTTTATCTTATTCTGGTTCCGGTTGATGATTTATTTGGGAATAGGTTTGTTTTATATATGGATATTGACGAAGAGGTCACATAGAGACCATGATGGGTATATTGGGTTTTTTTATTATTTTATTTAGTGGAATCATCTAAATTTTCAAAAACTTATTTTCAATATGTTTTATAATTTTTTTTGTACATTCATTTTGAGTTGTTAGGTTTATATCTTCTGATTATGCCTTATTTTTTTCCTAATTATGTATCTTCTTATTGGATGTTGTCAAAGGATATATGACTATGCCATATTTGATGTTTTTTTAATTCGGAAACTTGTTATCCGGCTTGATCTCATTCAAATGTTTAAAGGATGGGGATTATTAGGTCGAATAGGTTTTTAGAGGGTGTTCCATCATGGGTAGATGCCCTATTTCTTTCAGTGATACTGAATGTTCATAATCTGGTGTGGAGTAGAAAATGGGGGAACCTAATTTTGGGATATCTCCTAATGTTTCTACTTATTCTGAAGGAAATTATTCCCTTTGGATCTTATAAGGTTCTTTATTATAAAATTCTATGCCCTCATTATCTAGTACTAGATTGGATTATCTTTATTGTGGTCAAAAGAAAATTTTCATGAATATGGTGGAAGAATTTAAACAATATACTAATTATAAATTCAAGGAAATTCTATGGAAATGATTTATTTTCTTCTTAATATCATGTAAATTCATTTTGGATTCAATGCATATCTATTGATTGTTTTGATCAATTTTTTTCTATAAATCCTTATAGACTTTCTGGTTTGATGTTTGAGGCAAGTGAATTAGCTCTATTTCTCTTTTTATGGGAGATAATTTTATTTTTAGATCCCTTTACTTTTTTGGACTAATGCTTACAAAGATGCTCATGGTTCTAAAAATTCAAAGGATATTTAGATTTTGGGTTACTTTTGTGGCTTTCTAATTGTTGAGTGCACTAATTATATTGTGGCATTTGGTTGTTCTTTTTTACTTGGTTCACTTCATATGTGCATGTCTACATGTTCAGAATCTTCTGGATATGTTCTAATAGTTTTTTTGTTAATGTTTGTTTTGATTTCTTATTTTCCATGCGCTTCCTTTCATTTTATGATGCTAATACCTTAAGGATATGACTTGTTTTATTTCTTTTGTATTCCTTCGAGCATTATTTATAGTCTAGTATTTTAGTTTCTCCTCCAATGAAGCTTGATTTTATGTGAGGTCTTCAAGGCTATTTTAATATTTATTTTTGGATTTGTTACTAAAATCTAGAGTAGTAACATGCCATTTTAGGGATGGTATTTGGAAACTTTTTTAGTGTTGTGCATTGGTGGTTGCATCAGATTTATGATACAACTATACTAAGATAGATTCAATGAGAAGATGATGATCACCACATAACATGATGGTGTTAATGGCTATTTTACTCCTCTATTTTTGTTTTATCACTCATTTTCGGTATGTTCTCCCTTAACATCTTTCATTCTCAGTTTATCTTTTGTTGGGGAAAGCACATTGCACCTCATGTAAACTTTGTACAATATTGTGTTTTAATAAATTCTTGGGTAGTGAGGGTTGGGTTTTCAATTCACACTTCAATCTTCTCAAAAAAGGGTAACCTTCATAAATTCTTCAATTTAGGATAACAGAATAAAAAAATAAGTCTTTTTTACTCCAGAATATTGATAGCACCCCTATATAATATTTTTATGTATGCCTTAGTAGCATTTTCCTATGTTGTTTTCGACTTCCTTTTTCCTTTGCTATCATTAATCTATGGGTTGTATTTTGGCTAAATATTTTACCTTGATCTTGTTTGGATACAAAGTAATTATATGAATGAGATTATGGATATACTTTAAATTGAGTGTTCTATTTGAGTTCTCTTCAGTTCGACTCTCATGTCATGTTTCATGGTGATCTTTTAGAGATTCCTTTTTTTGTTAATCTTACATGTTAGTGTATTACATACTTCATTGGGAGACCCATGTATGGTGTTCGTTTCATCACAGATTTAGGAGATAGACCTGTTCATGAAGAGGTTGAGAGTGTGTTGTGATTTTGAGATATATTTATTTGTGGTGGTCTAGAGGAAATCCTTTATAGGGGATACCTTGGGTGATTCTTTCTCCATGGTTGAATTTTCTTTCCCGGTTCTCCAATTTCTATTTTAATAACTTTTTGGGGTAGAAGGTGGAATGATGGGGAAAATTTTTAAACACCCAGGTAACAATTGTTTTATTTATTATTATTTTTTCTGGTATTTTTAAAATTTCATAGGTTTTGAAGTGTTTTTAAGAATGTCAGATAATTCTACAATCTGCAGGAGACCATACAATGGGGGGGGGGTGGTATTTAGATTGGTGTTGGGGTGTGGCTAGATACTAAGGCATAGTAGAGAGAATTATGGTTTAGTGGCATGTTCCATGGACTTTATGTTTTTTCTAACTATGATGGGGGCCATGATGTAGGGACGAGATTGCATTGTATTGAGTGATACATATGGGTATAGATAATTTCTTTATAGGAAGACTATTTTTTAATGTTAAGATTGTGTCATCGAGGGAGTTTCACATAGATAGATTATGTGTTGTGTAAGGGTGAAAAGGTAAGACCATTCCACAACACTTAGGTTATTCCATGATTGGGATTTATGTAAGGGTAAAGTATAATTACCAAAGGATTATCTCATGAGTTGCGTATGTGTAGTTTTATAAAGTTAAGGGAATAAGGATATTCTTTGTGTATAAGGATAAATCATGGAAGGTTGTTTTAGAAGAGGTTCTATATACCATATCCTAAGAGGTCACAACATAGTGGCATGGATGATTGGGTCTTTAATATTTTGTCCTTGAGGTTCTCTATTGTGTAGGATGGATGTTATGTCATTGAAGGTGTCTGGAAAAGGATAACCCATCATAGTGTATAGGTCGTAGCATTCAGGGTATTAAATCCTGCCCCTGTCCATTTGGGAACCTCCATGTCATAGCCCTAGGGGATATTCCATAAGGGGTTTTTAGGAGGTCCACCATCTCATATCTACAAGGGATACATTATAGAGCTATCTTCACATATTTTTGAATCTTTGGAATTTCCACTTTTCGCACTCTTGACTTAAAAACCAACTTTGGGGTCTTTTCTCCTATCATTCATCAATCCAACCAGAAGGAAACCATGAATACTTCACCCTTTACATCCCCTTACATTCATGTCCCTCTCTATGTTCAAGTTGATTTCATCCAAGGTAAGTTCCCTTCTCCTATTACTTATTCATTTCATCTTATTTTACCTTATTACATTGCCTCAGTTTCTTATTGTATAAACCTTAGGGTGAGGGTTGGAAGTAATGTGTTTTTTCCTTTGATATTAAGTTGTGTGGTTGTTTTATTGGGTCTTATTTCTTCTGTAATGAGGGTTTTTGTCATATATTCACATGGTCACGATGGATGTTTCTATTTGTTTCCTTTCCATAGAACACCATGATATGATAGGACTTTAAAAATATAATTCTAATTAAATTTATCATGTTTTTAACATATAAATTGGATTTAAATGTATGATGGGTTAATTTAAAAAAAAATGAAATTCCAAGGTTTTCAATGCTTATATTTTCTTACTAAAGGTTTATGTATGTTAGGTGTTCACTAAAATTCCAAAAATGAAATTTTAAAATAATATTTATTTTAAAGTGATATTCATTCTTTAATATTTTATATAATTTGGTTCTTGATGTTAAATTTTTAATTTTTTGGTTTATTCTATTTTGAGGTTTTAGTGGTGTTACTTGGAAGTTCTTATGTTTTGAAACAATTATTGAATTGTATATCTTAGTTTCTTCCCTTGGTATTCCCCATGAACATCCAAATATATATTAATGTGGATATATGTATATATATATATATATGTTTTTATGTGTGTGAATTATTACATATATATGTGCGTGTGTGTGATTATATATATAAAGTTTAGAGGATTACTTCATAAATTCATGGGTTCTAAAATTGTCTCTTGGTTTCCACAATGAAATGAAAAAGAAACACAAAATGTATGTTTTACAAAAGTATGATTTAAATTCTCAATTGAAAATTTGATAAATTAGTTTGAATCATCCATTGGGTTATTTAATTGAATTAAAAGAATAAATATTTTTCATAGAAAATTATTACTAGTTTCAAATAATAAGACCCAACTTATACTATGGAATGATTTTTCATAAAATGTATGTTCCCTCCATGGAAGCCTCATACTCTCACTTTTTATGGGATTTTATTTCTTAATTTTATAGGAGTGTTCTATATGTATGTGTGTATCAAGGTGGGGTGATCATATATGATTGGATTATGTTAATTATTGATTGATATGTTTCATGAAAAGGATACCTCACCACTTATTACTATCCTTATAAGGGTCCCAAAAATCATAGTTAGGGATTCATAGGTAGTTAATATCTATTCCTCATGATATGTACCAATTATTACTTGGGTATGGGATGAGACCATGGAGGGAGTTACACCACTGAGGCTAGTTGAGAGAAGCCAGTTGGTTACAATCTTTGGAATACATTGATAGGCCAACAGGTGGTTCCAACTGGGGTACAAGTAAGGTCACCTCACTAGATGATTTAGAATAACCAATGATTATATATTCTACATTTATTAATGTTTAATTTTACTTTAGTTTTTCTTTAATTATCATTTATTGATGATCCATTGTGGTGTGCCCTGTTTCTTTTTTTCTACTTTCAGTTGTCTCAGTTTATTTATCTGATTGATGTTACTTTTAGTTATATTGAGTTTCTTATTTTGTGTGGTTTAAAAGGTATATTTAATAAAATTATAAAATTTTAAAGAATATTTATAAATGTGACATTAAATAGGGTTTTGAGAAAGAGTTGATTTTGTTTTATAAAATGATAGAAACTATAATTTCACTAGAATATTTTCAAAATAACATATATGGGTTGTTTTGGGAAATAAAATTCATGGACTCTATGTTTATTACCTTCTAAGTAGTTTTATGATCACACCCTAATTTTTTCTCTTAGAATAAATATAACTAAGATGTTTTATAGGCTTAGTTTTTAGTACATGACTGCATTAGGACTAGGTTTATTTTATACATTGAAGTTGAAAAAGAGGTCACATGAATATCATTTCATCTACCTTGGTAGTTGTTTTTTTAGTACCAAACATGTTGGTATCTAATTTTATAGATTTTTAATTTCTCCAATTCTATTTTATAATTATATTGATTTGTTATAGTTATGGTTTTTTTGGTTTTTCCTTTTAATTTTTACTTATTTTTAAATGATTATTTAATGTTATGAATGGATCTTTAAGGCATGGGGTGGTCATGATGAGCATATTGGTGTAAGTTTATTATATATTATTATTTATTGGGTAAAATAATTCCCATGAGATCTTATTTTATTCTCTAAAAATGTTTTGTATCATGTGGTAATTTAGAATGAACCTCAGTTATGTCATGATCCAGATAATGTGCCCTGTTTATGGGTGGCCAAATATGGTTTGTGATAGTACATGGAGTGGTTTTACAACTCCATGATGGCTAATAAGGAATCCTGGAAACCATATATTCCTATATTTTCAACCACCATAATAAAATAAAACCATGAACAATTTCTCTATTATGTCTGGAGAAATTATATCCCTAGAGAAAGGAAAATAGGGAAGCTAATATCGACTACCCATAGACTAAAATATAAATTTCCTAAACAAACTAGGGGTTCCATTTATAACTATGAACAATAGGGGCGATGATGAATCCACCCATGTGATGAAATAATCTACTCAATCATCTTCTATATTAACTATTCCTTCACAAAAACATTTATATACACTAGAAATGTAAATGGGTGACCTTTAACTAGATTTATGGATGAAATTCCTCTTTGAAATTCCACACCTTTGAGTACACTTCATAAAGAATATTAGAGGATTAATAACAAAGGAACTTAAAGAAAATAACAAAATCTTATACTCTAGAGCTCCCCCACAAAGGATAATTATAATATAGTCATTATTATACCTTCAATGTTGAAGAGATAAACCCTGCCTCAAAATAATATAAAATTTATCACATGATACCTCAAACTCCTGACATTCATTGAGAAACATGATCCACCACCAACGAGTAACAACTTGAAATAAACGAACAAATAATGAAATAAAAAAGTCTTTTAATGAATGGATCAAACTAAAAGTGATCTATAAACCCTCCAAAAACCTACATCTCACCAATTTGGAGATATAATATTTTTACATCTATAATATCTGACATTAGAACTCATATAAAATCTGAATCTATGTCACAAACCGAATCTGGTGAATATCAAAACAGGAACCAAACCTAGCTAGTGACAAGGCAAAAAGGGATTTCCCTATCCCCATGGACTGAAAAAAGTTCTTGGGTATCATATATTTTGGTTTCAGAATGATTTACCCGAATATGGAAACATTAAACATCAAAACCAATTGATAATCCGAATTTGAAAATTCATGCCAAACAAGATTTAAAAAAAATACATAACTGAATACATAGGTTCAAACATAAAAAAATAGGTCCGAAGACACATAAAAACAACATAAAAACATCCCTAAGGGCTTCACAAAATAAGGTGCCATCACCCATAAGTCATCTCCCTAACGTTGCACCATGGAATGGAATTAACAACCCGAACCGCCATCACCAAAGGCCTTGCCTTTACCTGTGTCAAACATGATCAAGTCTACTTACACCCAAGATTTTTAAGTAGGCTTTGAGCGTAATCAGAATAGGATACCACTAATATATTTCCTAGAGTAAACAATACAAGATAAAAAACATGCCTGTTTTGATAAACAAGAAGTGGTGGAAATAATTTATAAAGAATTAAACTTTTGAATGTAAAAAATTTTCAAAAGGAATTTTCAATAAGTGAGAACATTTCAAAAAAACACGTAATATATATTATTTTTCAGAAAAATACTCCCATATGCCAAATATAGTTACAAAAGTGTTAATGGGAACCAATATCGGGGACAACCCTAGGCACTAGTTAGTCTCATGCCCCAGGTACCTTGGTGTAATGTAACCATAGAAAAATCCATTCTCGTGCACAATCCATAAGAATAGAACATACCCATTACCTATTGGTCCCAAATAATCATCAATATAGTTTTTTTAGTATTGTCTTTATCCATTTTTCTCAGTAAAAGATGGACAAAACCATTCGGCTCACTAGCGTACTAGTACATTTTGGCCCTCCTAGGTACCCATGTTTCCCCCATTATGCTCAAAATATTATATAATGATACCAAAAGACATTATCACATAAAAACATTTTTTATTGTCATAAAAAACTCAAAATAGTATCTACACATTTTTTTCACCACTTAAACCACTCAATAAAACCCTTAGAATTTCAATAAAACAACGTCACAAAATTTAACAATGATTTACACACAAATTCCCTTTAAAAAACCACTTTAAACACCATGGGAATACCCATATTAACCAAAACATAATTTTCAGCACCCAAAACATTTCTATAAACCCATCACATGATTTATAAAACAACCCCATTTGGCATAACATAAAATAGACATGTAAAACACCCAATTTAACGCCAAATTGGAACCTAAAAATAATTTTCTCAATAAAAATCATCAAAAACAGATTTCAGATTAAGGATATTGGATGATAAGAGTGATAAAAATAGAAATTTAAAAAAGATAACTCATCAAGTACTGATTACCCATGGAATCACCTACCACAAGTATTAAAACCCTCAAATCTTTTCGTAAATATCCAATTGCACCACTGCCGCACCATAAGGGACCTAGATCAAGCCTAAAACCAAAAGAAGAGGATAATAAATCCAATATTAAACCATAGGTTCAAATACCATCTTTTTGGACATTATCAAAATCCAGAATAATTGGAAGAAACCCTTAGAAAAAGGAAAAAAACCTAAGCAAATTGGAGGAAGAATGAAGGAGACCCAATTACTTGGGGGATATTGAAGAAATATCCCCAAATAAATCTGTATTTGAATTTAAAAATATCCAAAAATGAAATTAAAGTTCTAATAAGTATGATAAGGTCATGGGAAAACTTAAATACAGGAAAAAGAGTAATAATTAAAGGAGTTATGAAAGAAAGAAGTTACCTCTTCAAATCTGGATGATTTGAGAAACTCTAATAAACTCTACTCTAATTCGCGATTCATATGAGCTCCAATGATGGGGTAAAGAGAATGGGGGTGCACCTAGGTTTAGTGGGATAGGGTTATACTTTTAATCACCAAAAAAACATTAAACTTGAAAAATATATTAAATATATTTTTTTAAACTGGAAATGGTCTTCCATGCTAGAAAAATTCCTTAAATAAAAACCCATATACACCATGATTATGGATTCCTAAAGAGTTAAAATTGATATAGTGGTGTTAATAGATAATGGGAGGAAATGTTGAAAGTGAAATAGAGAAAAAATATTGAAAATTTAAAGAGTTTTAAAAGAAATAGCAATGGTTGTTAAATATGGAAATGGGCTCACGGTTTGGAAAAAATATTGAAAACTCACCCTTTCATCCAAAAATGAACAGGAAACCCCCAAAACAAAGAAATAATGGAAATTAAATGAAATTTTCCTTTAAAATAAATCATGTATGTGAAAATTATCCCTACCATGAAATAATTTCTACCTCGGAAAGTCAACCTGAAGCTTTTTTGGAAAACAAGATTGTTTACTCTTCATCGACCAATGAATTTCACTCCCATGTATCATGTTTATCATTACCATGTTTCCAAAGAACCTGGACTAGAGGAATAGAATTTCCCCAAATCACATTTTCATGGAAGTCCACTATTCACACTAGCCACTCAAAAACAGATAAATCAGGCTCTATATCCAACTCCTCCCAATTCAATACTTGGGATGGACCTGTGTTGTATTTCTTCAACTAGGAGACATGGAAGACGTCATGGATGGATGTCAACGGAGAAGGTTGGGCCAACCTGTATTCCACCTTTCCATTATGCTCGCTGATATCAAAAGGTCATACATACCACAATGTCATCTTCCCTTGCTTTATCAATTAATGATGGCCTAGATGAGGGGCCACTTTCAAGAATATCCTATCACCCACAGAAAAATCTAAGTCTCGATGCCTGTGGTCAACATATGATTTAGGGTGACTCTGAGCTATCAATTTTCACTACTAGATCAACTTGACATTCTCAGACGTCTCCTACACCAGACTTGGCCCCAGTAGTGAGGTCTCATTGACCTCATCCCAACACCGGGGAAACTGATAAGGCCGAAAATAGAGTGCCTCAATAAGATCCTTTCAAATCAAGTATTGGTAACTATTATTATAAGAAAACTAAACCAATCCTAAATGGCTATCCCAGGAACCTCCAAAGTCCAAAACACATGCACAAAGCATGTCCTCCAAAATATGATTCTCCTGCTATGTCTGACCATCCGTATGAGGATGGTATGTCATGATCATATTAATCTAAGACCCCAAGGCCTTATGAAGGCCTTCCCAAAATCAAGAAGTGAAAGAGGGGTCTCTAACTGAGAAAACTACTAAAGACACACCATGGATCCTTAAAACCTCCTAAAAATACAAACTGCGCAAATCATCCACATTAGTTGTATCTATGATCAGAAAGAAGTGGGATGATTTGGTCAGATGATCAATCACCACCCAAATGTAATTCTTACCCTGAGGTGTATGAGGAAACCCAACAATGAAGTCCTTAGTGGCCTCATCCCACTTCTTGGTAGGAATGGGTAACGATTGGAGAAAACCAGAGGGCCTTTGATGCTCTTCTTTCACTTGTAGTCTTGTGTAGCATCTCAACACAAATAATGCAATGTATTGTCTCATACCAGGCCACCATAATTGTAGATGGGCATCATAATACATCTTGGGGGAACCCGGATGGATAGTCCATTGAGACTGGTGGGTATCCTGCACCACCGCCTTCTATAGATATAATGACACTACTGAACGACCCATGAAGTGCATGATGCCCTCAGGATATGATGACCAATAAGAAGACGTCTCCCCCACCATGATAAAACCACCTTGATCGCTAAAAAATCTCATCACTACGTTATTCCTACTGAATCAACTCCAAGAGAGAGTAAGTCAACTAAATGCTTTCCAATAACACACCTCCACTATGCTCATTTCTCTCCACATTCATCTGATAAAAGATCCCCATGAAAGTCCACTAATCAATGGAATTCCTCAAGGCTTGAACTAGAACTTTTCTACTCAAAGCATCTACCACCACAATAACCATTCCCAGGGTATAGACAATGTCAAAGTCAAACCCATGCAAGTACTCTATCCAACGGCGTTGCCTCAAATTGAGGTCCTTTTGCGAGAAGATATAGGCCACCATTTTTTGATTAGAGTATACCACAAAATTATCCCCAAAGAGGTAGAGATTCCAAGTCATCAAATCCTGCATCAATGCTGCCAACTCCAAGTCGTGAGTTGGGTAATTCATTTCATGTGGTTAGAGTTGGCGAGAGACATACAACATCACTTGATCATCTTGAATAATAATGCACCCAAGACCCATATATAAAATGTAAAAATACACAACACACCCCTTTCTATCCTTTTTAACAATCAAAACAGGGGTGGTAGTCGACCGAATATTCAGCTCCTTGAAAAATTCCTGACATTCTGGGCCCTATATAAACTTTACCCCTTTCCGGGTGAGTGTAGTCATAGGTGAAGAAAGCCAAGAGAAATCCTGAATAAACTAGGATTACATCCACAAATACCATGACCAAATAACTGAGATACTGATGGAAAACCCTGTTCATGAGTTCCATAAATACTGCTGGAGCATTGGTCAATCCAAAGGGCATGATCAAGTACTCGAAGTGGATATACCGGATTGGGAAGGTTGTCTTTGGGATATCTGCCTCTTTCACCCTAAGTTGATAATAGACCGAATGAAAGTCTATATTAGAAAACTAAATTTCCCCAATGAAATTATCAAACATGTCATCTATTTGGGGGAAATGATATTTGTTCATGATTGTTACCTTATTCAACTTCCAGTAGTCAATGCACAACCGGAGGGATCCATCAGCCTTTTTCCCAAACAACATAGGATCAACCCAATGAGATATGTTCATGCAAATGAATACTTTGGATTCTAATCCATATAGATGTATATTTAATTCCTTCATCTTGGTGGGGGACATGAGATATGCGGTAATAGATATCAGCTGTGTTCCTAATTCTAGATCAATTAAGAACTCCACATCCCACTCTAGGGGAATCCAAAAAAATCTTCCATAAATACATCTAGAAACTCATCCACTACATGAGGTAGTCCACCATCAGGTGCATGAACTTCATCCTTTATCAAAAGCGATGATAAATTAAAAATAAAATATCCCATATTCGGGAGTGGAGGTCCCACACGACTCGACCGAGGATCCCATTCCCCACAAAAAACCTGACGACTCCCATTAGGTGCTGTGAAATTGACCCACTACCTATAGAAATTGATGTATGTCTGGAAGTGTAATAACCAATCCATTCCAAGTATTAGGTCAAATAAATCCATATCTTTGACCAAGAGGTCCCACTCCATGTCAACCCCTGACACAGAAAGTGAACAAGATGGGCACCTGAGACCCTGCTCATTTTTCTTTCCCAACAATGTCACTAACTCCATCGTAAAAGACAACAACTTGGTTGGAAAATTTGTCATGTACACAAAATGGGGAGAAATGAATGAAATAGAGGCACTAGTTTCAAAAAGATAAGTATCTATAGAAGATTCAATCAAAACTGTACATCGAACTATCGATAGTCCTGCCTCTGATCCAACTGGTGCCTGATCCACCGCATGGAGATGTTTGGTCTCTACCTGAGGATGACCACTAGTCTGTGGTTATTCCCTAAACTGGATATTTATATTATATGACCCTGCCCTACCACCATGGACACTAAATTGAGATCACCCCATCATTGATGGCTCAGACTGAGCTGGCACTCCTCTTGAAGCCACTGATCCTGCCTTACTTTGAGGTGGACGTGCCACCCTGAAAAAGCACTGTAAGTGACCCATACCTACACATTGATAACAAGGCTTCAGAGGAAATGTACATTCTAGTTAGATGTTCCCCAACCTCCCACACTGGTGGCACACGACGAATCTTGCTTCAAAATCCACAGATGAAAACTTCCAGGAAGAGTGGCCTGAACTACCACCTCCCTTCTTCACATAATCCTCTTGATTCCTTTTCTTCTCTGAAGAGGTTCCAATTCCCACTAATGATACTATTCTATAGAAACCATCCCTCCCTTTCTGGTCAATCATCACTATACATGATTAGTCAACCACCTCAGCATAGGTTCTCAGCTCAAACAAGAAAACCTTGGAGTATATCTCTAGTCGTAAGCCTTTCTCAAACCTATGGGCCTTCACTTGATCATTAGAGATGATTTCAAGATCATACCAAACCATATAATCAAAATAGTTGGTTTACTCCATCAAATAAATATCCCCCTGAACAAGATCCATGAACTCTCGAGATCTAGCATATGCAAAGACTTTAGGGTAATATTGTTCATTGAAGACAACCTTGAAATCACCCCTGCACATCTTCTCATTATTTCCAGTTTGAAGTACTACTTCCCACAACCTATATCTAGGAACCTCCAATAGAAAGGAGGCACATTTCACCCTAACCTCCTCAGGTGTGTCCAGGAACTCGAACTTGTGATCGATCCTTTTGATCCATTCCTCTGCTTCCTGGGGTTATATGATACCTCAAAAAGTAAGAGAATTATTTTTCAGGAACTTCTGGGCCTTTTACTTCCTTGGACCAGTCTCATATTCTCTAATAGGAGCCTGAATAGAATCTATTCCAAGTCTTAGTTCCTAGAAATCCTAAACCATATCCTCTTCTAGCCTCTGATCAAGCGGTGAGGGAGAAATCTCTCCAGCTTTTTCTCGTGGGTGTCTGGGATCATTCTTGGGAGGTAAGTTGAGACAAAAAGGCAATAGTCCCAAGAAAAAAAATTAGTACAAAAGTTTAGAAAAATTCCATCAATATCATCAAATATAATTAAGCCAAAAACATTACAACAATAAAATAAACCACTACTTCACCCCCTCCAGATGTCCACGTGTAGTCGGTAGCCCACACGTCTCACTTGGAAGTGAAGTAAAACAAATAATTACAAAGACCCATGGTGACTCAAGGTCTTCCAAGATAGGTGTAGGAAAAACACCATACTCATGAACAAAACTCCAAGTCCCGACAGTTCTAGCTCCTGTCTATCCTGACTCATCCCAAAATAAAAATGTAACCCAAAAACATTAACCTCCTCTTATACCATTTTTTTCACGAATCGAATCTTTTCACCATCAAAACCGGAACCAAACATGGATAGTGACAATTCCAAAAGGGCATCCCCTCTCCCCATGGTATGTCACAAGTGCCTGGGTATCATATATTTTGGTTTGCGAATGATTTACCTGAATATGGAAACATTAAACATCAAAACCAATCGATAAACTGAATCTGAAAAATTCAATCCAATCAAGATTTAAAAAAAATTGAATACGTAGGTTAAAAAATATAAAAATAGGTCCAAATACACATAAAAACAATATAAAAACATCCCCAAGGACTCCATATGACAAGGGGTCATAACCCACAATCCATATCCTCAACACCGCACCATGGAAGGGAATTAACAACCTGAACCGCAATCACCCAAGGCGTTGAATTTACCTATGTCAAACTAGATAAAGTCTACTAACACCCAAGGGTAGTAAGTAGGGTGTTTTTATATGACCAATAGGATACCACAAATATATTCCATAGAGTAAACAATTCAAGATAAAAATTATGCCGGTTTTGATAAACAAAAGCCGTGGAAATAATTTCTAAAGAATGAAACTTTTGAATGTAAAATGTTTTCAAAAGGAATTTTCCATGAGTGAGAATATTTTAAAAAACATTTAATCTACTTTATTTTACAGAAAAAATCACCATATGCCAAAGATAATTACAAAAGAGTCAATGAGCACCAATCTCAGGAACCCCCCCAGGAACTAGTTAGTCTCAGGCCCCATGTACCTCGTACCTCGGTGTAAAGTAACCATAGAAAAATATATAATCATGCAAGAACCAATAGTAGGGAATATACCCATAACCTAATCATACCAAATCATCATAAATATAGTTTTTTTAGTGTTGTCTTTATCCTTTTCTCTCAGTGAAATAGGGACAAAACCCATCTGGATCACTAGCGTACTAGTACATGTTCTCCCTCCTAGGTACCCAGCTTTCCCCCATTGTTATCAAACCATTATCTCATGATAAAAAAATCTATTATCACATAAACCCATCATTTATGGTCATAACTAACTCAAACAAATATCTACACATGTTTTTTTACCACTTACACTACTCAATAAAACCTTTAGAATTTCAATAAAACAACTTCACCAAATTTAACAATGCTTTACACACAAAATCCCTTTAAAATCCCACTTTGAACACAATGGGAATACCCATATTTACCAACACATAATTTCAATCACGCTAAAAATTTCTATAAACCCGTCACAAGAGTTATAAAACAACCCCATTTGGGATAACAAAAAATAGACATGTAAAACACCCAATTTAACACCAAATTGGTACCTAAAACTAATTTTCTCAATAAAGACCATCAGAACTAGATTTCATAGTAAGGATAATGGATGATAAGTGTGATAAAAATATAAATTCAGTAAATCTATCTCATCTAGCATTGATTACCCATGGAATCACCTACCACAAATATCAAAACCCTCGGATCTTTGTGTGAAAATCCAACTGCACCACCGTCGCACTACAAGGGACTTAGATCAAGCCTAAAACAAAAAGAAAAGGATAATAAATCCAAGATAAAACCATAGGTTCAAATATACACTTTATTTAAATTATAGAAATCAAGAATAATTGGAGGAAACCCTAAGCAAAAGTAAAAAAACCCTAATCAAATGGGAGGATTAATGAAGGAGACCCACTTACTTGAGGTATGTTGAAGAAATCTCTCCAAATACACCAGTATCTAAATTTCCAAATAGAAAAAAATGAAATTGGGGTTCGAATAAGTCTTATAAGTTAATGTGAGGATTGAAATGGGGGAAAAGAGTAATAATTTAAGGAGTTATGATAGAAAAAAGTTACCTCTTCGAATCTTGATGATTTGAGAAACCCTATGAAGTTCTACTATAATTCGCAATGCATAAGAGCTCAAAATTGGGGGGGGGATAGAATTGGAGTTCTCCAAGAATCAGAGGTCTCGTGTGAGACTTTAAATAACCTATATATCATTAAAATTGAATAAGATCTTAAATAAAAAAATTGTTATTTTAAAACTGGAAATGGGATTTCGGGATAGCGCAATTCCTTAAATAAAAAACCATATCCACCATGATTATGGACTGATAAAGGTTCCAAATTGATATTTTGGTGTTAATAGGTTAAGGGATTCCATTTTGGAAGTGTAATGGGTGTAAAAGCATGAAAAATTAAAGGTTTATAAAAGAAAAATGGTTTTTAAATCTGGAAAAGGGCTCATAGTTTGGCCCATATCATGAAAATTCACCCTTTCCTCAAAAAATGATTGGGAATACCCCAAACCAAAGTAATAAATAAAATTAAATGAAATTTACCTTTAAAATAATTCATGTATGTGAAAATCTGGGAATCATCCTGATCAAAATCAATCCTCTAACAATTTTACAGAACATCTCACTACAACTTGTCAGATTGAACCCCATAAAGATACAAAGGCACATCTTCAATTAAAATAAGTAATTATTGGGACAAATATATATAATTAAATATTATAATTTATTTTTATTGTTTTAAAATTACCCATAATCCTTCTGATTAAATCATATGATCAATCAAGCATGATGCACAAACCATGCCTATATTGATACCCATAAGAAGAATCACCTCACTTAGTATGTTGAATAAGCTTAAGATCCTTGAATTATATCATATGGGTCCCTTATATTCTATGACATATCTGATATCCCATTCCTATATACTATACTAAGAATTAATAACACTATTTATCTACCAAAATTAGAAAATCATCACTAATTTCCAACTCAAACCATGATCCAAAGTATCAACCAAATGCCCTGATACCACTAATGTATGACCCACCCCCATTAGAAAACCTCTTGGGATGATAGTGAAGATATGTGTGACCTTTGAAGCCTACCTCTAACTGTACATAGGTTGGTGACAAGAACTAAGGGTATAAAAACACACAAATGAGAGACATTTCTATCTTAAATCCAAGGAATATAAGATAAGCTGCTAACCTACTCCACAAATAAAAGATAAATAAATCAAAAAATTCATGTACTATAATATATAAATCATGAAATCCAAAATAAAACTCTTATAACTATTACTTGAAAAAACCCCAAAAAGGCCAATAACCCCCTCAATTTAATAATTTTAATCCCATTAAATAACCTCATACTCCCTATCTGATATATATATATATATATAGTGGTGAGAAAAAAATTATACTTTTTAGGATCCTCCCTAAAAAACTCATGAATATATGGAAGAATCAAACTAATGCCTCAATGAATAAAAAATGAAATAAAATCATTACCTTTACCATGGAAACTAATTTCACATCCTCACCAAGTCTCACTCACCCAAATCCACATACATATTTTTTAATATAGTAATCATGATATATATATATATGTCTATATCTTACATCCACTTTCGAAATAAACTAGTCATCATTATTCCTCAATGGAATATATCTTAGTGATCTCATCCCTTTCGTATTAATATAACCATATAACCAAATAGTCATATATGCTCATTTTCATTGTAACAACTACATATCTGTATAACCACATGTCATATCTAAATCACTACGTCATCAATATATAACATCATAATAAGGTATATAATCATGATGTATATTAAAATCATGCCATACTACCATAAAATTCATCCCCATAGTGAAATCATATCATAACCATATCCTCTATTCATTATAGATCATAATATGTCTGGAGGAAAGAGCGGGTAAAGGAGAGTAATTAATCATCTATTTACTATATAACCAAGATTTCGATGAAGACACCTATAACCCAATAACTCATATGGGAATTAGTCACCATACCCAACTCAGTCAGTGTTACATAAAAAATAAAAATAACAATAATTTATAATATAATATCAAACAATCTTGACCCATGGGGAAAATACATAATGCACTATACTAAATATGCAATTAGATACACTGCTCTAGAACATTGTTTCCACCTCTAAGCACATCAAGAACTGACTCTACCACTACACCATTATGACACAACAAATCATTTTACCCCACTTTATATATCAGAAATTAGTTACCTATATATCATGTATAATAATTTCGATTTTAATATTACAATTAAATTCACCAAATGTTATCTAACAAAATCTTTATTTATTATAACACTTTTATTAGTCCACCACAACCAATTCCACCTTCAATTTGACCATTAAATTATTTCATTACTGTACAATAAATTTGGTAAACTAAAACAACAATACACACCAACTTCTAAATATCATAACATAAAAAAACTTAACAGTGAAATAAAACATTATTATGACAAAGTCAAATAAGAAATAACTCATTAACTCATTACAAATACTTTAACATCATATCCATCACTATCCATAATAATATAATCTATCTCGTAATAAATCACAGAGAGAAGTACCACAAAAAAAACACAACATCACCCCTTTTTCATTCACAACTCTTAAAATTTCTAAAACTATACTAACTATAGTTGGGAAAACAATGTAGAGATCATAGAAATGAAAACATGATCTACAAGAAGAAAATATCATCAATTACAATTATAAAAAAACATCAACCTACCTTTCTAAATCATGATTCTATTCCTATGAAATAATTTATTATTAATTAATAACATATCAATTTACATATTATATTTTCTTCTTTTAATTACCTTCTTTATGTGACTAACCAATTATAAAGATGATAAAGCTGCTGAAAGTGATAATTATGTCACAATTTAAAATAAATAAATCCTTATGAGAAATAGAATATGAACAATATCTTGATGACATAAATAGAATATGAAAAATAAAATCTCCCTTTTCAATTCCATATAATTATTTCATTATATTATTTAGGTTAATTCCAAATAGTTACCCATTGTGAACATACTTATTATAATCTTTCATTTAGATATAGTTTGAAATAGATAGAGATCTTGATTACCTTATCTTGATTTGAAGATTTAAAAAATACTGTGAAATAACATGAAATATAAATAATGATCAAACTAGTTAGGATTACCAAGAATAGATATAAATAAACTATGTACAATATCCCATCAACAATACATTGATCAATAACAATTAAAAAAAATCACAACCTCATCCATGGTATTATAGAAAGTAAGAATATAAAGGTAATGTGAGATAGTGGAAAAGAGGATAAATTGAGAAATAAGGAACCTTGGTTTAAGATATAATCAACCACACAATGTATTGGGTTTAGAATCCTCCACTGGCATAAAATGCTACCGAAGAAAAGTCTCAAGTCACTCAGGGTTCAAGAGATCTTTGGGAAGCTAAACCAAGAAGGAAAGTTGGAATTTTTTTAATAAATATTGAAAGACCCATACTATGAAATGGTGAATACCACATCATGAAATTTTGGGTCATTCAATAAAGATGTAATGTTTATAGAAATTAAAATGGACTTAGTCCCCCTTTAAACACCCGCCTATTTCACTATCAAAACATGACATTGACTTCCACCATGATATAGAGGATTCAGAAATGGGTGTTTTGGCCTCAACCCATATCTCCTTTAATGAAACAACACAATATATCCAAATACACCTCTCCATGTCAACTCTTCTTATAAAACGTATCAATGTAAAAAAAACCATTTAAACACATCATATAGGTTAAACAACCTTTGAAATGGGTGTTTCTCCCTATATTGTTTTTTGAAAAAACAATGTCTAATAACCACCCATGAACATAACTTAAATGAAAAAAAATTCCTATATTACAAAATCTCTATATTCACCACCACAACAATAAAAATCCATAACCATCATGGTATAACCTTCCTCAAAATGTGTGTTATGGCCCTTAAAATTCCATAAACTCAACTACTTGCCTCTAAAATCCATTACATCCCAACTTCAAAACCTCTAACACCTTAAAATGTATATATATAAGATTTTTTATGGTTCAATATGAAACACATCTATAATGTAAAGATACACTTGGTTTAGATCTAACATAAAATTCATAGTCAAATGAATCATAACATTAAAAGATGATAGGTGATATACCATATCTAGAAGAAAAAGGATCTTTAAAATTAATTATTTTGTTTTATTTAATCTCTTTTAATATTAAATTATTCTCAAAAATTTATCTGAGGAACATCTAATACTCACTTAATAATTATATTATTTTATCAGGTAATAATTTATGTCAATCTAGTAGTATCATTTTTACTATTAACTGACTGAAAATTAAATTTTTATTTTTCAAACACATTTAAGGGAAAAGTGAGAAACCATGAGTTAAAAAAAGGAAACAATAGATTCATTAAAGAAAAATTTAAGAATACCAAAATTATTTTCCCTAAATTATTTCCAAGAGATGTTGCTAACTTGAGTGTCTGGTTCATCCATAAGAAGATCTTTGAACTGGATGACCAGCTTGTCCCAGGACTGAATATAATCCTATAGGATGATATTTACATTATTGAATCCCCCAACTATGATCAATTATTTATTGTCTATCCAGACATATTTATCCTCATTGATATTCATCCTTAATGATCTCCCTATCATTTTAGTGGGTTATTCTTCAGTTGCATTAAGAGACAAAACTTTTTCAACTACTTATTCTTCCGTGATTAGGATCAGTTCCAAGGATTGCTCAAGTGTAACACCTAAATTACACTGGTTTTACATATTATTGTCTTTAAACTTCTTCTATGACCATGTCTCTATAGAAAGAGGTGAGGAGTAGTAATCCTTCTTCTATATACGAATTCACTTTCTCCCTTTTATGGAAGGCCTGACTGAAGCACCTTCTGACTTCTGAACCGTATCCTCAGTCTATTTATGATCATTATAATGTTTAATATACATGATGAGGCCAAAATCATGTGGTTTAGAATCTCTCCCCATAAGAGTGACCTCACCATAAACATGATCATCGTGAACCTCATTCACCTCAACTTCCTGGATGCCAGCTGGGTGGTCTAGAAAAGTTTTTGTGTGACAAAGACCTCCTTAGTAGTAGAATACTGAGACATTCCCCCTCTAAATCATGTAATGGGTCATAAAACTCATGAAATAGAAAATTATTTCCAACTATAAGATTTGTGTTCACTCTTTACAGTCTCACCACACTTGTTTCCTTCACCAATCCTACACTGTATTCACTCTATGGAGATGACCTTACATTTTTTGTCATTTGTATTCTGCCTATTCTCATTGTCTTCCTCTGAATTTACTACATTAATTGAAACCTCATTAGAAGCATATAAGGTTTCACTCATTAAGATTTAAGATTCAGTAATTTTCAGGCTAGCATCTGTATTAGCAGTCAACCCTAGACCTACCAATCCCCCACCCTCCTGTGAAACTCCTTGAGAATGTTCCTTCAGATATGCACCTAGACCAGGTACATATCTATTTTCATATCCCTTAACCTTTCCTCTCAATTCCACATCCGATTTGTGTGAAGGATTCCAGCTATCCTGTGTTTCTCCATGAACGTCACCGATCTGCACACCCACTTGTCCCTGGTTAGAGAACCCATCAACCCAACTAGTTTCAAACCTGTGATGCCTCAGACTAAATCTATGGGCTGCCAAAGAATAACCTAATCAATTTTAGATAGAAAAAAATTCCACCCATGATTCATACAACACCTGTTGCCTACATCAACATTCCTATACAATTGTAATCTATAAGAAATCAAAAGGAATTCATGAAACATCGACTTTGATACACATCATGGATTAATAGGATGAAACACTGCCTTGGTATGACTATCAGATCATAAGAACCTACCTATGAGATTCCTTATCATCCTAATAATCAAAGGTTTCTAAAATGGTTGGGGAAGATTAGGTAAACCCACCCAAATCACCACCAATGGGGAGTCCCTTTTCATGTGATAGTCGTATGTCCATTTATGGAGGTAGAATCTGAACCCATTGCTGCAGCGAGGCACTCATGACCAATCCTTGATCAGGTCTTCCTCTGGTGTGAAGTGGACCATGAAGTTACTATTTTATAGAAAACTAATAGTAGCCCTATCCTATAGATCCCATGACCCGAATACGAATCTATCAAATGTGTCCACTGATGTCCTTCTATGTGATAATCGAGCAATAAGAGTCCGATTGAGAAAAACTAAAGCTTCACAATACTCCGTGAGCGATAATTTTGTTTCAAAATCATACTTTTCTTAATCTACTTCCATGTTACATTTCCTTCTAATATTTTTTAAATTAATTACCCACCATTAGTAATTATATATTTTTTTAAATTATACAACATCATTTCATAATTATGTTAACATTTCTAATCTGGATAAAATGTTAGGAAGAGGAATCAAATCAGTTTTATATCAAATCAAGTTAAAAAAGATATATATGACTTATCATGGAATCAATTATGAAATAAAACCTCAATTTTTACTATTATGTATCCTTTTAGATTCTAAATTAATAGTATAAACTAGAAATTATAGGCAAGTGTGAGTGTTTAAACCCGATAAATTTTCTAGTCTTGTGAATTCATTAAAAGTTAACTTGAGAGTCACATACATTTTAATCATTTCTTTTGTTGATTAATTTTATATATTCACATTGTTATCTTGAAACTACGATAATTATTAAATAAAATGTTGAAGGTGTAAGTCAATATTATTTCTAGGTATTTTTTTCCTACAAGTGTCATCAAAATAATAAAAAATATTTATTGGAAACATATAGATGGAAGAATATTATAATGGATCAAAATAACTATAAATATGTTTTATGGGTAACTTTATGTGTTCAATGGATTAAATATATTATTCAATAATTCCAAATGAAAATTACAAGTTTCTGAAGAAAAATTTGTATTTATAGAATCAAAGGGTTTATATCCTACAAAATCACTTGCATAATGAATAAAACCATTATTCAATATAATTTAATATTAAATGCTCTATGGTTTTTAATAAGGTGAATAATATTTTAAAATAGGATTTTAGAGGAAAGTAATGTAAAAACATTGTTATGTTTTTATTACTTTACGTTATAATAGTACATTTATTTAGTATTTCATCATTATCCATTGACTTATAGATATAAGCATGGAATATTTTACACTCTACTCTATTTAAATAGTATACCCAATTTAACATTCTACAATTGGTACATTCAAATATCATTATATAATTTTGACCAAAATTTTTAATAACTTTTATCATCTCATAAAATGTTTCAAGTATCTTAGATATAAAAATATCATCACGCAAAAACTATAATACCATGGAAATTGCATTATTTATAATTCTATATAAACACTCGATATGGTAAACCATTAATATGAAGGAAAAAATTGAATATTTTTCACATTCTTTATAAAAATATATATTTTTAGCTTCTACTAATTCATAAAACCCATTATATTGTCCACTCAGGTTTTCCATTGAATTAATCTCTATTGAATCAAGAAAATAATTAACTAATATTATGTGGTTTTCATATATTTTGGGTGTTATTAGAAAAACATTAATATCTATTTTCTAAATGTCATTCTCCTAAACAAAATTAGTAACTTCATCCTTATAATTATTGAAAATATCATACTTTTTATAATATCTAATTCACCATGCCAATTCCATCACATACATAGAAATGGAAATTATTTCAATATCAAGTGATAATAAACAACATGTCTTCTGAACCATGATTTAAAATTACAAGAAATACTTGAAAATTTAATTCTTCTATGAAAATATTGATTTTCTTTTGAAAACCCTAAATATTTTCCAATCCCTTATGTATTTGGACATATTTTAGTGTAAAGTAATCCATGTTTTATCCATTGAAAAATATCTTTATTAATATCAGAGAAAATATTAATAGAATGAAATCATGTTTGAAACATATCATAATAATATTGAATATATCAAATACAATTATTAATATTCAATTGTAGATAATTAAACATCTTAGTAGAAAATACAAAATAAATATCCTTAAAATGTATGTTACTATGTACATGACAATACACATGATAAAAAATAAATACCAATAATAGAAAACAATAAAATCATATATTTAACATGTATATTAAATTAATAATAAAAATATGAAATCATAATATATTATTAATAATAATAATTTCAATATTTAAACTTCCTTTGAAACCAAGGAAATATATGTGAGAGAAATAAAATACATTTAATCATTGAAAGGAAGTAAAATTATAATATTTTAAAATAATTAGTTTTGATATATTTTGACATATGTATGATTTGTGAACAATATAAGTATCTATCATTGAGATACCATAGATTCATAGTTATAAAAACTGATCAAAATAATTGTTTTATCCTAACAGCCCATCCTTTTAAACCTATTTTGATTAAAATATTATAATTTGAATATCAAAACTGAAAGATTATTTGTTATATCATAGTGAACATGTCAAAAAATATCTTTTCATCATAGATATAACCAAATAAACATGAATACGACTATAAATATTACCTAAATATGTAAAAAAATTACTTAATATGATAATATAATTCTTCTTTTTCAAGATGGAAATCATATTATAGATCAATATGGAAAAATATTATACTATATTTTTCTATAAAATATAAATATTATAATTATGTCAATAATAAATCATGTTGATTCCAATAACTAATCTTAAAATATAATTCTAATCATCCTAACATAAAATATCACTTGGAAACATAAGAAATTATCTAATTGAGATTTTTTTGGTTCATTGAGAGGATTTGGAGAGAGAGTTGATGTGGGGTGACCATGACTAGAGGAACACTGATGTTAAAGTAAAATGTGTAAGGTTTAATTAGAACAAGCACTGGGAATTACAAGGTTGTATATGTGGGTGATAGTTTGGTATAATTACAATAGATTTGGGAGAGTTAGGTATGACTCATTTTTGGAGTAATAAATGGATTTATGAGTGGACTATATAGTATACATTATATATAGTTTTTAAAAATAGTTATTAATACCGAATAAGCAATGATTCATAGTAACCACCACTAATAATTCAACAAAAATGAAAAAATACCATGTTTTTTTATTTTAGGGTGGTTGAATAAAAAATCTATGAATCAATTTCCACTATTATAATAAAAATGATGCAGAAACGACTCATTCCTAAAAATAGTGTACACGCTTGGTATTGATAACCATGATATGATCCTCACTCAGATAACAAAATTTGTTTGAATATGAAATAGTATCACACTCGATTAATAAGACACAATTGGGATCTATACATTCCTTATGATATATCACACTCTAATGAATGGTGTTATTTCAAAAACGTATCTTAATCCAAAGATATGGAAGTGAGAACCTCCCATGTGTAGTATTCTATAGATTACATCCATTTATAGAGAAAAGGATTAACAAGTTATCGTATATATACTTAGGCTTTATTTATCCCTATAAAACACCTAGTATAGGTAAACCATATAACCAGGGGGTGTAGTTCATTTCACAGACATTAATATAACTTTTTGTGAAGCCAAAATGTGATTATGGACATACAGTTATAACCTTTTGAAGTTGTAATTCCATGGGGAGTTTTCTCAAAATCCATACCATAGTGAGATAAGGTTCAATAATATCCCTACTCTATTCACACCCTACTTCGATCATATTAAATTTTCCTCCCACACTCAAAACCAGATTTCTCATGACTAGTATCATGTAAAGATGCTTCATACTTAGTCTTGCACCTAGATTTCTGTCACAATATTGATTTGTTCCCAAAATAAATTTCACACAATTTATTTCCAAATTCTTAGATAAAGTCCTTCATACCCTTACAATGTCCATCATTCCATGTTTTTTTGTTCTCATACTAATTCCCACATTCCTAATAATAATAATCCCTATTTCCACATTCCCAAAAAATGTCTCGTACAACCAATTTTCACACACAAAAACAATTTCCCATGAACCCTATTTCTATATTCCCAAATGAATTCTTAATTTACATGTTGTTTCATAAACAAAAAAATCCTTATACAATATATTTTCATGAGGAAATATAATTTCCACAAACCAAGTTTTCATGTTTCAAGATAATGTTTAAAGTGACCAAAGGATTTCATGTTCATCCTATTTTTACATGAGAAAATGAAACCTTATGATTTTTCCCAAATGAATATCTACATATGTTCAAATCCATACATGGGAACATGAGTGGTTACATGGAGATTACAACACAAGGATGTGTACCCAGGTTAGGGATTTCTATAAAAGAACCCCCAATATCCCATTTTTGAAACAGATTGCAAACAAAAGTGATGCTAGATACACCTGAGTTCATAGAGAATAATCCCATGTTCCCAAGTATCCATGAACTCCTACATGTGATTTCCAAATCAAAACCATAGAGAATGTAATGGAACCACACCCTTGTTATTTCACTTGTTATAATACCTAAGATATTCTATATGGATCCATTCATAGTTTTTTCCAATATCGAGTCATACCCATGTTTCTCCACTTGGGGATGATCCCATATTATACTTCTTAAATTCACACTCATATTATTCCACTAGGGTGAACTCCTAGATCGTACATATTATATTATTCTACTCAATTCCACACCTAGGTTATTCCACATGGATCTATACCTAGAAAATCTCAAAGTAGAGTTTCTCCTAGCCTTCAAAATATTACATGGGAATCCATTCACTCAGATCACCAACTTAGGTGTACATTAACCTAGTTCACCTACATAATCAAATATTCTTCTAGGTCTCCCATTTTAATCTTTGTACAACCCAACCAAGATAATTCATATCTTAAGGGTTATTCCCTTACACCCCTGATTCTAATTACATATGGTTTTTGATCTCAAGAATTTGGATTGACCCCTATACTTTTATCACTAACCCCCCATGAAAAATTGTGATTCACAAAATAAACAATTCACATCATGTCAATTTTGATAATATCCCCCTTGGTTCAAAAAATTCATTGAGTCCTGAATATTCTCTTGGTTTCTTCATGTTCCTTCATTCTATATGTTCCACATTGTTTCCTAAAATTTATTGAGTTGAGATTCTCTTATTAGTTTCCTTAGAAACCTTGAATCAAGATCCTCAACATGGTGGCCTGAAATACTTTCACTTGATCCATATGTTAAGTTAAACTGGAAAGGGTTGCTTTAATATAAATCCCAGACCAAACCATTTCGGGGTACCTTCCACCTAATAGTCCACTCATCAAGGAAGTTTTTTAAAGGTGGAGGGTCCAAATTCATTTATTAAAAAAATAAAATAAAACCTTTTTAGAAAACGATATAAGAGGTCATAAATTCATAAACATAAAATTTAACACTATGTATTTTATCTTAATACCTTTAAATTAATTACATTCCTTAATTTTTTTTACCAAACTACCTTGTGTTTTATTTCTTTCACAATGATACATATGATTCCCCATTAAGGAGAACAATACCTATATCCCAAAACCTCCCACAACCTTCCATAACATCCCCATACCTTCTAGGATGATAAATTGAATATTGTATTACAATATGTTTTTAAAAAATAGATAAATATAATAATTGGATTAAATTAGATTCATTATAATATTAGTGTTCAGTGTCCTATGATATTCATGTTTCTACTCAATCACTTTAACCCAAAGGGTAACTTGAATTGTTTATGGAAAGGATTATATGAAAAAGACATAAATCTATTTGAGAGTACAAGACTATACCACAAGATCACTCATAAGATTAGACAACATCTTATCCTCTTTGACTGGAAAAAGGGTTATCAATAGTACACGATGTCACTTGTCTTTTTAAAATAAGAGAGTCACATAAGATTTGAAACATCAAAAATAGACTCTTAAAATAGAAATTATTTGAAAGAAAAATAATGAACATGATGTGAACGAATTTACTTACAAAATAATTTAATTGACACTGAATTCTTATTTTTTATACTTCACTAATGGTATTCCTATTTCTCTTATATAATTAAAATTTCATAAGTGGTGATCATAACATGAGGGATCAAGCTCCCTAGTCATCCTGGGTGAAATTATAGTGTAGTGATTCTTTATATTAACTTATAATAAATATCAACTCAATACTATATCATCATTATTGATGAAACCCCCACATATAGGATGCACCAATGTGTATTATCGCCAACCTATAATATAAAACACATTATGGTTAATGAAATAGTATAACAATGGCTCTATAAAGTGTTTTTTTCAACCCTAGAAATTGGTCATAAATGTTTCTAAGGGTTAAGTCCATAGTAGTAATATTTATATTGATATGTATGGTGATGGTGGTTTCCCCATATCATCGTTAAAAATCTCTTGGAGTCTCTTCTCATAGTAAGGAAATTTTTACCTTCCACACCTAGAAGAGACTAAAGAGGCCATCTCAAAAAATGTAGATAGTTACCCTAGAGATTTTGTGGTGGGATCTAACTAATCTTGGATTTCACCAATATCACTTCATGACACAAATTCTATTGGACATTGTGTTATACTCAGTCTTATAGACTAGAACACCTATAATGATATCCTTCATAGCATAGCTAACCCCCAAAATGAAGTAGTATATTCACACTTATACTAATGATTACATCACTGAGGCTTATAAGAATTTCCCAAATGTGGACCAGAGGAAATTATAGATCCCCATTAGCTAGAATACTAGGAGTTCCTCAAAACTAGTTATCTTGAATATATCAATTTATCTATCACTAATGAGGATGTGTATTAACCAACCTTGGAATCATCACAGTGGATACCAAAACATTTTAAACCAAGTATGATTTAGACCTAAAATGTGAGGAGAGTTATAAATAATACTACAAAATCCGAAAGGAAACCCCATACTATAGGGATGGAGGAAATTTTACCGATGTGGTTATCTATAATACCATCTATTAGGTTGGAATGTACCCAAATTATGGATAATACTTCAGAAAGGAAATTCATGATTCCTTCTATTAGTTTCAAATTAGTATATTCAATCATTTTTGTCCCAAATAATACTAAAAAATGTTATGCTATTAAAGACTATGAAAAGTGGTAAAATTTAAAGAATTTTTCATTCATATAGATTCGCATGAAAAAGGAGTGTGTACTCAATATTAGAGGAAAGTATATAATTAGGGATCTTATTTATATCATTTCACTTACAAAAAATCTATGGGATAATTTCAATTAAAAAGGAAAAGGCCTGGCCATGTACATAACCTACACACCACTAGGTGATAAATTTATTGTTTTATTAGATGAATTAATTTCTTAGTTAAAATCAAGAATAGAGAAGCTTAATCATATCAATGTTTAATTGAATAGAGGAAACAAACCTATTTAGAATGAGTTTTAGGTTAGTGTTATCATATCACCTATGGATGAAACTATTCTATATCATAAGATTTTTTAACATTCAAGAGAAGTGACACTAAGTCTATAACAATTTGGTAGGATATATATCTATAATTCCTTTTTCATTTTATCTCTACATTGATGAAAATAACATTACATAGAATCTAAAATAAAACCCACCAAGAAAATGATATTTTTTCCAATTTTATTTCTATTTGGAAGAGTATAAAATTATACTTGTAAATACATATTTCCTAGATATAATTACAAGAGATCGATATAGTGGAGTTACAGGATGAGTTAGGAACCATGATTATCTAATATATATACAATGCATGATTTCAAGTGTTTATTTCAAAAAATTAACATCATGGAGATAAAATTTAGTGAAATATGATGAAATCTCAGCAAGCTCCACCATCGTAAGAAATGAAGTATGGGAAAGAAGAAACAACTACTGCCATCCTCAAGCCTATAAGATAAAGGTGAAATGAATATTGAAATAGGGCGAACAAATATTATTACCTTCATTATGATCATGTTCCAGTGTACTTATTATTTTTTAGAGACTAAATTAATAATGTTTCCAAAATTCAAGAATCTAGATGTAGTAGGGAATAATGATCACCTAAATTACTACCATGAAAATCGTAAGATAGGAGACACATTACAATAATTATTTTTATCATTTATTTATTGAAAAAATATGGTTTATGGTGGTCAAGAAACATTGGATAGTCCGAAGGATCATGTGACATGTGTGTTTTCTATTCTACCCAAACAAGAATAATAAAGGGAAAAAATTATGGGAATATAAAAAAATATGACTAGATATTATGAAAATTATTAATTCTTGAACATGTTGTCCTCAGGGTATGACTGAATCAACCATTTATAAAACCAATTCCTTCTATAGTATTTGTTGATAAATGGAATATAATAAAGTCCACCAATGTTTAATTTAACCTACAAAGACATGCTAAAGATAATGATGAGTCCACATAGATTGAAAAACTAGTCTAAACTCTCATGGTATTTATGCCCCCATAATTAAGAGATTGGGAAACATACCCCTAAATTAGACAATGGGAATCAACATAATAAATAAAACAACGACTCTTGGTCTATAAAATGATATAATGGGAACCATAACACGAAATAATACAATTGGAACCACCTCACCCAATAAGAGAATAGCCATTCTCTAATCAAAAAAGGCAATGGGGAAAATCCCATCGAAATCAAAAATTTACACCATCCCATCATATAATAAAATGGGAATCATCAGATCAAATGAGATAATGGTAACCATTTAATGAAATAATGAAATTATAGATATAAAACTAAATGAGATAACGTGAATTATCCCATGAAACTAGAGAATGTTCATCATCTCACAAAATAAGAACCTTATCTTAGGAGTAGCATAAATCTAAACTATCCCATTAAATGAGATCATTTTAGGGTGAGGAGAACTAGCCTTCCTGCATCAATGTTATCCATTTTTTGGAAAAATATAACAATAAAGAGGAGTTTGATAAAACAAGATCCCCTATATCCATCCACATTATATAAATTGTTTCTAAGGAGTTTTCACCTGGTTCTAATGATCCCACTCATGAAAAGGATAATTACATTCTAATGTGATCATTTAAATTTCAAGTGGTTGATCTATCCTTTATTCCAATTATGAATGATCAAGAGTTTCTTATAGAATTATATTTTATCTTTGAATATGGTTTTCCTACCCATGATAGTGTATCATCATGAAAAGTTGGAAATACACTATATTAGTGGAAAATCTAGTCATTGAGGTCCCTAGTTGAACTTTTATTATAGTATACCCATCATACCATTGGGAATTATATGGGTTTTTTCATGTTTTATTCCTATTATCCACATAAAACTATCATTGAAATATTTTATTAATAAAACATATCCCAACTATAGAGAGAAAATGAAAATCTCAGGAAATAATTACAGTGTTTCTCAAAGAATAAATTCCTCTTTATGATGATTTTTTGGATAAGGCCATTCATTATTTGGATATAACTATAAAAAAATTTCTATTCCACAAAAAGCATTATGGATGGATTATCAAGGATTTTTTATTCCTAGTGAAATTCTATAATTCATCTCCAATAGTCCTACTTATAGTAATATACCTCATCTCAAAGGTTTGAGGTAACTTTAATATTAATCACCCTTGATCAGGTGAATTCCAAACTATTGTATCCCTTAGTTAACACCACACAATCCCCAAAAAAACAATATTTGTTTTTATAGATTGGGATAACCACATCTATTACCTTTACATGACTAGGTTTAACCCCTTCTCTATAATTAATCAGGCTTAATGAACCATCATCTAGATCTCAACTTCATTTGTATGTTCATCCTGAATAGGGTATATAAAAAATAATGGGAAATAAGGTTTATAAACTAATAGGGGTATAATAATAGGGAATATTACTTCCCAGCTTATTAGGATTCCATTTATTTTTCCCTTTCCTTGAATAATAGTTTGATTGTGCTCCCAATGATCAATATACATGAGGATGAATATTCGAAATATCATGATAATTACTTCCCCTACCAAAAAATGACAAGGAATAAAATATAGAAGTACTAAACCCTTAAGGATTAGATTCATGATAAGATAAATTAGCAGATAATGGAGTCAACAACACCCAAATATTTTCTTTGGACATTTGAGAACCCTGAGAAAAGCACAAAAATATGTAAAATGAAATTATGGAGGTCTGAATTTCAATGATAGATAAAAAAATTATATAATTTTATTCCTATGAAGGTGGATGCATATTTCATTTATTTGTTGGGGAATAATTTTCTTAATCATTAATGAATAAAGATACTAAAGTATGTAGTTTTGAAATATCATCCCAATTATTGTCCCTAAATTGAAATTTTAAGACATATGATAGAATATTGATTTGTCTTTCTGGATTGGATCAAGAATCATATAGAAGAATTTTGAAGAGAGTTAGGGAATACCGAGATTGATGTAACACATGTATGGTTGATTCCCACTCCAATAGAAAAATCACTTCCTTAAATAATCATGTTGGAATCATAGGTCTTTATCATAAGTACATAAACTGGATGACACATGGCCCTTACCACATGGCCATAATATTTATGATGCATGGTCCAACAATTTTGGTACTAAAATACTTTTAGTGGTCCATCATACATGGCTATATTTTTGTTATCATTTTTTTTAAGAGAATGATCTATATAAGAGTTATATTTTTCAGGTTATTTGATTACTAAAATTATATATTCCTTACGTAATGTCATGGATCAATTTTTTTTTAAAAAATTCATATTTTCCATAACTATGTATAGATTTATTCTTAAAGTAATAGGATACATAATGATTCTTGGATATCGTATCCCAATCTGAGAAAAAAATCACTTTCCCATCTAATCCTCCACACCATCATAGGGAATAGTTTTACAAATTCATGTCATGTTTCTTCCAAGGGCCCTATATTAGGATAAAACCATAAAATATTAAGAACTTTTTGTGGATTTATTCTTATTTACATAAGAAAATTAGTGATACCTAAATCTCTTATCCTAATACCAACCACAAATTATCTTCCCATTCATTCCTCAATACCACCCTAATGTTTGGATCCTACCAATTCATGTCGAGTTTGTCCTCTTATCCCATCACTAAGATACCTCCATCCATGCATTATATAATATCTTTCATATGATCTAGATCAACATAGATGGTCCCAAGGAACCAAACATTGTTTGAGTTCTATGATAAAAAATTTTAAGAAATGATTTGGTTCAAGAAGTATGGGATTAATCATGGTACATCATTTTCAACCAAAGTTTCACATAATGTTTTTGGGTTCTTTATTCATGTTAGGATAAATCTTACCTTACCGATAGACATGAAACCACACTATTATTTTATGATGTGTGGATTTAATTATTTTCCACCTTTAGTCCAAACAGTGTGACTCCAAACTAAAAGTATGTTTCTTCCACTTCAAGGTTTCCAGCACTATCATAGGTTACATAATCTATATCAATCCATCTCTTCCCATCCAACAAGATAAGATACCTCATTTCCCCCTATTTTAAATGAAACTAATCTTTATCCAAAAAAATTTGGCCTAAATTATATGAAATTAAATAATAAATTATGATACACAAAGTCTTGAATGGCTGAAAACAAGTAAATGGATTAATTAGTTGAAGTCAAGTCTCTGATAACTAACCATTTCCATTTCATATCATAAGTAAGAGATGGAGTAAAAATTATAAAAGAAAAAAGCTTCATGTTAAATAATTTCCCTAAGTAAATTTATTTCTATACTCAATGGATTCACTATTCTCGGGAAAATGTGTATAGAATCCACCTCACTCAATGAATTTGAGCTTAAACTATGTTTTGGGTACATCATCATTCAGTAGATGGCCACCCATTCACATTGAGAAGGTCATCCATTTTAGGTGATCATATACCTAAACCATTTTATGTCACATCACTTCACCTTGATAATGTGTTTGATAAATAGTTAGGCAATCTTTAGGGTGATCTATTCCTTTTTAAACATGCATTCCTTCATGAATCCACCTCATAACTTTTATGTTTATGAAATTATCACCTAAAAATATTTTAGTCAAGATTCAACTCATTAAAGCTCAAAAAACCTTGAGTTTATCCTCTGGGTTCCCCCTTTCATGACAACTAGTAACATGTCTATTAAATTTTCTAAAAGGATCCCCTAGGAATGGTGAATAACATTATTTACTTTTAACCACTAATAAATCCCTATGGATAATTTTTCTCCCAAATAACACTAGTTGAATAATACCTTTTAACATTAATATTTTCACCATCAGTTTTTATCCAATGTAAGTACATTCCACATTATAGCCATTTTTTAATCATCAGTTATATAAATCAATTTCAAAAATATTATTTTGACTAACTTTAAAGTATTTAGACATCAATTATTTTGATAGACAACACTGAATGTGACCTATATTATCAGTTATTTATAAAATTGATATCTAAGGATGGAAATAAGGCTGGTTATAAAAATAAATAATGTTATAGGTCACTTTTTATGTTGGTTATTGAAATAATTGATGTTGACTATTGTAATGTTTAAAAAAAACCAATACACATTAAATCCTAGGAAAAAAAACAAGTTGGAAGAAATAAAAAATTACATAAATGAAATGAACCACAAAATATGAAAAATTTATAAAATAAAGACCACACCTTAGAAATCAAGGTGGCCTAAAGTGGTGTAGCCTGATGTAATATTCTCTTACAATGCCCAAAAATTAATTTTTAATTTGACCTAGTATTAAAGTAAATGATGAGAGTGTCCTCTTGTAACCTCCAAAATGCTATAACTTCTGTAGATATGTTTCCCCCTTTCCATGTATGTTAAATTTCAACATTATTGTTCAATAAGTCCCTGAATGATCTAATATAATAAATGAAAGACTAATGATAAGTTTCATAACATGTGATAGAATAGTTTACCAAATCAGAATCAAACTCAACCTCCTAAATACTGATGTTATAAAGACTAATAAGGAGAAGGCCACTAAGGAGGGCCTTTACCACATCAAGAATATAAGTTAATGTATATAAAAGCCACTATAATCCACCTCCACAAAACCCTATATGTTCCTAACTATCCCAACACCACTCATGATCCATAACTCACAAGTACCATCAATTCTTAACTTCCTTCCACATTTAGGCATATTCCTACACACCCATTGGTTATTCCCAATGATTGAATTCAGATGAAGTTCATGCTAATTTGAGAGGGATTTATAAATAATATAAATTTCCTTCTACCTAATAAGTCCACCAATCTATGTAATCAGAGATCTATATATAACATTTATACCAAGAATGGATTTGAGGTATCTTTTGTATCTCACATTATTCCAAGACTCCTAAATAACCCTAAAACCTACTATAAAGAGTAGAAACTGTGTAGTATAATCAACATCCCTATTATCTCCATGAAACCACTATTCCAAAAAAACATGGAAAGTATAAAAATGCATATAGATACTTAATTGACCACCCAACATATTTAACATGAATACCACCCACTCACCTTCAACAATGACATGAATATAGTTTTTAATTTGGATTAAATGTAATAGATTCATCATGTGGTTATATAGACACCCTTATTTTTCACCTCTCCATCAATGGGAATATAATAATTATATATATTCAAAATCTAAAAAATGTACTTCACATGAATACCTTTTCACCAAAACCTACTAGTATATGAAGCTACACCCTGGACCACATGCAGGCTGCTTCAGAGGTATTCCACTCCAAAGGAATGAGACACTGAAGGAAAAAAGACACACTGGTTATCCTCCTCGGAAAAATAAATATCTTCATAATAATATATTTTATCATTATAGAGAGCCACTTGAATGATGAGTAGGAAAACATTGTCTTCTTGTAGGGAATAATTAATATTGGGATATCTATGAGAAAAAAGGGGACTACGATTCTAATTATCTATCTAGAAACTATTCTCTCCAATCCTTATGATCCACCTCATCCAGTCATGAAGGATTGGGAAGTGAAATTGCATGCATCACCAAACATCGAATACATCACATGATCCTTTGAGAAGGTAGCATCCCAACACTAATATTAATACAACTTGATTCTATCCAAGATAAATCAACCTTCCATGATCTCCCTTGCAATCTTAGCTTAAATGCAGAAGAAGGATTACTTTACATTCTTTATATTTATGCATCCCTCATCAATGGATTTGTCCAACCTAGACCTCCTTTCCTTGTGGAACCATCATTCATTATGATAATATAAGATGAAATTATTCTAAACTATTTCAATAGCTATGATAATCTTTTTGGGATCATAAAGAATAGATGTAACATGTAAGGGAATCAAAGAGATAATGTTGTTGTCAGTTCCCTAGAACAAACTTATTTTTTACTTTATGATTACTTATATTCATGGTTTTGAATATCAATAAATTCCTTATCACATCATGATTTTTCTTGTACATGGAATTTTATGTGATAATTTCCTAAGAGTAACTATCTCACTAAAAGGTCATAACAGATCCCTATAATGATGAGAACCCAGAAGTGCTGTGAAACTATTATTGAATATATGATATATTGCCAGATGATATCATTTAAGGGGAATAAATGATATAGGATATTAGGGGTGAATAATCATAGGACATTGGGGAACCTTATCATGGTGTATTCCCTTGGTAATTTCCAGGAGGATATTATGAGAATGAGACCTTCCAGTATGAAATCTACATTTACAAGTGTCATTCTATGTTCCTATATGTGGACATGTGTATTGGTCCTTAGACTTTAATATTATTATTAATGAGTATTATGACTCACACACTTATATGTATTAATGAAAACCATGAATCCATATGTTCACGATGAGGTATGGTATGATGGGTGCATCACGAGTAATATTGCATTAACGAGTAATGTGAGAAATGATTTTTTCCTTCTATTATTTAACATAAGTTGATGTATCAAGCCCTTTGATGAAAATTATATAGTCTAAATAAATCCATGTCCATGGTGTTCAAAAAGAGAATTCACTTTCTAGGAAATCAAAAAATGATAAATCAAGAACATGGGTTAATGGAACTAGAATTAAACCATCTTTATTAGAGATATTATGAAAAAGAGATTATATCACACAATAAACATTCATATACGGTGACATGTTTTTGTAGAATCAAATTCATTCTCTATGGGAGCCTTGGCATGTTTCTAGATGCTAACCATGAAATGTAGGCTACTCCACCTAATATCACTAAGAAAGAGGCCTAGAGGGTCACAAAATTTGTGTATCCAGTATCTTAGTTGAACAATAAATTATTTATTATTTAAAAAGTTGAATAAATATTATTATCAGTTGTGGTTAATAATTATTCATGGATTCCTGATCACATTTATTATGATACTAGTTATTCGAGAGAATATATGGTGGGGGGAATATTTTATAAATATTTATTTTCTATTTAGTGAATATAATATTTATATATTTGTTGGAGAATAATGTAGTTATATATATTTAATTAATAATTAGACATTATTCAAGGTCCAATAAATATGGTGGAAGATTGGAGGACTGAGTTCAAGGGTCCAATGAGAAATAATAATGTTTAAGATTGCTTTATTAAATAATATTTATTTATAATTTTCATGTTAGGAGTGTGTCAAGAAATAATAATAATAATACTATTATTATTTGACATGGGGTTTCTCTAGGATTAATTAAATAAATAAGAGAACCTATGAAATTATGTTAATTTAAACCTAGCAATATAAATACCCCATTATGATTTTTTTCTCTAAACCCTAACTAATAAAATCATGGTGCACAATGGAGTGGAGAAAAGCACTCAATCCTAGAGAGTTCATCCCTCTTCAAGAATGCTCTCAAGAATGATAGATATCCTCCTCCACCCGATCAAGAAGAATGCCCTACTGTAAATTAATCTTATACCAATAGTTCCAAACTATTGGTAAAATCCCCAAAACCATTGGGATATTCTATGCCAATGGTTCAATGAACTGTTGGGCTGTGAGGCGTGGGGATAGCCATATCCCAACGGTTCAAAATGAACTGTTGGTATAAGTTTCTTGGATTTTCAAAAAACAAACAGTTCAGTGTCAACTGCTGGTAATTTTATATGCCAATGGTTAATAACCGTGGGTTTATACAACTAGACCAATGGTTTTTAACCATTGGTATACACCTATTGCAATAGTTCACAGTGAACCATTTCCATAGGTTGGGTGGTATGGGTATACACCAACGGTTTAACAACCGTTGGTATACCACCTAAAACACACTCTATTCCAATTATTTCATTTAAAACATTGGGATATATATATATATATATAAACCAAAGTTCTCAAACCATTGGTATACACTACTCAATTTTTATATCAATGGTTCATATATTCATTGGTATTTCCTCTTCTCCACAAAAAATAAGTAGGCACCTCTTACAGCCAGCCACAACCTATAAAAAGGGCAGGACCTATAAAATATTAAATGAGATTTATTTAGACTATGTGATAAGAAGTGCGTGGTTAGGGGAAAATAAAAGGGTTAAATTATTTTTAACAGGGAGGAGAATTTAGTTTAGAGGGAGGGAAATGCCAATTTTAGAGATTTAGTTTCACATTTAGGTATGAAGATCCATGTTTCCCATTATATAAAGGAAACCCCAAACTATATAAGTTAATGGCTTGTTTGGTTAGTTACATTTTATTACTAGGATCACAAGGAACAATGTTTATCATAGTGGATTTTTTTTGAAACACAAAATTCACTTTGTTTCTAGAAATAATCACTTTAAAAATATCATGAATGATAAAAAGCTAGTCACATGCAAAAAAATAGAAAATACCATCCCATCTAGGGAAGGTAGCACACTGTTAATGGTGGAATGACATATGATGCGTAAAATAGGTAGAATTATTTCCCAAGGACTATAAATTGTGTGAAAAGGATGTTTTTACTTCAGTAGGTGGTCTTGAGAGATCCTCTGATACTGATAGAACATGGCACCTGAGTGTTAGTGTCGTGGTGAGTACTTGTAAGCATAGGAAGACTGGGATTAAAGAATTATTCCAAGAATATAATATAGTATTTGAGTTCATCATGAGGTAATTATTTATTTTCTGGGTATGATACTGATTTGAGTCTCAAAAAATCTAGTGGATTCCCTAGTGTAAGATATATGAGTACCAAGAGGATTGAAAGTTTTCACTTGGATGGTGAGACATTTTTGAGATGGGGGTATAGGTCCCACTTGACTATAACCTTGTACCTATTTGGTGATCTATGATATGGACCAAATTCCCTTGTTGTTATTTCATACACATGTTGGGTAGGAAATTCTAACAAGTATAGTGATATATCTTAAGGAATGAAAACACATTGAGTGATAAGGTGTTGGAAGGACCCTTACTTGAGTGATAATAAAGTTATCATATTATAACATGATATCTAACCCTACCATGATTGATAAAGTAGTGGTCAATATAATGGACTCACCTCGAGTGATAAGGTTCTAGATGAACCCAACCAAGAGTGATAATGGAGCATTTGGAATGTGATATTAGACCCATCATGGTTAATATGGTATTATTCTAGAAAATGGATTTACATTGATCATAATGTATTAACATGGATGTTTTTTGAGTGAGAAGGTTGGTATGTGATATATAGTGGTATGAGACACTACCTTTAGTTGTCTTGTAGATGTTGGGAGTTGAGTGATGACCTATATTGACTTACAAGTACTAGTCTAGGGATTTAATACATGAATTTATCCTACACATTCAAGTTGTGGTTGAGTAATCATTGACACTCCCTATTAATATTATTTCGGTATAAGATGGGTTTCATGTATGATGGTACAATGATGAAAGTTTTTTGTTCAGAAAAATGTATCTATGGTTGGGTATCGTGGAAACCTATTTATCACAAGATGACTTAATACACATGGAGTCTTGGTGTCCTAGTTGAAACATGACATTTGAACCGATATGTGTGTCTATTTATTTTTATAACATTTAGTTTGATCAGGTATACATATATATGTAAACATATATTAGTGTATCTTTGTGATATTCTAATGTCATATATTTCTAACACCTAGCATGATCAACCTAGTATGTATGTAGATCTGATGATACTTTTAGTGATCTAAGAAAATATTATGTACTAGATTGGGATAGAGTGGATCAATAGGGATTGAAGGTGATGATATTAGGTGGTGATCGAGGATAGAAATAGATCCTATTGTGTACTTTTTATATTTGGGTAATATTGGTGTGAAATTAGTTGATGTATGACTGTATTCATCCACATGGTTTATTAATATAAAATTAAGTTTTTTCTGATGATAATACCCCTAAAATCAAGATATATATATATATATCTCTATGTGTGTGTGTTGGTAGTTTTCATGCACAACTACGAATGGTGTGAATCACACCTTGTTTTAATATCAATATATAAGTTCTAGATGTGGCAATGTTTTGTAGGTATCGCCCATTATCATAAAAGACTCATGTAATATATGTGTGTGTGTGTGAGTGTGTGCTGTCTGTTTTCATGCACAACTATGAATGGTGTGGATCAAACCATGCTTCTATAATCTTCTATTTATTCTTAAAGTTTCCATGAAAGTAACATATTTTTTAATTAAAATAAATATACTCAATAAGAATCCAAGAACATTCACTGCAGTTTTCCATTAACTTATTTATGTTTTCAATCATCATCCATTGAAAACTATTAACCATAAATCCACATAATCTGTAGATTTATTTTTTTAAACCCACCACTAAAAATATCCTAATATCTTGCGAGATTAACTCCTATTTAATTCTCCACATTATCCATAACTTTGGAAATATTTTTAACCCTCCAACTGAATATCTATGGCATAAAAAACAATTAAACTTTCCTTTCAAATTCTCGAACCTCATGACATAGAAACTCATTTTTGAATTGTGTTTCCAAAAAAAATGCATTGGATCTTCACACAAAGGCATAAAAAAACTCTTCTTTATGCAATATTCTCTTGAAAATGTTAGACACCAGGACAAATTGTCCATTTTTCTCCACTCTAAAATCTTGAAACACCAAAACTCCCAGCTTTCCAAAAAAGCTCTAGGAAATGACATAGGTATAAATACAACATCTTTCTATATGTCTCTATACATAGGTCCACCACAGTGAGAAAAATTTCTTTAGTGAGTGTCCCCACTATAATTATTCTCATTAGAACATAGGATAAATGTTTCAATATGAATATTCAAAGGAGGAGTAACTAAATCATATGAATTCATGGTGGTATGATTAAGCTTATGGTGGGGAGAACCATAAGCTTGACAGGGGTTAATCAATGACACCATCAGTGTTTTTAGTTATATGGGATCAGGTAAACACCCAAAGGGGTTATAAGAGGCCAGGAAAACCCCCCAAATAGGTTTCACTATAATATAAGGTCACAAAAAACATGATAGAACAAACCAACTATTTAATATTCTATAACAAGGGATCGCCAGAAGGTTTTAGTGAGAGATAAAATGACACAACATCTAAAGGGAAATGAAACTATAAAAAAGAACCATAAACCCTACACAAACCATTTACAAAATCATTCACTTATCTAAAACATGGAAATTGAATTTATAATATTCAAATGTTGAAAAGGAAAGTGTCATGGTCAAGGAATATGCTTTCTCAGGCAATGTAATGTGAGCTAAATGAGTATGATAAGAAATTTTATATTATTCAAAGAAAAAAAACTAACTAGGAACAAAAAAACCCCAACAAGAGGTATATAGAAAACTCAAACCAAATATAAACATGATAAAAATATGTATCACAATTCTTTGGTTTATAAGACAACACAACTCTATTGGAGGGGTTTTATTATAAAATCTTGGTATTGATTTATCAAACAATTAATTTAATTATATTTAACGATTATTATAAAACTCATTAAGCCTAAATCAAATGAAATAAGTTAAGAAACTAGATCAACATAACTTTCAATTTGAGTTTTTGAAAATAGTACACCTCTATTAGAGGGGTTTTATTATAAAAACATGACATTATTTATCAAATGAAACAATTATATTAAAGAAAACTTATTCAAAATATTAAATTCAATATAATTAAGCAAAATTAAGAAATAATCTAAATTCAATTTAAATCATTCCTGAATTAAAGAGTCTAGGAGAGGGATCATACCTCAAGTTTGAACCAAGCCATCCACTTCGGCTCTTGGAGATTTCTAACTAAACTTTTTCTCTCCCCCACTAGGTATACACACATTCACACCCATGAAAGGATACCTAGCCCCTATGAACACACCTGCATTGCCCTGAATATGTGCAAAGGTATCCTTTCACATATGCTAATATCAATATACCAATATCTACTCACCTGCGCATGCATTTATATATATATATATATATATGGGCACACCTATCCCCATATGTTCATAATCATTACCATGGTTGACTATACAGATAATGGGGGAACCCACATATATATACTTACTTACCTATGCCCACGCAGGTGAGTCTCCCTTGACTTGGGGACTCAAAACCAATGAGTAGGGATCAAAACACTACACAATGGATATTAAGAACCATAAAACACATAAAGGATGCTACATAACCCGTGAGAAACTAACCAATGACATTAAATCCTTGCCTAGAGTGGCATCAGAGAACCAAATCCACCCAAACTAACATGAAACAATGCAACACCCAACTGAAAACATAATATGGTTTCAAAAATACTGAAAAACCCAAATAAACAAGGTGTGAGACAATGAGTAACCATAGAATCATCCCTCGGATCAAAGCTGGTAGACTAAAACAATCTGAACCCTTTCTGGACCCCTTCATAGAATATAACTACCCTCTTTCCATTAAAAGCAGTAAAAGACATAAGTGTTCAATGTGATAAAGAAAATAAAATAAAAACTAAACTAAAAAAATACATGTCTCCTGTGACTATACACGTCACCACCCAATATATTAGAACCACTACACCCCAAGGGTCAAATCATGTTCCTGTATGTAAGGGGAAAACAGTTCCATGTTTCAAAATGATACTATCGAATAATACATTCTAATTAATTAAAAATTACTCTTCATATTAATGGTATATAAGTAGTTTGGATCAAGTTTCAACTTAGTTTGGTTTTGTTCGATTCACAGTGGTTTGGGGCATTTCCATTAGATTTAGTTTGTATTGTTTTGTTTATATTATCTTTGAAAATATCATTCATTTGGGTTCTAGTCAATCATGGAATTGATATTAATCAGTCAATCTATATTAACAATTATATCTATTGGTTCTATATCTAGAGTAAAAAATACAAAGGAGTCAATGATATCATATAAGGAAAATCATAAGAGGGCATATGAGGCCTTTCTCTCCCCTTTTACCTAGAGGCATTGCAATTTAAATAACACAATGCATGAAATCAATAAAATGATTTATCATGTACACAATATAGGTCTAAATAATATAATTAGTGGAAATATTTTCAAATAAAACAATATATAATGATGAATCAATATTAATTGTACCTTTCACTATTATTGGACCAACATCATCTATCATTAGATTATCATATACAATGTGATGAATTTTCATTCCGAATTCATGTGGATATAACTTCAAAATTCATCATCAAGACTATGTTAAAGACATTGAGTCAGTTATTGAGAATCTAGAATGGGTTGCCCATACATTGGACATCCATGAAACACCAAATAAATAGAAGTTAAGAAAGATAAATAACCCAAATGAGAATAACATAATTAACATAAATTAAAAATTAAATAATGAATCATAAAAATAAGATTCAATGAAAGTAGAATCAAACATACACTAGGCCAAGATGACAAATATAATAGCACATACCAAAATAGAATAAAAAAACAATTATACCCATATATACATCATAAAATATCATGTTTCTCACCATATCCCAACTCACCCAAGGATAAAAAAATATGATATGATTATACCAAAGGATTAATCTTGAACATATACACATAATATGAGCTACAGACACAAAAAATAGATATTTAGGATTTAAACTAGTCTTATTAATGAAATTCATACCTAATATAGATTTTTCATGGGAACATAAATCACTAAAAGGCCCAAATTAAAATGGACCAAGAAAAGAGGGTAGAATAAACCAAACTCAAATGGTGGAAAATGGTCGAAGATGAACCAAGATGATCCAAACTTTTTTTCCTTCAGTAGATGATGCCAAATCTTGTTTAATGTGGTCCCAAAAGAACAATTATATACCCTAGAAACAAGGATCAAATTTAAAATCAGAGAACCTAAAAACCCCTAGGGTTAATCCTAATGAAATATGACAACGGGGGAGTAAAACTATAACAAATTGAATAATTAATGAAGATGAATTCTTACCTCAAAGTACTGAAAAAGAACCCTAAATAAATTCTAGATAAATATTGGGAGGAGAGGGATATGAGATAGGGGGACGTCGGGCGGGGTGTTTGGTTGTGGGGTCTCACGTGCGACTAGAGTGGATAAGGGGTTGGGGGACGCCGCCAAAGGAGAGAGAGACGAGAGGGGATAGAGGATGTCATCAGAGGATAGGGAGATGAGAGGGGGGGAAGTTGTTGGATGAGAGGGAGCCAAGAGGGTAGGGGGATGTCATCATAGGAGAGGGAGATAAGAGGGGAGGGGGGACGTCACCAGAGGAGAGGGAATTAAGAGGGGTTGGGAGTCGGGAGGCAAAGGCCTGGAAGTTGAGGTGGACGTGGAGGCCGAGAGTTCAAGGTCGGGGAGGGTAGGAGAGGACCGGTAGGCGGAGGTCATGGAGGGGAGGAGAGGACTGGTAGGCAGAGGTCGGGGAGGGGAGGGGAGGGTTCACACAAGTGGAGGGGAGGGGAGCCTGATAAATCGACCATGTTTTCCTACAGTTTTCACAAAAACGTAGGTATAGACAAGATTTTATCGTATTTACCAACAGTTTTTATAAACCATTGGTATGGAAGTGTTTGTATAGACCCATTTTCCTATAGTGAGATACTCTTTAATTTTAATCATTCCTTTTTATTAGTTAGTGGGAAGATGCATTCATTGGTGGGACTCTACAGTAGGAGCATAGTGGGTCTCTATTATTATAGGATTGAGAGGTCCTTAGTGTAACCACTTGGGTTTATAGTGAATAATCCTCAATTGGGGTGACTAACCAATCATGGAATGGTGTGGGAATTTGAGTCAGAACCTTTTAAAACCCTGGGAAGTGATGGAATGTGTAGTGGGTAATTCGAGCAGAAAAATTGACCTGTTCTTTGCAAACTGTAAAGATCTAAAATAAAATGAAAAACTTCATCAAAAGGAGGAATATTCTGTAAATTCATATAGTGTGGAAGGTATGGGAGAGTTCCACAACCAAAAAAAATTAGAGAAAAGGGAAATAAGAACATGTTGGAGGGGGAGTATCTCAGAGGAAGATGGTCCCATGTGTTGGCAATTTGGGAAGAAAGAACACCTAAAAAAGAGATTTCAATGAGTGGAGATTGAATTATGTAAGATAAACTTTTGAATGTGGATTTCATAATTATATATTAGAATATAAGAGTGATATGATATTGAGTAGATTTAATTCTCTTGAGTCTTAGCTATAGACTCTCAAGCTTCATATCACTTAACATCTAGTAGGATAAGTCTGAAGAACTATACTTCCAAAAGATATAGAAAGGTTCATTTGATGGATCATATTGCTCTAAAAATTATAGAAAAAGGTGAAATATCCTTTAAAACAGTAAATAGAAGTATGTTTGAGTTAATGTGTGTGTAGTGCATACTAGGATTAAAGAATTAATTTTCATTGGATATATGATGTATGTTTTTATACCGCATTCATAGATGGTGCATGAAAAATTTTACATCATTCTATGGTTGTGTTTTGTTTGAATCAATTTCCCATAATTTTATTTACGTAATTTTAATTCTATTTAGATTGGTAGAGTTCTAATTTTGAACTAGTCATTATTGTTAAATAGAAATTTTTATTCACTCTAGTAACTCTGTACATACTCATCAATATACCTCAAGATAGTTGTCTCCATCGATCCTTTGTAGTCGCAAAATGAGTTCCCATGCATACTTTGTAAATGTGTTGAAACCCTGAATAGAATACAATAGGGTGATGTGAAATAATATATAAAAGATAAAAAATAACTAACATATAAGGTGGCATAAAACCAAACAACGAGAACACACCGAAATCTTCTCTTTTTATTTCTTAAGATCAAACATGTGTTCTTTCAAAGATATGCAATAATGGAATTTCAAGGAATTAAAAGACAGTATTGAAAGAAATATTTAGGTTGAAGTAGAGGCAATGTATGTATAATTTTAAGGAATGAACTATTTTTATTCTATAATACCTATAAAAACAAAGAATAATAGAAATAATATATGCTATAAGTGATGAACAATATCTATTTGTAGCATTGGATTCAAAAGTGTAGGACTCGAAAATCATATTTATCAAATAAATTGATAGCTTTACTTGAGGCTATATTTATTAATTTTTTTAATTATGTTTTTATCATCAATCAATATCTCATTATGTAAAAATTATCTTTCTCAATTAATTATTTTCAAAAAAAATACTTGTAAATTATTATCAGAATTCCATCTTTCTCAATTAACCAAACAACTAAATCAAGAGGGAGTGCATTGAAGATGAAATAAAACACAATTTTTTATCCTACCCGATAAGAAAAGTTTATTAGAGGACATAATTTATAAACAAATAGAATATATTATAGCATAAAAAATTAAAAAGGGATATGTACTATAAATCACAAAACAATTAGAACAAAAAAACTTAATCATTAAATCTAATTCATATTTGTGTTGCAAGTGCCTTATTTCTTATTTCCAATTTCACCCTGTTCGGTTTTAGAGATAAAATTATTACCTCTATCCTATAAAGGGACGATTAACAAGGTAAAACATAAGGGTCCAAGGAAGGTTCCAGGTCTATGATAGAGTGGTATGTGTCATTATAATTGAACTATACCATGACAATGTTATCATCCCATATCTAGCTAGAATCTAACATACAATCTCTATTTTAGATCCTTTAAAACATAAAATTATTAATTTTCATAATCATTAAACTAATGGAGATATTTTTTAATGATGCATTATTGGGTCATGAATTCTTCCAACAATCACATTCATAACTAAGATGTGAACCAAGTGTCTTGTTATGAAGTGACCATATATAGTACCTCATACAATCAGAAAATATAATTTATTTATAAGCATCAAAATCAATCTATTAAACTCTAACCAAGAACAAGGACATAATATTATTACATGATTTAGTCTCAAAACTACCAAATTCTTTACTATGATTGGTAAGATGTTCCAATAATAGATTCTCTAATATAATCCCAATCGGTTACTCCATACAATATTCTCTAGAATAGAGAAGATTGTACTTTTTTATAGTCCAAGATGAACTGAGAAGCATGTGCTCACATATTTTATGATTCATGACAAGAGATAATTTCATTATAGCTTAGTATCTATAAAATATCACTAGATTAGATATGTGGAAATTAAAGAATAATTCTTGTATTAGAATAGTAGTATAAAGTCTTTGTGGAATCGAGTATTTTCGACTACATGTGATAACTATAAGGGTGAAAGATATTTATAGTTTACTACAAGAGATTAATAATATACATAAAGAATAAAATCATAATATTAAGAGATATTAAAATTATTTGAGGTTGATAAATATTCCCACATCATGATGTTCTTAGAGCTTGAAAAAAAACTCAAATAATCTAGAATAAACCCAAGATGAACCTCCCCAAAGAACTGAGAAGAAAAGCGTTACCACTAAAATCCCATTGAGTATTTTATACTAAAAGTATAATCATACTTGTAGAAAATAAATATTTTGAACATATGAAGAGTACTCCACTTCATCTTCTTGGAATAATGTACCAACTACCCTAATAAATTTATAATTTCTAAGCCATTTTTATTTGTAAGTGTTGACCAAAGATCAATAACTATAAAAAACATAGTGATATAAAATATAATGATGCTCACCAATACATTAAGGGTGGATGTGATAATATGTATGAATAATTGTTCCCCAAACCAATAAAAAAAATATGGTGAATCTATCAAAATATATCAATGATATAAATATAGAAAAAAACCTCAAAGGAGAAACAAACAAGATTTTTTGTAAAATATTGGTGTTGATGGAAGTTTGGTCACATCGACATTGATTGTTGGTATAATATATATACTCATACAAGTGGTATAAGAGAATAATAAAATGTGATAATAGTTAAAACTAATAACAAAACAATTGTGCAAAATTAGTTTTCACATATAAAGAGAAATTTATCTCTTAGAGACATATTTGAAAGCCTTGATAACGTTTTTTAATATTGCAATGTATATGGTCACTATTGTGAGGAATTGTTGTATATAGAAACTCAAAATGAGGCATATGTTAATGAAAAGAGGATTCCATGACTTAATAAGTAGGGAAAAAGGAAAAAAACATCCTTGAGGAGTAAACTGAAGAAAAAATTAGAAAAATACGCACCCAAGTGTTCATTGAAAAAAGATGATCGTCATGGGGTTTTAGTATAGAGAATATGCTTTTATTACAGTAGTAAATGGTACATCATAGTCAATTTAAAAAACAAATTAGGGTGTGACATGATGTTAAATGATGTTTTTTTGGTTTCCACATACCCTTAAAGTGGATTTTCAATAAAATAAAAAATGTATTATGGATAGATTTTTTAAAAATAGACATAAAGATCTACAAATTTTATGATAGAAAATTTTAATTGAAAATGGAAACTATCCAAGAAAGAGATAGAAGAATTGGGTTAGTAGTTTACATTTTTGATGAAGATCCTAAGATATTTACTAAGGAAAATCAACATAAGTTGAAGATGTTTTTTGAAGGGGTAATTATGTCGGTCTTGTAGATATCATATGCATGACTTTGATTCCTAGTCAAAAGAATTTGATTTGTGGTAGGAGAAAGGAGCCGATGTTATCAAGTTATAAATCAGTTACTACAAATGGATCCACACCTTTGAAAAAGGTTTACCATGATAATAAAGAATGTTTTATCATATGGTTTGATGAGATATAAAAGGATAAGCTAAAAAACCAAATAAATTGAGAGTTCTCTAATTTTCAACTGAATATGAAATTTTCAAACAATAATAAAAATTTTAAAGAAGAGAAAACAATGTTTCTTCAATAAAAAAATGTTTAGAATTTGAGAAAAAATAAAGTGAAAAGAAAATAAAACACTTTGGAGCTACAAAAAAATGCTCTAGTGTTGATAAAAAATCCATAGTTAGTGTTATAACTTAGAAGTTGATAAAACCACCTTATTACCAAAATTGATGATATAAAAAAATCTAATGGAAATGTCATATAACACACACATCACATATATATATTTTTTAAAGTAAAATAATTTTGCAAAATGAATCCTTCATATAGTGTTGTTATTCTTCTATGTCACTCCCAATGCATCCATGAATCTCGGCTGCACAAATCCCCAATTGAAAATTCCTATTCAATAACTAATAAATTTTATTTTGGGAAAAACCCCTTGAAAGAATATGAAACATTGAATACCTCAATGGATCGATGTTCAAAAATAGGAAGGTATAATCTTGGTTTCCCCTATTCCTAATTATAGAAAAATATCTATAAAAATGATTGATTTAAACATAATTTAGCTAAATAGATTAATTACCCTAAAACAGACACTTCTGAAATCAGAAATGCTACCCATGTTAACATCTTACAGATGAAATGTGGAGTGAAGAGTTTGAGGGGGAGGGGTGAGTGACGACAACTAGGGCTCGAGATGTGAGGAGGGTAGAGGTGAGCGATGATGAGCGGGGAGCCGTGAATGGGGTGCGGCAAGCGGTGAGTGGAGAGAAGTGAGCGGCAAGATGGAGTTGTAATGGGAGGAGGGGAGCATGAGGGGATGAGAGAAGCAGCGAGGGGGGTCGGGATGGGAGCGATGGTGGGGGTGGTCGGGAGGCGAGGTGTTGTAGGGATGGAGAAGTGTGGTGTAAGGGGAAGTCTAGATGAGAGAAGGATCGTGATGGTGAGAGGTTTTAGGTAAGAGGTTTTAGGTAGGTCTATACCAATGGTTATTATGAACCTTTGGTATTGAGGTGGTTTTATCCAATGATTTAATAAAACCGTTAGAAAACCCAACTTATAATATTCCATACCAACAGTTTCACAGAACCATTGGTATAGATTATTTATCCCAGTGGTTTTTTCAAACTGTTGGGAAATAAATGTTGGTATAGGTGGGATTTCCACCAGTGACACTTTTGAAGTTGTTCTCAAGGAGATCAATGGCAGACATTTCAAGTGCAATGATCTTCTGCACTATCATTATGAGACTCCTTTGGTGATGTAAAAAAGATTTTTGGAACATGTGTGGATCACCGCTAGAATAATCCTACACTTGGATTCTACAACACAATGGAGGCGCACTGCAGATCTGTGTCTGGATGCATAAAAGACAAAAAAATGACCTTGGAGGTAATTATTATTTAATTATACTAATTATAAACAACATGTGTTGACCTCCTATCTCTTGTTTTTGGGTTAATAAACCTTGCTTGTTCTTTTATTCAAATCCATTTACCACGACATTCATTGTCGCTGGATCACCAATTAGTAATAGATAGTGGAAAATAGAAATGTTAGGCATCGTTCCTCCAATGATTCCACTACAACCGGAACCTACAAGCGGTATCAGAGTAGAAAATTTGTTGTTTAAAATTATTTAGTTTCATTGATGATTTACACATTCACAATTTTTTTTTAATTTGAGTTTAATCATTCCTTAAATCTGAATTATGAGATCCGTTTCATCCTTCATTATTTCTCACAGATCTAACATAAATGATTAATTTTATGATTTAAATAAAATAAATTATTTCATCTAGAGGTTTTATGGATCCTGGACGTACAACACCATACCACATGCCATATAATTGTCATTACACACTGTTTAGTGACATTCAATGCAACAAGATTGATTCTGAAATTAATTATAGATTTTTCATTGATTAGGGAATTAAGTACACCATTAATGTACTATGTTTTTAATAGGATTCTTTGGAGAATATTCAGCCATAATATATGTCATGTGGCCCACTGGAAACAGTGTGTAGTCCCTTTGGGTCAGGGGCTAGGCCTTGTATTTTATACATGACTTACCCAACATGTGACTATGTAACACGGAGTCAACAATGCATGTGTCCCACTGGACACTTCGTGTACTCCAATATTTCCAAAGTACGCCTCACATGATGAGTCCTTAGGTGTGTAATTTGGATAGACGGTGAAGGGTGTACAATCCATGTGGATCTTATCTACACATCATATACCTTTACCGGATTACACAGAAAATTTATTTATTTTACTATGTAAACAATGAGACATGTACTTGTGTGTGTTTGTAATGATAGGACACACCATGTGATAGGTTTTAATATACATAAATATTTAAATATTTAAATAATATCTATATAATGGTCAAGATATTCATATCATGTATGAGTTGAATTACAATTATTATTCTAAAAGCATTTAATCATGACACATTACCAAACAATCATGTAATTAATGTAATCATATGTGAAGTATAAGTCATGAAAGTATGTGATAATCATGAATTCTATATTCCACAAATAATAAAGTGTGTACAAGTATAATACATGTTGGGTATATTTTGATGGGTATTCACTAGGTTGCCTCCAAGGTACAAGTTATGTACACATTTAATTTTAAATGATTTTTTTTAATTTGTTTAATATTATGAAGGATGAGAATCTCAAGGAAATCCATATATATATATATATTAATATAAAAGGATTGATTAATTAAAGATAATAATTAATTTATTTGATCATGATTTATATTAATTAATAATGATTAAAAATTGAACACTAGTTTTATTAAATTCGTAAATTGTTGCATTCTAGTGGATGACCATGAGCTAGACTAGAACTTTTTATGTTATTGGTTTCATTATAATTTATTATTAAATTAAATTGTTACCCTATGTGCCTTCTCTCCACATTAATATATGGGGCATGGGTGTCTTTGGTTTCATTTATATAAATCCACCCATTCCCTCCACCTGCATGTGAGTAAAATCATATGTACTGGATGGATATCCTAAGCTAGTGGAGGCAGTTCATGTTAGGAGCCGAGGAGAAAACAATCCAAGAAATATACAAAGGTGGATAGGTGGAAATCTATAAACACGAACCTAGTTGGTTCAAGGTGTTTATCCCCTAGGCCAGCGGTTATTTTATCTATCGCTAGATTAAATAACCATTAGAAAAATCTCATGATCATACCCTTTATTTTATTTCTATTAGTTTCATGGTTATTCATTATGGATGTTTTTTCACAATCACATAGTTAATGAATTAACAAGCATGAAATATGGAACTAATATAAACTGGTTTATATGTAAATATTACCTAAATACATGGTTAATCACATAAGTAATCCCACTTAATATTAACAAGAATGTGATGAAGATAATAATTGTAAATTTATGCATAAAGTATAAAATCCATTAATAAAATATTAAGTTAGTATAGCCTTCCATTACATCGGCTGGAATCGAACCTTAATTCAAAGTACTTGACAATCCTAAGTTGGGGTGCTTTTAATTTTTAGTGAATTCTAACATGAGGTTTTGGGTTGACACATGACATGGTTCACATCAAGGGTTGACTCCCAAAGTAGGAATTGGTGTAATTGAGAGGCAGGGGTTGAGGAAATCCAATTAATGTATTTTAGGAATGGGGATTCCACTCAACGGATCAAGGAACTATGAGTTAATTCATTTGTAATTATAAATGCTTACCAAAAACCTTTAAAGTCACTTGAACAACCAAATTTGGGGTAATGAGTAGGGGAATATGGATCCTTTCCTCTCAAATTTCCAAGCAACATGATATTCTGAATCAAATGGAGAGGGCTATTGGGATCCAATAAAATAGTATGAGACAAATAAATATAATATTTATTTATTTGTATAAATTTATCAGTTAAAGTAATAAATATTTTCTTATCTTATTTATATAATCAAAATTAAAATGACATCAAACATATCATTAAGATCCATACTTTAGAAGGAAAACCATCTCACCGAAACTAATTTCTAGTTGTAGAAAGGTGCCTATGGGTCATCCTTCACCATGAAAGGAAATTATATGTGATAGAAAAACCTTTACCAGTTACGCCTAAAAATGGGGAAAGTGATGAAGAGTTATTACTCTCTAAGAAACATATGAATGATTCTACAAATGTTCAATTCTTCATGATATATTCCATGTCCAATGAGCTCTTGAAGAAACGTGAGGATATGAATGCCTATAGCATGATGTCTCACCATCAGGATCTCTATCAAGAGATAGAAAGATTAGAGAGGTATGAGATCTCTAATTAATTGTTCACAACTAAGCCTGGAGTGCCTGTGCTAGTTGGGTCTCATGTAGTCAAGATTATTGGCTACATTGAATGCCAAGACATCTTAGGGATTAAATTAACGGATGAGTTGCATATAGATATCATAATTTAATCACTTCCCAAGACCTTATCTTGTTTTATTATGATTTATAATATGATAAATAATGAGAAGAGTCTATCAGAACTTATGGCCTTGATTCACCAAGTGGATAAGGACATGTGGCATGAAAACACACAATCCTTATGGTGAATAACAAGTGGAAGGACAAGGAAAAGGGGCCCAAGAATTATAAATAGTCTAAATTTATTGAGGATTATCCTACCAAGAATAATAAGATCTAGTGACAGTTCAACTAAAAGGATGTAGTATGTTTTTAATGTGGCAAGCTAGGACACTAGAAGAAGAACTTCACCCAAAAGCATGGTGAAGCTGAAGGTGAATTCGTTATCAAGTGAAATAATTCCATATCAACACATTGGTTATTAGATAAATCTTTTTGTGATCACATATATATCCAAATACAAGAACCAAGTAGATACTGAAATATTTCCAGAGGATATGTGGATGTATGATCTATCTATGGTGTGAGGATGGATGCTCTTTCCATTGGTGACTACAACCTTTCATTTCTAATGGGAATTATTCTAGTTTTACATGATTGTTATTATGTACCTACTATTACCAAAAACATAATTTTTTGTATCATGTTTAGATAAAGATGGGTTTATTTTCATGTTTTGAAATAAAAGTTGTTTTTATAAGGACAAAAAACGCTATGGTATAACTCATTTAAATAACAGTATATATGTATTAAATTATGAAAACCAAGTGTTGTCAATTGATAATGAATCAAGTTCACATGACTCATATAACACCCAATTGTGGAATCACCATCTCGGACATGTAAATGACCAATTTTTGACAAATCTATATGAAGATGGAAATTTAGACTCTTCTAAGATGAAACCAATAAATATATTTCATGCTTGTTTACTAGGAAAAATAAACAAACCACTGTTTGGTGGACAAGGAGAAAGGGACACAGAGCTTCTATGATTGGTACACACTGATGTGTGTGGAACATTTCTAGTAGAATCTATAGGTGGTTATTATTACACCATAACTTTTACTAATGAATTAAGTAGATATATATATATTTACTTGATGATGTATAAGTTCGAGTCTATTGAGAAATTCAAGGATTCAGAAATGAAGTATAGAATCATTTTTATAAGAAGATAAAGAATATTCGATCAGATAGAGGTGGAGAATATCTTAACCAAGAGTTCATTGACATTCTATGAGAGTTTGAGATTCTATCTCAACTCACTCTACCTTAGACACCACAGTGGAATGGTGTTAATGAAAGTAGGAACTGTACCTTGTTGGAAATGGTATGTTCGATGGTGAGTCATATATATCTTTTATTTTATTTTTGGGGATATGCATTAAAAACTACAACGTACAAATTAAAATAAGTACCAACTAAAGATTAAAATGGAATTCCCTTCAATCTATGGAGTTAAAAAACCCATTTTATCACATTCATCTATATGGGGATGCAAGGAATTTATTAAGGATTTATTAAGAAACAAACTAGAACCCCAAGACACGAGGTGTATCTTTATAGGGTATCCCAAGGAAACAAAGGGATTCTACCAATACAACCCCTCAAACAAGAAAGTGATTATCACCACACAAGCCATCTTTCTTGAGAAGGATCACATCCTCAAAAAGGATAGTGGGAAAAAGGTTAAGTTTGATGAAGTTGATTCTCAAGATACATAGGAGTCGTTACAAGAACAAGTTCCATAGGTCATCATGGAATATGTAGTTCCTAAAACACAAGTACTATGTAGAAGTGTAACAGAGGTCAGGAAACTAGAGAGATATGGTTTTTTAGTCACTACGGATGGTGATTGATAATTGTTGGACAATGATGAACCTCTCTCCTATAAGGAGGCAGTTGAGATCTCGGATGCTGCAAGAGGGCTTAAAGCTATTAATTCTGAAATGGATACCATATATCAGAACCAAGATTGGGTTCAAGTCGATGCACCAGTTGATGTAAATCATATTGGTTGTAAATAAGTATTCAAGAGAAAAATAGACATAGAAGGTAAAGTAAGTACCTATAAACCAATGCTAGTGGATAAAGGTTTTAAATAGTGTCAAGGTATTGACTATGATGAATATGTTTTTTCCAGTTTCCATGTTTAAATACATAATAATTATACCTTCCATATAATCTTACCATAACTATGAAATTTGGTAGATGGATGTCAAAACTGAATTCCATAACAGGATCCTTCAAGAAGATGTCTATATGACACAACATGAAGGGTGTGCAACACAAGGTGATTCCAAAAGGGTTTACAAGTTGTAGAGACCCATTTATGGATTTAAGCAAGCATCCAAGTCATGGAATATTTGATTTGATGAATCCATAAGGAAATTTGGTTTCATTAAGAATGAATGTGAGCCATGTGTTTACAAAATGATAAATGGAAATTTTGTTGTTATCCTAGTAGTGTATATTGATGACATATTAATCATTTGAAACAACATGCCAGTCTTATTTTCAATTAAGGACTGGTTGAACACGTGATTATTCATGAAGGAATTAGGTGAATAAGCATACTTTCTAGGGATCAACATCATTCGTGATAAATCAAAGAGGATAATTAGACTAATCCAAAGTACATATATTGACCAGATACTAAGGATATTTAGTATGGAACAATCCCAGATGGGATTTGTTCTAGTGTAACATGGTTTACATTTTTCAATGAACATGTATCCCTAGAAACAACATGATAATGATAGAATGAGTAAGATCCTATATGATTCAACGATAGGATAAATCATGTATTCCATGATACATACTAGAATTAATATTTATTATACATTGAGTATGGTAGGTAGATATTAAGTAGATCTAGGATAATAGAATTGGACTGCACTTAAGACTATCCTTAAGTATATGAGAAGAACTAAGGATATTTTCCTGGTGTATGGAGGATATGAGGAGATTTTCATCAAAGGATATGATGATGCTTGTTTTTAGATAGATTATAAGAGATAAAGTCACAATCAAGATATGTTTTCTTTCTTAATAGAGGAATTGTGAGCTATAAGAGTTCAAAGCAGCCAGTTGTTGCTGATTCTACACTGGAGTTTGAGAATATAGCAGCTTTTGATGCAGCCATGGAAGCCGTCTAGATTCATAATTTTTTCTAGGAGTTGATGTGGTACCTAGTATTAAATACCCTATCAAATTGTATTGTGAAAATACTATATAGGTGGCTCTTTCCAAAAAAGACAAGGTCACAACAATGAACGAATCACATACACCAGAATTATCACCTCTTGAGGAATTTTTATCATAGGGGTGATGTTGTAGTGAGTAGAGTACCCATAGAATAGAACATGGTTGAAACCTTGACTAAATTACTATCTTATAAGAAGAAATAATATCATGTGATAGCAAGAAGAATAAAGGTTTTTAGAAGTTGGAACTAGTGAAAGTGGGAGTTTGTTGGAGTTGGTTCCCTAGAACCAACTTTTTTTTGTACTTTATGATAACTTATATTCATAGGTTTGAATATCAACAAATTCTTTATCACATCATGATTGTTCTTCTGTGCGTAATTTGATGTGATAATGTTGTAAGAGTAACTGTTTCACTAAATGGTCATAGAAAATCCCTGCTATGATGAGAACTCGGAAATATAATGACATTATTCTTGAATAAATGTTCTATATCCGAATGATATAATTTGAGGGACAAAAATGATATAGTATATCAGAGGTAGAGACTCATAGGACTTTGAGGCACCTTTGGTGTATTCCCTTGGTAATGTCTAGGAGGATATTATCAAAACATGACCCACTAGTAGGAAATCCACATTTATAAGTGTCATTGGATGTTTCTATATGTGGATGTGTGTATCGGTCCTTAGACATTAAGATTATTATTAATGTGTATTATGAATCGTGTATATAGATGTATTGATGAAAACCACAATGAAATATGTTCATGGTGAGGTAGGATATGTTGGGTACATCATGAGTAATACTACATTTTTGAATAATGTGAGAAAGTATTTGTATCTTATGTCCTTTAAAAAAAGATTATGTCTTAGGCCCTTTGATGGAAATTATATAGACCAAATAAATCCATGGTCATAGTGTTCTATAGGCAATTTCAATTTCTAGGAAATCAAAGAAAGATAAATCGAGCACATGGGTTGATGGTACTAGTATGCAACCTGCTTGGTTATAGTTATTGAGACAAAGGGACTAAATTACATGGAAAATGTTTGTATGAGGTGACATGTCATTATGTCATTAACTTATTTTTATATGGGTTCCTTGGAATGTTTCTAGATGCTAACCTTGTACATTAGTCTACTCCGCCTAATTCCACTGAGAAAGAGGCCTAAAAGGTCATACACTAAGTGCATCGAATATCTTAGTTAAATAATATATTATTTATTATTTAACATGTTGAATTAAGATTATTTCTGGTTTCAGTTTAATAAGTATTCCTAGATTCTTGGTCTCATTTATTCAGACACAAGTTATTCGAGAGAACATATTGTGGGTGTAATATTTAAAAAATATGTATTTTCTATTTAGTGAATATATTATTTATATATTTGTTAAAAAATAATTCAGTGATATTTATTTAATAAATAAATAGACATTATTCAAGGTCCAAAAAATATTGTGGAGGATTGGAATACTGAGTTCAAGGGTCAATTGAGAAATAATAACATTGAATATTATTTTATTAAAAAATATTTAATTTTAATTCACAAGTTAGGGCATTTTAGGAAATAATAATAATTATACTATAATTATTTGACAAAGGGTTTCTCTAAGATTAATAAAATAAATAAGGGAACTTGTGCAATTATGTTATTTTAAACCTAATGATATAAATACATAATTATTATTATTTTATCATAATTATAGACAAGAAAATTATTGGGCACAAAATATTGGAGAAAATATATCAATATAAGAGAGTTCATCCCTCTCCAAGAATGCTCTTATAAATTGGAGAGATCCTCCACCACTAGATCAAGGAGAAAGCTTTTTAAGAAGTTCTCAAGGAGATCAATGGAAGACATCCCAAGTGCAAGGATACTCCATGATAACACCAAAATAATCCTTTGGCGACATCCAGAGATTTATATAGCACATGTAGATCACCGCTAAAAAAAATTCTATGTTGGGATTCCACAATGAAACGGGGGCAACCTACAAATCTGCCGCTAAATGCATCAACGAATAAATAATAACCTTGGAGGTAATTTATATTAAATTAAATTAATTATAAAAAATTTGTGTTGATATCATCTCTCTTGGTTCTAGGTTAATAACCCTTTCTTGTTATTTTATTTAAATCCATTGATCATGGAATTAATCATTGCATGATCTCAGATTAATCCTTGATAATAGAAAAAATAAAAGTTGGGCACCATCCCTCCTGTGCTTCCATTGCACCCAAAACATATAGAGAACACTGATCACCAAGGTAATCCTTCCACCAAAGGATAAAGACCTAATTTTCCATTCACCAATATAATTAGTGATTCTAATCATCAAAGATTCAAATTGATGGATCTTGGTTTTACTTGGATTAATGGGTTCCCCTAGGTACTCTATTCCAAAAATTTTCCAAACCACACTTATCCTATCATCAATATTTTTCAATCTCAGATTTGGACTGTTCTTGGGATGATATACATTACTTGTGGTCTTATTGATACTTTTACCAAATCATTTTAAATATTCTCCCATAATATGGTTTAACCCCAGAATGGATATCAAATATCTATTGAATAATAATAACATATCATATGAAAAAAAGGTTTGTCACTCCATAGAAACGAAACATTCCTCCAAATAGAGAAATTTTCACCTCCACAAGAGCTGAATTTAGTATTCTTACTTAACACATCCTGAGTCATAATGAAAAGATAAGGTGAGATAGGATCACCTTAGCAGAGGCATCATGAAATTTTGAAGAAGCCAAACTTCTTACCCTTGATAGTAATGGAAAACCATCAAGACAAACAACATTGAAAAAAAAATCATAGAAATCCTCATAAAAAATAGATAATATCATATCTATTATAATAAAATTCCATTAAACCATTTCATAAGCTTTATCCATAAAAATTTTAATCATCATATTTATGCCAAATAACTCATTGGAAATATCTTCAACCATCTCTTTAGGTAGACATATGGACCCTTGAATGTTTTTTTCTTCATAAAACCATGTTATTCTTCTAAGATAAGTTTGGGTATCATAAGATAAATAAAATTATTAATTATTTATTTATGACCTTTTAGGTATAATTAAAAATATAAATAGTTTAGTATTACCCAAAAAAAATTCAATCCTTCACTTTTTTAAAAATAAAAATTATACTAGAATATGCCGTTATAGGAAGAGATCTCCCTTAATGATGTCTTGGACAAGTACCATGAGATTATCTTTGATAATTTACCAATTTGTAGTGTATAAATACCTAGTAAAGCTATCTGGGATAGGTGCACTGCTCAAATTCAGTTGAAACATATGCTCTTTGATCTTATGTTCCCCTAAAACCCTAATAATGTCTGCATTCTTAACATCCACAACCAGCATAGGATTATTACTGAAGAAACCCAGTCCTTCAAATTCCCATGGGTAACCCACTTTATTATCATAGATTAAGCCTTACAAAAGATCATAAAAATGTGAAACAACCCATTTTACACTTTCATCTAGATTACTATAGTATGAACCATCCACTTGTTTCAATTTACAGTTCCCAGTATACTCTCTTTCTTTTATGCACAAATTAAAAAACCCAGTTTTTTTTCTCTTTCATTTAACCATAAAGACTGGGATATCTCACTTAATTACCTTTAAACCTCAAAAAATTTACTTTATCAAATATATTATTTAGATATGTCAAGAGAAAATGATCCATTGTCCCATTACTCCTGAAGACTGAGATGATATGGAAGATATCTTTTTTGAGATCTTCAACACCATCCTGAACATTTGGTAATATTTATTTCTATATAATAAGATCCTCCATTATATTAGATCTTATTGTGTAAAATAACCCATGCATGAATATGAAAGATATTATTTCATGATTTTATAACTAATTGGATTAATCCATCAGCTTAGTTTCATTTTTTCACAAAAATGAAACCAAATACTTCTCCAATTATTAGTCCTAAACCGTATAAGGATTTCAGTATGGTTTGGGAGAAGTCATGGAAAATAATAAATTAGGGAATATTGAACAATGTAAATTCCTTAAATATTCATGAAATACTAATCTAAATTGATCCATAAGTGTTGGTTCTCTCTATTATTGTTACTCTACATAAATTTATCCTTATTAAAACCCATATCCATAAGATTATTTGTTGCAATAAATTCTTCGATGTATTGAATGTATTTCCTAAAAATTATCCTAACCACCATTTTTTTCAATTATCTATAATATTACTAAAATAACGTTCAACAATAAAATAGAAATATCCTTGTTTGAAACTTGACAGTGTCTTCTATAAAACTTCCCACTGTGATGTATTACACTTTTCATTAATGAAAGAGATAAATAAGGTGGAATTTTTGGCACTAAACTTGATATTAATATGATTCTTAAAGGAGTCCACATTTTCAACCAAGGGGAATTACTTTGAGACTATCTAAATATGAGTTTTAATAGCTTCATCCTGAAAAATAATACCACCACTAATTGTTCACCTAAAATTTTGGATAGAATAATTATTCTGTTTTGTTTCCAGGATAGTTACCAAAAAGAATTTATTAGAGTGAAATAAATGGTAATGAGTTCACATTTATCTTTAGGCATTAATCCTTGTTAATTTAATACCAATAATGGTATCATTAACAAGGTTTATAAGATATTGAGCATCTTGAGATATTGATGACCTTATATGAAGTTGTCTTGGAAATAGAATACACTCTAGATTTAGACTTGGTAACCACGCTACTAAAAAGAGTAACTGGAGGCTTTAAACAAAAAAAAGTGTGAAAATAGATATAGAATAATATAGATCCACACCTCTATATAAAATATCCTCAATGTAATTGGAATAAAAAAACCATCTCCATCTACCTTCATAGTCTGATATGATAGGTCCACAACACTGACCTTGAAACTTCCAACAGTAGTGGCACCAACCAGGACACCATCCAAAGGAATATAAGAGTTTCCCACGAGAATAGAAACATATCCCACATTAATAAGAAAATAAGTAGACTTATATTTCAATGTAAAAACTAGTCCCCCATGTAAATAAACACATGCCAACTCAAGATCGGTTAGAGGGGCAACAATATCAATAGGAAGAAACTTCTCAAACTCACCCCCTATTAGAGCCAAGGGAACATCTAAAACCATGGGAAATCCCCAATATAAAATACCACCATAATTAGAAGTCACACCCTATGTAACCACAATGGACTTACATTTCATATGGTCAATATCTTGGTGAAAATAAGTAGGAAAAGATATAGCCCTAATAGGAGGAGAGACCTTGTGATTGAGCTACTAATGTTTATAGTTGGAGAGTTAATAAAACTGAAGTAATCACTTTCCACACAAAAAAAGTCCTATAATAATAAATAATATTCTAAATACAAGTAAATTATGAACATATATGAATCTATAAATAGGGTGGTAGAGGCTTTGAGATATCGAGCTACACGCAAATGTGTGTTTCCATGGTGTTTTCCATACATAAAGTGTTTACATTAGCATAAGTAAAATAACATAGAGAGTAACTAATTCCATTGATAAATGAAGAATTAATAAAAGTTAATGAAATACCTAGAAGACTAATCTACACAACATCATAATAGGGATACAACTTAGTTTGGAAATCTAGTGTCCATCTAAATAGAAGAATCCTCTAGTTACCACATGTCCTTTCTTCCCTCGCCCAATACTTCACAAAGTCCTCATGAGAACTTTATAACTTCTTTAGATAAATCAAATGTGAAATATTAATAAATTTTACTCAATTAAAATAATTCATCTTCATAAAAAAAATCCTCAAAAAAATATTTACAAAAAAATCCTAAAAAACTATTTATTTATAGAATATTATAAATTCCATAGAAAACTAGTGGAATGAAAAATCAATGGAATGATAAAGATTTGTAATGCTAAAATACGAGTAAATTAAGAATTTTTAAAGTTTTTTAATGAAATTTTTTAGATATAATTAGAGAAATTTTTATGTGGAATAATAAATTTGAGGGCAAGAAAATAAAAAAAATTAAATGGAGTAATGTGAAAAAATGAAACACCCCTGTCACGTGGTTTAAAATTTTACTATTAATAGAAGTTATAAATATAACCAACATGAAAACCTATATTTTAAACATTGGTTATATATTAACCACATTTAAACATGGGTTTAACATTGGTTATTATATAATTGACATTAAAACCCACTGTAACCGAGCATGTTGATAAAAAATCGAAATCACAGTGAAAATTTGTACTTTTAACATCGAGTATTCATAAAACAAATATTAAAAACCATAAGTTTTTGCATTGATTATTTATATAAAATATTTTAAAACCCATGGTTTTAATTTCAGTTATATAATAACCAATGTTATAAATCATTTTAACATTTTAATTACAATATTGATGTTAAACCTTGGTTTTTGATGTCAATTATATATTAACTAATGTTAAAATGGGTTTTAGGATCACTTATTATTTATCAAACCTTAAAAACCACCATGATATGTGTTTTAACTTTATTTTTATGAATAAATATCATTAAAATTACCTTTAACATTGGTTAATATATAACTAATGTTAAAACCCAATGAAAATTATTTTTATTCTACTAGTGAGAAATTTTCCCTTAATCATCATGCATAATTTTTTATTATTATGATAGTATTCTTTCAACTACCAAAATTTCACCTATTCTCACCCATCATCATTTCTTAGTGACTCATACATTCTTTGGTTTTGATTTACCATTTTCATAAACCAATTTTTCATCTAGATATAAATATCATTATTGTTACACATTCACACATAATTCTAATTACAAATGAAATATTATGATCTCCTTATATTAAACACTTTTATGTGAGAATGTATAAAAATGAATTGTGTTGTGATTCTTCTCATGGTAACCCAAAGTCATTGATGTGTAATACTCTTCTTGGAACCATAAAAAGCCTTGATTTGAGAACCTCCATATGGAAAACCAAATTTATAGGGTTGAGATTCTCCTCTTATCCTACCATGAATACTTAATTCATGATTCTAGAATTAGAAAACAAAATCCTCAGGATCATATTCTTATCTTGGAAAATTCACATAAAGTTAATAGTCCTCTTGGAAAGGAACTAAACTATTTGACAGAATTTCCAACCTAACATGACCTTAAATCTCATGGAGTGATATATTCTATATGATTTGATTACCTGGCATAAGATCTTGATCAATGTAAGAGTTCCTAGAGTATGGGTTTACCAATTCATTCCAATAATTCTCCAATATCCCAATATTAGTATAAAACCATTTTTTTCTTCCACATGATCAATATCTTTTAAATCATCCATTTTATAAGAAATTCATGTGGATTGAGTCATGTTCTCATGGTATAAACAATGATTCCTAGAACACTTATCTCTGACCTAGTTATAAATTTCACTTTCATACAAACATTCCAATTGTATGGCTACCTCATTCCCATTGGGTTTTAGACACTATAAATAAACATAAAAATATATAATGAAACCTAAAACTTATATACATGGTACTTACATATAGTTTTTATCTCATTCTGACCCTATACCAGACTGATGATCCCCCTTTTATAACGATGTGTGGTTTGATTCATAATCTCATTGGATGTGTAGTGATTCCTAGATCTACTATCCATGGCCAAATCATAATTTAAACGTTCATTCCATTCCCTATTCCACCATGGTGTCTAGTATTATGATTCTTATTAGTTGTGAAGCCTCTTATCATCCCACAAATATTCCCCTTTAATCCATCTCCATTTTCCCCTACACATGATCCAAATTTGTATAAATAATTTTTATTTTTAACGTTATCTATTTTTATACTTATTTATATGGGATACATTGTGATGTATCAATCACCTAACCTAGACCCAGTTATTTTCTTTATATTCATTACATTATCCTTAAAATCATGTTGTATAGGTTCACCAATTCATTCCTAGATTCCCTTTATTAATACAGCATTAGGATAACGAAAGCCTTGATTTTTTTACTTTCTCTCTATAAACCAAAAAATCCTTTACATGATATTCTCATATTTGAAACCCAAAAAAACCCTTGATCAAATTTTCTACACATTAAAGTCCAAAAATCCTTTATTAAAAATTATCCTATGGAAAACAAAAAGTCTTGAGTTCAGATGCTCCACTATTTACCCCAAAGCCTTCAGTTGAGATACTCCTCAAAACTAAAAATCCTTGAGTTGATATTCTCATCATGGTAAAAAAATCCATAAGTCAAGATGCCCTTATAGGAAATAAAAACACCTTCCTCTAAGATTCTCCTCAAGGGTCTGAAGAGACTTGAGTTGACACCCCCTGGGTGAATATATTCTTGAATAGAAAACTCCAAAAACCTTCTTTATGTTCAATTTATGTGAACATTTTCTCTATGATACCTCAGAATAATATTAGTTATGATTTAAATGATTTTAATTATAAGGGGATATTTTTGTTACTAAAAAATGTGGCATGGACTTCACCATAAGGAGTAAGACATGTTCCTCTCTTTTATTACATGATTTTAGTTGAAGATGAAAGTGTATCACAATTAATGAAGAATATTCAAATGATATATCCTTGTTCCATATGATTTATCACACACCTTGTGATGATGTTCAATAAAAACCATTGAAATTAAGATTACATGGTGGTATAAAGCACCCACTTGGAGTAGTTTATAGATTTCATCCACCATTTGATAAGATGTCTCTCTAGTTTTTAGATTCATATTTAGGACTATTTTTTTTCTAAAAACACCATCTTTTGGTAAAGTATATTTCAAGTAGCATGGTTCATTTCATAGGATTTGATTTTTAATCTTGGGAAGAAAAAAATAAACTAAAGGATAAAAACATATGGCCTTTTGATGTTGTGATTCGGTAGAGGAGTATTTCTGAAGTATTCACCCACACTAATACAAGTTTGTATACACATTCTTCTCTATACATGCACTTTCCCATGTTCCCTATCTTGTACACATAATCTCATTCCCAGAAGTTTTATGCCCTATTTTTTTATTCCCAAGTGAATTCGAGCACACCATGTTGTTATGTTTAAAAAAAATACATGTGTTCCTTTTTATCATTCACTGAGTTAATGTCTCACATAGCCTATTACTGCATGCCCAAATAAATTCCGGCATTCTATATTATTTTGTTCCTAGATAAAGTCTCACATGACCTATTTTTACATGTTTTACAATCACGTTCCAACAAAATATCTTGCGTTCCATGTTTCTAAATTCCATTTTTTATACACATAGACAAAGTACCTCATGCCTTGTTTCCACCCACCAAGATGATGTCAAACACACCATGTTGTTGTAAACCCTAAAAATTTTACTTGATCAATGTTTCTATATTCCAAAACAAAGTACAAACTCCATCAATGTGAACAAAAATAGTGTCTCACGTGCCTTGTTTCTACGTGCCCAAACTATGTCCAACATGCCTTATAACTATATACCAAAATGAAACCCTGAACATATTCCTTACTGATGTATTGTGCATGCAAAAATCATAACATGCGAACTAGTATAGTTATAAAAAAGTTACTGTATGTGGTTGGGATCATAGGTTTGGGTTTTTTTATAAAAGGTCCCCAACCATATATTTTCATCACTGAATGAAAATAGAAGTGAAACCTAGTGATATTAAGCACATGGAGCATAATCCTACAGTCCGAATTCTCCAAGAACTCATACTAGTCATTTTTAAATAAAAATCAAAGGGAATGTGATGGATCCATGCCTAGGTTATTCAAATGGAACCAAACCCAGAATATTCTACATGGAACTACCCCTAGGTCTTCCGATAGTGGACTCATGCACAAGATATTCCACATGGTTTCACACTTAGGTTATTCTTATTAGGCCCCCACCTAGTTTATTCCTTATTGGGTTACTCTATTCTTATTAAAAATGGAGATTAATCTAAGTTATTTATCTTATATTTGGTCCTTAGTATACCCAATATAGATTATATCTGATTCTTCAAGACCCTACTTAGGCACCAATTTTGCTAGGACACCTACCTCAACATTCTTTCACCCAGGTCACCAATCTAGGGACCTATTTTATAAGGCATCCCATTTTGAGTTGCACATATTTCAACTAACTTGGTCCATATCTTGGATAATATACCCTTGAATATCCACTTGGGATCATTGATGGACTTCTGTATTGGGCCTTTAGTCTAATCCCTTAACTTCTAACACTAACTCCCAACATGAATATTTATTACCTAATAAAAAAAAATTTAGTTGTGATACTTGAAATATCTAACAAGAACCAAAATATTCCTTGATTCAAGATTCTCTTTTATGATTCATTTAATTTCTTGTGTTAATATTTTCCTCTTATTTTCCTCAAATTTCTTGAGTCAAGTTTCTTCCTTTAATTTTCTATAAATAACTTTATATGATATTATCATCAATTTTTCTTCAAATTATTCAGTCGATATCCTCTTTTTGGTGCTCCAAAATACCTTCAGTTGATTCATTTGTTAGATTAACCCTGAAAGGGTCGCTTCAAAATAATTTCCATTCCAAACCATTTCTAATTACCTTTAACCTATTAGTCCACCCAGATAGATCTTAAATTTCTTAGAAGGTTTCAAGGATTCATGACCTTAAAATTTACCATTATGGTCCTTATCACATTAACTTAAAATTTATGATGTGCATTGTAAAATTTTACAAAACTATGTGGGTTTCCATTCTATTTAAATGAATAAATAGAAATACCCTTTAATGGGACATACCTATTTATCACAATTCCCCCATATTATTTACAAGGATCCTAAAACCACCTTATATAATGATAAATCCTAGAGTGATTTCCATTAACCATTTAGTATATAAATTAACGGAATACTTGGATCAAATGAGATACATTACAAGTTTTCACTATCCTCTTAAATGTATGTTATTATTAAATCACTTTCTCTGAAAGGGTAAATTGTATTATTACTATGAAGGATTCTATAAACAAGTATTAAATCTATGAGAGGGTCCTTTATTATACAACAAGACTCCTTATGGGATGAATATACATCCCATATTCTCAACTAGTAAAAAAGTATGTCAGTACCTCTAGATGAAACCATGATTTGAAAAGTGAGAGAGTCACATAATATCCAAAACAATAAAAATGGGTCTATGAAATCAAATTAATCAAAAATAGTTATATAATCATAACCATGGTGAATATGTTATCACATTATTATTTTCTATATCAAAACAAAATTTCCTCTCTATGTTACCCAGATCCATGACATTGTACACCTAAAATAAATATGATAATCCAGGACTCCACTTATAATGGTTTAAAATCCTAAAAAATACCCTTATAATAAGGGGATTTCAATAATTATCACTAATAACTTAAAAAATTATAAAAATTATAATTCTCATATAGGATACACATATAATAACTCCATATTGATAAGGAACTTTCAAGGATCACTCATTGGGATCACCAATTCAAATCATGGAAAAGGACACCACACACCGGTTCCATTCACCTATATCCAACCACTTTCCCAATGAAACATATCCATTGATGACCATATGTTCAATTTATAATATTTATAGGACTTATCACATCTAGATATTCTATAATCACTAATAAAAAAACATGTAAACCTGGTTTCATTTTGGGTCTTTTACACTAACCCTCCCACACACGCATATCATACATTATAGGAATATCATATAAAATTATGGAAAAATTTAGGAACCCCTTACCTATAATTGATTTATTCACTATTTACAAGCCACTCCATCTTTGACCATGTTTTTCCAAACCAGCATTGATAATTGATTTTGATCTCAACCCTCTATCTAAATCAACAACCCACTATGATTAATAAAAAATAATTATAATTAATTAAATAAAATGATCCATAATAATTTCAATTAGGCATTACACATGAAAACTTACAAAATGGGGTACTCTTATCAACACATTATGAAAAATAATGTGAACCACTCCCAAGATAAACCTGGACCTACTATATTCCAAATCCCTAAATTCCAATGATGATTCATCAACCAATTCAAACCCATAATCAATAAATATGAAAGAATAGTTAACTATATTACTTAATTCCAAAGAAATTTAAATTAACAATGAGTGTCCCTACTTCCATGATTATATTTAGAATCCCCTAACAAAATCCCCATTATTGAATAATTATTTCAATATAATTTAATGAAACCATATATTAAATCCTTGATCTAATACACTATAAGTTTTAGGATAAATTGACATATAAGAAGAAAAGAACGGGTCAAGGATTTCTTTCCTAAACCGGGGAACAACCACCCCCCAGAAATATAATGTATTTAGGGGAAATAGGTGTGCAGAAAGCTTATAAATAGGGGAAAACCAATTCATTTAGATAGTTAGATAACCCCAAAGATAAATAGATTTAATGAAAAGAGGTCTTAAAATAAAAAATTTCCCCCAAAATAATTCAGGGCTTTGGAAAGACAACAAAACTTCTACTAGAAAGGATAGTGGTTCAACACCACTACCCATCCCATATAAATATTTATTGAATAAAACAAATAATTTTATGGATTACTACTTCTAACCTCCATATTTAGTTTCTTTCACCCGTGATAAAATAATTTCACCAATTTTTACCACAAGCCTCTCCTTGTCAAATACATCAATATAGACTCCCTAATGAAGTCTAAAAAACTTTCCATTGAGACATTTAAAAAAATTAATATCTAACCTATCACCAACTCAATTAGAGTCTGACCAGCCATTATATTTATTTAACATGATAAGGCATTGGTCACTAAAAAAATTATCTATAAACAATATAAATTTTAGTGAAAAAATTGAACATATATGATGATCCACGAGGTTCACTTTAAGAAAGTAAACCTAAATAAAAGTTCACTAACTTTTATCCCATGATTGATTAGTCTATATGACCATAAAAGTGATCATACTCATAATTATCTTAACATAACATTACAACCCAACACGTTGATCATCAATCAAGGATAACCTAGTAAAAAAATATATTTTCAGGGGTTATTATCATAATATTTCACATGATCTATCTAAAAAACATAAATGAATTATTATGAATTATTATTAATATTGATTAGATGATACTGAATAATCTTAGTCCAATAATAATTGATATATTTTAGAGGGAAAATAGTAACACATATTCAAATTACTATATAATATATAAAAAACATCCTATCACAACATCTGATATGTATTTAGTATAGAAAATATATTTAATGAGATACATGTGACTGTGGTACTCTATATATTATAAATGGACAACTTCAGTTATATATCTAAAATGATGTAGTTTGTACTGTTAATGTTGATGATCATAAGTCCAGTTCAATTGTAGACTTCTTTATAAAAGGAATATGTATCATAAGGCAATGTAAAAGAAAATTTTTTATTACCTTGAGAAAAATTAAGGTTCAATATACGATTATATCACAAGACACTATACAGATGATATAGATAAAAGTTTAATTTAAAAATATAAAAGTTAATGTGTAATTTTCATTAGCTATTGGAAGTGATAATCAGAGTGAAATCAACATAATAAAAAATTCCATATAACATTTGAATTTTAAAAAAATTGAAATTAAATACCACTTCATTAAAGATAAATTAGTGATATGAGAGAGAAAAATAGAATATCTTTCTATAAATGTGAAAGTATAAGGCTTTCTTACAAAATAATTATCCAAGGAATATAGTTAGAATGTGAATTTGATATTTGGAGTTAAACCACTTTAAAACCCTCTTAGAGTGTTTCCCATTCCTTTTCCCCTCTTATTTTTTTTGGATTTTAATAATATGACACAAATATATTGATACCTATTTCAAAAAATACAAGAGACTATGGGGGGATAAAAGAGGAGATAAAATAAATTTGTTATAAAATGGTATAATAAATGGTAGAGAATTGGGTTTTTATGAGAAAATTTTGATATATTCAATTTTAATTTTTTTATAGATTTATGTTGTGAATATTGATAATAAATCCAAATGGGAAGGTTTAAGAGATCAAATTTGAAATTTTAATGATATATTCTATACTAATATGAAAAAATGTTCCTAAAGGATAAAGGGATCTTTAAAACCAAAATATATCATTTGTTATTTTATCGAGAACCACTATATAAAGAGTTTACTATGGGCTTAGTTTGATCATGATCTCAAAGAAGGTGGCATTGATGGGCCATGTATTGGATATTATCCAAGAGGGTAATAGGATTGCCTCCCAAAAGCCTCATCTGATATGATATTCTTTGAAAGGTAGGGAAGGGTGAAACTGATCTGTTGGAGTGGTTTCTTACACCCAAGATACGAGGAAGGAGGAAATACAAGTCACCAACCTAGTGTATGTAATTAAGACTAGAGTCTATGGGATTTTCCTATCTTCATTAGTTGATGAAGGCTATAATAATTATATCTTACATTTAGGAAACTTTGCACTGTAAGTTATATCAAAGTCTAGTGTGAGTCCAGCTCAATATATTTGATAGTGTTAATGAAAATTCGGGACTGTTAGTCTCAATTTCAATGTAATAGTGTAATATAAAACACCTACAAGGGTGCATGAAGAAGTTCATAAGTCACATGGTATGTGACTCCAATATTTTAAAACTCTCTTGGAATAATCTAGTAATGGCTTATTCAGTATAAAAACATGTTTTTTTTGGTGATCTTGTGTGGGTTCACTATAAACCCTTAAAAGTGTTTCTTTAATGAAAAAAAAAATATTAAATTTTAAAGAAATACTAATGTAGCTCAATATTTTTTCCTAGAAAAGAAATAGGATTCCTCACCATGATTGTCTAAGATGTTTTTTAAGATTTATGGGAATGTGGAACAAAAATTTTGTATTATATAAAACAATTATTATATTTATAAAATTTAAAAATATTATAATGATAAAAATTTTGGAAGAAAACTAGGGGATATTGATGATTTCAGGAGTTTATCTTTGATAGAGCATCACAACTGCATTATAAATAAGACTAAATCATGGTTTTGAGATTTTTAATTAAAATTATATTTTGATAAATTCTAAAATCATGAGAAAAAAGATATAGGAAATTTAATCCATCTTAAATGTATTGTTTTCCAAGTGATTAATAAAAATTAATCATGGAATAATCTTAAATTATTATTCTGATTTTATGAGATGCTAACTTATAATGCTTGGCTGTGGAACCACTATGAAGGGGAGTTATCGTATAAAGATCAATGGATCGGTGGGTTTAATGGTTTTCCATTTTGAGAGACTAAGGGAGATCCAGTTGAGTGATAAATTTTGTTGAAGTATCTTGATTATAGGCACAATTACAGATCATCCCTTAAACATTGTGTAAAAATCCTTTTAACTGCACTAAAAAAGTTTTGTTAATCATAGTGCTGATAAAGGGGGTCTTTTATCAAGGTAGATAAAGGACCCCCTTTATCATTGCTATTTTGGCACTGATAAGGTCTAGCTGGCTATAATGTGTTGTTAATATAACAACACACCCCGAAAAAACTTTTAATTTCAAACAATTCAATATACATATAATTGAAATCATAAAAAAATTGTTTTCCCACGGTATATACAAAAAAAACACTATTATATACATTTTGAACAATGTTTATATAATTACATTTACAATTATCCAACAAACATTTAAAAACATTAATATTTCATCTTTTAATGCCTGTGATACCCTCTCAAGAATGTCTACCCATGGTATCAGTTTTCAAAAAAATCATCTCAACCTAAGAAAAATATTCTTCCTATATAAGAAAAAAATATTATGTTAGTAATACTATAAAGAAATAAATTAAACATTAATGTGAAAGAATACATTAATAAAATGTAAATATTTAATAAAAAACACATTTGGAGTTGTATCAATCACACTGTGCATTATATTGAGGTGGGGTTTATTCCAACACATCATAAAATTGTTATAGATCATTTTCCTAAAACATCAAAATAATCTGAATGTGTTTTCTCAGTTTTAAGTATGTCACTTTTTCCTCTACTAAAATTATTTTTAATTTTAAATAATGACACATTTGGAGTATTACTGCTCACAACGTGCATCAGATTGAGGTGAAGCTGATTCCTACCCATCACAAAATATTGATGAATCGTTTTCCTAAAGTATTATAACAATATGAACGTGTTTTCTCAGTTTTAAGTATAATAGTTGTGTTTTTTACAAAAACAATCATTTAAAACTAAAAAAAACATTTTGATTCATACCAGTCACATCGTGTATTAAAATGATGTGAGACTACTTCATTCATGTCAAAAATGACTTATGAATAATTTTCCAAAATTATCAAGGTAATTAGAGCGTGTCTTCTTGGTTTAAGTGAATTACATGTTTTGAACAAAAAGGTCAATTTTAAACTGATAATAGACACTTTTAGTCATACTAGTCACACAGTATGTCAGATTGAGGTGTGGTTGATTTCTAAACATCACAAATTACTCATGGATAATTTTCCTAAATTATCAAAAAAAAATAAGAATGTTTTTTATCAGTTTTAAGTATGTCACATGTTCTTTTTCTAAAATTAATGCCAATTTTAAATAAAAATACACACTTTGAGTCACAACGGTCACACAGTGCATCATATTTATGTGAAGTTGAATCCTACACATCATAAATGACTCATGGATCATTGTCCTAAAATATAAAAATAATCTAAATGTGTATGCTCAATTTTCAATATGTCACCTGTTCTTTTTGCTAAAATTAATGTTAATTTTAAATAAAAAGAGACATGTTGAGTTATACTTGCCAAACCATGGATAATTTTGAGGTGAGTTTAGTTCATTCACATCAGAAATTAATTATAGATAGTTTTCATAAAGTATCAAAACAATCCGAATGAATTTTTTGGGTTTTCAGTATGCCATTTGGGTTTTTTTTATTAAAATGTCATTTCAAACTAAAAACACACATTTGGAGTAATACTAGTATCATTGTGTGTTGGTTTGATATGATACTACTTCATACACATCTTAAATGACATATGAATAACTATCATAAATTATCATGATAATTGGATCATGTTTTCTTGGTTTTCAGTGAGTGGGATATTTTGAACTAAAATGTCAATTTTAAACTAATAACTGACACTTTGAGTCATACCAGTCACAACATGCATCATATTGAGGAGTGGTTAATTCTCACATGTCAAAAATGACTTATAGATAATTTTCCAAAAGTATCAAACCAATTTTAATTCTTTTGTTTAGTTTTCAGTATGTTACTTATTATTTTTACTTAAATTAATGTCAAATTTAAATAAAAAGATACACTTAGAGTCATACCAGTCACACTGTGCATCATATTGAGTTACGATTGACTCTTACACATCAAAAAATGACCCATGTATCATTTTTATAAATTATCAAAACAATATGAATGTATTTTCTTGGTTTTCGGTATGTCACTTGTTCTTTTCCTAAAATTAATGTCAATTTTAAATAAAAGGAGACACTTTGTGTTATACCGGACACATCGTGTATCATATTGTGGTGTAACTAATTACTAAACATCACAAATGACTTATATATCATTTTCCTAAAGTATAAAAATAATATGAATATGTTTTATTATTTTTCATTTTTCCAGTTGTTTTTTAACTAAAATGCCATTTCAAACTGAAAAATCACATTTTGAGTCATACCATTAACATCATGATTCATTTTGGAACGAGTATGATTCATATATGTAAAAATGATTTATGAATCACTTTTCTAAATTATTAACTAATAATGGAAACTTCTAGTCATACTGGTCACACTCGGTATTGGATTGACATGTGGTTGATTCCAACATGTCACAAAGGAGTCAGGGATCATTTTTATAAAGTATAAAAACAATCCTAATGTTCTTTCTTAGTTTTTAGTATGTCACATTATATTTTTAATTAAATTAATTTCAATTTTAAATACAAAGACACACATGGAGTCATACCAATCACCCCATGTTTCGTATTGAGGTGAAGTTGAATTTAACATGTCACAAATGACTCATGGATTGTTTTCCTAAAATATCAAAACAATATGAATGAAATTTCTCAATTTTCAGTATGTCACCTATTATTTTTACTAAAATTAATGTCAATGTTAAATAAAGAGAGACACTTTGAGTTATAACTACCACATTGTGAATCATATTGAGGTTACTTTGATTCATATACATCAAAAATGGCTTATTGATATTTTGTAAAAAGTATCAAAACAATATGAATGTGTTTTCTCAGTTTTCAGAATGCTAGTTGTGTTTTTTTATTAAAATGTCATTTCAAACTAGAAACACACATTTAGGGTCATACTGGTCGCATCATGTGTCATTTGATATGAGACTCCTTTATACAATTTGAAAATGACATATGAACCCCTATTTTAAATTATCAATATAATCAGATAATGTTTTCTTGGTTTTCTGTGAGTGACACATTTTGAACTAAAATGTCAATTTTAAACTCATAACTAACACTTTTAGTCATATCAATCACACAATACATTGGATTGAGGTGTGGTTTATTCTTAAACATCAAAAATGACTTATGGATAATTTTTTTAAAGTATAAAAACAATCAAAATGTGTTTGATCGGTTTTCATTATGTCACTTTTACTTAAATTAATGTCAATTTTAAATAAAAAGACCCACTTGGTGTCAAACCGGTCACACCATGCATCATATTGAAGTAAGGTTGACTCTTATATGTAAAAAATGACGCATGAATCATTTTTATAAATTATTAAAGCAATTTGAATTCATTTTCTTGGTTTTTAGTATTTCATTTGTTCTTTTTACTAAAATTAATGTCAATTTTAAATAAAAAGAGACACTTTGAGTTATACCGGCCACACCGTGCATCATATTGAGGTGAAGATGATTCCAAAACATCATAAATGACTTATATATCATTTTAATAAGTATCAAATCAATCTGAATGTGTTTTATCAGTTTTCATTAGGTGAGTTGTGTTTTTTACTAAAATGTCATTTCAAACTGGAAACACACATTTTGAGTCATAACTTTCACATCATGAACCATATTGACATGAGTTTACTTCATATACATTATGAAAGAAATATTAATCTCTTTCATAAATTATCAAGTCAATTAGATATTGTTTTTATTATTTTCAGTGAGTTACACTTTTTGACTAAAATGTCAATTTTAAATTGATAACAGATACTTTGAGTCATATCGGTCACACCGTACATCAGACACTCTGGAACCAGCTCTATGGGTCTTCCCAGGTGTCCATGATGATAATACATCCTAAATCGTCTGATCCCGAAGAAGAGGTTGTCTTGTTCGTCCATTCTGGCTTTCCCTCCTCCTTTACTGAGAATAATCTTAAGTTTCTTCCCTTTATGTAGGGTGACGTGGAATCCCAGGGGGCGGTTCCTTCTCCAGAGTATACCCCCCATGGTACTGCAAAAGGCAAACATGCACTTTCGGTAATGGGGGTCATCTATGTGGGCTCTCCCAGCGTAGTTGAGCTCATGGAAACGACCATTGCGGACCCAGCTAGGGTCTTTCCTCCTCCAACTCCTCCCAGCACCCTGAGCAAAGAACTGCCCCCTGGGAAAATCAAAAAATAGCAACAGGCATCCGGTTTATTAGAACGACTCAGACAGGTGAGGTTGGGTAATTATGAATTCCCGTTTCTTCAATTTCCAACTTGTATATTCTGATTCTGCTAGTTATTAATTGTGTTGGCACATGGTACATGGCCACTCGGGGATCTGGCTGTGGCTACCCACACAGTCATACCTTCTGCCCTCTTATCACCTAAGGGATCACCTACAACCATGCCTGAGTGTGATGAAATGGCAGGCCCTGCTTAAGGGGCCATCGATATGGATGCTTTACTCTTGCCTTCATCAGCCAGAGATATATCAAAGGAGAAACAGCTGGATTTCAAAACTCTGACTGATCAGACAACCCCTTAAATTGAAGGGGAGAACGGTGCACCTGTAATTGCTGAGGGGTCTCCAGGTCCAACGGGGCTAGCTGCCTCAGACCCAATGGATCCCGTGGCTATGGAGAAAGAGCCTTCCACCAGACCAGTCATTGAAAACCCAGAGCGGGCCATCATTCTGTTTACTGGGGGTGATTTTCCCAAGCTTGATCTCTTTAGACAACTTCTTAGAGGCAGCTTTGGGAACTGTCGACCTTGAGCGTGTCCTTAGGCCCCGGGCACCTCTAGGGGCTCTTAGGACTCCGCTGACCATTGAGGATGTAACATCTTCCTCCCGCGGCAGTGGTGGAGTAGATCTTGAGAACACCAATGCCTTGATGACTGGAGGAAAGTTTTTTCAATCTCCTGCTGCTAAATCCATTATTTTCCATTTTCTGATTAAGCATACTCATTTTTATTACCATCTTCTGGGCTTTTAGGGCCACAAATTTTGGCACCGGTGATCGTGCCTTTGGATCAAATTGTGCCTGTTGATACAATCGCAGGGGGTGGAGTTGTTGCGGCGTCAGAGCCCACGGTTGAAGCCGTATTGGGTCCCTCCCTGGTGACATTTATCCTAGAATATGTGTCTTTGTCCAAGAGAAACTCTGAGCCCGATCAATAGACCCTTTTCAGTCTCCGTCCTGCTCGCCAAAGGGCATGGGAGAAAATATGGAAGCTGATTTACCAAATGCCATTGTCCGAGATGCCGACCAGATTACCGAAGCTGCGTGATCTATTCATGCTGCTTGGATTTGATGGCTTTGACTATCATGGAATTTATGATCTGGTCAAGCAGGTGGTTGCTGACCGGGAGAGGCTTAGCAGCTTTGAGTCTCGCCTTTCTGCTGCCCAATCTGAGGATTACCTTTCTGCGACCTTCCAACTTCACCTAACAGAAGCTCATGATAGTTCTAGAGAAGTCACGCGACTCCAAGAAGAAATCTATAAGCAGCTCTCTCAACTGGAGGTGCTGATAAGCGACATACAGCGGCTGCAGTGGGAGGAGGCCAATGTCGTAGCCATAATTGAAAATGGGGTGCATCGGGTGGAGGAGGAGATGAGTGCAAGCTTAAAGGTGAAACATGAGGAAGAAGCACTGTGGGCTGGTGCAGAAGCTGAGACAACCATGCTGTAGAATCTCTACCAAGTAATCGAAGATTCTCACCAGCACCTGATACAACTTCGTGAATGTACTGAAAATCTTCTGTAACGGCCTTTGATGCCAGAGGAGGATCCAGATTGAGGAAGCCCTCCTCACCAATTTTGTCACATAATGAAAAGACGTTTCTCTTTTAGCACTATTAATGTCTCCTCATGTGATAGAGATCATCTATCATGATTTCTTCATATAACAATTCACTGAACTGAGAATAATATGAGTTCAAGACAATTGATATAATATAAACAAGATCTAACTTTTTCCTAGACCATGGAGTCCATCGAGCATAGTTTGACTATTGCTAGGGTTCTGTAGAAAAACCCCACAAACTCTTTGTCTTTTCTTTTAATGCACTAATTTTTCCTGGGCTCATTTATTGTGAACCCAATGGGTATGGCCCGACTTTTTCTTAGGTCTCCCTTTTTGGGTTTTCGGCCTAACATGCTTTGTGCCTCTTTTGTGAGCGGTTTAAAGTCCCGCTGACAAGACTATAATTACTGATGTTTTAGGTTGAACAACTTTGACCAAATATAGTGTGGAAAGGGCCCCAATGAGGTTTGGTTGATTAAAAGATGTCTTGATGTACTTCAGACACATGTGGAGGCAGTGTGTTTAGATTTGAACGACATGCATGGCATGTGTCATGGCATGGGAGCCATATAGGCGTGCAAAGGTGGGAAGAGAATCACCTAAGGAAATCCTGCCTTTGGTAGACGGGCCAGGGGAGATCAATATGCAGATCCACTGAAGGCATGGTATGCATAGTCGTGCAAAGGTGTCCTTAAGTCAATGACTCTCTATTTCTGATGGCCATAGGACTTCATGAAAGTAGGACTTATAGAAAGCACCATGGGTGGCTCAAAGAAGTACAAAAACCACCAGGGGTGGCCCAGAAAGGGTATATGACATCTGAAGGGTTTTGAGAACATCGATATCAATCAGGAGTGTGGAGGAAAGGTTCCTGTCCTACGCATTTATCTAACATAAAGGACGGTTGGGGCTTGGTGCAGTTTAAAGTCATGCAGTTGGGACATCATCTAGATTGGAACAACTTCTCCTGGTCCTCAGTAATATTTTTAGAGACGTTCCACCATATTCAGGTAGGGTTGTGAAAGGGGATAGAAAACTGCAGCTTAGAGAGTTTCTGAATGGATATGGGGGCTCAGAGGCCAACAAGCGTATGGAGAGAGGCATTGCCTAAAGAAATATTGACTTTGGTAGACGAGCCCGGGGCGATCAATATGCAGAGCCGTTGAGGGCATGGTATGCATAGTCATGCAGAGGTGTCCTTAGGTCAATGATTGTATTCTTCCGATAGCTGAGAAAATTCAGGGAAGTTGAGATTCAGGACCACCAGGGGTGGCTTACAAGGGTTCGGCTCATTTTGGGTGCAGAGTATGGTTTATGAAAAGAGGATTCCTGGACACGGGAGAAACGTACCGACTAAATTTCCAGGAACAGGTGAAGTCATCACTCCCCACGTTGATGTGAGGTGGTAGTTTGTGCAGGTCTGGCCCTTGCACTAAGGGGGGGAGGAGAACCCATATCCTTGGCTAGAATCACAGAGTGTTTGACCGTGCAGTTTGACATCATGCGATAAAGACGGAGTCCGTGCATTTTAACGTCATGCGGTAAGGATGAGGGACATTTTTTACATTCTGTGCAGTTTAACGTCATGCGGTAAAGATGAAGTACTCTTAGTTTAACAGACATAGAGCTCAGACCATTGGGTGACTATTGCTACAATCACTCGGAGGACAATTGAGTTAGGTTGCTCTGGCATGCTCTAAACAAGTGTTTTGGAATGAAGGTGTAAACTGCAACTCTGGGGTTTCTCAGATCAGGAGAGATGATATGGGGGATCTGAGGCCGGTAAGCATACAAGGAAAGGAAGAGTATCGCCTAGGGAAATCTTTCCTTTGATGGATGAGCCAGGGGATATCATTATGCAGAGCCACTTAGGGCATGGTATGCATAGTCGTACAAAGGTGTCCACGGGTCAATAACTTTCCACTCCTGATGGCCATGAATGATTATGAAAATTCGATATTGCTCACAGTACAGAGTTTGGCATGTGTGGATAATGGTGTCCCGATCACAAAGGATGCATATTCACGGTAGTTTCCCGCTAAGTCGGATTAGCCCAGTTCTGGCTTGATGATTGTAGATGCGAATTGTCGTGTGGACCGCAGGAGGATACACAGGCTCATCGGGCAGGGTTACCTCGGGAACACTTGGATATAGGTGAGGAATGAACTTGTAAACCACTGCTCCGTAAACTTTGGGATCGGGAGATATGACATGGGGGCACTGGGGCCGGTGAGCGTACGGAGATAGGAAGAGTATCGCCTGGGAAAATATTGCCTTTGATGGACGAGCAAGGGGCTATCATTATGCAGAGCCGCTGAGGGCATGGTATGCATAGTTGTACAAAGGTGTCCATGGGTTGATAACTTCCGCCTCTGATGGCCATGAGTGGTTATGGAGATCCACAATTTTTCGGGTCGTGGAGTCTGGTGTATTAAGAGGATGCATCCAAATGCGCCAGGAGTATCCCTTTCCCATTTCACCGTATATCTTTGGTGGGTCTCGACGAAGCCCATGCAGTTTAACATCATGTGGTAAGGATGAACTCCATGCAGTTTAATGTCAAGCGGTGAGGATGAAGGTGACCTGAAGTGAAAGGAAAGGGGGGTCTGTGAAGTTTAACGTCGTGCAGTGAAGACGACTTCCATGCAGTTTAACGTCATGCAGTAAAGATGAGGAGCATTTTTAAAGGATGCAGTACAGTTTTACGTCATGCAGCAAGGAAAGGGAGTGTTATTAGATTCAGTGCAGTTTGACATCATCTGGTAAGGATGGGGGGTATTTTTAAACTAGTGAAAATGCTCGTGGTTATATTCATTTTCCTAGATGTTTAATGCTTGGTCTTTTCAGCTTTACGTCAAGTGGCCAAGATGATTCGTGCAGTTTAATGTCATGCGGTAAGGATGCAGTTGTAAAGGCCACTCTTGATTAGGATGTAACTGGCCTCAAGCATCTCGGCATGTCCAAGACATGGAGAGTGGTCGGTTGGTGTAAATCGCGGTTCCAGGGCTTCCTGGATCAAGAGAAATTATATGGGGGCCCTGAGGCCGGTAAGCATACGGGGCTGGAAAGAGTGTCGCCTGTGGAAATCTTGCCTTTGGTAGATGGGCCAGGGGCTATCAATATGCAGAGCTGCTGAGGGCATGGTATGTATAGTCATGAAAAGGTGTCCACAGGCCGATGAATTTCCACTTCCGATGGTCGTGAATTGTTATGAGGATCCACAATTATCCAGTCCGTGAAGTCTGTCATTTGGGAAGGAAATGTATTGACATGTCGGGAATACTCGGACCTAGTTGTTGTTAAAGCTTAGAGAGCTCCCCGTGCTGATTTATTCTGCGTGTGGGGGTGTACTTTTTCTCCATGCAGTTTAACGTCGTGCGATAAGGACAAAGTACTCCTAGTTTAGCGGTCATAGATCTCGGACCACTGGGTAACTATCACTGCAGTCAATTGAAGGACAACTGAGTTAACATGATCTAATATACTCAGAACAGGGTGGGGGGACGAAGTTTGTAAACTGCAACTATGAGGTTTTCCCAGATCAGGAGATGTGGTGTGGGGGCTCTGAGGCCGGTAAGCGTACGGGGTCAGGAAGAGTACCGCCCAAGGAAATATTGCCTTTGATGGATGAGACATGGGCTATCATTATACAGATCCACTGAGGGAATGATATGCATAGTCGTACAAAGGAGTCCCTGGGTTGATATCTTTCCACTTCTGATGGCCATGAATGATTATGAAAATCCAAGATTTCTCATAGCACAGAGTTCGGCACATGGGGATAGTGGTGTCCCGAGCATACAAGAAATATCATTCTACAACTATCCGTTGAGTCACATTAGCCTAGTCCTGGCTTGATGTTCATAGATGCCGGTCATTATGGGAACCACGAGCGGATACATAGTCTAACCAGGTAGGGATACCCTGGCAATTTTGGATGTGAAAAGGGGACGAACTTGTAAACCACTACTCCATAAACTTTTGGATCAGGAGGTATGGTATGGGGATCTGGGGCCGGTATGCATACGGATCTAGGAAGAGTGTTGCCTGTGGAAATCATCCCTTTGGTAGAAGGGCCAGGGGATATCAATATGCAGAGCCGCTGAGGTCATGGTATGCATAGTCATGAAAAGGTGCCCACTGGTCGATGACTTTCCGCCTCCGGTGGCCATGATTGATTATGAAGATCTATAATTATCTAGGCCGTGGAGTTCGATGTATGGGGAGGATGCATCCAAATGTGTAAGGAGTATTTCCACCCCATTTCGCCATATATCTTAGGTGGTTCGTGATAAAATCTGTGCAGTTTAACGTCGTGCGGTGAGGACGAAAAACACACCCCGTGCAGGTCTGGTCCATACACGGGGGAAAGGGGCATTTTAAATTTCATTAGCCATGTAGTTTAACGTCGTGCAAAGAGGACGTAAAAATACAACCCGTGAAGGTCTGGCCCATACATGGGGGAAAGTGGGCATTTTTAAACCTTGCTGTCTATGCAGTTTAACGTCGTGCGGTTAGGAAGAATAATACACCCCATGCCAGTCTGGTCCGTACACGGGGGAAAGGGAATTTTTATCTTTTATTCGGGGGGCTGGGACAGGATGAGGAACCCTGGCGTCACTACGTATCCCACGAGGATAGGAATCAAGTTGTACATAGCTCTCTAGAAGAAGTACACCCCGTGCAGGGCTGGTCTGTACATGGGGGAAGGGGACATTGTTTAACTTTTATTTTATTTCATTTGGGAATGGATGGGATAGGATGGGATCCTGGCGTCGCTACGTATCCTGCAAAGGCAAGAATCAAGACAAACATAGTTCTCTGCCAAATACACCCTGTGCAGGGCTGGTCCGTACACGGGGGAAGGGGCATTTTTTTTATATTTGAGAGGTGGCTGGGCTAGGACGAGGAACCATGGCATCGCTACGTATCCTACGAGGGAAAGAATCAAGTCGTACATAGTTCTCTAAAAGAAAATAAACCTCATGTAGGTATGGTCCATACACGGGGGGAGGGGCATTTTTAACTTTAATTCGAGAGTGGCTGGGCCAGGACGGGGAACTCTGGAATTGCTACGTATCCTGTGAGGGCAGGAATCAAGTCGTATGTAGTTCTCTGAAATCTGTACAGTTTAACATCATGCGGTAAGGACGAAGGATACACCCCGTGTAGGTCTCATCCGTACATAGGTGGAAAAGAGATTTTTTTATTAGAGAGGTTGATGGGACAGGACGAGTAACCCTGGCATTGCTACATATCCTGCGAAGGAAAGAATCAAGCCATACTTAGTCCTCTGAAATGAGTACACCCCGTGCTGGTCTGGTCCATACACGGGGGGGAGAGGGTATTTTTAAAACTTCTTCTCCGTGTAGTTTAACGTCGTGCAGTGAGGAGGAAATGATATTAGTTTAAGGTCATAGAGTTTGGACCATTGGGTGCTTGGCAGTTTAACATCATGCAACTCAGATAGATAATACACCCCGTGCAGGTCTGGTCCATACATGAGGGTAAGGGGGGAATTCTTAACTCTTATTATCCCTTATTATCTATGCAGTTTAACGTCGTGTAGTAAGGATGAAATTCTCTTAGTTTAAGGTCATAGAGTTTCGACAGTTGGGTGCTTGGCAGTTTAACGTCATGCAGCTCGAACGATCCTCTATTTCCCCCCTTTTTTTATATATATATTCATGTAGTTTATCATCGTGCGGTAAGGATGAAAAATATTTTTGGTTTCTATGAGAAATACTTCTTCAAGAATCTCACATTGTTAAGAGTCGTGGTGAATTTCCCATCCACAGAGATCAGGGTATATGCTCCGTTGGAGTAGACCTTGTGTACCACGTATGGTCCCTCCCACTTGGGCTCTAGCTTTCGAAGTTTCCTTCCAGGTATCATTGGGGTCCGGAGGACCAATAACAATTCTCCTTCCAACAAAGACCGAAGACGAACCTTATTATTGAAGGCTCGTGCAATCTGATTCTGGTAGACTTCTAGATGGTGCAAAGTGTGTAGTCGCTTCTCGTCCATCTATTCCAATTCACCCAGCCACTTTTCTGATTGCTCATCATTAGACAATTGATCACATATGGAAACACGGAGTGAGGGGAGTCAGAGTTCAATGGGCCAGACTGCCTCTGTGTTGTACACCAATGAGTACGGGGTGGCACGAGTAGTGGTGAGGATTGTGGTTCGATAAGCCCACAATGTATGGAGGAGTTTATCCGGCCATGAATTCTTTTCTTCATCCACCATTTTCTAGAGAATGTTGGACAAGGTCTTGTTGAAGGCCTCTATCTATCCATTGGCCACCACATGGTAGAAGGATGAGTGGTTAGCCTTGATTCCATACTCTTGGTATAGTTTCTCCAATTCAATAGAGCAGAAGTTGGTGCTGTTATCTATCAGTAAGGTATAAGGGACACCAAATCTGGTGATGATATTGGTTTTCACGAAGCTAACAATGCTTTTTTCCCTGACTTCCTTAAGGGGTACGGCTTCTGGCCATTTGGAAAAGAAGTCGATTTCCATGAGGATATACTTCAACTATTTGGCTATGGCGGGGGGATATGGTCCCACAACGTCCATTCCCCAGACGGAAAATGGCCAGGAGTACTTGGCCTGATGAAGTAACTCTGGGGGTTGGTGTATGAAGTTGGCATGTATTTGGAATGACTGGCATTTTGCGGTAACGCGCTCACAATCTAGTGCCACTATGGGACAATAATACCTGAGTCTTCGAACCTGATGGGAAAGCTTGGTCCCCGGCTGATGTTCCCCACACACTCCAGCATGCACTTCAGTCATGACGGCGGTGGTTTCTTCTCCATCAATGCACTTGAGAAGGATTCTATCAAGGCATCATTTTTAGAGGACTTTTTGCTAACCTATGCCACCATATATGACAAAGTTGATTGCCCTTCTCTGTATTTTCTCTCATTCAGCCCTGTCTGATGGAAGTTCTCCCCGTTGAAGGTAGTTTACCATGGGGGTCATCCAACCGGTGGTAGGAGCATATGACTTAGGGACAGGACTGACCTCATGGATCTCCTCTATCTTGGTCTGAACATATGGCATGACCATTCGGCGGTGAGCAATACTAATGACTGTTTCATCCTGTCCTGGGTCAGCTAGGGCTGTCGCTGTATTGACTAATGCATCAGCCTGGGCATTTTGAGACCGGGGAATATAGTTCAATTTTGGTTCTATAGAGAATTCCACCATTAACCCTTGGACATGGTAAAATAGGGGAATCAACTCCTTTTTGATAGAATAGTCACCATTGACTTTCTTGATGACCAGTTCTGAGTCACCTTTTACCTTAAGGTGTCGTACTTGTGCCTGGAGTGCAAGTTCCAAGCCTGCAATGAGGGCTTGATACTCCAGTTCATTGTTTGTACATCCTTCTGACAGGAGGAAGGAATATGGAAAAACTGCCTTCTCCGGGGACATAAGTATTATCCCCAAGCCCACCTTGTTAAATTTGGGGTCTTCCATCCTTTTCTCGGTTGGTCTTCGGGATGCATCATCGAAGTACATTTCCCATGTTGGGAGCTCCCCTGGAACCGAGAAGATGTCTTTATCTGGTAGCTCGATGTCTAGTGTGGTAGTCCCCATTGAGGGATGCTCTGCCAAAAAGTATGCTAATTCCTGGCCCTTGATGGCCTTCTAAGGCACAAACTGAATGTCAAACTGTTGTAGGATGACTGCCCATCGAGATAGGTTCCCATTCAGCATCGTGCGGATGGGGATGTAATTTAGCGGGTTATTGCACGAGACTAAATGGACTTCATGATGCTGTAGATAATGTCACAACTTTTTTACCGCGAAGACCAAGACCAAAAAACTCTTCTCGATGTTTTAGTATTGAGTCTCAGCATCAATCTTTGTCCGGCTGAGGTAATAGAGACTGTTTTAACTACTGGCATCGTTCTTTTGTGCGAGGAAGGCTCCTAGTGACCGCTCTAGGGTCGTTACGTATAGGAGGAGAGATCTTCCTTCAACTGGGGGCATGAGCACTGGTGTGCTTAAGAGGTACCTCTTTAGGCTGTCAAACGCCTCTTGGCAGTCATCTGTCTATTGGTACGTGACTCCCTTCTTCATTAACCTGGTAAAGGGAAAGCATTTGCCCGCCAAGTTGGCTATGAACCACCTGATATAGGCCAAGTGACATTGTAATGCTCTCAACTTAGTGATGTTGCGGGGAGGGGGTAGGCTGAGAATAGACTTTGTCTTTTTAAGGTCTACTTCAATTCCACAATGGCGTAAACAAAGCCAAGGAATTTCCTTGAGGTAACCCCGAAGGCTCATTTGAAGGGGTTCATCTTCAGGTTATACTGTCAAAGTTTGTTGAAGATGGTCTCAAGGTCTGCCAAGTGATCTGAGTGCAATATTGATTTAATCACCAAGTAATCTACATAACATTCGAGGAATCTCCCTAGGAATGGATTGAAAATATGATGCATGGCGCGTTGATATGTGGCACCAGAATTCTTGAGGCCAAAGGGCATGACCCTGTAACAAAATACTCCTTGGGGTGCTCTGAAGGCAATGTCTTCTTCGTCTTATCAGGACATTTGGATTTGATTATATCCAGAATAGCCATCCATGAAGGATAGAGCCTCGTACCCATCCGTCAAATTGATTAATAACTCGGTGATCGGGAATGGGAAGTCATCTTTCGGGAAATTCCGATTAAGATCTCTGAAATCGATGCAGATGCGAATTTTCCCATTCTTTTTCTTGATGGGGACGACGTTAGCCAACCAGAGATGGGGTACTGGACTTCCCGAATGAAGCCCGATTTAATGATTTTATCAACTTCAGCCTCTATTTTGGCAGCATGTGAGGGATGTGTCCTTATGGTAGCCTGTTTATAGCCCCGGTGGTCTTCTGGAAGACCCAGGTGATGCGTCGCCACTTCGGGATCAATTCTCGACATTTCTGTATAATTCAAGGAAAAAAAATCCCAATGTTGCTTCAGGAAGGAGGTGTATGCCTCGTTCTCCTCAGGGGATATGGTTGCACAAATGAGAGTAGGCCTCATATCTTCCTCAGTACCCAGGTTTATTTCCCTGAGCTCGTCCACCGTGGTGGAGACACCTTCCTCAAATGCGGGAGGTGAATCCCTGAGATCTTCCTCCCCTTCTTCTCCCAAATCTTCATCTTCTAGATCTGACGGGGGGAGAACCCCTAGTGTAGGTTCTTGGGAGTCTGACGGTGAGGGAGATGCATCATGGGAATCCCCTCTTGAGTATTCATCCCTAGATTGTGGGTTGGCAGACGTTCAAGCATTGTCAAGCTCGACCGTTGTGGCTGAAGTCATGAGGACAGCTGAGTGTGTGTCCGAACTCGAACCCCTGCTCTCAATATGGTTGATGGGTAGTACATAGTCTCTGCCAAGCTACCTGAGGGGGTCTTCAGGAACCACTTCTAGACCATTTCGAGCAGGGACCCAGTCAACGCCATCGGCCAAGGGCTTCTTCTTCTTTTGCTCATAAAATCTGGAGTCAATGTAATGTGACTAAGAGAGATCGAAAGGGGATTTGTCGGCGTACAATGTACTGCTTTTCCCATTGACGTAGTACTTAATACACTGATGGTATGACAAAGGAACGACCATGTGCTTATGGAGCCACGACCTTCCCAGCAGGGCATTGAATTCTGTGCTTTTCCGAACCACCAGGAATTCAGAGTAGGCCACAAGGTCACCAAAATGGATCTTTAACTTAATTTGTCCCATTGGATTCTGCTCGCTCTTGTCATAACCTAGCAGAGTGGTGTCCGAGGGTATTAAATCACCCTCATTGTAGCCCAACTTACGGAGTGTCTGTAGGGGATGGAAGCTAACTCCAGAGTCATTGTCAATGAAGACTTTGTGGATCTCAACATCATCTAATGTGTCAGACACATATAGTGGTTTGATGTGTCCTTGCATGATGGCATCTTCATCTTGATCGGTGAAGGAAATCACCACATTGAATTCAGTCAGGACTGTCTCTGTTTGGTAAATTTCAGCGGAAGCTACCTCGGCTTGAAACTCCTTGGGGATAAGAAAGGCTTCTATCAGTGCCTCCTTGAGGTCGGATGACAAACCCTTGGCCTCCAGAATGGACAGCTTGGCTGGTAATGATGCCAACTGCTTAAGGATGTCGTATTTTTGCTCCAGAAGCTGATGATTTTCCGCTGGTGGGAGAGTTCTAGAATGTGGCTTGGGAGTTGGATTATGTGATTATGAGGGACCCACCATGGGGTTAGGTGCCTACGATGTTCCCAGGTTCTAGGGACTCATCCCGGTCGGTCTGTTTGCACGCACTAGGAAGCTAGGTGCTTGTTCCTCTTCTTATGGGTATCGCATAATAACGGGGCCAGGGTGGCCGCTTGTGGATGTAGAGGGATTTTCTTTATCCTGCTGAGTCCATTGAAGGGATCTCCCATGGGTTTCCGTGATATTGACGGCTTAGGGAGAGGTCCAACCATAGGGTTGGTTTCGGCCTCGACTACGTCTCCCCTGGTATCCCCTACCTCTGTGATTCCTCTTCCTGACCCCTTGTGTCTGGATCTTGGGTTCATAACTGCACCCTTCATCAGGGGATGATTCCATGACATGGATGACGTTTATGGAACTAAATATTGGCTCTTCATCCTATGACAGGTCAACCTGATTGGTTGTCCCTGATGGTGACGTTTGGTGGGTCGGTGTCCATGGCACCAAGTTCGAGGGCATATAATCTGCTAGGGTCGGGACTAGCCTTGGTCCTTTTGTGGACTGCTCCACTTGAAATTGTTTCTTCCTTCTTCGACTACGCCCGGATGACCGGCTCATGGTGGGTTGTGAGGCTGATACTATCGGCTCTGCGTCTTCAGGGGTCGTTGGTGGCAACACCGCCTGTTGTAGTTGAGCTCGGAGTATGCCCTGGGCTCGGTTGATAGTCTTTCGAGTCATCCAATTATAAAAAATTTTCCCCTTTTTTCTGGTGAATTCCTACCACCCCTCCACTTTTTCAGAGTCAGTGGTAGATATATATGTCACATGCACTGGGGGTGGTCCTAGCTCGACCTTCCCGGAGTCTACCATCCTCCGCAGGAGGTCTTTAAAGAGGACGAATTCATGAATATTGTGCCCCAACATCCGATGGTAGGGACAGTAGTCTGGCCTGTCATCGTGGCCTACTTCTTCGGGTTTCCTCAGCTATGGGAGGCAGAGAAAGTTTCAATTCATGGCGGCGATGAAATAACCGCAGACTTGGTCCTCTTGGAACAAGTATTTTTTGTTCCTTCATTCCTCAAATCGGTTCCGCTTCGATCCTTAATGGTCGTCCTGCCTGGGCAGGGGTGGCCGCTGATGTACAGGGGGCCATTGACGATTTGGTGGAGTCTTGAGTGGTGGAGAAGGTACAGGGGATGGCTTGAGCGTGATAGAGGACACTTCAACTCTAACTATTCTCTTTGTAGGAGCCTGTGAGGTTATTTGGGACTTCAAATTGGTCCGCTGCATGGAGTCCTCAATTCTCTGGGCAATGGCTGTGAGATGGCGGAGGCCAGTGGTGCACTCCACCATTATGAGTGGTGTTCAAAACTCATCTCAAAGATTTTCGTTGCATATGGAAAGCAACTCATCTTGAGGCATTGGCCTGTTCATAGAGTAGGTCAGACCTTTCCATCTAGCGATGAAATCTGAGACCCTTTCGTTCTCCCTCTACTTGCAGTTTATGAGGTAGTTGACTGTTGTCTTAGGCAACGTTGAGCGGAAGTGGAATAGGAACTGCTACCGATGGTCTTCCTATCTTTTTATTGACTGGGATGGTAGACTCGTATACCAGACAAAGGTGGATCCTTGCAAGGTCCGTACAAAGCATCTGAGTTTTACTGCTTCTTGTTGTTCTGGAGTCCCAATCACAGGGTCGCAATAAAATGCATAGTGCATCAAATGTTGTTTCAAATCGCCTGACCCATTGAAAATAGGGAATACAAGGCTCCCAAAATTGGGTGGAGGTGGTGTGTTGGTCACCCAATCTGGGTAGGGTTTCCGCTCTGGCTGTATCGGAGCGCGTCGACCTTCCATCGATTCCAATAGAGCTGTAAGTGCCTCGATGGTGTTTGTGAGACCCTGATTTACATCCTGTTGGGCCTGGTCTTGGGCAGGTGTGGCTCGAGGCATTTCCCGAGGATCCGGCTCAGCCGGTACCAAGGGTGTATATTCCTTTCGGGGCACCCTCGGAGGGTTCGAGCGCACTTGCTCTGGTTGCTTCCTAAGTGGAGGGAAGTCTTGGTATTCATCCAGATCCACATTTAGGTAGTTGGACGGACCAGGCACCTCGTTGGGCGGGAGCTCTCACCGTGCTTCATTTTCCAGGGTAAACATCATTCTTTGAGGTGAACTTACTGGGAGTGAATGATGTGGCTCCTCTTGGTATGGGTTTTCAATAAGGCGGTTCCTCTGGAGTGCTCGGAGTTAAGCCGCCTTAATTCCTTCATTTCCTCATCCTGTTGAGTGAACCCATCTTCGAGCGTGAGTGGATCATTTTTCTCAAGAGAAGGGGATAGATTAAGGGTAACCAGTCCTTTGTTCTTATCCTTGTTGGAAGCTCACAGGGTAAGCGGAGGAAGGTTAGCTCAAGGGGTTTCCATGTTTAGGTCGGCCCTCTGGTTTTGAGTGTGCACACCTGGTGGTTCGTTGTGAGTTATGGCCTGACCGGAACCATCGTCTCCCGATCCATCCTAATTTGCATCATCTCTAGTGTCACCCATGGTGTTAACCTCTATGAAACTGAAAGATGCATATTGTGGGGTGGAGAAGATGTAATCTTTCAAATAGGAAGAGGATATCCTGCGTCTTCTGCTGGCCTTCCCTTTCATGTGTCGTGATTACCTTCGGACTTCTTGACGAAGGGTGACGCGAAGAGTTCTTTGAGGCAACCTTACGGTGCACCTTCCTCTTGGAGGGGATGTTGTTTCAAATAATGGTATAGGACGGGAACCTCCTATTCTGACTATCCTCCCTGGACAAGAGAATACTGACTCTTCTGGGGGAGGTTGTTGTTGAGGGGGTAATAATGCCCCCAGCCCTGAGAGCTGGGGTTGGCTCCGTTCCCTAGACGCTAGGTCTCATCCCGTTTTATTGGTCTTATGGGGGAATTTGTTGTTAAAAATGCCCCAATCCCTACAGGCTGGGGTTGACCCTGTATTGCGATAGTGGCTACTGCTAATGTTACCTGCCTAATCATGCGTGCCCCCATTCGGGGGTGAACTGGGTTTGGTGCCGAGTTCTTCTGTGAATCAATACCTTCTGGGGAGGCAGACAAAGATTGTTGATTGGCCTCTCTTAGGCAAGAAGACTGTTGTATGCTCTCGATGGTCTGATTCAAAAGTTCTTGAATGGCTTGTTCTCGTCAGGCCTGGCACTTCTGGGACTTACTCAAGGTCTGACTCTACTGGGTGTATTGCCTTTCGTGAATAGGGAGACCACCTAATTGCTGTCTTGAAGTGATGACGTTGCAAGACACCATGTCGAACGAGTTCTTCTAGGTGGGAAGTGGAGTGAAATTCAAAGCTCCATGTTCTCCCCATCCCCTGATATGGACTCCCATTAGAACGTCACCAATGAGGCGGCGCAGCTGGTGCAGCACACGAAGGCAAGCTATCTTCATGTTTCCTTTGCGCCTCTCGGGTCGCTGTTGCCGCACCGAAGGAAGAGCTTCCAGGTCGATGTGACGCAGGAGGCCTCCTATTATCTTGATGTGGTCTACATACCCATCATAGGGCATGGAGCTTGATTTCAGTTGGCAGAGGGTTGTCCATATATTATGACGGATGTCATTCACACATTCTTCCAACAATTCTCTGGGTATGTTGAATTGAGAGGTGGCCGTAGGCCAAAACATCACTGGTATATCATCCCCAACCAGTCGTTTCCTCAGGTGAAACATGTTGGCGTACTCCTCCGTCAGTGATTCCTCCACCTGATCGGACCAACTGAGACGCCCGCTGATAGTGTGGTCAGAGGCTGTGGGACTAATTGGTGTTGAATCATCATGTGGGCGATTCTGAGGTGGTTCAGAGGATGAACGTGGCCCCAGACTATCTCTTGATTGAAGAAGGATGTCGTTGGAGACTAACTGGGATTCTGACATACTTGATCCCGTCCTTCTGAGTGTCTCGACATACGAGGGCTTTTCAGTGCTTGATTCGGCAGGGGGAAGACCTTCCTGTCGATATGATTTGTCATTGCAGGGAGGACCTTTGCAATGGCGGAGGCAATGGTGAGGACTACCATTACTTCTTGACGCCTCACTGCATAGAGGACTTTTGCAGTGCATACCCTGGGGAGGACCTCCAAGGCGTGTCGCAGCAAGGGGCGGACCTTCTGGCTGCGTAGCGTTGTTATGGGGAGGGCCTTCGCAACAACTACCATCAGGGTGAGGATAACCATCATGGTTTGACGTTCGATATGTATCCTAGGGAGGATCTTCAGGACACACTGTGACAAGGGGTGGACCTTCTTGTTTCTTGGGGCCACTGCAGGGAGGACCTTCGCAATGGTGGCCATGGTGGCGAGGACTACCATCACAGCTGTGGTAATGGCGAGGACTACAATTACAACTGTCGCAGGGAGAATATATATAGGGCACACCCTGTGGAGGGACTTTAGAATGTGACACAACAAGGGGAGGACCTTCTCGTTGATTGACGTCTCTACGAGGATGACCTTCGTTATCAGGGTGGAAAGGACTACCACCGTGATCTGATGCCCGATTGTGCGGAGTGTCGTTGCAACGTAACCCCTGGGGAGGACCTTCAGGGCAGGCCACGACAAGGGGAGGGCCTTCTTGTCGTGATGAGACGTCACTGTGGGAAGGGCCTCTGTAGTTGCGACTATGATAGTGAGGACTACTATCATAATCTATGGTTCCACTGCAGGCAGAGTGTTTGCAGCGTATACCCCGGGGAGGACCTTCAGGGTAGACCACATCAAGTGGAGGACCTTCTTGCTGCTCGATCTTCAGATCATGTGGAGGGTTTCTGTGACTCACATCAAAATAGGAGCTCTCATGATCAATCATTATATTCCCATGGGGGAGGCACCCACGGGTGGTCTGGGGAGGACCTTCAGAGCTGCTGGTAGAAACATTGCAGGGATGACCTTCGCAACTGCCACTACCATTCCCATAATATGGTAATGGGTGGGCAGGGTTCTGAGCCTGCGATGTGTTCTTAGTGGCCTTGGGAACCCTAGCTTCTAGCAGAGCTGAGTCATGGATGCTCTCTTTATTTTCCGGCTGCCTTCAGCGCATTCGGGGCACTCTCTTACAGGTAGCGGGGACCGTCTGCTGTTGACAACGACCTTCACCTTTGGGTCCCTGTCTAATTGGGTCTCATGATGCTTTTGGGATACACCGATGAACATCTTGACTTTTAGTAGGGATATATTCCTGCTCTAGAGCATCCACCATGATGGATGGGTGTTCCCCAGTTGGAACGAGTGAAGCTGCTCGATCCGAACCCTTGAAGCCACCACTACCAACCGAAAAGCAAACCTGAAACAACATCAAAGAAGGAACAACCAACAAGAGATGAAACACTGATAAAGATGAGGCTAGATGCAAGCCATGGACCTGGGAAACCCACGAGACTTTGACCCACACATCCCAAACCTTCCTAAGAAGAACCAGCGCACCAAGCCAGAGTGGGGTCGGAAACGCAGCCAACCAAGAGGGCAGAGCAGGGGAAGAGCTGAAGAGGGCTCCACTGGGGGAAAAGGGATCCAAAATGGACTATAAGGGAGTGAAGGATAGGGGAAACATGAACAAGTAAGTAAAGGGGGGAGAAGGAAGGGAAGGGGAAAAGATTCGGGAACAAGGAAGAAGAGGGAAGCAGGGGAAGGTGATGCCGGAGACGGCGCACAGGTCTCCCCCCTGAAGTTGACCAAACAAACCCTAGTGAGAGGATGGGGAGACCCTTTTCCCAATTCATTGAAGGGAATTGGGTAAAAATCCTCCCTCAAATGAAGGTGATTATTATCTTCATTTGTGGATTTTTCAGGACCCTACACTTGTATCCAGAAGAACCACAGTTTGGGCATTCTGTAAGTGATTTTTTTTCCTTAAAAAATAGTATACAGTCATTTGGGTAGACCTATATTCTTTCAGAGGTTATACCCATCAAGCATCTAATTTTTTTGGAATCAAATGTTTGGATTATAAGATAATTTTCTCATGGGGGTATGTAATTGAAGAGATCAAGCAGTTCTATAAAATTTGATTCACTCCATCGATGGCATGCATTCAAATTATATAGCTTCAGCATGGCTGACAATGCTGTATATTTAGTGCAACCAGCATACAATGACATCTTTGCACAACTCATTAACTTCTCAAACAATTTTGGTAAATCACAAAGTTCCTCTTCAACTGGCCATATCCTTTCCTCAACACAGTCATCATCATAATTCACATATGTAATCACATCCTTGATACGATCTTCTTCATTATCCACACCTGTAATCATATTAGATGATCCATAAAATGTAGTGTCATCCCATCCACTAGCTACATTCTCTTTTTCCCCATGTTTATTCCAACATTTTTAACTTTGATCTATTATGTGATTGACCAAGTGTTCTTCCAATTCCTCTAGACTAATTTTTCTTGAATAATAATAGTATAAACACGAACAATGTATTTGAGAAGGTCCATATGCATGATCCTTTTAAAACTTGATGTAATCTTTCACTCCATCTTCATACACATTTATCATACAATTTGAATCCATCCATTCTTTATTCAGATCCACATCATTTGATTGAAAAATATTAATATTTAAAAAAAAATATACAGAAGGGACCTTTCAAATAAGGGGAACTCCACATTTGAATTATAGTTATTGTTTCATTTTTTTGCCTGAGACTCATCCACTTAGAAGTTAACACCAAACGAGAAAGAATATGTAATTGTAGAGTACTCCCATGATTTAAACCATATAAGTGATGTTATATGAAAATTATTTTTAGGAGTTATAATGGGGTTAAACATTAATTCACCTTTGGTGGGAGTGAGTTCATGATGGATATCATATGGGTTGTATAGAGTTAGTGGATTACCCTTTCCATGGTGTTATTATCAATCTATTAGTCTTCTCTATATAATGTAATGGTTTTCCTTATTCCATAAAAATCTAAATATAAAATATTATAGAAAATCTACATTTCAAATTTCTATTGAAAACTATTTATAAAATCACCATTTAAATTACATTAAAAAACCAACCATTTACACAAATTCTTATTTTAAATAACACACCCTTTTTAAAATAAACCAACCAGTTCTAAACACTCTTTTACAAATACATTCACACTTTGAAAACAATACAAATTAATAAAAATGAAATCCAACTTTTCATGTTAAATCATTTCCACAAATTCCAAAAAATGATCTGTAAATTTTCATAATTAAATCAACAATATCTCAAACAATTAAAATTAAATAAATTCCTTCTTACATTGAAATAATCATACATTGTTTCAAAAATTAATGCATTTCTCAAAAACTTCTTTTTAATTTCAATACCAGAAATTTCATGTTTAAATGAAAAGATAAGAGAAAATATATTTAAAAAATTTCAAAACCATTAAAATACTTTTCATTCCCTCACAAATTTGGTTGTAAAATCAACTCACTCAATAAAATCTCTTTTTCCATTCAAAAATATTATTTTCCAAACACAAAACAGGATTTTATGTACTAAAATAGGATATTATAGAAAAACATACATGAATTGGTATACAATACACTATTAAAGAGTAAATAGTTGGGGAAAACATTATAAAAGTGAAATTTAAGGTCAGACCAAAGATAAGAAATCAAGGAATCAACATATATCCCATAAGAACATGAATCTAGCCACATATAGTTCTATGAAATGAAACACATACATAGATTGGGATTATACATAAGGGGAATATAATAGGTCAAGTTCACAAGATGACCAATTATTTAGAAGATCCTATCCAGGATGATCTAAATACACATGTAATCTCACTTCATTAGGAGTTATATAGGGTGTTTAAATCAACCATGATATGGAGATGACAATTGTTCTTCTCAGAAATCACCAACTTATTCTAAAACCGCTCCAACTCTTTGAAAAACCATATCACAACAAAAAAATATAGAAACCTCTAGGAAACATTTTCATTGACATGAATCCTATATAAATGAATGAATATATTTTCATAAATCATTCGATATCAAATAAAATAAATCAACATCAATTATGCTTCAACAACGTTCAATAATATCAAACATCATCAATGATTATCATAAAATACCCCATACAACTCAATATAAAAACAAATTTCTCCAATTTTATTTTATTCAAAATGCTTACATCCATAAAAATAAACATCTATAAGAGATAGATCTAATTTACCCCCTTTAATTCATAATATACGATCCTCTAAATCTCTAGAATTTTTTCACCTTCTTATACATATGGATGTAAAAATTTAAAGGGTTCAATCATATGATGAAAAATAATCTTCTTCTATTTAAAAACTAAAAAAGACCATAAATCCTAGTGGGAGGTATTTAATAAACCACTAATCATATATGGGACAATTATAAGTCTATGAAAAAGGGAATTAATCAATATCACAATCTCAACATAAAATCTAGATCAAATACCTCTATTTTACTAGAAACTTTGGATTATAACTCTACCAATCTTAGGGCTTCCATGAAAAATATAAATACACATGCATAAATAATTTAGACTATTTGGAACTTACAATCCAGTGGTAGGGATGACTGGGGGCATCAATGGCAGGGGCGACAATAGTAGTGACAATAGGGGTGGGGGAAGCGGGGACAACAGTGGTAGAGGTGGGGGAAACAAAGAAGGGGGAGACAGAGGTAGAGGTGGGGGAATAGGTGGTGGAGGCGGAGGTGGTGGTGTATGCGGTAGAGGAAGATGTGGGGGGCGAAGGCAGGGGAAATGGAATTGGGGGCATCAGAGAAGGGGGCAGCGGTGGAGGAGGAAGCTGAGGCTAAGCCAAAGATGACAGATGTGGCGACAACGGAAAAGGCAAAGCTCAACTTCTGTGAAAGATTGAGGCTTTAGCGGCAAGTGGATCTGCTATGGTTCCATTTATAAAAACGAGAAAGGCTTTTATGAGTGCTTTTTGGAAAGCACTGATAAAGGATGTTTTTATCCACGCTAAAATATAAATTGCTGATAAAACAGACCTTTATCAGCACTAAATAACGCTCATAAAACATTCCTTTATCCGCTCTCAAAATATAGCGCTGATAAAAGGCTATCTTTATTATTTCCAAGAAAATGTTTATAAGACCTAATATTAATAAACTATTTATAATTATAAAATCATAAAAAATATATTTATTTTATTTATAGTCGTAAATATAAATATAAATATATATATTTAAATACTTAAGAATTTAAAATAAATAAAGTATATATATATATTTTTAATTTCCTAATTATTTAAATAAATATATATTCATTTAATAAAATTATGAAATTATAAAACAATATATAATTAATATATTTATTTTAATATCATAATTATTTAAATATATATATCTCTATATGTGACTATAAATAAAGATTTATATAGTTATAATTTTAATTATAAATATAATAAATATATTTATTATAATTTTATGATTATTTTCACATATATGTATTTTTTATTTATAATTACAATTACAGATATTTGTATATATGTATAAATATTTGTATATATTTTCAAATATGTTTCAATAATTATATATATTTATAAAATAATAACAATTATAAATATATTTATTATAATTTTATAATTATTGAAATATTTGTATAATGCAGGAATGACACTACACTGGGCCTTCAAGCTATGTAACTAGCTTCATACCCATTGGGCCTTCGGGCCATATACCGAATAAATAAGGCTTGATGGGTAGGCTATCCCTGGGGGGATATGGTCTGCTTTTCTTCCCTATGTGTGCGCATTTAATTTAATTATACCCCAAACACCTAATAAGTATATAAATAAATATTTTTTGTAAATATTTTTATATAATTATATATATATATTATATAAATATATATATTTATTAAATTATAATATATATATTTATTGTAATGTTAAAATTATTTAAATACACATATATAGTTATAATAATAATTATAAGTAAATAAATTTTAAAATTATTTCTATATAATTAAATTTTATAGTTAAAAATTTTATAAATCAATTTATTATTTAGATACATTTATTGTAATTTTATAATTATTTATGATAACATCATAAGTTCATGGGTATAACATGAATGAATCATGTATGTTTCAATTTAAATACGAACATTTATAAAGATGAATAAATAACATATGCATGTGTGTCATCATAAAATAGGTAATCTTAACTTTTAGAACAAAAGTCACAATCACATCCACAAATAATATTTATGATCACATAAGATCAATTATACTCATGAATCAATATTGTAGAGACCCGAAGCTTATCGTACATGGACATTACATTACTTTTACAGAATACTTAGTACATAACAAAAACACACACACAAGGATCATAATAGTTTAGTGTCTTTGGAAACTCGGAACGTAATCTTCTAATCGTGGGGAAAGATCTTCAATATCTCCCATAAAGATCTTCCCTTTTTTTTACCTAAAAACCTTTCTTTATATCCTGGGGAAAAGAAAACATAAAAGGGTGAGCTCAAATGCTCAGTAAGGGTAAACAAAAGAAATATCAATCACATCATATACATAAGAACATAGCTTTTGGAAATCTTAACCTGCAAAAGAGCTCATAATATCATAACATGGGATAAATCATAGAAGTGAAAATGAGATCCCCATAATCATAACATGAAACTTGAAACTTTGTGGCATGCACACATAATCATAGAAAATCATTTTTTGTTAGTCATGACTCATTGCCAAGACTATCTTAGTGGACAAAGTCCCTTTCTGAACCGAGTTCACTCCTCGTTTCAGTCCTGTATCACTGAACCGAAATAACCTTCCGTTCCAGCCATGTCTATCTCATGAGATATAAAATCATTACCCAATGAATTGGAGGGATATATAGGTCCCACCCATCTTATAATGAATCATTTCTTATGTGTGCCACATAATCATAAAACATACATCATCGCATAACACATGTAACCAAAATGGGATTCTTGAAACATCATGAAATCATAAATCAATTCATATAAGATAAAGGAATTCATAAACATAATTCCATCACAACATAGTAAAATCAATGTAAAAATATGGATATAAACAGAACCCTTTATTATCTTAGATGGAAAATAATTTTGATAAAACACTTGAATTGAATTCTTGAGGAAAATATCCTTTCTTCTTCAAAATCAATTTCTTTTCACAAAACATCATGCAATTTTAAAAGAAATATATTTTATTGAAAATAGTCATGAAATCTTTTAGAGGAAGCTTCATGAAAATAAGGCTTTATAAAACAGTAGAAATCCGTTCGTGCCGTATAAGTTAAAAAAACATTCTTCGTACTTTTGTCGGAAAAGTCAAAAAGTACCTCGTACAAAAAACGACAAAAGATTTCTTTCATTTCTTTTACTAAAAACTCACCGAAGGGTAAAAATGGATTTAAAAAATTGTAAGTGGATGGAAACAATATTACATATTTATGGAACATGGATGTGGATGATAAAATACACCCCAGTAAATGCCAAAGTAAAAACAATCTCGGATAAAAATGAGATTGTGATATTTTCCCTTACCTTAGGTCCGACTTGCTTTGTAAGTGTCCGAACCTCCTGTATAATGATTTAAATCATGTTATTGACTTATTATAGAATCATATTAATTGTTATGATATCATATATGGTTCACTTATGACATTATATTACCCGTTCTTTTGTAAATTCCATGTTAAAGAAGCGTTTTGGGTAAAATCGTTTCATTTATCGTAGGTGTTTTGACTTGTTGTTCTTGACATCATTATTACTTATATCATGATTTACTCACTTCCAGAATATAAAATATGATTTATATATCATATATATTCAGTATATATATATATATATAATAGGTAGATAAATAAAATGAAAAACACCGTTCATGGAGACGGTAGTCCGTACGTACGCATGAACGTTGTTTTCCTTTCCTTATTGTCTTGAAATGGAAGTAAGTAGATGACATACATATGTATATATATACATAAATCCAGTAGCTTTATAATGTCATATATTTCATTATTATTTCTTATATATACATTATAATCATTCTTAAATGGTTAACATGGAGAATGAATCTCATCGCGTCGTGGAGACGGTAGTCCGTACGTACGCACGAGCGATGATATCATTTCTATAAATATTGAATTGAATTGGAGTGGATTATACAATATATCAGAATCAATATGATGTTTTAATAACTATGTATAGTTATTCTTTACACCTTTATACCCATCCATGTAAGGTGGTGGTGGAAAATAGATTACACCACGGCGTGGAGACGGTATTCCGTACGTACGCACGCGCAGTGATTTCTTTTTCCGTAGGATGGATAGATGGTGAAATAGGGTTGTTTCATACTTATAATAACATATCAGTATATGAGTGATACTGATGTTATTACTTCATAATGAAACAACCTAAGAAGAAGAAATGGAATAAGAAATAAAGATGAAAGAATTGGTAACGGTAATTACCTCTTCTTTGAAGCGCCTCTTTAAGACCTCCTCTTAGGGCACTAAAATTGGTCTTTGAGGAAGAACAGAACCTCTAGGATGTTGCTAGGGAAGTGGAGAAGAGATTTTGGCAGGGGTTGGCCGAGCTTGAGTGCTCAAATTGGTGTGAGGAGGAGGGGGAGGAGGTGTCCTTTTATAAGGGAGGAGAGGGGCACCTTATGAATACCTCAAAATATTATTTTATATTAATGTCAAAATCGGTTTATAATGGTTCCAAATGGTCTTATTTCGAAGCTAAAGTGGGGATGGGTCGAAATCCTATCAACCAATAGGATTTAGACAAGTTTAGGTTATTATTTTAACCTTATCAATTAGATTTAACTCTAAGTTAAATAATTTAACTTTTACCGTGTCTTTTTGTTTTCTTTCACTATATGGTTAATACACTTACTATAACATGCCAAAAGAACCCCAAATTGTTTATTATTAATATATATATCCTTATCTAAGTCATTTGGCCGAACCTTAGATTTTTAGGAATAAAATAACAATTAATAATATAATATTTGATTTAAAGATTATTTTGTGTCAATTTTGACACTATTTGATATATGATTTTTGTGAGAGTCATAAAAGAATTATATGTTCGAACCAAGTTGATTAAAGCAACACTAATATATCATAGTAACCTATAAAATTAGTGTAAGTCATAAAAAGTCTTAAATTACATTTATTTGGGCATTTATTACATGAATTCTGTCAATATTTCATTAATAAGTTAATTACTGCATCATCTTTGTGGCATAAATAAATTAAATTATTTGATGTCTAAAAATTACAAATAAAATTCCATTATGTAGTAAATCCTTTTATCTTTCTAATGAATATTTACAATCGAATTTATCTTATGTAAAACCCTATATTAAAAATGTTTTAGTAAATAAACTTTGATTTTAACTCTTTTAACTCTTCTTTGAATTAAATAATAATAAATGTCCTAATCTAATCCAAGTGGGCCTAAATGATAATATTTTACACTTAAGGTTGTTTTTGGTCGAGATACACTTGTCCAATTGAATTAGGACATGTTTTAGGGTAATATTAATATCATTCTTACCCTTAATTACCCTATTTACTTTTAACCGTGGTAAATAAAAGTAAAAAGTTACTATTCACCAAAAATTATTTTCATCTCATTGAACCACATTTTAATTACTGACATCAACTGTGTCTCTCGGATTTTTGAAATTCCATTCACAGAAGCGGTAAAATTAAGTTTTATGAAAAATTCAGTTTTTTTAACTACCACTTAGTAGTTTCACTATTCATCAAAAATTGATGTTTTTCAGAATAATGCCAAAATTTCATCCTAAGCTATATTTCATATTCCGAATTCAAAAATGAAGTCTATTTTACCAAATTCATAACATAGAAATTAAATTAATTAATTTTATAATTAAATCCCACTGTTAAAACAAATAGCGTGTTTTTAAGAAACAATATCTATCAAAAGATTGACACTTGTTTATGTCTGGTTTAAATGTGAAATTACATCCAATGACCAACATTGTATTAAATTGTAAAAATATATTCTAAATATACTTTAAAACCATTCAAATTAATAATTTATCACTATTAATTATTTTGATTAAAAAAGTTGTTTTTAATTATAATTTAGTAATTTTCACTATTCATCAGAATATGAAAGTTATCCAAAAAGTACCAAAATTTCACCTTAGGCTAAATTCGATACTCCGAATCCAATAATGAAGTCCATTTTGAGAGCTAAAATTTTTAAAAAGTGGTTATTACTATTCATAACGGCTAGTTTTAATAATATTTTAATAGCATATCGTTGTTTCGTGAAACTTAGTATTGCGTACTACACACTCTATCGAGGAAGGTTGCGATTGCATGTAATGCAAGGAAAGTCAAAGATGCGTGTTGTGCAAGATCCTTTTGGTGTAGCGTACAACACAAGACATTAATAAAATTAAAAAGAATATTTTTCATAAAATCTCGGACTGTTACATTCTACCCCCCTTAAAATGAATTTCGCCCTCGAAATTCGTCGGGGTTATAAATGGTTTACTATTCGAAAGTTCCTTTAATAGAAACCCACATCGTAAAAAGGAATATCAAAACCAATCTTTAAAAACAAAAGTATGAAACGTAACGGTTATCCAAATAAACTAATCACTGGGTTTCCACATAGGTGAAAATATGGATATGGAAGAGAAATCTAACCATCATGTTCTGATGGAGAGTGGTAGAGAACATGGCTATGGAAAATCCAGCAATCACAAAGCCATAAATTTGTGATGATCTAGGGTACCATCTGATTCATCGTATATAAGGGAACTAGGACAACATTTTTGGTTTTCAAGATCATTTCCCTAAAGTTGAAAATTTGAATTAGAATAAATACTTACTTTATTTTGGTACAATCTCACTGTTGTTCGTGCCTTGAACAATTTCCACTTCATCTCTTAAATAAATGAAGTTGAATTTGTTATTCGTGAAGTGTTAGCAGATCATGTGATAGAATGACGGGTCATTCCATTTGTCTCAAACAAAAGGTTAGCAAAAATTATATGCATAAGTCGATCTATAGTGAGATTAATCATATATGGTTCCTAAAATGGACTTATACTTCATATATCATACTGCTTAATATAATAAAACTAGTTTCTACTAAACAGGGACTTCCTATAGGCCAGTGGTAGGCGATAAAGGCCAGTCGCACTTCGGTTGTGGGTTCGATTCCTACAGCCTTGTCCGAAGCGATGGGCTGTCGCCCGTCCTGCAGGTTGTCCTTTTTCTAAAACTATGTTACCATAACATCCCATCAATAATATCGAAAATCTTCTATCCTTAAACAATTCTAACTTATGTCCAACATAATCCAGTCTAATCTTTAGGCTTATACATAATACTGCAGTCCACTCTCATAATATAGTGACAACGATTACCAGAGATTTAATACTGTCGTTTATCCCCACATATCATAAGATATGTCTTGTTGGTCACATTCCAAACATTCAAAGTCCTTAATCGTGTATTCTCTTGAATACCTTAGTGAAAACATGAGTGCAGTTAAAAGTTAACACTTTCCACATACCAAAATCCTCAAAATTCTGTGATATCACTTAGTCCTTATATCAATCATGAGCTCATGAATACTATTAAACATTTCATTTTCTCGTCTTCATTATGCGCATATCATCTTATTTCCAAAAAATATCTCAATCACTTTGAATACCACATCAATAAATATTGCAATACTCAATGATACAACATTATTTTGGAATCCCATTACATAAACACTTAATCATTCCACCACATCATTGTCATATTCAATATTGCCAATAGTGATCGCATATGATTTCCCTTTGTCCTTTGCCTTCAGTGGTTGCTCATGTTGATCATCACTAACCCTTGGATTAGGGCAATTATTAGCATAATGCCCCATTTCCTTGCACTTGAAGCATTGAAGTGTTGGTGGTGCGTTCTCTGCAGTGTTTGCTTTATTCACATCATTAGAAACCCTTTTTCCATTACTTCGACACTCAGCTGCTCGATGACCTTCTTTTCCACACTTAAAACATTTTCTAGTCCCTTTAAGACAATCTCCACCATGCTTCTTTCCACACTTTGTGCATAAGGAAACATTCATCTTCTTTTCACCATTATTCTGAGATTTCTCCTTGAACTCCATCTTTCGTTTCTTGTCAAAACCATGAGATGGATATGTAACACCAACTTCCATTTCTACCTTGATAGCACAACGCACAATTTCTTCATAGCTACTGAAGTCTCTTATAGCTAATGCCCTTCGAAGACTTGGTTTTAAGCCACTGAAAAATCGATCAACTTTACTTTCAGGTTGGATGATAATACCAGAAGCATACCTTGCAAGTCTTGTAAAATTTGCTTCATAGGTACCAACAGATTCATCGTCCCTTTGCTTCAGTTCAAGAAACTCTTTCTCCATCTTTGTTCGAAGAATACGAGGGAAGTACTTACTGAAAAACAAGTTCTTGAACTCGTCCCATTCCATGGACTCAATTTCATCTCTTGGCCTCGTATTCTTGATAAGATTCCACCATTGATCAGCTTCACCTTCCAAACGATATACTGCTAAGATGACTTTATCATGTTCTGAACATTGAAGAACTGAAAATATCTTTTCAGTAGTACTGATCCATTGTTCAGCCACAAGTGGATCAGAAGACCCACTGAAAGAAGGTGGACGTTTCCTCATGAAGGACTCAATAGAATATTGTTCCCTTCTCTGCTCATTTGGAAGTCCAGAATGATTCATAGCTTGTGTAAGTATAGCAATAAGATTTTGCACTCCATCTCCCATAACATTTGTTTGTTCAAGAGGGCAATCATTGCATTGTCCATTGCATTGATCAACACGGTTCCTTCGGGTTCCAGCCATCATCTAAAACCCAAAAAGAATAGTGTGAGAGGCAAAAATCATGCTAGGGAAAACAACATAATAAAGGGGGAGTTCCTTCAATATCCAACATCTTAGGTTTAATTCTATGATCGTTAGCGTAATTCTATTACTATAACCTATACGTATACTTATCCCTAGGGACATCCCTAGACATACATTAGAAATATCTCTAGGGATCACACTAACGTTTTCGCATCCTAGTTTCCAAAGGTTGACTAAACCTTTCCTCTGATACCAACTGTAGAGACCCGTATCTTGACGTACATGGACATTACATTACTTTTGCGGAATACTTAGTACATAACAAAAACACACACACAAGGATCGTAATAGTTTAGTGTCTTTGGAAACTCGGAACGTAATCTTCTAATCGTGGGGAAAGATCTTCAATATCTCCCATAAAGATCTTCCCTTTTTTACCTAAAAACCTTTCTTTATATCCTGGGGAAAAGAAAACATAAAAGGGTGAGCTCAAATGCTCAGTAAGGGTAAACAAAAGAAATATCAATCACATCATATACATAAGAACATAGCTTTTGGAAATCTTAACCTGCAAAAGAGCTCATAATATCATAACATGGGATAAATCATAGAAGTGAAAATGAGATCCCCATAATCATAACATGAAACTTGAAACTTTGTGGCATGCACACATAATCATAGAAAATCATTTCTTGTTAGTCATGACTCATTGCCAAGACTATCTTAGTGGACAAAGTCCCTTTCTGAACCGAGTTCACTCCTCGTTTCAGTCCTGTATCACTGAACCGAAATAACCTTCCGTTCCAGCCATGTCTATCTAATGAGATATAAAATCATTACCCAATGCATTGGAGGGAGATATAGGTCCGACCCATCTTATAATGAATCCTTTCTTATGTGTGCCACATAATCATAAAACATACATCATCGCATAACACATGTAACAAAAATGGGATTCTTGAAACATCATGACATCATAAATCAATTCATATAAGATAAAGGAATTCATAAACATAATTCCATCACAACATAGTCAAATCAATGTAAAAATATGGATAGAAACAGAACCCTTTATTATCTTAGATGGAAAATAATTTTGATAAAACACTTGAATTGAATTCTTGAGGAAAATATCCTTTCTTCTTCAAAATCAATTTCTTTTCACAAAACATCATGCAATTTTAAAAGAAAGAGATTTTATTGAAAATAGTCATGAAATCTTTTAGAGGAAGCTTCATGAAAATAAGGCTTTATAAAACAGTAGAAATCCGTTCGTGCCGTATAAGTTAAAAAAAACATTCTTCGTACTTTTGTCGGAAAAGTCAAAAAGTACCTCGTACGAAAAACGACAAAAGATTTCTTTCATTTCTTTTACTAAAAACTCACCGAAGGGTAAAAATGGATTTAAAAAATTGTAAGTGGATGGAAACAATATTACATATTTATGGAACATGGATGTGGATGATAAAATACACCCCAGTAAATGCCAAAGTAAAAACAATCTTGGATAAAAATGAGATTGTGATATTTTCCCTTACCTTAGGTCCGACTTGCTTTGTAAGTGTCCGAACCTCCTGTATAATGATTTAAATCATGTTATTGACTTATTACAGAATCATATTAATTGTTATGATATCATATATGGTTCACTTATGACATTATATTACCCGTTCTTTTGTAAATTCCATGTTAAAGAAGCGTTTTGGGTAAAATCGTTTCATTTATCGTAGGTGTTTTGACTTGTTGTTCTTGACATCATTATTACTTATATCATGATTTACCCACTTCCAGAATATAAAATATGATTTATATATCATATATATTCAGTATATATATATATATAATAGGTAGATAAATAAAATGAAAAACACCGTTCATGGAGACGGTAGTCCGTACGTACGCATGAACGTTGTTTTCCTTTCCTTATTGTCTTGAAATGGACGTAAGTAGATGACATACATATGTATATATATACATAAATCCAGTAGCTTTATAATGTCATATATTTCATTATTATTTCTTATATATACATTATAATCGTTCTTAAATGGTTAACATGGAGAATGAATCTCATCGCGTCGTGGAGACTGTAGTCCGTACGTACGCACGAGCGATGATATCATTTCTATAAATATTGAATTGAATTGGAGTGGATTATACAATATATCAGAATCAATATGATGTTTTAATAACTATGTATAGTTATCCTTTACACCTTTATACCCATCCATGTAAGGTGGTGGTGGAAAATAGATTACACCACGGCGTGGAGACGGTATTCCGTACGTACGCACGCGCAGTGATTTCTTTTTCCGTAGGATGGATAGATGGTGAAATAGGGTTGTTTCATACTTATAATAACATATCAGTATATGAGTGATACTGATGTTATTACTTCATAATGAAACAACCTAAGAAGAAGAAATGGAATAAGAAATAAAGATGAAAGAATTGGTAACGGTAATTACCTCTTCTTTGAAGCGCCTCTTTGAGACCTCCTCTTAGGGCACTAAAATTGGTCTTTGAGGAAGCACAGAACCTCTAGGATGTTGCTAGGGAAGTGGAGAAGAGATTTTGGCAGGGGTTGGCCGAGCTTGAGTGCTCAAATTGGTGTGAGGAGGAGGGGGAGGAGGTGTCCTTTTATAAGGGAGGAGAGGGGCACCTTAGGAATATCTCAAAATATTATTTTATATTAATGTCAAAATCGGTTTATAATGGTTCCAAATGGTCTTATTTCGAAGCTAAAGTGGGGATGGGTCGAAATCCTATCAACCAATAGGATTTAGACAAGTTTAGGTTATTATTTTAACCTTATCAATTAGATTTAACTCTAAGTTAAATAATTTAACTTTTACCGTGTCTTTTTGTTTCCTTTCACTATATGGTTAATACACTTACTATAACATGCCAAACGAACCCCAAATTGTTTATTATTAATATATATATCCTTATCTAAGTCATTTGGCCGAACCTTAGATTTTTAGGAATAAAATAACAATTAATAATATAATATTTGATTTAAAAATTATTTTGTGTCAATTTTGACACTATTTGATATATGATTTTTGTGAGAGTCATAACAGAATTATATGTTCGAACCAAGTTGATTAAATCAACACTAATATATCATAGTAACCTATAAAATTAGTGTAAGTCATAAAAAGTCTCAAATTACATTTATTTGGGCATTTATAACATGAATTCTGTCAATATTTCATTAATAAGATAATTACTGCATCATCTTTGTGGCATAAATAAATTAAATTATTTGATGTCTAAAAATTACAAATAAAATACCATTATGTATTAAATCGTTTTAGCTTTCTAATGAATATTTACAATCGAATTTATCTTATGTAAAACCCTATATTAAAAATGTTTTAGTAAATAAACTTTGATTTTAACTCTTTTAACTCTTCTTTGAATTAAATAATAATAAATGTCCTAATCTAATCCAAGTGGGCCTAAATGATAATATTTTACACTTAAGGTTGTTTTTGGTATAGATAAACTTGTCCAATTGAATTAGGACATGTTTTAGGGTAATATTAATATCATTCTTACCCTTAATTACCCTATTTACTTTTAACCGTGGTAAATAAAAGTAAAAAGTTACTATTCACCAAAAATTATTTTCATCTCATTGAACCACATTTTACTTACTGACATCAACTGTGTCTCTCAGATTTTTGAAATTCCATTCACAGAAGCGGTAAAATTAAGTTTTATGAAAAATTCAGTTTTTTTAACTACCACTTAGTAGTTTCACTATTCATCAAAAATTGATGTTTTTCAGAATAATACCAAAATTACATCCTAAGCTATATTTCATATTCCGAATTCAAAAATGAAGTCTATTTTACCAAATTCATAACATAGAAATTGCATTAATTAATTTTATAATTAAATCCCGCTGTTAAAACAAATAGCGTGTTTTTAAGAAACAATATCTATCAAAAGATTGACACTTGTTTATGTCTGGTTTAAATGTGAAATTACATCCAATGACCAACATTGTATTAAATTGTAAAAATATATTCTAAATATACTTTAAAACCATTCAAATTAATAATTTATCACTATTAATTATTTTGATTAAAAAAGTTGTTTTTAATTATAATTTAGTAATTTTCACTATTCATCAGAATATGAAAGTTATCCAAAAAGTACCAAAATTTCACCTTAGGCTAAATTCGATACTCCGAATCCAATAATGAAGTCCATTTTGAGAGCTAAATTTTTTAAAAAGTGGTTATTACTATTCATAACGGCTAGTTTTAATAATATTTTAATAGCATATCGTTGTTTCGTGAAACTCAGTACTGCGTACTACACACTCTATCGAGGAAGGTTGCGATTGCGTGTAATGCAAGGCAAGTCAAAGATGTGTGTTGTGCAAGATCCTTTTGGTGTAGCGTACAACACAAGACATTAATAAAATTAAAAAGAATATTTTTCATAAAATCTCGGACTGTTACAAATATATTAACATAAATAACGATAATTAATATCATCATTATCAAATGATATATATATATATATATATTCATTAGGGACATATATTTATTTATAATTATACATGTAAATAAACATATCTAAAAAGTATTTATATATAATCACAGTGAGGATATCCACGGTGACACATGATGGTGACTGGTCCCAATTCATTTCTGGTGGAGTAGTCAACTACAGAGAGTGTTAGTTTCTACAAATCAAGCTCTATTAGGGGTTATGGGTATAGCAGATCAGATTTTATCTAGTGATAGATCTTTGACCATAATTTTGGTGGCCTACTTAGGTATGCCCTAAGATGATCCTGCCATGGGGTTTCTCGTCATAATATCTTCTATTCCCTCGATGGATGATCTATTTCTTCAACAAGGGTGCTTCGATTCATACAAATATGCTTCGATCAGAGTAGATCATCTAGTAAAGACTCATGGTGGATCCAAACCCTTCTTTCCATCTTCCAACGGTGGTGGTGGATCTTCATTCTCTCTCTATAAGAAGTCAGAGGTTGGAGAAATTCGACACAGAGGTTGTGTTTATCATGGTATAGTCGACGATGAAGCCTTTTCTAAATGGATGAAAATTGGTAAGAACTCCTTAATTATTCTGGTTATTCTACCGAAAGGATACAAGCCTTTGAAAATGGAAAATTTGGTTTCTCATCTCTTTGAAATTTGGGTTTTCAATGAGTGTAAATGTGTCTCGATGGGTAGTTTTTTTTCACCTCCTCTTCCCCTAAGATGATACAAGGCTAAAGGCATGGGGGTGGCTTTTTCTCCCTCCATTCAGGTGTTTTCCATATTCATCAGTGGGATGAGAACATCAATCCATTAGAGGTGAGTAACTCTTATGTAGAACTATGGGTCAAAGTCTTTGGGTTAAATTGGATTTTGTGGCATCCATAGATTTTATATGATATTTCCCTTCCAATTGGTGTGCCGAACAAATTGGAGAAATAGACAGAGATTGCTAGATATAGTCATTATGCCCACTATTTGGTAGAAGTGGACCTTGGATCCACTTTGGTTAACACAGTCTACCTCTCCACTAATTCTGATGAACTTCCTTTGAAAATTGAATATGAACTAGTGCCTTACTTTTGCCTAGATTGTAGGATTATTGGTCATGAGTTATCCAACTGTAAAAAAGCTTTGTCTAGTGTTTTTTACTCAACTCGCGGGCGTGATATTTCTACTTGCAACAAGAAAACTAGGAGTTCTAAGAAGCCCGAACATATTCAACTACATGATGGGAATATGGATCAACATGCTTGAAAAGGGATTTTTATGCAGGGTGGTGACTCATCTAGGGGATCCCAGCTAGTCAGTTAAGTAGTTATTCAAACAAGGAACACCTCTGATTTAAGCAAAGAGACCTCTTTATTTTCTGTTGAATTCTCAAAGTAGGATGGAAAATATGATGGCAATAATTCAACAGATCATGAACAAGAAGCAATTTTTCCTTTAGTTGTGAATTCAACTGGTTCCAACTCTTCCTTTGATGCTTCTCTCACGAGCAATCAGACTTGGGTCTAGGTGACAAACAAGAGAAGTCTCTTATTCTTAGTGTTGATTTCCAAATCCCACTGGTGGGGTTCATGGAAGGGTCCATATTAAATGAACAAGTGGTCAATGAATCTAAAATTTGAAATGAGGCTGGTGAACATTTATTATAGGAACAAGAAGCTTCATGATGCCAGAAAGGTAAATCAAACATTGAATCTCCTTTTTTATGAAAATAGAAGACATTTGAAAAGAAAAAATCTAAAGGGAAGAACCTAGTTGATAGTGAAGGCTTTCAAATTGTTTCTCATAAGAAATCCACCCCTCTTTTGGGGTCGAGTTTGGATGACAAGGTGAACACATCAAACACGTTAGAAGTGTTTGATCCTACCAAAAGACAAGAAGATGAAAAGAACATGTAGAATGTTCCACTTCAAGTGGATTCTCATTAGCAGAACCAAAAGGGACTTGGAAATAACCTAAATCATGGAGACAGGGTCATCTTCAGAAGGGTCGTGGTCAAGGACATGGTCGAGAGGCTGCATCACGTGGGTGTGTCATGTTTATTATGTCCTCTAAGCTCACTACAGAATAGGAATGATTATAAGAAAAATACATTGTGATCTTCAATAAAAAAACCCACAGTCTGAATGGGAAATTATAGAGGATGATGGTGACTTTTATTCTGACTATGGGAATGATATCCATTTTCTATATTTGTAGTTTGTTTTATGGATGAAGACTTTTCAATTTGTTTGACCTCATCCTCGTTCCTTTTGGTTGCCTTCTTTTTTTTCTTATCTTTAATAAATGGTGTGGAGTTTTGGCTTCTGGCTAGACCCTTTTTGTATTTATATATAATTATAAATATAATGAATATATATATCATTTAAAAAATTATTATAATTTTATAATTATATATATATATATATATATTTATAAACATATAAATACATTTTTTAAAACATTATATTTATATTTGAATTATAAATAAATATATATTATAATATATCATATATATATTAATTATAAAAAATGCATTTTTTTAATTAATGTATATAAATAAATATTATTTTTGAATATAAATATAATCATTTTATTTAAGTTAATAATATTTTTCTTAAAAACTTTTATCAGCGCTAAAATTAGCATTGATAAATCTATACTTTATCAACATTTGTTTTAATGTTGATAAAAGTATCCTCTATCAATGCTTTTAGCGAATGATGATAAAGACGCGACTTTTGTTGGTCTTTTCTGCTTAGCGCTGATAAAAACCGACACGTCTCTTGTCTGGATCTGTGGTAGTGCCATTTTTATGAAAAATATTTTGTTGACAAATATCAACACATTAAGATCCCTCGAAGATTAATTTAAGTTTGAGTCAAAGGACGTTCTTGATTTTTCAACATCTTTACAAGTTAATGTCAAAGTTATCTTCATGTATTTATACAGTAGGCTCTACATTGATCCTGAGACACTTTTGTAATGGGTCAAAGACAATATCCTTTTCCTCATGGTTTAACCTTGATGAAAAGGAATGTATGAGAAGTGGGGTATCACCCCCAAAACATCAAGAGATAGCCACCCACATCTAGTGATGAACCAAGATAGTAAAAACCCTTGATAGATTGTGCCTGACTGTGTTCTTCATACAAGATTGAATGGTGGAAATTCAATTTTATAAATGTTTTTGGATCACCATGATGCATGCCCTTAGTTTTCCTCGATCCTTCATAATTATGCAAAGTGTTTTGGAGGATATATCAAGGAGTGTTGGGTATGGATTTTTTCTTATGATGTGGTATAAGATGAAATTTGCAAGTCTAGGAAGTTTTAGTGAAGTGAGATATTGATCCCATATCATATTGTACAATATATATGATGTCGTATACGGTGCCAAGGCCTGAGTGAAATCACACTTTAACAAACTGGATTACAGTAAATTATTCCATGCGTAATGGCCCCACGGCCATGAATATGAGGAACCGATGTTGCATATATCCACACGCGACACATATAAAGTGGTAATAGATAGATGGAAGCAAGCATGCATGTCTTTTCAGCCTTTCAGGAGATGCGCATCCAGCTCTCTGGTCGCCTTGATGCACACGCCCAGATAGTGGACCGGATCTGCGATACCTTCGCTGCGCTTCTCGTACTCGATAATCCACTTAGCCACGCTCCCCGCCCCCTTAGTGTTGGGGGCGACGCTCATTACTGTCGTATAGTTCTTGAAAAGCTTCACAGGATCTCCGTCCAAACCCACCATCTTCATGGTTCTGCTACCCTCCTCCCAAGTCGCCCTTTCCTTGAACTTCTCCACCTTCCCGTCTGCACACGTGCATCAACCACCATCACATTTCATGAAACAAGCGTCAGATCTCGTATAATATAACAGGCCATGGGTACGTATTGAGATGGTAAAGGATACCTGGAAGAACGTAGGTCCAGGTTTTGACACATCCATGGTCGGCCCACGAGCCCTCGTGCAGCTGCACGTCCGGCAGCGTCCCAACACCTTTGGCGATGTGGTGGGGCTTCTCCTTGAACATGGCGTAAAACTTATCGGCCGGAGACAGTATCTCTACTTCTGCAATCAACTTCCCGTTGAGACCCACAACCACAGGACTGTCTGGTCAGTGGGTGATAGAGCAAATATTTTCAATTAATTTATATTTAATATCATTGTTTATACTCCCAAAAAAGTGTTATTGGATGGGTAATTGTCATGTTTTTAGGTTTTAGTGTTATTTTGAACCCAAATGTGATAAACGACTATTTCTGGATTTTTGACAGATTTTTAAGTCAGGGGTATTTCGGTCATTTCTGGAAAAATAAAATTCCAAATTTTCTGATTAAACTTTTGTTATAATAATTATTTTATTTAATTCATTTTTGTCTTCTGGACCAGGAGCTGATTCGGCCATCTAAAGGGTCTAAAAATTCATTGAAGTTGGGAATTTTTCTGGGCGGACAGCGTGGACCCACAAAAAATAATGGACATCCAACTCGGCCTACAAATATCTAAATGATGTGTTTCCACATGGGCTATGACGAGGACATATAGTGGCGACTCTACAAGAAATTTGGGGAAGTTTGGAAGTCATTAAGGAGTCCATTAAACGACATACATTTGGAGGAACCATCCTGAAAACTTCATCCAGAAACAGAAATCGAGAATGAAAAATTCATAACTCCTCCATCCGGTTTTCAAATGAGCTAAAATTTTGGGGAGAGACGGCCAAGATAATTTTGCACAACATTAATGAAGGGTGGAACGCGTTAAGAGGTCATTAATGTGGTCGAAAATGCTCAAACTTTCTGGGGTCGAATTCTGCCTATAAAAGGAGGAGAGCTCCTCCCCCTCAATCAATCCCATTCTCCACCCCATTCCTTCTGGGGCACCAAGGAGAAGAACTTCTCAGATTTTTCTTTTATTTATTTTGTTTTAAAATGTCTCTCCTCTCCCGCATTATCTCTCTTACCCCATCCATGGAGGGGTAGTTTCATTTGAGTGATCGGAAAGAGGGGAGGCTGGACCTATGTGTTGTTCTTGAGTTTTGTGCTTGAAATGAATAAAATTTGTTCTTCTTTCTTCTTCCGGTTCCAATTCATAATTCAGTATTAAAATCCGAATGTGGTTGTGTTAAGTTTTTTATTCTGAAATTATAAATTTCTTTGGTCGATGATCACATCTCCCTCCACCCAATTCTAATCTGTATACGGTGGAACATGATTAGGGTTGGGTGGTGATTGATCGACGATTGTCAAGCACGTGTGTAGGATTGTATGTCGAAATCTTGGTTTATTAGGGAACAACAATTCCAGGTCTGGGATTGCTCTAATTAATCAAGAGACCTTCTACAACCCTAAACACATTAGAAGGAGGATATACCAATCTAAGGTTTTAGAAAGGAAAATTCTCATCACATCTCTCTTACCAGTTTAAGGAAGAAGAAGATATAAAATTTGGAAACCATGATGGCACAACACTAAGTCTAACCGAACCAAATCCGATCACCATCTTTATAATTTGTTAAAATCAATCAATTTCTATTGTTTGTTTCTCTCATAGTCATTCATATTAATTAAAACCAATCTTTTTAAGAAAACCAACAAAAAGTGACAACCTTATTTTGTGTGCATCCTCTTCGGGAGACTACCTAGGATCAACTGCTATACTATACTTAGGTAAATAAAATATTGTTTTGCCACACCCCACGACAGGCGTGCGTCAAACTTGGCGCCGTTGCCGGGGAGGCAGTGCCTCAAACTTTTTTTTTTTTTAAAAAATCTCTTTTGAATGACCCGTAGTTCAAATAGAAATTTATTAGAATTCAATCCAGAAATTGAGCGCACAATAACCAAATTGAGAAATCAAAATCTTCCAAAAGATTTCGAAGAAATCAATCTCACTGATTCAAGTGATACCTTGAGTGGAGACTTTGAACCTTTAATAATGGTTGTAAATCCCAACCGAACCCTACGTGACATCTGTGCACCTCAATTTGTCAATCAAAATTATCAACTTGCAATTCCTGCCTTAGAAAATGATTTTGAATTTCGAATTAACATGATCCAAGTGCTTCCTAAATTTCATGGTCTTGTAGGTGAAGACCCAAATCGACATATTCAAGAATTCACCTATGTCTGCTCCAGCTTCAAACCTCGAGCAGTCGCGGAAGAGCATGTGATCTGGAGGGCTTTCCCCTTCTCACTAGAGGGAGCAGCAAAGGAATGGTTGTACAATCTATAACCAGGGGAGATCAGTGACTGGGAAGATCTAAAAAAATGCTTTCTACAAAGATTCTTCCCAACATCTAGGAGCTCTGCAATAAAGAAGGAGATTTATGTCATCCATCAATCAACTAGAGAAACACTCTACGAATACTGGGAACGTTTCAAGAAGATTTGTGCAAGTTGTCCACACCAAGAAATAGAAGAGGACCAATTCCTTGTGTGCTTCTACCAAGGATTTCTTGACAATGACAAGAATCTACTAGATGCCTCGTCGGGAGGAGCCCTCATTGATAAATCACCTGCAGATATACGAATTCTGATTGAAAAGATTGCACAAAATTCACAGCAGTTTGGCACTCGAGGTACGATCACCAGAGGGATCCATGAGGTAAGAACATCTGATTCAGTAGATTTAATTAGGAATGAAATGGGTGAACTCACCAGGTTGGTGCGACAAATAGCTATGAACCATGTGAAGGAACAACAAGGACCGTATCAGGTATGTAGTTTATGCTCTTATAATTCTCATTACACTGATCAATGTCCGGAAGTGCAGGGGACAGAAAGTTGTGCTGCAGCCTATCAACAAAGGCAATACCAACCGCAAACCCAACCAGGGTATGGGTTTCAACATAACCAAGCCAGAGCACCTTTTCAGCAGCAATATCAGAACCCGATAGCATTCCAACAACCTTATCAGAAGCCCTTCCAACAACAACAAACTTTTCAACCACCACCTTTCCAGTGGAAGAATTATGAGAAACCATCCACAAGTGCACCAAAAAAGGAAGACCAACAACTGAAGACAAGAGTTGCAGGAATAGAAGATAAGATGGACAAGCTAGCTGATCAATTTTCAAGCATTATGGATGCTCTCACCAAGAACCAAGGTAAGCTTCCTGCACAAACAATTCCCAATCCAAAAGAGAATGTTAGTGCAATCACAACCCGAAGCGGGAAGGAGCTCAAACCACCAGAACAATATGAGGAGGATGAATCTAGGGAACCTGCTGAAGCTCGTCCTGTCCAACCAAAATATGGAGTCAACAACAAAGTAGAAAGAACAAGGTTCAAGAAAGAAAGACTAGAAACACCATTGCAGAAACAACAAAGGGAGAAAAAGGATATTCCAGCACCATTCCCATCAGCATTGGTTGAGTCAAAGAAGGGAGAAGAAGAATGACTTCAACGGGAAATTCAGGAAACATTCCGAAAAGTTGAGATTAACATTCCACTACTGGATGCAATCAGGCAAATCCCTAAATATGCAAAATTTCTGAAGGAGCTATGTACTAAAAGAAAGAGGCTGGATGGAAATGAAAGAATCAACTTAGGAAGAAGCGTCTCAGCATTGATCACACCACCGATACCGCAAAAATGTCAAGATCCAGGGACTTTCTCTATTCCCTGCACTATCGGTTCATTAAATTTTACTGATGCACTATGTGATCTTGGAGTTTCGATAAATGTGATGCCTCACTCTATGTTTTCATCTTTTCAGATCGGAGAACTAAAATCAACTCGAGTGGTGGTACAATTAGCAAAAAGATCCACCGTTTTCCCAGCTGGAGTCGTTGAAGATGTACTTGTAGGAGTGAGAGGATTAATCTTTCCAGCAGACTTTTATGTCCTTACCATGGAGGAAGACCGAGCACCATCCCAATCTCCCATCATACTAGGGAGACCATTCCTGAAAACAGCAAGGACAATCATCAACGTGCATGAAGGAACACTCACCATGGAGCTCGGAGATAGTACGGTACACTTCAATATTCTTGATACGATGAAACACCCTTCCAACAATCACTCACTTTATGCAATCTCCCATGATGAAGGTATAGAACCAATTGAAGACTTAGGTATGCTTCATGACTTGTTATCTGTGGGAGAACACTCTTCATTTGAATTTTATAACTCCCATGAACCTGAAAATTCTGATATCATGTTGGAGGATGAGGTAAAATCTGATTTTTTCAATGATTTGTTAAGAGGAAGTAAGATTATTCCAGAGAATTCAACATTAGAAGTAGGAAACATAAATGAAATATCATCCCTTGAACAACCCCCATGTTTAGAGCTGAATCCTTTTCCATGTGACTTGAAGTATGCTTACCTAATGGAAGGAGAGAAATTGCCAGTAATCATTGCAAATAACCTATCCCATTCACAAGAACAAACATTGATTGACCTTCTCAAAAGGAATGTAAAAGCTGTAGGATGGAGTTTAGGTGATATTCCTGGAATCAACCCTAAGGTATGCTCTCACAGGATATTTTTAGAAAGTGAATCTCGACCAGTTAGACAACCTCAAAGAAGACTCAATCCCACAATAATGGAGGTCGTTAAGAAAGAGATTGAGAAATTGTTAGCAGCTGATATCATTTACCCAATCTCTGATTCTCAATGGGTCAGCCCAATTCATGTAGTCCCCAAGAAAACTGGCCTGACCACTGTTACAAATGAAATAAATGAACTGATCCCCATGAGAATACAAAACAGCTAGAGAGTGTGTATAGATCACAGGAAGCTAAATCAAGTTACCAGAAAAGATCACTTTCCTATTCCATTCATTGATCAGATGCTTGAAAGGTTAGCTGGAAATACTCATTACTATTTTTTAGATGGATTCTCAGGTTAGTTTCAGGTACCAATTGCACCAGAAGACCAGGAGAAGACAACCTTCACCTGCCCTTTTGGAACATTCGCCTACAAAAGGATGCCTTTCGGGCTATGCAATGCCCCAGGTACATTTCAACGGTGTATGGTGAGTATTTTCTCGGACCACATTGAGGATTTCTTGGAGGTGTTTCTTGATGATTTCACAGTTTTTGGAAATTCATTTGACCATTGCTTGGGAAATTTGGAAAAAGTTTTGAAAACATGCATTGAAAAGAACCTTGTCTTAAATTTTGAAAAATGTCATTTCATGGTTGAAAAGGGGATAGTGTTGGGGCACATAATTTCACAAAATGGGATTGAGGTTGATAAATCAAAAGTTGATGTAATAAATTCCTTACCATATCCAACTTGTGTCAAACATGTTAGATCCTTTTTAGGGCATGCAGGATTTTACAGAAGATTCATCAAGGATTTCAGTAAGATTTCTCTCCCTCTCTCAAGATTACTTCTAAAGGATGCTAACTTTAATTTTGATTGTGCATGTAGGGAATCACTTGATGAATTAAAGGAAAGGCTGATAACACCACCAATAATGCATCCACCCAATTGGGATTACCCTTTCGAGATACTTTGTGATGCATCCAACCAAGTAGTGGGAGCCGCTCTATCACAGAGAATTGACAGCAAGCCTCAAGTCATCTCCTACGCATCAAGGACCTTGGATGAAACACAAATAAATTACACAACCACAGAGAAGGAGTTCCTTGCAGTCGTTTTTGCACTAGATAAATTCCGATCATATCTTCTGGGCACTAAAGTTGTTGTTTTTTCTGATCATGCAGCTCTTAGGTACTTAATGAAAAAGGCGGATGCAAAACCACGGTTGGTGAGATGGATGCTACTCTTACAAGAGTTCAATTTGGAAATCAAAGATAAGAAGGGGACTAAAAATCAAGTGGCTGATCATCTGAGTCGACTACCCCACACCGCTGAAACAGAAATACCAAAGCAGAACCCACTTAATGATGAGCTTCCTGGAGAACAACTCTACATCATCAACAATGAAGTGCCATGGTATGCCAACATTGTCAACTATTTGGTAACATCTCAGGTACCCTCTCATCTAAGCTCTCATAAAAAACATAAGCTTAAATCTGAATCAAGATTTTTCATTTGGGAAGATCCGTTTCTGTGGAAAATTTGTAATGATCAAATCATAAGAAGATGCCTTCCAAGAAGTGAAATTGAATCAGTGTTTGAATTTTGTCATAAATTATCTTGTGGAGGCCACTTTGGACCTCAGAGGACTGCCCGAAAAGTTTTAGAATCTGGACTCTACTGGCCCACCTTATTCAAGGATGCATATGAATTTTGTAAAAGATGTGAAAAATGCCAATTTTCTGGTAACATATCCAAACGACATGAAATTTCACAAAAACCAATAACCTTTTGTGAAATTTTTGAAGTTTGGGGCATAGATTTCATGGGACCATTCCCAATGTCATTTGGAAATTCATATATTCTTTTGGCTGTAGACTATGTATCAAAATGGGTGGAAGCAAAAGCAACCAGAACTGATGATGCAAAAGTTGTTTGTGATTTTGTTAGGGCTAACATTTTCTGTAGGTTTGGCGTGCCACGAGCAATCATCAGTGATCAGGGAACTCATTTCTGAAACACGAAAATGGAAGCATTGCTGAAGAAGTATGGGGTACATCATAGAACATCTACCCCATACCATCCCCAAACAAATGGCCAAGCAGAAGTCTCTAATAGAGAAATCAAAGCCATTCTGGAGAAGACTGTTAAACCCAACCAGAAGTACTGGAGCCAAAAGTTAGATGATACATTATGGGAATACAGAACGGCCTACAAAACAACGATAGGGATGAGTCCCTATAGATTGATCTATGGAAAGAGTTTCCACCTTCCTATGGAGTTGGAGCATAGAGCCTACTGGGCGGTCATAGAGATGAATCTGGACCTTGAGAAAGCTGGGAAAGAAAGAAGATTGTAGTTGCAGGAGTTAGAGGAAATTAGAAGGGAATCTTTTGAAAACTCAATGATCTATAAAGAGAGAACAAGGATGGCCCATGACAAGATAATTCAACCAAGAACCTTCAACCCTGGAGATCACGTGTTACTCTTCAAATCCAGACTTAAGCTTATGCCAGGTAAACTTCGTTCCAGATGGGAAGGCCCCTTTATTGTTACTCATGTATATCCCTTTGGTGCTGTGCAGATTCAAAAGGAAGGAGGAGGAAACCCATTCACTATAAATGGGTAGAGGCTGAAGAAGTTCCATGGGACCGTACCTCAAGAACCAGTGGAGGAGATCACACTCCTTCATCCTGAATACAAATGAACACCTACCAGGTTGCATCATTCCTGTACACTTGATTAAATGCAGTAACTCCAACTTTTTGAAACATACATTTACATTCATTGAGGACACTGCATAAATTAAGTGTGGGGGAGGAAATCTTGAAGTCCAGGAGGTTTTTCAAAAAAAAAATTGTTTTGTTTTGTTTTGTCGAGCCAACGACATTAAACAAAGGCGCTACCGGGAGGCAACCCGTATTTTCCCCCATTTTCCACTTGTCTTCTTAGTCATTTACCATCATGATTGAACGGGCCTGCACTATCAATTGTTTTCATTTTTTTTTCAGGTCCATTAATGAAGAGGGTGTCATGGGATTATACGTCATGAAGAAAAGGATCCATTTGACAGGGGAGTATGAGTTTCAATTCTATATTATCCGACTTTATTCCCTACATTTTTTAGTATTTTAAATAATTAATCAAGAAAAGGCATGCCCATGCTTGAATTCATGTTTTACTTGACTTATCTAGGAGACATGAGTTTCTTAGGAATCTTGTGATGCCATGTTTTAGATTTCAATGTTAATGAGATTGAATGATTAAAATGGATAATTGGATGATTAATGTGAAGCAAGGATATTGAAATAAGGACTCATGATTTGAGGGAATTAATTGATTCATGTAAATGAAATTTCCCTTCCATTTTTCATTCTTTGAATTTCTGAAATTAATGTGAATTAATTTTTTATTATTAATCATGCCATGAGTGATTGTCCAATATCATATTCTCATTCCTGAGAGGATTTCTAGACCAAATATTTCCTATTTTATCTTGAGCATATTTCTTGAGTGATCTTGGGACGTGCCACCTGCTAGAACTTGTATTGAAACTTGTCAAAGCTATGACTGTAAAAAACCACATTTAAAATGATTGAGGCATATCTTTGGCTAGCCACATTTTATCCTAAGACCCACCTTTACATTTATCCTTCGTAAGCCCTTAGATGCCATGAATTGCCTTATAGGTTTAAGCCACATTACAATCCAATTTTTCCTTACCTACCTGCACTTTTAGTATTTTTGCATGGTTATTTCAAGTTTGAGTGTGGGGGAAGGGCCTTTCGTGTGCTTTCCTTGGGATATGTATCATTTTTGGGTGGTGTAATGTGTGCGTCATCATTTTGGGCAATGTATTATTAGAAAATTGGGCATGAGTCATCATTTCATTATGCTTCTTTCATTTCATCCGGTTCTCCATAAAAAAAGTGAAAAAAATTCAAAATAAAGCTATGCCTTTCTGGGGCTTTACAAAAAAAAAAGAAAATAAAGTTGTGCCTTTCTGGAGCTTTACAAAAAAAAATAGGGAGAACATGGATGATATCATTCTTTGTAATCATTAATTGACTCATGACCCATGTCATTGAAATGGGAGTGGTGTTGTGATTCACATTTCAAGGGGATTTGAGTGAGGTTCATCTTGTGTTTTCACTTAATTAATCATGCATTGTACTTAAGAGTCAAACCTCCTACTTCTGGCCTTAAATTATTTCAATCATTTACCCACCAACCCTATGTCATAGAGTCATTTGAACCTTTATTGCAAGTCCTCATGATTTTATGTGTGTTTTGTCTTTACAAAGTGGAGAAAGTAGTTACTTTACAAGCCTATGGGTAAGAAGCATGTTCTCATGATATGAGCATAACTCCACTATTAATTGTATCATGAGTGATGAGAGAAAATATTCAAAGTGAGGTAGGTCATGATTTGGCATGTTTAATAATAATAAATTGAGAAGCTTGAATGAATGAAAGGAGAAGCTTCATTATTTTTCAAAGGGGAAAAGTAAAATGCATGAATTGATTGTTTCTTTGAAAAATGGGAAATTAAATTGTTATTTTTGTGGAAATGGAAAATTTGATTGTACATTGATAATCATTTGATTTTATTCCATTTGAAATTTAAATATTGGTGACATTGGTGCCCTTTGAATTCCATGTTGAGATTTTATGCTTGAGGACAAGCATAGTTTAAGTGTGGGGGAATTGATAGAGCAAATATTTTCAATTAATTTATATTTAATATCATTGTTTATACTCCCAAAAAAGTGTTATTGGATGGGTAATTGTCATTTTTTTATTTTTTAGTGTTATTTTGAACCCAAATGTGAAAAACGACTATTTCTGGATTTTTGACAGATTTTTAAGTCAGGGGTATTTCGGTCATTTCTGGAAACATAAAATTCCAAATTTTCTGATTAAACTTTTGTTATAATCCTTATTGTATTTACTTCATTTTTGTATTCTGGACCAGGAGCTGATTCGGCCATCTAAATGGTCTAAAAATTCATTGAAGTTGGGAATATTTCTGGACGGACAGCGTGGACCCACCCAAAATAATGGACATCAAACTCGGCCTACAAATATCAAAATGATGTGTTTCCACCTGGGATATGACTAGGACATATAGTGGCGACTCTACAAGAAATTTGGGGATGTTTGGAAGTCATTAAGGAGTCCATTAAATGACATACATTTGGAGGAACCATCCTGGAGACTTCATCCAGAAACAGAAATCGAGAATGAAAAATTCATAACTCCTCCATCCGGTTTTCAAATGAGCTGAAATTTTGGGGAGCGACGGCCAAGATAATTTTAAACAACATTCATGAAGGGTGGAACGCGTGAAGAGGTCATTAATGTGGTCGAAAAAGCTCAAACCTTCTGGGGTATAATTCTGCCTATAAAAGGAGGAGAGCTCCTCCCCCTCAATCAATCCCATTCTCCACCCCATTCCTTCTGGGGCACCAAGGAGAAGAACTTCTCAGATTTTTCTTTTATTTATTTTGTTTTAAAATGTCTCTCCTCTCCCGCATTATCTCGCTTACCCCATCCATGGAGGGGTAGTTTCATTTGAGTGATCGGAAAGAGGGGATGCTAGACCTATGTGTTGTGCTTGAAATGAATAAAATTTGTTCTTCTTTCTTCTTCCGGTTCCAATTCATAATTCAGTATTAAAATCCGAATGCGGTTGTGTTAAGGTTTTTATTCTGAAATTATAAATTTCGTTGGTCGATGATCACATCTCCCTCCACCCAATTCTAATCTGTATACGGTGGAACATGATTAGGGTTGGGTGGTGATTGCTCGACGGTTGTCAAGCACGTGTGTAGGATTGTATGTCGAAATCTTGGTTTATTAGGGAAAAAAAATTCCAGGTCTGGGATTGCTCTAATTAATCAAGAGACCTTCTACAACCGTAAACACATTGGAAGGAGGATAGACCAATCTAAGGTTTTAGAAAGGGAAATTCTCATCACATCTCTCTTACCAGTTTAAGGAAGAAGAAGATATAAAATTTGGAAACCATGATGGCACAACACTAAGTCTAGCCGAACCAAATCCGATCACCATCTTTATAATTTGTTAAAATCAATCAATTTCTATTGTTTGTTTCTCTCATAGTCATTCATATTAATTAAAACCAATCTTTTTAAGAAAACCAACAAAAAGTGACAACCTTGTTTTGTGTGCACTCCTCTTCGGGAGACTACCTAGGATCAATTGCTATGCTATACTTAGGTAAATAAAATATTGTTTTTCCACGCCCCACAACAGGCGTGCGTCAGTGGGCGAGAAAAGCGTGGTTTTTTTTTTGGTTTGGGTGTTCCGTGGGAGGTTATTTTGTAGTGTTTTGGCGAGGGAATCCCAAAATTATTGTTGATGAGGAGAAGACACGAAAGCAGCACGCGTTAAATCTCCACAACCAACCACTGGTATATATAATCAACAACGAGACCCACTGATTAGTCGGGGGCATGCATTCCAAATTATGAACCACCGGGAGGATTTAATGCCCTTACATTTTAATAATATATCTCACAGTTTGACGTGTGGAACACAATTGTCCATTACATGTAATAATCAATCCACATAAAGTTTGTACATACACTTGTCAAAACACACAACATATAGGAACTTTAAAAATTCTAACAGGATTTTATTAACACATTTAAAGCATTGATAAATATCACCATTCATCAGCGCTAGAATTTAACACTCATAATGACAACATATTATCAAAGTTTAGTTCGCACTGATAAAAACCGACTTTTATTAACCCAGAATTCAACCATTAATGCGGTTTAATGCACCACAAACAATTGTATCATTTTAGTATTTACTATAAGAATTACAATGATATACTACCCTCACAAAAAAAATTACAACCAACACAAAAAACTACCACAGATAGAACATTTAACAGCACACAAAACAAGCTTTACATCGCTAAAAAAATATTGCCCTAAGCACCATTAGGGGGAGCTTTATCTGTGCTAAAATATCACTGATAAATGTGGTCTTTTATCAACGATGGTTTAGTGCTGATAGAAGACCCCCTTTATCAGCGCTATTTCTAGCACTGATAAAAGGACAACCTTTATCAATGTCAGAAAATAGCGCGGATAAAGGTCTTATTGTTGCAGTATGCTATTGATATTACAACACACTGCAGTAAATACACCTGTATGCAAACTCACGTTTTAATTGAAATAAAATTTACATCACAAATACAAAAAAACTGTATTATATACATTTCAAACAATGTTTTGAATAGTTACATTTGCAATTTCCATCCACAAACATTTAAAAACATCAATGTTTCATTGTCTTTAGCACCCACAAACCCCTCTAAAAAAGTCCAATCAGTGTATCAGTTGTTGAACCGACCACCCCAACCCGAGTAAAAGAATCCACCTGTATAAGAAAACTATTTTTGTGTTAGTAATATTATAAAGAAAAAACTAAACATAAATATGAAACAATGCATTAATAAAATTTTAATTTTAAATAAAAGGACACACATGTAGTCATACCAGTCACATCGTGCGTCAAATTGAGGTCGGGTTGATTCCTACACGCTTATAGATTATTGTTATAAAGAAACAAAACAATCTGAATTTGTTTTCTCATTTTATCTTAGTTATATTTTTTTACTAAAATATCATTTTAAACTGAAAACACACAATTGGAGTCATACCAGTCACATTGTGTGTCAGTTTGACTTTATATTAATTCTTACACATCCCAAATGACTTATCAATCATTGTACTAAATTATAAAGACAATAAGAGCGCATTTTATCGTTTTTCAGTGAGTGACACACGTTTTAAACTAAAATGTCAATTTTAGAATGATAATGGAAACATTAAGTCATATCGGGCACACCGTATATCGAATTGAGGTGCGGCTGATTCCTACACACAAAAAAGGACTTATGGATCGTTTTCCTAAACTATCAAAACAATCTGAATGTCTTTGCTCAGTTTGAGTACATCACTTGTGTTTTTTACTACAATTAATATCACTTTTGAATAAAAAACACTTGGAGTAATACCGGTCGCATCATGCATCAGATTGAGGTTCGGTTGATTCTTACATGTCAAAAATGAATTATGGATCATTTTTCTAAAGTATCAAAACAATTAGAATGTGGTTTCTCGATTTTGAGTATGTCATTTGTGTTGTTGACTAACATGTCATTTTAAACTGAAAACATGCACTATGAGTCATACCAGTCACATCGTGAGTCGGTTTGATGTGAGATTGATCCCTACACATCACAAATTACTTATGAATCATCTTCCTAAATCATTAATACAATAGGAGCATGTTTTCTTAGTTTTGAGTGAGTGGCACGCGTTTTGAACTAAAATGCAATATTATTCCCAATCCAAACTTTGATTCTACATTGCATGATTATTAAAAAGATGTCCAATGAATTTACATTTCATCTTTGATTCAGGTATCTTTATCAACATCTCTTACTTTTCCATGTAATGGCATCAAAGATTGAAGGTAATTGTTTCTCCCTATTATTTCTATTTCTATTTTCATAATGTTTTATTTATTATTTTATTGTTTGACATCAATATTTTTTTGATATATTATTCTACTGCATCTTCTAGGAAATCATTATTTCATGTACTTTTTGATATATGTATTTGTTTCAACTATTTGTTTTCTTTGAATGCAGTACTACTTTTAAGGGAGATATGATTTTCTCAGATCCTTCAAACCGGTGAAGCAAGAAGGCCTATACGTTTATCTTAGAATTGGGGCTTATGTTAGTGGTGAGTGTAATTTTGGGTAATTTGGAAGGTTTTAATTATTTACAAGTTTTTACAGTGTTTGAATTACATAAATTTGATTGTTTTTTTATTTCCTTAAAAAGTACTGGTGTTTCCTGGTTTGGCTGAAATATGTTCTGGGTATCAATTATAGTACTCATAATGGTCCTTTCAAGGTTTGTTTCAGAAGCTATAATGGTCCATTAAAGAATCCATAATACTACAATACAATGCCGTACAATGCAATAAAATATATCCATATGAGTAGAATCCATTTTTCAATACTGTGCATTTTTATTCCTGAAATAAATTACTTTCTTACTATTGATCATTAAACACATTATCCATTGTTTCATATCACATTTTATTTCACCGTACAATACCCATTATCTACATTAATTATTTTACATTTTTATTTGTTACACTATATGAGAACATGTTGCAGTTTATGTAAGAATATCTAATGTTAATCAGTTAAGAGTATATATAGAATATTCTAGTTTCAGGTCTTATATTGGAAGAATACTGTACACATTTCGTTGAACTTCCTGTACATATGCAAATCCTTCTTCAGAGGTTGATGAGGTATAAGAACAGTGAATCCTGTGGCACTTGGTATGGCCTGATACACAGTCTGCATAGCTGCAGAGGGAGCTCTATTTGCGCTCTACGGTTTCCGCTCCCGTCACCATGTAGCAGAACATGAACCAGCAATCTCATATCATAGAATAACCCCGAAGGATTTTTCTGTCTATTTTATGTAATTTTCTTTGTCACCTTGGTGATAATTTTGTTTATTAATTTAATCATATACATTATAATAAAATTATAGCTTTTTCTACTAATTATAATTAAAATTTATGTCACTTTTTCTTCTTACTCAGGAATGTGACATGAAATCATTATATTTTTAAGGAGGTGCGACATCGATAATGAGTAAATATTGTGGCTAAAGGATTTTATGTCTTCTCAAAGGTGTGGCTGATTCCTACTAAAAGTTTTGATTGGAAAACATTCATTGTGTTTTTCATTTCCTTGATTGACTACTTTTAAAAGGATATGGATGCTTGTGTTTTCATGCATTATTTTTTTTAACCCGTTTATAGAGGGTTTTGAGTGAGTTTTGAATCAATTTTTAAATCGAATATGAACGCCATCTCTTTTCACCCACCATTTTATGATGAAATTTAACCATATCAATTCACCCTGTCGTGCTTATAACAGTTCAAGGAGATGATTAAACAGACCCACAGTTGCCTTCTGGGTGTGGATGTAAGGTATCCAACCTCTTTATTTGATGCATGTTCTGCCAAATGCTATATTATTCCCGATCTATACTTTTATTCTACATTGCATGATTATTAAAAAGATGTCCAACGAATTTACATTTTGTCTTTGATTCAAGTATCTTTATCAACATCTCCTACTTTTCAATGTAATGGTATCAAAGATTGAAGGTAATTGTTTCTCCCTATTATTTCTATTTCTATTTTCATAATGTTTTATTTATTATTTTGTTGTTTGACATCAATTTTTTTGATATATTATTCTGCTGCATCTTCTAGGAAATTAGTGTTTCATGTACTTTTTGATATATGTATTTGTTTCAACTATTTGTTTTCTTTGAATGCAGTACTATTTTTAAGGGAGATATGATTTTCTCAGATCCTTCAAGCTGGTGAAGCCAGAAGGCCTATATGTTTATCTCAGAATTGGGGATTATGTGAGTGGTGAGTGTAATTTCAGGTAATTTTTAAGGTTTTAATTATTTACAAGATTTTACTGTGTTTGAATTACAGAAATTTGATTGTTTTTTTATTTCATTAAAAAGTACGGGTGTTTCCTGGTTTGGCTGAAATATGTTCTGGGGATCAATTATAATACTCATAATGGCCCTTTCAAGGTTTGTTTCAGAAGCTATAATGGTCCATTATAGAATCCATAATACCACAATACAATGCCGTACAATGTAATAAAATATATCCATATGAGTAGAATTCATTTATCAATACTGTGCATTTTTTATTCCTGAAATAAATTACTTTCTTACTATTGATCATTAAAGACATTATCCATTGTTTCAGATCACATTTTATTTCAATGTACAATACCCATTATCTACATTACTTATTTTACATTCTTATTTGTTACACTAATGAGAACATTTTGCTGTTTATTTAAGAATATCTATTGTTAATCATTTAAAGAGTATATACAGAAATATTCTGGTTTCAGGTCTTATAATGGAAGAATACTGTACACATTTCATTGAACTTCATGTGCATATGAAAAAACCTCTGCAAAGATTGATGAGATAAGAACAGTGTATCCTGGGGCACTTGGTATGGCCTGATACACAGTCTGCACAGCTTCATCCTGGGAGCTCTATTTGCGAATTAAATAGTTCTCATCTCTGTTTCAATATCTTGTCAAAATTATTCTTTTATTTTTTGATTCATTAGTTTAAATACAAATCATCTCTGTTTTATTTTACATGACTTGCACATTTAATTTGTTAAAATCTATATCAGTTTGCACATATTTTTTGCAATGGGTGTTACAAAATAGTCTCATTGTTTAGTTAATTTCAGAATTGTAACTTTCTATTTAATGTACATTTTAACTCAGCTATTATTTGGATCCAAATTCTCTGATTCATTTACAGTTCCATTTTTTTCATTTCCTTTTCCATTTATTTAATTAATTTTTTACATCTTTACTTTGTAATTTTAATTCATTAATTTATTCTACTTTACTTTTAATTAACAATTCCAGCAATGAATTTACCAGATCTCATTTTTTTTATCAAAACTATATCCTATTCTTTTTTTATGGGATATTTAGGTGAATGTTCCCCATCGGTATTTATTGACTCTATCATTGCTGTAAATACAGGCTGTTGAAATAGTAGTGGAGCTAGCAAAGAAACACTTCATCCATCATGTATTTGGGTAATTTTATTCTAGATATCATTTTCATGAATTTACTATTCTTGAGTGCTGCCAAATCTCTATACAAATTCCATTTCCTAATTACATGTAATGCATTTTTTGGCAGGGAAAATGATTTCGAGGATGGAAACCATTTCTATCATTTCCTCGATCAAGAATCATTCATCCCAAAATGCATTAATTTACAAGTAACTACAAATGATTATGAACCCAAATATGTTTAAGTAGATGTTAGGTTGGATCAAAACATCACATTATATAGGTCAGAATAATTCACGATCATGATTTTCTTCTGTTATTGAGTCCATTACTATATGCATATGGAAGTCCTTTCAAATCACTTACACCTGTATGATTGAATCTATTTAATTTATATTCATTAGTGCATATCTTAAGTTTTATAGAATGATTCCATCTACATCTGTTCAATCCTCTAGCAATTTAAATATCTTGAATTTGTCATTATTTTGATTCAGCTGAAGGATCCAATAGTGATGTAGTTAATCCACGGGGTGGAAATATACTTTGCAGTGGTGATACAAACCTGAGGAGCTGAATTTGTTTTTGCATGAACAACATACCTTCTTGAGTACCTGTTTCTGAGATGATAGGATGCAATATGAAGCCTTTTCAATAGTCTTTAATTTAAATATTTTTATATTATACAACAATATTTGTTATGAACAAATATAATGCTACTGACTGTACAAAAAGGAATGTTTATTATTATTTCATTTATTTTCACATTTTTCATTTTTATTATTTCAACGAATGTCTTATCTCTGATTTCTCTTTAATTTTTAATTTCACTTCCCGCATTTTACTTATTGTAAATGAAATTGTAAATGAAATCTAATATTATTCCTCAAAATTAAAAAATTCAGATATTTTTACTCTATTTTATTTCTTTTTCAACTATTTGAAAGGTGTTTTCATATTATATGCACTCTTATTCCATTATCATACCCCATTACTTTCTAATTAAAATTTACTGTTTCTTCACAACTTTAATAAATATTAATATCTTATTAAAACAGATTCCATTAATCGATAACGCCATGCAATAGAATGGGCGAGTACTAGATATATACATTTCAAACAATGTTTTGAATAGTTACATTTGCAATTTCCATCCACAAACATTTAAAAACATCAATGTTTCATTTTCTGTAGCACCCACAAACCCCTCTAAAAAACCTCCAATCAGTGTATCAGTTGTTGAACCGACCACCCCAACCCGAGTAAAAGAATCCACCTGTATAAGAAAACTATTTTTGTGTTAGTAATATTATAAAGAAAAAACTAAACATAAATATGAAACAATGCATTAATAAAATTTTAATTTTAAATAAAAGGACACACATGTAGTCATACCAGTCACATCGTGTGTCAAATTGAGGTCGGGGTGATTCCTACACGCTTATAGATCATTGTTATAAAGAATCGAAACAATCTGAATTTGTTTTCTCATTTTATCTTAGTTACCTTTTTTACTAAAATATCATTTTAAACTGAAAACATACAATTGGAGTCATACCAGTCACATTGTGTATCAGTTTGACTTGATATTGATTCGTACACATCCCAAATGACTTATCAATCATTGTACTAAATTATCAAGAAAATAAGAGCGCATTTTCTCATTTTTCAGTGATTGACACACGTTTTAAACTAAAATGTCAATTTTAGACTGATAATGGAAACTTTGAGTTATATCGGGCACACCGTGTATCGAATTGAGGTGCGGCTGATTCCTACACACAAAAAAGGACTTATGGATCGATTTCCTAAACTATCAAAACAATCTGAATGCGTTTTCTCAGTATGAGTACATCACTTGTGTTTTTTACTACAATTAATATCAATTTTGAATAAAAAACACTTGGAGTGATAGCGGTCGCATCATGCATCAAATTGAGGTTCGGTTGATTCTTTCATGTCAAAAATGAATTATGGATCATTTTTCTAAAGTATCAAAACAATCAGAACGTGGTTGCTCGGTTTTGAGTATGTCATTTGTGTTGTTGACTAAAATGTCATTTTAAACTGAAAACACTCACTATGAGTCATACCAGTCACATCGTGAGTCGGTTTTATGTGAGATTTATCCCTACACATCATAAATTACTTATGAATCATCTTCCTAAATCATTAATACAATAGGAGCACGTTTTATTATTTTTGAGTGAGTGACACGCGTTTTGAACTAAAATGTTAATTTTAGACTGATAACGGAGACTTTAAGTCATACTGGGTACATGGTGTATCAGATTGAGGTTCAACTGCTTCCCACACGTTAAAAATGACTTATGGGTCTGTTTCCGACGCTTTCGTCGAGGCGCACACATCCTTCTTGTTGGGGGATGACGACACTGTTTGTGGCTCTGCATTCCCGCATTCCAAAGGTGGGAGACATCCATTCCTTGTTCAGGGACATTTTCTCCTTGATCAAAACGGGATGATGGGATGTCTATTATTCCTTCCATGGATTCCTTCCCAGAACTCATTACCTCACCCGGGTCTCCCTTAAAGATTAAGCCGTGGTTTGTGAATCTCATTCCTGGTGTTGTACCATTGTGGACACCAGTTAATTACACAACTTCCGTCAGGACATTCCATGGGGTCTTGACATGGTAGAAACCGCCGGTCGGAGTAGACGATAACATCAAGCATGTCGGGGCATCTTTGGATGCGTGGACATTGGGGAATCTATATTCTTCCTCATAAGAGGGCATATCAAGGGCGCAGAACCCAAGGCATCCCACGTCAGTCATGAGGTATCTTATTCCATATGCATGTATCTAAGGTTTTCCTCAGTTTCCTGTGTTTAACATAGGGTATGCTGGAATTTTAACGTATAACAGAGATGGTTACGCCAAAGTCGTGTCTTCTAAGGTTTTCCTCAGGCATCTCATGTTTATCACAAGGTAGGCCATGAGTATTAACGTCTTGCAGAGACGGAATGAGGGTGATCAGAATGTCCCATATAGACGGATCAGATTCGTACATACCAAGGAGGAAAAAACAGGAAGGTTTACCAGGTGGATGGATCAGAACACTCGATAAGAGCAGACCCAAGATGGTGTGTCCCATAAAGGATAGATGTCACACCGTGAAGGATGATCTGGACACCACTGAGGGAGGATCAGGGAGTGTGCACCCCAGAATGGGGGAACACCAAGGTTTACCATTGACTGTGGTTGAACCTCATAGAGGTTTCTTACGTACCCTATGTAGACGACAGGGATCAAAACCCACTTAGTTATAAGGGGTGATGAATTAGGGTGTACACAAAGGAAAACAACCCAGAGACATACTGGGTATTACGTGTGAATTGCTTCCCAAGTTCTGCTAAGAGTAGTGAGGAGGTGGATGACATGATCCCACCGGGATGTGGTGGCTCGGGTGAGAATCAGGATGGATAATGGAGAGTTGAATGGAGTGGAGGGGGGGATGATATGGGATAATCGTGAAGGTGACAGTAGTGTTGGTCTTGATCCTCAAAGAGACTTCGTACGTATCCCTGTGATAGGGAATCAATGTCTGTGTAGTTCGGTGGGACCGTGGGACACCTAAGGAGGCGGCCCATGAGAATGGACACATGGATGGGACCCAAAGGAAGTATAACCTCGAGGTTGGGGCATGATCTTCCCAAAAAACATGGGATTTAGGGATATATCAGGATGAGACATGGGTGATGGGCTTGAACCTCATTGAGGCTTCCTATGTATCCCCATGGTAGGAAATCAAATTCCGCGTAGTTCATGGTGGAGTTTGGTGAACCGACGTGAAGGGGGTTGGAACCAATGGGTGGTGGGATTGAACCTTAAGGATGCTTCTAAATACCTCACCTTTGAAAAGATCAAATTCCATGTAGTTCAGGTGGGTGAAATAGCTTACCACTGACTGGGGGAACAATGGTTTACCGCTGATTGAGGTCCACAGTTTAACATCGTGTAGGACGGGGGTGAACCGACATGAAGGGGGTCAGAGCAAACAGGTGTTGGGCTTGAACCTCAGGGAGGCTTCCTACGTACCTTGCCTTTGCAAGGATCAAAGTCCACATAGTTTAGTAATGGGGGAATTTAGGGGCTTACGCTCTGAGGCAGCCCAATTTTTTGGTGAACCGACGTGAAGGGAGACGGGACCAATGGGTGTTGGGCTTGAACCTAAGGGAGGATTCATATGTACCCTACCTTGGTAAGGATCAAAGACCACGTAGTTCAAGATGGGTTTGGTGAACTGATGTGAAGGGAGTCAGAATGACCAAGTGTTGAGCTTGAACCTCAGCGAGGCTTCTTATGTACTCTGTCTTGGCAAGGATCAATGACCACGTAGTTCAGGATGGGTTTGGTGAACCAACGTGAAGGGGGTCAGAACGACCAGGTGTTGGGATTGAACCTCAGAGAGGCTTCCTACATACCTTTCCTTGGAAAGGATCAAAGACCATGTAGTTCAGGATGGATTTGCTGAACTGATGTGAAGATGGTCGGGACCAATGGGTGGTGGTCTTGAACACCAGGGAGGCTTCCTACGTACCCTACCTTAGCAAGGATCAAAGACCACATAGTTCAATATGGGTTTGGTGAACCGATGTGAAGGGGTTCAGAACGACCAGGTGTTGGTTTTTAACCTCAGGGAGGCTTCCTACATACCATGCCTTGACAAGGATCAAAGACCACACAGTTCAAGATGTTTTTGGTGAACCGACGCGAATATGGTCCGGACCAATGGGTGCTGTGATTGAACCCTAGGGAGGCTTCCTACGTACCCTACCTTAGCAAGGATCAAAGGCCTCTTAGTTCATGGTGGGTTTGGGGCTTACACTCTAGGATACCTGGGTGCCTCTATGGAGGGACGATGGTGAATGGGGCTTACGTAAGGAAGCTGCCCGGGTGCCTCTATGGAGAGGCAATGGTGGATGGGGCTTACGTGAGGATGCTGCTCGGGTGCCACTATGGAGTGGCAATGGTGGATGGGGCTAATGTAAGGAAGATTTCTGTAATGTCTTCCTCGTGTCTGGCTATGAGGGTATCCCAACCCACTGGTGGGTAAAGGTATATAATGGAGGTCCACAGCTATGTGCTAGTGCAGAAGCGGGATAACGCTAGGGGTGTTGGAATCAGTCCGAACAAAGGGGAGTGGAAAGTGTGAATCACATGCCCGACATTTGGAACGCGGTGAGGGTGGCGTGGTGATGAAGGAAAATTGTTGACCATGTTCGAAACATAGCATCCATATCATGTTAGCCTGAAATGGGGACAAACAAATGAGGGTAAACTATTGACCATGTTCAAAACATAGGACCTGACTCAAAGTGTCATCCAAAGTCTTCTAGGGCGTTGGCACAAAATGGTAAGTGAGCCGATCTGGCATGGGACCAGGCCATTAGGGGGTCCCTTCGGACATGGAAGTGGATGAAGATCTGAATGAATAACACACAAAGCGTGAGGTGGAGTGAGGGAATGTTTGAACGGATTCCAACACTCTTGAAATTATGCCATTATGATCATGGCATTAGGCATCTCATGCTTGGAGCATAAGACATCTCTTATTTGGATCAAGAGGCATCCTATATTTGGAACATAGGGCATACTACATTTTATAGTAATATAGATAGGATTGTTGGCATCTTATGATTGGCACATAAGGAATCTGTTATTTGGAGAAAAAGGCATCCTATGTTTAGAACATAAGGATTGCTATAGTTTAAATTCATGCAGATGGGAATATTGGCATCTTATGCTTGGCACATAAGGCATATATTATTTGGAGAAAGAGGCATCCTATGTTTGGAATATAATGATTACTACATTTTAAAGTCATGTAGATAGAACTATTAAGTGTATGGAACCAAATAATGGATGCTGTTGGGACTTACGCTAGGGTGGACCTTTTTGGTACAACCTGGAATAGGAGTCAGGTGATGGGGGTTTGGATGAATTTCTTGAGGAATGTTTCGACTCAAGGTACTCGGGGAATTGATGATGGGAATCTTAACTCACTAAATAGGAAATGAACCAAGAGGAATGCATCAACTCAAGGTGTTCCATGGTGTGCTGAAGAGTATCTAAAATCATGGTATTCCATAGGTGGAAGGTGGGTGCGCATAAGGGCACAATGGAAAATGCTGACATCCCGGCCCGAAAAGTTTGTGGTGGGTCTCTCCATTTTTCATGGGGGTCAGTGACGGTAGTGAAGAGACCCGCCTGAAGGGTCTGCCGGGACAGCTGCCCGACACTGATCTCGAGCAGGCGGCGGGGGTTTAGCCCCTGCAGTATGGACCAGCGAGTGTAGGCCAGGATACTGTTGCGCGTAATAGGAGCGACACACAGGATGGGCTACGTGCAAGAAGGAGGGGTGGGGCGCAATAAGGAAGGCTTGCACGCAATAGGGAAGGCGTGCACACAATATGGGACATGTGCACACAATAGAGGATATGTACGCACAATAGTGGAGGAATTGTGTTCATTAGGGGAGGTGTGCATGCAATAGGGGATCTTTGTGCGCAACAGGGAATGTGTGCGCACAATTGGATAGTTGAAGCACTGGCGCGCAAAAAAAATGTTCATAGTGGCCCTGTTGTGTGCAATAAATATGCTTTGTACGCAAAATGGGGCACCTTAGGGCATTTGCGCACAAAAGGGATGTTTTGCGCGCAAGATGTGGGGTTTTGCGTGCAGGCGCAGAAAATGAAGACTTACACACATTAGAGCAGCGGCCAACCACTGGGCCCCCCCCTTGGAGAAGGGGGGGGGGGTGCACTTTTATTTATAGGCGAAACCTAGGGATGAGATGCGCATAAAATTCCCCGTGTGCAAGAGGGTTTCTGCACTAGGCGGTGCACGTAAAATTCCTCGTGCGCAAGTGGTTCTCTGTGCAAGGCAGAGCGCATAAAACTCCATGGACAGAATTGGTTTTCCATGCAAGGCATTGCACATAAAATTCGGCGCGCGCAATTGGTTTTCCACGCAAGGCGATGCGCGTAAAATTCTGTGTGCATGAGGTTTTCCGCGCAAGGCTGTGCATGTAAAATTCCATGCGCACAATTGGTTTTCCGCACAAGACGGTACACATAAGAGGTTTTTCGCACAAGGCAATGCGCATAAAATTCTGTGCACGCAATTGGTTTTCCGCGCAAGGCGGTTCGCGTAAAATTTCACGCGCAAGAGGTTTTCTACACAACCTTCCATGCACGTGCGTGCAAAGGGGCGTTTTGACGTCACATTTGGCACAGAATGGGATTGCGTGTGGGGTTGTGTGCAAAATTACTTTATTGTGCACAATATCCTATTCTTGCATGAAATATCCTTTTTTTCAGAAAAGATTCCATTTTTTCATGCATGTTTTTCTCTTTTGCGCGCAACTCCATACTTTTACCCAAAACAGACCTGGATGGTCATTTCCATCAGCCGGACTTGGAACGGTCCAAACTTCTGATCTGTAACTCCATTTGGGCTCCACGACCAGTCAAATTGAAGCTTACGGAACTAGCTATGCTTTGGGATCATATATGGAAGAATTCGATGAATTAAATGGATGCGTTTTCTAGTGCTAAAAAATACCCCCCCTAAGAATGGGGTCCAATGAGGATGAGGAGGGTGAGGTGGACTGCGTTCTAAGGAAACGACTGAGGAAAATGCCTGAATTGGGGTCCATTGTATCTCGATCGTATGGAGGAGATAATCGACAAAATCTCTATGCCTTCGTTATCCATGATTGGTGCTGGAAATAAGAGATAATATAAGCTCCTGTATGAGGGTGCTAAACAACGGAAATGTGTGAGGGGATCAGAATGGGACATCGATCACCATTTAGGAGAATCCTAAAAGGGAGAGGGGTCACAGATGGAGAACAAGACTCTCTGGGCAGCCGACCTGCGTTTCCCACCGTGCTCTGGTGCACGAGCAGGGTAACACCAGGGGAATTAGAATCAATCCTAATAGAGGGGAACAGAAGGTTTGAATCACGATACCCAAGATTCGGAACACTGTGGGGGTGGCGTGGTAATGAAGGATAAATGTTGAACTTGTTCGAAACACAGTATCCTAATTACATTAGCCTGAAATAGAGATAACAAATGAGGACCGACCATTGACCATTTTCGAAACATGGGGCCTTACTCAAAATGCATCCCATTAGACTTCCAAAACGTCAACCCATGACTACAGGTGAGCCATAGGTCGAGCATTCATACTATTAGGGGGTCCTTTAGACGTAAAAGAGGACGAGGGTCAGAATAAGGGGCACACAAAGTGTGGAAGGTGGAGTGATGGGTTGTTCAAATGGAGTCCAACACTCTCAAAATTATTCCACCATGGTGTAAACACATTAGGTGGGTGTATCGGTCTGATCAGGGATCATACCTACTTCTGAACAGGACCTCTCTGGTAAGGACCAAGAATGAAACATAGTTTTACGTCATACAGTGTGGACAATGCACATAGTTTAAAGGTCATACTTCCTGGACCAAGGTTAACAGTTTAAAGTCACGGTACATGTATTGTAGGATCCTAGTTTTAGGTCATAGGGATTGGACCGTGATTGGGGCCGAGGGGCCAAGAGGGTTAATGACCCTGGGGCAGGGCATGAGGTGGAATGCTTGGGCATCTCTACGTATCCCAAAAGGATAATAATTAATCCAAACGTAGTACTTAGGGCACAGAGTGGTTAGAAACCCCCACTTGTAGGGAGAATCCTCTCTGGATAGGAAACTGATGCATCCCATGACTAACATAGGGCACCCTGAACTTGTTCAGGGTTGAACCACATTTTAGTGTCATGCATTGAGGAAATATGGACTTGTGTAGTTTAACATCATACGATAGGACATGGAGTGAAAGGGAAGATCCCAGTAAGGTAGTATGTGGTGCAGTAGCTATAAACCTGACGTGAATGGGGACTTGGAGTCCAGATCACACCACATATCCCCGAAGTAAACTCTTCAGGTCAAGGTACCAAAAGTGAAAATTAGTCTGGGCACAAAGAAAAGTGGCTGAGCATTTCTACGTATCCCATGAGGATGGGAATCATGTCGTACGTTGTTCTGAGAGCGCAGTTTAACGTCATGCGGGATGAGGAAAGGTATACGTGGAATGGTTGTGCCAGTACTCATCTTACTAGAACTACTAAGCCCACATGAGTCATGCTCGATGTGGGAAATAAGAAGTAGTGATGGTACTTTCCTAGAATAGGAAGGCACATGTTAAGGACGCTGGCACACTTGGTGAATGACATCCCACTGATGCTGACCTTCCTATATAACGTACCTAGACGTGCGGAAGAGTAAAGACGAGTATGTCATAATTCCACTTGAACATAAGGAAGTGGAAATATGTGAATCATGATGCTCGAGATATAAACCATAATGATGGTGGCGTGACAATAGGGGATAGCTATTGGATGTGTTCTAAAGATAGCATCCATATCGTGTTAGCCTGATATGGGGACATATAGATGAGGTTTGAACGCTGACCATGTTTGAAACACGGGACCTGTCACAAATGTCGTCTGGGGTCTTTAGGGACGTTGGCCCGAAATGGTAGGTGAGCCGAGGTGGCATGAGACCAGGCCGTGAAGGGGGTCCCTTCGGAATTTTAAGAGGATGAGGATTTAAATAACGGGCTCACAAAGCTTGGACATGGAATGAGGGGAATGTCCCCATGAAAATTCCGCACTTCAGGTTCTTTGTCAGAATGCATCGGAGTATGACAATGAGACGCATTAGATAGAGGGAGTCGAGTCCCTTCCCAAGGAATAGGGTCTTGGGGTCGCATGCTTCCCACTTAAGGTCCTAGGGTGGACCATTGGGGGGGGGGGGTTGATTTAATGGACTGTGCATAGGGCGGTGAAATAGACAAATGTGAAGCTCAGTTCCCATAGGTAGATCTTAGTTGTGGGTCATAGAACTTGGACCACGCTGTGAAAAGATATGGTAAGCACATGGTGCAGCTATTGAAAAACCCAACATGAATGAGAACCTAAGAGGTACTCGTCACATCACATGTTCCAAAATGATTTTGGGACAAGGGGATGAAAAAGAAGAGATGAGATTTTTAGATTACTGGGGATGGATCCGGAGACAAAAATGCATGGGTGTTCCTATGTATCCCATGAGGATGGGAATCAAACCATACATAGTTCTGGAAGATGTCGTGTAGTTTACCGTCTTGAAGAAAGGAGATGGAGTGGTATTAGTTTATGGTCATAGAGATTTGACCACAGTTGGTAGGAAATAAGATACACATGATGATGTAATTATAAGACCTGATGTGAATGAGGACCTAGTCCGGATCACTGTGCGCTTCTTGGGGGAGGTTTCAGGTCGAGGGACTAAAAACAAAAGTTAGGCTGAGCCTAAGACAAGGTGCACAGACAATCTGACGTACCCCATGAGGATGGGGATCCAGCTGCACGTAGTTCTATGAATGGCACGGTAGGATACCAGGTCTAGGGATAATGAGGTTGTGCAGAATTGGCCCTTTCACCAAAAGAAGTGGTATTTGATATATCTTGTTTGTCCTTTATGATGAATGGTTTTTTTCTGTGAAGAGACAGGCCTAGGATAGAAAGTCCAGGCATCACCACAAGAATTAAGTCATATGCATGCATTGAAAAATGGTATGGCGTTTGACTGATACCAAACATGATGTCCCCTCGAGTGAGGACACCATGATGCAGCCCTATTTTTCATCATGGGGCCAGGACGATAATGTCACAATTTAGAGTCATGTGATGGGACCACACCATGCCCTTTTAACATCGTTCAAGATAGACACAACAGTTTAAAGTCATGTGGTACAAATCATCATAGTTTAAATTCATATGGATCAGACGTATACAGGAGAGATGAGGTTCAAGAGGGAATGTGCACGGTGCGATAAAGCATACCCGATGTGAATCATGACGAGGTCCACATCACATTGTGCATGATTCTATGAGTGACACCTCAGGCCGAGGGGCCAGAAAAGGCTGGAGGATATGGGATAGGAGAAACTAGCTCCCAATTGAGCTGGACCCAAAGATGAGATGTCTGAGTGTTCTTACGTATCCCATAAGGAATGGGAATCGTGCTGTACGTAGTTCTAAAAGAGATCTTAGTTTATGGTCTTAGAACTTGGACCATAGAAGAGAAAAATCCTTCCAAGTAAGTGCGGACCTGAACCCGATCCCTAATCCCACGTGAGTCAAACTCGGTGTGGGAAACAAGGGTGGAAGAGGTTTTTGCAATACTTGGAAAGCACGCCAAAGGGAAATCAGTGTGGATCCCCGAATGATGCCTTACCACGGCTTTTTCCTCCTAACGTGAAAATGCGCACTGAGGGAAAGTACCAGGAGTGTTGAAATTTTACCTGGACATGATGGAGTGGAAAATGATGTGAATCATGCAACCAAAATTTTGGGCTTGATGGGGTTAGTGTAATGATGGAGGATAACTACTGACCGTGTTTGAATCACAGAATCCATATCGTGTGACCTGAAATGGGAACAATAAATGAGCATCGACCACTGACCATATTCGCAACGTGGGACTTCTATCAATTTTTTGTCTAAGACCCTCAAGAACGTTGTCCCGTAATGGTAGGGGAGCACTTAGGACTAGTATCCATGCCATTTGGGGGTCCCTTCAGGTGTGAAATATTATGGAAGCCCAAATGACGGGGAACACGAAGCCTGGAAAATGGGCGAATGCATGTCCAGGTAAAATCTAACACTCAAGACGCTAAACCAGAGTACTCTTGGGAACATTGGGGAACCACTGTATAGGGCCTAGGGGCACAAATTTAGAGCAGCCAATTTGAAAAGATGATTATAGAACAAAGATATGGATAACTCTCCGGAAAAAGAGATACATGGTGTGGTTGTTACAAACCCGATGTGAATGAGGACATAAGCCCATACCACACCACATACACCTCTCCCTGGGAAAGTGCAGGACAAGGGGCCAAGGTGAAAGGGAGATTTTTAAGAGACGAAGCTGGACCTGAATTCTAGATGTTCAGGCAGTCCTACGTATCCCATGAGGATGGTAATCAAGTCACATGTAGTTCAAGAATAGAGTAACGTGTAGTTTACTGTCATGAAATAAAAACACAAATGGGTAAGATAACCCACACAAAGGAGGTGTATGGAACAACGAGTAACCTGACATAAATGAGGACATAATCCCATACTACATCATATAATTCAGAGTGAAGACTTGGGCCGAGGGCCCAAGATTGGGCAACAAATAGAATGTCTTGTCCAGATTGTAGTTTAACATCTTGCAGTGAGGACGAAGGTAGGGGTAAGGTATCTCGTCCAAGGATGTGTATGACAAGATGAGAAACCCGACGTGAATGAAGACATAATACTACACTACACCATACAAACCTAAGTGAGAACTTGGGCCGGGGGCCCGAAAAGGCCAAGGGGCCTAAGGCTAGGCCATGGACGGAGTGTCATGTCCAGCTTATAGTTTAACATTTTGTAGTGAGGATGTAAGTGATCTTAGTTTAGGGTCATAGAAATAGGACCGTATATTCCTAGTTTAATGTCATATGCGTGGGACATAAAGGGTGATTCATCATGCTTATAGAAGACCACAAAGAAACAACAATGATTGAGGACAACTGTTGACCAGGTTCGCAGCACAGTATCCACCCTTGTGTGACCAGAATTCAGGGAAAACCATTGAGCATCAACCGCTGAATATATTCATAACATGGGACTTATATCAACTTTTCGGTCGCAATCCTCGAGGGTGTTAGCTTTTAATGGTAGGAGAGCCCTTGGGCCAATCAACCAAGCCATTTGAGGGCCCTTTTGGATATACAGGGTGACAGAAACCCAAATGATGGGTCATGCCGAGCATGGTAGGGCCTGTGCTCGCAGAATAGATGATAAATGATGGAAGGGATATCTCAAGGGGATATGTGTGGAATGGAGAAATAGCTCGATGTGAATGAGACCATGGATTCCATGCCACATCTCACAATCCTAGATGAGAACATGGGCTAGGGGCCCAGAAAGGCCAAGGGACCTGAGGCTGGGCCAAGGATGGGAAGTTCCAGCCTGTTTGCAATTTATTGTCATGCGGGATAAGTGCTTAGTGGTTTTACATCCTTCATTTGGGACAGATCACACAATTTAATGTCGTGTGATATGGACGGTTGTGATCTTAGTTTAAGGTCATAGAGCTTGGACCGTTTTGCAGTTTATTGTCAAGAAGGACGATAATGAGCTGTTTAACGTCATGATGGATGACATACAGTTTAACATCATGTAGGACGATATACAGTTTAACATCATGCGGGATGAGAAACAGTTTAATGTCATGCAAGACAACATACAGTTTAACGTCATGCAGGATGATAATGTGCAGTTTAACGTCATGACGGATGAAGATGAACAGTTTAACTTCATGCAGGATGAAGATGAATAGTTTAACATCATGCAGAACAATGATGTAATTTAATGTCATGCAGGATGATAATGAGTAGTTTAACATCATGGTAGATGAAGATGGACAATTTAACATCATGCAGGATGATGATGCAATTTAAAGTCATGTAAGACGATAATGAGCAGTTTAACATCACGACAGATGAAGATGAACAGTTTAAGGTCATGTAGGATGATGATGAAGTTTAAAGTCATGCAGGACGATAATGAGTAGTTTAACATCACAACGGATTAAGATGAATAGTTTAACATCATGTAGGACGATGATGCATTTTAAAGTCATACAGGATGATATTAACCAGTTTAACGTCATGACGGACGAAGATGAACAGTTTAACGTCATTCAGGACGATGATGCAGTTTAAAGTCATGAAGGATGATAATGACCAGTTTAAATTCATTAAGGATGAATATGAACAGTTTAACGTCATGTAGGACGATGATGCAGTTTAAAGTCATGCAGGATGATAATGAGCAATTTAACATCATGACGAATGAAGATGAAAAGTTTAACGTCATGCAGAAAGATGATGCAATTTAAAGTCACGCAAGACAATAATGAGCAATTTAACATCATAATGGTCGAAGATGAATAGTTTAACATCATACAGGATGATGATGTAGTTTAAAGTCATGCAGGATGATAATGAGTAGTTTAACGTCATGATGGATGAAGATGAATAGTTTAATGTCATGCTTGACGATGATGCAGTTTAAAGTCATGCAGGACAATAATGAGCAGTTTAACACCATGACGGGCGAATATGAATAGTTTAACATCATGCAGGATGATGATGTAGTTTAAAGTCATGAAAGATGATAATGAGTAGTTTAACATCATGAAGGATGGAAATGAACAGTTTAACATCATGCAGGATGATGATGCAATTTAAATTCATGCAAGACGATAATGATAAGTTTATCTTCATGAAGGATGAAGATGAACAGTTTAACATCATGCAGGATGATGATGTAGTTTAAAGTCATGATGGATGATAATGAGCAGTTTAACGTCATGACGGATGAAGACGAACAATTTAACATCATACAGGATGGTGATGAAGTTTAAAGTCATACAGGATGTTAATGAGAAATTTAACATCATGACGGATGAAGATGAACAGTTAAACATTATGCAGGATGATGATGCAGTTTAAAGTCATGAAGGACGATAATGAGAAGTTTAACGTAATGACAGATGAAGATGAACAGTTTAACATCATGTAAGATGATGATACAGTTTAAAGTCATGCAGTATGATAATGAGCAGTTTAACATCATGACGGACGAAGATGAATAGTTTAACATCATGCAGGATGATGATGTAGTTTAAAGTCATGTAGCATGATAATGAGCAGTTTAATGTCACGATGGATGAAGATAAATAGTTTAACTTCATCCAGGACGATGATGCAGTTTAAATTCATGCAGGATGATAATGAGAAGTTTAACATCATGACAGATGAATATGTCTTTGTCACTCAACCATATCAGTACACATCCAACCAAAACAACTAATCCCATGTGAGTCATGCTCAGTGTGGAAACCAAGAAGTAATGTCAGGATTTTCCTGACACATGGAAGCACACAGGAAGATCAATGAAGATGTCAGGATGGAAATATCCCAGTGATATTGTCCCACTTGTTCGACGTGAAAAGATGCACGGAAGGGTAACCCCAAGGGTGTTGTAGTTAAACCTAAACACATAGAGGAGTAAGAAAAGGTTAATCATAACATTTGATATCAAGAACATAATGTTGTTGGTGTAACAATGGAGGATAATTTCTTACCATGTTTGAAACACAGTATCCATATCGTGTTACCTGGGATGAGGATAGAAAAATGACGGTCGATTGCTGACCATGTTCGAAAAACGGGACCTGTAACAAAATGTCATCCAATGTTTTCTGGGGTGTTGGCCCAGGACAGTAGGTGAGCCATAGGCCGAGCATCCGTAATATTAAGGGATCTCTTCAAACAAGAAAGAAGGCGTGGATCCAAATAAAGGGATGCTATGATGCGTATATATGGATTGGGATTATGTTCATTTGGAGTCCAACACTTTGGGTTCTACACCACATCACATCAGAGCATGTCAGTGGGAAGATGTAGTTGGACTCAAATTAATAGAATCTAGTGTTAGAAATAGTTTATGGTATTATTTTTTGGACCAAAGGTTCTTAGTTTAAGGTCATAGAGTTTGGACCTACCTAGGAAGAGTGATGGATGACGGTTAGGGTCACATAGCTTTGACCAGGGTTGCTGCAGTTTTAGGACGCGTAGCTCTAACCATGGTGGCAGTAGTTTTAGGTTGTATATATTTGACCAGAATGTTGTAAATTTTTTTTCATCATGTGACCAAGACGTTGTCTCATATTTTAAGTTCATGCGACCAAGACGATGGTTGTTAAGCAGTTTAACATCGTGCAACAAGGACATGGTTGTTATGTAGTTTAACATTAGGCAACTGGGACATAAAACCACAAGGATTGTATCGATAGAGGGATAGTCATCTCTACCCCATTCTAGTGGGTTGGGATGAGGGGGGAATCTATATGATGGGATTTCCCTATAATTCCCCGATCATACGCATGGATGTTCTCCGTGCGTGAGCTCAGATGCCTCAAAGTGAACCTTCCACAAGGTGGTTTCAAGGCCAGAGGGAGGAACTCTATGGTTGATGCAATGTGGTAGTTGGGATGACACAGAGTGTCTCAAGGGTGGTATATATGAAAATATTCCCTTGATTTGAAGGGGTGATGAAGCTGGGATCATTGGTATGACGGGGCGATGGAGCCCGAAAGGCGTGGAAGCCTGGAACATCGGTACGACGAGGCGATGGTGCCCGAAAGTCCTAGAATCCTAAAATGTCGATATGACGGGGAGATCGAGCCCAGAAGGCGTGGAATCCTAGATGTTGGTATGATAGGGGCGATGGATCCCAGAAGGTGTGGAATCCTGGAGTGTCGGTACGATGGGGCAATGGAGCCCGGACGGCGTGCAAGCATGGACGTCGGTGCGACGAGGGCGATGGAGCCCAGAAGGTGTGGAAGCCTGGAGCATCGGTATGACAGGGTGATAGAGCTTGAAAGTCATGGAAGCCTAGAGCATCTGTACGATGGGGGCGATGCAGCCCAGAAGGCATGGAATCCTGGAGTGTCGGTACGATAGTGTGATGGATCCCAGAAGGCGTGGAAGCCTGGAGCGTCAGTACGATGGGGGCGATGAAGCCTGGAAGGCATAGAAGCCTGGACGTCGGTACAATGGGGGCGATGGAGCATGGAAGGCTTGGAAGCCTAGAGCGTTGGTATGATGGGGGAGATGGAGCCCAGAAGGCATGGAATCCTGGAGCATTGGTACGACGGGGAGATGGAGCCCGAAAGGCATGGAAGCTTGGAGCATCGGTACGATGGGGGTGATAAAGCCCAAAAGGCCTTAAATCTTGGAGCATCGGTACGACGGGGTGATGGATCCCGGAAGTCGTGGAAGCCGGGAGCATCAGTACGATGGGGGTGATGAAGCCTAGACGTCGGTACAATGGGGGTGACGAAGTCCGTAAGGCGTAGAATCCTGGAGAGTCGATACGATGGGGGTGATGGAGCCCAGAAGGCATGGAATCCTGGAGTGTTGGTATGATGGGGGCGATGGAGCTCGGAAGGCATGGAATCCTAGAGCATCGGTATGATGGGGGCGATGGGGCTTGAAAGGGGTGGAAGCCTGGAGCATCAGTTTGATGGGCGATGGATCCCAGTAGGCGTGGAAGCCTGGACATCGGTACGACGGGGACGATGGAGCCCAGAAGTCATGGAACCCTGGAGAGTCGTCCCATAAGGAAAGGTAACTTTGCTGATGAAAAGGGATAACCTCCACGATGGTTTATGTCGGGGATGGGGAGAACCTCTGTGTAGAGTGGTAGCTATGCAAGGAGCACCTCCGCGGTGGTTGTTAGTACTTTTGGTGATGCACCATTGGATTGGGGGTAGTTTTTCCCTATGAAGACCATGAGGGCGGCGAAGTTGGCGAGGAGACGATGGAGTCAGGTGCTGGATGCCACCTGCGCGACCTCTTAAGGCGGCCGAGTCGGTGACGAGCCGATGGTGTTGTGAGGCGGATTCCACTTGTGTGGCCACTTAAGGTGGAAGAGTCAGTGAGGAGACAATGGAGTCAGGTGGTGGATGCCACATGCGTGGCATCTTAAGGCGGTGGCGTCAGCAAGGAGCTGATGGAGTCGGGTGGAAGATGCCACCAGTGTGGCTTCTTAAGGTGGCAGAGTCAGTGAGGAGCCGATGGAGTCAGGTGGTGGATGCCACCTGCATGGCCTCTTAAGGCGGAGGAGTTGGTGAGGAGCCAATGGAGTCAGGTAGCGGCTGCCACCTGCACGACCTCTTAAGGTGGTGGAGTCGGTGAAGAGCTTATGGAGTCCAGTGGCGGATGCCACCTGCGTGGCCTCTTAAGGCGACAGATTTGATGAGGAGCAGATAGAGTCGGGTGGAAGATGCCACTTGTGGGGCCTCTTAAGACGGAGGAGTTGATGAGGAGCTGATGGAGTCAGTTGGTAGATGCCACTTGCGCAGCCTCTTGAGGCGGAAGAGTTAGCGAGGAGCTGATGGAGTCAGGGGCGGATGCCCCCTACGTGGCCTCTTGTGGCGGTGGGGTCGGCGAGGAGCCGATAAAGTCTAGGGGAAGATGCCCCATGCGTGGCCTCTTGAGGTGGTGGGGTCTACGAGGAGCCGATGGAGTCAGGTGGCGGATGCCACTTGCGTGGCCTCTTGAGGTGGCAGAGTCCGCGAGGAGCCAATAGAGTCGGGGGGGGGGGGGTGAGGCCCCTTGCACAACCTCTTGAGGAGGAAGAGTCGGAGATGAGACGATGGAGTCGGGTGGTGGATGCCACCTGCACGACCTCTTGAGGTGGCGACGTCGGTGAAGAGCCGATGGAGTCGGGGGAGAGATTCCCCCTGTGGGACCTCTTAAGGCGGTGGGGTCGGTGAGGAGCCGATGGAGTCGGGGGCAGTTTCCCCCTACGTGGACTCTTGAGGCGGCGGGGTCGGTGAGGAGATGATGGATTTGGGTGGAGGATGCCACTTGCGGGGCCTCTTGAGGAGGTGTCATCGGTGAGAAGCCGATGGAGTCGGGGGGATGATGCCCCCTGTGTGGTCGCTTGAGGCGGCGGAGTCGGCGAGGAGCCAATGGAGTCGGGTGGCAGATGCCACCTGCACGGCCTCTTCAGGCGGCAGAGTCGGCAAGGAGCTGATGGAGTCGGGTGGAGGATGCAACATGTGCGGCCTCTTAAGGGGGAGGGGTTGACGAGGAGTCGATGGAGTTGTGCGGAGGATTTCACCTACACGGCCTCTTAAGGTGGAAGAGTCGGTGAGGATCCAATGGAGTTGGGTGGCGGATGCCACCTGCGCGGCCTCTTAAGGCGGCAGAGTCGGCGATGAGCCAATGGAGTCGGGTGGCCGATACCACTTGTGTGACATCTTGAGGCGGAAGAGTCGGCGAGGATCCTATGGAGTTGGATGGCAGATGCCCCCTGCATGGCCTCTTGAGGTGGCAAAGTCAGTGAAGAGATAATGGTGTCAGGGGGTGGATGCCCCCTGCGTGGCCTCTTGAGGTGGCGGGGTCGAAGAGGTGCTGATTGAATTGGGTGGAGAATTCCACTTGGATAGCCTATTGAGGCAGAAAATTCGATGAGGATCCGATGGAGTCAGGGTCGGATGCCACTTGCGTAGCCTCTTATGGCGGTAGAGTCGGCGAGGAGCCTACAGAGTTGGGTGGCAGATGCCACCTGTGTGACCTCTTGAGGCGGTGGAGTTGACGAGGAGATGATGGAGTCGGGGGGAAGATTCCCCCTGCACGGCCTCTTGAGATGGCAGAGACGACGAGGAACCAATAGATTTGGGGGCATATGCCCCCTGCGCGGCCTCTTGAGGCGGCGGGGTTGGCGAGGAGCCGATGGATTCGGGTGGCGGATACCACCTGTGAGGCCTCTTAAGGCGACGACGTCAATGAGGAGCAAATGGATTCGGGTAGTAGATTCCACTTGCACGACCTCTCGAGGCGGTGGAGTCGGCGAGGAGCCGATGGAGTCTGAGGCAGATGCCCCCTGCGCGATCTCTTGAGGCGGCAGAGTCGGTGAGGAGCCGATGGAGTTGGGAGCAGATTCCCCCTTCACGACCTCTTGAGGCGGCAGGGTCGGTGAGAAGCTGATGGAGTCAGGGGGGGGGGGGCAGATGCCCCCTGCGCGGCCTCTTGAGGTGGCAGGTTCGGTGAGGAGCTGATGGAGTCGGGTGGTGGATGCCACTTGTGTGGCCTCTTGAGGCGGCAGAGTTGGCGATGAGTCGATGGAGTTTGGGGTAGATGCCCCATGCGCAGCCTCTTGAGACGACATAGTCGGCGAGGAGCCGATCTAGTCGGGTGGCGAATACCACCTGCACATCATCTTCAGGCGGCAGAGTTAGCGAGGAGCCGATGGAGTCGAGTGGTGGATGCCACCTGCGCAGCCTCTTAAGGTAGTAGGGTCAGCAAGGAGACGATTGAGTTGGGTGGCAGATGCCACCTGTGCGGCCTTTTAAGTCGGCGGTGTCAGCGAGGAGCTGATGGAGTCAGGTGGAGGATGCCACCTGCACGACCTCTTAAGGCTACGGAGTCAGTGAGGAGCCGATGGAGTCGGGTGGTGGATGCCACCTGTGCGGACTTGTAAGGCCGCAGAGTCAGCGAAGAGCCGATGGACTCAGGTGGCTGATGCCACTTGCACGCCATCTTGAGGCAGCGGAGTCGGTGAAGAGCCGATGGATTCGGGGGGCATATACCCCCTACGCCGCCACTTGAGGTGGCAGTGTCAGCGAGGAGCCGATGGAGTCAGGGGATGATGCCCCCTATGCGGCCTCTTGAGGTGGCAGAGTCGGCAAGGAGCCGATGGAGTCGGGTGGCGGATGCCACCTGCGGGTCCGCATAAGGAGGCAGAGCTGGCGAGGAGTCGATGGAGTCGGGTGGCGGGTGGCACCTACGTGGCCTCTTAAGGCGGCAGGGTCGGTGAGAATCCAATGGAGTCGGGTGGTGGATGCCACCTGCGTGGCCCTTAAGGCGGAAGAGTCGACGAGGAGCCGATGGAATCGGGTGGCGGATGCCACCTACGTGGCCTTTTAAGGTGGCCGATCTGGTAATGAGCCGATGGAGTCAGGTGGCAGATGACACTTGCATGGCCTCTTGAGGCGGCGGAGTCAGCGAGGAGCCGATGGAGTCGGGGGGATGATGCCCCCTGCACAGACTCTTGAAGCAGCGAGGTCGGTGAGGAGATGATGGAGTCTGTTGGTGGATGCCACCTGCGTGACCTCTTAAGGTGGCGAAGTCGGCGAGGAGCTGATGTAGTCGGGTGGTGGATGCCACCTGTGTGGCCTCTTAGGGCGGAAAATTTGGCGAGGACCTGATGGAGTTGGGTGGCGAATGCCACTTGCGTGGCCTCTTGAGGCGGCAGAGTCATCGAGGAGTTGATGGAGTCAGGGGGTAGATTCCCCTTGCACGGCTTCTTGAAGCGGCGGGGTCGGTGAGGAGCCAAAGGACCATAGTCTTCACACACCCAATGGTACTCATCCTCTTACATATGAATAATAGGGGATTCACATGGGTGATGCCTCAATTTTCTCAACATATTTGGTCTACTCTATATTTAAGGAGAAGAGATTAACACCGGGTTCAACATTTCTATATCCAATGCTTTCTTCGTGGCATGCGCGTCCATCTTGTTGGGGAGGGTGGCATTTTTTGTGGCCCCACATTCCCGTTTCCAAAGGCAGGTAGCATCCATTCCTTGTTCAGTGACGTTTTCTTCTTGATCGAAACGAGATGATGGGATGTCGATTCTTCCTTCCATGGATTCCTCCTCAAAAATCGTTACCTCGTCTGGGTCTCCCTTAAAGATTAAGCTATGGTTTGTGAATCTCATTCCTGGTGCCATATCTTTGTGGACTCCATTTAATTACACTACTTCCATCATGACATTCCATGGGGTTTTGACATGGTAGCAACCTTCGGTCAGAATAGACGGTAACATCAGGCATGTCGGGGCATCTTTGGATGCGTGGACATTGGGGAATCTGTATTCTTCCTCATAAGAGGGAATATCAAGGGCGCATAACCCAAGGCATCCCACGTCAGTCACGAGTTATCTTATTCCATAGGCATGTATCTAAGGTTTTCCTTGGCGTCCCATGTTTAACATAGGGTATGCTGCAAGTTTAATGTCTTGGAAATACGGTTATGCCAATGGCCTGTCTTCTGAGGTTTTCCTCAGGCATCTCATATTTATCATGAGGTAGGCGTCGAGTTTAACATCTTGCGAAGACAGAATTAGGGTGATCAGAATGTCCCATATAGGCGGATCAGATTGGTACATCTCTAGGAGGGAACACCTAGAAGGTTTACCAGGTGGATGTATCAGAACACTCGATAAGAGTAGAACCAAGATGGTGTATCCCATAAAAGGCATATTTCACACCGTGAAGGCTGATCTGGACACCTCTGAGGGTGGATTAGGGAGTTTGCACCCCATAATGGGGGAGCACCAAGGTTTAGCATTGACTGGGTTTGAACCTCATGGAGTTCTCCTATGTACCCTGTGTAGATGACAGGGATTAGAACCCATGTAGTTCGAAGGGGTGATGAATCAGGGTGTACAAAAAGGACAAAAACCCTGAGACATGCTGGGGCTTACACGTGAATTTCTTCCCAAGTACTTCTAGGAGTAGCAAGGAGGTGGATGACATGATCCCACCAAGATGTGGAAGCCCTCCTGAGAATCAGGATGGATGATGGAGAGTTGAATGGAGTGGAGGGTGGAATGAGATGGGACCATCGTGAAGGTGATGATAGTGTTGGTCTTGAGCCTCGAAGAGACTTCCTACATATCCCTGTGGTAGGGAATCAAAGGCCACATAGTTCGGTGGGACAATGGGACACCTGAGGAGGCGGCCCATGAGAATGGACGCATGGATGGGTCCCAAAAAAATTAGAACCTCCGGGTTGGGGAATGATCTTCCCGGAACACATGGGATAGAGGGATAGATCAGGATGAGACATGGGTGCTGGGCTTGAACCTCATGGAGGCTTCCTACGCATCCCCGTGGCAGGGAATCAAAGTTCACGTAGTTCATGGTGGAGTTTGGTGAACCGACGTGAAGGGGGTCGGAACCAATGGGTGGTGGGATTGAACCTCAGGTAGGCTTCCTACGTACCTCGCCTTGGCAAGGATCAAAGTCCACATAGTTCATGTGGGTGCAATGGCTTACCGCTGACTGGGGGAACAATGGCTTACCGCTGATTGAGGTCCACAGTTTAACGTCGTGCAGGATGGGGGTGAACCGACGTGAAGGGGGTCAGAGCGACCAGGTGTTGGGATTGAACCTCAGGGAGGATTCCTATGTACATTTCCTTGGCAAGGATCAAAGTCCACGTAGTTCAGGAATGATGGAATTTAGGGGCTTATGCTCTGAGGCATCCCAAGTTGTTGGTGAACAGACGTGAAGGGATCTGGGACCAATGGGTGTTGTCCTTGAAGCTCAGGGAGGCTTCTTACGTACCCTGCCTTGGCAAGGATAAAAGAACACGTAGTTCAGGATGGTTTTGGTGAACCGATGTGAAGGGGGTCGGAACAAACGGGTGTTGGGCTTGAACCTCAGGGATGATTCCTATGTTCCCTGCCCTGGCAAGGATCAAAGACCACATAGTTCAGGATGGGTTTGGTGAACCGGCGTGAAGGTTGTCGGAATGACCGGGTGTTGGGCTTGAACCTCAGGGAGGCTTTCTACGTACCCTGCCTTGGGAAGGATGAACGACCACGTAGTTCAGGATGGGTTTGGTGAACCAACATGAATATGGTTGAAACCAATGGGTGGTGGGCTTGAACCCCAGGGAGGCTTCCTACGTACCCTACCTTGGCAAGGAACAAAGACCGCATAGTTCAGAATGGGTTTGGTGAACCGAAGTGAAGGGGTTGGAATGACCAGGTGTTGGGATTGAACCTCAGGGAGGATTCCTATATACCATGCCTTGGCAAGGATCAATGACCACATAGATCAGGATGGGTTTGGTGAACCGACGTGAAGATTGTCGGGACGAATGGGTGGTGGGCTTGAACTTTAAGGAGGCTTCCTACGTACCCTACCTTGGCAAAGATCAAAGACCTCGTAGTTCATGGTGGGTCTGGGGATTACACTCTAGGGTTCCCAGGTGCTGCTATGGAGCGATAATGGTGAATGGGGCTTATGTAAGGAAGCTTCCCGGGTGCCTCTATGGAGAAAAAATGGTGGATGCGGCTTATGCGAGGATGCGACCTAGGTGCCACTATGGAGCGGAAATGGTGGATGTGGATTACACAAGGAAGCTTCCTGTAATGTCTTCCTCATGTCTGGAAATGAGGGAATCCCACCCCACTGGTGGGTTGAGGTATATAATTGGGGTCCGCAACTTTGTGCTAGTTCACAAGAGGGACAATGCTAGGGGCGTTGGAATTAGGCCGAACAAAGGGGAGTGGAAAGTGTGAATCACATGCCAGACATTTTGAACGTGGTGAGGGTGGCATGGTGATGAAGGAAAATTGTTGACCGTGTTCGATACACAACATTCATATCATGTTAGCTTGAAATGTGGACAAACAAATGGGGGTCGACTGTTGACCGTGTTCGAAACACATGACCTAACTTCAAGTGTCGTCCAAAGTCTTCTAGGGCGCTGGCCCAGGATGGTAGGTGATCCGATGTGGCATGGGACCAGGCCGTTAGGGGGTCCCTATGGACTTGAAAGTGGATGAAGATTCGGATGAAGGACACAAAAATCATGAGGTGGAGTGATGGAATCTTTGAACAGATTCCAATGCTCTTGAAATTATGCCATTGTAATCAAGGAATTAGGCATCTCATGCTTAGAGCATAAGGAATCACTTGTTTAGAGAAAGAGGCATCCTATATTTGGAACATAAGGAATACTACAGTTTATAGTCATATAAATAGGACTGTTGGCATCTTATGCTTGGCACATAAGGATTCTCTTATTTGGAGAAAGAGGCATCCTATGTTTGGAATATAAGGATTACTATAGTTTAAAGTCATGTAGATACGACTATTGGTATCTTATGATTGGCACATAAGGCATCTCTTATTTGGAGCAAGAGGAATCCTATGTTTAGAATATAAGGATTACTATAGTTTAAAGTCATGTAGATATGACTATTAGGCATAAGGCGCCTAATAATGGATGGTGTTGGGACTTACGCAAGGGCGACCCTTTCTAGTTTAACCTGTCATAGGAGTCAGGTGATGGGGATTTGGATGAATTTCTTGAGGAATGGTTTGACTCATGGTACTCGGGGAATTGATGATGGGAATCTCAAATCACGACATAGGAAACGAACCAAGAGGAATACGTCAACTCAAGGTGTTTCGTGGTGTGAAAAAGAGTATCTTAATTCATGGTATTCCATAGGTGGAAGGTGGGTACGCATAAGGTCGCAATGGAAAATACTGACATCCCGGCCCAAAATGTTTGCGGTGATACTCTCCATTTTTCATGGGGGTCAGTGATGGTAGCGAAGGGACCGACCAGGACCACAACCCGACATTGATCTCGAGCAGGGGGCGGGGGCGTAGCCCCTCGCATTATGGACTAGCAGGTGCATGCCTGAATACTATTTCATGTAATAGGAGTGACATACAAGATGGGATATGCACAAGGAGGGGTTTCATGCAATAAAGAAGGCCTGCACACAATAGGGAAGGCGTGCATGCAATACGGGATATGTGCGCGCAATAGGGGAGGTGTGCATGTAATAGGGGATCTTTTCATGCAATAGGGAATGAGTGCACACAATTGGACAGGTGAAACACTAGCGTGCGAAAAAATTATTTACAGTGGCCCGGTTGCGTGCAAAAAAAATGATTTGTGCATAAAACGGGGCACCTTAGGGAATTTACGTGCAAAAGTGATTTTTTGCGCACAAGATGGGGGTTTTTGTGCACAGGCGCGGAAAATGTGGACTTATGCACATTAGAGTGGCGACCGACCTCCGGGTCCCCCCTTGGAGAAGAGGGGTGCACTTTTATTTATAGGAAAAACCTAGGGATGTGGTGCGCGTAAAATTCCCTGCGCACAAAAGGTTTTCCGTGCAAGGTGGTGTGTATAAAATTCATCGCGCGCAAGTGGTTTTCCTTGCAAAGCGGAGCACATAAAATTCCACGCGCAGAATTTGTTTTCCATGCAAGGAGATGCACATAAAATTTATCGCATGCAATTGGTTTTCCGCAAAAGGCAGTGCGCATCAAATTCCACACGCAAGAGGTTTTCCGCACAAGGCGGTGCCCGCAAAATTCTGCGGGGGCAATTGGTTTTCTACGTAAGGTGGTACGCATAAAATTCCACGCATAAGAGGTTTTCTACGCAAGGCAGTGCATGTAAAATTCCGCATGCGCAATTGGTTTTCCACACAAGGTGGTGCATGTAAAATTCCATGCACAAGAGGTTTTTCGCGCAACTTGCTATGGGCCCAGGCGCAAAGGGGCATTTTGACGTCGCATTTGGTGTGGAATGAGATTACACGTGGGGTTACGTGGAAAATTACATTATTGCACGAATTATCCTATTCTTGCGCATAATATCCTTTTTTTCATGCAAGATTCCATTTTTTCACGCAGGATTCCCTCTTTTGCGTGCAAATCTATAATTTTCCCCAAAATAGCTCTAGATGGTCATTTCCATCAGCCTGACTTTGAATAGTCCTAACTGATCCGTAACTCCGTTTGGGTTCCACGACCCGTCAAATCAAAGCTTGCAGAATGAGCTATAGTCTGGGATCATATATGGAAGAATCCAGTGAATTAAATGGATGATTTTTTCGGTTCCAACAAGATCATTTTCCTAAAGTATCAAAAATATTTGAATGCATTTTCTTAACCTTATGTACATCGCTTGTCCTTTTTACTAAAATTAATGTTTATTTTAAATTAAAAGGCACACTTGGAGTCATAATGGTAATATTGTGCATTAGGTTGATATTCAGATGATTCTTACATGTCAAAGATGACTTATGGATCATTTTCATACAGTATCAGAGTAATCTGAATGCGTTTTCTTAGTTTTGAGTATCACACTTGTGTTTTTGAACAAACTTTCATTTTAAACTGAAAACACACACTTTGAGTCATATCGGTCATACTGTGTGTTGGTTTGATGTGAGATAGACTCTTATACATCAGCAAAGACTTATGAAACATTTTCCTAAATTATCAAGACAATTAGACAACATTTTCATGGTTTTCAGCGAGTGGCGCACGTTTTGAACTGAAATGTCATGTTTAGACTAATAATGGACACTTTGAGTCATACTAGGAACATTGTGTATTGGATTGAGGTGAGGATGATTCCTAAACATCACAAATGAATTTTGGATAATTTTTATAAAGTATCAAAACAATCTAAATGTTTTTTCTGGGTCTTAAGTATTTCATTTATCCTTTTTATTAAAATTATTGTCAATTTTAAATAAAATGGCACACATGGAGTCATATCGGTAACATCTTGCATTGTATTGATGTGTAGATAATTCCCACACATACCAAATGACTTATAAATCATTTTCCTAAAGTACCAAAACAATCCAAATGTGTTTTCCCAGTTTTGATTATTTTACTTGTGTTTCTCACTAAAATGACATTTCAAACTGAAAACACGTATTTTGAGTCATACAAGTCACATCGTGTATTGGATTGACATGATACTAATTTGTACATGTCAAAAATGAATTACGAATATTTTTTATGAAGTATCAAAACAATCTGAGTTCATTTTCATGGTTTTTAGTGAATGACACAGTTTTTTTAACTAAAATGACAATTTTATACTGATAACAGACACTTTGAGTTATATCAAGCACACAACGTATCAGATTGTGATGAGGATTATTCCTACAAGTCAAAAATTACTTATCGATCATTTTTATAATGCATCAAAATAATCTTAACTCTTTTTCTCAATTTTGAGTAAGTCACTTGTCTTTTTTACTAAAATTAATTTCAATTTTAAATAAAAAGACACACTTTGAGTCATACTGAGCTCACCTTGTTTCAGATTGAGGTGATGATGATTCCTAAATTTTATAAATGACTCATGGATTATTTTAATATAGTATAAAAAAATATGAAGTAATTTTCTCAATTTTGAGTATGTCACTTGTCTTTTTAACTAAAATTAAGGTCAAATTTAAATAAAAAGATACAGATGGAGTCATATCGGGCACACTGTGAATCAGATTGTGGTGTGGACAATTAATAAACATAAAAAATGACTTATGAATCATTTTCCTAAAGTATCAAAGCATTATGAATTCTTTTTCTAGGTTTTGAGTATGTCACTTGTTTTTTATATTAAAATGTCATTTTAAACTCTAAACACGCACTTCATGTCATACCAATCACATCGTGTGTCATTATTATGTGAGGCTGATTCCTAAATCTCACAAATTTATTATGAATATTTTTCATAAAATATCAATAAAATTGGAGTGTGTTTTATAATTTTGAATGAGTGACACACTTTTTAAACAAAAATGCCAATTTTAAAATGATAATAGACACCTTGATTTATACCAGGCACACTGTGTATCAGATTGAGATGCGGTTGATTCACAAACATCAAAAATTACTTATGGATTATTTTAATAAATTCTTAAAACAATATTAATTATTTTTATCATTTTTGAGCATGTCACTTTCTTTTTTTACTAAAATTAATGTCAATTTTAAATTAAAAGACACACATTGAGTCATACCAGGAACACTGTGTATCAGATTAAGGTGAGGCTGATTCCTACATGTCAAAAATGACTTATGTATAATTTTCCTAAAGAATAAAAAAATATGAATGCCTTTAATTGGTTTTGAGTATGTCACTTGTATTTTTTACTAAACACAATGTCAATTTTAAATAAAAGGTCACAATTAGAGTCATACCTGTCACACCACGTGTCAAATTGAGGTGGAGATTATTATTACACATAAAAAATAACTTATTGATTGTTTTTATAATTTATTGGAACAATACAAATATGTTTTATTAGTTTTTATTATAATGCATGTCTTTTTTATAAAAATGTCAATTTAAACTGAAAAAACACACTTTGATTTATACTAGTCACATCATATGTCATTTTGATTTTAGACTGATTCTTACATGTCACAAATGAATTATTAATAATTTTTATAAAGTATCAAATCAATACAAGTTCATTTTCTCAGTTTTGAGTGAGGGACACATGTTTTGAACTAAAATGTCAATTTTAGACTAATAACAGACCTCTGAGTCATACCGATCCATCGAGAATTGGATTGAGGTGTTCCTAATTAAAATTCATAAAAAATGACTTATGGATTATTTTTATAAAGTATAAAAACAATCCAAATGTTTTTTATTAGTTTTGAGTATGTAACTTGGGTTTTTTACTAAAATTAATGTCAATTTTAATTAAAAAGACACATTTGGAGCCATATTGGTCACACCGTGCGTCAGATTGAGGTGAAAATGATTATTACACATCAAAAATAACTTATAGATTGTTTTTATAAAGTATAAAAATAGTATAAATTAATTTTCCTGGTTATGAGTATTTCAATTTTGTTTTTTACTAAAATTAATGTCAATTTTAAATAAAAGACACACTTAGAGTCATACTTGTCACATCATGTGTCTGATTGAGGTGAGACTGATTCCTATATATCACAAATGACATATGGATCATTTTACTGAAGTATCAAAAACAATCTGAATGTTTTTTCTCATTTTTAGGTATGTGATGTGTGTTTTCAAATTAAATATAAATTATAAACAAAAATCATACAGTTCGAGTCATAGAGCGCAAACTGTGTATCAGATTAAGGTGAAACTGATTATGTATGTGATGTGTGTTTTTATTTCAACTATATAAAACCAAATATAAAAAATATAACATATTCCATTTAGATGGAATATGAAACCCCATGCTTACTGAAATTACCCATCCAAAAGAAACATAATCTCTCTTTTATGAATTGTTGCAGAAAGTTGAAAGAAAAATATGACTTTCCAAAATATCTATGAAAAAAACAAAAAAATTATTAGATAAAAATAATAAGGAAATTAACATAAACATAATAAATAAAATTGTGACAAAATTAAATAAATAAGTAGTAGTAATTCTCCTTTTCCGGATTTCTATATACATTCTTGACCCATTTCCTTGTTTTCATTATCTCAGTTGCATCCTCAAAGTCTAATCTCTCATGAGCATGAGTAGCTTTGAACAAACCACCCCAACTTAATCAAAATAATCCACCTATAATAGAAAAAAATTCTCATGTTAGTAAGACTATAAATAAATAAATTAAAAATTAATATTAAACAATACATTAATAAAATGTCAATTTTATACTGAAACCACACAATTTGAGTCATACTGGGTACACTGTGTTAAGTGCATAATCATAGTACATGAGTGAAACATCCTTGTTTAATAAGTCATTTATTAATTATATCTATAGAAATAAACAAAATAAGTATCACATAAAATTGATGAGGAATTTAACTAAAAAAGTAATTAAAATGTTGAGAAAAAAAACTAAATAAGTAGTAGGAAGTCACATCTTCATGATATATGTGTATATTCTAAAAACAGGTATGATTCATAGTAATTTATAAATAATTATATTTCTTATTGTGAATACAATTACTTTTAAAAGGCATTGTAGTACTAGAAAAATATAAATACATGAATTACTAATAAATATTTTAAAATAAATAGTAATTGTTTTTGAAAATACCTCCTTTGGGTGGTTAATTTGTTGATGGTATATGATATTTGTCATAAATTAGAAAAAATAATAACCAAAATATTTTCCAATTGGTTTTTTTGTAAACTAAAGAAACATTAATAAAAATAAGTGATTTTTTATATGTGTTTTTATAGTGAAGTCTTATCATATAACACTAATACTTATCCACTAGTAGAAGTCGATAGGCTCCTTTTTTGCATGAAATGTCCTCATGCCATGATTTTGATGATATTTAATGACCACCCTATTATAAAATAACTCTCATTAAAACATAATATAAAATATATAACTTGAATTTTAGTTCTATAATATTGGATATAGTGTATTACAAATTGACAAACGTCATCACATGTGGTCGGCTTGTTGGGTATCCAATGTTACCTAAAAATGAATAAGTAATGAAAGGAATGAAAATATATTTTATATAATTAAATTATAGATTTTTAACCCTACATCATTGGTAATAAGAAGAGTTTGTCATCTATAAGTTTTCTTTCAAACACTATAGCCGGTTTTTTCACTATTTCAGACATTTGATTTGAATACAATGAGGTTAGTTTCGTAGATATGATGTGAGGAATAATGAGCCCATATTTATGTTCATAGGGTTTTCCATTAAAATAGTATTAATAAAGATTCTCTTAAATAATATGAATTTTATTTAGTCATTATTAACATAGTTGATCAGCGATTGGAAAAACATGTCATTAAAACAATGCCCATGTATACATTTACAACTGAGACTCCTAGCCAGTCATACTTCAGGATTTCATGTAAATTATTAAGGGAAATGTTGTCTATAATATCCTCTCCATAAAGTTTTTCTTCAAAATAAACTAAGAAATTACTACCACTATGTAACCTTGTATCTTCAAGAACCTTCAATGTTAGTAAATGAGGATATTGAACAGGAAGGGTAAAGGTTCTTTGTGAATATATTTTGGATTGATCATTTGATCCATTAGATAAATTTGAGTTAACCATTAATTTCACCCCTTCCATTTATCCTTATGTAATAAAATTCATTAGTTCATATCTTTTTTCATTAATTATTAATGTTTTTTCATGAAAAATTAATTGTAAATGAATAAATCATTGCCAACATATTTGTTTACATGATCCAAAATTCATGATAAGAATATTCCAATAGCTTGCTCAACCATGTGAATATATACATTATTAAGTGGAATAGGTAGCTCGGGGCGAGGATTATAAGGTATTCTAATACCCACTCTCACATGACTTGTTGGAAGTTGTCTGTTGTGTAGAGTATCTCATTTTATATTTTACATGATATCCCTCACAATAAGGTGATGAGTGGGTGTTGATAGATATAAATCACAATCATTATCACCCTATTTAATATTAGTACAAGAAAGGTATCAATGTCAACTTGATTCACATTTTATAGAAACAATTGTGATAATATTGATTACATCATCTAAGAAATCACTTTGAGGGGAATGAATCACCTCAAAGATGGGGGGATCTTGACACAGTGGTTATTCTTGAGTTGTTTCCTCTATTTTCATCCTCCCCATATCATTTTCTAGTAACTCACACGGCCAATGAAATTTTTCTTCAAGAGAATATAGTCATGCCTTCATCTCTTCCAATTAATAATCTTTATCCCCCACTTCTTTTTCCCTCAAAATATGTTCGGGGTGTCACCCCAAAACCCACACCTTTGACCTAGCCATACTGTTATATCTACTTTAAGGCCACTGATAGTAGATGTTCATCTGATACAGCTGATGATGATTCCTATGTCTAAGTATTATAAAAAATATAGGAAAACAAGTAATAATTGTTATGTAATACCTATTTAAAGATTTCATATTATTATTGTGTTATACTTAAACATTATTCCCTCACTTTTTTGTGCATTTTAATCTATTATAATCCCATATTTATTTACATGCTACTCCTTCCATAGCACATGATGTGGGAAGTAATTGTATTTGGATTTAAATTCATAAATCTATATATAAAAAGAGGAATATAATTATGTTGTTGTTTTATGTAACATAAAAGTATTACGATTGATTTAAAATAGGTACCAATTTTTTTTCAAGTGAAGCTTATACCATCCTTACTTTATGGTAGGGGTACATTGGTTTTCTGTCAGTTCCTTATTTTCAGCACTCAATTATTGTTTAATAAATTAATAATTATAAATCAAAGTTATTAATACACTTATTTTTAAAAAATTTATTACCATCCACAATGTCATTGAAAAGATGTATCCTCATGATGGCTAGTAAACACATCCCACGTTTCTTATCTTATCAGCTGTTCATACATCTATGGGGGGTTTGGGTTTATTTTCCCTACTACGAAAGGTTGTACAAGGTATGACTATAGGTTGACCACAAACCTGATGCTATCTCTATCTCAAGTTGATCTTTGAAAACAATCGAGCTCCTCAAAGATGATCAATCATGTTATCTATCCATGGAAAGGGATGTTGGTTTTTAACCATCAACTGGTTCAGTTTCTGATAGTCCACACATTGCCTAAGGGTACCATACTTCTTTTTCACAAAAATAACTTGTGAAAACCATGGAAAAGTATTGGGTTTGACAGACCCCTTCGCCTGCAAATCCTCTAGCTACCTCTTGATCTCATTAAAATCTATCCTAGCCATCCTATAAGGAGGAATGGATACTAGTTCAACTCCTAGAACTAGCTTGATAGAGAACTCCTCCTCTATATTAGGAGGTAAAACAAAAAATTAATCAGGAAAGATCTTCCTCAAGTGCTCAACCACTAGAGAAAAGTCTGCCAGACTCACTCCCTAATCATCCTAAAACAAACTAGCAATCTAAGCTATTATCCCTCCCATCATAAGATGCTTAGTTCCAACTTGGCTCACCTGAACATCCAATTCCCCCTTATGAGTAAAAACTACACCCTATGGCGATTTAAAATTCACCCTTCAATAATAGCAGTCAACATAAGGTTGATAAGAAACTAGGAAGTCCATCCTGAGAATGACATCAAACCCTATCATCTCGAGGAAATAAAGATCCCAAATGAAGTGACTCCCACCAACCTCCAGGGGGCACTCCATACACTGGTACACATCACCAATTCTAACTCCCAATGGTGTTTCTAGAATCATAACGGACTTAGAAAAAAAACAAGCATGAGGCTCCTAACCACTAGTACAGATATAAAACTATGTGATTCACCTATATAAAAGAGAGAATATGAAATAGTAGAAGCTACTAAGATCATAACTCTCACTATAAACGATCCTGGATCTTGCCCATGTTGGTTCTATTTCTCTGCATAATTTTATCATGTACCATGGCCCTGTGACACTACGTGGCTACCCTAAGCTGATCCACACTACTGTCTAGGTGTAACCGGTGCCTGGCTACCACTTCCACAACCACCACTACATCATCCTAACTAGCCTCCATACCTCTAGCTCCTAGCCTAGTGTGGAGATGAAGAACTTACTCCTGAACTCAATGTTAGAGTTGAACCCCTACCACTCACAGCTGGAGGGAAGGTCCTAAAAAACTGATACACGTTCCCCATCCTAATATAATCTCGACACTCAACTCGGTCACTATCACACTAATTCTTCATGTGGCCTTGCCTACCACACTGATGAAAAAATACCAAGATATCTATACCTACAAACTGACTAGAACTCATGTCATGGGAAGCCTAAAAATGATGCTTCCTGCCTTAAGATACATATCCATTGGGTCGAGAAACAGAACTCCCCTATTCCGTACCCCTAGCTTCCCTCATGTTCCACTCTGTAATAATCATGTGATACACAATATTAGTGATAGAATTCAACCCGAACACTTTTTCTTGAGACTTGATATCATGTTTGAGACATTCCTTGAAGCATCTTTCCCTCAACATCTCATTAATAAGATACATCAGTGAAAAATGCTGCAGCTCTATAAATCATGCAGAGTATTCCATACCCGTCATCGCACCCTACTCAAGATTCATGAACTCACTAGCCCTCTATGCTCATATAGTCATGGGGTAACATTATTCAAATAAGCATGTATAGAAGTCAACCCAATCCATATCTCGTAGGCCATCATCCTAGTTCAGAACATCCAATGAGCGCTTTGCTACTCTGCATAGTAGATAAGTAGAGAGCTTGACCCTCAGCTTATGAGGAGTCTCCAGATGCTCAAAAATCACTAACGTGGTCTCTAACCACATTTTTTCCGCCTATGGAACTCCATCCCCCAAAAACATGGGAGAATTCTACTACTAGAACACCCTCATCAGCTCAAATATAGACAAGGAAGGACACAATGCTCCCTGAAATGTCTACCTATAGATAAATAATCCCTCACAGAACTATTCCTTAGTACCTATGTCCAGAACATCCCCTAGTGGCTCAGCTAGCACTAAAGGAGGATTAAATGGTAGCCCATGCCCACCATCTCTGTAGTGTGGTCATCACCTCCCTCACAGCGTACCACTGGAGGTCATATTGGTGGCATCTATATACAATTCAAAATGCATGCCTCAGAAAAGAACAACATCAAAGATCAAATCTCAAAAGCATAGGATAGCTCAAAACCCTTGTGTAAACCAAGTCAACTCACATCCTTCCCTTAAATCCAGAACTGTATAAAGGACATTCATCGAACCACTAGAATCTATGCCTCTTGCCCACTCAAAATCCAGGTCTAGGTCAGGTATTTATTATCTAATTCATTCATTTTCATTCAACAGTCATTTGTTCAAATGATTTAACCTATGGTCCACCAAGTTCCAATCCCCGAGGGCCCATAACACCCCATGAACCAAAGTTTGATTTCCATATAATCCATACATCTCTAATTCGTTTTTTCATTTGAATGTAATTGGAGAATCATTTCCCAATACATAAGGGCCCATAATTCTCATGAATTGAAAGATGATGTCACCCCTCTAGCCTCTACATAAAGATTATCACAACAGTAGTCACAAGTATCACAATATCTATCACAACATCATGCAATAAGTATTGCATCCTAAATGGCATGGTAAAATACATGGAATGTGATTTATAAAAAGTACTTATATGATGTATGAGATGGAATTCCCTCATCTTTTCATATTTCAACATAAATAGATCCCACAATTGCATCAATAGTAACAACATAAATCATGTACATCACCCAATAGTGAAATTAAAATAACTATAACCATAAAAATCCATGAAAATAGATATCCATTTGAGGAAATTTGGCTTTTCCCTGTATACGGGGTAGCTACTCCTGGGCAAAACTTATTAACGAACTCCATTTCCTTCCTATCCCTTTCTATTTTCTCCAAATAGTAAGGCAAACCAGAAAAAAAAACCTCCTTTGATACCACTTTGTAATGTCCTGGACCCGGATGCCACCCAACGGTGACCTGAACCCGGAAGGCCACATGGCCTCAAGAACATCTCCCCAAATTCCAGAGGAAACCGACTATTAGTGAGAGCCTAGGTGAGTTAGTGGGGAGACTATGCCCTTATTACCATAGTATATCACAAAAGAAGTAAAACACATACAATAGTGGAAGCGAATAAATAAGAAGTCAACTGAAAGTAAGAAAAGACAAGAATACATAAATTGTCTAGAGATGTCACATATATAATGATTCAAATTATATATGTATCTAGAAAGTAGTTAGAATAGGTACAAGGAGATAAAATACCATACAGGTCTAAAAAGAAAAAAAGGCCAAAAATTCCCAACATCACCACAAGCCTAAGTTTGGTCCTTTTCTCTATAGTTCTGAAACCTCGGTCAAAAACCTGCACCAGGGAGCTTTTCATTATCATCACTGGCAGCCATATAATCTATTTGGGTCCCTGAGGAGGCCAAAATAGGGTGTGAGATAAAAATCATAGTAGGTAACCACCCAGGTTCTATATAGTTCTAACAACAATATACAAAGTGCTAGAAAGTGAAATTAAAGTATTAACATAAAAGTGAATGCCCGTGGCATGAGCCTACCACAATAGGTAAAAAAACATAATAATCCCTAAATGTTACCTGCAAAAAATTTCATCTCCTAACATGGTAGCTATAATAAAAGGAACCAAGTCACACGACCATGCCATACTCCCATCCGTATTAAGTAACCCACGACCACACCATATATCCATCTGTATAAAGTAACCCATAACCTCTCTGTATAATAAAGTGTAGACCCAATGGATGAATCCAAGATTCCAGGTACCCAAGCGTCTATGAAATAAATCTATACCATGAAGGTACATATCCAAAGAACTCATCCATGTCATTCACATTGACTCCCATGGGTGTCCTAGTGGAAACTCAATCTAGGAAGTGATTTGAGTCCTAGGAGCATGTGTACCAACATATCTTACACGAGTATAAGAAATTTGGATCCATGAAGTTGCAAGGCCTGAGGAATCCCACAGAATCAAGACCCAAGGGGTATGATCAACCCAAGGCATCCACTACCACTTTCCAGATCCATGGAGAGTCATCCATGGCATCTATCAACCCATTCATTCATTTCATACAATTTAATCATTTCATTTCCATGCGATTTTACCCACTCACATAACTGATTACAATCCATGAGTATTCCCACTCATGTATTCTATTTATCATTTACAAAACATATGGGTTTACCCTCCCATGTTACCATTCAAACATTCCATTTATCAATTCATATTGGTATACCCACACATATCACTACACTTACAATTAAACATGTCATGCGAGCATACCCTCTCACATATCACCATTTCCCAACACACCCCTCAGGAAGTTTACAGTTATCAACAAGTATACCCACTTGTTCATCCAATTTCATTCAAGAAAATTTATCAAAATAATCATGGCATAACATGGAAACATGAAGCAAGAAGGCATTATTTCTCCTAAGCTATCTATTCAACTCATTAAATCATTAACGAGATTCCTCTAACCAGGAAATCATAAGAACACACCCCATGGATGGTTTAAATAGGCATAAAGATGTTATTTCCTTAAGTCACACCCCATGGGTGACCATGAATCATGAAAAGGGTGTCAACACACGTAAAGGAATCATACAGGCATCCTATCTAGTTCAGAATAAGCCTACTACAAGTAGCTCACTCAAAAAATGGGGTCACGATTGAAAGTTCGATGGGCGGTGAAAAAGACAAATGCTAAAAAAGAACCAAAAAATCCGAAGAAAATTATATACCACCTACCTTAGCTTCGTAGTAGAGTAATCGACTAGTATCAAGTCCAAATTCACCTCAGTTTAGGAGAAATCTAAAGAATAGATGAAGAATGAGAAATTAGGTCATATGAGCCTAAATAAAAATAGTGCAATCGTTGTTCTGATGAATCAAGAATGACTAAAAAGGAATTGAGTACTTACCAATGTGGTTCCAACATGACCGACACCATAAGAATCAGAGTGCAGATGGATTTTAGATATGAAAAACCATTTTAGAGTGTCTTAGGCTTCAAATACGATAGAAAGGGGTTATGCATAGAAAAAAAAGAGGCCACTGTCTCTATTTTCAAAAAACCTTGGTAGGCAATTACACGATGTGTAATCCGATTACATGGTGTGTAATTCCTAGCTTTCCATTTCTGAACAAAACTCAAACAGACCCTGAAAGGTCCTAGCCAGACCATTACACATTGTGACCTAGGATTACACAATGTGTATCCCCCATTCATAACATGTAATCAGCATACAGTCAACCTTCATCCTCTTTTCCCTCTTCTTTCCCAAGTATAACCCAACCTCCCCACAGGCCGACTTAGGGTCTAAGCCCAAATTTAAAGTAAAAAAAATTTACCCAAAAATAAAAAATCCACACCATAAGAAAAACCTAGGATCATACATTGTGTTTTCTTGGTTTTCAGTGAGTAACACACGTTCTGAACTAAAATGTCAATTTTAGTCTGATAATGGACACTTTGAGTAACACCGAGCACAATGTGTCTTTTATTGAGGTTTGGACGATTCCTACACATCAAAAATAACGTATAGATCTTTTTATTAAAGTATAAAAACAATTTGAATACATTTTCTCAGTCTTAAGTATGTCATTGGTCCTTTTTAAAAAAAATAATCTAAATTTTAAATAAAAAGACAAACATGGAGTCATATCAATAACACCATGGATCATATTACTACAGATAAAAAATGACTGATCCATTGTTTACCTAATGTATCAAAATAATCCAAATATGTTTTCCTGGTTTTGAGTATGTCACTTGAATGTTTGATTGAAATGGAATTTTAAATTGAAAACATGAATTTTGAGTCATATTAGTCACATAGTCTGTTGGTTTCACATGATATTAATTATTACATATCAAAAATTAATTATAAATCTTTTTCCTAAAGTATCAATATAATATGAATGTATTTTCTCAGTTTTTAGTGAGTGACACACTTTTTGAACAAGAATTTCTAATTTAATCTGATAAGGGACACTTTGAGTTATATCGGGAACACAGTCCATCATATTGAGTTGAGACTAATTCCTACATGTCACAAATGACTTTGTATCATTTTTCCAAAAATAAAAATAATTTGAATGCATTTTCTCGGTTTTGAGTATGTCACTTTTCTTTTTTACTAAAATTAATATCAATTTCAAATAAAAGGACACACATGGAGTCATACTGAGCACAAAGTGGATCAAATTGAGGTAATAATGGTTCCTACATGTCAAAAATTACACCTGGATCATTATAATGAAGTATCAAAATAAAATTAATGCATTTTATCAATTTTGAGTATGTAACTGGTCTTTTTTACTAAAATTAATGTCAATTTTAAATAAACAGACACACATGGAGTCATACTGGGAACACCATGTATCAGATTGAGGTGAGTATAAATCATACATGTCAAAAACTACTTATGGATCATTTTTCTAAAGTTTCAAAGAAATCCAAATTCTTTTTCTTGGTTTTGAGTATGTCACATGTGTTTTTTACTAAAATGTAATTTTAAACTAGAAACACACACTATGAGTCATACCAATCACATAATCTATCGGTTTTATGTTAGACTGATTCCTACATGAAAAAAATTAAATTATGAATATTTTTCCTAAATTATCAAGAAAATTGGAGCGTGTTTTATTATTTTTCAATGAGGGACAAACTTTGTAAACTAAAATGCCAATTTTAAACTGATAACTGACACCTTGAGTTCTAGTAGGAACACCATGTATCAGATTGAGATGTTAATGGTTTCTACCAATATAAAATTACTTATGGATGATTTTTATAATTTATCAAAACAATTTGATTGCGTTTGATTAGTTTTGAGTATGTCACTTGTCATTTTCTTACTAAAATTAATGTAAATTTTAAATAAAAAGACACACATGAAGTCATACCGAGCATACCATGTATCTTATTTAGGTGAGGATGATTCCTACATGTAAAAAATGACTTATGAATCATTTTTCCTAAATTATAAAAACAATATGAATGCATTTACTCGGGTTTGAGTATGTCACCTATCTTTTTTACTAAACTTAATGTAAATTGAAAAAAAAGACACACTTAGAGTCATACTGGTCACACTGTGCATCAGATTGAGGTGGGTATTATTCCTACATGTCAAAAAATGACTTATTGATCATTTCCATAAAGTATCAAAACAATATGAATCCATTTTATCATTTTTTATTAAGTCACATGTCTTTTCTACTAAAATTTCATTTTAAACTTAAAACACACACATTGAGTTATACTAGTCACATAATGTTTTAGTTTTACATGATAGTGATTCTTATATGTAAAAAAATATTTATGAATACTTTTCCTAAAGTATCATGACAATCTGAGTTCATTTTCTCAATTTTTAGTGAGTGGTGCAGGTTTTGAACTATAATGTCAATTTTAGACTGATAACAGACACTTGAAATCATACTAGGAACATCATGTATCATAATTGGGTGTTCCTAACTAATATAAATCAAAAATGACTTATGGGTCACTTTCTTAAAGTATAAAAAATATGATTTCATTTTCTCATCTTAGAGTATGTCATTTGTGTTTTTTATTAAAATTAATGTCAATTTATGATAAAAAGACACACTTGGAGACATACCAGTCACATCGTGCATCAGATTTAGGTATAAATGATTCCTGCAAGTTAAAAATGACTTATGTATCATTTTTATAAAGTATAAAAATAATATTAATGCATTTTTATTGTTTTTATAATGTCACTTGTGTTTTTCACTAAAATTAATGTAGATTTTAAATAAAAATACACACTTTGAGTCATAATGGTCACACTATGTGTCTGATTGAGCAGTGACTAATTTCTACCAGTCAAAAATGACATATAAATCATTTTTCTAAACTATCAAAATAATCTAAATGTGTTTACTCAATTTTTAGGAAGTGATGTATGTTTTGAACTAAAAACAAAATTATAGACAAAAAATATAGAGTTTGAGTCATACCATGAACACTATGTATCAGATTGAGGTGCAGTTGATTGAGTATGTGATGTGTGTTTTTATTTTAAATATCCAAAACAAAACAAAAAAAGAGAACTTGTTCCATTTGTATGGAATATGAAATCCCATGCTTCCTGAAATGCCTCACCCAAAAGTAACATATTCTCTATTTTTTTTTCTTTTTGAAGATAGTTGGAAGAAAAATATGACTTCTGAAAAGATCTATGAAAAAAAACTATATAATTGTTAGATAAAAATGATAAGGAAATTAACTGAAAAATAATAGCTAAAATGTTGAAAAAATTAAATAAATAATTAGTAGAAATTGAAATTTTCATGATATATGTTTACTTTCTTAACCCATTTTCTTATTTCCATTATCTGTGTTATAGCCTAGAATTCAAATCTATGTTGATAATGATCCGCTTCGAAAAAACCACCTCAACTCAAGAAAAATAATCCATATTTATAAGAAAACAATTCTTATGTTAGTAATACTATAAAGAAAGAAATTAAACAAAAATATGAAATAATACATTAATAAAATGGAATTTTTAAACTGAAACCACACAATTTCAGTCATACTGGGTACACCGTGTTGATTACATGATCATAGTACATGAGTGAATCATCCTTATTGACAAAGTAATTTCTTTATGATCTCTATGAAAATTAACAAAATAACTATCACATAAAAATGATGAGGAAATTAACTAAAAAAGTATACAAAATGATGATAAAATCAACTAAATAAGTAGTAGGAAGTCACATCTTCATGATATATGTATATATTTTGACACCATGTATGTTTCCCAGTCATTTCTAAAAAAATATATTTCATCTTGTGAATATGAGGAATTTCTACAGTCATGGTAGTACTGAAAAAACTAAATACACAAAGGATTAATAAATATTTTAAATAAAATAGTAATTATAATTGAAAATACCTCTTCAGGGATGCTAGTATGTTGATGGTATATGATATATCTCATAAATTTTCAAAAATAATAACACCAATCTTTTCTATCAGTTTGTTTCTGACACTACAAAAACATTGATAAAAATAGGCAATTTTTTATATGTGTTTTGATAGTGTGGTCTTATTATATATACCCTAAAACATATCCACTTTTAGAAGTTGAAAGGGTCCTTGTATGCCTGGAATATCCTCATTCCATGATTTTGATGATATTTAAACACCACCATATCATAACATAATTCTTATTAAAACATAATATAAATATATATAACTTGAATTTTAGTTCTAAAATGTTGGATTTAGTGTATTGAAAATTGAAAAACATCATCATGTGTAGTCAGATTATTGGGTATCCATGTAGTGAATCCAAAAAATAAATATATGGAGTATTCAAATTTATTGCAATGAGTACCCAATATCACCTAAAAAATAAATAAGTAATAAAATAAATGAAAATATATTTGATATGATTAAATTATTGATTTTTACCCCTTTATAATTGGTAATAATATGATTTTGTCATCGAAAAGTTTTCTTTCATACACTATGACCAATTTTTCAACTATTACATCCATTTGATCTGAATCCAATGAGGTTGCTTTATAGAAGTGATGTGAGGACTAATGAGTCCATATTTATGTTCATAGGATTTTCCCTTAAAACAATCTTGATATAGACACCTATAAAAAATATTAATTTTATTTAGTCATAATTAACATAGTAGATCAGATATTGGAAAAATAGATCATGAAAACACACCTCATGTTCACATTTACAACTGAGACTCTTAGTCATTCATAATTGAGGATTTCATTTACATTATCAAGAGAAATTTAGTCTATAATGGCCTCTTCATACATCTATTCTTCAAAATCAACTAAAAATTTACTTCCACTTTGTAACCTTGTATCTATAAGAACCTTCAATGTTTGTAAATGAATATACTTAAATGGTTGGGTAAAGGTTCATTGTGAAGATCTTTTTTATTTGTCGGTTGATCCTGTTTGGACCAAGCTGATGAGGAAGATTATTGTTTTTTGGTATTTTCTTTTGTTGTCAACAAATTTTAAGAAAGAATCAAGGAAGCTTGAGAAGAAAGAAAAATCACCTCAATTTTTATTTGAAATAGACTAACCATAATATTCATTGAATCAGACTTACGTTGCTTGAAAAGGTTGATCGTATTGAGGAAAAAATATTGTTGGAAGTAAATGGTAATCAGATTCACCCTGAATCCAGTATGAATGGTTTTATCGTAATGAGGAGAATCAAAGTCTTGATGACTATGATTTAAATGTGATGATCCTTTATTGATATTGGAGTTCTTATAAATCACATGTATTTGGTCAACTTATGATTCAATCTTGATAAAATAAATGGTGAGTAAATGATATTATTTCAATCCTATTCAGATTGATCAGATCTTGGTGGAAAGAGAAAAAGGGTGCTGGAGATCGTATTCATCCTGGTTGTAATCATGTTGATCGTAATCATGACTATCTTATTCAAGACAGTTGTATTCTGGAAAAAGGTATTCAGGATGGGAAGGAAAGAAAGGAATTTATTGGGATGTTATAATACTTTCCATTACAAATCAGATGATGTTGATATTTTTCTCAAAAGTATTCAAAGTCATGAAGAATGTCAAGATACAAACACAAGTTTGGAATTGGAGAAAGTTTTTGAATTTGAATCTACTAACACTATTCCATCATATTTAGTCTACCATTATATTCATCAATGGAAAAATTGTATTCAAGATCGATGGTAAAAGAATTGAGTTCAAGCCGATACAAAATGTAATGAAAGAGACCGATCAAAAATTTAGTCAACCATTAAAGATGGTTGAATATGTTGTCAAACGTATAGCATGAACCTTGAAGTATTAGAATATTTGGAAAAAATGTGAGAAACTTAAGGTGATGATTTTCAGTCACACCAATAGCCAAAATATATAAATCTTTATAGAATGAAGCTTATGAGTAATATATTTAGAAGAGAAAAAGAAGTACTTTGATGAATTTTGAAATGATTTTACCAATTTTGTTAAATACCATCATATTGGTGTTTATACCAATTCATCATGATGATCGTAATGAAAAAAATCATACTGGAGAAACAAGGTATGAGAATAATATGAATGGGGATTATTTATTCATACACTTTAACTAGTAGGAGGCATCATAATGATGAAATATGACTGAGAAAATAGGTATGGGAATTGAAATTACATTTACATTTATAAAGAAAAGTCAGAAGAGATATGAAGTATTTAGAATTTACAAGAAGGATCGAGAATAAAGTATAAGGGTAAAGAAGGGTTGACGAAGTCAAAAATGCGCCTGGAATTCAAGGATACATGCAAATTCAGAATATTTGGTTGAGCAGTAATATTTTCAAGATTCCTACCCAAATCATTTTTGGTCCACCTATAAAATGTGAGAAGTACATGGTAAATGAATGTTAATGAGCGTACTATTCATAAGAAGAGAGAGAATATCCTAATTTCTAGATATAGAAGAAGAGGTTTCTAGATTGAGTATTTATTGAATAATTATTGATGGATTGAAGTAGACGTATAATAGACAAGATTGCAATGTATTTGGAAGATCATCTTATTCATCTAATTACCATACTCTTTTGGTCATCATATTTGGATGGTCAATCATATCAGACTAGTTAATCAAACCAGGACTTTTGTATTGGGATTTCCAGACTGATAAGGAAGTGTTCTGAATTGACTCAATTGTATTCTGACTGAGATATATTTTTCGTATTGGGAAATAATAATGGAAGAATTGGACTGGGTAGATCAGATTGGGCAATCAAACTAAGTTCAATATCGAAGTCCTTGTTGTTCTTACCAGCTTCTAGGTAAGAAAGTGAAGAATTTCTTTCCAAATATTACATTTTTGGAAATTAAAAAAGATGCATAGGTAACATGTGTTGTTACACAAACTTTGTATTACACCATTTTTGCTAGAGGAAGAACACACATTATTGGATTGTTTACATAGTGATATATGAGTAAAAGGGAATATCCTATTGATTATATTCCATAGAAAATATTGTTTTCTTATTGATTGTGTGGTATTGTATTATTTCCAAACCAAACCAAGGATTCATCTATTCTTATTGAATAGTGAACCTTGTAAATACTTATGTTCCTATGGAAGTGTGTTTGATTTTTTTTAGCATGGAATAAAATATTTAACAGGAGGTGATGGTTGTTTCATTTTCAAGGAAACATAAAAGGAAAAAGTATCACTGATTCACCCTTCCCCCTATAAGTGATACAATTATCATAACTGGGCACTTCAAACTAGTATCATAGGATAAGGTTTACTCTAGTTATTCTTCTCTGTTGGAGAATTTGAATTACTTGAACAATAATGATATTCTAGTTTTTTTATGGAAATAATTATCATATCTAGAAATATAGAATTTTTCTTTATCTTATGCTTATTTCATATGATGTTCTTGAAGCTAAAATAGATGGGTTTCCTCATATTGATGATAAATCCCGTCTTACATATGTTGATAAAAAAATCTTGAGAATGATGAAAGGTACAAGAATAATTTATTATCATCAATTTATGAAAGTGAAATCATAAGGGTGAAAGGTGTTTCCACAACCATAGGTATATCAGATAAATTGAAAAACATATATGATGGAAATAAAAAAGTGAAGAAGGATAAATTATAAATATGGATATTGTTGTATAAAGACCTGAAGATGGGAGAGTGTAAATCTATTGGGGAATTATTTATGAGTGTGAATGACATTGTTAGTACTATCATATTTCATGGTGAAAAGTTAGAAGATTCTATAGTAGTTTAAAATATCTTAAGAATCATTCCTAAAAAATTTGGTGCTAAAGTTTCTTTATTGGAAGATAGAGATCCTGAAACATTTCCTCTAGATTATTTACTTAGAACTCTCATTACTTATGAAATGAGAAATGAGAATTCTATGAAAATAAAAAAAATTGATAGATAAATTTATTTCAAGGCTTCAAAGAAACAGAAATCAAAGAATATTCTTATTGATGATAAAGCTAGTGAATCAAATTCCGAAAATGAGGTATGTAAAAACATTGATAAAATTTTATCCTTGTTTTTGAAAATGTGAAAATAGGTAAAGGGAAATACAAAGGGATACTTCCCTTGAAATGCTTTGAATGTAGAATCATTGGACACTTTTCATCTAATTTTCCTCAAAGAAAGAAAGAAGAGGTTAGTGATGAAGAATAAATAGGGACAATAAGATCATGGAAGAAACCAGGTGATATGTATAAATCATTTTCCATAGGAAAAGATAAAGAGTTATTCAAATATAAAATAATAATATTTTTGTCTAAAGATGAAGAAGAATAAGGGAGTAATGATGAAGTTGAAAATTCTATTAACTATGGTATTGAGAATACGTTTATTGAAACTGTGAATGATAAAGAATTAAGAAGTAGTAGTTCTGATGAAGAATAAACTCAACATGAAATTCCTTTTAAATAACAGTTGATAGAATGTATAAGAAAGATTAGAAGGCCTTAGAGCTGTTGGATGAATGGTATGAGAAATATTAAAAGGATTGAAAATAAAGACAAGAAGTTTGAAGATTAATTTTCCTCAAAAAACAAGAAATAATGTTTTAGTGATGATAAATTAATATGGTGAAGGAAATTGATGATTTTAAGAAATATATCAAGGAATACAAGAATCATAATGAGCATATGGAGGTGAAGTTGAAGGAAAAAGAAAAATAGTTAGAACTTTTCCAAAAGAACTTTATAAATTTGAATAGAGAAATATAAATTTTAAAAACTCTATCTCTGAAGTTGGAGAGAGTTCTATAAAGGAGAAAACTGAGAAGGATCAAAAAAATTTACATTCAATGGCTGATAATAAAGATGTAATTGTTTCTAAAAATATGAAAATTGGGAAAACTCTATATGTGGCGAAGACCAACAAAGTTAGGTATTCAGAAGTTTTAAAATAACTTGAGTCTGAAAATGATTCAAAAAATTTTGGATTTAGAAAAATTTATAATACTTTCGATTCCAATTAGGCTAAAAAGAAAAGGATGATTCTCATTGGAAAAAAGGTTAATGGCTCAGATTAGAAATACAATAAGGGTATTGACAATCATATTCAATATTCCAGTCAGTATGAAAGTTTCAAAGAAAACAAATATTTCTATGGATGCTTCTGGTATTGTGGTGGATTCAGATATATATAAAACATGTGTTAGTTCAAACAACTACATTACTATTAATCCATATGTTATGAAAGGTGAGGTTTGAGGGGGATTCAATCGCCTCAATGAAAGAAGTCCAAGAAGGCTGTTTTGAAGAAACTTCAGAAGGTTGGAGTAAATGTTGAAAATAGGTTCCAACCCCTAATAGCTATTTGTGAAAGATGTAAAAAACATGGACACATTGAAAAAGGTTGTCTTGTTTTGTTATCGGCACACAAAATGTTTCTTAACAATTCTCAGAAGCAAGAGGTGAAGAAAGAAAAAGGAAGAATAAAATGCTCTTGTTGTTGAAACAAATCTGAAATCTACAAAATGAGAATGAACTTGGATCATTGGTAGTGTGTGTTATTATCATATGAAATATGATTTTAAGTTGTTTAAGAATGTAAAATATTTCAAAGAATGAACTATGACATTTGGTAATGACGAATCACTAAGGATCAAACGTGTTGGATCATCTATCATTGGGAAAGAAAAAATGGAATCCAAGAAAGATTTATATATTGATGGGATGAAACATAACCTAGTAAGTGTTACACAATTATATGATGAAGGTAAAAAAGTTACTTTCAAAAAATATGGATTTGTTTTGAAGAGTGAGAAATATGGAAAGATTGTTACAAGAGGCCAACGTACAAAGGAAAAATTGTTTCAAGTTGGTGAAATACAAAACTCTTGTTATTTGAGTTTGGTGGAAGAGAATCAATTGTGGAATAAGAGGCTGGGAAACATGTGTTAAAGAAACAGGAGAAAGTTATCAAAAAAAAGTAGTGTATGAGACATTCTTGATTTTCCAAGAAGAATATATTGGTGTTTCACTATTTGTCAGAAAGGAAAGATTACAAATTGTTTTCACTAGAAAGTTGAGAATTTTTCAAAACAACACCCGGAGCTGATCCCTTCCAATATTTGTGGGCTAATGAGAAACATATCAACAAATAAAGATAATTATTTCATTACTTTCATTGATTACTTTACTCGTATTACTTTTTTTCATGTATATGAAACATAAATCAGATTCTATGAAAATGTTTAAAATTTTCAAGAGGAAAGATGAGAAATAATGTGAGTATTCAGTGAAGAAGTTTAGAACTGACAATGGTGGTGAATATAAAAATGATTAAATTGAAATTTATCTTGAAAATAATGAAATTCAGTATGGGTATAGTTCCCCACACAGTCCTCAACAAAATGGGATTGTTGAAAGAAAAAATAAAATTTTGGTGGAAATGGGTAGAACTATGTTACTTGAATATAGTCTTTCTCATTACTATTGGAGGAAAACCATGAGTACTGTTGTATACATTAAAAACTGATGTTTCTATAGTCAAATATCTGATATGAATCCATACGAATTGTTTTATGGAAAAAACTACACGTTTGAAACACTTAAGAGTTTTCAATAGTCCATGTATTATGAAGAAGAAATGTGGAAGCTATGGAATGTTTGAGAAGAAAGGTGAAGATGAAATCTTTCATGTCTATTCTCAAGAAGGAAAAATATATAGATGTTTTCATAAATAAATGGGAAGAATTTTTTATTCAATTTATGTGAAATTCATTGAAATATCTGAGGAAGACAAACATATTCGGGCTGATAAAGAACCTAATAAGGGTAAGGAAAGTTTTGATAAAATTTTTGATAGGAATGTAGACAATCATAATCAAGAATAAAAAACAAACTCATCTATTTCTAGTGATGAGGAAGATACTCAAAAATTTTATCCCATGTTGAGGAAGAAAGTGAAAGCTCAAAATATTATTGGTGATCAACATCAGAAGGCTCAAATAATAAGAATAACAAATGTTGTTTTACATATTTCATTGTATTCAAAAGTTGAGCCAAATGATGTAAAAAAAGCTTTTGAGCATCCAAAATGGGTTAAGTCCATAAATAAAGAGCTGGATCAGATTGAACAGAATGATATATGGGAACTCATACCCAAGCTAGAAAACAAAAACATTATTGGCGTAAAATTGGGTTTTTGAAACAAACTGAATGAAGAATGTGAAGTGATAAGAAAAAATTCAAGATTAGTGTGTAAAGGGTATTCACAACTTTAATGTATTTATTTTGATGAAACCTTTTCTCTAGTGGAAATATTAGAAACTATAAAAATATCTCTTGCTATTGATTTACAATGAGGTTATAATATCTTTCAAATGGATATTGAATCTTCATTCTTAAATGGTGATCTTGATAAGGATGATTATATTAAACAAACTTGTGGATTTGTTTTTTGGAAATGTAAAATTTTATGTGTGCAGATTGAAGAAGGATTTTTATGGGAGAAAACAAGCTATGAGGGAATGGTATTTCAATTTGGATACATTCTTAAGGAATATAAGTTTCAATAAAGGAAGAGTTTATAAAAAAATTATATCGGAGAAATTAAAGAGTATTCCCTTGTCATAATTGTTTATGTTGATGATATTATATGTACTGGGAATGATGAAAGATGTTTTGAGAGATTTTATAAGGAAATGAAAAAGTTTTTCGAAATTCCCATGCTGGGGGAAATAAAATACTTTCTTCGGTTACAAATTTTAAAAAATAATAAATGTGTATTTCTTTCTCAAGAAAATTATTATTAGGGATTTATGAAGAAGTTTGGAATGGAAAACTCAAATATGGTTTCCACACCAATTTTAAAGGGAACTAATTTGTCAAAAGATAGAGAAGGAAAAAATTGATCAGATGGAATTGAAAAAAATGTTTGGAAGTTTGTTATGTTTGATTGCCTCAAGACCCAAAATTGTTTTTGATGTTTTCTTATGTGCAAGATTTTAGAGTGCTCTTAAAAAATCACATTTACATTCTAGAAAAAGGATTATCAGATACATCAAAGGAATAACATATTTCAAAATCAGATATGACAGCTCAGAAAGTATTGATTTGTTTGGGTATTAAAATCTTGATTGGGAAGGAAATGTTGATGATAGAAGATCCACATATGGTGGAGTATTCTTTCTAGGAAATAGTTGTGTTAGTTATCATTCAAAGAAATATAATTTAGTAACTCTCTATATAAATGAAGCTAAGTATATTGATTCTACACAAGCTACTACCCAAATTATGTGGATGAAAACTCAATTATAATTTTTACTTATTGAAATTAACTTACTGTTTCTCTTGGGTTGTGATAATCAAAATATAATCAATATTATCAGTAATCAATTTCAATATTCTCATTCAAAAAAATGATATAAAATATCATTTCATTAAGGATCATGTGGAGAAGAATAAATTCAATCTAGAGTATGTTCTTACATCAGAACAAGTTGATGACATTTTCACAAAACCTTTACCAAAGAAATATTTTTCTAAATTTTGGTTGACCATGGGAGTCCAACATATTTTTCATAAATGTTTAGGTATTTGTTTTTCTTCTCTCTCTTCTTACCTTAGGATAGTGTTTTCAAGGGGGATATATCAATTGTTTCATAAATAAAACCATTTGGAAGCATGTAAAAAGGATGAGTTATGGGTAATCTATGAATTCAACATTTTATGTGTGTGAACTATTCTAACTATTTGTTTGAGTGGTTATAGGAAACAATTTTTTTTATTCCCAGAAAGGTGAGAAGTTGATTAAGAAAGGATGAAGAAAAGAAAATATGAGGAAGTTTTCATAATCACTTCTTTATGGACAGTATGGTTTCTCTTTCAATGATTATTATTTCCTATAATGAGTTAGATCACGTAGGCTTGGAGTTATTGATAAGTAATCCATAGATTTAGGATACAATGTTTAGTGATTTATTAATCATGGTTGACAACAAAATCCAAAGGGGGATATTATTAGGACCAAGCTAATGAGAAAGGTGATAATATTTAGGTATTGTCTTTTATTGTCAAGAAAGTTTCATAAATCAATCCTTTTAGAAGCATGTAAAAATGGGGGGTTGTTGGTAATAAGGGAATTCAAAATTGTAAGTGTGTGAACTATTCTAACTGTTTGTTAGAGTTTTTATAGGAAACAAATTTTTGTATTTCGGGAAAGGTGAGAAGATGAGGAAGAATGAGGAGAAATGAAAAGCCGAGGAAGTTTTGATGATCACTTCTTTATGGACAATCTGGTTTTGCTGTCAATTATTTTTATTTACTACAATGAGTTAACTCACGTATGCTTAGAATTATTAATAAGTAATCTATAGAATATATATATAATGTTTAGTGATTTAAAAAACATGGTTGACAAAAAAATCCAAAGGGGGATATTTTTAGGACCAAACTGATGAATAATGTGATCATTTTTAGGTATTGTATTTTGTTTTCAAGAAAGTTTCATAAATCTATCCTTTTGGAAGAATGAAAAAAGGGGGTTGTGGGTAAGGTATGAATTCAACATTGTGTGTGTTAACTATTCTAACTGTTTGTTGGAGTGGTTGTAGGTAATAAATTTATTTATTCCAAGAAAGGTGAGAAGTTGAGGAAGAAAGGATAAAGAAAAGAAAAGATGAGATAGTTTTTATAATCACTTATTTATGGATAGCATGGTTTATCTATCAATGATCCTTGTTTCCTACAACGAGTTAGATCATTTAGTCTTGGAATTATTGGCATGTAATCCATAGCTTAAAGATATAAATTTCAGTGATTTATGAAACTTGGTTAAAAACAAAATCCAAAGGGGGAGATTGTTAGGACCAAACTGATAAGGAAGGTGATCGTTTTCAGGTATTGTCTTTTGTTGTCAAGAAATTTTAATAAAGATGCAAGGAAGCTTTGGAAGAAATTAAAATCACCTCACTTTGTATTTGAATGAAACTGACCATCATATTAAAGGAATCAAATTACATTGATTGAAAAGGTTGATCACATTAAGGAAGAAGTTTTCTAGAAGTAAATGGTCATTGGATTCACCTTTAATATGGTATGAATGGTTTGATTGTAATGAGGAGAATCAGAATCTATATGACTACGATTTAAATATGATGATTCTTTGATGATCTTGGAATTCTCATAAATCACATGTATTTAGTAAATTTTCGATGCAAGATTGATAAAAGAAAAGTAGAGTAAAAGAGATTCTGTTAATTTTATTTAGATTGATCGGATCTGGATAGAAAGAGAAAAAGGGTGTTAGATATCATATTCAACCTGACTATAATCATGATGATCATAATCATGACTATTGTATTGAAGTCAGTTTTATTCTGGACAACTGTATTCTAGATAGGAAGGAAAGGAAGGAATTTACTGGGATGTTACAATACTTTCCATTGCAAATCAGACAATGCTAAATTTTTTCTCAAATTTATTCAAAGTCATGAAGTAAGTCATGATACAAACACAAGTTTGGAATCATAGGAAGTTTCTGAAGTTGAAGTTTCTGACACCGGTCCATCATATTCAGCATACCATGATATTAATCAAAGGTAGAATTATATTTGAGACCAATGGTAAAGGAATTAAGTTGAATTTGATACAAAACATAATGATAGAGACAAATCAACAATGTAATCCACCAGTTTGAGTGTGTTTTCAAAGGAAGATATTGAATCTTGAAGGCATTGATCATTTTTGAAAAATTTGAGAAATCAAAAGTGTTGGTTTTCATTCAAACCAAAATCCAAAAGATATAGTTCTTCAGAGAATGAAGTTGATGGGTATTATATTCAAAAGATAAAAATAGCAATCTGATATATTTTGAAATGCCTTTATTAGTTGGTTCAGAGACCATCATATTGGAGTTGATACCGATTCATCCTTATGATCATAATGAAAAAATTAGAGTGGAGGAAAAAAATAAGATTGAGGTATATGAAGAAGATGAAAGTGGTCTATTTCTTCATACACTTTAATTGGCATGAGGCATCGTAATGAAGAAATAAAACTGAGGAAATCATTATAGGAATTGAAATCAGATTTGTGTTTGTAAAGAAAAGTTAGAAGAGATCAAAAGTTTTTAAAAGATTCAAGAAGGATCAAGAAGAAATAAGAAGAGTTGAGAAGGGTTAAAGAAGTCAGAAATGTGCCTGAAATTCAAGGATACATAAAAATTTAGAAATAATGGTTAATTGGGAATGTTTTCAGGATTCCCACCCAATCTATTTTTGGGTCACTTATAAAAGGTGAGAAGTACATTGTACTTGACTGAAGTTGAGTGTAATGTTTAAGAGAAGAGAGGGAAGCTTTGGATTTATAGGGATAAAAGAAGATGCTTCTAGATGGTGTATTTCTTGTATAAGTATTTCCAAATTGAAGTAGAAAGAGAAGAGAAAATATTGCAGTGTATTCAGTTGAACATCATATTCAGTTAATTACTATACTCTGCTTGCCATTGTATTCAGCTGGTCAATCATATCGGGCTGGATAATCTGAACGAGACATATTTATTGGGATTTCCAGACTGATAAGGATGTGTTTTGAATTGATTCAATTGTATTATGTTAGAGATATGTTTTTTTGTATTGGGAAATCGTATTAGAATAATCGGACTAAGCAGACTAGATTGGGTGATCAGACAATATCAAAGCCCATGTTATTCTTACTAGCTTCTAGGTAAGAAAGTGAAGAATTTATTTCCAAATATTACATTTAAGGAAGTTGAAAAATAATCACAGGTAACATGTATTGTTACACAAACTTTTTATTACACCATTTGTGCTAGAGGGAGTACACACACTATTAGATTGTTTACAAAGTGCTACATGAATGAAATGGCATATTCTACTCATTTTATTCCACACAAAAGGATTTTTTTTTCTAGTGGATTGCGTGTTATTGGATTATTTCTAGACCATACCAAGGACGTTTCTATTCTTATTGAATAGTGAACATTGTAAATACTTTTCTTCTTGTGGATGTGTGTTTTCTTTTTTTCAACAGGGAATGAAATCTTTAACATGTGGTGAAGGTTGTTTCATTTGTAAGGAAACATAAAATAAAAAAGTACCATTGATTCACCCCCTCCCCCTCTCAGTGATACAATTATCCTGACTGGGCACTTTTTGATCCTTTAGATAATTTTTATTCGACCTTTCATTCCACCCCTTCCCTTTATTCATATATAATAATATTCCTCAGTTCAAATATTTTATCATTAATTTTTAATGATTTTTCATGAAAAATAAATTGTAAATTAATACATCCTTGTCAACATGTATTATTATAAGATCTGATAGTCATGATATGAATGTTCCAATAGCTTGCTTGACCTTATGAATATCTATAACATCAAGGGGAACATGTAGCTCAGTGTGCAGCTTATAAGCTACACTAATCCCTACTCTCACATGGCTTGTTGGAATTTATATGTTGTGTAGAGTATCTCCTTTGATATTGTACATGTTAGCTCTCACAACAAGGCGATGGGTGGATGTTGATAGATATAAATCAAATCATTTTCAACCTGTATAATATCTATACGGGAGAGGTATCCATGTCTTCTTGAATCACATTTCAAAGAAAAAAATTATGAGAATATTGTTTACCACATCAAGGATAGCTCTTTGAGGGGAATGGTTCACGTCAATGCTGGAGGGGGGGGGGATCATCACGTAGTGGTTGTTCATGAGTTGTTTCTTCTCTTTGGTCCCCCCCTAACATTTTCTAGTAAATAATAATTCCAATGAAATTTTTCTTCAAGATCAGTTAATCATGCCTGCATCTATTCCATTTCTTTATCATTATCCTCCTCTTCTTTTTCCCTAAAAATATTTTTGGTTTGTCACCCTAAAACCCACACCTCAGACATGGACACACTGTTCTGGATGCTTCAAGGCCAATGATAGTGGTTGTTCATCTGGTAGAGCTGATGATGATTCTTATGTCTATGTTAGATAATAAATATTGGAAAATAAGTGATCATTTTTATGTAATTCCAATTTAAAGATTTTTTTTATTATAACATATTTACACATGATTCCCACAATTTTTGTGTGTTTTCATATATTATAATCCCATATTTAGTTACACGTTACTTCTTCTATATCACATGATATGGTATAGAAGGGGCTTTGAATTCTGATTCATCAATATTCATATAAAAAGAGGAACATAATTATGTTATTGTTTCATGTAACCTAAAAGTGTTATGGTTGATTTAAAATACATACCAACTTTTTTCAAGTGAAGCATACACCATCCTTGTTTTATGATAGGGGTACATTGGTTTTTCTACTTGTTCCTTATTTTCAGAACTCTATTTTTTTCACAAATTAACAATTCTTAATCATACTGATTAATACACATATTGTGAAAAAATGTATTACTATCCACAATGTACCTGAAATGATGTATCCTCATGAATTCCAATAAATGAATCCCATCCTTCTTATCTTATCAGGTGTGCATACATGTGTAGTGGGTGTGGGATTATTTTACCATCATCAAATTTGAGATTAAACTTCATTAAAATTGTGAGAAAGCCTCTGCGATCCTTTCCAGTAAGCATTAATAAAAATTTACATTAGGATTAATCTACTATAAAATCCCTCTACAATGGATAATGAATAGTGAGTCAATGTTTCATTATTTTATTTTTTACTAAAATAAATAAACAATATAATAATGTTTCCATAATATCTTCCCAAATTAGTGTCTTAAGACCATGCAAAATATTGTACCATGAATATATGTCAATCGGAACATGCTATCGAGTGGTGAGCCCAATGAAACTACTGAACATGACCTTGTTGGGGTTAATAGCCTAACCTCTTTAATTACATCCAACCATTAATTGGATGCCCTTTTTCTTGACATAATATTTGTTTCCAACACCATCATGCTATAATCATCCTGTTTTTTCTAGGACATCATTTGTTCAACTTCTACCATTTCCTCAGGTTCAACATCATGAATATGTTGTTCCTCTAGATTGGTAGAATCATCATGTGCATAAGGTTGTTGTTCCTCTATATTGGGAGCACCATCAAGTTGAGAAACTTGTTGTTCCTTGGGATTGGGAGCATCAACACATCAAGAAGTCATTATCTAAAGAAGTATTTGAAAATTTTATTTTGATTACATAAATGCAGCAGTGAATAGATAATAATATGAGGTAACACAATGAATATTACAAGAAATGTATATATAATTATTATTGAACTCCCATTTTTAAAAGTTTAGGTGATTTGACCCCTCTAATGAGTATCAAAATCCATTATTTGTGGTCACCTCTGACTAACAAGATCTATTCTACATTGGGAACACTAAAAAATGATTGTGGTGTTCCAATGAAAGGCTAATCCTTAGTTTAATTTTCATCTAAACCTATAGTATGTTTGGTCAATAATAGAACAATTGACGACTTTCATTTTGAAGGATCTAGAACATGAAATACTTTGACTTCTTATGATGACATTATAAATGGGTTTTCTCTGTACCCTTCCTTACTGAAATCCACTTTCATGAATCCTAATTCATCTATTTTAACAGAACTCATGTTATAAATCCATATTTATTGAAAAATCAACACTTGAAATGTTCTATAATCCAACTCCCATATTTATTTTATGATGCCAAAGCATGAAATATTCAAATAAGTTGGATTTATTCCCTTTGTACGAAATACATGCATCACTTCATCCATAATTGTAACTCTACTATTTTTCATGGTGCAACCTTCATCATGTTAAATTGTATAGAACATATAACCATTAATTTAATAACCATTATAAGATAATACATGCACACTTGATCCTCTAGATATCCATAGAAGTCCTTATTAAATTCAATATATATTTTCATCTGACCCCCTAAAAATATGGTCTCAAAACCATCCTATAAACTGTTGATTATGCGTATTTGATACCCATATTTCATCCCTGGATGGATTCAAATGCCTAATAATTTCTTTATGGGTTTCAACATATGAGGAATCCTCTAAAATATTATGAAAAATGTGATATTGTTCTTACTCCTTGTCTGAACTAGTGATTGTAAAAATATCTATTCTAGAAATTCATTCGCACAGAAGATTCTCAGAGGGATGAGATTTTAGTAGACCAATGCTTTCCACACCAGCCAAATAGTCATTATAGAATTCAATGGCTTCATCAACAATATATCACTCTTCCATAAAAACTTCTAGATGAATTCAATTTTTGAAATACCCTTTCAAAATATTCATATACTATTCAATGGGGTATATACATTTATAATGTAGAAGACCACATAGATGAATCTATCTTATCAAGTGAACCATCAAGTGAAACATCATATCAAATAACTTTGGTGGGAAGAAAATTTAGAATTTACATAATATGATGGGAATTTACTTTTCTATAGTTTGAAATTTCACTAGGTCAATAAATTTCTAGCATACAGATTTGAAAAAGAAAAAGTGCTTCGTAAATTTATGACAAATATTCTTGTAAAAAATGAAATGTAAAGTTACATGCATTAGATCTTTCATCAAAACATGAAATTCATGGGATTCCATGCCCTTTATCTTAAAATCAGTCATTGAAATGATATTATTGATATTTTATGAATACCCATTTGGAACCTTTACATCATTCAAGAAATTGAAAAAAAAAATATCTCTCATACCTGGAAGTATCTAGAGGAAGAAAATTTCATTTTCACCCTTCACTAGTGCCAAATCATCCTATATTCACTTTTCAATCATGTACAACCTAGCTTTAATTCCATAATTTTTTTCATTTTCATTTAGTAACATACAAATGGTACTGTCACATATATCTTTTTCAACTTGCATAGCATCAAGAAAATTCCTGACATACAAACAATTCTAGTATGGTAATTAAAAAAACAGATCTCTTTTTCTAACAAATTTCCATATGGTTTTTCAAAAAAGTTTTACCAAAATCAATGTACATATATTTTACATTCCAAAATATTTGATCACATGTTAGTGAAGATGGTTCTTTTGGTTCTTTTTAACTCTCATCAAATGATGTCATCCAAGATCAGTACTTATATCTGTTGGGGAGAAATCAATGATATCCTAGAAATACATTCTTCAATGAATTTTTCAATTTAATTTACTATGTACATTATTCTCAAATGGGAAAACCTTGAGTTACTTTGATGATATATCCTGAAAATTTTAAAAATGAAGGAAAGTCATTTATCATAACATAAAACATGGATCTCAACGTGAAATCTTTATTTCTATAAGAATCATGAAATGTGACACCTAAATCCCAGAATAATTTTAAATATTTGATCAATGAAGCCAAATAAACATCAATATCATTACCTAGTTGTTTTGGTCCTTATATAAGCATAGATAACAAAATTTATTTTTGTTTCATTCATGAAAATGGTGGGAAATTATAATTTACCAACATAACGAGCCATGTACTATGAGTTTTGCTTTAAAAACAAAAAGGATTCACTTTTTATGTGGATAGTTCAAGACCAATGTTTCATGGATATTTTTTGTAACGACCTGGATATTTTTTATCAATGGAAATTACCTTATTATAATTATTTCAAATAGTATAAATCTCATTAAGAACACAATACAAACATTATAAGTGAAAAAAGAATGAAATAAGAGGTATTTCTAGAATTTAAGAAATATATGTTAAGGGAATGATAACTTGACCTATGGAATAGTAAGATGACCTTATGAATAGTAAACCAGTTTGTAGAATTGTAACTTCACCCATGAAAGTATGAATAAAATTTATGCAACCTATAAATGAAAGTATGATATAATTATATCACCGTATAAGTAAATAAATGTTTTAAAAATTATTAATTAAGTGTTAGTATTTTTGTAAGATATAAATATTTAATTACAATTTTATAATTAAAATAATGAATAAAAAATTTATTTCTCTAAAATTATTCATAAAATAATATTTTATTATCTTATGATTATAATATTAATTTATGAGACCTTATTTAATTTTTCAAAGTGTTACAAAATCAATAAAATTTTTAAAACATGTATTTTAAAAGTAAATGATCGTTTTGATTAAAAAGTAAATTTCTCATATTTATAATTTTTTATAAAATGGATTCCATTTTAGAATTATACACATTGAAAAATGGTTAGGGTTAATTTTTTGGATTTTTCTAAAATTGTTTAATTTTTGTTAAATATTAAAATATGGTAATTTATGGTATATATACATTATAAGTTAAATACACTATTCATTGAGTCATCACTGATGTAAGAAACATAATCTCAAAATTCCCTTAACAACTTTAGTATATTTTGTGATAATTCTCAAACTATTCATAGTCTTGAGACAAAATAATAAACTAATGAATAAAATAATGAGAAAACACCCCTCTCCTCCCCTATAAATATCACCCCTCACCACCTTTTATCCTCACACCTCTCAAGATTTGATCCTTATCAAATTTATAATAAAATATATTACCAAACCTCCCCCACATCTAGGAGCTATTGTTCTCATTAAGGGACCAAACCTTTTTCCCAAAGTAGGTTCTCAACGAGGATAAATTCAAGAGGTAAATTCCTCATTCCTTTTCTTTTATTTTCTTTTCAAGTTCTTTCATTTTCTTATTGTCTCTTACCCTATACTCAACTGAATGTCATGAAAACTCTTATACCTTAAATATAATGGAATTTTATTACGATAATGGAATAATCCATCATCAAACCCCTTCTCCTCTCCCTTTTATTATAGAAATGAATACATCGTTCATGAGGTGTTAATTTATCGCTTTCAAGGATGAAAATTTTTCAATAGGTATTAACTCCATCAAGGCTGGTAATAAAACCGTTTTTATGGTTAAAAAAATTATTATATATGTATTAAAACCTATTTAATGTTTTTTAATCATTATATACACATGATGTTAACTAATAAAACAAAACAAGTTTGTTTTGAGCAAAAACCATCCAAGATAATCCAAATGATTATCACTAAATTTTAATCTAATTATGCATCCTCATACCATATAACCAAATAATTTATAAGATAATTTAACCTTTTCTATGTTCATTAATAACTTATAACTTCAATTATGGATTTATATTTCACATTTACATGAACTTTTATACTCGTATATAAGCGAACCGATCATGAAAACTGAGAAAATGAGCTCTCTAAAATGATAAAATAGAATACTATAACTCATCAAAAATACCATAAATAAACTTAATAAAATTATAATAAATAACATAAATGTTGAAAACGTTTTGGAAATATTAATTAATGAATTTAATTTCACTATTTAGGACATTGATATCAAGCGCAGAATCATTTCAGACATATGGTATGGGATTCTACCTGAACCCATACTTTTCCTTCAGGTTACACTTTAAATATCCTTACTCCAATGTAATGATTCATTATTTTTGTTTACATTAGATAAATTATATGTATATGTTCCATGATCATATATCACGATCATACCATCATTCTTTGATGGGAAGTACGTGTTTTTTTAAAAGGATCCATTATCATATCTTCCCAATAAGAAAGCCTGATTAAAGGGAATTTCTCAATTTCTTACTCATTATCATGTCCTATCCATAAGATATTTTTAGCATACATTATTTTTATAAAATCAATCATTTTATCATGAAATAATATCATGTTTCATTTCTGGTTTTGTGCAAACAATTATGTGTTTTCTGTTTTATAGACTCTTTAATATTTTCCCTTAAAGCCACACTGAAGTGGATTATTTCAAATGTTTCCTAAACACTATTTTAAAACAAAATCACTTCAGTTAGACACCATTTATAATTATTTGTGACTATTTTCCTTTATCATTGTTCATGTATGTTCTAAATCCATTCTTTCATGGACATTTTTGTGATACACCCATTTGTAATGCCTTTTGACATGATTATAAAACTCCTCTCCATGGGTAACCCGTATGTTATGTTTGATTAATTATGTATGATTCATCACAAGGAACAAATATTAATGAACATGTTATGATGGGTGCACCCAGATAGAACTCCAATGTATTGGGAAATGTTTAGTCTCATGAGATGTCATGTTGGGACAAAGAGTGAACTCGATTCCTTTATAAGACTTTGTACACCATGTGATATAGTCTTAGAGGTTACCCTTGACTCGTGTTTATGTTATGTTATATTTTTATTCCAAATTCCAATGATGGCATGATTATATGTTCCCATGTAATATGTGTTATTCTTCTTTATGTATATTCAGGTTCCATGCCTTTTATTCCATCATGTTTTCCCTTCTAACCCATGTGTTGTGTTTTATTCCTATACTTGTTTCCTTATTGGGATTTTAGCTCACCCCTTTTATTCATGCATTCCCTAGGTTATCTTATGCAGATATAGGAGCTCAATGGAAGTTAGGAGCTCAATATGGATATTAAATAAAATATGGTTTTATGGTGTTTAATTATGTACCTAATCTTCCAAAGATAATAATATTTACAATCCTTGGCATGTAATTAGATGGCTAATTATTCTTAAAATCGTGTAATGATATGTGTAAAAGGATAGGGTCTCTATAGTTTGTATTAGAGGAAACGTTTTTTTATTTTTGGGATTAATACTAGAAAACTCTAGAAAAATCCTTAGGAATAAGAATAAGTATAAGAAAACATCTCTAAATTTTGGTAAGTATAGAGTAAGTGGTTTATCAATAAAATACATCTCTGTCTAGATACTACAAGTGGGTGTGATTCAGGCATAGATGTACCTAGGAGTAAAATCTCCAACAAAGTGTTTTAGGCCTGAATTGGGGTAACCTGGTACACGACAATAGGCCTTACTGTAGACCTAGTTTGACACACTAGAGGGATATGATTTGGTAAATTCATAAGCTCGTTTATAACCATTATTAAAGGAGAAAATCCCATAGTAATACATGTTATGAAATAGATCATGGATAACCTATATTGAAACCTAGGGAATCACAAGTTAAGATATACTTTTAATTTACAATTTTATCATTCTATATTCAATTTTTTCCTTTTTATATTCTTATTATCTAAGTATTCAAGACCCCTAATTGTACTTTATTTTTCTTAGTTAATGGCTGGAAATAGAATAACTCATGCCAAAAATCAATGTAATAGGCAACATGATGATTTACCTAATGATATTCCAAATATGATGGTAACAAGTGCTCAAAACATTATGAAAATACTTGGAAAACTGGGTCAAGTTATGAATAATAACTTGAATCATGTGGACAACACCCTTCTTCTCCAAAGAAAGAACATGTTGTCGTCGAATCCTTTATGTGTAAAATTCATCCCATGTTTAGTGGATCTTATAATCCCCTCCTCGTAGAACAATGTATTAACTCCACTGAAAATATATTCTCTATCGTCCAATGCTCAGAAGAATATAAACTTGTGCTAGTGGTCTATCATTTTGATGGCAAAGATGATTAGTGGTGAAAAATGATCAAGAACATAATGTCGAAAGATGAAATTGATTCCATTGGATGGAGAGATTTCAAAAAAATATTTTTCAATAAATATTTTCCTCGAACCCTCCATCTTAATAAGGGAAGGGAATTCCTCAAACTGAAGCAGAAGGAAAATGAATCTATCGAGGCATATGAACCAAACTTTACAAGGATTTCAAGATACACCTCTGGATTTTTCATGAACACTAAAAGTAAGGTGGATCACTTATTTAGTGGACTAAAGACGAGTCTATGAAAATAATTGGAAATTGAGACTTTAATAGTTATGAGGATATTTTCAGTTGTTCTCTCATGGTTGAAATGGATATCAGAGACTCACAGTGGTCTCGTGGGGCTGATGAATGAAAAAGAGGAAAATGGAGTTCAATATGGGTGATAAATCCCATTATGGAAAGAAGACCCTACATCCCATGTGTAAAAAGTGTGGGAAGAAACATCCTAGAAACTACTTGAAGGGAACCAAGAGATTCTTAAAATGTGGATGAAAAGGGCATATGGCTAATAACTAACAAAGGGATATAAAGAATCCCACTAATGTGGATGAATAAAGGAAGGGTCAGATCAGAACTTATCATGTAGTGTAGTATTCAAACTGTAAAGAACATGGGAATTATGCAAACCATTTCTTTAAGACAAGGGTTGTTAGAGGAAATCAACAACAACAACCTCCAAGGTAGCAAGAAAGGGCATATTCTATCACTACTATTGACGTGGAGCCTGAAAATGATGTGGTGACAGGTATGCTAATTATTAATTCAAGAATATAAAATGTACTATTTTATTTTGGTTCTACTCATTCTTTTATATCGCGCACGTTTAGTAGAACTATTCAAAAACTACCACAAAATTTGGAGGTTGAGTTATCTGTGAGAACAACAAATATGGAAATTATTGTATCTAGATTTTATAACTCCTACCCAGTTAATGTCTGTGGACTGAACCTCCAAAAAAATCTTATTATACTCCCTTGGGAAGAGTTTGGTGATATTTTGGGCATAGATTGACTATCTTTATATGAAGCCAACATCGACTATCGAGAAAGGGAGATCACTCTTCACTTCCAAAAGCATCCTCCAATCCTATACAAGAGTAAGGATGGAGATGAATCTCCTTCAGAATCATCATCCCATGTGTGGATATTGTTGCCTTATGAGTAAGAATATCTATCTCAAATGATTTAAATAAAGAAGAGAATCATGCTCGAAGACATGCCCATCATTCGGGATTACATAGATGTATTTCTTGAAGAGTTACCTAGTCATCCTCTTGATCGAGAGGTTGAGTTATCAACTGAACTTATTACTGGATCTCTACTAATATCGAAGATACCTTATAGAATGGACACCGTTGAGCTAGAAGAATTAAATAATTAGTTACAGGAGAGTCTAGAAAAGTATTTTATATGTCTGAGTGCTTCACCATGGGATGTGCCATTCCTCTTCATCAAGAAGGATAGATAAATTCCCCATTTCATTGATTATCGTGAGCTCAACAAAATCACGATAAAGAACATGTATCCCCTACCACAGATAGATGACTTGTTTGATCAACTAAATGGGGCCAATTATTTCTCTAAGGTGGACCTTTGGTCTGGATATCACCAATTAAAGGTGCGGACAGAATATATTATCAATACTTCCTTTCAAATAAGGTATGGACACTATGAGTTCATAGTGATCACCTTGGGACTCACTAATGCTCTAGTAATTTTCATTGACTTAGTAAATATAGTATTTAGAGATTACTTCGACAAATTTGTGATAGTCTTTATTGATGATATTCTGATATACTCCAAGAGAAAGGAGGAACATGAGAAGCATTTGAATACCATGATAAAGACTTTATGAAGGGAGAAAATATAAGAAAATTATAGTAAATTTGATGTTTGGTTGAAGGAAGTATCATTATTGGGGTATGTAACTAACAACAAATGGATATCTATGGACCCTTCCAAGACAATGGAAATCAAATAGTGTCCCATACCAATATATTTAACGGAGATCTGTAGTTTCCTTGGTCTAGCTGGATATTACCGGTGATTTGTGAAGAAATTTTCCTGATTTTCAAACCTAATAACAAAGCTGACTCAAGAAAGAGTAATGTTTTTATAGACCATTGAATGTGAGTATTTCTTCAAAGAGTTAAAGAAGAGGCATATCACTGCACTAGTACTCACACTTTCAAAATGTTGGGAAATATTTATGGTGTAAATTTATACTTCAAAGAAGGGACTAGGATATATACTATTTCAAAATGATAAAGTGATAGCCTAGCCCTCAAGGAAGTTTAAAATTCATGAGAAAACTGTCCCACCCATGATATGTAGTTGGCAGTTATGATCTTTTCATTGAAAATATGGTGGATTTATCTCTATGGGGTGAAGTGTGAGATATATTGCGATCACAAAAGTATCAAATATATATTCACATTGAAGGATCCTAATATGCACAAGTGAATATGGTTAGAGTGCATTAAGGATTATGAATTCTCAATCCAATTCCATACTAGTAAGGAAAATAATGTGGTGAATACTTTAAGTTTAAAGGATCCTATATCTTTATCAATGATTAGAATTGAGAAGGATCCAATCTTCTTTTACCTAAAAGGCTGTCCATGGTAATCATTATTTAAGGAACATCATAAATATTTTCTCAAATGATTTCCTAACTATCCCTTATTAAGAAAATAAAAAATTTTCAACGAAATGATGTGGAAATCCCGAACTAGGTGGGATCTATAAGAAAGTGGAAATCCTCAGAGTTTAAAATTGATGGGGAAGGAGTTGTAAAAATTTGGGGCACAACTATGTGTACCTTCAAATCCAGAGATAAAGAAGGATATTCTGAATGAAGCACATAGATCAACCTTCTATATTCATCCTAGGAGCAGAAAGATGTATTGAGATCTTTTAGAGAATTATTGGTGAGACAATATGAAAAAGGAGATCACTGAGTATACATCAAAGTGCCTGGTATGTTAATAATTGAATTAAAAAAGCAAAAAGTATAAGGGGATGGTGCAACTTCTACCCATACCAACATGGAAGTGGGAGAACATTACCATGAACTTTTTCACTAGACTTCTGAAGGCATCCAAAGGGAACAATGCTATATGGGTGGTTGTGGATCGTCTTAGAAAGACAACTCACATTACCGCAATTTGAGAGGATTTCTCATATGATCAAATTTCATGGATATATATCAAAGAAGTGGAAAGGTTTCATGGAGTAACACTATCGATTATATATGATTGGGATCCGAGATTCACCTCGAAGTTCAGAAAAAGTCTCTAACATGCTCTAAGCACTAAGCTGAACTTCAATAAAGCCTATCATCCTCAAACTTACGGTCAGTCTGAGAGGAATATTCAAACATTGGAAGACATGTTGAGAGCATGTTCTATGGACTTAAATAGAGGATGGGACCAACATCTGCATCTGGTCGAGTAATCTTACAACAATAGTTTCCACTCGATCATCCAAATGGATCCATACGAAGATATTTATGGGAAAATATGTGGGAAACTAGCATGCTAGTAATAATTTAGTTAATATAATATTCTAGTACCTAAAATGGTCAAAGAAATGTTGGATAAGTTAAAAAACATTCAGTAAAACATCAAGGCAGAAAAATGTTGACAAAATAGCTTTGCAGACAATCTTCAATGAGACCTTCAGTTTAAGGATGGGGACATGGTATTACTAAACATATCTCCATGGAATATGATTATGAGATTTGGTAACAAAGAAAAGCTAAGTCCTAGGTAGATTGTCCCCTTTGAGATTCTTGATCCTGTTGGAGTTGTGGAATATCTACTAGCACTTCCTCCAACCGTGTCTCAAGTACATGATGTATTCCATGTATCCCTCTTAAGGAAGTACACATTGGATCCATCACATGTACTGAATTCAGAGGAGGTATATTTGGAAAATGATCTCTCATAAAAGGATCGAATTGTAATGACAATGTTCTATAAAAAAGACTACTCACCTAGTCAAAGTTGTATGGCGGAGCCATAAGTACAAAGAGGAAACATGGGAACCTGAGAAAGTGATGAAGGATAAGTACCCACACCTGTTTTCAACATAGAATGTAAAATGAAATTTAGAGAGAGAAATTTCATAAGTGGGGAAGAATATAACGATCTGATTTTTTTATCAATAGAAATTCACTTCTTATAATTATTTCATATAGTATAAATCACATTAAGAACAAAATAAAAACTTTATAACTAAAGAAATAATGAAATAAGAGGTATTTCTAGAAGTTAAGAAACATATATTGAAGGAATAATAGCTTGACTTTTGGAATAGTAAATGACCCTTATAAATAGTAAACTGACCAGTGGAATAGTAACCTCACACATGAATGTATAAATAAAATTTAGGCATCCTATAAATGAGAGTATGATATAATTATATCATAGTATAAGTAAATAAATATTTTAAAATTTATTAATTAAGTGTTGGTATTTTTATAAGATAGAAATATTTAGTTACAATTTTATAATAAATATAATGATTTAAAATAAAATTTATTTCAATAAAATGTATTCATAAATTAATGTTTTGTTATATTATGATTATAAGATCATTCTATGAGACCTTATTTAATTTTTCAAAGTGTTACAAAATCAGTTATAATTTTAAAATGGTTATTTTCCAAGTAAAAGATGATTTTAATTAAAAATTAAATTTATCATATTTAGAAAATTATTTTTATAAAATTGAGTTCATTTTTGAATTCTACACATCAAAAAATGGTTAGGGTTATTTTTTGGGATTTGTCTAAAATAGTTGAATTTTTTGTGAATGGTAAAATTTTGTAATTTATGATATATATAAATTATAAGTTAAATAAACTATTCTTTGAGTCATCATTGATATAAGAACCATAATATCAAAATTCCCTTCATTATTTTATTATATTTGGTGATAATTCTAAAACTATTCATAGTCTTGAGCCAAAATAATAAATTAATGAATAAAATAATGAGAAAAAATTCATCTCCTCCCCTATGAATACTACCCATCACCACATATTCTCCTCACTCCTCTCAAGATTTGAGCCTTGTAAAAATTATATTGAAATTTATTTCCAAACCTCTCCCCTACATCCATGAGCTCTTGGTCTTATTAAAATACCAATTCTTTTTATCAAATGAGGTTCTCAAGGAGGATAAATTCAAGAGGTAAATTCCTCATTCCTTTTCTTTTATTTTGTTTTCAAGTTCTTTTCTTTTATTATTCTCTCCTCACGTATCCTCATAAAAATGGATTGAAAACTCAATTACCTTACATATACTATAATTTTATTATGCTAATGCAATAATCCATCATCAAACCTCTTCTCCTCTCCCTTTTATTCTAGAAATGAAAACATTGTTCATGGCGTGTCAATTTATCACCTTCAAAGATGACAAATTTTCATTTTCCATTAACGCCATCAAGGATGGTCATAAAATCATTTTTATAGTTAAAAAAATTATTATATATGTATTATAACCTATTTAATTTTTTTGAAGCTTTATATATAGATGATGTTAAATAATAAAACAAAACAAGTTCATTGTGAGCAAAAAACACCCAAGATAATCCAAATGATTATCACTAACTTTTTATCTGATGATTCATCTCCATAACATATAAAAAATTGATTTATAAGATCAATTAACCCTATATATGTTCATTGAAAACTTATTACTTCAATTCTATATTTCTATTTCTATTTTACAAGAACTTCTATACTCTTATATAAGTAAATTGATTATGAAAACTAAGAAAACAAGCACTCTCGAATGATAAAATTGAACACTATAACTCATAAACAAGGCCATAAATGAAGTTAATAAGATTATAATAAATAAATTACATGTTTAAAAGGTTATGAAATTATAAATTAATGAATTTAATTTGATTATTCAGGATATTAAGATCAAGTGAATAACCGTTTCAGACATAATGTAAAGGATTCTACCCGAACCCCCACTTTTCCTTCGGGTTGCTCTTTCTATATACATAATCCAATGTAAAGCTTCATTAATTTTTTTTACTTCTCATAAATTCTGTTTATATGTTCCAACCTCATATATCCTGGTCATATCATCCTTATTTTATGGGAATTATATGTTTTTTTTGAAAGGTTCCCTTTGTAAATATTCCTGATAAGCAAGCCTGGTTAAAGGGAATTTCCTGATTTCCTACCCATTATCATGTGTTATCCATAAGCTATTTTTACCCACCATTATTTTTATTAAATCACTCATTTTATCACAAAAAACTATCATGGTTCATTATTGGTTTTTTGTAAACAATTATTCCTTTTTAGTTTTAAAGACTTTAATATTTTCCCTTAAAGCTACACTGAAGTGGCTTATTTCTAATGTTTCTCAAACACCATTTTAAAATGTTTTCACTTCATTTGGACACCATTTATCATTATCTAGGCCCATTTTCTTTATTATTTTCCATGTATATTCTAAACTCATTCTTCCTTGATACACCCATTTGTAATGCCTTATGACATGATTATGAAACTCATTCCTTTCAATGGGTTACCCATATGTTATGTTTGATTCCTTATATATGATTTTTCATGTGGAAAACATATTAATGAAAATTTTATGATGGGTGTTCCCATATAGTGCTCTAATTCATTGGGTAATGTTTTGTCTCATGATACGTCATGTTGGGATGGGGAGTAAACCTGATTACTTTATGGGACTTTGCCCTCCATGTGATATAGTCTTGTTAGTTAGACTTGAATCATGTTTATTTCACGTTATATGTTGTTGCCACATTCTTATAATGTTTTGATTATATGTTCTCATGTTATACATGTTATTCATCCTTATGTATATTCAGGTTCCATTCCTTTTATTCCATCATGTTTTTCCTTCTAACCCATGTGTTATGTTTTATTCCTATGCTTATTTCCTTATTGGGCATTTTTGGTCATCCATTTTGTTTATGTATTCCCCAAGTTATCCTATACAAATATAGGATCTCAATGGAATTTAGGAGCTAAATATTTAGATTAAATAAAATATGTTTTTATGATGTTTAATTATGTACCTAATCTTAAAATGACACTAGATCTTACGATCCTTGGCTTGTAATTTGATAATAAATTATGCTTAAAATCATGTAATAATATGTGTAAAAGGCTTGGGCCACTATAGTTTCCAAATTTGTGATACTTGTGATCAATTCTCTTCCACTGAGGATAGTCTTCTGAGTAATGACATTTCTTATATTTATCTATTTTATCCACATGCCACATCAATCTCCTTGCAGTATCCTCACTTCCATATAGGCTCATAAACCTCAGAATGGTTGGAAATTACCATAAAATGATCATATAACCTGATTCTTCTTTATTTTATTAAGAAACACCACACTTTGATAATTATCTAAGTGATTTGTGGTCCTTGTGAAATAGTTTACAGTCATTCGGGAGTGTATGTAATCTTTTAGAATTATATTTTTATCTAGGAAGCACATCATCTCTGAGGAGCATATCATTTAAGAGAGAAATTAGTTCCGTAAAACTGGAATCACTCCAGCTGTTTCCATATTTTGAATTATACACCTTCAGTACGATTGAAAATGTTTTATATTTAGTATAACCATCATAAAATGGTGTCTTTTCACAACTCTTTCACTTTTCAAACAATTTAGGACAATCACGAAGTCCATCTTCAACTATCATTATCATTTCCTCAATATGATATTCATCATCATTTAGACCTGTAATCACATCCTTGATACAATATTCTTCATTTTCCAAACATGTAATCATATCATAAGATCTATAAAACAATTTATTGTCCCAATAACTATCTATATTCACTTTTTTCGCATGTTTATTCCGACATTAATATCTTTGATATATTGCATGATAGATGAAGTGTTCTTCTAACTCCTCTGGACTAATTAATCTTGAATAACAACAATGTAAACACGGACAACAGATTTGAGAAGGGTAATATGCATGATCTTTTTCAAAATTGATGAACTCTTTCACCACATCTTCATACATTATTTACATATGATTGGCATCCATACATTTTCAATTCATATAGATCCTATTTGATTCAGTAATATTAATATTTAACAAAAAAAAACCAAAAAATGGGCCTTTCAAATAAGGGGAATCAAAAATTTGAATGTTTTAAATAATTCCAACATGCTTTGAAAGAAATGTGTAATTGAATTTAAGAAAATAATTACTTCACTTGTGGTATGTATTATCCTATTAATTCATCCACAATGATCATTGGTACTTGAAATGGGATGACTACTACACACGGGTAGTTCAAGAAACATAGGTGCATGTCCATAAGAGATAATAGGTGAGTATGATGCAACAAAAATCAATAATGACTATTTGGGAGATATAGTTGACGAGGGTGACAGTTTTCTCATAAAATATAAATGTTTCCAGAATAGGGAGTTGGTGAATCACCAAACAATATTTCTTAGTTTGTGGTCAAATATTGAAAAAACAACAACAACAATAGTCTGATCCCTATAAGGGACTCCATGATTGGGGATCATGATAAGGATTACCCAGATGGATTACACACACTCTGGCTTAAAAAGTTGTTTCAATTTAAACATTCAAATAAACCCTTAAATTACTCTATGAAAACTAAAAGTTTTGGGGTCTAGGAATAAATTTCAGTATTTCTTATCTTCCTATGAGTCCAAGGATGCATGAGTGGGGTCATGGTGGATATCCTATGTGCTGGATGGAGTTAGTGACAATCCATTTACATAATTTTATTATCAATCTATATTGTATATGAGGTGATATTAGGTATATGTAGGAGGTCTCAAAAAGATAATAAGATCATATAAATATAAATACCACCCTTTTCCATACACATATTTTCATTTATAAATATAGATACCACTCATCCCATTTCATTTAGAAATATAGATACCACTCAACTTTTTGACACATATTTTAAGGAGTGTTGGAAATGGAAAAGAAAATTAGTTAATTTAGTTCGATCCATTGAAAAATATTGATGTTAGTGTGCATTAATAAGGCTCTATTTTCCATTATTTAATGTAACTACTCATAACACTGAAATTTGAATTCATACTTTCCAAAAAAAGGTAATGTGCACAAATTTTATTTTTTATTCATGTTGTTCACTATTTGAATATTTCATTTTTTATTTGATATATATTAACCATCATTACATATTTTACTATGTGAGATTCATTATTCAAAGAGGCCGTAACAATGGGTGAAGTGTACCACCACTTGAAGATTAGTTTTGACTTATTCTCATTTTCATTTTAATAATGATGATTCTATTAAACTTTTGGTTTTTTAAATTTATTTATTCTTATTTCAATTAATCTTTTGATTTTAAAAATTTTATTATAAATATATTGTTTTATATTATGCATGAATACAAAAATTTGGTTATTCATGTTTCCATTGAGTCTCAAGAAGCACTCCAAACTGATTTCTAAAGCTTTACATTCACTATTACAATCTAATTACTTGCCTCATCAATTGTTCATTAGGAAGTAGAGTATTTAGGTAATTATTCCTACCCTAATTTATGTATTTTGGTTTTTTTATATTTCTGATATTTTTGTTCTAAATATATGTTTTCTATCTCTAAATACATAAAATATGAAATTATTAGTGTAGAGACCCGAAGCTTGACATACATAGATATTACATTACTTTTGAGTAATACATAATACATAACAAAAACAGACACACAAGTATCGTAATAGTTTAGTGTCTTTGGAAACTTGGAACGTAATCTTCTAATCGTGGTGGAAGATCATCAACATCTCCCATAAAGATATTCCACTTTTTGTTTCCTTACCTAAAACCTTTCTTTTAATCCTGGGAGAAAATAAAACATAAAAAGGGTGAGCTCAAATGCTCAGTAAGGGTAAGCAAGGATAAAATAATACATACCATATACATTTGAACTTAAAAACCTGAACATAATGTTTAAACATCAGAATCTTGAGCAATGACTTAAAACATGGAAGTACATAAGGCATAGATCATAATGGAACATAAATCATGTTAAAATAGCAAGGGAATAAAACAAGTAATTGTGGAATCCATTAAGCACATGTAATGATTTCCATAGTAGCCAAGGCATTGCTGCCAAGACCATCTTAGTGGACAAAGTCCCTTTCTGAATCGAGTTCACTCCTCGTTTCAGTCCTGTAACACTGAACCGGATTAACTTACCGTTCCATCCATGTCTATCACATGACATATATAATCTTTACCCAATGCATTTGAGGGAGATATAGGTCCCACCCATCTCATAATGAAATCATTCTTACTTATGCCACAAAATAAACTTAAAACATTCATCATAACCCAAAGAATAAAATTGGTTTCATAAACATCATCCCATCATCTCATAATACATATTAAACAAATGGACATTTCATCATAAGAAAAGTGAAAACATGTAAATCATAGAGACATTAAACTTGAAACACACGCATATGAAATAATGTCATTTTAGATGGAAAATGGTTTTGATAAAACATTTGAAATGAATTCTTGAGGAAAATATCCTTTCTTCTTCAAAATCATTTTCTTTTAACAAAATGACATGAACTTTTAAAATAAAAGTATTTTTTTGAAAATATTAATAAAATCTTGTAGAGTAAGTTTCATGAAAATGAGTCGTTATGAAACCGTAAAAATCCGTTCATGCCGTATAAGTTAAAAATAACATTCTTCTCATACTTTTTTGGAAAAGTCAAAAAGTACCTCATATGGTCAAAAAAAAGATTCCTTACATACCATGTAGTAGAAGTCAAAAATGGGTAAAAAGGACTTTAAACATACATGATTTTTTTTATAAAACTTGAACATGGATGATAAATAAAACCCCAGTAAATACTTACGTATAAGCAATCTCGGATAGAAAACAATTGAGATTGCAACATTATCCCTTATCTTAGGTCCGATATGCTTCGTACGTATCCGAACCTCCTGTATAATGATTTAAATAATGTCATTGACTTATTACAGGATCATATTCATTTTTATGATATCATATATGGTTCACTTATGACTTTATATTACCCGTTCTTTTGTAAATTCCATGTTAAAGAGTGTTTTGGGTAAAATCGTTTCATTTGTCGTCCGTGTTTTGACTTTTAATTATTCATATGATTACATAGATAATGATTACTTAATTCCTGAATATAAAACCTGATTTATATATAATATATATATTCAGAATATACATATATATAATAGATCGATAAATGGAAAGAAATACACCGTTCATGGAGACGGTAGGCCGTACATACGCATGAACGTTGTTTTCATTTCCTCATTGAATTGAATGAAATTAATTGGATGACATACATAGATATATACATAAATCCAGTATCATTATTATTTCATATATTTCATGATTACTTATTATATATACTTTATAATCATGCATGAATGGTTAATCATTGAGAATGAATCTCATCGCGTCGTGGAGACGGTATTCCGTACGTACGCACGAGCGATGATATCATTCCCATGATCGTGGAACTTTATTGGAGTGTATGTATACTATTACAGAATCAATATCACTTTACAATAATCAGATATAGTTATTATTTACACCATTATACCCATCCATGTAAGGTGGTGGTGGAAAATAGATTACACCACGGCGTGGAGACGGTATTCCGTACGTACGCACGCGTGGTGATTTCATTTTCCCTAGGATGGATAGATGGTGAAATAGGGTTGTTTCATACTTATAATAACATATCAGTATATTATTGATACTGATGTTATTACTTCATAATGAAACAACCTAATAAAAAGAAGTGGAAGAAGAAATAAAGGTGGAAGAATCAGTAACAGACATTACCTCTTCTTTGAAGGGCCTCTTTGAGACCTCCTATTAGGGCACTAAAATTGGTCTTTGAAGAAGACCAGGACCTCTATGATGTTTCTAGGGAAGTGGAGAAGAGAATTTGGAAGTGTTTGGGCGAGCTTGAAGGCTCAAAGTGGTGTGAGGAAGAGAGGGAGGAGGTGCCCTTTTATAAGGGAGGAGAGGGGCACCTTTGGAAATAACTAAAAATATTATTTTATTATACAGTCATATTTGGTTTTTAATTGCTCCAAATTGATTTATTTCAAAGATAAGGTGGTTATGGGTCTAAATACTCCCATCCAATAGAATTTAGACAAGTTTAGGTCATTATATTAACCATAACTTTTATTTTTAACTCTTAGTTAATTAGATTGACATTTACCATGTCACTTTGTATTTTTATATTATATAGTTAATAAACATACCATATACATCCAAGAGACCCCCAAGTGGTCCATTAATGAAACACCTATCATGATATAAGTATCTTGGCCGAAACTTAGATTTTTAAAAATATAATAACAACTAATAATATAATATTTTTTTAAAAACTATTTTATGTCAATTTTGACACTATTTGGTAATTGATTTTTGTGAAAATCATAACAGAATTCTTAGGTCGAAGAAAGTTAATTAAATAAATAATAACATGTCATATTAACATATAAAATTATTGGAATTCATAAAAAGTCTCAAATTACATTTATTTGGGTATTTATAACATCAATTATGTCAATATTTCATTAATAAGATAATTACCGCATCATCATTGTGTCATAAATAAATTAAATTATTTTAAGTCTAAAAATTACAAATAAAATACCATTATGTAGGAAATAGTTTTATATTTCTAAGGAATATTTATAGTCGAATTTATCTTATGTATAACCCTAAATTAAAAATGATTTAGTTATTAAACTTTGATTTTAACTATTTTAACCCTTCTTTAAATAAATTAATAATAAATGTCCCAATCTAATCCAAGTGGGCCTAAATGGTCATATTTTATTCCTAAGGTTTTTTTGGCCAAATTAAACTTATCCAATAGAATTAGGACATGTGTTAGGGTAATAATAATATCATTTTTACCCTTAATTACCCTATTTACTTTTAACCGTGGTAAAAAAAAGTAAAAAGTTACTATTCACCAAAAATTATTTCCATCTCATTGAAGTACATTTTAGTCCTTGATATTAACCATGTCTCTCGGATTTTTAAAATTCAACTCACAGAAGCGGTAATATTAAGTTTTATGAAAAATTTAGTTTTTTAACTACCACTTAGTTGTTTCAGTATTCATCAAAAAATGAAAGTTTCCAGAAAAATACCAAAAATTAGGCCTAAGATATATTTGATATTATGAATTCAAAAATGATGTCTATTTTACAAAATTCAAAACATATCAGTTGCATTAATTATTTTAAAAATTAATTCCCGTCGTCAAAACAAATAGCGTGTTCTTAAGAGATAATAACTATGAAAAGATTGACACTTGTTTATGTATGGTTTAAATGTGAAATTACATCCAATGACCTACATTGTATTAAATTGTAAAAATATATTCTAAATATACTTTAAAACCAATCAAATTAATAATTTATCACTATTAATTATTTTGATTAAAAAAGTTGTTTTTAATTAAAATTTAGTAATTTCCACTATTCATTAGAATATGAAAGTTATCCGAAAAGTACCAAAATTTCACCCTAAGCTAATCTCGATATTCCAAATCCAAAAATGTAGTCAATTTTGAAAGATAAAATTTATAAAATTTCAAAAAGTGGGTATTACTATTCATAACGGCTAGTTCATAATAATATTATAATAATATCACGTTTAGTGAAACTCGGTATTGCGTAGTACACACGCTATGGAAGAAGGTCGCGATTGCGTGTAATGCAAGGCAAGTCAGGGATACGTTTTGTGTAAGCTCCTTTTGGTGTAGCGTACAACAGAAGACATTAATGAAATTAAAAGGAATATTTTTCATAAAATCTTGGGGTGTTACATTCTACCCCCCATAAAATGAATTTCACCCTCGAAATTCGTTGGGGTTATAAATGGTTTACTACTCCAAAGTTTCTTTAATTGAAACCCACATCATAAAAAGGAATACCAAAACTTGGATTTAAAAACTAAAGTATGAAACGTAACGGTTACCCAAATTAACTCATCACTGGGTTTCCACATAGGAGAACATAGGTGAAAATATAGATATGGAAGAAAAATCTAACCATCAAGTTCTGATGGAGAGTGGTAGAGAACATGACTATGAAAAATCCAACAATCACAAAGCCATAAATTTGTGACGATCTAAGGTACCATATGATTCATCGTATATAAGAGCACTAGGAAAACATTTTTGGTTTTCAAGATCATTTCCCTAAAGTTGATGAAATTGGAATTAGAAGAAATACTTTCGTGATTTTGGTACAGTCTCACCGTTGGCCGTTCTTTGGAAAATTTCCACTTCATCTCTTAAAGAAATGAAGTTTATTTGTCATTCGTGAAGTGTTAGCAGATCAAGTGATAGAATGATGGGTCATTCCATCTATCTCAGACAAAAGGTTATAAAAGTTATAAAAAAATACATAAGTCCATCTATATTGAGATTAATCATATATGGTTCCTAAAATGGACTTATACTTCATATATCATACTTCTTAATATAAAAATACTAGTTTCTACTAAATAGGGACTTCTTGTAGGCTAGTGGTAGGCGATAAAGGCCAGTCGCACTTCGGTTGTGGGTTCGATTACCACAGCCTTGTCCGACGCGATGGGCTGTCACCCATCCTGCAGGTTGTCCATTTTCTAAAACTACATTACTATAACATCCCATCAATAATATCGAAAAAAACTTCTATCCTTAAACAATAATAACTTATGACCAACATAATCCATTCCAATCTTCAGGCTTATCCAAAATACTGTTGTCCAATCTCATATTATAGTGAAAATAATTACCAAAGAGTTCATATAACAAGCATGTTAATACCATCGTTGATCCCCATATATCATGACATATGTCTTTTTGGTCACATTCCAAACATTCGAAGGCCTTAATCATGTATTCTCTTGAAAAATTAATACCCATTGAATATTAGTGAAAACATGAGTGCTGTCAAAAGTTAAGTCTTTCCACATACAAAACCCCCAAAATTCTATATACTCAAACCATGATATAACTATTTCCTTATATCAGTCATGAGCTCATGAATACTGTCAAACATTTCATTTTCTCCTTATCCCTTCATTATGTGCATATCATCTTTTTTCCAAAAATATCTCAATCACATTCCATGGTTACTGGTACCATAAAATTATTGAAAACCACAATAGACCAATACATAAATATTCCAATATTCCACGATACTATATACAACATTATTTTGGAATCCCATTACATAAACACTTAATCATTCCACCACATTGTTTTCATATTCAACATCACCAATAGTGATCTCATGTGACTTCCCTTTGTCCTTTGCCTTAAGTGGTTGCTCATGTCGATCATCACTAACCCTTGGATTAGGTAATTTATTAGCATATTGCCCCATTTCCTTGCACTTGAAGCATTGAAGTGTTGGTGGTGAGTTCTCTGCAGTCTTTTCTTTATTCACATCATTAGAAACCCTTTTTCCATTACTTCGACACTTAGCTGCTCAATGACCTTCTTTTCCACACTTAAAGAATTTTCTAGTCCCTTTAAGACAATCTCCACCATGCTTCTTTCCACACATTGAGCATAAGGAAACATTCATATTCTTTTCACCATTATTCTGAGATTTCTCCTTGAACTCCATCTTTTGTTTCTTGTCAAAACTATGAGATGGATATGCAACACAAACTTCCTTTTATACCTTGATAGCACAACACACAATTTCTTCATAGCTACTAAAGCATCTTATAGCTAATGCCCTTCAAAGATTTGGTTTTAAGACACTGAAGAATCGATCAAATTTACTTTCAAGATGGATGATAAAGCCAGATGCATACCTTGCAAGCCTTGTAAAATTCTCTTCGTATACACCAACAGATTCATCATCCTTTTTCTTTAGTTCAAAAAACTCATTCTCCATCTTTGTTCAAAGAATACAAGGGAAGTACTTATTGAAAAATAAGTTCTTGAACTCGTCCCATTCCATGGACTCAATTTCATCTCTTGGCCTCCTATTCCGGATAAGATTCCACCATTGATCATCTTCACCTTCCAAACGATATACTGATAAGATGACTTTATCATGTTCAGAACATTGAAGAACTGAAAATATCTTTTCAGTGGTACTGATCCATTGTTCAGCAACAAGTGGACCTGAAGACCCACTGAAAGAAGGTGGACGTTGCCTCATGAAGGACTCAATAGAATATTGTTCCCTTCTCTGCTCATTTGGATGTCCAGAATGATTCATAGCTTGTGAAAGTATAGCAATAATATTTTTCACTCCATCTCCCATAACATTTGTTTGTTCAGTAGGACAATCATTGCATTGTCCATTTCTTTGATCAACACAGTTCCTTCGGGTTCCAGTCATCGTCTAAAACCCAAAAAGAATAGTGTGAGAGGTAAAAATCATGCTAGGGGAAAAACATAGTAAAGGGGGAGTACCCTCAATATCTAACATCTTAGATTAAATTCTAAGATCATTAGCGCAATTCTGGGACTATAACCTATACGTATACTTAACCATAGGGACATCCCTAGACATACCTTAGAAATATCTCCAGGGATCTCACTAAAGTTTTCGCATCCTAGTTTCCAAAGGTTGACTAAACCTTTCCTCTGATACCAACTGTAGAGACCCGAATCTTGACGTACAGAGATATTACATTACTTTTTCGTAATACATAATACATAACAAAAACAGACACACAAGGACCTTAATAGTTTAGTGTCTTTAGAAACTTGGAACGTAATCTTCTAATCGTGGTGAAAGATCTTCAACATATCCCATAAAGATCTTCCACTTTTTGTTTCCTTACCTAAAACATTTCTTTTAATCCTGGGGGGAAATAAAACATAAAAAGGGTGAGCTCAAATGCTCAGTAAGGGTAATCAAGGAAAAATAAAACATACCATATACATTTGAACTTAAAAACATGAACATAATGTTTAAACATCAAAATCTTGAGCAACGACTTAAAACATGGAAGTACATAAGGCATAGATCATAATGGAACATAAATCATGTTAAAATATCATGGGAATAAAACATGTAATTGTGGAATCCATTAAGCACATGTAATGATTTCCATAGTAGCCAAGACATTACTGCCAAGACCATCTTAGTGGACAAAGTCCCTTTCTGAATCGAGTTCACTCCTCGTTTCAGTCCTGTAACACTGAACTGGATTAACTTACCATTCCATCCATGTCTATCTCATGAGATATATAATCTTTACCCAATGCATTGGAGGGAGATATAGTTCCCACCCATCTCATAATGAAATCATTCTTACTTGTGCCACAAAAGAAACTTAAAACATTCATCATAACCCAAAGAATAAAATGGGTTTCATAAACATCATCCCATTATCTCATAATCCATATTAAACAAATGGACATTTCATCATAAGAAAAGTGAAACCATGTAAATCATAGAGACATTAAACTTGAAACACACACATATGAAATAATGTCATCTTATATGGAAAATGGTTTTGATAAAACATTTGAAATGAATTTTTGAGGAAAATATCATTTCTTCTTCAAAATCATTTTCTTTTCAGAAAATGCCTTGAACTTTTAAAATAAATGTATTTTGTTGAAAATAGTAATAAAATCATGTATATTAAGCTTCATGAAAATGAGGTGTTATGAAACCTTAAAAATCCGTTCACGTCGTATAAGTTAAAAATAACATTCTTCTCGTACTTTTGTCAGAAAAGTCAAAAAGTACCTCATATGGTAAAAAAAGATTCCTTACATACCATGTAGTAGAAGTCAAAAATGGGTAAAAAGGACTTTAAACATACATGATTTTTTTTATAAAACTCGAACATGGATGATAAATATAACCCCAGTAAATACTTACGTATAAGCAATCTCGGATGGAAAACAATTGATATTGCAACATTATCCCTTATCTTAGGTCTGATATGCTTCGTATGTATCCAAACCTCCTGTATAATGATTTAAATAATGTCATTGACTTATTAAAGAATCATATGCATTGTTATGATATCATATATGGTTCACTTATGACTTTATATTACCCGTTCTTTTGTAAATTCCATGTTAAAGAGTGTTTTGCGTAAAATCGTTTCATTTGTCGTCCGTGTTTTGACTTGTAATTATTCATATGATTACTTAGATCATGATTAATTAATTCCAGAATATAAAACCAGATTTATATATAATATATATTCAGAATATACATATATATAATAGATCGATAAATGGAAAGAAATACACCGTTCATGGAGACGGTAGGCCGTACGTACGCATGAACGTTGTTTTCATTTCCTCATTGAATTGAATGAAATTAATTGGATGACATACATATATATATACATAAATACAGTATCATTATTATGTCATATATTTCATGATTAGTTATTATATATACTTTATAAGCATTCATGAATGGTTAATCATTGAGAATGAATCTCATCGCGTCGTGGAGACAGTATTCCGTACGTACGCACGAGCGATGATATCGTTCCCATGATCATGAAATTTTATTGGAGTGTATGTATACTACTACAAAATCAATATCACATTACAAGAATCATATATAGTTATTATTTACACCATTATACCCATCCAAGTAAGGTGGTGGTGGAAAATAGATTACACCACGGCGTGGAGACGGTATTCCGTACGTACGCACACGTGGTGATTTCATTTTCCATAGGATGGTTAGATGGTAAAATAGGGTTGTTTCATACTTATAATAAAATATCAGTACATGAGTGATACTGATATTATTACTTCATAATGAAACAACCTAATAAGAAGAAGTGGAATAAGAAATAAAGTTGAAAGAATCAGTAACAGACATTACCTGTTCTTTGAAGCGCCTCTTTGAGACCTCCTCCTAGGGCACTAAAATTGTTCTTTGAAGAAGACCAGTACCTCTAGGATGTTTCTAGTGAATTGTAGAAGTAAATTTTTAAGGGGTTGTCCGAGCTTGAAGGCTCAAAGTGGTGTGAGTAAGAGAGGGAGGAGGTTCCCTTTTATAAGGGAGGAGAGGGGCACCTTTGGAAATAACTAAAAATATTATTTTATTATGAAGTCATATTCGGTTTTTAATAGCTCAAAATTGATTTATTTCGAAGCTAAGGTTGGGATGGGTCTAAATCCTCCAAAAAACTAGAATTTAGACAAGTTTAGGTCATTATATTAACCATAACTTTTAGTTTTAACTCTTAGTTAATTAGATTGACATTTACCATGTCACTTTGTATTTTTATATTACATAGTTAATAAACTTACCATATACATCCAACCGACCCCAAGTGGTCCATTAATGAAACACCTATCTTGATATAAGTATATTGGGAGAACCTTAGATCTTTAGGAATATAATAACAATTACTAATATAATATTTGTTTTAAAAACTATTTTATATCAATTTTGACACTATTGGGTAATTGATTTTTTTTGAAAATTATAACAGAATGAATAGTTCGAACAAAGTTAATTAAATCAATACTAACATGTCATATTAACATATAAAATTATTGGAATTCATAAAAAGTCTCAAATTACATTTATTTGGGTATTTATAACATCAATTATGTCAATATTTCATTAATAAGATAATTACCGCATCATCATTGTGTCATAAATAAATTAAATTATTTTAAGTCTAAAAATTACAAATAAAATACAATTATTTAGAAAATCATTTTATATTTTTATGGAATATTTATAGTCGAATTTATCTTATGGATAACCCTAAATTAAAAATGATTTAGTTATTAAACTTTGATTTTAACTATTTTAACCCTTCTTTAAATAAATTAATAATAAATGTCCTAATCTAATCCAAGTGGGCCTAAATGGTCATATTTTATTCCTAAGGTTGTTTTTGGCCGAATTACACTTATCCAGTAGAATTATGACATGTGTTAGGGTAATAATAATATCAGTTTTACCCTTAATTACCCTATTTACTTTTAACTGTGGTAAAAAAAGTAAAAAGTTACTATTCACCAAAAATTATTTTCATCTCATTGAAGCACATTTTAGTCCTTCATAATAACCATGTCTCTCGGATTTTCGAAATTCCACTCACAGAAGCGGTAATATTAAGTTTTATGAAAAATTCAGTTTTTAACTACCACTTAGTGGTTTCACTATTCATAAAAAAAATGAAAGTTTCCAGAAAAATACCAAAAATTAGGCCAAAGTTATATTTGATATTATGAATTCAAAAATGATGTCTATTTTACCAAATTCAAAACATATGAGTTGCATTAATTAATTTAAAAATTAATTCCCGTTGTCAAAACAAATAGCGTGTTCTTAAGAGATAATAACTAGGAAAAGATTGACACTTGTTTATGTTTGGTTTAAACGTGAAATTACATCCAATGACCAACATTGTATTAAATTGTAAAAATATATTCTAAATATACTTTAAAACCACTCAAATTAATAATTTATCACTATTAATTATTTTGATTAAAAAAGTTGTTTTTAATTAAAATTTAGTAATTTTCACTATTCATCAGAATATGAAAGTTATCCGAAAGGTACCAAAATTTCACCCTAAGATAATCTCGATATTCCGAATCCAAAAATAAAGTCCATTTTGAAAGATAAAATTTCAAAAATTTCAAAAATTGGGTATTACTATTCATAACGGCTAGTTCATAATAATATTATAATAATATCTCATTTAGTGAAACTCGGTATTGCGTACTACACACGCTATTGAGGAAGGTCGCGATTACGTGTAATGAAAGGCAAGTCAGGGATGCGTGTTGTGAAAGCTCCTTTTGTTGTAGAGTACAACAAAAGACATTAATGAAATTAAAATGAATATTTTTCATAAAATCTCAGGGTGTTACATTCTACCCCCCTTAAAATGAATTTCACCCTCGAAATTCGTCGAGGTTATAAATGGTTTACTACTCCAAAGTTTCATTAATAGAAACCCACATCGTAAAAAGGAATACCAAAACTTGGATTTAAAAACTAAAGTATGAAACTTAACGGTTACCCAAATTAACTCATCACTGGGTTTCCACGTAGGAGAACATAAGTGAAAATATGGATATTGAAGAAAAATCTAACCATCAAGTTCTGATGGAGAGTGGTAGAGAACATGGCTATGAAAAATAAAACATTCACAAAGCCATAAATTTGTGACGATCTATGGTACCATATGATTCATCGTATATAAGAGCACTAGGACAACATTTTTGGTTTTCAAGATCATTTCCCTAAAGTTGATGAAATTGGAATTAGAAGAAATACTTTCGTGATTTTGGTACAGTCTCACCTTTGGCCGTTCTTTGGACAATTTCGACTTCATCTCTTAAATAAATGAAGTTGAATTTGTCATTCGTGAAGTGTTAGTAGATAATGTGATAGAATAATGGGTCATTCCATCTATCTTAGACAAAAGGTTAGAAAAGTTATCAAAAAATACAAAGTCCATATATATTGAGATTAATCATATATGGTTCCTAAAATGGACTTATAATTCATATATCATACTTCTTAATATAATAAAACTTGTTTCTACTAAACAGGGACTTCCTGTAGGCCAATGGTAGGCGATAAAGGCCAGTCGCACTTCGGTTGTGGGTTCGATTCCCACAGCCTTGTCCGACGCGATGGGCTGTCGCCCATCCTGCAGGTTGTCCTTTTTCTAAAACTACATTACTATAACATCCCATCAATAATATCTAAAAAACTTCTATCCTTAAACAATACTAACTTATGTCCAACATAATCCATTCCAATCTTTAGGCTTATCCAAAATACTGCTGTCCAATCTCATATTACAGTGAAAACGATTACCAAAGAGTTCATATAACAAGCATGTTAATACCATAATTGATCCCCATATATCATGAGAAATGTATTTTTGGTCACATTCCAAACATTCAAAAGCCTTAATCATGTATTCTCTTAAAAAATGATTACCAATTGAATCTTAGTGAAAACATGAGTGCTGTCAAAATTTAACTCTTTCCACATACCAAAACCCCAAAATTCTATATACTCAAACCATGATATAACTATTTCCTTATATCAGTCATGAGCTCATGAATACTGTCAAACATTTCATTTTCCCCTTATCCCTTCATTATGCACATATCATCTTTTTTCCAAAAATACCTTAATCACTTTCCATGGTTACCGGTACAATAAAATTATTGAAAACCACAATAGACCAATACATAAATATTTCAATATTCCACAATACTATATACAACATTATTTTGGAAACACATTACATAAACACTCAATAATTCCACCACATTGTTTTCATATTCAACATCGCCAATAGTGATTGCATGTGACTTCCCTTTGTCCTTTGCCTTAAGTGGTTGCTCATGTCGATCATCACTAACCCTTGGATTAGGGCATTTATTAGCATATTACCCCATTTCCTTGCACTTGAAGCATTGAAGCATTGGTGGTGAATTCTCTGCAGTCTTTTCTTTATTCACATCATTAGAAACCCTTTTTTCCATTACTTTGACACTCAGCTGCTCGATGACATTCTTTTCCACACTTAAAACATTTTCTTGTCCCTTTAAGACAATCTCCACCATGCTTCTTTCCACACTTTGAGCATAAGGAAACATTCATCTTCTTTTCACTATTATTCTGAGATTTCTCCTTGAACTCCATATATCATTTCTTGTCAAAACTATGAGAAGGATAAGAAATACCAACTTCCTTTTCTACCTTGATAGCACAACGCACAATTTCTTCATAGCTACTAAAGTCTCTTATAGCTAATGCCATTCGAAGATTTGGTTTTAAGCCACTGAAGAATCGATCAACTTTACTTTCAGGTTGTATGATAAAGCCAGATGCATACCTTGAAATCCTTGTAAAATTCGCTTCGTATACACCAACAGATTCATCATCCTTTTTCTTTAGTTCAAAAAACTCATTCTCCATCTTTTTTCTAAGAATACGAGGGAAGTACTTATTGAAAAATAAGTTCTTGAACTCATCCCATTCCATGGACTCAATTTCATCTCTTGGCCTCATATTCCTGATAATATTCCACCATTTATCAGCTTAACCTTTCAAAGGATATACTGCTAAGATGACTTTATCATGTTCATAAAATTGAAGAACTGAAAATATCTTTTCAGTGGTATTGATCCATTGTTCAACAACAAGTGGATCAGAAGACCCACTGAAAGAAGGTGGACATTGCCTCATGAAGGACTCAATAGAATATTGTTCCCTTCTCTGCTCATTTGGAAGTCCAGAATGATTCATAGCTTGTGCCAGTATAGTAATAAGATTTTTCACTCCATCTCCCATAACATTTGTTTGTTCAGGAGGACAAACACTGCATTGTCCATTGCATTGATCAACACGGTTCCTTCGGGTTCCAGCCATCATCTAAAACCCAAAAATAATAGTGTGAGAGTTAAAAATCATGCTAGGGAAAACAACATAGTAAAGGGGGAGTACCCTCAATATCTAACATCTTAGATTAAACTCTAAGATCATTAGCGCAATTCTAGGACTATAACCTATACGTATACCTAACCTTAGGGACATCCCTAGACATACCTTAGAAATATCTCTAGGGATCTCACTAAAGTTTTCGCATCCTATTTTCTAAAGGATGACTAAACCTTTCCTCTGATACCAACTGTAGAGACCCGAAGCTTGACGTACATTGATATTACATTACTTTTGTGGAATACATAATACATAACAAAAACAGACACACAAGGACCGTAATAGTTTAGTGTCTTTGGAAACTTGGAACGTAATCTTCTAATCGTGGTGAAAGATCTTCATCATCTCCCATAAAGATCTTCCACTTTTTGTTTCTTACCTAAAACCTTTCTTTTAATCCTGGGGGAAAATAAAACATAAAAAGGGTGAGCTCAAATGCTCAGTAAGGGTAAGCAAGGATAAAATAAAACATACCATATACATTTGAACTTAAAAACATGAACATAATGTTTAAACATCATAATATTGAGCAACGACTTAAAACATGGAAGTACATAAGTCATAGATCATAATGGAACATAAATCATGTTAAAATATCATGGGAAGAAAACATGTAATTTTGGCATCCATTAAGCACATGTAATGATTTCCATAGTAGCAAGGACATTGCTGCCACGACCATATTAGTGCACAAAGTCCCTTTCTAAATCGAGTTCCCTCCTCGTTTCAGTCCTATAACACCGAACCGGATTAACTTACCGTTCCAGCCATGTCTATATCATGAGATATATAATCTTTACCCAATGCATTGGAGGGAGATATAGGTCCCACCCATCTCATAATGAAATCATTCTTACTTGTGCCACAAAATAAACTTAAAACATTCATCATAACCCAAAGAATAAAATGGGTTTCATAAACATCATCCCATCATCTCATAATCCTTATTAAACAAATGGACATTTCCTCATAAGAAAAGTGAAACCATATAAATCATAGAGACATTAAGCTTGAAACACACGCATATGAAATAATGTCATCTTAGATGGAAAATGGTTTTGATAAAACATTTGAAATGAATTCTTGAGGAAAATATCCTTTCTTCTTCAAAATCATTTTCTTTTCACAAAATGCCATGCACTTTTAAAATAAAAGTATTTTGTTGAAAATAGTAATAAAATATTTTAGAGTAAGCTTCAAGAAAATGAGGCGTTATGAAACCGTAAAAATCCGTTCACGCCGTATAAGTTTAAAATAACATTCTTCTCATACTTTTGTCGGAAAAGTCAAAAAGTACCTCATATGGTAAAAAAACATTTCCTTACATACCATGTAGTAGAAGTCAAAAATGGGTAAAAAGGACTTTAAACATAAATGATTTTTTTTCATAAAACTTGAACATGGATGATAAACATAACCCCAGTAAATACTTACGTATAAGCAATCTCGGATAGAAAACATTTGAGATTGCAACATTATCCCTTAACTTAGGTCCGATATGCTTCGCACGTATCCAAACCTCCGGTATAATGATTTAAATAATGTCATTGAATTATTATAGATTCATATTCATTGTTATGATATCATATATGGTTCTCTTATGACTTTATATTACCCGTTCTTTTTTAAATTCCATGTTAAAGAGTGTTTTGGGTAAAATCGTTTCATTTGTTGTACGTGTTTTGACTTGTAATTATTCATATGATTACTTAGATCATGATTACATAATTCCAGAATATAAAACCTGATTTATATATAATATATATTCAGAATATACATATATATAATAGATCGATAAATGGAAATAAATACACCGTTCATGGAGACGGTAGGCCGTACGTACGCATGAACGTTGTTTTCGTTTCCTCATTGAATTGAATGGAATTAATTGGATGAAATACATATATATAAATAAATAAATAAAGTATCATTATTATGCCATATATTTCTTGATTACTTATTATATATACTTTATAATCATTCATGAATGGTTAATCATTGAGAATGAATCTCATCGCGTCATGGAGACGGTATTCCGTACGTACGCACGAGCGATGATATCGTTCCCATGATTGTGGAATTTTATTGGAGTGTATGTATACTATTACAGAATCAACATCACATTACAATAATCATATATAGTTATTATTTACACCATTATACCATCCAAGTACGGTGGTGGTGGAAAATAGATTACACCGCGGCATGGAGACGGTATTCCGTACGTACGCACGCGTAGTGATTTCGTTTTCCATAGGATGGATAGATGGTGAAATAGGGTTGTTTCATACTTATAATAACATATCAGTATATGAGTGATACTGATGTTATTACTTCATAATGAAACAACCTAAGAAGAAGAAGTGGAAGAAGAAATTAAGTTGAAAGAATCGGTAACAGACATTACCTCTTCTTTGAAGCGCCACTTTGAGACCTCCTCTTAGGGAACTAAAATTGGTCTTTGAAGAAGACCAGGACCTCTAGGATGTTTCTAGGGAAGTGTGTAAGAGAATTTGGCAGGGGTTGGCCGAGCATTAAGGCTCAATGTGGTGTGAGGAAGAGAGGGAGGAGGTGCCCTTTTATAAGGGAGGAGAGGGGCACCTTTGGAAATAACTAAAAATATTATTTTATTATAAAGTCATATTCGGTTTTAATAGATCCAAATTGATTTATTTCGAAGCTAAGGTGGGGATGGGTCGAAAACCTCCCATCCAATAGAATTTAGACATGTTTATGTCATAATATTGACCATAACTTTTAGTTTATCTCTTAGTTAATTAGATTGACATTTACCATGTCACTTTGTATTTTTATATTATATAGTTAATAAACATACCATATACATCTAAGCGACCCACAGGTGGTCCATTAATGAAACACCTATCATGATATAAGTATATTGGCCGAACCTTATATTTTTAGGAATATAATGACAATTAATAATATAATATTTGTTTTAAAAACTATTTCATGTCAATTTTGACACTATTTGGTAATTGATTTTTGTAAAAATCATAACAGAATGATTAGTTTGAAAAAAGTTAATTAAATAAATACTAAAATGTCATATTAACATTAAAAATTATTTTAATTCATAAAAAGTCTCAAATTACATTTATTTGGGTATTTATAACATCAATTATGTCAATATTTCATTAATAATATAATTACTCCATCATCATTGTGTCATAAATAAATTAAATTATATTAAGTCTAAAAATTACAAATAAAATACCGTTATGCAGGAAATCTTTTTATCATTCTATGGAATATTTATAGTCGAATTTATCTTATGCATAACCCTATATTAAAAATTATTTAGTTATTAAACTTTGATTTTAACAATTTTAACCCTTCTTTAAATAAATTAATAATAAATGTCCTAATCTAATCCAAGTGGGCCTAAATGGTCATATTTTGTTACTAAGGTTGTTTTTGGCCGAATTAAACTTATCCAATAGAATTAGGACATGTGTTAGGGTAATAATAATATCAGTTTTACCTTTAATTACCCTATTTACTTTTAATCGTGGTAAAAAAAAGTAAAAAGTTACTATTCACCAAAAATTATTTTCATCTCATTGAACCTCATTTTAGTACTTGATATTAACCGTGTCTCTCGTATTTTTGAAATTCCACTCATAGAAGCGGTAAAATTAAGTTTTATGAAAAATTCAGTTTTTAACAACCACTTAGTGGTTTCACTATTCATCAAAAATGAAAGTTTCCAGAAAAATACCAAAAATTTGGCCTAAGCTATATTTGATATTATGAATTAAAAAATGATGTCTATTTTACCAAATTCAAAACATATCAGTTACATTAATTAATTTAAAAATTAATTCCCGTCGTCAAAACAAATAGCGTGTTCTTAAGAGATTATAACTATGAAAAGATTGACACTTGTTTATGTCTGGTTAAAATGTGAAATTACATCTAATGACCAACATTGTATTAAATTGTAAAAATATATTCTAAATATACTTTAAAACCACTCAAATTAATAATTTATCAGTACTAATTATTTTGATTAAAAAGTAGTTTTTAATTAAAATTTAGTAATTTTCACTATTCATCAGAATATGAAAGTTATCCGAAAAGTACCAAAATTCCACCCTAAGCTAATCTCGATATTCCGAATCCAAAAATGAAGTCCATTTTGAAAGTTAAAATTTATAAAATTTCAAAAAGTGGGTACTACTATTCATAACGGCTAGTTCATAATAATATTATAATAATATCTCGTTTATTGAAACTCGGTATTGCGTACTACACACGCTATCAAGGAAGGTCGCGATTGTGTGTAATGAAATTCAAGTCAGGGATGCATGTTGTGAAAGCTCCTTTTGGTGTAGCATACAATACAAGACATTATTGAAATTAAAAAGAATATTTTTCATAAAATCTCGGGGTGTTACACTTAGTCTTAATATACATAGTTTTTAAGGAATCTTTATATTTTTAAGTATAAATACTTAAATTCCATATGTAGAATTTATTTTTTATTTTAATTTTTACAATATGAATGTGAATTATTAAATTTAAAAAATATTATTCTTTAAAAAAACCCAGTTTTTATCCTCCTCCCAACCCATGGATAGAATTTAAAAGTAAATCCTTTTCATTCTAGTATGAAAATATAACTATAAAAGTAAGATGTTCATTTTTTATAAAACAAGTCACAAAAGGTCATCATTTAAATTTATTTTTACCCAATGTAAATAATCTCCTCATTTAAAGAAACCATGATTTAAAACATTTTCTTATGTGATTCCATTTATAAAAAATCAATAGTTTCTAGTGCATGATTTATGATACACTTAGATTTAACTTAAGTGAAAAAAAATAATCATTTTAAACCAAGTTAAAGAACACACTATAATAATAAAAAAATTCTATTAAAATCAGGAAAAAACTCTAATGATAATTTAAATAATGTCCAAAAAATGAATAAATATATTCATTAATAGTATCCATTGAAGTAGATGAAAAATATGTAAATATAGGCTGCAATAACATCCAATTAAGTAGTGGAAAATTTAAAAAAATAGATAGAAATAGTATTAACTCAAGAAGAAAATTAAAATAAAATATAGTCTATGAAACACACAAAACTAATAAAAATAAATATTATCATGTCACTGGTCGATACAACCCAATGGATTAGTGGAGAGTAGTATCAGGTCGCTAGTTAGGATGACAACAAACCTAGTAGAGGGGATTTGTTTTATTTTAATAATCAAAAAGAAAAAATAAACTAGTGGAGATGTTTAGTATCATTTTATTTGTCAAGATAATTCACAAACCTACTAGAGAGGTGTAATATCACAATACTAGCTAAAGAAACACACTAAACTAGTCAGATTAAAAGGTCTTATTTCAAGAAGAATTTTATCTTAAAAAAACCCCATCTTCCATGTGCCAACTAGGCATTAGGAAACATATCTTTGAAATAAAACTACATGGAAATACATCAGAAAATCCTTTGAAAAAAATTATATTCTTTCATAAACAAATCTCAGCTATATCAAAATCTGAATGAAAAAAAATCCATAAAACACCACAAACAAACACTAACTCACAAGGTACAATACAAAATAAAATCACATTCTTCGTTTGTAAGATATTATCTTAAAATAATGAGTATCCTCTCTTTAAGATCATAAAGAACCAAGAAAAGCATTATAATTTAGAAAAACAATCTTAAAGATCCAATAAGGCATTTAGTCAAGAAATAAGGGTTCATGGTATTCAAAAACTAGTTTTACATCTTAAATATTGAGTGGAAACCCATTTTGTATAAATTAAAAACCAAAGGATAATTATCATCATAGGGTGAAAGCCACTAATTAATCATGATAAAATTCATATTTAATTTTTTTTAAAACCCATAAGAAATCATGGTTTGAAATTTTAAAACTCTTGCATGGAGAAACCTGCCTTAAATATATATATTTTACAAGGTACCAAACTAAACCACCAAAAAAAGGCTAGAGTAACCCTTATAATGTCATTAAAATCCATTAAATAATAAAAAAAAAGTTAAAATCGTGTTATATAAAGTTTTGGATCACCAAATCCATACTAGGGAAAGGAAAAAAAGGTAAACGAGAGGAAGGGTTTTGATGTATTTTATGTGGAAGCTGGTTGTTGTGGAAGTCTTGATGGGTGGTTTAATGTGGTTCAGGGTGCTGTATGTGGCTACATGGCGCATAAAAATAGAAGAAAACTCCATTGGCGGTCAGGGAATAGATCCGAAGGTGCTAAAAAAATCAATTAGTAAATAACTTATATTTGGAGAGAATCAATTCATCAGAATAGTCTTTGAAGATCAAAAGTGGAAATGACTGTAGGGTTTGGTGAGAGAATCAACAATAGTAGGGTTCCATGAGAGCATTAAGGCATGAGAGAGATGAATTTTTTATGGTTCATTTTCTAAAATCAGATAAGACTTTTATTAGTGATTTCAAAAAAAATCTGATAAAAAGTAATTTTATCTTGTCTAAAATAGTAAAAATTGATAAAACTACTTTTTATCAATTTTTTTTCAGTGGTAAAAAAAGACTATTAGTGCTAAATTTAGCGCAGATCAAGAGTAGTTTTACCGACGGTTTTTTTAGAACTGATAAAGATCTAATTTTAATAATATATATTTATAATTATAATTATAAATAAATATATTTCCAAATATTGGTATATATTTATAAATATTTTTATATATTTATAAATAAATTTATATAATTATTCAATTAAAAATATTTATAAAATTATAAATATAATTTTCCAAAAAAAGATGAGGTAAAGCCTCTAAATAAACTTAGAAAAGAGTACAAGAGGATTGGTGTTTACTAAAAAACCACACACACACTAATGACTCATTCTGGAGCCCATGTTTCTAGGGTACCGACCTCTGTTCTAGGGGAAACGCGATCCTCTCCATGATTTGGGTTCTTGGGAGGTCTTGTATTCATCACCTAAAGGAGATCCAAGAGCAACATCCAAGATAAAGAAACTTTTGTACTTCCAATAAAGATCTCGAATGTTCAGCTCTAATTTACCCTGAGAACATTCCTCTAAATTGATGATTAGAAATTTCAACAATGAAAAGTAGTCATTGAAGCCACATGTTTTTGGATCCATCTTAAAGAGAAGAAATTCAATCTATGATGAAAACCACTCCACATCATCTATATGAAGACCATTTGGTAGAAATTCACTTTCAAAGTTCTTTGAATGATAGTTTATTTTGTTGTTATGGGATTCAACACCCTCATAATCTTGATCAGATTCTAGAAAAAAGTAATCATAAGAATTCCTCATAAACTCAATAAAATGAGGAGTAAATTTCCATTTAAAATAAATGACTTGTTCAAGTGTCTGTCTGGGCACAGAATATGGTTTTTTCTTTTTCTAAGGAACAACCTGGAATCCTTCCTCATCTATTGCAATCAACATGGATGATGTCTTACTTGGTGAGGCTTGCGGATGAGACCGAAATGGGGAAACACTCGGGGGGCCCTGGATATCAGCCATCCCAGTCTTACTAGGAGCTTCGACATCCAATTTTATCTTACGTCTGTGGTTTTTAGAAGTATCCATTTCTTCACCCAATATTTATAGATCAATATATTCCTTAATTGCATCCTCATCGAAATATTGATCATTTATATATGAATCAGCCTGCACACTATCCGCAGCCTGCGGGGAATTTTCAAAGCCAATGTTCGCATTATCAGATAAGGGGTAGAGAGAACTCGATCACAAAGTTATGTCTTTATAAGAGGGAGTCGGTTCCTCACCAATGAATTTTGGAAGACTGTAATCATTTAGATCAGGGGGAATACTTTCCTTATCAACATGAACTGAATGCTCGTTAGCCATATCTGCCCAGCTTCTATGCTTTACCAGAACATATATATTTATAAAAGCGGGTTTAATGTCATTAGAAATCTTCACATCCTTGTTTTTCTTATCAGCTACTAGGTTAAGACATCCAGTTTCCCAACATTTTTAACAAAATTAGGAGGAGTGACAACAATAACTTCGACATGATCTTTTTTAGTCTTCTTCCTACAGTCAGCGTCCGAATTCCCCTTCGAGTGACAAAGGTCGCAATTTTTATCTTGCATGCACCTTTCCTTGGTGTGGCCAATTGCTTTACAAGCATTAAAAAAAGGAAGAAGCTTCTCATATATGATAGATAATTCAAAATTGAAATCTGCATTTGAAAAAATAACATTATCAATGGGGATACCACTGAGGTCCACTTTGACCAATAAGTGTGCAAAATAACCAAAACACACTTCATCCGTTGCTCGATCCAACTTGATTGGAGTTCCAATTACTGAAGTAATATAAAATAAAATTTTAGGGTGACACTAGATCCAACTCATACCATAGATTCTCACCGAAACCTGGGTCCTTATATTATGGTTTTCAAGTGGAGAAAAACTTGGATGCTAATCTTGAAAGAACAGTATACCAGGTTTAAGGGAGATCGAGCCAGACACCCATGCCATATGATTTAAGATTTCTGATGGAAACAATAGGTTGAAAAAACCATGGCCAATTAGAATGAATCACCAATCATGGAATCCCCATACTACGGATATACTTCAAACAAGATCCTCAATATTCCATGGTTTTTGTCATGCAGGGAGAACCATTCTCGTTATTATCGAAAACTCACAGATCTTAAATCTATCAAGGATTAAATCTTGATTTACTTTAGGGCTAGTTTGGCAGGGATGATACAAAGAGAAAAGAAATGATATTGAGAGGGGAAATTGGTTTCTCATGTCTATAAAGATAATCTTAAGGGGAGAGAAATGATAAGGGGAGAAATGGAGAGAAATAGATTTCTCTCTTACTATTGTTTTTAAATTACCTCAAAATTGAGATGATTTGGAGATAAATGATGGTGGAGGGTTGTTAATATTTTAAAATTACAATTTTATCCCTATTTTCTACATGTATCACAATAGAATTTATTTTCTTTTCTTTTAAAAAGGTTCACCAAACAAGATGGAGAGAAATCCAAATCATTTCTTTTCTTTCACTAAGTTATTGATCCAAAATCAAGGAGAGAAATCAGAATCATTTATTTTATTTTCTTTTCTTTTTTAAAATATCAAATCATTTATTTTATTTTACTAAAATATCACCAAACACAGTGTTAATGAGGTCCGAGTTACCTCGTTTGAAGATTCTATCAGCAGCACCATCATTTTCGGAGGCAGAGAAGATTCAATTAGCCTCACACACTTCAAATCCATGAAGAGAAGACTCATTAGTCCTCCCCACTTTCAGGGACTTCAAATGAGAATAGTGAATAAAAGAAGCATGATCTACAACTGGCCTGTGTGAGTCAAAATGACCCCGAGTGAGGAAAGATTCAACCATGAATTCCTTATTCGAAGATTCTATACTGCAAACCCCAGACGCCATCGAGGGGTACTGTGATATGATCTAGTTGTCACTCATATCATTCCATAAAATTATATATATAATAATTATATTTATTTTTTAAAATATATTTATTATAATTTTATAATTATTTAAATATATATATATATATACTTATAAAAATTAATATAAACAGATATATTTATAAATATTTTTTATAATTATAAATATATATATATATATATATATATATATATAATTATATATATTTATTAATAAATAAATATATTTATCATTTAAATATATTTATAGTATTATTATATTAGGTGTTTTGGGGTACAATTACATCAAAAACACACACACTGCACACACACAGGCCTGAAAGGCATGTCATAGCCCCCCCTCAAGGGATAACCCACCCAACTATTAGCTTTATTGCATCATAAATATTTGGCATGAAGGCCTAATGGGAATGTATCCCATTACATGGCCCATAGGCCCGATTTTTTTTGCCCAAGGCCCATTATTTGAATAGTAATACTATAGTACCTACCTACTATAGTACCGCATAGTACCCGCCACAACTACAGTTCCCACCGCTGTTATAGTGTCGTCGTTTTCATAGTGTCTCTGTTGCTATAGTACCACTACAGTACTACTATAGTACCTATGCCCAATAGGTTTTTAATCCCCATTTCTCATGTAGGATTACGAGGTACTTACCACTAATACAAACGCTAACTACAAACATGTATTCAGGTAACGAGGTATAGGTGCGGCCTCACCAGCTGCGCATCACACATCCCTAGTGTGGTCGAAGGAGGCCAACCTTGGGCTTGGGATAGTTCTTAATGGGTTAGAGGGGCTCATGAGCAGTTATAATGGAATATAGTGTGTGTTGCCATGTGAGGACTAAAACTCATAACCTCGGGGTTAGTACACTACTACCAGCAACCAACTCACTTATGCCCTGTGGAAAAACATGAATTCGGGTAATGAGGAATAGGTGCGGCCTCACCACCTATGTGGAACACGTCCCTAGCGAGGTCCAAGGTGTCCATCCATGGGCTTGGGACAGTTCCCATTGAGGTAGAGGGGCTCATGACAGGTTATGATGTCATATAGTGCACGTTTCCTTCTTAGGACTCGAACTCGGAACCTTGGGGTCAGGACGCCACTGCTAGTAACAAACTCACTCGTGCCCCGAAGTCTTAAACGTGTATTTAGGTAATGAGGTATATGTGTGGAATCACCACCTACGTGCCGCACGTCCCCAATGAGGTCCAAGGTTTCTAGCCTTGGGCATGGGCCAGTTTCCAATGGGGTAGAGGGTCCCATGAGAGGTTATAATGGTATATAGTGCATGTTGCATTGCGAGGACTCGAACCCGAAAAATCGGGATTAGGACACCACCGCTGGTAACCAACCCACCCATCCTCTATGGGAAAATGTTTATTCGGGTAATGAGGTACGGGTGTGACCTCACCACCTGCGCGTCACACATCCCCAGCAAGGTCCAAGGTGGCCAGCCATGGGCTTGGGCCGGTTTCCAATGGGTTAGAGGGTCCCATAAGTGGTTATAATGGAAAGTAGTGCATATTGCCTTGTGAGGACTCAAACTTGAATCATCGGGGTTAGGACACCACCACAATTAAAAAACTCACCCATTCCCCATGGGAGAACATGCATTTGGGTAATAGGGTATAGGTGTGGCCTCACCACCTATGCGCCACACATCCCTAGCAAGGTCTAAGGTGGAAAACCTTCGGTGTGGGCCAGTTTCCAATGGGGTATAGGGGCCCATGAGAGGTTATAATGGAATATTGTGAGCGTTGAATTGAGAGGACTCAAACACTAAACCTCAGGGTCAGGATGCCAGAACTAGTAAGAAACTCACTCGTGCCCCGAGGGAAAAGGTGTATCCGGGTAACGAGGTATAGGTGCGGCCTCCCCACCTGTGCGACACATGTACCCAGTGAAGTCCAAGGTGGCCAACCTTGGGCCTGGGCTAGTTCCCAATGGGCTAGTTCCCAATGGGGTAGAGGGGCCCATGAGTGGTTATAATGGCATATTGTGAGCATTGACTGGCGATGACTCAAACCCAGAACCACGGGGTCAGGATGCCAGTACTAGTAAATAACTCACATGTGCCCCGTGGGCAAAGGTGTATTCAGGTAACAAGGTTTAGCTGCAGCCTCACCACATGCACGACACACGTAACCAGTGATGTCCAGGGTGGCCCACCATGGGCTTGGGCCAGTTCCCAATGGGTAGAGGGGCCCATGAGAGTTTATAATGACATATAGTGCATGTTTCCTTGTGTGGACTCGAACACGGATCCTTGGGGTCAGGATTCTACTGCTAGTAACCAACTCAACCGTGCCCCGTGGGAAAATGTGTATTCAGGTAACAAGGAATGAAAATGTGTAATCAGGTAATGGGGTATAGGTGTGACCTCACCACCTACGCGCCACAAATTCCCAACGAGGTCCAAGGTGGCTAGCCTTGAGCTTGAGCCAGTTCCCAATGGGGTAGAGGGGCGCATGAGGGGTTATAATGGAATATAGTGGGCGTTGCCTTGCGAGGACTCGAACCTGAAACCTCAGGGTTATGATGCCACCGCCAGTAACCAACTCACCTATGACCCACAAGAAAACGTGTATTCGTGCAATGATGTATAGGTACGACCTCACCACCTACATGCCTCATGTCCCCAGTGAGGTCCAAGGTGGCCAGCCTTGGAGTTGGGCCAGTTCCCGACAGGGTAGAGGGCCCATGAGAGGTTATAATGGCATATACTATGCATTTCCTTGTGAGGACTCAAACTCGGATCCTCAGGGTCAGGATGCCACCGATAGTAACCAACTCACATGTTCCCCACACACAAACGTGTATTAGGGCTAGAGGTATAGGTGCAGCCTCACCACTTGAATGCCACACATCCCCAGCGAGGTCCAAGGTGGAAAACCTTGGTATTGGTCCCATTCCCAATGGGGTAGAGGGATCCATGAGAGGTTATAATGGCATATAGTTTGAATCGACTTGCGAGGACTTGAACTCAAAACCTTGAGGTTAGGACACCAGAACCAGTAACCAAGTCACCCACGCCTCGCAAAAAAAACGTGTATTTAGGTAATAAGGTATAGGTGCGACCTCACAACCTGTATACCACACGTCCCCAGCGAGATCCAAGGTGGCCTGCCTTGGGCTTGGGATATTTGAAAATGGGGTAGAGGGGCCCATGAGATGTTATAATGGAATATAGTGTGTGTTTCCTAGTGAGGACTCAAACCTAGAACCTCAGGGTCAGGACACCACTACTAGTAACTAGCTCACCAACGCTCCACAGGAAAATGTGTATTCTGGTAGCGAGGTATATATTCGACCTCATCACCTACATGCCACATGTACCCAATGAGGTCCATGGTGGTCAAAATTGGGCTTGGGCCAGTTTAAAATGGAAAATAGGGTCCCATGAGAGGTTATAGTTACAGATAGTGCGTGTTGCCTTGCGAGGACTCGAACCCGGAACTTCAGGGTTATGACACCACCACCAATAACCAACTCACCCATGCCCCGCGTGAAAATGTGTTTTCAGGTAACAAGGTATAGGTGCGGCCTCACTACCTCCGCACCACACATCCCTAGCAAGGTCCAAGGTGGCCAGCCTTGGGCTTGGGCCAGTTCCCGACAGGGTAGAGGGGCCCATGAGAGGTTATAATGGCATATAGTGCATGTTGCCTTGCGAGAACTAGAACCTGGAACCTTGGGGTCAGGACGCCTCCCCTAGTAACCAAATCACCCATGCCCCATGGGAAACCATGTATTCGGGTAACGAGGTATTGGTGCGGCCTCACCACTTGCGTGCCACACGTCCCCAGCGAGGTCCAAGGTAGCCAACCTTGGGCTTGGGCTAGTTCCTAACTAGGTAGAGTGACCTATGAGAGGATATAATGGCATATAATGTGTGTTGCCTTGCGAGGTCTTGAACCTGTAACCTCGGGGTCAGGACGCCACCACGAGAAACCAACTCACCCATGCCTTGTAGGAAAATGTGTATTTGGGTAATGAGGTATTGGTGTGGCCTCACCTCTTGCGCGCCACATGTCCCCAGTGAGTTCCAAGGTGGCTAACCTTGGGCTTGAGCCAGTTCCCAATAGGGTAGAGTGACCCATGAGAGGTTATAATGGCATATAGTGTTTGTTTCCTTATAAGGACTCTAACCCGAAACTTCAGGGTCAGGACGCCACCGCTAGTAACCAACTCACCCGTGCCTCATAGGAAAATGGGTATTCAGGTAACAAGGTATAGGGGCAACCTCAACACCTGCGCACCACACGTCCCCAGCGAGGTTCAAGGTGGCCATCCCTGGGTGTGGGCTAGTTCCCAATGGGATAGAGGGGCCCATGAGAGGTTATAATGGCATATAGTGCGATTTTCCTTGTGGGGACTCGAACCCGAAACCTCTGGGTCAGGATGCCACCATAAGTAACCAAATCACCCGTGCTCTACGGGCATATATTTATAGTAATTTTCTAATTATTTAAATATTTATTTATTTATTTGTAATTATATTTATAAATGTATGTATATAATTATATATATTTATATCAATATATAAATATAATAACTATATTTATTATTTAAATATATTTATTATGATATTATAATTATTTAAATATATAAAGATATATAATTATAATTATAATTATAAATAAATATAATTAAAAAGTATTTACATATAATTATAAATATAATGAATATATTTATTATTTAATTATATATATTATAATTTTATAATTATTTAATTATGTATTTATTTATTTATATTTATAATTATAAATAAATATATTTAAAAAGTATTTATATACAACTATAAATATATTTATATAAATATATATAGTTATTAACATATAATTATAAATATAATAAGTATATTTATTATAATTTTACAATTATTTATATATATATTTATAATTTCATAAATACTTTATTTTAAAAAAATTAAATATATATATAATTATATAATTAAATAATTAAATAAAAATTATTAAAAAACATTTAAATAAATTAACTACATAAATTTTAAACATATCTTAAATGTTAAATCAGAATAAATAAAAATTAATAAATATCATTCATATAAATTACAAATATATTGAAAATATTACGTGTACAGTAAATAAATATATGTATAAATAAATATTAAAAAATGATTAAATATATTTTTGACATTATTAATGAATATACAATAATAAATGAATAAATTAAATTAAATTAATTAAAAAATATTAAATTGTTAATTCGTAATATTTACACGAATTACAAACATACATACACATACACATCCAAACACACACAAAGAAACACATGTATATACACATCTACAAATACATACATGTAGTTATACATGTCCAAATATTTTAAATTATTTAATATAAATATTAATATATAAATCTATATATATATATATTCATTTATATATTATATAATTATTTAAATAATATATTAGCATATTATATTTATTTTAATTATATACACATTTTGTAATTAATGTATACAAATAAACTATTAATCATTTGATGAGAGTATTTGTGCCTTTTATTTGGGACTGGGGACTTTATTTGTTTAGGGTGGTGAGCTAGCCACTTTTATATTTCGTGGCATTTCATGTATGACACAGTTTTTCATTACTGCACTTTTATTTTATTCAATAAAATTTTAAGGCTGAACATGCTCGGTACCTGAACTTTCCTAATATAAATAAATATATTTATAAATATTTGTATATAAATATAAATATATTAATATAATTATATATATATATATTAATATATAAATATATATAATTATAAATATAATAAAAATATTTATTACTTAAATATATTTATTAGAATTTTATAATTATTCATATATATATATTTATTTAAATATATTACTTATTTAAATATAATAATTATTTCAATACATTAACAATTTAAATATATTTATTATTTTATAAATTATTTTTTAAAATATTATATATATATATATGAATTATTAAAATATATATATTAATACATAATATTTATATTAATTATATACAATCATTTTTTAATTAATGTATATAAATAATTTTTTTGAATATAATTATGATGATTTTATATATACTAATAATATTTTTTATTTAAAGTATTTATCAGTGCTAAAAATTACACTAATAAAGATCCACCTTTATCAACACTAAAAAAGTTGCTGAGAAAGGGTACCCCTTTATAAATGCTTTTAACTATCACAGATAAAGGTATCTCTTTTATCAGCGCTTTCTATTTAGTGCTGATAAAAGTAGGAACTGCATAAGCATTGATCTGTGGTAGTGAAATGAATCTAACTACTATGAGAGTTTGTCCAGGTATCAACACGCCACTGTATTAATTAAGCATGCACATATATTAAACAATGATTATTTTAGTAGTACTATATATAAAAGTAAAAAATTAGGATTATAATGTCAAATAATATATGGTAAATTTAGGCGATCCACATTATATTTCTCTATGAGATAATGTGAATTTTTCATGTTTGTTTTATTTACTAATGAAACTTATTTCTTGTTAATTTCTTGTTTATTTATACATTCTTTATATACTTATAATCTAGTCTACTTGTTTATTTTTTTTATTTTCCTTATTCTAATCATCCTTGTTTTCCTTATGTTTGGCACTTCTAACTCTTATGTGAGGTCTGATGAGCAGAGGGTTGACTATTACATATCGGTGCCATTATGCAATATAGTGACCCTTATGCGTTTCTTTTGGTCTTAACTTATGTGGTAGAGTATAGTGGAAAATGGGAAACTCTTATATATTTTATCTTGTGACACTTAAATATCATCCCTATGATTATTACATATTCCGTTGTTATTTTTGATCCCCTTAAATTGTTAAGAAAAATTTCAAGAGCAACAATTGATAATCGATTTGAAGAAGAATTGTAAAAGGGAGAATAAAACACAAATAAACAAGAAAAAAATTATAGACATAGGGATTTACAAAGATTGGGAATAATCCACATATCCACCTAGAGGAATAATTTTTTTTTACTAATTTCAGGAATAAGATTACATGGTGATTTTAGAGTGTCCTCAAAATGTAACTCAAATAAAGAAATATAGTGCTACTGTAACCCATGTTGCTACAGTGTCACCAACCACATAGTAAATCCATTGTGCTGCAATGATGGTGGCTGGGCATTCATGGATCTTTAGTGACATGTTATTGTAGCTAATCACTTTCTACAATAATACCATGTCGAAGTCCACACCGCAACAGTGCCCTGTTGGTTTTTCTAGTAACATGCAGACTAGTGTACTTTTTGGGATTCTAGTAATTCAACACAACTTCATCCAAAAGGCTTGGGCTCCATCATTCCAACAATATCACACTTAGACGCCTTTACAACAAACTATCCTCCATCAATGTTTTCAACTACAGTTAAATTACTTAATTTGAGCAACTCTTCTAATTCACTCTTGAATAATAACTTTCTATTCAATGATTTAATTTCATGTTGATGATTCATGAAATTCCAACAATTTTCCCTTATATGATCCCACTATGTTCTACTATATTGTAGCACTCATCCACCGTTCATCAATTATGACCAACATAAGCACAATGGTGCCTCAATATCTCAATCATTGTCATCTTTTTCAACATGTATATCATATTACTAGTTCCACAAAATTTTTTCAATGTCAAATTCTCATAAAAAACAAGCCTATGATAAAATGACACTTCAAATGAATATTATTCATATGGGCATGAAACACTATCTTCTTTTCAATATGTATAACTCTTTGACTATCACAATGTAATAAATTTTCCCCTTTCTTACTATTTTGCTCCACCAAGAACTTCTCCACTAATCTATCCCCTTCACAGCTTTTGTTATAGTCATGTATCCTACCTCTGTGGTGGATAGTTTCACCACCTTCTTTAATTTAGATATTCAACTCACCATGGTTCCTCTATAAGTAAACACATAACATGTGATACTAATCCAACTATCAACTTCACCTCTAAGGTCAACATCCACATACCCCTATAATGAATTTCCATTACCAATAAATAAAAATACTTCCTTTCTTCCATTCACATGTCTCAATATCCACTTCACACCTTCCCAATGTTTCTTTCTAGGGTATGTAATGTACCTTTTCACAAATACCACCACATGAGAAATATCATGCCAATTACATACCATAAAATACATCATGCTTCCAAAAATTGATGAATATAAAACATTTTTCATGCACCCAAACTCTTCAACTATATTTGGTTATTTCTCATTTGATAATTTAAAAAGTTTTTCTAAGGGAATATATATAGGTGTTAGTTCCATCATACTAAATATACTCAAAACCATCTAAATTTAGTGACCCTATTATAATATTAATGTTACAGCTCCACTGTTTCTCTTAATCTTCATTCTAAAAAGCTTACTTGTTTCTCCAAGATCATTCTTCTTGAACTCCATAAATATATTCCCTTTAAACTAATTAATCCTCTATATACACGATCCTAAAGTGAGTATTTAATTTGTGTAAAAAAGAAATATAATGTATCCATATCCAAAATACTTTAAGTATAATCATTAATACATTCCATGTAGTTTGTATTCATTTTTTCTAACGAATACATCATACTTATTATTCTACTGCATGGGTGTCAGTTTTAACCAATAAAACCTCTTCTAGAGTTTTCACAAAATTTCTTTTTTTTTCACGACTCTATGCATCCCTTTAGATTATTCATAAAAATTTCCTCATCCATATCTTCATGAAGAAAATAGTTCTTTAAATCAAGCCGAGCAGGATGTAAATTATATGATTCAACAATATTAAGAACCACCTGAATGTTGGTAAGGTTAACTACGGGTGAGAGGATTTTAGTAAAATCCACATCTTTTTTCTTTTTGAATTCTTTCACAGTCATCCTTGTATTGTACATCCCGTTACCATCACATTCTTCTTTGAAATATTATACACATTTTTTGGGAAAAAATTCCTCAATGAATCCTCTCAGTATGATTTGGGTGTGTTTGTGTTTGTTGGAAAAACCAGATTACTGAAAATGACTATGGTTGGTGTTTTATGAAGATATGTTTTTAAGGTGGCAAAATTTCACAGTGTTTGCCAAATTTTGGGGCCTCAAAATCGGGAATTTGTGAGTATAATGGAGAAAGAAATCAACAAAGGAAGAGTATTGAAGAGCCCGAGACATGGACCACATACCATGTCTAAGAAGGGTGTGCGACCGCGTACCAGGCAACGTGAATGGTATGTAAATGTATTTTGCAAAACGGAAGTCAGTTCACAGTGGATGGAAGTGCAGTTTGCAGATGGTGTGTCGACAGTGGAGGAGGTTAACCGCATAGGATTAAAGGCGGTATGCGGAGCGTGTAGGAAAATGGTTTGTGTATGGCTTAAAGTTCGCAATGGCTAAAGATTCGATATGCGGGGGGGGGGGGGGGTGGTGTATCAAATCAAGAATTGGTAAATCATGATTTAGTGGATTAAGTGGGAATATTTTTGTATATAAGAATAACTAACCCCACTAATTACTGTGGTGATTGAACATCATTAGAAAACATTTTTTTTGCTCCAGTATTTCAGCAAAGGACGAAGGAAGTTCACGAAGGCAGAAGTGGTTCACGAAGGATGAAGTGGGAACAGAAGTGATTATACGAAAGGTGTTTTGGGGTTTCATAACTAGTAAAGGAAGTCCGGTACGTGGAGAAGGAAGTCTGGTACGTGGAAAGAGTTGTCTCGGTACGTGGAGGAGAAATATCCAATATGTGAGAGGGAGAATTCCACAAGCGGTATGCGGATGGGGAGCTCTAGTATGCGGAAGTGAAGGTAGTCCAAAAACAATAAATAGTTCACGAACATGAGGGATTTCACAGAGGAGGTTCGTAGAGTTGGTACGCGGTAGCGGTACACAATCGCAAAGGTGGAGACAATCCGCAGATGAAGGGAAGTTCATGGAAGAGGCAGCAGTACGCGGAGCAGGCGGTTCACGTACCAAACCCGGTACTCAGTACGCAGGAGTGGAAAGTGGTTCACAATTTGAAAAAAGAATCTTGTGAGAGATTCAAATCAGTTTTTTAAAGTATTTCCCAGTACCTAATAGTAACTAGGAAGGTGGAATTCATCTGCGGGTGAAAAAGAGACTTCAATAGAGCATCTACCTATAGTTGAGGATGCCTGAATTTATGCAAATGAAGGGACCTACATGTCCATAAACTCTATCTAAACTACATGTCGATAAACTATGAGTGGATTCATTTCAAAGAGCAGTGAGTGAAGGAAGAGGAAGACCCTTTCCACCAGTAGTGATCCAGAGAAAGAGGCATAGGGAGTGACCCTTGGGAATGAAGTGATCATAACCTAAACATTGTAAAGGATGTGAGCTTGGGCATAGAAGATCTATCCCAAACATTGTACTCATTATTGGTAGTGAGCCTTAGTGAATTTCGTACATCAACACATTGTCGTTGTATGCTCCTTGGATGTAGCCCAGTGAGGGTGAACCAAGTAAAAATTGATGCATCATGTGCATGATTTTATATCTATTCATATATTTATATGGAGGAAGAGAGAATTGATTTTTTTCTAACAATGAAACATGATCTGAACGGTAGAAAGTTTTAATCTACCATACCCTGATTCACCCCCCTCTCAAGGTATTTGACCTAGGGGACCTAACAATTAGTCTCAGAGAGAAAGGTTGAAAGTCAATGGTTCTCTCTCAGAAAAATAAATAGAGGTGGTCAATCATAAAATAATTCTGATCTTATATGGAAATAATATTCAACTATGGAAGAATAGAATATAGCACTACTTTCAATCAGTTGGGATTAATGTCTTCATAACAGCTATGCATGGAATATCAACTGACATTAACAGTGGTGCTTTATCGGAAGCTAAAAGAAGGGAATTGGATGCTGATGCTAAAGGGATCAATGATTTTTGGGGATCCATATCAAATTCAATTTACACAAAGGTAATGTCCTGTAAAACATCACATGCAATGTGGGAAAAATTGTTAAACATTTATGAGAGAGACACAATAGTCCGAGAAGCAAAGATGCAGGTTCTATGGAAAAAGTATGAGTATCTCAGAATGAATCCCAATGAGACTGCTGATGCATTCTTCAACAGGATAAATATTATTATGGAAGACATGCGGGGTCTTAGGGAAGTCATTGAAGATATAAATATTGTGAAACAAATCTTGAGGAAACTACTGCCGCGGTTCAATACAAAAGTTTCAGTGTTGGAAGATAAATATCCAAAAGAGCTGACACTAGACAACCTTCTCAGTACCCTTGTATCATATGAAATCAGAAATGATGACAAATATGTATTGGAAAAGGGGAATTAAAATGATGTGGTGTTCATGGCCATGAAGAATATCTCCATTGAATATAGTGTGGAGGAATACAATATGGATAATGACATGTCATTTCTATCCTCTAATCTACAAAGAGTAAAAGGAATGTTCGAAGGGAAAATTCCATTTTCATGCTTTAAATGTGGAAAGATTGGGCATTTTGTATCAAAGTGTCCTAATAAGTTTGATGATGAAAATGAAGAAAATGATGAAATTCCACAAAAGAAGTATTCATCAAATAAGAAAGGGAGGAGAAGTATTAGGAGACAGTTATTCAAAAAGAAGAATATTCTTTCAAGAGAGGATGAAAGTTCAGAAGAATCTAAGGTAGAAGAGTTGGAGGACTGCACAGATCATAAAGTAGATGATTTGGTGGAAGTTTCTAGAAATTGTTTAACCAGAGAAGAAAGTGACAATGAAGAAGGATAAATTGAAGGAAGAGATCATCTTCAGGCTGAATTAGAAGCTTCTATTGAAGAGATAGATATTTTGAGATCCAAAATGAAGAAATACAAAAAAGTTGTTCGTGATGAAAAAATCTTTATGCAACAACAAGAAGAAGAGAAATCTGAGCTGAATAAAGAAATTAAAAAGCTAAGGTCTTCAATGCCAGAAAGATCTGAAAAGGTGGTTGAGTACAAAATGAAAATTGAATAATAGAAAATTGGAATTCATAGTTTAACTAAAACTGGAAAAGATAAAATCAAACATATCGAGCATCTAGAAGAAGAGGTCGTTAGTCTATGGAAAAAAATTGAAGATCAGGAGAAACTACTAACTCTCGGTTCGAAATCAAGAAATAAGATCATACAGGAAACAAATAAGATGATATTTGAGGGAAATGATCCATCAAAACAAAAGGGGATTGATCTAAAATAGGTAGCAGTTCTGGTTCAAGATATACCACAAGCACCCAATCTATGATTCAAGACAAATTTGGGAATGAAGAAAAATTAGAAGATTTAGAGAACCCAAGGTACAAATAATGGTGCATCATTACCACACAGAAATGTACCTCACATAAGATGCTATTGTTGTGGTAAAATGGGGCACTCTCAAAATTTATGTTCCATAGCAAAGAGATATCATAGGGAAAAAGACCAACAGAGGTGTTCGTACATAGTTCAAAATTACAGGTCATCATTTGACAATAATTGTTTCATGTGTAAAGGTCTCAGAAATAAGGAAAGATATTTCACATCAATAATGCATAGGAATCTGCTGAGGCAAACTGAATTTATTCCTAAGAATTATCCAAAAGTATCTTCAAGTGAGATAAAAATTCAAAATCGATTTGGAGCTTAGCAGGTTGAAGCTGACCCATCATATACTGAGGGATATCAAGATTATCATTCCATGTTGGTTAGGAATTCAAAGGCTTGGGTCAAAAAGAGAAGGTCCAAGCAGGCTGTGGTTATAGAAATTGTGTTCAATGCATCAAATCGCATAGGGATACAGATAATTGACACTGGATACACTTCCCATATGATGGGAAATAAGAATTTAGAAACTAGAATTAAGTATGATAAAAAATGTAATATTATATTCAGTAATGATAAGGTCTTGAAAATTATTGTTTCATGAAAATCTAAGATTGGGGGAAAATACACGAGACTAGAAGATGTCTTGGTTGTTGAGGGGCTTAGTCACAACTTGAGTAGTGTTAGTCAATTGTGTGACTCAGGACATGCTATAAGTTTTTCCACGAAATTATGTATCATCAATGAAAAGGATGGTGTTGTTGTGTTGTAAGGAATGCGTATGAAAGGGAATCTCTACCTTGTAAGTGGAGAAGAAGATATGTGATTTCTGTCCAAGGATAAAGAATTAATGTTATGGAATAAGTGTCTTGGGCACATTAGACAAGGTTCCTTGTAAAATATGGTAAAATATGATGCAGCTCGAAATCTCCCTAGATTATCATGTGATCATACTCATACGTGTGATGCCTGCTAAAAAGGGAAGACCATTCAAAAGACATTTAAAAAAAAGAGAAAAGTCAACAAGATTGCTTGATCTGGTGAATATTGATGTGTGTGGGACAATTTCCCCAAGGGCTATTGATGGGATGAGATATTATGTTCTATTAATTAATAAAAATAGCAGAATGGCATGGGTTTCTATAATCACTCACAAATCTGATGTGTTTAGTTTCATTAAAAGATATCGACATGAATGTGAAAAGATGCTAGGTCAAAAAATCCGAATGATTAGAAAAGATAATGGAACAGAGTTCAAAAATATCCAAGTGGAGGATTCTCTTGAAAAACATGGGATAAGGCATCATGTTTAAGCAGTAAAACTCCACAACGGAATGAAGTAATTGGGAGAAGAAATCAGATTGTCAACAACATGGCCATAACAATGCTCACTGAGAAAGAATTTCCAGAGAAATTTTGGAAAGAAGCAGTGATGACAGAAGTTTACACTTCAAATAGAGATTTACTTTATCTAAATGAGAAGAAGACTTCATATGTGTTATGGTATGAAAAGAATTGATCATTAAATCACTTTCGAATATTCAGAAGTAAATGTTTCATTCTCAATAAGGAGAAACATAGGAAATTTGAATCCTGTGGGAATGAAGGGATATTTCTTGTCTACTCAACGAAAAGAAAAATGTATAAGCGATTCAATAAGTGGTTGGGAAAGATAGTTGAAAGTCATGATGTGACTATTGTAGAAAATGAACAGAATATTCAATAAATACATGACCAGAATCAGGAAGATAGCGATGAAGAGATGAGGAGATCAGGAGATGCTCTAGCTCTAGAGATTGATTTGGAAGAAGACTCAGATGATGATAATAAATTAGTGTCTTCTTAGAGACCCAAAAAAAGTTCTGAAATAGATAGGCATAACATAATTGGTGATTAGACAACACCAGTTCAGACAAGATGGATGAAGTCTCTACAGCAAGCATCATACTTATCACAAGTGAATACTAAATGCTTTGATGAAGTAGCTGGAGATGATAATTGGGTTCAGGAAATGAATGAAGAGCTTTAGAAAATTGAGAAAAATCAAACATGAGAAATTGTCTCGAGACCAGAAGTCAAGAATGGCATAGAGACAAAAATGGGTCTTTCGTAACAAAATGAATAAATATGGTGTTGTGATTAGAAACAAAACATGACTTGTGTGCAAAGGGTATTCCTAGATAGAGGGTATAGATGGAGATGCGACATTTTCACATGTTTCAAGGCTAGAGATAATTAGATTATTCTTGGCCATATCTATGAAACAAAAGTTTAATGTTTTCCAAATGGATGTCAGGACAACATTTCTAAATAGAGTTATGGAATAAGAAGTCTACATTGAGCAGCATAATTCTAACAACCCGATATTTTATGATAAGTATTCTTTTTAATATATTTGATGTCATGTGTTTTATGATACACCAGGATTATCGTGTGCTATACGCAACACCGTATTAGCTTGCAGTATACGCAATACTATTCATAGATTGTGTTACACACAATTTCAAGTTCGTTTGATAATAGTCATTCTACGCAACAATGAGTATATATATATATATATTCAATGTATAAATGAAAAATGGTTGGATTATGTTATAACGAAACAAAAAAGGAGTCTTTCACAACACACAACCCTATCTTGGCTTGCATTACATGCAATCACGACCTTCCCCGATAACGTGTGTTGTACGCAATACCGAGTTTCACTAAACAACGATATGCTATTAAAATATTTTTAAAACTAGCTGTTATGAATAGTAATACCCACTTTTTGAAATTTTGTATATTTTATTTTTTAAAATGGACTTCATTTCTGGATTTGGAATATCGAAATTATCTTATGGTGAAATATTGGTATTTTTCTGAAAACGTTCATTTTTTGATGAATAGTGAAAACACTAGGTTACTATTTAAAAACTGACGTTTTATTTAAATAATTATTTATTTTATTTAAATATATTTTAGGTCAAAATTGATACATAATACTGATATAAGTTAAATGCAATTCATTGGAGTAATTTTATAATAATTTTAGATATATAAAAATTTTATTGAACTTTTCACCGTCTTTTACCCACCTCCTAGGAGAATTTGCAAATTTACATAAAACTTAATTTTACCGATTTTGTGAATGGAATTTAAAAAATCCGAGAGACACGGTTGATGTCAGTAAGTAAAATGTGGTTCAATTAGATGAAAATAATTTCTGGTGAATAGTAACTTTTTACTTTTTTTTACCACGGTTAGAAGTAAATAGGGTAATTACGGGTAAAAATGATATTATTATTACCATAACACATGTACTAATTCTATTGGATAAGTGTAATTCGATCAAAAACAACCTTAGGAATAAAATATGACCATTTAGGCCCATTGGATTAGATTAGGACATTTAATATTAATTTATTTAAAGAAGGGTTAAAATAGTTAAAATCAATGTTTAATAAGTAAATAATTTTTAATATAGGGTTATACATAAGATAAATTCGACTATAAATATTCATTAGAAAGATAAAAATATTTCCTACATAATGGTATTTTATTTGTAATTTTTAGACATTAAATAATTTAATTTATTTATAACACAATGATGATGCAGTAATTATCTTATAAATGAAATATTGACATAATTGATGTTATAAATACCCAAATAAATGTAATTTGAAACTTTTTATGAATTACAATACTTTTCTAGGTTAATATGACATGTTATTATTGATTTAAGTAACTTTTTTTGAATTAATAGTTCTGTTATGAGTTTTTCAAAAATCAACTACCAAATATTCTCAAAATTGACATAAAATAGTTTTTAAAACAAATATTTTATTATTAATTGTTATTTTATTCCTAAAAATTTGAGGTTCAGAAAAATGACTTAGATAAGGTTATATATATTATTAATAAACAACTTGGGGTTCTTTTTGCTTGTTATGGTAAGTTTATTAACCTTATAGTGTAAGAAAAAAAGAAGACACAGTAAAAGTTAAATTATCTAACTTAAAGTTAAATCTAAATGATAAGGTTAAAATAGTAACCTAAACTTGTCTAAATTTTATTGGATGAGAGTATTTCGACCCATACCCACCTTATATTCTAAATAAATCAATTTGGTTCTATTAAAAACAGAATATGACTTTATAATAAAATAATATTTTTAGTTTTTCCAAAGGTGCCCCTCTCCTCCCTTATAAAAGGGAACCTCCTCCCTCTCTTCCCCACACCACTTTGAGCCTTCAAACTCGTCCAAACCCTGAAAAATTATCTTCTCCACTTCCCTATAAACATCTTAGAGGTCCTGGTCTTCTTAAAAGACCAATTTCAGTGCCCTAAAAGGAGGTCTCAAAGAGGCGCTTCAAAGAAGAGGAAATGTCTGTTACTGATTCTTTCAACTTTATTTATTCTTCCACTTCTTCTTCTTTAGTTGTTTAATTATGAAGTAATAAAATCAGTATTACTCATATAATGATATTTTATTATAAGTATGAAACAACCCTATTTCACCCTCTATCCATCCTAGGGAAAATGAAATCACCGCGCGTGCGTACGTACGGAATACCGTCTCCACGCCGTGGTGTAATCTATTTTCGACCACCACCTTACTTGTATGGGTATAATAGTGAAAATAAATAACTATATATGATTATTGAAAAGTTATATTGATTCTGAAATATTATACATACACTTCAATGAAATTCCATGATCATGGGAATGATATAATCACTCGTGCGTACATACGGACTATCGTCTCCATTACACGATGAGATTCATTCTCCATGTTAACCATTCATGAATGATTATAAAGTATATATAATAAGTAATAATGAAATATATGACATAATAATTATACTGGATTTATGTGTATATATATGTATGTCATATACTTAATTTCATTCAATTCAATAAGGAAACGAAAACAACATTCATTCGTACGTACGGCCTACCGTCTCCATGAACGGTGTATTTCATCTCATTTAATCGATCTATCAGATATATATGTATATAACGAAATATATATTATGTATAAATCATGTTTTACATTATTGAATTAAGTAAATTAGGATATAAGTAATAATATCAAGAACAACAAGTCCAAACACGTACGATAAATAAAACGATTGAACCCAAAACGCTGCTTTAACATGGAACTTAAAAAATAACGGGTAATATAAAGTCATTAGTGAACCATATATGATATCATAACAATTAATAAGATTCTATAATAAGTCAATAACATTATTTAAATCATTATACAGGAGGTTCGGAAACGTACAAAGCATATCTGACCTAAGGTAAGGGATAATTTTTCAAATCTCATTTTTTTATCTGAGATTGCTTATACGTAAGTATTTACTGGGGTTAATGTTATCATCCATGTCCATGTTTTCTAAAAGGGTTTTTATGTATTTTTAATGTCCTTTTTAACCATTTTGACTTTTACTACATGGTATGCAAGGAATCTTTCTTTTTTTTACGTTACGAGGTACTTTTTGACTTTTTCGGCAAAAGTACGAGAAGAATGTTTTTTTAACTTCTATGGCACGAACGGATTTTTACGATTTTTATAAAGACTTATTTTCATGAAGCTTCCTCCAAAATATTTCATGACTATTTTCAAAAAAATCCTTTTCTTTTAAAATTGCATGACATTTTGTGGAAAGAGATTGATTTTGAAGAAGAAATGATATTTTCCTCAAGAATTCATTTCAAGTGTTTTATCAAAACCATTTTTCATCTAAGATGAAATTATTTCATATGTGTATGTTTCAAGTATCATGTCTCTATGATTTACATCGTTTCGATTTTCTTATTATGAAATGATATCCATTTCTTTTTATATGGATTATGTGATGATGGGATGATGTTTATGAAACCCATTTTATTTATTGGGTTATTATGAATGATGTATGTTTATTTTGTTGAACAAGTAAGAATGATTTCATTATGAGATGGGTGGGACCTATATCTCCCCCCAATGCATTGGGAAAAGATTTATATCTCATGATATAGACATGGCTGGAACGGTAAGTTAATCTGGTTCAGTGTTACATGACTGAAATGAGGAGTGAACTCAATTCAGAAAGGGACTTTGTCCACTAAGATGGTCTTGGCAGCAATGCCTTGGCTACTATGGAAATCATAACATGTGCTGAATGGTTGCCACAATTATATGTTTTATTCCCATTATATTGTATCATGGTTGATGTTCCATTATGATATATGCCTTACGTACTTCCAAGATTCATGTCTTTGCTCAAGATTTTGATGTTTAGATTTTATGTTCAAGTTTTTGTATTCAAATGTTTATGGATTGTTTTATGTTCTATATGTTTACCCTTACTGGGCATTTGAGCTCACCCCTTTTATGTTTTCTTTTCCCCAGGATATAAATAAAGGTTTTAGGTAAGAAAAAAAGATGGAAGATCTTTATGAGAGATGTTGAAGATCTTTCACCACGATTATAAGATTATATTCTGAGTTTCCAATGACACTAAACTTTTACGGTCCTTGTGTGTCTATTTTTGTTATGTACTAAGTATTCCGAAAAAGTAATGTAATGTACATGTACGTCAGGATTTGGGTCTCTATAGTTGGTATCAGAGGAAAGGTTTAGTCAACCTTTGGAAACTAGGATGCAAAAACGTTAGTGAGATCCCTAGAGATATTTATAAGGTATCTCTAGGGATGTCCCTAAGGAAAAGTATATGTATAGGATATAGTCCTAGAACTATGATAACGATCTTATAATTTAACCTAAGATGTTAGATATTGAGGGTAATCTCCCTTTACTATGTTGTTTTCCCTAGCATGAGTTTTTCCCCTCACACTATTCTTTTTGGGTTTTAGACGACGGTTGGAACCCAAAGGAACCATGTTGATCAATGTAATGGACAATGCAATGATTGTCATCCTGAACAAACAAATGTTATGGGAGATGGAGTGAAAAATCATATTGCTATATTTACACAAGATATGAATCATTCTGGACTTCCAAATGAGCAGATAAGGGAACAATATTCTATTGAGTCCTTCATGAGGCAACATCCACCTTCTTTCAGTGGGTCTTATGATCCACTTGTTGCTAAACAATGGATCAGTACCACTGAAAAGATATTTTCAGTTCTTCAATGTTCTGAACATGATAAATTCATCTTAGAAGTATATCATTTGGAAGGTGAAGCTGATCAATGGTGGAATCTTATCAAGAATACAAGGCCAAGAGATGAAATTGAGTCCATGGAATGGGACGAGTTCAAGAACTTATTTTTCAATAATTACTTCCCTCATATTCTTCGAACAAAGATGGATAAGGAGTTTCTTGAACTAAGGAAAAAGGATGATGAATCTGTTGGTATATACGAAGAGAATTTTACAAGACTTGCAAGGTATGCATCTGGCTTTATCATCCAACCTGAAAGTAAAGTTGATCGATTCTTCGGTGTCTTAAAACCAAATCTTCGAAGGGAATTATGTATAAGAGACTTCAGTAGATATGAAGAAATTTTGCGTTGTGCTATCAAGGTAGAAATTGAAGTTGGTGTTACATATCCACCTCATGGTTTTGACAAGAAATGAAGGATGGAGTTCAAGGAGAAATCACAGAATAATGGTGAAAAGAAGATGAATGTTTCCTTATGCTCAAAGTGTGGAAAGAAGCATGGTGGAGATTGTCTTAAAGGGACTAGAAAATGTTTTAAGTGTGGAAAAGAAGGTCATCGAGCAGCTGAGTGTCAAAGTAATAGAAAAAGGGTTTCTAATGGTGTGAGTAATGAAAAGACTACAGAGAACACACCACCAACACTTCAATGCTTCAAGTGCAACGAAATGGGGCATTATTCTAATCAATGCCCTAATCCAAGGGTTAATGATGATGGACATGAGAAACCACTTAAGGAAAAGGACAAAGGTAAGTCACATGCGATCACTATTGGTGATGTTGAATATGACAATGATGTGGTGGAATGATTAAGTTTTTATGTAATGAGATTCGAAAATAATGTTGTATATAGTATCATGGAATATTGGAATATTTATGTATTGGTCTATTGTGGTTTTCAATAATATTTTGGTACCAATAACCATGTAATGTGATTGAGATATTTTTGGAAAGAAGATGATATGCGCATAATGAAGGGATAAGGAGAAAATGAAATGTTTGACAGTATTCATGAGCTCATGACTGATATAAGAAAATAGTTATATCATGGTTTGAGTATATAGAATTTTGGGATTTTGGTATGTGGAAAGAGTTAACTTTTGACAGAACTCATGTTTTCACTAAGATTCAATGGGTATTCATTTTTAAAGAGAATACATGATTAAGGACTTCAAATTTTTGGAATGTGACCAACAAGACATATCTTATGATATATGGGGATCAACGATGGTATTAACAAACTTGTTATATGAATTCTCTGATAATCGTTTTCACTATATTATGAGAGTGGACTGCAGTATTATGGATAAGCCTAAAGATTGGAATGGATTAAGTTGGATATATGTTAGTATTGTTTAAGGATAGAAGTTTTTTTTCGATATTATTGATGGGATGTTATAGTAATGTAGTTTTAGAAAAAGGACAACCTGCAGGATGGGAGACATCCCATCGCATCGGACAAGGCTGTGGGAATCGAACCCACAACCGAAGTGCGATTGGCCTTTATCGCATACCACTGGCCTACAGGAAGTCCCTGGTTAGTAGAAACTAGTTTTATTTTATTAAGCGGTATGATATATGAAGTATAAGATCATTTTTGGAATCATATATGATTAACCTCACCATAGATGGACTTATGTATATTTGATAACTTTTGGTAACCTTTTGTTTGAAATAGATGGAATGACCCATCATTCTATCACATGATCTATTAACACTTCACGAATAACAAATTCAACTTCATTTCTTTAAGAGATTAAGTGGAAATTGTTCAAAACACGAACAACAGTGAGATTGTACCAAAATAAAGTAAGTATTTATTCTAATTCAAATTCTTCAAGTTTAGGGAAATGATCTTGAAAACCAAAAATGTTGTCCTCGTGGCCTTATATATGATGAATCAGATGGTACCCTAGATCATCAAAAATTTATGGCTTTGTGATTGTTGGCTTTTTCATAGCCATGTTCTCTACCACTCTCCATCAGAACATGACGGTTAGATTTCTCTTCCATATCCATATTTTCACCTATGTTCTCCTATGTAGAAACCCATTGATTAGTTAACTTGGGTAACCGTTACGTTTCATACCTTATTTTTTAAAGTTATGTTTTGGTATTTCATTTTACGATGTGGGTTTCAATTAAAGAAACTTTCAAGTAGAAAACCATGTATAACCCCGATGAATTTTGAGGGAGAAATTCATTTTAAAGCGGGTAGAATGTAACAACCCGATATTTTATGACAAGTATTCTTTTTAATTTATTTGATGTCATGTGTTTTATGATACAACACGATTATCATGTGCTATACACAACACCGTATTAGAATCCTGTATACGAAATACTATTCTTATATTGTGTTGCACACAATTTCAAGTTTGTTTGATAATAGCCATTCTACGCAACATTAAGTATATATATATATATATATTCAATGTATAAATGAAAAATGGTTGGATTCTGTTATAACGAAACAACAAAGGAGTCTTTCACAACACACAACCCTATCTTGGCTTGCATTACACCCAATCACAACCTTCCTCGATAGCGTGTGTTGTACGCAATACCGAGTTTCACTAAACAACGATATGCTATTAAAATATTTTTAAAACTAGCCGTTATGAATAGTAATACCCACTTTTTGAAATTTTGTAAATTTTATTTTTCAAAATGGAATTCATTTTTGGATTCGGAATACCGAAATTAGCTTAGGGTGAAATATTGGTATTTTTTTGAAAACTTTCATTTTTTGATGAATAGTGAAAACACTGGGTTACTATTTAAAAACCGACTTTTTATTTAAATAATTATTTATTTTATTTAAATTTATTTTAGGTCAAAATTGATACATAATACCTATATAAGTTCAATTCAATTCATTGGAGTCATTTTATAATAATTTTAGATTTATAAAAATTTTATTGAACTTTTCACCATCTTTTACCCACCTCCTAGGAGAATTTGCAAATTTACATAAAACTTAATTTCACAGCTTTTGTGAATTGAATTTCAAAAATCCGAGAGACACGGTTGATGTCAGTAAGTAAAATGTGGTTCAATGAGATGAAAATAATTTTTGGTGAATAGTAACTTTTTACTTTTTTTTACCACGGTTATAATTAAATAGGGTAATTACGGGTAAAAATGATATTATTATTATCCTAACACATGTCTTAATTCTATTGGATAAGTGTAATTCGACCAAAAACAACCTTAGGAATAAAAGGTGACCATTTAGGCCCACTTGGATTAGATTTGGACATTTAATATTAATTTATTTAAAGAAGGGTTAAAATAGTTAAAATCAATGTTTAATAAGTAAATAATTTTTAATATAGGGTTATACATACGATAAATTAGACTATAAATATTAATTAGAAATATAAATAGATTTCCACATAATGGTATTTTATTTGTAATTTTTAGACATTAAATAATTTAATTTATTTATGACACAATGATGATGCAGTAATTATCTTATTAATGAAATATTGACATAATTGATGTTATAAATACCCAAATAAATGTAATTTGAGACTTTTTATGAATTAAAATAATTTTCTGGGTTAATATGACATGTTATTATTGATTTAAGTAACTTTTTTTGAACTAATATTTCTGTTATGATTTTCACAAAAATCAATTACCAAATAGTGTCAAAATTGACATAAAATAGTTTTTAAAACAAATATTATATTATTAATTATTATTTTATTCCGAAAAATCTAAGGTTCAACAAAATGAATTAGATAAGGTTATATATATTAATAATAAACAACTTGGGGTTCGTTTGGCTTGTTATGGTAAGTTTATTAACCTTATATTGTAAGAAAATAAGAAGACACGGTAAAAGTTAAATTATCTATCTTAATGTTAAATCTAAACGATAAGGTTAAAATAGTAACCTAAACTTGTCTAAATTCTATTGGATGAGAGGATTTAGACCCATACCCACCTTATATTTGAAATAAATCAATTTTGAGCTATTAAAAACCTAATATGACTTTATAATAAAATAATATGTTTAGTTTTTCCAAAGGTGCCCCACTCCTCCCTTATAAAAGGGAACCTCCTCTCTCTCTTCCTAACACAACATTGAGTCTTCAAACTCGTCCAAACCCTACCAAATTATCTTCTCCACTTCCCTATAAACATCCTAGAGGTCCTGGTCTTCTTCAAAGACCAATTTCAGTGCCCCAAAAGGAGGTCTCAAAGAGGCGCTTCAAAGAAGCGGTAATGTCAGTTACCGATTATTTCAACTTTATTTCTTATTCCACTTATTCTTATTTAGTTGCTTCATTATGAAGTAATAAAATCAGTATCTCTTCCTAACACAACATTGATTAGACTCCGAACCCTTGACTTGCTTACACTCCAATTTATTAATTAGCCTTTACATACGTATGCTTCATTCTAAAACGATGTCGTACGTTCTGTTAAACTTGTTTTGTTATAAAATGATGTCGTCTATTTTGTTATAAACTAACCGTGGTCTAAGTGACATGTGTATAGGTCCCTCCAATCTTTAAGGAAAATATGACTGTTGGAGAAGGAGCCGACCTTACCTATAAATAGGAGCTCATTTGAAAGAGCTCGAAGCTGCTAAAAAGTTGAAGTGCTGAAAGGCTGACTAATCTGCTTGAAGTGATTTCTAAAGAGAGAGAGTCTCTTATTAACTCTCAAAGCTTTGTGCGACTATGAATGTTGGTGATTACATTCGAGGGCTTCCGGGGATAGGAAGACAGAGGTTCCGACTACCTTGAAGTTCGAGGGCTTCCTTGCTGAGGAAGACAGAGGTCGCAAACTACCTTGAAGTTGAGGGATTACGGGGATAGCAAGACAGAGACTCCGATCTTTGTATCGAGGGCTTACCCTGGTGTGGGTAAGACAGACTTGCTTGAAAGTATAAATCAAGGGACCTTTATCCAAGGTTGTTGGATACCCTTCTCTTTGGGTTAAAAGACTTATATCTTGTTACTTGTAGTTCTACTACTTGTTTATTTTCGCTGCATTTTGTATTATAAGGAAAGTATAACTTTCTTATACTTCCTTACTTGTACTCTGTTTCATTTAGATTCTATACGCTTTAAGGTAGAATCTCATATTGTAACTTTTTTTAAGTTTCAATTTCCGGAACCATATTTCCGGAACCTACTTTCGGAATCTCTTTTCAAGTTTGCATTCGGTGTTAGAGGTGTTGTGAATTTGCTTAGTTTAACTTTGTTAAACTTAGCCCTTTCCTTTTCTTAAGGAAAACATAGTTAATCATAACTAACTTTAAAGGTTCCAAAGGAATTTTTAAAGTATACAATTCACCCCCCTCTTGTTTATTGAGCATCTACATCACTATTTCGATCCTACAATTGGTATCAGAGGAGGTCTCTGAAATACTTATACTCACGAATAAGTTTTTCTAGATCATTTTATCATTCCAAACTATCTTTTCCCATTCCGAACTTTCTCATTCCGAACATTGTTATTTCAAAAATTTTACTACTAACAAGTTTGTGTATCAAAGGTTATTTCTAGTATGGCAGGAGTCAATGTTGGTTCGATTGATAATCTAAATCCTACAAGACCACCAATCTTTGATGGTAATGACTATGAGTACTGAAGAGATTGAATGAAGACTTGTGTTATCAACACTGGAGTATATAACTTTGTTATGCTTACTAGTGATTATAAAATTCCTGACAAGGATGTTACAACTTTCACTAACCAGGAAAAGCAAGAATATCAACTCAATTATAAGGTACGCAATACACTACTATGTTCAATGACTAGAAATATATATAGCCAAATTTCTTCTTGTGAAGTAGCTAACTGTATCTGGAAGAAGTTATAGGTTACACACTTTGGGACTTCTAATGTGATTGAGACTAGAAGAGCTATGCTTAGAGCTGAATATCATGGCTTCAACTTTCCTTATGGAGAACCAATCTGTAAAGTTCAACAGAGATTCATGACTATAGTCAACAGCCTAAAGTCTATGGGAGAGAAAGGTTTAGATGATGATGCTCTTGTGGATAAAATAATTGACATTATGCCCAATGAGTGGGAATCCAAGAGAACAACTATAGATGAGAACAGGAAGGTCACTCAGATCTCTCTTGATGAGCTTTTTGGAACTCTTCTACAACATGAAACTAGAATGAAGAGAGATGCTGACAACATCAAGAAGAAGAATGGAAATGGTACTTCTTTTACAACAACTTCAAATTAGATGAAATCTAAGACTCCTAAGAGAGTAACCAGATCCAAGTCTATGAAAGTTATTTTCCAATCTGAATCTAGTGAGAGTGAAGTGTCAGAAAATGAACTAGAAAATCTTGCTCGGAGGATGAACAAGATAGCTGGCCAGAGAAATTTCCAATCCAAGTATAAGAAAAAGGAAAGGAAAGATAAGAAATATGGAGAAGTTACTTGTTATGAATGCAAAAGAGCTGGACATATTAGACCAAATTGCCCTATGCTCAAAAAGAAAGAAAGAAAAGAAATGAATTCAGACAGGAAAAGAAAAAGGTATTATAAAGCTAAAGCTAAGAAAGTTCTGAACGCTAATGACACCTGGAGTGCCAATGGTGGTGACTCTTCAGATGAATCTTCTGATTATGATTCTTTAGGACAGAAGAATCTTGGTCTTATAGCCAGATTACCTATTGATAATCATTGTTTTATGGCTAAGGTACGAAATGCTGAATCATTGACCAATGTTTCTTTAAATTCTAATAATAGTAAGTATTATAACTCTTCTGATGAAGAATCATCTTATGATGAGGAAAATACTTTACCTACTTATGAAGAAGTCTCTAGGTTTGCTGAACTTCTTGAAATTGAGAATTCCAAACTCAATAAGAAACTTGATAAAGCAAACTCTAGGAATTCTATTCTTATAAAAGAGATATCAGATCTTTCTAAAGATCTTAATAAGAAAAATTCTGATTTTGAAAGTATTTCGAAAAATCTTGAGGAAGTATGTTCTGAGAAGAACAAACTTTCTAAAGAGTTAGAAAAAGTAATTTCTAAGAAAAATGTTTTCGAGCCTAACTCTAGTTCAAAAACTAATGATTTTGAGGATAAAAACTTGGTTGTAAAACTCAAGTCTGAAATTTTTTCCTTAAAGAAGTGTTTATAAAACTTTACCCATGGTAAAGAAAATTTTGATAAAACGTATTCTCAAATACGACCTTTAAGAAATAAAACCGGATTTGGTTATACCCATGCAAAACCAATTTTCAGTAAGAATTATTTTGTTCCTCAAAGTGCCCCATTTTGTACCAAGTGTCAATATGGTGGTCACTGGGCAAAGAATTGTTCCTCAAAAAAACCCAATCGTTAGGATTTCATAAAGCTTACTTCTCTAAAAAGATGTGGGTTCCAAAAAATTTATTATCTGGAAATCTCGGATCCAAACAAGTTTGGATTCCGAAAGTCTAATTTTCTTTTTGATTTCAGAAAAATAAAGAGAGTACCAGCAACAATACATGGTACATGGATAGTGGATATTCCCGGCACATGACTGGAAACAAAAGCTATTTTGAAAAGATTATCAAAACGAAAGGAGGAAAGGTAAATTTCGGAGATAATGCTAAGGGAGAAATTGTTGGTATTGGTAATATTGTGATTCTTGGTAAAACCTTGATTTCAAATGTTCTTTTTGTTAAAGTTCTTAAGAACAACCTCATTAGCATAAGTCAGTTATGTGATGAAAGTTACCTTGTGAATTTTAGGAATGACAAGTGCTTAGTTCACAATTCCAAGGAAGAATTTATTCTCTCAACCAATAGGCAAGAGAATGTTTACACTCTGAATTTGGAAGACCTCAGAAGCCAAGATTTACCTTGCCTAAGTGCAATGGAAGATCATTCTTGGTTATGGCATAGAAGACTAGGTCACTGTAACCTTAGGAACCTATGTAAACTCTCTAAGAAGAAACTAGTTAAGGATCTACCAGAGCTTAGATTTGATTCTTCTAAAGTTTGTGATCCTTGTCAATATGGAAAACAACATAAATCTAGTTTTAAATCGATCGGTGAAGTCTCAACAACTGATGCATTACAGTTAGTGCACATGGATCTTTTTGGTCCAACACAAACTGGAAGTATTGGAGGAAAATACTATGTGTTTGTTCTAGTTGATGATTACACTAGATTTACTTGGGTCTATTTTCTAACAAAGAAGTCTGAAGATTTTTCTTATTTCAAAAGTTTTAGAGCTCAAGTTAAAAATTAGAAAAACCTTCCATTGAAAACTATTCATAGTGATCATGGAGGAGAATTTCAAAATTCTGATTTTGAAACTTTTTGTAGTAAGAAAGGTATTACTCACAATTTGTCAGCACCTAGAACTCCTCAACAGAATGGTGTAGTTGAAAGAAGAAATATTATTCTTCAAGAGATAACTAGAACCATGTTCACTGAATATTCTATTGCTAGACATTTCTGGGCTGAAGCTATAAGTACTGCTTGCTATACTATAAATCGAGTTTTAATTAGACCTTTTGTTAATAAAACTCCTTATGAGTTATGGAATGGTAGAAAACCTAGACTATCCTACTTCAAAGTTTTTGGTTGCAAAGTATTAATTTTGAATACTAAAGAAAACTTACATAAATTCACACCAAAATCTGATGAAGGGATTTTCTTAGGATATTCCACAACCTCTAAGGCTTATAGAGTTTTTAATAAAAATACTTGTACTGTTGAAGAAACAATACATGTAAAATTTGATGAGTCAGATCCTTTTGTTTTTAAAACATCCCTACCTACATCCTCAGATGTGTTTTCAAAAACTGATTATCAACCTTTGATAGAAGAACCTTCTGATAAGGATAATGTTCTAGAAGATACTTCAGAAACATTTACCCCAAAAGACTTTCTACACTATGTTGATGAACAGGTTTTACAAAACCCAAATCAGGTGTTTCTTAAGAATCATCCTAGTGATAGTATCATTGGTGATGTAAATCAACCTGTAAGGACTAGAAGTTCCTTAAGAAATGAAGTAGAACATCTAGCATTTCTTTCCCAATTAGAACCTAAAAGCACTGATGAAGCTTTAGGTGATGATGATTGGATTAAAGCCATGCAAGATGAACTAAATGAATTCGAAAGGAATAAAGTCTGGACCTTGGTTGAAAGACCTAAGGAAACTTCTGTTATTGGAGTAAAACGGGTCTTCAGAAATAAATGTGATGAAAATGGAGTCATAGTTAGAAACAAAGCTAGACTTGTTGCTAAAGGGTATAATCAGCAAGAAGGAATAGACTATGAAGAAACCTATACTCCAGTAACTAGACTTGAGTCTATCCGTATTCTACATGCCTTTGCAGCATTCTTTAATTTCAAACTTTTTCAAATGGATGTGAAATGTGCTTTTCTTAACGTTTATGTTCAAGAGGAAGTCTTTGTTGAACAACCTACTGGCTTTGAAGATACAAAACATCCTGATCATGTTTTTAGACTTACCAAAGCTTTGTATGGTCTTAAACAAGCCCCACGAGCATGGTATGATAGACTTATTGGATTTTTGCTTCAAAATAACTATGTTAAGGGAAATGCAGATCCAACTCTTTTTATAAAGAAAGATAAGAAAAATGTTTTGATTGTTCAAATTTATGTTGATGACATCATATTTGGTTCAACTCAGCAATCTTTGACTGACTCTTTTGAAAGTCTAATGAAATCTGAGTTTGAAATGAGTATGATGGGTGAGTTAACTTTTTTCCTTGGTTTTCAAATTTCTCAAAAACCAGAAGGAACATACATATCTCAACATAAGTATATTAAATATCTTCTTAAAAAGTATGGTTATGACAATACTAAGAGTAGAAGTACTCCCATTGGTACCTCAAATTATCTAGATCTTGATGAACCTGGGAAACCAGTAGATCAAACATATTTTAGAGGTATGATAGGAAGTTTACTTTACTTAACAGCTAGTCGACCAGACTTAATGTTTTTAGTATGCTTATGTGCAAGATATCAATCCAATCCTAAGGAATCTCACTTAAAGGCAGTAAGAAGAATTCTTTGCTACCTTAAGGGAACCATGGATCTAGGATTATTTTATACTTCTGGAAATGATTTTGTTCTAAAAAGCTTTTTTGATGCTGACTTTGGAGGTTGTAGAATGGATAGAAAAAGTACATCCGAAACTTGTCATTTCTTAGGAGATTCACTAGTTTCTTGGTCCTGCAAGAAGCAACATTCTGTAGCACTCTCCACTGCTGAAGCTGAATATGTAGCAGCTGGAAGTTGTTGTGCTCAAGTATTGTGGATGCAACCCACACTCACAGACTATGGATTGAGTTTTACTAAAACTTAAATTTTGTGTGATAACACAAGTGCCATTGCTTTAAGTAAGAATCCTGCACATCACTCCTGTGCAAAACACATAGATATTAGGCATCACTTTCTTAGGGATCACACACTTAAAGGAGATATCATTCTTCAATTTATTGGAACACAAGATCAACTTGCTGATATTTTCACAAAATCCTTGTCTTCTGATAGATTTTAATACATTAAACAGAAGTTAGGGATGATAACCATAAGGTAATCTTTTTTAATTAACCTTCTGTTGAAAAAGTCTCCTTACAGTAATAAACTCCTTTTCATAGGGGGAGTACATTTGTTTGTTAGAATAACAATTTTTTTTGGATTGTTTTCAAAATTTTCAGAACTAAGATTTCCAGAATTGAAATTTTCCGGATTGATTTTTTTTCTTCTTCAAAAACTTCCAGAATGGAATTCTCGTAATGAAAATTATCAGAATAAAGATTTTCGGACTAGGTTTTTCGTAACGTTTTTTTATTAGACTTTTCATAATATGTTTTTTTTGGAATATTACCAATTTCAAATAATATTTCCTATCAATCCGTAAGTTATGATTTCCCTATCTAGTTTTATAATCAAATTTTGCTTACTGGGATTTTCATTGATTAGTTCGGATTCTAGTTTTGCCTCAATTCCGAATGTTTTTTTTAAAAAAAACCTCAAAAGATCGGAGTCATTTTTCCCCTCGGGGTTATTATCAACCGTCAGATCAGATCAAAGTATTTTCAACCATTGGATGATCATTGGAAGACCAACGGTCATTATCTTTACCTATAAAAAGGGGGTCCCGAGACTCATCCCACATCGGTTTTCAAGCTTTTGCGTCTCGAAGCCCTGCTGCTCCTCTTAAGGTCGGTTCTGAACCTTGTGAAGCTGATTCGAATCCTACAGTTTACTTCACTCCGAATGTCTATTGAAGCAACTTCACAAGATATGTCAACTATGAAACTGATTTCAAAGTGGTTAGTTTATAGAGAAAGGTTAGTTCATCCGGATTTTTATAAGCTTGATTCTATCATTTCGAAAAATATTAGACTAAATGGATGGGAAGATGTCTGTGTAGCCAAGTCAGAAAAACAGGATCCGATTTACACTGATATGTTGATAGAATTTTATGAGTATGTTTCCTTCCTAGTAGAAGATGGCAGAGAAAAATTTTCTTTTAAGTCTTATGGAAAGACTTATAAACTCTCTTACACTAAGGCATCAAGCCTGGTGGGTATAACATATGAAGGAGAAGCTGAATTTTGATCTCACAAACTTCCGGATGTGCAGGGAAGTTTCATTAAGGAAAAAGCACTGCAGTGTCTTGGGCTCAAGGATGATTCAACTACAAAGATTTCACAGCTCGCTCCGAATAACAGAATACTGCAACTATGGGTGCAAGGTTTTCTGGTTCCGAGAAGAGGAGATAAAGACAATCTGAAGAAGAGTGATATCTATGTCTTAGATTTTTTGGTAAATCTAAGAAAGATAAATCTGATAAGGCATGTCTTGGTTACGATTAAGAATATCAAAGAAGGAAATCTGAGAGCTCAGATTATTATGTATCAAGCCTTATTATCAAATTTGATTGTTCGGTGCTTAGAATCTTTCAAAGTTTCCTGCAAATCAAATATCCAGAATTGCAAGCTCATGCTTGTTAGTGATGATACGCTTAAGAGAATGAAGATGGGATTTTCTAGTGAATCCGGAGAATTTTACCCCCTATCTGTGGAAGAATTTGAAGTAGCTGAAAAAGAAACACAATCTCCGGAACCTTTAAAAAAGAAAAGGAAGAAGATAAAGTCTAAGGAAGTAGTTTCTGATGAAGATGTTCCTCAGCCGAAGGAAACTGAATCTGCACCACCCAAACCGAAGAAGTAGAAAATCTATACAGATGAAGTAGCAGCAAAATGGAGGAAAGATAAGGAAATGAGGAAGGAAGGGGATCCTCAATTTGGACTCGACCCTTCTGAGGCTAAGGCTTTAAAAGAAAAGGCTGCTGAGGAGCTGGAAAGACAAACGAAGGAAAAGAAGTTGAGGAAGAAGATGTCTGAAGCTGAAATAGTTCAATCATTGCTAAAAGGTATAGAGTTGGCTTCTGAAAGGCTTCCAGTTCCGGAAAATTTTGGAGTCGAACCTTCTTTACCAGAAACTTCAGCAAAAGCTTTTGTCACTCCGAAAAAGAACAAGGGTAAAGAACCTACAGTTGAAGCTGAGAAACAAGGTGCTGAAGCAGTTGAGGAAGAAGTAGAACAAGTAGAGGAAGAAGAAGAAGAGGAAGAGAGTGAAGATCTAGATACCTTGATAAAATAATTTCAGGATTATAAGGCAGAATCTGGAAAAATAGTATCTCCAGGGAAGGGAGATGAGGAAGCCGAAAAGAAACACCAACAGGAAGAAGAAGAGAATGAGTTTTTGATGAAGAAGAATCCTATCAAAGGAACTATCTTGAAGAAGGACAAGAAAGACAGCAACCAGATGAAGATCAGATTGTTCATGTTTCTGATTCTGAGGAAGTTTCTCCAAATGTGCAATCCATTCTGAAATCCGATAAAGGCAAGCAAGCTTTAATGGAGACACCTATTAAGGATATCATTAGAAAGAAAGAGGTTGGTGGTACCTCTATAAGGAAGCTAATTCCAGTTGAAGAAGAGGAATCTCAAAAAGAAGTCTCGGATTCGGAATCATCACCCCACGGGCATGATTTTGTGGTTCAGTCTCTTAGAAAGCTGGTGGACACAAAACCGATTCTTCCAACTATAGATTCTAGATGCCAGTTGTTGCAACAATCTATGAATCAAAAATCGGATTCATTGTCCATGGTAATGGATAAGTTTGTGAAGTTGGAAGCTGAATAGAAAAGGTTTCTGATCGATTACAATGTACATAGGAAATCTTGTAGTAAAGTAACCTAGTGGTCTAAGAGAGTAGATGAAGATTTAGTACATTTTGAAAATTTTCAGGCTGATGTTCAAAGTGCTTTTGGAATGGAGGAAAAAAAGGTTACTGAAATTTCTGAGAAGTTGACCCAGGAACAAAATGTTCGGAATCAACAGGTCAGGGATCTAAATTGAAAGCTTAACTCAGTATATCAGAATTGGAAATTTGAAAGAGATTTCCAGATTGAGTTTCAGTAGAGGATAGAGAAACAGGATGAGTTGTTGAATTTCCAAAAAGAAGATTAGAGGCTCAAGAACAGCTGTTAAAATCCCAAGAAGAAAAGGTAAAAGTCTTGGAGAAGCAACGAGAGGAAGACCAAAGAGACCTGAAGAAACTCAAAGCCTTGTTGAAGCAGCTTATTCCAAAGGAAAAGGAAGACAAATGAACCCACTCCGATATTTTGTTGTAGTTATCTTTCCTTGTATTTTTTTCCCACAACTCTAATGAAATATTATCTGTTCGGTTTGTCTCTTTTTGTATACTAATGTTTCAGGTAGCATAATTTGTTTTCCATTCCCTTCAATTCTTTTTGAAAATCACAAAGGGGGAGAAGGAAAAAGAACTATTCCTGAGGAGGAGAAAAGAAAAATTTATGAGAGAAATATCCTTAAGGAAAGGGGGAGTTTCCCATTACTTTTTGTTTCATTCTAACAATTATGAAAACTCTACTCCTAAAACCAAGAATACATTCCATAGTTTTTCAATGCCTAAGGGGGAGTTAGTTGTATTCAATTCTATCCATGAACGAAGGGAGATAAGTTTTAAATAGTCTAATGAATTTTTTTCCATTATACGTTTTCAAAAGGATGTTTGTGCTTTACAAAAAGGGGGAGATTGTTGAGTCAATAAGGTTTTCCTTATGAATTTTCCATTCCTTCTGGTTTTGAAAATCACAAACACCTTATACATAAGCAATTATTATTATTACTCAAATAAGGAAAATTTACTTAAGGAAATTTACCTTAACATAGATTTTTCTTATACATAGCTATTTGTTTCCCTTAAAATCAAAAATCGGAATTGCAACCAAATTCTCGGAGTCTTATAATAAAAAATTAGAGCATTCTGTTTTTAGGATCCGAATCTTGGATGTGATCTGTAATATAGTTTTAATCCGAATTCTGGACTCCAAACTCCGTAGCAGATCTAATTCGAACTCTTTAGAAGTTCGATTCCGAACTCTTAAGAAGATCGACTCCTAACTCTTCAGAAGTTCGACTCCGAACTCTTAAGAAGTTCGACTCCGAACTCTTAAGAAGTTCGACTCTGAACTCTTAAGAAGTTCGACTCTGAACTCTTAAGAAGTTCGACTCTGAACTCTTAAGAAGTTTTGACTCAGAACTCTTCAGGAGTTCGACTCCAAACTCTTAAGAAGTTTGACTCAGAACTTTTAAGCAGTTCAACTCCGAACTCTACAGATTTAGAATCTGATTTCTGATGAAACCAGACTCTGATTTCTTATATAATAGAATCCGAATATTTCTTAACATAGACTCCGAAATTCAATTTGATTAGACTCCGAACCCTTGAATTTCTTACACTCCGATTTATTAATTAGCCTTTACTTACGTATGCTTCATTCTAAAACGATGTCGTACGTTCTGTTACACTTGTTTTGTTATAAAACGATGTCGTCTATTTTGTTATAAACTAACCATTGTCTAAGTGACACATGTACAGGTCCCTCCGATCTTTAAGGAAAATATGACTGTTGGAGAAGGAGCCGACCTTACCTATAAATAGGAGCTTATTTGAAAGATCTCGAAGCTGCTAAAAAGTTGAAGTGCTGAAAGGCTGACTAATCTGCTTGAAGTGATTTCTAGAGAGAGAGGCTCTTATTAACTCTCAAATATTCATGCGACTTCGAATGTTGGTGATTAAATTTGAGGGATTCTGGGTATAGGAAGACAGAGGTGCCGACTACCTTGAAGTTCGAGGGCTCCCTTGCTGAGGAAGATAGAGGTCTCCAACTACCTTGAAGTTGAGGGCTTGCGGGGATAGCAAGACAGAGACTCCGATCTTTGTATCGAGGGCTTACCCTGGTGTGGGTAAGACAGACTTTCTTGAAAGTATAAATCAAGGGACCTTTATCCAAGGTTGTTGGATACCCTTCTCTTTGGGTTAAAAGACTTATATCTTGTTACTTGTAGTTCTACTACTTGTTTATTTTTGCTGCATTGTGTATTATAAGGAAAGTATAACTTTCTTATACTTCCTTACTTGTACTCTGTTTCATTTAGATTCTATACGCTTTAAGGTAGAATCTCATATTGTAACTTTTGTTAAGTTTCAATTTCCAGAACCATATTTCTGGAACCTACTTTCGGAATCTCTTTTCAAGTTTGCATTCGGTGTTAGAGGTGTTGTGAATTTGCTTAGTTTAACTTTGTTAAACTTATCCCTTTCCTTAACTTAAGGAAAACATAGTTAATCGTAACTAACTTTAAAGGTTACAAAGGAATTTTTAAAGTATACAATTCACCCCCCTCTTGTATATTGAGCATCTACATCACTATTTAGATCCTACAGAAACAACCCTATTTCACCCTCTATCCATCCTACGGAAAATAAAATCACCGCGCGTGCGTACGTACGGAATACCGTCTCCACGCCGTGGTGTAATCTATTTTCCACCACCACCTTACTTGGATGGGTATAATGGTGTAAATAAATAACTATATATGATTATTGTAAAGTGATATTGATTATGAAATATTATACATACACTTCAATGCAATTCCACGATCATGGGAATGATATAATCGCTCGTGCGTACGTACGAACTACTGTCTCTACTACACGATGAGATTCATTCTCCATGTTAACCATTCATGAATGATTATAAAGTATATATAATAAGTAATCATGAAATATATGACATAATTATGATACTGGATTTATGTGTATATATATGTATGTCATCTACTTAATTTCATTCAATTCAATAAGGAAACGAAAAAAGCATTCATTCGTACATACGGCCTACCGTCTCCATGAACGGTGTATTTCATTTCATTTAATGGATCTATCATATATATATGTATATACTGAAATATGTATTTTGTATAAATCATGTTTTACATTATGGAATTATGTAAATCAGGATATAAGTAATAATATCAAGAACAACAAGTCCAAACACGTACGATAAATAAAACGATTTAACCCAAAACGCTGCTTTAACATGGAACTTACAAAAGCACGGGTAATATAAAGTCATAAGTGAACCATATATGATATCATAACAATGAATATGATTCTATAATTAGTCAATGACATTATTTAAATCATTATACAGGAGGTTCGGAAATGTACGAAGCATATCGGACCTAAGGTAAGGGATAATTTTGCACATCTCATTTTTTTTATCCGAGATTGTTTATACATAAGTATTTACTGGGGTTATTGTTATCATCCATGTACATGTTTTCTAAAAGTGTTTTTATGTTTTTTTAATGTCATTTTTACCCATTTTGACTTTTACTACATGGTATGTAAGGAATCTTTCTTTTGTTTACGTTACGAGGTACTTTTTGACTTTTTCGTCAAAAGTACGAGAAGAATGTTTTTTTTAACTTCTACGGCACGAACAGATTTTTACGGTTTTTATAAAGAATTATTTTCATGAAGCTTCCTCCAAAATATTTCAGGACTATTTTCAACAAAATCCTTTTCTTTTAAAATTTCATTACATTTTGTGGAAAGAGATTGATTTTGAAGAAGAAAGGATATTTTCCTCAAAAATTCATTTCAAGTGTTTTATCAAAACAATTTTTCATCTAAGATGACATTATTTCATATGTGTATGTTTCAAGTATCATTTCTCTATGATTTACATGGTTTCACTTTTCTTATTATGAAATGATATCCATTTCTTTTTAAATAGATTATGTGATGATGGGATGATGTTTATGAAACCAATTGTATTTATTGGTTTATTATGAATGATGTTTGTTTATTTTGTGGCACAAGTAAGAATGATTTCATTATGAGATGAGTGGGACCTATATCTCCCTCCAATGCATTGGGTAAAGATTTATATCTCATGAGATAGACATGGCTGGAACGGTAAGTTAATCCGGTTTAGTGTTACAGGACTGAAACGAGGAGTGAACTCGATTTAGAAAGGGACTTTGTCCACTAAGATGGTCTTGGCAGCAATGCCTTGGATACTATGGAAATCATAACATGTGCTGAATGGTTGCCACAATTACATGTTTTATTGCCATTATATTTTATCATGGTTGATGTTCCATTATGATATATTCCTTACGTACTTCCAAGATTCATGTCTTTGCTCAAGATTTTGATGTTTAGATTTTATGTTCATGTTTTTGTATTCAAATGTTTATGGATTGTTTTATGTTCTCTATGTTTACCCTTACCAAGAATTTGAGCTCACCCCTTTTATGTTTTCTTTTCCCCAGGATATAATGAAATGTTTTAGGTAAGAAAAAAAGGGGGAAGATCTTTATGAGAGATGTTGAAGATCTTTCACCACAATTAGAAGATTATATTCCGAGTTTCCAAAGACACTAAACTTTTACGGTCCTTGTGTGTCTATTTTTGTTGTGTACTAAGTATTCCGCAAAATTAATGTAATGTCCATGTACGTTAGGATTTGGGTCTCTAAACTAATGGTTTTCCCATTCATGAAGATGATAATAGAGTATATCTATTGAATTAGGCTTTATATGGTTTGAAGTAGGCACCAAGAGCACGATATTCAAGGCTTGATCAGTTTCTATAGAAGCTCGGTTTTCAGCACAATGGAGTTGATTGCAATTTATATTTCAACAATGATAGTATTATATGGATGATGGTTCTGGTTTATGTTGATGACATAATCTTATGTGGATCATATGAAGCCTAATGCAAACAGTTTTCTGAATACATGAAAAGAGAGTTTGAAATGTTAATGATCGGTGAGTTGATGTTTTTCCTTGGCTTACATGTGATTAAAGGAAGTCATGGAACATTTATTTCTCAATATAAATATTCCATGGAGGTTTTGAGAATATTTGGAATGAAAAAATCCAAAGAGATGAAGACTCAAGTTGATACCTGGTTGAAACTGTCATGGGATGATGAAGGCACGCTAGTTAATATCACGGAATATAGGCAAATCATTGGATGTTTGTTGTTCCTGAAAGTGTCAAGGCCTGATATCTTATTTTCCACATTCCAAGCAGTGAGGTATCAAATAAATCCTAAGGAGAGCCACTTGATAACAGTAAAAATAATTGTTCAGTGTATCAAGGGAATAATGGACTTTGGCCTAATGTATAATGAAAAATCTCAACCAGAGTTATTGGGATATACAGATGCAGATTGGGATGGTTCAAAATATGATAGAAAATCAATGTCAGGAGGTGCCTTTTATCTTGGAAGGTTGTGTATTTATTTGTTAAGCAAGAGACAAGATTTCATTTCATTATGCACCATAGAAGTTGAATACATTGCAGCTACTCAAGCTTGCACACATCTATTATGGATGAAGCAACAACTTGATGATATGGGAATTGAAGTGAAATATCCAATCAGAATCCATTGTGATAATTCAAGTGCTATAAATCTTAGCAAAAATCTACTCCACAACTCAAGGACTAATAACATTGAAATCAAATATCATTTTATCAAGGAGAAGGTGGAGCAAGGGCTTGTGAAGTTGGAGTATGTGACTACAAAACAATATGTTGAATACATTCTAAAAAAGGCATAACCCAAAGACGTATTTGAAAGGAATCGACTAGCTCTGGGAGTCCATTTGACTTCCCGCACTAGGAAAAGTGTGTATGTGGTTCCCCCTCTCCCCGAGGTATGATGTGTATTTCCCTAATATGCTGATATGTGTTCTTTACCCTATTGCAGACAACCTTTAAGTTCCCTTTGGGTTTGTTGACAAAGGGGGAGAAAGTGTGACTATTTCTGGGTGAAGAAAAGACCCGGGGAGAAGTTGTTAAGTGAAGTAGTGAGATCACAATAGTTGAAGCTGAGTTGAAGCTATTTGGAAGAGCTATAAGATAGAGGGATCATTAAATCTGATGATTCTATAAGTGATTGATCAAGGATTAGATATCATGATGGCTGATGTTCATGATAAAAGTAGAAGAATGGTGTTGGAAGGGTGTCAGGAGACTTCCAGCACTCATCAATTGGTATCAGTATGGTATAAAAAATTTGTCTCAAAAATGAAGTTATTTATTGATGAACTTTTCATCATACTCTTGTTTCTCATGCTGAGCATATCTAATGTGGTCTTAGAGTATGTATTGAGTAAATCTTCTGTTGTTATCTTTATCACGTGAGGTGAATGGTGGTTGAGGTTTGAAGAATATTTAATGAAATATCAAAATGCATAGAATTATTTTAAGAAGAGTTTGCAACAAACCCAAAGGGGGATATTGTTGGAAAAAAATACCTTAATGCATCCTCTCAGTATTATTTGGGTGTGGTTTTGTTTTTTAACAAATCCATATGACCAAAAATGACTATGGTTGGTTTCTTCCAAAGATAGGTTTTTAAGGTGGCACAGTTTCCCAGTGTTTTCCAAATTTTGGGGCCTCAAAATCGAAAATTTGTGTGTATAATGGTGAAAGAAATTGACAAAGGAAGAGTATTGAGGATCCCAGGACATGGACCACAAACCATGTCCAAGAAGGGTGTGTGACCGCATACGAGGAAGTGAGAATGATACGGGAATGCGGTTCACGAAACAGAAATCAGTTTGTGGTGGATGGCGGTGTAGTACACGGATGGTGTGTCGACATCGAAGGAAGTCGACAACGTAGGAGCAAAGGCAGTACACAGAGCGCGTAGGAAAATGGTTTGTGGATGGCTTGTAGTTCATGGTGGAAAAAGATTCAGTATATTGTGGGGGTGTATTGAATGAAGATTCGGTAAATCTTAATTTAGTGGATTAAGTGGATATATTTTCCTATATAAAAATAACTAACCCCACTGATTATTGTAGATATTGAACATCATTAGAAAAAAAAAATTTTGCTCTGAGATTTTGACAAAGGCTGAAGGAAGTTCTCGAAGGCCAAAGTGGTTTGTGAAGGATGAAGTGGTTCGCGCACAAGTGATTCTGCCGAAGGTGTTTGCGGGGTTCCATAACTCGCAAAGGAAGTCCGGTACGTGGAGAATGAAGTCTGGTATGCGGAAGGATTTGTCTCGGTATGCGGAAGGAGTTTTCTCTGGTATTCAAGAGGGAGAATTCCACAAGAGGTACATGGAGGGCGAGCTCCAGTACGTGGAAGTGAAGGAAGTCCGTGAACAGTGAACAATTCATGGACATGAGGGGTTTTGTAGAGGAGGTTCGAAGAGTTGGTAAATGGTATCGGTACATGATCGCGAAGGTTGAGGCAGTTCGTGGACGAAGGGAGGTTCATCGAAGAGGAAGCAGTTTGCAGAGTAGGCGGTTTGTGTACCAAACCCAGTACTCAAAACATGGGAGAGGTAGGTGGTTCACAATTTGCACAAGGAAGCTTGTGAGAGCTTCAAATTAGTTTTTGAAATTATTTCCCAGTACCAAACATTATCTGGGAAGGTAGAATTAATCTATGTTTGAAAATAACACTTCAACAGAGCATCTAAATATAATTGAGGATGTATGAATTCATGAAAATAAAGATACTAACAAGTCTATAAACTGTGTCTGACCATCACGTTGATAAACTGTGAGTGGATTCCTTTCCAAGAGCAGTGAGTGAAGGAAGAGGAAGACGATGACCCTTTCCACCGATAATGAGCTAGAGAAAGAGGCATAGGGAGTGACCCTTGGGAATGTAGTGATCATACCCTAATCATTGTAAAGGCAGTGAACCTGTGCATAAAAGTTCTAGCCTGAACATTATACTCATTATTGATAGTGAGCCTTAGTGAATTTGGTACATCAACAAATTTCTGTTGTATGTCCCTTAGATATAGCCTAGTGAGGGTGAACTAAGTAAAAATTGATGTGTCCTGTGCATGATTTTATATATGTTTATATATTTTTATGGGAGGAAGAGAGAATTGAGTTTTTTCTATCAATGCAATAAGATCTGGACGGTAGAAAGTTTTAATCTGCCATACCCTGCTTCACCCCCCTTCTCAGGGTATTCGACCTAGTGGACCTAACAACATTTTTTCTACAATGTTTATTTCCTTGTGGTAAAGGTGTCAGCTCCCAAGTATTATAATTCCCTATAACATAAAAAAACTATAATTACATGATTTATAACAAGGGTTTATATTTCTTAAATTTTTATAATCTTTTCAGTTAAGAGTTGTAAACAATTAGTAAAATCTATTGCATATCAATCCCTTGAAATAAAAATCAGAAACTTCCACTCAAAGTGTATTTTCCACCAAAAACAGATTCTTAAATTTAAACTCTTGTTTCATTCAAAACATTTTTGATTATTTTACGGTGAAACACCAGAATAGAAGGATAGTCATTTTTATAGTTCATACTCATCCTTAATCCTTATGAAAAAAATTAGAACTTATAATGAAAACAAATCTCAGTAAGGGGTATAAAAATAAAGGAAATATGATATTCCATTGAAAAACATGAAACCCTTGAACTTTGTTTTACCATTTTTATCTAAAATACATTAACATAAGAAACAAATACTTATATTTGAAATAAACTCTTTCCTTAATGTTTGATATAAAACAATCAATAACAAAGTATAAAGGAACAATCATAATTCCTTAAAACATTACGCTAAAAAAGAAACACTTACACCTGAAATAAACTCTTTCCTTAAAATTTTTAATAAAATAATTAATAAGAAAACATAAAGGAAAAATCATAATTACTTTGGGTATTTTTGAAAACCAAGAAAACATTTCCTTAAAAATAAACTCTACACTAATAAAAATCAATAAATTTCTTTTTAATCATAGGCTTATTTTCTTACCTTATTATATCAAAGTATTTACATAAAAAACCAAAAATAACATAAAAATTAAATATATCCACAAAAAATGTAAATAATGACATGGATAATAGTAGATTATTTCATAATGATGGAATACATAGTGTCAGATTTCAAAATCTTAACTTCAATGCCTCATACATGAATGGGTAATGAAAATTCCAAATACCCAAGATAGTTTTTCACATGTGACATATAGATGCATCAAGTGGATACAATGGGATCCTCCCACCACTTATCACGTTCAATTAATTTATCATTTTAAATAAATGAATAAAATCACAAAATATAATTAACATAAACATTCGTAATGAAAAACAAGAATATGAAATTTCATAATTTTCCCCAGTATGTAAATAGAACTAAGTGATCATAAGTCATTTAGTGAAATAATTTGGTTGATATTATTAGAGTATATCACCAATAAATCATATGAGCCATCAAAGGATGTGACATAAATAAAAATAACTTTAGAGATACATTCAAACCTTTATATGAAAACATTAGATAAATATCCATTTCCTTTTATGATATTTTAAATAAAAATTTTCAGAATATAGATAAAATTACATTCTTTTAGAATAACCATGGAAACTTATAATAATATTGAAATAAAATCATATTCAAGAATGCTGTAAAATTCTTTCATTCTATATATTTTAAAATAGAACATTATTTTCACACTTTTCTAAAAAGTCCAAAGTGAGTCATACATAAAGCATTAGAAAAGATTATTTTTATTCATTTGTAAAGAAAGTAAAAAGGAATTTAAAATGAACATTAACAGTATTTTAATAATAAATAATTTTTTTTGAAATTTTTTAATAAAATTAACATGGACAGTTATTTTTAAAGGAAAACATCAAAATAAGTGGTTAAAGGAAAATCCCTTACCTCGAGTCCTAAATCATTTCGTATGTTTTGTAACTCTAAAATAATAAAATTATATTAGTTTTCTATAAGACAAAGATCTCCTATTATGTTCATTACATTATAATAATTCCTTTTATTTCCTTTATTACCATGACTTATTTAATTACTAAATCAGATATTTGTACATCAAATTGTTTAAGGAAGTTTAGTTTATAATCCTAAAACAATATAAGTAAGTTGACCATGGTCAAAGTTCTCATCGTTACATAATTTCAAGAATATTAATAATGACATAATTAACATTTTTATAATTTATATAAAAATTTCTAATCATCCATGAATTATGGAATTGGAAAATTAATAACATCTCTTAATTGAGGTGTTATTCCACACGTATGCTCAAATAATGTTTTCATTTTACAAAAGATATAAGGGTAAGAAGATAAATAATTTATTATAGTTATATAATCATAATAATTTAATAAATATAATAGATATTAATTAAATACATCATAATAAATAGCCTTGTGAGGAGATTATGAAGAATAAAACACATTGTTTCATGGAGGTGGTAGTCTACACGTAAACACGAGTGATTTTCACATTTCTCATATGATGGAAAAAGATATTAAAAATGGTTATTACATAAAAATAATAAAATTTAAATATATTTAATATAATGATTTTAAAATATTAGCATGTTTATATAATATTTGATTGAGATGAAAAAATAAATAAATATGAAAACACCGGGTTAAGAGTTATACCTTTTCTTTAGAAAACCACCTTTGGATTACACCTTAAGCCTTCTAAGATCATCATTTGGTGAGAGAAGAGCCTCTAGGGAATGGGTAAGAATTTTGGGAAGAGATTTGGGTGAAAAATTTTCAAGATAAATGGATCAATAATTGTGCGGAATAGAGAATAAGGGGTTTCCTTCTATAAGTGAGGTGGGTGGGAATCTTGTAAATACATGATATATTAATATATAATATGTGACTAAATTATTTAAAATAGATATAAATTTTTATATATTCTAAGATAATGAGTATGAGGTAAAAAAGTTCAACCAATAAAATTTAGATAATTTTGAGTGGCATTTTGGATGTTATCTCTTCGATTAACCTCCTCACCAACCCTTTTAGCCTTAAATGTGATGACATTTTTTTCAATCTATAGGGGTTATTAAAGTAATTTTAAACATTACAAGTGGAAAATAAATAGAACATTCATGATCGACTTAGTACTTTCCCATAAAATTGAGTTATTATAGTATGGTTATGATTAACTAATGATTTTTATTTTTGTAAACATTAAATATCATTTAAAGTCATTTCCATGACTATTCACTCATCTTAAATTTAAAGGAAACAAGATGAAAATGGAATTAAAATATAAACACTTTAACCCTTAATTATACATTTTAATTATCCATTAATTTGTTGTAACACCATATTTCATTCAAAACATATTAATTATAATGTTTGAGAATTAATTTACTTGGTTTTTTTATTTCACACAGAAGCATTGCGTCAGAGTTTTGAAAGTGTTCATGTCAATTATACTATCTTTAATAACTAATAATAAATTTATATCATAAACATAGTTTATTTATATAAAATGTTTTCATAAATATTATTCAATATAATATTTATATCTATATCCTTATGATGATAATATAATAAGTGATAAAGTGATAATTTAAGAAATATAATTATATTAATATAAAAAGGGAAGTCATATTAATGAAATGTGCCTCCAAATTTGACCATTAATGATGATGATATCGGTGGTTATTTATAATAACCTCATAAAAGCATTTCAAGATGATGTTTTGTGATATTTTAAGCCATTAAAAATTAATTTAACACATTGAACCTATTTTAGCCTTTATTGTGGTGACAAATTTATACCAATGTTACTATTAATTATGACTAAATATAAAATTTAAATCATTACTAAATAAAAACACACCAATCAAAAAAATGGAATCCATTTTCTAACTTCAATTTCAAGAAGTGGTAAAATTTAATTTTAATATATGTTCGCAAACCACAATGAAAAATAGTTTTTAGAGAAATGTATGTTATATGGATAAAAATGTTTTTATACCAAAACCAAGAATAATATATATTTATATGGAATTAATTAGATTAAATTTAATAAGATGAATATTTTTTTGAGTTTTAAACAAACCCAAAATATAATAGAACATTGAAATTAATTTGATTAAAAATTAATGAAATGACCACTTTTCTAAAATCAATATTTTTAACTATTGATGTAAAAAATCAACCTTTTCCAAAAAATCCAATATAATTCAACTTAAGATTATTTTCACATGAAGATTTAGAAATTTATTCTCATTTTATCAAATATATTTTCTATAATTGTTCGAAATTAGACATAACACCCGAGCACAAAATATAATAAAAACCATTTTTGAAGAAGATGTATTTTTTAATTATAAAATGAATTTATACATATTATGTATCTAGTCACCACCATAAGATAATTTTGAATTTATTTATTAATATATGGCCTAAAAATTTCATTAAAATCATTCATCTATAGTGATTGAATTGATTTATTTTGATAAAAATACTTTACACATTCACTTTTTTTTGAGAGATATCTCCTTTAATATTATATGATCTTATTTAAAATTTGGTTATTATTTCATTGGAATTAATTAGTAATTTCGTATTAAGGAAAAAATTTCTATATATATTTCATAGTTTAATTGCTCTTATTCATACCCATGAATCCAAAGACAAGGTTATAACATATGTATTTAAATAATAATATTTCTATAGTATATCATGGTTCGTTTAAGCTTGATATTTCACGTGGTATACAATATAAAAATAGTATTCATTCAAAGGATAATCATATATTTAAATATTATGGTTTTTCATTCTCTCTCTCTTGAAAAAATTTCAAACTTATAACTTTAATTTGATTCTCTCATAAAGAATTTATCATAACTGAGAAATTAAATAAAATATTGATTTTATCATGAACATTAATTTTTAGGTCAAAATCCAGAGACTTATTAATTCATAAAATAATGAACCTCTATAAGAAAAATATTTTTAGATGATTTTCTTAATGTGTAGATTAATAGTTGTGTGTTACTTTCCAAATAAGACATGATAGATTCAAGAAATTATTTTACCATTGAAATTGAGATATACATACTAAATTTATTTCCACTAAAAAAAGGGAATTTAACTCTTAATTTGCGCTTAGATCAATTTACACTTCTATGTCACCTCTTACTATAAATAATGAATAATCCAGATTATTTTTTTCATGCATGAAGTACTAAATTCAACATCAAGTGGATCAAAAGATACATAAAATAATGAAAATTTATTTCTCATATTTCTATACATTAATCAAAATAATAAAAATATTTAGCATGAGTTAATATAGTATCTGTTATGAATAAAAATTCATAAGAAGAAATAATATATTAATCTCTAAATCCTCAACAATAACACCCAAAGTTCAACTTAAATCATTCTAATAGTAATTAACCTTAAAACACTTCAAAGTATTTATGGACAAGTTCAAAACCCAAAAACTGGAAAGATTTGATCACATATTCTTCTTAGATCAAATTAAAATATACCACTAAATAAAATTAATCACTCATAAATATATATACCAATAATTTGTATGACATAATCATATAATCTCAAAAATAGGAAATTTGTTTCCCACAAATGACCCAAATCACCATAAATCCACAATTGAAGAATATATGCCTCTGAAAGATAACTCAACCTTTATTATTAAAATAAAATCCTATTTTATTCAAAAATATTTTCATTTTCCATAATCAAATAATGTCCCTAATATAGTCAAATTATTCAAAAATAACATTAGAAACTTAATAACCCAGTCACTTTTCATTCCCATGGTTATATATATATATATCATAAAACATATATTCCCAATATTTAATAACCCTTTTATCCCAATTTCCCATAATTACCTCAACATCAAAGATAAAATTAAACCTAAAGGTTATCAATATCTTTCAACCTATGTAAAAAATTATAAAATCATTATTCCTAGAATAACATTGTCACTAACAAACATGCTAAAATTAAGGGTTACATATGCAAAAAACATCTATTAAAACTCAATAAATTTCTCCCAAAGTACTCCCGTCACATAAAACTTCAAAGTAGTATTAATTTATTTAAAATTTTGATTATACATAAATTTATCAACCTTTTAATAAAATACCAATACATAATAAATCTTGAAATAAAATATGAAAGCACTTCAATCAATAAAATCTATTGATAATTCTTTAACCAAGAATTATTGTATTATTCGTTAACACTTCCTTCCTAAGACCAAAATATGAATCAATCCCTAATATTAATTAATATAAAACATAATCATGTTTCCTACTTTAATAATAACAAAAAAAATTAAAATAGTATGTAGAGACATTGTTTTTTTTCTATTAAGGATTTGAAATATATCTATAAATATTTTTGATACCAGACACTGAAACTATGCATGATTCTGAGGATTGGTGTTCCTAAAATTAATTTTAAAAAAAATATTAAATATATTTTATATCACTCACATATGGATTTACAAAAATAATGGGATACCTCTTAAAAAGTGTTTCTAATTGATAATCTGAGACCATGGTTGAATCTGGTACATAAAGTTTACACTAATCATGACCTAAAGTTGGTTGGTGTGGGGTGTTCGGATAAAGTGACCATTGGTGGGTGCATTTAGTGAATTAATTAATTAATTTAGTAATAACATAAAACCTAATATCTTATATATAAGAAAAATTATGGAGGATCTACAGGGTTAGATGCATAATCTTGGGACTATTGAGAGAAGAATTCCACCACCCATCATTAGTGAATCAAGATCATATGACAACGATCCTCCAGATCAAGGTGAATTAAGATGCAACGAACGTAACAAAACCTCCTCATTTATTGGTGAGTGTGTACTTTATCAAAAGTAAATCAAAATCATGGTAGGACCCCTAAAATTTGGATTTCCACCCTTATTGTTAAATAATTGATCGTGATAAATTTATTTCTTTTGATATAAAATCATTTTGAGCCTTTTCTTACACCCACATATCAAATTTATTTATTTTATTTAATTAATCCTTATTGTTCCATTTTTCTCCCCATCGATATCCCCAATTTCTATTATTTGGTGATGAACTCTTGGGAAACGATTTTTTCACCTTTGTTATCATGAATTTCTCCCAATCATTATTTTTTTTCTTTGCCAATTGACCTATGGGGTCTTAGTTCAATAATTCTTGGTCAGATAGAACATGATAAAACCCTTATATTCATGATAGATTCATGTGTGATGCATGGATCAGAAGTAAGAAGAAATATTAGGATGTTTTTTGGGTTGTGGATGATTTATTCGTGGATGTAAAATCGGAATCGGAGTTGTACATGGTACGGGAGGCTTTCAAGGCACGTATGGCTATTAAACAGACCAACGAGAATCCAATTTATAGCCACTAAATGGCCAGAATCAAAGAACAAAGACCCCCACCTTAATTTCAGGTAGCTTAGAAGTGTGATTAAATGTGTTGGGGATATATATGGTGGAACACATAGTAGATATAGTATTTTTTGAAATTTTTTACTACACACCATGAAGTTCGGAAGAATAAACGGTGTGTTCCTCGAAATTATGTGGCGATATGGTTTCTGAAAGACTATAAATATCACACGCCATGTGGGACTCCAACATAATATGGGACCTAGTGCTAGAGACTCACCATGTAATCTGGTAGTACACATACTTGATATATATTGGCACATGGAATGTACCATAACATGACCAGGGTACACAGACAACACCCAAAGGACATAGGCAGGACCCCGTGTGGGAGGACACACCATCTATTAAAGCACATATGCATGGGTAAGATTAAATAAACATGTCCAGGAGCATGGGAAGGACTCCAGGTGGATGAGGGACACAAACAATAAGTAGAACAAGACCACATTCTATGTGGGTTCCCTTATAGATTGTGTTCTCTTTCCTTTTTAGGAAGCTTCTATCTCTCGTATCTCCTATGTTTGGACTCGTGTTTTGGCCCATGAGTAGACTATCCTAATTTTTTTTCTATGTTTAACATAATGGTGTCTATTTATTGGATCTTGAGATAAGATGCAATATATTATGGTAGTTCAATTTAATTAGGAAATTTTCGATGATGATAGTAAACAGGAAGGTTCATCAGAGATATTAGAGTGGAACCCTCATGGAGGGCAAGGAGTTGGTCCCCTATAAACCATTAGAGTGGAACCCTCTTACTGGGAAGGGAATGAGTCTTATATCTACCATCATAGTATCACCATCTTATAAAGATAGGGCATGGTTCCTTGGCCATTAGAGTGGAACCCTCATGTTGGACCATACATGGGTCCTCTGTCTTCTATTAGAGTGGCACCCTTATGATCATAAGGGGACTGTTCCTATATCTACTATTAGGGTGGAACCCTCCTATGGTATCAGGGCCTGGTCCTCAACTATTATAAGGGCATCCTCATACTGGGTAGGTCATGAGTTCTATATCAACTATCATAGTTTCACCCCATACAGAGTCAGGGCATGGGTCTTGTACCTTGAGATTGTGGCCCCTCAACTATGTGGCATAGTGGTGAGGAATGGATTAACATGGATTATTATTATGGATAGATTCACAAGATGTTGGGAATCATTGATGTACCCTATGTAAATATTAACATAGTTTTCTTGGGTTTGTCCATGAGATAGGGATCTTCTTTCTCTCTTGTTTGGGATTATTTTTTTGAGTATATATATATCCAAGTTGTTGTATTTTGTTACTCTTCTTCAATGAGTTTAGATCTATATTCCTATCATGTATCCTATTAACCCAACTTCATCTTTCAATGTGTCCTAATGTGTATGTATATACTCACCCATGTATGGGATTTTCCCACACATGTCTTGTATTATGAAGACGAAATACACATCTGTGGTGATTACAGTGGAGCATAGGGATACCCTAGCGAATTTGACAATGTACGTTGGTCATGGATTAGAGATCTGTAGCTAGTCTCTCTCAGAACATTACTTTTCTAGTTTTTTTAGGTTAAGACATGTTTTTGGTTTGGTGTGTATTTTTAACCTTTTACTTTTCAGATTACACTATTGTACTCTTGTACTCCCTAGAGGTTTTACATACATGATTTATTCTTTAGATGTTTCATATTTTATTACTATTAATATGAAATTATACATGGAGATGGTTGGGTGCACATGTATAGGTACTTAGGAAAAGACCTACCAAAATAGTTATTCCTTTTGGTGCTTGTCTCCAGTCCCTGAACTATGAAGCCAGGTTTGGGGTAGTTGCGGATAGAGCCCTATTGGGTCAGGTTATGACAGATTGGTATTAGAAGAGTTTATTTATTAGGAAAATGTTTTTATTTGTCCCCTTATAAGGGTTTGGTTGATATTTAGGGAAAAAATTTCAAACTGTCTCGACTGTGGATTTCAGGCTAGGGAACCCAGTGTTGGTGCAGTGACTGATGTATCCATACATCAGGACTCTGGAAACCTTCTTGTCTACTCAGAATACCAAGACATTGGTGACCATGAACTTTTGTACATGCATCATATAGGATTAATTCATTGTCTGTCCTTCTTGATTTATCTCCCTATATATATATATGATCATTTGAGCATGGTGTGTCTTGCTTAAATTTTCAGGATGCCTTCGCAATGAAAACTAGATACTTTATCGATTCTATATCATGATGAAGATTTGATGTGTGATAATACCTCAGTTTAGGGGACATCACATGAGATTATTACTCCTTGTGTACAGGTAGAAACACCCCAACCTATTGAGAAACAAATCATACCAGTCGAGTAGAATGAGGATACTGGTAGGATTATTTTTCATGACCCATCCTAGTGGGTCTCGTGCTGTGACTACCCCAAGATTTCCTCCGATAGGCCAGGAGATGAATACTAGCACCTTGTAGGAATATCCCACAAATGGTAGGAATTTTACTCGTACCTATACACATTCACACATCTCCAAGACCAAAATGATGAAATGTGAAAACACTATGTGGAAAAAGCATTCGTACATCAAGATACCAACCATAGAGTATGAAAAGGAAGTAAATTACAGTAAAATACAATTGGGATAGAATAAAAGCTCACCAAAAAGAGTCTACAAACCACAAAGTAAAACCTATAAACAAAGGTACTAGGAATACAGTCTATAGTCATAGGAGCACACCCCAATATGTCTGAACTAACCATGCACTATCTAGTCCTGGTATTCTAGGAACTCCGTAACAAGGTAAAACATCTTCACAAGACATGAAACATGTGGGAAAATCCCATAAAAGGGTGAGTAAAACAATAATCAATAGGAACCCCCAAAAACCCAAAGGAATTCCACCAAGAAAACACTACTAAGAACATACCATGTAGAAGTACAACAAATGTAAAACACCACTAAGAAGATATAGTCAGCTCAACATAGGTATATGCCTGTAGTACATATAACAAGAAAATTTATGTATAATCATAGAGGATTCAAAGCCTCAAAGTCTCATACAATGATAGAAGAATGCAGAACATGTCTACCAAAAGTACTCAAGAGAACATTAGGGTCTCAAAAAGTTAAATAGTTTCCCAGAGACATCCAGTCTTGCCAAGACATGGAGTTTTGATAACACACGGAGTGTCAGTAACACACAGAGTGTCGATAACACATAGAGTTTCGGTAACACATAGAGTGTCAGTAACAAATGAAGTGTCAATATGTTATGTAGCCCCCAAGTCACGTAGTCACCAATCACAACCAAACATTAACCACTAAAAATTTCTCGAAGCAAACTCCTCAGGTCTAGTCACACAGAATGAAATTAATCTGATCTCGATAAATAGACAGGGGCTCCTCCCCACCCATGTATCACTAGGGGGACTCTTCACCCTACTTGAAGCATCCTCTTAGATAGGGGATAGGTTCCAATGTAAATATTGCTCACAAATTCTCCACAAACCCTATCTGAGGTACCATGAAGAGAAGTGAGGACCGACCGGGCCTCTCAGTGTGATACCTACTCCAAACCACTGAGTCAACTATCAAAGCTGAGTTGAGACAACTCAGTTCAGAATATGGGTCATTCTCTATGACGAGAACAAGATCTGGCATCAAACCCTCATAGGAAATGACCAAGGGTATTCTCTCAACCTCTTCTAATCCAACTAAAAAACCATTGATCCATATAAAGAGGACCACCCCATCGCAAGGGTTCCAACTTCATAGATGGATCGTATATCGGATGGTCCGTTATAATGATATAGAAATTTTAGTGAAAATACCCGATTCAGGTCCCAGATGACCCACCGGACTCGAATCGGCCCACCAGTCGACCCAAATTGGTCCAACCTGTTCTGGTCGACTCGACCTGCTCTGTCCAACTCAAAAAGGCTTAGCCCACTGGGCCTTCTAGATCACATCTTGCTGGGTCTAGACCACTAGGCCACATCCTGATGGGTCCAACCCACTAGGCTGCTAGAGCAGCCTGACTCACCTAATTCAGCCTGCGTGCGTGGGTTGGTTTTGTTGCACTGCATGTGGTCCACCAAACTATGTGACTTCTCTTGGTCAATGAGACACCGCCCCATTCAACATGGATGACCACTGCATCCCAGCTCTTATGTGGCCTACTTCTTCCATAGGATCCACGTGAAACCCATCCGTGTACATGACTCCCTTCGCAACATCCCCTGTCATTGACCGAAGAACTGGTCCAGTCGCAACCTCCCACATGGCCCCACTAGGACACATTTCTCCTCCACTAGAATCCCACCATCATCAGCTACTCCCACATGCCACCATAGGCTACTGCTGTAGCCGGTCACCAGTCACCAGTGTCGGCACACCAGTGACCCCTTCTGCAATCCACTAGTTCACCTTCGGTGCTCTTTTTTTTGAAACGGAAGCATTCCAATGATCCTTGGTTCATGTTCTTCATCGCTTTGGGATCGAATCAACATTATGATTCATCCTAATGAAAAAACACTCAAATGAAAATATCTCCCAAAATAATTTGACCCACTATCACCATAATTGTTATACCTCCTTCATGCCATGCAGATCCTAGATCTGCAATATCGGATCGTTGTTCCAAGGATCGAGTGCGTAACAATCTATCGATCACAACATATTGTGTTATAGGCCAAAAAAAGAATGCCCAGGACAAACAAAGACTGGGGAGGAGAAAAGCATAAATCAACCAAGAGGAATGGACCTTTATCGATGTTTGTGTCGATCATGGTTCATTGTCACTATAACAATAATCAAAATCCAACAAATAATCACAAGATCCATCTCTCATCCAAACCCCGCAAAGGTAAATCCCATCTAGCAACAATGATCAATCCATAGGGAAATCTGTTTGTTGATTGTTCCACATTCATTATGGAATTAATGAACTGGGAAAATAAATAAAATCACAAATTCCCTAAATTTATTTGGTTCGATCACTGTTGAATAATGGTCACTATGTCATTTCTATGGGTGAAGATATTTATAATTCTAGGTCCATTGTTAATTGTCGATCCACAATCCACCGCCGTTTGTGGAGAGAGATCCATCTCCTTGCCTCAGAGGAATTATAGGGTTATGGTGATAACCCTAAAATCTCTTAAAAAAATTTATTAAAAGAAAATTCATCACTTCATCAAGAATAAAATACTTTTATTAGAATAGTTTAACGACATTTACGTCCAAAAACTATCTTTCATAGTCATCCCGCACAGCCCAATGTGAGACCTCACCTAAGGAAAAAACTCCCTTACAAACTCAATTGTGGTATCCAATTTTTAATATAAGTAACCATTTATGTTTTTTTATCATTTTTAAATAAAATAATTTTATTTAATTATTTTATTTATGATTACGTTATTTTCGGGTTTCTCAATAAAAGACACACACTAACTAAATTTAATTCATTACTAGAGTAAATCCATAGCTTTGAGCTCAACTGTGACCTCATATTTCTTATCCCGGAACCCATTTAAGAGTTATTCTATTTTTTTAGATAAGAATCACACACATGATTTTAAAGCTTATTATTTTTTAGAGAATCATTTTGGGCACACCGGGCATCAGAATTGCGTTCTGTCTTAGTGACTGGTCTCAGAATTTCCCCAAATAATTTCTAAAAATAATTTCAGGAAAATTTGAGTCATTAAATTCTCCCCACCTTAGGTATTTACATCCCCAAAATCCAGAAAAGGTATACTCATACAATTGAGGGTACTAAGAATGAATCTGAGCCCCTCTCCCCTATAACAGCCCCGCTTTTTATTACACACTTAAACCTGATTTATTACATAAAATCTTCACTTAATACAACATAGAAGATTGAGAGGTCTAGTGTCTTTGGGGATTGGGAACATTACATAACATATTAGAACATAATACAGACAACATCTTTATTGAAAACATCCTTTACATGACCACTACATTCCCTCATACTTAGCATTGCATGGGATAACCTGAGGACACGCATAAGAAAAGCGTGATCTATAAAGCCCAGTAAGAGAATAAACATGGAATAAAACGAAGAATAAAATAAATGTTAGAAAATAGGCATATCAATGGATCACAAGAGAAACATGAACATAAATGCATGATAAATCATGATAATCATAACATGGAAATGTGGCAACAACACTTAACATGGAATTAGCATGATCCAAGGCTCATTGCACATAGGGCATGAGTAAACCTTCATTACACATGAAGCATGAGTAAAACCTCACTGTAGTTTAATTAGAATGAGTCAACACAAATTTCACATAACGTATCATGATACTATACTTTACCCAATACATTGGAGCGTTATTAGGGTGCACCCTTCTTAAAAATTTCATTTAATGCATAAGTGTGCCACATGGATCATATAACATGGAATCAATCAACATCATAAGTTATTACATGATTAATTAATGTGGATTAAATAAATTAATGTACCATTCAATAGGTATATTTTTATAAAGGTGAATACCCTTGATAGAGACAAGGGTATGGTATTCACTACACAATGATCTTTTCTTCAAAAAATGTGCTGCAGTTTCTACAGCATAACGACATGACATAAGGATTCATGAAAATAGTTGATGAGATAGAAAAGGGTGTCTCATCATATGTACATTAAATGGACAGTAAGGGTTTCAAATGGATACATGTCCCAACAAACGTAATGGAATTTAGATGCATAATACAAAAAGAATTTCTTGGATGTAAAAGAAGAGAGAGAAATCCCACACAGAATTTTGACATGGTAAAGGATGTACATGGGATGATTTAATGTTAGAGAAAGGGGTATCCCATAATACAAACATAAATATGACAGTATGGGGTAGGTGTGAAATCATACCCCAACATTTGTAATTGAAAAAAATGGCATAACAACTTAAATAAAATTAGAAAAAAATGAGAAAGGAAGAAATCCCTTACTTGGAAGTGTGATCTCAAAGGATTGGGAGAGGTTTGAGAGAGGCTTCTTGGGAGATTGGGGAACCTTGGGAGGATTATAGAGATAGGAGGTCAGGGATTGGTCTAACTGCAAAGGCTTTGAGTGAAGAGGAAATGGGATCTTGGGTGGGTTTATATAGGAAAAGAGAGGGAATTCTTTATTATTTAGGTTTGGGACACCTCACATTAAACTATTCAATAACAAAAACTATACCATGGTTTTTGCCCATAGAATTTACCAAAGAGGAGTGGAATTTTCTTTTATAAGGCCAATGTACAAACTTTTTAAAGTTATAAGGTTTCTTATGTGGAGGTGAGTCACGCTCTCAAGGAAAACAATTTAAAAATACAAAATGTTTTGTTTTTGTTTTGGAGGGTCCACAAAATATTTTGTAAAATAAATGAAAAAAAACTAAAATAACATTAATTTAATTTGAAAACATATTTTTTCTGAAAATAATGTTTATAGTATTTTATTACCTCATTATTGGGTCATTATTATGTCATAAAACACATTATATATTTAAACGGTATTTAATTGTTATCCAAAAATTTGACTGTCTCAGAAAATTATGAAAAACTCACCATTGGATAATTTCTATGTCCTGATTACAAGAATAATATTCATTTTATCTAAATAATTTTATAAATATGTGAATTTTTACTTTTAAAATAAAAACCGACATTTACCGAAAATTCAGGGGTTTTGACAGAAACAATTTTCAAACCATAATAAAAATTACAATTGCATTCATAAAATTATATGATCATTTATATTTAATAAAAAGTAATTTAATAATAATATTTTATTAAAATATCATTTAATTAAAAAAATCCATTAATTCATCAAAATAGATTTCTTAGTTGAATAATAACTAAAAATACTATTTGAGCTTTAAAAAATATTTACAAAGCAACAGTAATAAAATGAATGCACATTATTTATAAAAAAAAATGTACATTTTCATAGTGCTAGGGTATTGTTACATAACCTCTTAGAACACCCGCATAAGACCGAAGGGTAAGGTGTGCGATGGTTACAAACTCTTGGGGTGGCTCAGATAACATCGCTCGGGTGGTAATCTCTATCAACTTCCACTTATCCCATAGTCAATTTCGCTCAATCTTAACGTGTTCAAACTCGGCTTGGGCTTGGTCAAGAGAGAAGTCCAATGAAACCACATTCTTTCTGAGCTCTGACAAATGGTCTTTGTATGTGGAAAGTCTACTGGATGAGGCCATCACTTCCTTTTTGTGAGTAAATTGGATTTGTTGAAGCCCTATATTTATACTAATCATGTGATCACTGTTAAATTACTATATTAGCAACAGTCACAATTCATAATGGTATTTTAAAGTCCAAAAACATAAAACCAATGAAGTTAAAATATTATATAACCATAATAGGAAATTTAATTAGATCAAGAGTAATTTTCATTAATGAAAGTTTGGGTCGTTACAATCTTACCCCCTTAAGAAATTTCGCCCTCAAAATTTCCTTTACCCAGACTAAAATAGATGTGGGTGACTTTGCTTCATCACTTTCTCTGATTCCCATGACGCTTCTTCAAACTTGTGGTTTCACCACAACACCTTCACGAGGAGAATTATCTTATTTTCTATAACTTTTTCTCTATGATCTATTATCTTCACTGGTTACTAATCGTAAGAAAGATCATCCTCTAGCTGTACTACCTCTGAAGAGAGTACATGTGAAGGGTCTGGTATGTACTTCCTTTAGAGGGATACATTAATTACATCATGTACTTTGGCCATGGAAGGTATAAGTTCTAGTTGATAGGCCACAAACCCAACACAATCAAGAATATCGAAGGGGACAATGTACCTAGTACTTAACTTCCCTTTCTTTCCAAACCTCATGACCTTTTTCTATGGAGATATGCATAGAAATACCATGTCTCCAACTTTAAACTCAAGGTCTCATCGACGGTTATCTACATAACTCTTATATCTACTATGGGCTTCCTTGATATGCTGCTAAATGGTTTTCAACTTCTCCACCATTTCTTAGACCATTTATAGTCCTAACAGATTACGTTCACTGACTTTATCCCAACATGTTAGTGTTCTACTCCTCTTCCCATACAGGGCTTCATAAGGTTCCATTAAGATGCTCGAGTGGAAACTATTATTGTAGGAGAATTCAACCAGTGAAAGATGTTGGTCCCACCCTATTTTGAAGTCCATAGAAAACTCTCTCAACATTTCCTCAAGTGTTTGGATAGTCTTCTCAGATTGGCCATCAGTTTGAGGATGATAAGCCGTACAAAATTTTAGCTCAGTTTCTAGAGCATGTTGAAGACTATTCCAAAACATAGAGGTGAATCTTGAATCTCGATCGGATACAATAGATAGTTATACTCCATTCAGCCTTACCACTCCCATGATAAACATTCATGCCAGCTAATCCAATGAGAAATCCTCCTGAATTGCAATGAAGTGTAAAAACTTTGTAAGGCGATCCACAACAACTCAGATTGCCTTGTTGCCTTTGTATGTCTTCAGAAATCCAGTGACAAAGTCCATGGTGATGTTCTCCCATTTACATGATGGTATGGTCAATGGTTTCATCATCCCCTTATACTTCTTCCTCTCTACCTTCACTTGCTGACACACTAGGCACATTGATGTATACTCCTCAATCTCCTTCTTCATATTATCCCACCAATAATGATCTTGGATATCTCGAGACATCTTTGTGTTTCGTGGGTGAATAGAGAAATATGAACTATGCGCATCATCCAAAAGTTCCTTCTTCAGCTCCGAACTTGATGGAACACTTATTCCTTTCCCAAATCTCACAATTCCTTCTTCATTAACATTGAACTCTGAGGATTTCCCTTTTCTTATAGCTTCCACTCTCTTATGAATTCCCACATCATCCTTTTGAGCATCCTTTAACCTTTCCAAAAGAGATGGTTGAGCAATAATTTGTGAAGGGATTGATTATGTTCCCTTATTTATGATTCCCATGTCCATATTCATCAAATATAAGAAAATTGGGTCCTTCTCAATTCTCAGTAATGATAGAATTGGTGGGTTTTTTCTACTTAGAGCATCTTCCACCTTGTTTGATTTCCCAGGGTGGTAATGGATTGAGCATTTATAGTCTTTAATCAACTCTAACCATATTCATTTATACATGTTCAAATATTTCTATGTGAATATATACTTGAGTATTTTGTGGTCTGTATATATTTCACACTTCTCCCCAAAGAGATAATGCCGCCAAATTTTTAAAGCAAAGATCACCGCAGCCAACTCCAAATCATGTGTTGGATAATTCTGCTCATGAAATCTCAATTGACTTGAAGCATAGGCAATGAATTTGTTATTTTTCATCAACACATATCCCATTACCTTCTCCTAAGCATCAATGAATACCACAAAAAATTTTCTACTTGTGGGTAAAGTGAGCACATTCATAGTGATAAGCCTCTTTTTTAACTCCTTGAAGCTTTCTTCGCATTCATCACTCCATGAAAACTTTACTCCATTTCGAGTTAGTTTGGTAAGAGGGTTTTACAATCATGAGAAATTTATCACAAATCCTCAATAATATCCAGCTAACCCCAAGAAGCTACATATATTCATTACTGATGTTGGCCTCCACCATCACTCAATTGCATATGTTTTTTAGGGATACAAAGATATCCCATTTCTTGTGATGATATGGCCAAAGAATGATACCTCCTTTAACCAGAACTCACACTTGTATTACTTTTCATAGATATTCTCCTTCCTCAAGGTCTCTAGTACAGTTCTTAGATGCTCCTCATGAACCTCCTTGGTTTTGGAGTATATCAGAATATCATCTATAAAGACTAATATAAATTTGTTGAGGTAATACCTAAAAACTCGATTCATCAAGTCCATAAAGATTGTTGGATCATTAGTGAGTATAAAAGGCATTAATATGAATTCATAGTGCCCATATCTTGTATGAAAAGTAGTCTTGGGGAAATATTCCTTCTTCACACTTACTTGATAATATCCCGACCGAAAATCCACCTGGGGGAAGTATTGTGCTCTACGTAGCTGATCAAACAAGTCATCAATTCATGGGATATGATACTTGTTCTTTATCATGATTTTTTTAAGCTCAGGATAATTGATGCAAAGGCGCATTGGCCCATCCATGTTCTTGATGAAGAGGACTTGTGCACCCCCTGGTGAAGAACATGGGCATATAAACCCTTTATCCAGATTCTCCTGTTGTTGCTTGTTTAGCTCCCCAAGCTCCACAACATCCATTCTATATGGAATCTTGGATATTAGAAATGCCCCAGGTATAAGATGAATTGATAATTCAACATCCCTTCTTGGAGGAAGACCGGAAAATTCCTTGGGAAACACTTTAGCATATTCCCTCACAATAGGCATGTCTTCAAGGATGGTTGCCTCCTTAGACTAAATCATCTGACCCAGATATGAATGATCATAGGGTATTAATATCCACCCTTGATATGATGGAGCTAAAGAAGATTCATCTTCCTCCTTGAACCTGTATAGAATTGGGGGTCAATTCTCCACATGGAGAGTAATTTACCTCTCACAAGTATTTATGTTTTCTCTATATAAGGAATGCCAATCCATGACAATAATTTCATCAAATTCTACCAGAGGGAGTATGATGAGGTTCTCCGGGAAATTCAATCAAAAAATTATGATAGGGGAGGAGTTATATTCATGAGATGGAATGATTACCCCATTTTCTGTACTCACCAACATCTTTACTTCCATGATTTTTTGTGGTACTGGGATCATTCTACTAAACTTTTGGGATATAAAAGAATGTGTAGAACCTGAATCAAAAATTTAATTCTCTATTCTTGAATGAATAACTAGTGTACTTGTCACCACTTCATTGTAGGGGTTTACTTCGGCAGTAGTGATGGAAAAAGATCTCCCTTGGTGCCTTGGAGGTTACTGGCTGCCTCTGAAATTACATGGCTTAGGGCACTGATTTTCAAGATTCCATGGTTCTTTGAATTTGTATGAATGAAAAACACGTTGAGGTTAGAACGAAGTGTTCCTCTTCTCTATTGTAGTTGCGGGTTTTTCTTGTCAGCAGTTAACAACAAGGTTCCCTTCTCTTCCACACCTAAGGCATTTCCTTGTCCCTTTCAGGAAATTTCCGGGGTGCTTCTTTACACACCTTTGGAAAGTGGGTTGTTGGATCTTCTTAGAACCATTGGATTTATCCATCGGACCACCAACATTGAAGTCCACCTTATGCTTATTATCCCCATGATACCCCTGAGATTCTTCGATCTCTATTTTGACCTTGAGGGAACATCAGAAAATTTCCTCATAGTTTTCAAAGTCACAGACCACTAGTTCTTTCCGTAGGCTAGGATTTAGCCCACCAAAGAAGCGGTCAACCTTGCATTAGGGGGTAATGACAAAGCCAGAGGCATATTGTGCAAGCCTCATGATGTTTTCCTCATATGCTCCGACTGATTCGTCATCTTTTTTCTTGAGGGAAAGGAAGTCCCATTCCATCTTAAGTCAGAGGGTGCATGGACAATATTTATCAAAAAACATCTTACAGAAATCATTCCATTCCAATGCCTCTATCTCTTCCCCAGGCTTCATATTATTTCTCAACACCCACCACTGATCGGCTTCACCTTCCATACAATAAGCAGGCATAAGAACCTTCTCTTGTTCGGAACACTGAAGGATAGAGAAGATCTTTTCAATGGATTTGGACCATTGTTCGGTGATTGAGGGATCAAACGATCCATTAAAAGTAGGAGGCCTTTGTCTCATGAAGATCTCGATAGAAACTTGTTGTTTATTAGGGGGGTTGAATGTTCCTCTTGACCCATGTTTCTATTCAAAGATTGATTTAACTGAGATAGAAGTGTGACAAAGTCAGCAATTCCCACTCCCATAAGATTGGACATCTCATTTGCACAGTCATCACATTGATCTTAACATCGGTTGGTAGCCCATGTCCTCCTATTATCGTCCATTGGATGGAAGAAAAGTAAAGTTAGGGATAACACATAAAGGGTAATCCAAGGAAAAAACTGATGACATATAAATAACTTTTAGTTCCTTAACTTATGAGTCCATAGGCTTCAATCTATGCTATCCATGATCTACTTTCAAGAATATATATTCTTAGGGACATTTTTTTAATTACCTTAATAAGGATTTATACTAATATTATGAATTTACCAAAGCATATCCCCCAGGACTGTCATAACCAAGAGTGTATCAAGGCCCATTGTCAAGCACCAGTTCCCATTCAAGTCTAGCTCAGAGCGGTGTTTTCGGGTTTTACCCCTAGGATACATCTGTGCCAGAGCCACCTTTACCTACTCATATCCAAATAGGGATGTATTTTCATGATAAACCACTTAATCAATACTCACCAATACTTAGGTATGTTTTTATTATAATTATTCTTGTCTCTAAGTCTTCAATAGGGTTTTCTAAGCCTAATCCCGAAAATAACTAAATCTATCATTTGATACCAACTATAACAACCCTGTTTTTTATTACACACTTATTCCTAATTTATTAAATAAAAACATAACTTGATAAAACATATAAGATCAATAGGTCTAGTGTATTTAGGTATTATAAACATTACATAACATCTTAGAACATAAAACACACAAAATATTTATTGAAAACTTCCATTACATGACCACTATATTCCCTCGTACTTAGCATTGCATGGGATAACCTGTGGACAACCATAAGAAAAGGGTGATCTATAAAGCCCAGTAAGGGAATAAACAAGGAAGAACATAAGGAATACAATACATGTTATAAAATAGGCATATTAATGGAGTAAAGGAGAAACATGAACATAAAGTCATGATAAAGAATGATAATCATAACATGGAAATGTGGCAACAACACTTAACATGGAATTAGCATGTTCCAAGGATCATTGCACATGGAGCATGAGTAAAACCTCATTGCACATGAAGCATGAGTAAAACATCATTGCACTGGAATTATCATGAGTCAACACCCATTTAACATGACGTATCATGATACTATACTTTACCCAATGCATTGGAGCGCTATCAGGGCACACCCTTCTTTAACAATTCATTTCATGCATAAGTGTGCCACATGGATCATATAACATGGAATCAATCAACATAATAAGTTATTAAATGATTAAGTAATGTGGAAAAAATAAATGAATGTACCATTCAATATGTATATGTGCATAAATGTGAATACCCTTGATAGAGACATGGGTATGGTATTCACTACACAATGATCTTGGATTGGAAAAACGCGGTGCAATTTCGGAAACATAACGACATGACATAAGGATTCATGAAAATAGTTGATGAGATAAAAAAGGGTGTATCATAATATTTACATGAAATGGACAGTAATGGGGTCATATGGAGACATGTACCAACAAACTTAATCGAATTTAGATGCATACTACAAAATAATTACTTGGATGTAAAAGTGGAGAGAGAAATCCCAAACAAAAGTTTGGCATGGTAACAGGTGTAAATGGGAGGCTTTAATGAGAGAGAAAGGGGTCTCCCATCATCCAAAAATAATTAGGATAGTATGGGGGAGGTGAAAAATCATGCCCCAACATTTTTTATTGAAAAAAGGACATAACAACTAAAATAAAATTAGACAAAAATGAGAAAGCAATAAATCCCTTACTTGGATGTGTGATCCCAAAGGATTGGGAGAGGCTTGAGAGAGGATTCTTGGGAGATTTTGTAACCTTGGGTGGATTATAGAGAAAAGATGGCAGGGGTTGGTCAAACTCCAAACTCTTTGAGTGAAGAGGAAGCTTTATTATTTATGTTTGGGACACCTCACATTAAACTAATCAATACCACAAACCAAAACATGGGTTTTCCCATGTTTTTTCCAAAGTGGAGTGAATAACAATATTGTATATATCCAATTTCCGAACCTTTTAAAATAACATGGTTGCTTATGTGGAGGTGAGTCACACTCTCAAGGAAAATAATTAAAAAAGACAAAATGTTTTATAAGTCTTGTAGGGTCCAAAAAAGCATTTTAACATAAATAAAAAAATCTAAAATCACAATATTTTAATTCCAAAACATATATTGGACGAACATCATGTTTATAGTATTTTTTTACCCCACTATTGGGTCATTATGATTTCATAAAATACATTATATATTTAAACGGTATTTAATTTTTACCCAAAAATTCGACTGTCTCAGAAAATTATGAACAAATCACCATTAGATCTTTTCGACGTCCTGATTGAAAAAATAATATTCATTGTATCTAAATAATTATATAAATATGTGAATTTTTACTTTTTAAATAAAAACTGACATTTACCGAAAATTCATGGGTTTTGACAAAAACAGTTTTCAACCCTTAATAAAAATTACAAGTGCATTCTTAAAATTATATGTTCATTTATATTTAATAAAAAGTAATTTAATAGTAATATTTTATTAAAATATTTTTCAATTAAAAAATACATTAATTCATCAAAATAGATTTCTTAGTTGAATATTAACTAAAAATACTATTTGTTCTTTAAAAACTATTTACAAAGAAACAATAATAAAATGAATGAACATTCTTTATACGAAAATAATGTACATTGTCATAGTGCTAGGGTCTTGTCACATAAACCCTTATAGCACCCACATAAGACCAAAGGGTAAGGTGTTCGATTGTGACAGACTCTTGGGGTGGCTCAGATAACATCTCTCAGGTGGTAATCTCTATTAAATTTTACTTCTCCCGTAGTCAGTTTTGCTCAAACATAACGTGTTCAAGCTCAGATTGGGCTTGGTCAAGAGTGAAGCCCAATGATGCCACCTCCTTTCCAATCATTGAAAAATGGGCTTTGTATGGGGAAAGTCTACTGGATGAGGGAATCTCTTCCTTTTTCTATGTAAATTGGATTTGTTAAAGATCTATATTTTTACTAACCATGTGATCGCTGTTCAATGACTATATTAGCAACAGTCACAATTCAAAATGGTATTTTAAATCTAGAAACATAAAACCAATGAAGTTCACATCTTATATAACCATAATAAGACATTTAATTAGATCAAGAGTAATTTTAATTAATGAATTTTTTTGTCTTTACATCCCCCATGTGCCCTCTTGGAGATTCCCATGCTACCACCGAACACACACTATAGGAATCAACCACCCATGAAGGATCTTCTTCTGTCGACACTTGACCTCCATCGGGTTATCATCAAAAGTCACCCCCATCAAGGACATGAAATTAATCATGCACATATCTCCTTAGCTATGACACGAAGAAGGCGTCGTGTACTTGGTCTAACTGTGAGGGTAGATCCAAGTGGTATGCCACCTCACCAACTCTACAGAGTATGAGGAAAGAGTTGATAAACCTCAGAGATATCTTGCCATCCTGACCCAATATTCTTGTCTCGTGTAGAGGATACCCCCATAAGAACACATGGACTCCCTCCTATAACTACAAAGGCCTTCATCCCCTGTCAACATAATATTTATTACAGCTATGTGCTGTCTTCATTGGCTTCTAGATAACCTGTACCTTCTCTGTAGTCACATGCACCAACTCCAGGCTCATGAGCACTGACTCTCCTAGATCAGTGCAACGAAGTGGTGACCTAAAGGGTTTCCTAAACTAAGCCTCAAATGGTTCCATACCAGTGATGGAGGGGTAGCTTATTTTATGCACAAACTCTACCAGTGGTAGGTGATCCTCCCAATTGTGGACAAAACATAACATGCAAGCATGAATCATGTCCTCCAAAACCTAAATAGTCCTCTATGTCTGAGCATCTGTCTAAGGATGAAACACCATGATCATGTGTAAATAAGTCCCAAACTCTACCTATAATCCCTTACACAACCAAGATTTAATGTGAGGATCATGATATAAAACAATCATTGATGTAACACCTTGATGTTGAACTATGCCCTGCATGTAGAGGCATCCCATGCACTCTACTGAACTCACCTCATGAATTGGTAGGAAGTGGGAAAACATGGTGAGTCACTCAATGATCACCCAGATGGTATTATTCCTCCTATAAGTATGTGGTAAACCCATCATGAATCCAATTGTTATTCCATCCAACTTCCATTCTGGAACCTCAAGGGGTTGAGTCAAACCCATTGGAACCTAATTCTCAACCTTTATTTGTCGCCAAGTAAGGCATCAAGACACAAACTCTCCAACTTCCTTCTTTATCTCTGGCCACTAAACTAAAATCAAATGTCTTGGTACATCATTTCCACACTTGGATATACCACTAAAATGGGTTTAATGAAACTACCTTAGAACATCATCTCGCAAATCCACTGGTATCATCATGCATCCTCTCAAAATAATAGCATGTTCCCCACCTTTATAATATCTATTAGAAGAATTACCTTTGGACATTTGAGCATTTAGATCCTCATAGTTGGTATCCATAAGTTTTTCATCCCTAAATTTCCATAATAGTGGAGTTGTGACAACCATTTAATAGAGATAAGATTCTCCAAGTCCATCCACAATGGATGCCTATAACGAGGCTAACTGATCTGATGCCCCATTGAGTAACTACAAGATAGATCTCATATTAAGAGAATATTAGAGCATGTTCCCCTTCCCAGGAGTATAGAAAATATCCTATTCATAGTCTTGGAGGAACTGTATTCATCTCCTATGTCTCAAGTTCCAATCCTTCTGAGAAAAGATATACATGAGACTATTGTGGTCCAAGTAGATGATAAACCACTCACCCATAAGGCAATGTCACAAAATATTCAATAAGAATACTTTTGATTTTAACTCAAGATATTGGGTTTCATAGTTATACTAATGTGATTTTAATTGGAATGAAACAAAATCAATCATTGACTGCCTCTGCATTAGGACACGAGCAAGCATGTCTCCTGATGCATCACATAACACTACAAACTCAACACCCTCCTCAGAAAACCTCAAGATGAGAGTGCTCATCAAACTCCACATCAACCTTTGTTGGATCCATTGAAACTAAAGTATTATAGACGATATATCCAAGATCAACAAATACCACCTAGGACTACCCAGGGTGAAATAGTAGGTCTCACGAAGCCCTTCCTTGTAGGTCTTATAATTTCACTCTCAGACCATGAAGCTCTGCGAGAGCCATCTGATATGATGGTGTTGATATCAGTGTCATATCGTGTTTTAGATCAATGAAAAATTCAAAGTATAAATGGGTTGGTAAACCTGGAACATCTCCCGGGATGATGTCCTTATACTCTACCACCATTACAACAAACTGAGGACTCAAAACATATACTTCACTGAGGGTCAGGATAGCCAACTGAAGAGTAATTGACTGCACCCTCATATATCTGAGTCCATCTTATGCTGCAAGGATTTCCCTTTTTCCAATAAAAGGGATATCTGGTTCTATTACCATGGATAAACCACACCATTTTCCCAAAATAATCAATTTGAGCATGAACTATGGATACTAGTCTATATTGAGAATGACATCATAAGGCCTCGACACTACTAATCGGAGATCCCAACTGAAACCCTCTCATTTAATATTTAGGTCACACTATTAACACCAGTTCGTGATCATCAACTCTCCTCTAGTAGGTGTATCTAAGAGTATGGGTCAAGTCAATAGTTTAACTAGAATCTTGAAGCATCAAACAAGAAAAGTGGAAGGAAATGAAATCACTAGAACATGTGTCTATGTACTACAACTAAAGTATAAATATAGAGATCGTACCATGAACCACTCCTGGAGTCCTGGGGTAAAAAGACTTGGCAGCCTACCATTGTCTCCTCCCCTATCCTATAGCTCCCTGAGTCTATTATGGACTACCTAGGGGTGGTGGTGGTTACATGCTAAAATGTTTCCCACCTCCTACTGCTTCTCAATATCCTCTTCCACGTTCGCCACCTGACGAATATTCTTTCTCCTACCGCTGCCTCTTCCATGGTGGTTCATCAACCACCTCCATAAATACAACTTGAATAGGGGGATAATGTCATCTTGAATTTTACTTCCCAAGAAAAGTATCGAAAAACCTCTTCCTCAGGGAACTTGCATGCCCCAGAAACTTCCAAAAAGACCTCTTGTTCTAGGAATTACATCATCCACCTACTATCAGTAGGTCCTATTGACCCTGCATCCTAGGATATCACTACCTCAAAAGCCTATGATACATTCTTGAACCTTTTATATCATCATTCAGTGCCAAAATATCCATACATGACTCAATTTGGAAAACTAAATCCACATGAACCACTAGAGGTGGGTCTATGAACTAATCAATAGGAGAAAGCGCTACCTACTGATCATACTGAAGAAAAACATATTTGTGACTGGATCCCATCAGGGAGGCCTCATCAAACATCAAGCTGAGCTCCCAATCCTTCTGTGTAAACCTCACTGACTAGAGTTGTGAATACATCGTATAAGAAAACAAGATGTATCACGGTTTAAAGAGTATACCTGGTGAGATGACTCAAGAAGGAAATTGAAAACAAAACCCATTTCTATATGATTGATGCAGCTTTATTATTCCCTAAAACCAGTGCTTTCATGTATTGATTCGAAAAGTAGGTGTTTAGAGTCCTGGTTTATGGATACGTTGGCCGCCAAACCAACATTGGATTCCCCAACCTAAAATCCAAAAATTAAACACTTTACACTATTCCCCCAAAATAATCTCGTAGACTCCTAGTCCTTAAGTAGAACTGACCTCCTTTGATACCACTCTATCACAACCCATCCTAGAGGGTCATGTTCCATGACTACCCCATTCCCACCTCTGATAGGCTAGGGGTTGGTGACTAGCACAGAGTAGGCATATCCCACAAATGGGAGGCATTTTCCTAAGTACCTATACACACACAACTCTCCTAGACAAAAATTATGAAATGTAAAAACACTTAGTAGATAAATCATTCATACACTAAGATACCAACCATAGGGTACAATAGGGAAGTAAAGTGTAGTAAAGTACAACAAGGCCAGAATACAATCCCACCAAAAAGATTCTGCAAACCACAAAGTCCAACCTGTAAAAAAAGGTTTTGGGACTACTGTTTATAGTCATAGGAGCACACCCTAGTTTTTCTGAACTCACCAAGAACTGTCTGGTCATTGTCTACCAAGAACTCCATAACAAGGTTGAATGTCTTCCCAATACATGACACATGTGGGAAATGCATGTGAAGGGGTGAGTAATGCAATACTTAGTAGGATACCCCCAAAACAAAATGGAATACCATAGAGGAAACACCACGAATAAGATACTAGACAAAAGTACCAAAAAGGGAAAACACCACTAAGAAGATATAGTTATCTCAACACATATAGAACATATGATAAGAATATCTAGGTATACTCAGAATGGATTCCAAGACTCAAAGTCTCATCCAACGATAGAAACACGTAGAACATGTCCATAAAAATTACCCAAGATAACACTAGGGTCTCGACAAGTTATGTAGTTTACCTAAGACATATATTATCACTAAGACATAGAGTCTGGATAACACATGGTGTGTCGGTAACACATGGAGTTTCAGTAAGACATGGAGTATTGATAACACATAGAGTGTCAGTAACACACGAAGTGTCGACAAGTCATGTAACCCCCAAGTCACATAGTCACCAAGTCACAACAAAACATCAACCATTAAAAACATCCCAAAGAACACTCATCCGGTATAGTCATGTAAAATATAAAGAATCTGATCTTGATACATAGATAAGGGGTTCTCTACACCTAGGTCTCACTGGGGGGAATCCTCTCCCTACTGGAAACATTATCCTAGATATGGGATAGGTGCCCGTGTAAATATTGGCCACACCTTATCCACTAACCATATCCAAGGTACTATGAAGAGAATTGAGGACTGATTAAACCTCTCAGTGTGATACATACTCCAACCCGATTATTTAACTATCTAATCTAGGATGATATAACTCACTTCAGAATATGTGTTATCCTCTACGATGGGAATGGGATCCTGCATCGAAACCTCATAGGAAAAGACCCAGGGTATTATCTCAACCTATACTGATCCAAATAAAAACCTAGAAATCCATAAAAAATTGAACACCCCATTTCAAGGGTCCCAACATCGCATACGACTCATCAATCAGATGCTCCATTTGAAAGATATGGCCATTTTAGTGAAAAGACTTGATCCGGGTCCGACCCGACCTGCCATACCTGACCTGGCCCACCGGTTTACCTAGCTTGGTCTAGATGATATGACTAGGGAAACCCGACCGGGCCTAGTTCAGCTCGAACATGCCTAGCTTTTCAGGCTTGCTGGACTACAACCTGTTGAGTATAGCCAGTGGGGCTGCTGGAGTGGCCCGACTCAGCTAATCCATCCTACATGCGTGGACTGATTTTGTTGCACTGTTTGCGGTACATCTGACTGTGTGCCTCCGCCTAGTCAATGTGGTACCACCATGTTCAATGCAGATGATCACTAGGTCCCAGCTCCCCCGTGACCTACTACTTTCATGGTCTCCACACGGACCCCAGAAATGTATGCGACTCCCTTCCCTATATCCTCGGTCTCCACCCATGACACCGCTCCGTCCATGGCCTCCCATGCGGTTCTGTTGGGCCTAATTCCTCCTCTATCAGTCGCTTCAAGTTGCCTACTATCATCATACATTGCCACTTGCCCCTGATAGATTCCTCCACCACCGTTCGCTGGCATTGTCGTGCCGATGGCGCCTTCTACGGGCCACCGGTTCGCCTTTGATGATCTGTTTTTCAAAACGGAAGCACACCTGCGATCCTTGGGTCACATTCTTCATCACCCTGGGCTCAGATAAACGTTATGATTAATCCTGATGAAAAACCACTCGAACTACAATATCTCCCAAACCGCTTTGATTTGTCTTTTTCCATCGTCGTCACACGTCCTTCATGCCATGCCAATCCTAGATATGTGATATCAGTACGTTGTTCCAAGGATTGAGTGCGTAACGAATGATAGATCACAAAATTTTGAGTCATAGTCCAAACAAAGAATGCCCGTAATGAATAAATAACGAGGATTAGAAAATAATAAATCAACCAAGATGAATGGGCCTTGATCAATGTTTTTGATGATCGTGGTTTACTTCCATTATAATGAAAATAGAAATCCAAAAAATAATCATAAGATCATTCTCCCATCCAAACCCCACAAATGTAAATCCCATCTCACAATAATAATCGATCCATGGGCTAATCAGTTTGTTGATTGGTCCATGTTAATCATTGAATTCATGAACATGGAAATTAAATCAAATCACAAATGCCCTACCTTAATTGAGTTCAATCGCTAAGGAAGAACAGTCACTACGTCGTTGTCATAGGTGAAGACAATTCAAATATGAGGTTCATCATTGATCGTCGATCCACAATCCACCACCATTTTTTGAGAGAGCTCTATCTCCTTACCTCAGAGAAATTATAGGTTTATGGTGATAACCCTAAATTATTTAACATACATGTATTAAAAGAAAATATGTCGCTGCATCAAGAATAATTTTTTTTATTAGAATATTTTAACGACGTTTACATCCAAAAACCATCTTTCACAGCCAATTTGCACCGAACGATGTTAGGCATCACCTAAAAAAACACCTTACGAACTCAATGGTGGTCTTATATTTCAAATATGAGTTACCATTTATTAGTTATTAGAATTTTAAAATAAAATAATTTTATTTAATAATTTTATTTATGGTTACATCCTTTTCATGTTTTTCCAAAGAAGACTCGCACCGACTGGAGTGAAGTCGCACCTAAGGTAAAGCTACTACTCTGATTTCGATGATGCCTTTGTATTTCTGATCCAAAAACCATTCAAGAGTTACTACACATTTTTATAAAATGCATGCACACATGAAATTAACAATTTAACATTTTCAACGAATTGTTCTGTGAAATCTAGGCCTCAGAATCACATGTCGTCTCATCACCTAGTCTCATAATTTTTCAAATTATTTATAAAAATAAATATGGGAAAATATGAGTTATTAAATTATTGAACTCTATGAGTTCCAGCACCCAAGTCCATTGAGGTTTCATGGTGAGCCAGATTCCTAGGTGACAGAGGGTTGGTTAGAGTCAGCGGACTGAGTTTTTAAGAATATGTAAACACTAACTGGTCATGTGGTTTCACTGGTACCCATAATTTTACATCTAGAAGTTGGTCATTGGTTGAGTATAGTTATCTAAAAGCATGATGAGTTAACACTCTCATGGACCGAATTCCAATAGTTGTTTCATGAGGTGTACCACCCCCATGCTTGTGCTCGGTTTAGATTTAAGAGATTATAGTGATTCAATAGGGAGGGATGAAAGTTTAAGAGTTTTAAATGAGGTTCATAGAACATACATGGTACTCCCTGGAAATGATGAGGGAAAACTACTTCATGGAGAAAAAGTTTTAGAAGGGTCTCTATAGAGAAATCCATGCCAGTGTGGTACCCCTTTACATTCCCATTTATTCTAGAGTGTTAGAGAGGGAACCAGTGATAAAGAGTTTCCTATAAGAGGAATGACACACAACTAGGGATGTCAGTGGGTGTTATAGGGATGAGTCATTTTCAATAGCTACCAGGCTCCAATCAGCAAGGATCTCAGTGCAGGAGAACTTCCCTGGATCAAACATGGGCATGTGGTTTGCGGTGTAGGGACTGAGAAAATGATCAGTGTATCCTAGAGAGGGGTGGTGTGATTCATTTGATAGAGGATGTCACATGGTACAAGATGTTTTGACCCAATGTGTTGAGGATTGAAGAAAGATAGCGGATGGACTACCATGATAGAGGTGACACCATGATCATGGATCTCCTAGGAGAGGGCATGGTGGCCCCTAGGGAAGAAGATGTGGAATAAGAGTAGGTTGGGATCTAGGAGGAGGAGATGTGGGTGGTAGAAAATGTCATTAGATACTTCCACCACCACCACCAGGTTACCCACATCAGGCTTAGGGAGCTGGTGGTCAGGGTCGTGGGCAATTTCAGGCTATAGAGGCATATAAACTAGTGACACACGATATGATTAGAGGTATGATATGTGTTTATTTTAATATTTATTTAGTACTAGTATACCTATTTGTGATTCATTAATTTATATATTTACTCTTGTTTCAAGATCTAGAGCTCCCAATTAAGACGTTAGTGCATTAGCTTCTCCTGGAGGTTCTTATGGGGAATGCTTCTTCTATATCTTTTATCTACCAGTAGTGAGATCTATCACTTGATGGAGAGAGTTTCTCATTGTTTTAGTCATAATGATAAGACTTTATGACTTCATCTTGGGTATGGTTTGGTTGTCCATGGTCCATGCCTAGATTGACGTTCACCCAAGATGAGTCAAATGCCTTAACACTAATGAGACAATATTTTCCTTTGCAGGAGAGATATTTTTTCATATCAGGATGAGTGGGTATTGCAAGAAGGAGACTATAACCCATTGCCCATAAGTTGGAGAGTGTATCTCTTGGTGAAGTAGGCCCTTCATGAATCTAGATTCCTTCAGTCATGGAGTATTTTATGGACGTCTTCTTCGAGGATGTTCTGGGACTACCTTTGAGGTGGGAGATGGATTTTTACATCGACTTGGACCCCAATACCACTCCAATATATTCTAATTCATATCATATGTCCCATATAAAGTGTTCAAAGCAATATTTGTATTTAGAGTGTAGGTTTCTGGAACCTCAGAAGCATGGGATGGGAGGTGCCAAATTTTTATTTTTTCCAAATTCAATGAACAATACAGGATCAATACAATGATGAATTCTAGTATCCATAGAATTTAATCATGTATTTAGAAAAAGGAATAGAAATCCAAAACCAAGAGAGAGGATCAACATATTTTTTTATAATTAATTTAATTAAATTAAATAATTACCTCCAAGGTGATTCTTTCTTCATTGATGAATTCGACCACAGATCTGCAGTGTGCATTTTTCTGTTTTGTAGAGATCATTGCTAGATCTCCTCTAACAGTGATCCACATGTGCTTCGTGAATCTCTAGACATTACTGAATAATTCCTCGAGTGATATCACCAAAGATCATTGTGCTTGCATCTTCCACCTTCGACCGCCTTGAGAAATGCTTCCCAAGTGTTCACCTTGATCCGGTAGAGGAGGACCGCTCTCATTCTAGAGAACGTTCTTAGAGAAGAAGGAAATCTCTGGGATCAATAAAAATTATCCAAATTATTTTTCCCAACACTACTAGATAACTCATGGGTTGTCCCCTTTACCAATTATAGAATAATGTAACTGATAATTTAACTCACCAGGTAATCATAAAAAAAAAATTTTCATAGGAGCCTTAATAATTTTATTAACCTAGTGAAACCCCCCATGTAAAATAATAACAACAATGCTATTATTTCTTGACATGTACTTAACTTTAATGTTACAATTATATATTATTTTAAATAATTAATATTTAATATTTTTATTTCTCATAGGACCTAAAACCTGGTCTTCCAATCCCCTCAATATTTAGTAGCCCCTGAATAATGACAATTTATTTATTAAATAAATATAACTGACTTATTCAGTGATAAATAAATAAATATTATAATTACTAAAAAATAGAAAATTAATATTTATTAAATATTCTCTATGTAATATATTATCCCAAACAACTAGTGAGGAAATAAATGTTATCTGGAATACATGAATAATTTTTAAAAAACCACATGGAATACCATTTATTCAACTTTTTAAATAATAAATCATTTAACTGAGATTCCAGATATAGTTAGTGTGTGACCCTCTCGGCCTCTTTCTCAGTGGCATTAGGCGAACCTGCCTAAAGTCCAAGGTTATCATCTAGTAACACTCTAATGAACCCATAGATAAAGAAGTTAATTACGCAACAAAATGTCACCTCATATGAACGATTACCATGTTATAAAATCCCTTTGTCTCGATATCTCCAATCAAGCGGGTTACATGCAAGTTCCATCTACCCATGTGCTCTATTTCTCATTCATTAGATTCTTAGAAATTGAACCTGCCTATAGAAAACCATGGAAATGGATTTATTTAGGATATATTGTTTTTATCAAAGGGACTGAGATATTAAATTCTATTATAGAACAAAAGGGACAAATTCTTTCTCACATTATTCATTAATGCAGTATTACTCGTGACGCACCCAACATATCCTACCTCAATGTGAACATATGTCATCACAATTTTCTCCAATACATATAAGTACACAAGTCATAATACCCATTAATAATAATATTGAAGTCTAACGACCAATAAACACATCCACAGTTAGGAAAATATAACGACACTTATAAATGTGGATTTCCTACTGGCGAGTCTCATTCTCATAATATCCTCCTGGACATTACCAAGGGAATACACCATGAGAACGTACCTCAAATTCCTATGAGTCTCCACCCCTAATATCCTGTATCATTTTTTTCCTTCAAATGATATCATCTAGCTACAAAACATATGTTTAAGAATAGTGTCATGACACTTCTGGGATCTCATCATAGCAGGGATCCGCTATGAACTTTTAGTGGGACAACTACTCTTAGGAAATTATCACATACAATGTCATGGATAAGAACAATCATGATGTGATAATAAATTTATTAATATCTATCCAATGAATATATGTTTATCATTAATTATAAAATATTTTGGTTATAGGGAACCAACTCTAACAGTCTCCCACTTGCACTAGAGCCAACAGCTAACAACCTTCAGTCTGCTAGCTCTCACATGATACTCATGCTTATACTAAGATAGGACATTAGTCAATGGTTCCACAAAGTTCTCTTCCATGGATACTCTGCTCACTACAATATCACCCCTTTTATAAAAATCCCTCATGATGTGATACTTCTGGAGTATGTTCTTTGTTCGTTGATGCGACCTTAGCTTTTTTGTAAGATCCACCACAACAATATTATCATAATACAATGGGATAGGGAATTTAATGCTAGGTACCACATAATGTTCCTGAAAATAGTTTTGAATCCATATATATTCTTTGTATGTATCATAAGAAGCTATATATTCAGACACCACTGTAGAATCAGCGAAAACTGGAGACTTTGAACTCTTCCATCTCACAGTTCCTCTATCGAGACAGAAAACATATCCCGATTGTGACTTCATATCATCTTGATCTGTCTAAAAACCTGCATCATCAAAATATATGATGAAAAGCTCCTCGTTTCCTCCATATAGAAGGAAAATATCCCTAGTTATTTTCATATACTTAAAAAAAGTCTTAACAACAATTCAACGTTGTTCTCTTGGATCTTCTTGATATCTGCCTACCATGCTCAGTGAATATGAAACATCAATTCTAGTACCTAATATTGCATACCTGATAGATACTATCACTGAAGCGTATGGGATATTACACATTCTATCATTCAGCTTTTGTGTCTTGGGACACATTTTCTTAGAAATATGTAAACAATGTTCCACTAGAACCAATCCACTATTGGATTGTTCCATACTAAATCTCTATAGTATCTGGTCAATATATGTACTTTGAATTAGTCCAAGCAGACTCTTGGATCAATCATGAATGAACTTGATCCCTAGAATGTTGTATGCTTCACCTATATCCTTCATATATAATCACTTTTTCAACCAGTATTTAACTAACTTTAAGACTTATATGTGATTTCCAATAAGTAATATATCATAAAAATAAACTACTAGGATAGTTAACACATTCCCATTAAACCTTTTGTAAACACATGGCTCACATTTGTTTTTAATGAAACAAATTCTTTGATGGATTTATAAAATCAAATGTTCCATGTCCTAGATGCTTGATTCAATCCATAAATGGATCTATGCAACTTGAAAATCCTTTTGGATTTAAATAGTATCACAAACCCTTCTGGTTGTGTTATATTGACATCTTCCTAAAGGATCCTGTTAAGGAATGCAATTTTGACATCCATCTACCAAATATCATAGTCATGGTAATCTGTTATGGAAAATATGATTCTGATGGATTTAATCATGGAAACTAGTCAAAAGGATTCACTTTAGACAATTCCCGAATGGTTTTAAACCCTTTATCCACTAGCCTTGCTTTATAGGTACTTACTTTACCTTCTACATCCAGTTTTTTCTTGAATAACCATTTACATCCAACAAGCTTTACATCAACTAGCGCATCGACCAGAACCCAAATTTGGTTTTGTTACAACAAATCCATCTCATAATTTATAACTTCTATCCATCTTGCATCTTCTTGATATCTCTACTAACCCTTATTAGTGAGGTTCATCATTTTCCAATAATAATGAGTCACCATACTCGGTGACAAGAAAACCATATCTCTCTGGTTCCCTGACCTCTCTTACACTCTCATGCATTACTTGTGTTTTAGGAATTAATTTTCTTATGGAGACCTATGGAACTTGTTTCTATACCAAATAATATGTATCTTGAGCGTCAAATTCATCTAATTAAATCTTGCTCTCATTGCCCGTTTTGAGTATGTTCCCCCTCTTAATAAAGATATCTTCTCTTGCAACAATTACATTCTTATCTAAGGGGTTGTATAGTTAATATCCCTTTGTTTCATTGGGATACCATATAAAAATTCACCTCACACCCTGGGGGTTCTAGTTTGTTTCCCAAGAAAACCTTAAAAAATTACTCATATCCCCATACACATGTATGCGACAAAATGTGTTTCGTTCCACTCCATAACTCAAAGGGAATTCCATTTTCTTCCTTATTTGGTACTTGGTTAAATGTGTATGCCACATTTTGTAATGGATATCCCCAAAATTATAATGGAAGATCTAGATGACTCATCATTAAACTTACCTTGTACAACAAGGTACAATTCTTTCATTCACTAACACCATTCCATTGTGGTGTATATGGTGGAGTGAGTTGAGATAAAATCCCAAACTCCCACAAAAATTTGATGAACTCTTGGTTAGGATATTCTCTACCTCGGTCTGATCAAATATTCTTTATCTTCTTAACAAGATGATTCTATACTTCACTATTTAATTCATTGAATTTATCAAAGGACTCAGACTTATACTTCATCTAGTAAATATATCCATATCTACTTATGTCATCAGTAAAATTTATGATGTAATAATATACACCTACAGATTCTACTAGAAATTGTCCACAATTATCAGTGTGTACCAATACTAGAAGCACTGTGGTCCTTTAACCATGTCCACCAAATGGTGGTTTGGTCATTTTCCCTTGTAAAAAAGCATTACATATATCAATTGGTTTTAGCTAAAAAGAGTATAAATAACCATCTTGGTAGATATTTTTAAAGCGCTTCTCGTTTACATGACCTAGATAGTGATGCCACAACTGGGTGTTTTATGAGTGACGTGAACATGATTCGTTATTGATTTACAACACTTGGTTTTTTTAATTTAATTCATACAGATTGTTATTTAAATGTTCCATACAATAACATATGTTGTCCTTATAAAAGAAACAACTTTTATTTCTGAATTTTAAAATAAAACAAAATATATCTAAAATTTATATTAAAATTATGTTCTTGGTAACACTTGGTACATAATAGAAGTCATGTGAAACTAAAATCATCCTGGACAACAATGAAAGGTGGTAGTCACCAATGGATAGAGCGTCTAGCCTCAAACAATTGGCAGATCGCAGATCCACCTCTCTAGTAATTTTATGGAATCTAATTGTCTCTTACATTTGAATATAGATGTGAGAAACACAAGAGGTATCTAACACACAATGTGAAGAAATGAAGTGATTCCACTTGACAATAAATGAAACTTTAGATTCCCCTTGCCTTTGGGTGCAGTTCCTCTTCCAATAGTCTGACTTTCTACATGATAAGCATACTTCCTCCTTTTCCTTACCCAACCTTTTGATCTTTTTCTTATTGGTCGGACGATGCTCGAGGGATTTAGTCTATTTATAAGTATTATCCCCATTTTCATTTTCCTTCTTCTTACTATTCACCATAAAGACTATGGGTTTTTCATGCCCCACGTCCTTAACAAAATGGAAAATTAAATTAAGAAGTTCTGATAGGATATTCTCATTATTGCTCATATTATAATTCACAACAAAACTAGAGAAGTCCTTTGGCAGTGATGATAGTATTGGATCTATAAGCAACTCATCTAAGAATTTAATCCCTAAGATGCCCAAATGATAAATGTAGCTGATAAGGTTGAATACATAAGGCCCATCTGACACAACCTCTCTAAGATTAGAAATGAAAAAAGGATTATAGATCCCATACCTCTCTTATCTCACATTCTCTTGATAAAGATGCCAATGGTGATACATCATGCTATAAACACATATTTCCCCATTTTGATTCAAGAGTTCATTGGTCATGATTGATAGCATGAGGCACTGAACATCTGTAACATCATTCATACGTTTCTCATACATATAGATCTCTTTATCATTCGCCTCATTTCTAGGGGCAACTGGTAAGGGTTCTTTCAGCACATATAGTTTCCTTTCCTGGGGAAGGATGACCCGAAGACACCTTTTCCACTCCGAGAAATTAGTACCAGTGAAAAAGTTTTCCTTATCGATTATGGATCATAATTATAGGTTTGATTTCATTTTTAATGTTTTTCAAAAATAATATGAATAGAGTTTTAGTACTTTATCTGATAAAAGTAAGAAAAAAAAATAAATAAATATTCATTAGTCTCTGATTATTTTATTGAAAGATAATAACCCTCACCATTGGATTCATAATATCCTATTTCTTGGACATTATAGTGGAAAGGAACCATATTTACCATTTATTACCACAAATTTGGATGTTTAAGAAATTTGAAATGTTTTATGTAGGCATTCAAAATGCCAACTGCATTAACTCGTAGCTCCTTGATCCATTGAGTGGACTCCTGAGTCTTGAAATCCTTAATTTTTGATTTCCTCAAACCTTTGCTTCTCAGTTACACAATGTCCTAATTTGGAAGTTAACCCATGATTTAAAATATGTAAAGTCAATCAAAAACCTCAAATTAGAATTCCTTGATAATTAAAAGAACCCAAAATTTCTCTAGTCAATCACTATGAACTATGGTTCGATTCTAACCAAAGTAATGGAAGGCTATACCGACTTAATATTTTGTTAAGGGATATTATCCTTTATGTGTAAATTTCCATTTATTATCTTTTGAAATTATTGTTAATATTAATTAGGATAAGCTTAAGTGATTGACCATGTATTAGATAATATTTACACATAAGCCATTTTATTTTAGTTCCATCTTGCATGCTTGTTAAATCATTTGTCATGTGATCGCAACAAAAAATCCATAATGAATAACCATACAACTAATAGAAATAAAATAAAGGGTATGATTACGAGCTTATTCTAATGGTTAGTTTATCTATTGGTTGATAAACTAACCGCTGAACTAGGGGAGAAACACCTTGAACCAATTAGTTTTGTGTTTATAGATTTCCACCTATCCACCTTTGTATCTCCTTGGATTGGTTTCACCTCATTCCCTAACTTGAACCGCCTCTAGTAGCTTGGGAGCTCCATCCATTACATACTCTTTTACTCATAGGCAGGTGAGGGTTAAAAGGGAGTTTACATTAAAAGAAACCATGGTCACACATTCCCTACATATTAATAAGGAAAGAACGCATGCAAGCCAATAATTTAATTTAATAATAAATCAAAGGGAAACCAATCACATATAAAGGTCTAGTTAAGCTCATGATCATCCACATGTATGAAATGAATTAAATATTTAATAAAACATGCATTGAATTATTTAATCATTCTTATTCAAGATAAATCACACTCAAATCGATTAATTATTATCTTTAATTAACCAATCATTTTATCTTAAAACTTTTTCTGAATTTTGTTGAGAATATCATCTATTATAATTCTAAACAAATTAATAATGTCATTAAAAATTAACTGTGTACATTAATTTTACCTTGGAGGCAACCCAGTGAATAACCATTAAATACTACTCAACATGTATTATACTTGTATACATTTTATTCTTTGTGACATTTATCATGCACACATAATTATAATTTTAATACAACTCATACATGATATGAGGATATTTGAACATTACATAGATGTTAATTAAACATATATATATATATATATATATATCAAACACGTATCATGTGTTGTGTCCCATTTGTATGCCCATACAAAGGTACATGTCTCAAGGGTTACATAATATAATAATAAATTTTAAATCTGCGTAATCTGGAAAAAGTACATGTTTCTATATCCGACTACACAATGTTTACCCTCCTCATCGTCCATCTGAAGTACAGACCTAAGGAAACAATGTGTGAGCTATAATTCAGAAATCTTCGGAGTACACGGTGTGTCCAATGGGACACACACCGTGTAGACTCTGTGTTATATGTTCACCATCTGGGCAAGACGTGTATGAGATACACGACTCAACCCTGAGCCAAAGGGACTAAACACCATGTCCAGTGGGCCACATGGCATATAGTCTGGCTGACCATGCTCCAGTCTATCTTGGTCAGCACACGGTGTAAGAATTAACTACACCATGCATCATTAATGAACAAGGATTGAGTAATTTTCAAATTACTCCTAATGCACTAAACACAACTACACAATGTTTGATTCTGATTACATGACGTTTATGGTAGATTACACGATGTGTAACTCCAAATACATAGTATGTATTATCGTGTTAACTTGAAAGAATCGTTGGCACCTCCTGATGAGATCCTAGATTTAATTTTAATCATTAAATTATTTGTTTCTATTAGATCTGTGAGAAATGATAAAGGAGGAACAGATCTCAAAATTCTGATTACAAGAACGATTAAACTTGAATTGAAAGACTAAATTATTAAAGCATAGAACACAAATTAATTATTTAAATTATTATAAATGAGAAATTCCCTCTCTAACACCACTTGTAGGTTCTGGGAACAGTAAAGGCGTGGGATGGGTGGTGCCCAACTTTGATTTTTTCCATATTCAATGAACAATACGGGATCAATACTATGATGAATGCTGGTATCCATGGAATTGAATCATGGATTTAGGAAAAGGAATAAAAACCTAGAACCATGAGAGAATATCAACATATATTTTTTATAATTAATTAAATTAAATTAAAGAATTACCTCCAAGGTCATTATTTCTTCGTTGATGCATTCGACCAAAGATATGACATGCACCTTCATTATGTTGTAGAGATCAAGGGTATATCTCCTCTAGGGGTGATCCACATGTGCTCCATGAATCTCTAGATGTCGCCAAATGAGTCTCCCGGTGCTACCATAGAAGATCCTTATGCTTGCGTTGTCCGCCTTCGATCACTTTGAGAACCGCTTCCAAAATGTTCTCCTTGATCTGATGGAGGAGGACCACTCTTGTTCTTGAAAACATTCTTGTGGAAGAAAGAACTCTCTAGGCTTGAGGTAAATTCTACAAATTTTCGTTACCAAAATGATTGTCTAGCCTGTGGGTTTCCCCCTTGGATAATTAGAGTATAATGTAACCAAGAATTTAATTCACTCGGTAATCATAAAAAATATTTTTTGCAGCTGCCTCAATTATTTTATTAACCAAGTGAAACCCCCCATGTAAAATAATAACAACAATGCAATTATTTATTTACAAGTTCTGAACTTGTATGTTAAAATTAAATATTATTTTAATCAAATAATAGTTAATATTATTATTTACTACCAGACCCAAAAACATGGTCTCCCAATCCCCCTAAATATTTATTGGTCCTTGAATAATTAATATTTATTTATTATATAAATATAACTTCATTATTCACTGATAAATAAATAAATATTATATTTACTAAAAAATTGAAAATAACTATTTAATAAATATTTTGTTTGCAGTATGTTCTATTAAATAACTACTGATGAAAAAATGCAATAAGGAATAAATGAATAATTATTACACCATAACCAAGAATAATATTTATTCAACTTGTTAAATAATAAATTATTTAACTGAGATTCCGAATAAACTTAGTGTGACACCCTTTAATCCTATTTCTAGTGGCATTAAGAGAACCTACCTAAATTCCAAGGTTATCATCTAACAACACACCAAGGCACTCTTAGAGAAATAATTTAATGTCGTAACAACATGTCAGATCATTGGAATTCTTACCACGTAATATAATCCCTTTGTCTTGATATCTCCAATCAAGCGGGTTGCATGCAGGTGCCATCAACCCATGTGCTCGATTTATCAAATCTTTGACTTCTTGAAAATTGAACATGCCTATAGAACACCATGCCCATGGATTTGTTTAGGCTATATTGTTTCCATCAAAGGTCTTGAGATATCAACTTCCATTATGTAACATAAGAGACAAATCTTTTCTCTCATTATTCATTAATGCATTATTACTCGTGGCACACCCAACATATCCTACCTTACCACGAACATATGTTGTTAAAGTTTTTTCCAATACATGTAAGTGCGCGAGTCATAATACCAATTAATAATAATATTAAAGTGTAATAAAACATACACATCCTTAGTTAGGAACATCAAATGACACTTATAAATGTGGATTTCCTACTGGTGGGTCTCGTTCTCATAATATCCTCCTATACATTAACAAGGATGTACACTATGAGAAGGTGTCTCAAAGTCCTATGAGTCTCTACCACTGATAGCCTGTATCATTTGTGTCCCTTAAAATGATATCATCTGGATATAGAACATATGCTCAAGAATAATTTCATGGCACTTACAGGTTCCCATAATAGACGGGATCTGCGATGATCTTTTTGTGTGACAACTACTCTTAGAACATTATTACATACAATGTCATGAAAAAGAAAAATCATGATGTGATAAGGAGTTTATTAATATCCATCCAATGAATATATGTTTATAATAAAGTGTAAAAGAATTTGGTTCTAGGGAACCAACTCCAATATAGAGGACCTTTGGGAGGAGGGTTTTATTAGACCCAGTGTTCCCCCCTAGGCAGCTCCAGTGTTGTTCGTCAAAAATAAAGACGAGATCTTATAGATTTGTGTAGATTTTCATCACATGAACTAAGAAAAAATGAAAAAAAGTACCCCTTACTAAATATTGATAACCTCTTTGATCATTTGTGAGGCAAAATTTGGTTCTCAAATATCTATCTTAGGTTCAACTACCACCAGTTGAGAGTTCACGACGATGATATTCCGAAGCTAGAATTCTTATGTCTCTATGGACACTATTAGTTTCTGGTGATGCCTTTACATGTGATGAATTACCCTAAATATGTTTATGAATATGATCAACCAAATCATCCAGTTATATATGGACCTATTTGTTGTTTTCCACATCTATGACAAACTCATATACTCTGCATCAGAGGAGGAGAATGAAAGGAACTTGAGGATGGTCATAAATTTTTCATGGGTACACTAGTTTTATGGTAAGCTCTTAGAGTGCCAATTCTATAACTAAGAGGTTCAATTTCAAGGGAATGTAATTAATGAGAATGGATTAGTTGTGGACCCAGTGAATATCGATGTAGTTCTTTATTGTGATCCACCCAATAGTGTTTCAAAGGTGTGTAGTTTTCCTGTTTTGGAGGGTTACTACTAGAGGTTTATGCGAAAATTCTCCAGGATTTTATCCCCTTTGAATACCTTGATATATAACTATAATCCATTTATCTAGACTGGGTAGTGCCAGAGATTGAGGCTAAGGTTGATGAGGGATGTTGTTTTGAGACTACCAAAGGAGGGAGTAGAGTACATAATATATTGAGATGTATTTGGAGATGGTCTCGACAACATGTTAATGAAGATATTAGAAGTTATAACCTATGGGTAGAGTCAGTTGAGACCCCATGAGAATAAATACACAAATAATGACCCAGAGATGGAAGAGATAGTCTTCAATATGAGGATGTTGAGGCACTATATTTTGGGAGAGAGTTTTTTTGTTTACTCAGACCATCAGAACCTTAGGTATGTATTCATGTAGTGAGAAATAAACCTGAGGCAGAGGTGCAGGTTGGAGTTACTATAGGAAAATGGATTTTAGATAGCATATAATTATGGTAAGGGAAACATGGTGGTATATTCCCTTAGTAGGATGTCTCAAGCTTGTTTCGTATAGGAGACATTAGAGGTGTTGGATTCTTTATAGATGACCCATGTTGAGGAAAAGGGTGCATATTTTCTTCATTATATGGTTTTGAATCCTCCACTCCTATAGAATATGGGATAGTCCTAGTAGGGAGACATCGATTTGGAGATCTTACATGACCATATATCCTCAAGAGATTCACCCGATGGATATTTTGAAGGAGGGAATCATGTCATACTTTTCAAGGGTTGGGTGGTGGTCCCAGTCACGATGTAGGAGGAGGTGATGATAGATTTTCAAACATCTCCTGTTTTTGTATATCCCTTTGTTTGGAATATTTATAGAGACCTTCATTGGTAGTTTTGGTGGGCTGGCATGAGATGGAGTGTGGCTGAGTTTGTCTCACAGTGCCTCACATGCCAACATGTGAACCCTGAGTACCAGGTTCCGACAAGTTTATTAAATCCTATTGATATCCTATGGTAGAATTGGGATGGAATATCCATATATTTTGTGATATACCTTAAATGGATAGTGAGATACCATGATTTCATCTAGGAGATAGTTGACCAACTTATGAAGTTGGTGAACTTAATTTCTATGTAGGAGTAGAGTTCAATGGAGAGTTTGGGGAACTTGTATGTACATGAGATCATTCCCTTTCATTGGTTTCCCTCAATGATTGTCTCAGAACGTGATCCACAATTCATATAAGGGTTGGGGGGAGACCGATAGAAGGAATTCCGGACTTAGATGAGGGTAAGAACAACCTTCCATCCTTAGATATATGGGAAGAATGAGCGCACTATCTAGGTGTTGCAGGATATACTAAGGGATTGTATAATATAATTCATACATATTTGGGAGGATCACTTTACATTGGTAGTGTTTTTGTAAAATAATTGCTAACACTACACTATCGACATAACACCTTTAGAGGACATGTACAGGAGACCCTATAGGTCACCCTTATATGGAACTGATATCAATGAGGCATATCTTGTTATTTTAGAGAAGGTGAAAGCGACGAGAGAGAATGTCCAAGTTATCCCTGAGAAGAATAGAAGGGTCCATATTAAGAAGAAAATTTATACAGTTCGATGTCACAGGACCTTGGAATTCGAGTTGGGAGGCTACATTTTCTTGAGATTTTCCCCACGATGAGGATTGTAGAGTTTCGGCTAGGGAGGCAAGATATACACATCATGCTATTAAATATCTTGTAGATGGTTCTCGAGGCTTCATAACACCTCACCTACTTCTATATTTGGAGTGGGTGCATGATGTATTCCATGTGTCGTAGTTGGGGAGATATGTGAATGACCCTATGCACCTTTTTGACTGTCGAAATATGTATATTGAGGATTGATCAACTTTTACAGTGCACCAAATGGTGATTGAGGATCAGGATAATATAGCCTTATGTGGATAAACCATCCACTTGGTTCTCTTGTTGTGAAAACATGAGAGCATATAGGAGAGATCCTGGGAGAAAGAGAGCCAGATGTGGTATCAGTATCCCAACATTTTTCTTTAGTTTTTATTTTCAAGGATGTAAATATTGAAGGAGGAAATAATTTTGATACCCTATTTTTTAATTGTAATACTTATAAATATATATTGAAATATTTTTGATATTAGGAAATAAAAAGTAACATGATTTCTAAGCCCAGTTTTTTTGGAATTAATTTTATAAAAATATTAAATATATATTATATCACGTGAATGCAGTTTATTATAAATAATGGTATAAATCTTAAATACAGTCTTAGAACAAATATTTGATAACATGGTTAAATCAAGAATGCATGGATTACCCTATCCATGACCTAAATTTGTTCAACATGGGGTGTTCAGATAAAGGGATCATTTTTGGGTGCATCCAGTGAAATAATTAATTAATTCAATAAATACCTAATACACAATTTCCTCTGTATAATAATTATTATTGTAGATCTTTAGGACTAGCTGCATAACTCATGGACTTTTGAGATGAGAATCCCACCACTTATTATTGGAGTATCAAGAATAGATGACAACAAGCCTCTGGATCAAGGTTAATTAAGGTGCAACGAATGCACTAGACATTCCTCTATAAGATATCATCTTCTTCATCAATCATCTATCTAAATCGATTTAAGACTCCTCATATGTGTATTTCCTCCCTTATGATTAAATTATTGAGGATGATAAATTCCTTTCCTTTGATCTATAATCAGTTTGAGCCTTTGCATGTTCCCACATATTTGATTTATTTATTCTATTCGATTAATCCTTGGTGTTCCATGATTCTCACCCCAGATATCCCCAATTTGTATTCATTGGAAAATAATTATTTTCCAATAATTTTTTCAACTTTGTTCTTATGAATTTATTCCAATAGGACTTTGCATTATATTTTGATTGGAATACGAGGTCTTGGTTCAACATTTCTAGGCCGTATAAAGCACGATCAGACCCCGAGATTGGTGGAAGATTCACTTGAGATGAATAAATTAGTGATCGTAGGATGGATTGGGATGATTTTTAGTTTTTTGGTGAATAATGTATTTATCCAGAGTCTGAATAGAAGTTAGTTGTAGTATGGGAAGTGTGTGAGGCATGCATAAGTATTGAATAGACCAATGGGAATCCAATTTACAGCCATCGTATGGACAAAAACAATGAATAGATACCTACTACTTCTATTTTGGGTGTCATAGAGGCTTGATTCCTAGTGGCGGAGGAAGATCTAGTATAATGTGTATTAGATCTAGGATTCTGTGGAAATAGAGACTATATGTTGTGTAGTTTGAAAGAACACAAGACATTTTGTTTATTAATCTTTGGCTCTAGGGTTTTTGAAAGACTATAAATATCACATTCCTTGTGGGACCCCCACACATCATGTTACCCAGTGCTGGTGTGATGGTGTGTACCCTAGAATTACATAGACACAGGAAGGGATGGGCACATTATGTGTACCGGTACATGACTAGGTTACACATATATTACCTGAAGGACATGGAAAGAACCATGTGTGGGAGGACATGTCATGTATTTTTGTATGAGAGCACATGTATAATTACATAGGCATGGACTGGAGCATAGAAAGTACCTCAAGGGGCTAAGGAACGCCATTTCATACCTTTACATGTCATGTAGGGCTAATTTTTTAGTGACTTGTGTACTGTTAGGGACATGGATAGAAAATGGAAAGGCCGCATTCCATGTGGGTCCCTTTACACATTGTGTACTCTTCCTTTTGAGGAAAATCATATCTCACATATATTTTTCTTTTGGACTTGGATTTTGGTTCGTGAGTAGCCTATACTGAGTGTTTTTCCATGTAGAATGCAATGGTGGCCTTCATAGCGTCTCTAAAGATACTATGCAAGCTTTCCTTAGCAAGAACTTCCTTAGGCGACTCTTGATGATGAAAGTGACTGGGCATGATCATCAGAGAGATTATAATGGAACCCTCCTACTAGGTTGGTAATAAGTCATCTATTGACTATTAGAGTATGAACCTCATACTGGGAAGGGAATAAGTCCTCTATCTACCATCATAGTTCCACCCTCCTGTGTATAGATGGCATGGTTCCTCGATGATTAGAGTTTCAACCTCTGATAGGGCAGGGCATGGGTTCTCTATCTACCATTAGAGTGACAAACTCCTACTGGTTAGGGCATGGGCCCTCAATATACTATCATAGTGGAACCCTCCTATGGTATATGGTCAAGAGTCTTCAAATATTAGAGTGAAACCCTCCTGTCGGGTAGGGAATGAGTCCTCTATTGACTATCAGTTTGGCACTCTCCTACAAAGATAGGGCATGGATCCTCTACATTAAGATTGTGGGCCCTCAATTCTGTGGAATAGTGGAGAGACATGGATCCACATAAAGGATTCTTATAGAAAGACACGTGAGATGCTGGACATCATTGATGAACCTTTTGGAACAATTGGTTCTCTTTTCCTAGGATGGTATGTCAGATAGAGATCCCATTTCTCTCTTATCTAGGATTATTTTTTTGATAATATATATCTGTATCCATGTTTTTTGATTTTTTCACTCTCTCTCTATGGGTTGATCTATATATTCCTTTTGTGTCTCTTACAAATCACATTCAGCTTTTGGGGAATCCTACTGGGTATGTATATACTCACAATGTATGGGATTTTCCATCACATGTCATGTCTTATGCAGATGATAGAAAGTTTGATGGAGATTATAGTGGAACATAGGGATACCCTTGTGAATTTGACCATGTATGATTGTCTGGGATTAGAGATATGAAACTGGGATATCTAAACAATTTAGTTGTTAGTTATTTTAAGTGGGTACATCATTCTAAGAAGTCATTTATTTTTCAATTTTTACTCTGTATATTACACGATACTACTTTTTTACTCCCTAGAGGTTTTACATGCATGCTTTATTCTCTAGATTTTTGTTCTTTTATTATCAATCCTCTACACTTATGCATGGACATGGTTGGGTTCATGCATACATGTACTTAGGCAAAGGCCTTCCATATTAGCTATGTCTTTTAGAGATATTCATCTGCCCCTAGCCTATAGATATGGGCTTCGGGTAGTTACGTCTTGAGCCTCGTTGGGCAAGGTCATATCATAGTACATAACTTTAATATTTTATTTTAATTTTCTTTATCTTCATCATATAACCTTTACCGTACTTCATTCATACAATGTTGTCAGTATCGTTTATAATCCATCCACCAATGACATTCATTTTTCATAATTACCATGCTATCCATATTCAAAACATATTCTTGTTACTTTGAGGCATTTCCTTGGATGATTCTTTCTTGACACATAATATGTTTTATCTTTTTAACATTATTATCTTTTTCACCTAAACATCTAAGAAAAAATAATTTTCTCTTATTTAATGTGTTATAAAACTCACCTAGGATCATGAAATTAATCATATATCTAGAAAGATATCTAGGAATAACCACATGAGTATTTACTAAAACTCTGATCCAGTTTGGTTTCTTATTTAGAAAACTGCCACATTTTCCTTAAACATCCATTGTTAACTTGTTTTTGGATTATTATATCCATTTACTAAAACCCAAATAGTCAGTGTGATTATATCAAATAAAATCATAATAAACTATCTTATGTGGAGGATAAATACTAATATATCCTTAATAATGTAACATTATATTCGAAAACCATAATTCTCCATAGCATATTGACCATTAATGTTATAGAATAATTCAAACATATTCTCAAATAACATCCTAACCCATAAATCTTTTGAAACCTTTCCTTTGATGTCAAATATACTTCTATAAAAATAAAAAAACCCATAATTATATTATTTTGAACAAGTTTTATACTTCCATACTATTCAATTATATTTTCTGTTTAGAGTTTTATATAATTATAAAAATATATTACATGTCAAACCATTAAAATAAAAGGGTACAGTTTAACTCAATGTCATTTTTTTTTACAAAAATAGGATTCTAAAATTTAAAATCTTGTTTCATTCAAAACATGTTCTCTTATTTTATGATGTAATCCTATAATATAAATATAGTATTTACTATAGTTACAACTCATCCTTAAGCCTTGTGAAAAATATTTGAAAATGTGAGATGAAAAAAACAATGACCGGTAAGATATATGAATATTAAAAAAAAATATTTTCTAATAAAAAATATGGAAACCTATAAAAATGTTAAAAATTTTTATATAACAAACATTGAGATCAAAATAAACACATAATATTGAATTTTAATCTTTTCCCAAATTTTTTCATAAAACATTTCATAAGTATGAATAAATGAAAAATACAAATTCATATGGGTTATTTTTAAAAAATATAAAATTTTTCCTTGAAAACAAATATTTCACTAAAAGAAGATAATAAAATTTACTTTTAAATCGTAATCTCATTTTCATACCATATGAAATAAAAATATTTCCATAAAAAACCATCAATAACTTAATTAGGAAATATATACATGGATAATGTAAATAAGTACATGATAATACTACTTTATTTGATAATAATGGAATACATAATGTTATATGTCATAATCTGTCCATTAAGGCATCATGAAAAGAAACAAATACATAATTGGGGCAGGAATACACAATATAACCAAGATAGTTTATCTAATGAGACCTATTAATGCATATAGGGTCTATAAAAAGTCTTACACATAACTTACTAATTCCAATTAATTCATCCCATGAAAGAAATGGATGATAATAGAATACAAATTCAACATAAACATTTATATTGAAAAACTGGTATATTAATTGTCAATATTTTCCATAGTCAATAACTAGAAAAAATTATAATAAGACATCCAAATAAATAGGGTGTATGGTATCATTCATTTCTATTTTTAGTAAACAATAATAATAATCAAATGATATTAACATTGATTAAAATACCTTTAAATGATCATTTGATCCTTTATTTGAAAACATGGTAAAAATATCCTTTTCTTTTGATAAATTGTTTTAAAAAAATTCTAGAATATTTAAAGAATGAATTTATTTGAAAATAACCATATAAATTTTTAAATAAATATTAAATAAAATAACATTCATGATAGTTGTAAAATCAGTTCATGTTGTATATATTAAAAGAGAAAATTATGATCACACTTTTGATAAAAGTCAAAGGTGATTCATACATAAATAAATGAAAGGATTATTTTTAATAATTTGTAAATAAAGTCAAAATTATTTGATAATGAATTTTAATGATCTTTGAATAAAAAATTAGAAATGTTTTGAAACATTTTAAGAACATGGATGTGTATGAGAAATATTTTTAAAGGGAAACATTACAACATAGTTTTAAAGGAAAATATCTTACGTTGAGTCCTCACTTGTTTAATATTTTCTTTAACTCCTGAATAATTATATTAAATTAGTTTTTTTCTTTTTTAAGAAATTTTTTATGTTCATTATATTATCAATATTTCTTTTAATTCATTTATAATCATGGCTTCTTCAATTAATAAATAGTTTGAGTTTAGGTTAGATATTTTGAGGATGTTTAGTTCATAATCCCCAAAATCTTTGGTAGGTTGACCATTATCAAAGGGGAAATTGTTTGATCATATCTAGAATATTAACCATGACATAATTATCCTGTTTATATAGAAAATAAAATTTTAGAATCATCCTTAAATTTCATACAAGAAAAATGAATCACATCCAATCATGGTGGTTTTAGTCCACACATGCATATGAATGATTTTGTCATTTTGAAAAGGATTAATTTTTGATAAGGTAAGTAATATATAATTAATGGATGGATTTATGTAATGAATAATGGGGGGTGGGGGTGAATTGAGTTATTTAAATTTTAACCCCAAACAAATTGACCCTTGAATTGATCTCTCATATTTTATCAAATGACCGCAGAAAATGAAAATAGAAAAGAGAAAAATAGAACATGAGGATTTTATAGTGGTTTGGGGAACATGAATCCCCTAGTCCACTCCACCAACAATCTCTCCATGATATTTTGGATTTTTAATATGCATTTCCTTTTCCCATGGGCCTTGACAGTTGAGTAAAAGTAGCTAAAAATTGATACAAATGGTTCGAAGATCATTTAATGGGAAATCCCTTTTTGCAAGACCTATCCAAAATCTCTACCAAAGGTAAAATATATAGAAAATATATTCATATTAATCTTATAATTCAAATATTATATTTAAGAAACATGATATTTTGTTATAGATAATTCATATAACTCCAATGATTATATTCATTAGGTCTATTGACATAAGATGATAAGTTCTTCATTTAATTACTGTAACAACCATTTCTTTATTGAAAAAACAAAGGGGTCACTAGTATGTACATCAAAAAAGAGTAATGTTTTAATTAATTTTATGTAACTCTGCTTCTCATTCACTTCCTCCTTTGAATTTTGGATTTGAAAATTCATATATACTATGTTGTTCATTGGCTGATAGAATAATCTTAAAATACAAGATCTATTTTTTCATGTGACCTTTGATTATGAAAATAACAATCAAAAAGATCATTGTTGAATATATCGATGGTATCTATTAAAACAAAAACATTCATGGAAATATAAGTATAAATTAATTCAAATTTTCTTTCCAACCATCACAATTTCTGACTAAAAGGAATGAATGAGGGGAATTCAATTGAGTTTCAACAATGGTAACAAATATCTTGTAAGAGTGAATAAATAATCATAAAATACTTTATTCAAATGACTTTACATTTAGAGAGAACTATCTTATTTGTTGTTTATTATTGTATTTAAAACATAATAAGACTTTAGGAAATTATTTAATTTAATATTTATAGAATACTTTTAACTTGAGAGAATAATTTATCTTCATTAGATAATTTTTTTCATATGACATTTCATCCTTTCTTAAGACAATATTACCTTCATTGGATAATAGAGCTTGAAAAAATGTTCCATAAGATAATTTTTTTCCTTGTATGATGTTTTGATCTTTGTATGATAAATATTTATATATTATGATAATTTCATTTTTCATGTACAAGAATACTAACTTTTTGAGCTTTCAGAAAAATTTGAAACTTCATATGATAAAATGGCCTTCATAAGATAACTATGTTTTCTAAAATAACAGCTCGAAATATATTCTTATACTCTATAAAATAAATATCACATATAATATTTCATAGGATGATTTACTTATCCGAGAAACTAAAATCTAGTGATAAGATATTTTACATTTGGTATAATGATTTCCCTTCAAAGAAAAATATAAATCCTGATAGCTTAGGAAAAATAACATTACATATCCTAGATTAGTGTGTGGTAACTGAGAGTTGAGGGGGTGAATCAATGATCCTTTTATTTTAAAAATAAATTATTTTTAATCCAACCTATATGGTTGGGTAAATACTTGATCCATTATTCCTTTATCACATATCCTCACCTTGAATAATACAGTAAAATCAAAGTCATAAAACATAAGTATTTACAATGTTCAGAATCAATGTGAGAGCCTAATCCTTGAGGATCTAGTTAGTCCCCTAAAAATATATTATCCACTCTATTAGAAGGTTATTATGCACTATAATTGGTTATGTCCCACAATTACAAGCTTGGTATACCCTCATCTTTAATCCCCTTTCAACAGTTGGTTATGTCCCCCATGTTCTCGGGACACATTTTCTTAGAAAGATGTAAACCATGTTCCACTAGAACCAATCCCCTATTGAATTGTTCCATACTAAATCTCTATAGTATCTGGTCAATATATGTACTTTTACTTAGTCCAAGCAGACTCTTGGATCTATCATGAATGATCTTGATCCCTAAAATGTTGTATTCTTCACCTATATCCTTCATAAGGAATCACTTGTTCAACCAGTCTTTAACTAAATTTAAGACTTGTATGTCATCTCAAATAAGAAATATGTCATCAAAATAAACTACTAGTATAATGAAAACATTCCCATTAAACCTTTTGTAAACACATGGATCACATTTGTTTTTAATGAAACAAATTCTTTGATGGATTTATAAAATCAAATGTTCCATGTCCTAGATGCTTGCTTCAATCCATAAATGGATCTATGCAACTTGAAAATCATTTTGGATTCAAATAGTATCACAAACCCTTCTGGTTGTGTCATATAGACATCTTCCTAAAAGATCCTGTTATGGAATGCAATTTTGACATCCATCTACTAAATATCATAGTCATGGTAATCTATTATGGAAAATATAATTCTGATGGATTTAAATATGGAAACTAGCCAAAAGGTTTCATCGTAGACAATTCCCTAATGGTTTTAAACCCGTTATCGATTAGCCTGGCTTTATAGGTACTTACTTTACCATCTATGTCCAGTTTTCTCTGGAATAACCATTTACATCCAACAGGCTTTACATCAACTAGCACATCGAACGGAACCCAAATTTGGTTTTGATACAATGAATCCATCTCATAATTTATAACTTCTATCCATCTTGCATCTTCTTGATTTCTCAACTAACCCTTATTAGCGAGGTCCACCATTTTCCAATAATAATGAGTCACCATCCTCGGTGACAAGAAAACCATATCTCTCTGGTTCCTTGACCTCTCTTACACTCTTATGCAGTACTTGTGTTTTAGGAACTACTTCTTCTATGGGGACCTATGGAACGTGTTTCTTTACCAAATAATATGTATCTTGAGCGTCAAATTCATCTAATTCAATCTTGCTCTCACTACCCTTTTTGAGGATGTGCCCCCTCTTAATAAAGATAGATTCTCTTGCAACAATTACATTCTTATCTGAGGGTTTTTATAGTTAATATCCCTTTTTTTCATTGGGATACCATATAAAAATTCACCTCACGCCCTGGGGTGCTAGTTTGTTTCCCAAGAAATCCTTAACAAATGCCTCATATCCCCATACACATGTATGCGACAAAATGTGTTTCGTTCCACTCCATAACACAAGAGGAAATTCCTTTTTCTACCTTATTTGGTACTTGGTTAAATGTGTATGCCACATTTTTTAATGGATATCCCCAAAAGTATAATGGAATATCTGGATGACTCATCATTAAACATACCATGTCCAACAAGGTACAATTCTTTCATTCACTAACACCATTCCATTGTGGTGTATAAGGTGGATTGAGTTGAGTTAAAATCCCAAACTCCCACAAAAATTTGATGAACTCTTGGTTAGGATATTCTCTACCTCGATCTGATCAAATATTCTTTATCTTCATAACAAGATGATTCTATTCTTCACTATTTAATTCCTTGAATTTATGAAAGGACTCGGACTTATACTTCATCTAGTAAATATATCCATATCCACTTAAGTCATCAGTAAAATTTATGATGTAATAATATACACCGACAGATTCTACTAGAAATGGTCCACAATTATCAGTGTGTACCAATCCTAGAAGCACTGTGGTCCTTTAACCATGTACACCAAATGGTGGTTTGGTCATTTTACCTTGTAAAAAAGCATTACATATATCAATTGGTTTTAGCTAAAAAGATTATAAATAACCATCTTGGTAGATATTTGTAAAGCGATTCTCATTTACATGACCTAGATGGTGATGCCACAACTGGGTGTTTTATGAGTGATGCGTACTTGATTCGTTATCGATTTACAACACTTGGTTTTTGTAATTTAATACATACAGGTTGTTATTTAAATGTTCCATTCAATAACATATGTTTTCCTTATAAAAGAAACGACTTTTATTTCTGAATTTTAAAATAAAAAAATATATCTAAAATTTATATTAAAATTATGTTCTTGGTAACACTTGGTGCATAATAGAAGTCATGTGAAACTAAAATCATCCTGGTCAACAACAAAAGGTGATTTTCATGAATTGAAAGAGCGTCTATCCTCAAACCATTGGTAGATCACAGATCCACCTCTCTAGTAATTTTATGGAATCTAATTTTCTCTTACATTTGAATATAGATGTGAGAAGCAAAAGAGGTATCTAATACCCAATGTGTAGAAATGAAGAGATTCCACTTGACAATAAATGCAACTTTGGATTCCCCTTGCCTTTGGGTGCAGTTCCTCTTCCAATATTCTAACTTTCCACATGAAAAGCATACTTCCTCCTTTTCCTTACTAAATCTTTTTATCTTATTCTTATTGGTCGGATGGTGCTCGAGGGATTTATCTTATTAATAAGTATTATCCCCCTTTTCATTTTCCTTCTTCTTACTATTCACCATAAAGACTATGGGTTTTTCATGCCCCATGTCCTTATCAACTTGGAAAATTAAATTAAGAAGTTCTAATAGGATCTTCTCATTATTTATCATATTATAATTCACAACAAAACTAGAGAATCCCTTTGGCAGTGGTGATAGTATTGGATCTATAAACAACTCATCTGAGAATTTAATCCCTAAGATGTCCAAATGCTCAATATAGCTGATAAGATTGACTACATAAGGCCCAGCTGACATAAACTCTCTAAGATTAGAAATGAAAAAAGAATTAGAGATCACATACCCCTCTTATCTCACCTTCTCTTGATAAAGATTCAAAAGGTGATACATCTGCCTATAAACACATATTTCCCCATTTTGATTCAAGAGTTCATTGGTCATGAATGATAGCATGAGGCACTGAACATCTATAACATTATTCAGACATTTCTCATACATATAGATCTCTTTATCATTCGCCTAATTTCTAGGTGGAATTGGTAAGGGTTCTTTTAGTACATATAGTTTCCTTTCCTGGTGAAGGATGACCCGAAGACGCCTTTTCCACTCCTAGAAATTAGTACCTGTGAAAAGGTTTTCTTTATCGATTATGGATCATAATTATAGGTTTGATTTCATTTTTAATGTCTTTTCTAAAAATAATATGAACAGATTTTTAGTAACTTATCTAATAAAATTAAGACAAATAAATAAATAAATATTCATTAGTCTCTGATTATTTTATTGAAATCTAATAACCCTCACCATTGGATTCATAATATCCTATTTCTTGGAAATTATTGTGTAAAGGAACCATATTTACCATTTATTACCACAAATTTGGATTTTTAATAAATTTGAAATATTTTATGTAGGAATTCGAAATGCCAACTCCATTAACTCATAGCTCCTTGATCCATTGAGTGGACTCCTGAATCTTGAAATCCTTAATTTTGGATTTCCTCAACCTTTGCCTCTCAGTTACACAAAGTCTTAATTTGGAAGTCAACCCTTGATTTAAAATATGTCAAGTCAATCCAAAACCTCAAATTAGTATTCCTCGATAATTAAAAACACCCAAAATTTGTCTGGTCAATCACTTTGAACTATGGTTCGATTCTAACTGAAGTAATGGAAGGCTATACCGACTTAATATTTTGTTAAGGGATATTATCCTTTATGTGTAAATTTCCATTTATTATCTTTTCAAATTCTTGTTAATATTAATTGGGATAAGATTAAGTGATTAACCATGTATTAGGTAATATTTACACAGAAGCCATTTTATTTTAGTTCCATCTTGCATGATTGTTAAATCATTTATCATGTGATCGCAACAAAAAATCCATAATGAATAACCATACAACTAATAGAAATAAAATAAAGGGTATGATTACGATCTCATTCTAATGGTTAGTTTATCTATTGGTTGATAAACTAACCACTGAACTAGGGGAGAAACACCTTGAACCAATTAGTTTTGTGTTTATAGATTTCCACCTATCCACCTTTGTATCTCCTTGGATTGATTTCGCCTCATCCCCTAACTTGAACTACCTCCACTAGCTTGGGAGCTTCATCCATTACATACTCTTTCACTTATAGGAAGGTGAGGGGTAAAAGGGGGTTTACATTAAAAGAAACCATGGTCACACATGCCCTATATATTAATAAGGAGAGAATGCATGTTAGCCAATAATTTAATTTAATAATAAATTAAAGGGAAACCAATCACATACAAAGGTCTAGTCTAGCTCATGATCATCCACATGAATGCAATGAATTAAAAATTTAATAAAATAAGAATTCAATTATTTAGTCATTATTATTCAAGATAAATCACACTCAAATCGATTAATTATTATCTTTAATTAACCAATCCCTTTATCTAAAACCTTTTTATGAATTTTGTTGAGAATCTCATCCATTATAATTTTAAAAAAATTAATAAAGTCATTAAAAATTAACTGTGTAAATTAATTTTACCTTGGAGGAAACCCAGTGAATAAGCATTCAATACTACTCAACATGTATTATACTTGTATACATTTTATTCTTTGTGACATTTATCATGCACACATAATTATAATTGTAATACAACTCATACATGATGTGAGGATATTTGAACATTACATAGATGTTAATTAAACATATATATATATATATATATATATATATAAAACACGTATCATGTGTTGTGTCCCATTTGTATGCCCATACAAAGGTACATGTCTCAAGGGTTACATAATATAATAATAAATTTGAAATATGTGTAATCTGGAAAAAGTACACATTTCCTATATCCGACTACACAATGTGTACCCTCCTCATCGTCCATCCGAAATACACACCTGAGGAAACAATGTGTGAGCTATAATTCAGAAATCTTCGGAGTACACGGTGTGTCCAATGGGACACACACCGTGTAGACTCCGTGTTATATGTTCACCATCTGGGCAAGATGTGTATGAGATACATGACTCAACCATGAGCCGAAGGGACTAAACACCATGTCCAGTGGGCCACATGGCATATAGTCTAGCTGACCATGCTCCAGTCTATCTTGGTCAGCACACGGTGTAAGAATTAACTACACCATGCATCATTAATGCACATGGATTGAGTAATTTTGAAATTACTCCTGATGAACTAAACACAACTACACAATGTTTGATCTGGATTACACGACATTTATAGTAGATTACAAGATGTGTAACTCCAAATACACAATATGTATTATCATGTTATCTTGAAAGAATCGTTGGCACCTCCTGATGAGATCCCAGATTTAATTTTAATCATTAAATTATTTGTTTCTATTAGATATGTGAGAAATGATAAAGGAGGAACATATCTCAAAATTCAGATTACAAGAACGATTAAAGTTGAATTGGAAAACTAAATTATTAAATCATAGAACACAAATTAATTATTTAAATTATTATAAAGGATAAATTCCCACTCTAACACCACTTTTAGGTTCTGGGAACAATGGAGGTGTGGGATGGGTGGTGCCCAACTTTGATTTCTTCCATATTCAATGAACAATATGGGATCAATACTATGATGAATGCAGGTATCCAAGGAATTGAATCATGGATTTAGGAAAAGGAATAAAAACCTGGAACCAAGAGAGAAGATCAACATATATTTTTTATAGTTAATTTAATTAAATTAAAGATTTACCTCCAAGGTCATTATTTCTTCGTTTATGAATTCGACCAAAGATATTCCATGAACCTTCATTATGTTGTAGATATTAAGGGTATATCTCTTCTAGGGGTGATCAACATGTGATCCATGAATCTCTAGATGTCTCCAAATGAGTCTCCAGGTGCTACCATAGAAGATCCTTATGCTTGCGTTGTCCGCCTTCGATCACCTTGAGAACCACTTCCAAAACGTTCTCCTTGATCCGATGGAGGAGGACCACTCTCGTTCTTGAAAACATTCTCGTGGAAGAAATAACTCTCTAGGCTCGAGGTAAATTCTCCAAATTTTTGTTACCAAAATGATTGGCTAGATTGTGGGTTTCCCCCTTGGATAATTAGAGAATAATGTAACCGAGAATTTAATTCACTAGGTAATCATAAAAAATATTTTTTGTAGCTGCCTCAATTATTTTATTAACCAAGTGAAGCCCCCCATGTAAAATAATAACAACAATGCAATTATTTATTTACATGTTCTGAACTTGCATGTTAAAATCAAATATTATTTTAATCAAATAATATTTAATATTATTATTTCTCACCAGACCCAAAAACTTGGTCTGCAAATCCCCCTAAATATTTATTGGTCCTTGAATAATTAATATTTATTTATTATATAAATATAAATTCATTATTCACTGATAAATAAATAAATAAATATTATATTTACTAAAAAATAGAAAATAACTATTTATTAAATATTCTGTTTGCAGTATGATCTCCTAAATAACTACAGATGAAATAAATGCAATAAGGAATACATAAATAATTAATAAACCATAACCAAGAATAATATTTATTTGGCTTTTTTAAATAATAAATTATTTAACTGAGATTCCAGATAAACTTAGTGTAACACCCTTTAAGCCTCTTTCTCAGTGGCATTAAGAGAACCTACCTAAAGTCCAAGGTTATCATCTAACAACACAACAAGGAACCCTTAGAGAAATAATTTAATTTCGTAACAACATGTCAGATCATTTGAATTCTTACCACGTAATATAATCCCTTTGTCTTGATATCTCCAATCAAGCGGGTTGCATGCAGGGGCCATCAACCCATGTGCTCGATTTATCACATCTTTTACTTCCTGAAAATTGAAATTGCCTATAGAACACCATGGCCATGGATTTATTTAGGCTATATTATTTCCATCAAGGGTCCTAAGATATAAACTTCCATTATGTAACATAAGAGACAAATCATTTCTCACATTATTCATTAATGCAGTATTACTCATGACACACCCAACATATCCTACCTTACCGCGAACATATGTCGTAATGGTTTTTTCCAATACATGTAAATGCGTGAGTCATAATACCAATTAATAACAATCTTAAAGTGTAAGAAAAAAATACACATCCTTAGTTAGGAACATCCAATGACACTTATAAATGTGGATTTCCTACTGGTGGGTCTCATTCTCATAATATCCTCCTATACATTACCAAGGGCATACACTATGAGAAGGTGTCTCAAAGTCCTATGAGTCTCTACCAATGATAGCCTGCATCATTTCTGTCCCTTAAAATGATATCATCTGGATATAGAAAATATGCTCAAGAATAATTTCATGGCACTTACAGGTTCCCATAATAGCCGGGATCTGCTATGATCTTTTAGTGTGATAACTACTCTTAGAACATTATCACATACAATGTCATGAAAAAGAACAATTATGATGTGATAAAGAGTTTATTAATATCCATCCAATGAATATATGTTTATAATAAAGTGTAAAAGAAGTTGGTTCTAGGGAACCAACTCCAATATAGAGGACCTTTGGGGGGAGGGTTTTATTAGACCCAGTGTGTCCCCCTAGGCATCTCCAGTGTTGTGCATCAAAAATAAAGAGGAGATCTTACAGATTTGTGTAGATTTTCATCACATTAACTAAGAAACAATGAAAAAAGTACCCCTTACAAAATATTGATAAACTCTTTGATCATTTGTGAGGCACAATTTGGTTCTCAAAGATCGATCTTAGGTTCGACTACCACAAGGTGAGAGTTCATGACGATGATATTCCGAAGCTAGAATTCATATGTCTCTATGGACACTATTAGTTTCTGGTGATGCCTTTCCATGTGATTAATTCCCCTAAATATGTTTATGGTTATGATGAACCAAATCATCCATTTATACATGGACATATTTGTTGCATTCTTCATCTATGACATACTCATATACTCTGCATCAGAGGAGGATAATGATAGGAACTTGAGGATGGTCCTAAATTTTTCATGGGTGCACTAGTTTTATGGTAAGCTCATAGAGTGCCAATTCTAGAACTAAGAGGTTCACTTTCAAGGGAATGCAATTAATGATAATGGATTAGTTGTGGAACCAGTGAATACCTATGTAGTTCTTTATTGTGAGCCACCCAATAGCGTTTCAAAGGTGTGAAGTTTTCCTGTTTTGGAGGGTTACTACTAGAGGTTTATGGGAAACTTCTCCAGGATTTTATCCCCTTTGAATACCTTGATATATAACTATAATCCATTTATCTAGGCTGGGTAGTGCCAGAGATCCTTTTAAGAGTTGTGGCTAAGGTTGATGAGTGATGTTGTTTTGAGACTACCGAAGGAGGGAGTAGAGTGCGTAATATATTGAGATGTATTTAGAGATAGTCTTGACAACATGTTAATGAAGATATTGGAAGTTATAACCTATGGGTAGAGGCTGTTGAGACCCCATGAGAATAAATACACATCTAATGACCCAGAGATGGGAGAGATAGTCTTCAATATGAGGATGTTGAGGCACTATATTTTGGGAGAGAGTTTTTTTGTTTACTCAGACCATCAGAACCTCAGGTATGTATTCATGTAGTGAGAAATAAACCTGAGGCAGAGGTGCTGGTTGGAGTTCCTATAGGAAAATGGATTTTAGATATCATATAATTATGGTAAGGTAAACGTAGTGGTATATTCTCTTAGTAGGATGTCTCAAGCTTGTTTGGTATAGGAGACATTAGAGGTGTTGGATTCCTTATAGCTGACCCATGTTAAGGAAAAGGGTGCATATTTTCTTCATTATATAGTTTTGAATACTCTACTCCTATAGCATATGAGATAGACCTAGTAGGAAGACATCGATTGAGAGATCTTACATGACCAGATATCCTCATGAGATTCACCTGATGGATATTTTGAAGGAGGGAATCATGTCATACTTTTCAAGGGATGGGTGGTGGTCCCAGTCACGATGTAGGAGGAGGTGATGATAGATTTTCAAACATCTCTTTTTTTTGTATATCCCTTTGTGTGGAATATTTATAGAGACCTTCATTGGTAGTTTTGGTAGGCTGGCATGAGATGGAGTGTGGCTGAGTTTGTCTCACAGTGCCTCACATGCCAACATGTGAACCCTGGGTACCAGGTTCCGGGAAGTTTATTAAATCCTTTTGATATCCTAAGGTAGAATTGGGATGGAATATCCATATATTTTGTGATATACCTTAAATGGATAGTGAGATACCATGATTTCATCTAGGTGATAGTTGAATGACTTATGAAATTTGTGAAATTAATTTCTATCTTGGAGTAGAGTTCAATGGAGTGTTTGGGGAATTTGTATGTATATGAGATCATTCTCTTTCATGGGTTTCCCTCAATGATTGTCTTAGAACGTGATGCATAGTTCATATAAGGGTTGGGGAGAGGCCGATAGGAGGAATTCCATACCTAGGTGAGGGTGAGAACAACCTTCTATCCTTAGATAGATGGGAAGAATGAGCACACTATCCAGGTGTTGCAGGATATACTAAGGGATTGTATGATATAATTCATACAGATTTGGGAGGATCACTTTACATTGGTAGTGTTTTTGTAAAATAATTGCTACAACTCTACTATCGACATAACACCTTTAGAGGAACTATACGGGAGACCCTATAGGTCACCCTTATATGGAACTGATATCAATGAGGCATATCTTGTTATTTTAGAGAAGGTGAAAGCGATGAGAGAGAATGTCCAAGTTATCCTTGGGAAGAAGAGGAGGGTCCATATTAAGAAGAAAATTTATGTAGTTTGATGTCACAGGACCTTGGAATTCGAGTAGGGAGGCTACATTTTCTTTAGATTTTCCCCACAATGATGATTGTAGAGTTTCAGCTAGGGAGGAAAGCTATACACATAAATCTATTAAATATCTTGTAGATGGTTTTAGAGGCTTCATAACAGCTCACCTACTTCTATATTTGGAGTGGGTGCATGATTTCTTCCATGTGTTGTAGTTGTGGAGATATGTGCATGACCCTATGCACCTTTTTGATTGTCAAAATATATATATTGAGGATTGATCAACTTTTTACAGTGCACCAAATGGTGATTGAGGATCTGGATAATATATCCTTATGTGGATAGACCATCCCCTTGGTTCTTGTGTTGTGAAAATATAAGAGCATGTAGGAGAGATCCTGGGAGAATGAGATCCAGATGTGGTATCAGTATCCCAAAATTTTTCTTTAGTTTTTATATTCAAGGATGTAAATATTGAAGGAGGAAATAATGTAGATACCCTATTTTTAACTTTTAAGACTTATAAATATATATTGAAATATTTTTGATATCAGGAAATAAAAAGGAACATGATTTCTAAGCCCAGTTTTCTTGGAATTAGTTTTATAAAAATATTAAATATATATTATATCATGTGAATGCAGTTTGTTAGAAATAATGGTATAAATCTTAAATACAGTCTCAGACCAAATATTGGATAACATGGTTGAATCCAGAATGCAAGGATTACCCTATCCATGACCTAAAGTTGTTCGACATGGGGTGTTCAGATAAAGGGATAATTATTGGGTGCGTCCAATGAAATAATTAATTAATTCATTAAATACCAAAAACATAATTTCCTCTGTATAATAATTATTATTGTGGATCTCTAGGACTATCCGCATAACTCTTGGACCATTGAGATGAGAATCCCACAACTTATTATTGGAGTATCGAGAATAGATGACAACGAGCCTCTGGGTCAAGGTTAATTAAGTTGCAATGAACGCACCAGAACTTCCTCCATAAGAGAGAATGTTCTGCATCAATCATCTATCTGAATCGATTTAAGACTCATCATATGTGGATTTCCTCCATTATGATTAAATTATTGAGGATTATAAATTCCTTTCATTTGATCTGTATTCATTTTGAGCCTTTGCATGTGCCCACATATTTGATTTATTTATTCTATTCGATTAATCCTTGGTCTTCCATGTTTCTCACCCCAGATATCCCCATTTTGTATTCATTGGAAAAGAATTATTTTCCAATGATTTTTTCACCTTTTTTCTTATGCCTTTTTTCCAATAGGTCTTTTCATTATATGTTGATTGGAATATGGGGTCTTGGTTCAACATTTCTAGGCCGTATCGAGAATAATCAGACCCCGGGATTGGTGTAAGATTCACTTTAGATGAATAAATTAGTGATCATAGGATGTATTGGGATGATTTTTAGTTTGTTGGTGATTAATTCCTTTATCTAGAGTCTGAATAGGACTTAGTCGTAGTATGGTAAGTGTGTGAGGCATGCATAAGTATTGAATAGACCAATGAGAATCCAATTTACAGCCACCGTATGGACAAAAACAATGAATAGATACCTATTGCTTCTATTTTGGGTTTCATAGAGGCTTGATTCATAGTGCCGGAGGAAGATCTATTATAATGTGTAGTAGATCTAGGATTTTGTGAAAATCGAGACTATATGTTGTGTAGTTCGAAAGAACACAAGATTTTTTGTTTATTAATCTTTGGCTCTAGGGTTTTTGAAGGACTATAAATATCACATGCCTTGTGGGACCCCCACACATCATGTTACCCGGTGCTGGTGACATGGTGTGTACTCTAGAATTACACAGACATGGGAAGGGATAGGCACAATCCATGTACCAACACATGACTAGGTTGCACAGATATTACCTGAAGGACATGGAAAGAACCATGTGTGGGAGGACATGTCATGTATTTTTGTACAAGAGCACATTTATAATTACATAGACATGGCCAGGAGAAAAGACAATACCTCAAGGGGCTAAGGCACACCATTTCATACCTTTACACGTCATGTAGGGATACATTTGTAGTGACTTGTGTACTGGTAGGGACATTGATAGAAAAGGGAAATGCCAAATTCAATGTGGGTCCCTTTACACATTGTGTACTCTTCCTTTTAAGGAAAATTATATCTCACATATATTTTTCTTTTGGACTGGGATTTTGGTCCATGAGTAGCCTATACTGAGTGTTTTTCCATGTAGAATGCATTGGTGGCCATCATATCATCTCTAAAGATATGATGCATGATTTTCGTAGAAAGAAACTTCATTAGGTGACTCTTGATGATGAAAGTGACTGGGCATGATCATCAGAGAGATTAGAATGGAACCCTCCTACTAGGTTGGTAATAATTCCTCCATTGACTATTAGAGTATAAACCTCATACTGGGAAGGGAATAAGTCCTCTATCTACCATCATAGTTCCACCCTCCTGTGTATAAATGGCATGGTTCCTCGATGATTAGAGTTTCAACCTCTGATAGGGCAGGGCATGGGTTCTCTATCTACCATTAGAGTGACAAACTCCTACTGGTTAGGGCATGGGCCCTCAATATACTATCATAGTGGAACCCTCCTATGGTATATGGTCATGAGTCTTCAATTATTAGAGTGAAACCCTCCTGTCGGGTAGGGAATGAGTCCTCTATTGACTATCAGTTTGGCACTCTCCTACAAAGTTAGGTCATGGGTCCTCTACATTGAGATTGTGGCCCCTCAATTGTGTAGAATAGTGGAGATACGTGGATCCAAATAAAGGATTCTTATGGAAAGACACGTGAGATGCTAGACATCATTGATGAACCTTTTGGAACATTTGGTTCTCTTTTCCTAGGATGGTACGTCCGATGGAGATCCCATTTCTCTCTTATCTAGGATTATTTTTTTGATAATATATATCTGAATCCATGTTTTTTGATTTTTTCACTCTCTCTCTATGGGTTGATCTATATATTCCTTTTGTGTCTCTTACTAATCACCTTCATCTTTTGGGGAATCTTACTGGGTATGTATATACTCACAATGTATGGGATTTTACATCACATGTCATGTCTTACAAAGATGATAGAAAGGTTGATGGGGATTATAGAGGAACATAGGGATACACTTATGAATTTGACCATGTATGATGGTCTGGGATTAGAGATCTGAAACGGGGATATCTTAACAATTTACTTTTTAGTAATTTTAAGTGGGTACATCATTCTAATAAGTCATGTATTTTTTCATTTTTACTTTGTAGATTACACGATACTACATTTTTACTCCCTAGAGGTTTTACATGCATGCTTTATTCTCTAGATGTTTCTTCTCTTATTATCAATCCCCTACACTTATGCATGGAGATGGTTGGGTTCATGCATACATGTACTTAGGTAAAGGCCTTCCATATTAGTTATGTCTTTTAGAGAAATTCGGCTGCCCCTAGCCTATGGATATGGGCTTGGGGTAGTTACATCTTGAGCCTCGTTGGGATAGGTCATATCATAATACATAACTTTTATATTTTATTTTAATTTTCTTTATCTTCATCATATAACCTTTACCATCCTTTATTCATACAATGTTGTCAGTATCTTTTATAATCCATCCACCAATGACATTTATTTTTCATAATTCCCATGCTATCCATATTCAAAACATATTCTTTTTTACTTTGAGGCATTTCCTTGGGTGATTCTTTCTTGACACATAAGATGTTTTATCTTTTTAACTTTATTATCTTTTTCTCATAAACATTTAAGAAACAATAATTTTCTCTTATTTAATGTGTAATAAAACTCACATAGGATCATGAAATTAATCATATATCTTGAAAGATATCTTGGAATAACCACATGAGTATTTACTAAAACTCCAATCCAGTTTGGTTTCTTATTTAGAAAACTGCCACATTTTCCTTAACATCCACTGTTAACTTGTTTTTGGTTTATTATATGCATTTACTAAAACCCAAATATTCAGTGTGATTATATCAAATAAAATCATAATAAACTATATTATGTAGAGGATAAATACTAATATATCCTTAATAATGTAATATTATATTCAAAAACCATAATTCTCCATAGCATATTGACCATTAATGTTATAGAATAATTCAAACATATTCTCAAATAACATCCTAACCCATAAATCTTTTGAAACCTTTCCTTTGATGTCAAATATACTTCTCTAAAACAAAAAAACCCATAATTATATTATTTTGAACAAGTGTTATACTTCCATACTATTCAATCATATTTTCGGTTTAGAGTTTTATATAATTATAAAAATATATTACATGTAAAACCATTAAAATAAAAGGGTACAGTTTAACTCAATGTCATTTTTTTCACAAAAATAGGATTCTAAAATTTAAAATCTTGATTCATTCAAAACATGTTCTCTTCTTTTATGATGTAATCCTAAAATAGAAATATAGTATTTACTATAGTTACAACTCATCCTTAAGCCTTGTGAAAAATATTTGAAAATGTGAGATGAAAAAAACAATGACCGGTAAGATATATGAATATTAAAAAAATTTAATTTTCTAATAAAAAATATGGAAACCTATTAAAGTGTTTAACTTTTTTATATAATAAACATTGAGATCAAAATAAACACATAATATTGAATTTTAATCTTTTCCCAAAGTTTTTCATAAAAAATTTCATAAGTATGAATAAATGAAAAATAAAAATTCATATGGGTTATTTTTAAAAAATATGAAAACGTTTCCTTGAAAACAAATATTTCACTAAAAGAAGATCATGAAATTTAATTTTAAATCGTAATCTCATTTTCATACCACATGAAATAAAAATATTTCCATAAAAAACCATCAATAACTTAATTAGGAAATATATACATGGATAATGTAAATAAGTACATGATAATACAACTTTATTTGATAATAATGGAATACATAATGTTATATTTCATAATCAGTCCATTAAGGCATCATGAAAAGAAACAAATACATAATTGGATCAGGAATACACAAAATAACCAAGATAGTTTATCTAATGAGACCTATCAATGCATATAGGGTCTATAAAAAGTCTTACACATAACTTACTATGTCCAATTTATTCATCACATGACATAAATGGATGATAATAGAATACATATTATTGCTCCGATGCTTTCGCCAGGGCGCGCGCATCCGTCTATGGGGAGGACGCGCTGCTTGTTACCCTGCATTCCCGCTTTCCAAAGGTGGGCGGAATCCGTTCCTTGTTCAGGGACGTCTGCTCCTTGATCGAAACCGGGATGATGGGATGTCGGTTCTTCCTTCCGTGGATTCCTCCTCGGAGCTCATCACCTAGTCCTGGTCTCCCTCATAAATTTAATATGGGTTTGTCAATCCCATTCCCGGTTCCATATCTACATGGATGCCAGTTAATTACGCTGCTTCCGTCGAGACACTCCAAGGGGTCTTGTCGGGGTAGCAACCTTCGGTGAGGAGAATGGTCACGTTTGGGCGTCGTTGGCATGTCTGTCTTGGGTCCCTCATCACAGGGCTTCTCGAGGGCGCGGAAGCCCGAGGCATCCCACATCAAACGCGGGGAATGCGTACCATCTGAGGTTTTCCTCATCTTCCCATGGTTAACACGGGGTATGTCGCGAGTTTAACGTCTTGCGGAGACGGATCGGGTTGAAGGACCCCTAGGGGGGAACACCGATGTTGGGGCCAGCACGTGGGCGGCTTCCCAGATGCCATGGAGTGGGCTGGGCTGGCATGATCTCACCGAGATGTGCCGGCCCGGGTATGGATCAAGATGGATGGTGGAGTGAGACATGGGGCTTAGGTTCTGAGATGGCCCAAGAGGGGGAATACAGTTTAACGTCATGCAGGACAAGATACAGTTTAACATCATGCGGGACGAGATACAGTTTAATGTCATGCGGGATGAGGGGTTTGGGGCTTACGCTCTGAGGTGGCATGAGGTGGTCAGGGAACCGACATGGAGAGGTTGGGACGACCGGGTTGTGGGCTTGAACCTCGTGGAGGCTTCCTACGTACCATGCGTTTGCACGGATCAAAGTACACGTAGTTCGCTGGGATGGGGCTTACGCTCTAGGGTGGCCCATGGTGGATGTCATGGTCGATGCGCGCTCTAAGCCCACGTGAGTCATGCTCGGTGTGGGAAACAAGAGGCAGCAGGGACCAGACGATCACGTCGAGAAGGGTGCGTCCGTGAGAAGCGGAATGGGGCTTACGCGTTGAGCGGCCCAAAGAGGAAACATGGGCTTACGTGTGGTTAGCGGCCCTTGGTGCTGGGGCTTACTCCAGGGAGGAGGCCTGTGGTGTGACAAAGAGCAGTGGGAAAAGGTCTCCACTGGCCTTGGTAGGGGGGATGTATGGAGATGCACGGGTGCAATCATCTGTAAGAAAGGCTTGGGGCTTATGCTCTGAGGCGGACCTTCCCCCGTGGACAAACGCCACTCCGACAAGGAGGATCTCATTCCATGTGAGGAAGATTCCATTCCCTTGGAGATGAGAGGCGTAAAAAATGTCTGAGCTGGGGGGACCCTGCGTGCGAAGCACAGGGTCGGACCATAGTTTAACGTCTTGTGTTAAGGAAGAGGTGCCTAGCAGTTTAACGTCCTACATCTTGGAAGAGGTGGGTTCGGTCCACACCCCTAGGGCTTACATGCCCAACTCCCTCTACCCCTTGTTGGAGGGAAGGCATTGGCAAGGCCATGGTGAAGGGGGGCCACATGGCGAACCACCGGGGGGTCCACGTTAGCGTGGCTATGCGAAGAAGCAATAGCCGTTAGCGTGCCTTTGCGGAGAAGCATAAGGCAAAGAAACTCAACGGGAAACATGGCCCAAGGGACCTTGAGGTTACTTCACACGAGCTTGGAAGGCCGTATGGGAAAACTACGCATGGCGCGCACGCCCGGCAGAGGAGACATCAGGTGCCGGTGCAGGGGGCAGCCAAGGGGCATCAAGGTGAAGGGTCCTGGGCTTTGTGCGCAAAAAAGAAGGTTTGCGCGCAAGACACTGGGACGACGTGCAATTGGAGCAAGGGAATTGCACGCGGAGAGGGAATTACACATAGGGTTTTGCGTGCATGGCAGGGTATTGCGCGCACAAGACACGGATTGCGCGCAAGGCTGGAACCCGGGGAAGGGGGAAAATTCACTGATGCTGGTGGAGTTGCGCGCAAAGGCGGACTCCGGGGCAAGGTTGCGTGAAATGAGGGATTACCTGGAATCCATATTGCGTGCGGGGGAAGCCAAATTGCGCGCACGAGAGTCACTTCGAATTCCAGAACCCCAAAACCGTTCGGGGTCACCTTCTATTTATAGGGGATCTCCGGTGCGGAATCCAGGTGGCGCGCGAAATTCTTCGCGCCGAACGCAGCCGGCGCGCAAACACTCGCCGCGCAAAACCGGGGCGCGCAAAGATTGCGCACCTCATCGGCTCAATTCCGTGAAACCAGGTGATTCTATGCACGCAGAACAATTTTTCGCATGGATCCTCCTTTATTCTGTGCACCACTTCCCGGGCCTCCAGATCGGGCCTTTGATTCCGAATATGACTTCGCTTCATCATTTCAAAACATCCTTCGAGAGTTACAGACTGTTTTTTCGGTGTCAACAAATTCCCCCCTTGGAATTGGATCGACGAGAGGTCACAATGATCAGATTCCAAGGGAAACGCCGAAACACCGAAATGCTAAATCCCCTGGTCAAGTTGCGCGCAAAATTCTGATGGGGCATGCAAATCCTACAGACGTGCATGGAATCCTCTTTCTGCGCGGCGTGGAACCCTGGCCTCGCCTATAAAAAAGGGGCGCTGGGTCCCAAATCTGTACTTCCGCTTTTTCCACATGATAAGCTGATTGCTCTCGTGCGCGAAATCACTTCTATGGCTGTGCGTAATAACACTCTGGTAGAGCGGGATTCCATCCGAAATTCGGTCGTGATTTCGCGCCTGTTCGGGCTTTTCTGCGCTTCGCGTGCCGATTGCGCGCTCATCACCAGGATTCCGCGCAACTCATTCAGATTTCGTGCAGAACTCTCTGATTCCACGCACTGCATCCTGATTTCGCCCAACTCTCAAAAGATTCGAGATGGATGCAAACCGAGTTGATGAGGGGGAATCCGTTGCCCATAGGACAGAAATGAAGGCGAACGTGGAGGTTTATGGCGCCAAGGTGATTGTCTCCAACAATCTGACCTTGTTCAATCTGCTGACTCTACCCTAGAAGACGTATCCCTTGTCCGAAAACCTCCCGCTCTGGAATTTTGGCATCCTAGAGGAGGTGCCACTGCCGGGCTTCGAAGTGGACACGCCGCGGTCTTGGGTGACCCGGGAGGACGAACTTCCTCGCTACAACATCACCAACAACGACCATCCTTCCAGAAAAACTAGACATATGGACGTATATGTCCTGAACCCGAGGACTAGGACCATTACCGGGGACGAGCCTGTGGTAGAGGGTTCTCCGGCCCTCTACACGAGCACGTTCCGTCAGAGCATCAAAGATGACATGAAGGGCTGGTTGTAGGATTGGGACCTACGGTACGGGGGAAACTTCACCAACGAATGGGCCTGGGCGTTCTGGGTTCGCCATACCTGTGACCAGTTTGGGGGCGAACTGTGGTATATCAGCCTGTTCGAGGCTGTATGGACATCGCAGTTCCACTTCCACCGCCAGCCTGAACTTAGACCAGATCTATTCACCTGGTGGTCTCCTGACACCAACACATTCCACCTTCATCATGGGGAAGTCGGTATCAGTCTCTGGGACGTTCACTGCATCGGAGGTATCCCATTGGAGGTTTACCAATATGAGGAGTTCATTCCTCCAAAGAACACCTGGGGAGACAGGTCGTGGATGCCTATACTGATGTGGCACCTACTGCAGCTGGCCAAAGAGAGGTTGGGGGTCAAGGACTTCCTGAAGGACATCGCCTACAAGGGCTGGTTTAGCCTGTTCCTTGAGAAGGATCCAGCCGTTCAGATGTTGGGACGGGGAAAATGGTGCCCAACCGTGGCTCAGAGGAGCAAGGATGGGTCATACTGGAGGACCCTGGAGGCGGGGCAATACCAATCATGGGGCTACCGTGTCATTGAGGCCTGGGACCCGAACATCCGGTATGCCGGGTTCCTTACCACCTTCCTGAGCGGGTGGCTCCTGCTGGCGCAGGACGTGAGGATGGGCCTCCGTCCAGCAACATTGGTGATGGTGGGCTCCATGGCTGCCAATAAATGGTTCAACATGGGCGTCCCCGTACTGGCCAAGATGTTTTCCATCCTGGGGCGCATCTCACGAGGGGGGTCGCCTTGGAGAGTGTGTGGTCCCTTCCAGATCTTCCATGGCTGGGTGGCGGCTCATCTCGACGGGTATACTTTCCCAAACGTCGTCCGTCCTCTGGGAAACAGTCTGTGACCTTCCTTGCTAAACATCGAAGGGGTGGCGCCGATAACGCTCAATGTGGAGGGTGTGATGATCTGCATCGGCAACCATGCCATCTTCAACTTCAGCCCGTTCCCCACCCCAGTCGGCCAGCTGGTGGACAACAGGCGAGGCTCTCTAGAACAGCAGGAATACTTCCAGAGCATTCGGGGTGGGGTGATTGTGGCACGGATCGACGGGAAGGTGATCTGCGAGCCTTACGTACCATCCCGATTCTCCAGGCAGTTCGGGTGCCTCCAACGAATGCCGAAGAAGGTATTCACGGCTATCTGGCAGGAAAAGAATCAATGCGTCCTGCGCCAGATGTGGTTGATGTTTACCACTTTCGGCTCTGGCAATGTCGTTACTCTTCCTCCCACCGGGGTCGATGCCGGCCTAGCAACCAAATACTACGAACACTGGACCATTGCGTACCCTGAGGGGCAATTACGCAAGCGCGTCCAAAAACTAGAGGTTACTCGTGTGGAAACCGGGGGACGGGAAAGAAGGCATGGTGCCGTCAGAAGGGGGGAACCAAGGGCGCGTCAGGCAGCGAGGCCTGTGCAGGCCAGGGCTTCGGCAACGGGAACATCACATGGTGATGCCACGTCCTCGTTACCCACAGGGGGGTCTCATGAGGCGGCCAGGGAACTGCCTGGGAAGCAGATAAGATATCTTCTCAAACCTTCCCAAGACGCAATTCTCCCGGCACTGTGGTCGGCATGGATGACCCTGCGGCAATCGCTGAGCGTCGAAGCCATCTGGCAGAAGATAATGAAAAACGGGATCCAACTGCTAGAGGTCGGGCTCGTTCGAATTACCGACTGAGTAAACTTCCATCGGTGACATGCTTATCTAATGTCCATGGATTCATACGCACGCCAAAGGGGGGAGGCATGCAGAGACACCTTTCCTAGTGAAAGTGATGCTCAACCAGGAGCATTATCCGGAAGCGATGACGCCGGGAGAAGGCGACAGTGACGAGGAGCCGTAGGGGGAGGAGGAAACCGAAGAGGACGAAGGTGAGGGAGAAGATGAAGAAGAAGAGCTTGAAGGTGAGGGGTCGCAAGGGGCGGCCTACCAAGGGAGTCTCCGAGAGAGAGGCGAGATTACTGACTCTGATCTCGACATAACCGAGATTCTCGAGGTTTGTCTCTGTCTTCATTCATTACCCTTATTCATCCATTCTACTTTCCAACTTCTAACTCACTTCCCCATCCTACTCAGGAGCAGTTGAGCGTTGGACGAGTGTCCCCACCAGAGGAGGGAGGATAGGAACCAGTGGGACATGATGGGGATCCGACACCCATCATTGAATTAACAAGGGCGGAGGGGTCTCCCCTTATGGCGGCTCCTGCAGAGGCTGAAACACTGGGGACCGATGCTCTGGATTCTTGTAAGTCTCACGCTTCACTACTGGTGCTTGGTGTCAAAAGATCTTGTCTAACCAGCGTATTCCTTGCACAGTGATCTCAACACTAGAGGCACGTTAGGCTGCGGAGCCCGGGTTGTCCACGAGTGGACCAGCGGCGGACATACCACCTCGTTCAGAACATGCTCCCTACACCGAGTCGGACCTGGAAATTGATGAACAGGGGGCGGCAGACATCAGCGGTGCTGTTCCCGAGATGAGGTCGGAAGCTGGTGAAGGCATCATTTTTGCTGGTGCGAGAGAATAAGGTCGCCCACACGTCGAGGATTCTATTCCTCACAAAGGCGTCCCTGTGGAGGATCCTGCTACTGATCTGCTGGCTGCCTTCTCCATATACCGACCCGCTGACCCTGAGGAGATAGATGACTCAGACTCAGAGGCAGCCGAGGAGAGCCAGATGACACAGCGCAATGGGTGGAAGTCTATCCAGCGCTTCCTCAGACAGCCCTAGTCGTATTGGCTGAGGCGGATTGGATCACTTTAGACCTGGCTGCGCTTCCTGTGCGCCAGAGGGGCTGACGCTTAGCATCTTCATCTGACGGTCCATGATTGCATGGCCGAGAAGATAAGTGGGAGCAGCCGACACACCAACATTGCCCAGTGCCGGGGAGGATCAGCGAGCGCTAAAGCACTACTGAGGACAGAGCAGGATGTATGGCACCTCGAAGGGCAGGTAGCAGATAAGGAGGCCTTCATCGCAACATGCTCTGAGCTCGTGGAGCAACTGACGGCCCAACTGGCTGATATGCAGGAACGAATGGTGGAGGCGAGTCACCAGATGACCGTACTTTGAACCGAGCGGGCGCAGGCACAATCTAGGGCTGGCGAGCTGCGCTCTATGGTGTCCGATGAGGAGAGAGTCTTTAATGAGCGAGAAGCGGTCCTGAAGGCTACCAGCCAAAGGGTAGTTGCGCTGGAAAGATCGCTTCAGCACGCTGATCCCTAAGGGCTTTGTTTTTTCCATCTCATGAACTTTCTGCTTGTACTTCTCATCGTATCAATCCAATATATGGCCAAATCCATTAATTTTTACCCTTAGTTTAATGTGCTCAACCATAGTTTCGAAACGAATAACAACTCATCCCTAGGCTCCTATGGGTCGTGCCCAACGTAAGAAGCAGAAGATGCTCGTACCATCATTTCGTTCAACTGTGGGGCATTGACCAAGCTTCAGGCGTCCGAAATTGGGCCTGGATTTCTGAGGAGACCACGGGCCGATTGATGTTTCAACTTCTCAATGTTCTCTAACACACGAGTGGGGCGATGCCAGGGGCATCGAAATCCCTCCGAACATAGGGGGATGGAGAGGAAGGGTGAATCACACTGCCCAAATTCGGAACCCAATGGGGCACAACCATGGAGGATAACTATCAACCGTGGCAGAAACACAACATCCATATCATGTTGGCCTAGAATGGGGGACAATAAATGAGGGCTGACTGCTGACCATGTTCGCAACATGGGCCCTAACTCAAATATCATCGGTCAGTTTTCCGGAACGTTGTCCTAGGACAGTAGGCGGACCATAGGTCGAGCATCCATCCTGTTAGGGGGTCCTGTCAAACATAACTAGTCCTCAGGAACGTCGGCCCAGGACTGTAGGCGGACCACAGGTCGAGCATCCATACTGTTAGGGGGTACCGTTAAAGATGAAAGGAAACGAGGATCCGAATAAGGGGGGACGCAAAGCGTGGAAGGTGGAGTGGTGGTTTATTCTAACAGAGTCCATCACTCCCGAAATTGCGCAACCATGGCGAAGGCGCATTAGGCAGATATACCGACCTAATCACGGGTCGTCCCAATTTCCAGGCGGGACCTCTTTGGAGAGAGATCTGCTGCTTCCCATTATTATCATGGGGCATCCCGAACCTGCTCGGGGTAGATGCCCTGATTACACCACTTCCCATGAAGTCGGGCCGAGGGGCCGGCAATAAGGAAGGACGGGGTTCAGTAATCCCTGGGGCTGGACCCAAGACGAAATGTCCAGGCGGTCCTACATATCTCATTAGGATGAGAATCAAGACACACGTAGTTCTTGAAACACAGTTTAACGTCATGTTGGATGAAATACAGTTTAACGTCATGCGGGACGGAATACAGTTTAATGTCATGTGGGACGGAATACAGTTTAACTTCATGCGGGACGGAATATAGTTTAACATCATGCAGGACAGAATACAGTTTAACGTCATGCGAGACGAGGAACACGTCTCATCTGGGGATAAGCATGGCATGGCGAGTAACCCGACGTAAATGAGGACATAATCCCGCACCACATTGCGCAATCCCACAAGAGAGAGCGAGACATAAAGAGTCAAAGAAATGATCTTAGTTTTAGGTCTTAGAACTCAGACCAAAGGTCGGATGGAAACATAAGAGGCACACGGTGGAGTAACTCAAACACCTGGTGTGAATGGGAATATGGTGTGTGTACGGTGTGGTGAACAAACCCACGTGAATGAGGACATAATCTCACACCACATCGCAAAACCCCTTAGGAGAGGTCGAAAGTAGGTTGGGCCCACGGGGAAGTTCCCTAGGAACTCCTACATATCTCATAAGGATGAGAATCAATCCATACGTAGTTCTTGAAAGCATCTTAGTTTAAGGTCTTAGAGCTTGGGCCGTGAATGGGAAAGGGGAGAAACGGACACATGGAAAGGTGGTTACAAAACCCGACATGAATGAGGACCTAAGCCCTACTTACCATGTGCTCTCCGGGGAAATGCTCGAGTCGAGGGACCGAACACGAAGGTAGGCTGGGCCCACGGGGAGGTTCCCCAGGCGCTCCTACATATCTCTTAAGGATGAGAATCAAGCCATATGTAGTTCTGAAAGGTGACATGGTAAGATACTAGTGCCAGGGGAAAAGGGGAGTTCGGGCATGGTCCTTGCACTAAAAGAAGAGGAATTTGATAAATCTTGTTTGTCCTTTAAGGTGAGTGGTTTTTTTTGTGAAGCGACAGGCCTAGAGTAGTAGGACGTGGTGTCGCCACAAGAATAAAGCCATGATAGGCATTGACAAATGGCATGGCACGTGACCAATACCCAACATGATGTCCTCTACAACGAAGTCATCACAATGCAGTGACGTTTTTCGTCTTACGGCCAGGACGATAATGTCACAGTTTAGGGTCGTGTGATAGGACCAGAAACACAGTTTACGGTCATCTGGTTTGGACCGACAACATAGTTTAATGTCGTATGGTTTGGACCGGCACACCGTTTAAGGTCGTATGGTTTGGACCAACAACACAGTTTAAGGTCATATGGTTTGGACCAACAACACAGTTTAAGGTCGTATGGTTTGGACCAGCACACGGTTTAAGGTCGTATGGTTTGGACCGGCACACAGTTTAAGGTCGTATGGTTTGGACCAGCACACCGTTTAAGGTCGTATGGTTTGGACCAGCAACACAGTTTAAGGTCATATGGTTTGGACCGACACATAGTTTAAGGTCGTATGGTTTCGACCGACACACAGTTTAAGGTCGTATGGTTTGGATCGACACAGAGTTTAAGGTCGTATGGTTTGGACAAGAAACACAGTTTAAGGTCATATGGTTTGGACCGGCACACAATTTAAGGTCTCATGGTTTGGACGAGCAACACAGTTTAAGGTCGTAAGGTTTGGACCACCGACACAGTTTAAGGTCGTATGGTTTGGACCGTCCGAGAGAGGAGCCTCGGGCCAAAGGGGCCTACGAGGGTTCAACAATCAGGGGGGCAGGAGATGCCAGCTCCCAGCTATGCTGGGCCCAAAACGCAGTGTCTGGGAGACTCCTCGTTCCCCATGGGGATGAGGGTCAAGCTGCACGCAACCTGTAAAGAAGAGACCCAAGCACATACTCTAGCGCTCAGATCGCGGGAGCCCCGAGAGACACCGTTACGCAGCTCGGTCTGTCTGATGTGCAAGGGTGTACTGAGGGTTAGTACAAGGAGTGTCGATATTCCACCTTGACACAGCGGGGTGGAACATGACATGAACCATGCCACCAACATTCAGGGCTAGGGGAAACTAGCGTGACGACTGAGGATTACTGCTGACCATGTTCACAACACAACATCCTGTCGTGTCCGCCATGGGGACCAACAAATGAGCATCAACCACTGACCATGTTTGCAACACGGGATTTTTATCAATTTTTTGTCTGAAACCCTCGGGGCGTTGGCCCATGACGGTAGGAGAGCCCTTGGGCGTTGTATCCAGGCCGTTCTTGGGGGTCCCTCCGGGTGTGAAGGATGACGAGGGCCCGAATAAAGGGGAAAACGAATCTTGGAAAGTGTATGGAGCTTGCCTAAGTCGAATCTGGCACTCCAAGTCCTAGACCAGAGTGCCTTGAGCACATCAGTAGACCACTGGAAAGGGTTAGAAGGCTCAGTCCGAGAGCGGCCAAAAGATGGCGGATCCGTGGGCAAAAGTGGGGGTGTAACGCCAAACACCCTGGGAACCAAGAGATCGTGGGATCTCCTAAGAGATGGGGCTGGACCTGACATCTAGCTGTTCAGGTGGTCCTACGAATCCCATAAGTATGGGAATCAAGCCATACGTAATTCTTGAAAGCGTCTTCTAATGCCATTGGACATAGGAGGGCTAAATCCTGAGGACAGGGTGCACGTGGTGCAGCTATTGCAAACCTGACGTGAATAGGGACATAATCTCACACCACGCCACACGATCCTGTGGTCAAGGTCCCAAAGGTGAAACAAACGCGACAGTGGACCTCAAGTTGGACCCAAAGACAAAAGGTCTGGGCATTCCTACGTATCCCATTAGGATGGGAATCAAGCTAGACGTAGTTCTGGAAATATAGTTTAACGTCATGTTGGACGAAATATGGATCTTAGTTTTAGGTCTTAGAGCTTGGACCAAGAGGATCTTAGTTTTTGGTTTTAGAACTCAGACCATACAGTTTAAGGTCATGCAGGACCATACAGTTTAAGGTCATGTAGGACCATACAGTTTAAGGTCATGTAGGACCATACAGTTTAAGGTCATGCAGGACCATACAGTTTAAGGTCATGCAGGACCATACGGTTTAAGGTCATGCAGGACCATACTGGTCAGGAAATGTACTTCTTGAGGAACCTGGCATTGGTGGGAGGAGTGACACACTCACCATCCATAGTCACCAGGGAATACGCGCCATTGGGATAGACCTTGTGGACAATAAAAGGCCCCTCCCACTTCAGCTCCAACATGGGTGATTTACAATCGGGAATCATTGGCACTCTAAGAGCAAGCACCAAGTCACATTGAAGGAAGAAGCGGAGGCGAACCTTCTTATTGAAAGCTCGAGCCATCCTACTCTAATGCCTTTCCATGTTATGTAAAGCGTGAAGCCTACTTCCGTCCAGCGCTTCCAATTCGGCTAGACGGATCTCAACAACTCTATCCAGTGCTTGCTGGTCATATACCGCCGTGCGCAATGAGGGCAGCTAGAACTCGATGGGAAGGATGACCTCAGCTCCGTATACAAGGGAATACGGAGTCACCTGGTTGGAATTGCGAGTCATCATCCTATAAGCCCAGAGGGCATTGGGGAGCTTGTCCGGCAAAATTTTCTTGTTCTGACCAACCATTTTTTGCAGAATGTTAGAGAGGGTTTTGTTAAACACCTCAATCTGTCCATTCGTCTGCACATGATAGTGGGAGGTGTGGTTAGAGTGAATGTTGTACTTGGCGTACAATCTCTTCAGCTCGGCCGCTCGGAAGTTGGTTCCGTTATCCGTGAGGATAGCATGAGGTATTCCAAACCAGTGGATGATATTGGAGCTCAAGAAGTCGGTGATAGAACCAGCCTTGACTTCCCTGAGCGGGGCTGCCTCTGCCCACTTTGAGAAGAAATCTGTGGCGGTTAAGATGAACCGGCACTGGTGGGCCATCACCGGTGGGTAAGGCCCTACGACATCCAACCCCCATACCGCTAAGGGCCAAGAATAATTAGTAGTATGGAGAGGCTCTGGTGGCCGATGCACAAAGTTAGCATGAACTTGGCATGCATGAAACCTCTTGGCGTACTCGATGCAGTCATGGATCATGGAGGGCCAAAAGTATCCTAGCCTCTGAATCTAGTGGGACAACTTCAACCCGGCCTGGTGGGTGCCACAGGAACCAGCGTGCACTTACTGCATGACTTGTGGGATCTTAACTCCTTGAAGACAATGGAGGATAACACCGTCAAACCCATGCCTGTAAAGGAGCTGCTCACAGCTGGGACCACTTTAAAGGGTGAACTATAGCGCACAACACCAGATTAGTTCCCTCTCTGCTTGGTCCACCGGAAGATTGCCGTGCCGGAGATATTCAACCAAGGGTGTCCTCCAGTCAGGAACTGTCTCGATCACCACGCCTGAAGCCCCGTGGGGTTCTGATGGAGGGTCACCAGCGGTGAGATGGTTCACTCACGGGCCATGAAATCCCTCTGGGATAACATGATCAATGACTCTCCGGTGCGCCATGTGGATGATTAGGTCATCCTGTTCCGGCTCCGCAAGTGATGCGGCCAGGCTGGCCAAAGCATCTGCCCGACTGTTCTGCGACCGGGGAACGTGAACGGCATCTGGTCGGGAGGGGATCTTAGCCATTAGATGGAGGGTGAACTCCAGCAACGACATGTGTTCTGGCATCCTGACGGCATAGTCACCATTAACCTGCTTGATGACTAGATCAGAGTCCCCTTTTACATATAGGTGAGGTACGTTAACCTCCAGAGCCAACTCGAGGCCAGTGATGAGGGCGTGATATTTTGCCTCATTGTTGGTGCAACCACCTGACAACAAGAAAGAATATGGCATAATGGCTTGCTCCGGGGTGATGAAGACGATACGCAGGCCCACTCTGTTAAGCCTAGGATCGTTGAGCCTTCTACTAGTAGGGCTTCAGGAGGCACCGTCAAAGTGCATCTGCCAGCATGGGGTGGCGTGATCGACTGAGAGGATTGCCTCATCAAGAAATCCCAATTCTAGTGGCTGGTCCACAGAGGTTGGGTGGGAAGCTAAGAAGTCTGCCAACGCCTGTACTTTGACAGCCTTCTGAGGTACGAACCTAATGTCGAACTGCTGGAGGATTACCGCCCAATGTGCTAATCGGCCGATCAACATAGGCCGGCTCAGGATGTATTTCAACGGGTCTACCCGAGAGACCAGTTGTACCTCATGGTGCTGCAGGTAGTGCCGCAATTTCTGTATGGAGAATATGAGTGCCGGGAAGCTCTTCTCGATGGGAGAATATCTAATTTCCGTGTCGAGGAGCATGCAGATGAGGTAGTAGAGGCTATTCTATGTTCTCTTGTTGTTCTTCTGGGCGAGAAGGGCGCCGAGGGATCGCTCCAAGGCGGTCACGTAAAGGACCAGCAGCTTTCCGGGAATGGGTGGCATCAGGACTGGAGGTTGAAGCAGATACTACTTGATTTCCTCAAAAGCGGTCTGACACTCTTCGTCCCACCCATAGGCGGTGCCTTTCTTCATGAGTCGAGAAAAGGGCTTACACTTTCGGGCCAGATTTTCGATGAATCGGCGTATATAGGCTAAGTGGACTTGGAGGCCTCGAATCTCCCGAATATTATTTGGGGGAGGCATCTAACTGATGGCCTTGATCTTCTCGGGGTTGATCTCGATACCTCGATACCTAACAATGAAGCCAAGAAACTTTTCAGAGGTGACCCCGAAGGCACACTTCAACAGGTTCATCTTCAAGTGGTGAGAATGGAGGAAACCAAACACTTTCTCAAGGTCTTTGAGATGGTCCCAACGCTGACGAGATTTAACCACCAGGTCATTTATGTAGCAGTCAACCAGTGTCCCGAGGATCGGCTTGAATATGCGGTGCATAGCCCGTTGATAGGTGGCACCCGCATTCTTCAGGCCGAAGGGCATAAACCGGTAACAGAAAGTACCCTGGGGGGCCCTGAAGGCAGTGAACTCTTCATCCTCGGGGGCCATCCAGATTTGGTTATACCCGGAGTACCCATCCATGAAGGAGAGGGCTTGGAACCTGGCCGTTGCATCGATCAACAGCTCTATCACGGGAAGGGTAATGTCATCCTTCGGACAGTGGCGATTAAGATCACAGAAGATGATGCAGACCCTGATCTGCCCGTTCTTCTTCCTGATGGGAACAATGTTGGCTAGCCACCTGGGGTACTGGGATTCCTTGACGAAGTTGGCCTTAATGAGCTTATCAACTTCGGCCTCAACCATGGAACCATGAAAGGGGTGCATTTTCCTGGGAGGTTACTTGAACCTACGATGGTTTTCTGGGTGGCCAAGGCGGTGGACGGATACCTGGGTATCTAGTCCAGACATCTCTTCATAACTCCAGGAAAAAACATCACGGTGCTGTCTAAGGAATTCTATGTACTGTTGTCGTTCCTCAGGAGGCATAGCGGCGCTGACCAATGTGGGTCTCGGGTCCGCCTCACTACCGAGGTTCACCTGTACTACCTCGTTGACCGTGGTGGAGACGCCCTCCTCAAAGGAAGGAGGAGCATCTTCCATGTCTTCTTCTCCGCTTGTGGAAGGATCGTCCACGGGGGGAGCCATTTTGGGGCTACTCGACCCTGATGGGAAGCTGGCACCGGCCTGGGCGGTAGAGGTCGTCACGACGGGAGACTCATGCACCGCGGATACCATGGCGACGAAGGCGGTTGATCCAATCCCATCCGGCATTTGGCCCAAGGGGACACGATTTACGACATCAAAGCATTGGTGACACGTTGGCTTGAGCCGGTCAATTCCGGATTGGCGAAACACACATGTATGACGTACTGCCGTTGCCATGAGCCCAACGCCCCGATATCGTACAGGGGTAGGAGGCTTGGGGATCACCTGAGCCTGGTTGGTGTAAGAGTACGAGGTGATTTCCCGCCGTCGCTTAGACCCGGAAATATTCCTTCCTCTGGTACCCGAGAAAACAATGCACCCTCCCATATCGGGTGTCGTGGCCTCCAACCGATGGATTGGGAAGATATATGCGTCATCCAGACCTGCCCAGGGATCACTCGTGACAGCGGTGGGCTCAACCTCACCTTCCAGGTTTTTCTTGTCCTTGCTCTTTTAATAGTCAGTGTCCTGGTAATGAGCTTCACAAGACGCAAACAGAGACGCATCTCCTTGGAGCACACCCACTCGACCCTTAAGGGAGTATTTGAGGCACTGATGGTATGATGAGGGAACCACTGCGTGAAGGTGGAGCCACAGCCTTCTCATCAACGCGTTGTAGGTGGTGTCCTGAGAGACAACCATGAATTCAGTATTGGCAATTAAGCTGCTGAACTGGGTCTTCAAGTGAATCTTGTCGAGTGGAGTTTGCTTAGTCCTGTCATACCCCTGGATTCTGAGGTCGGAGGGAGTTAAATCATCCCCGAAAAACCCCAGTTTTTGCAGTGTCCGAGTTGGGATCAAGTTAATCCCAGAACCCCTATCGACAAGATAGCGATGGACTTCCACGCCATTGAACTGGACGGTGATGTACATCGGGCGGATGTTCCTCTGTATGGGAAGGTCTTCATCTTCACCAGAAAACGAGATAACCGCCTGACATTCGGCGTCCTCAATCACCTCGGTGTGGAAGGCTTCTGCCGCCGCTACCTCTATTTCAAACTGAAGGGGGATCCTTAGAGCCTTGGAGAGTGCCTCACGCATTTCAGATGACAGGAGAAGGGCCTCAAGGATGGAAAGCCTTGTCGGAATGCCGGACAGATGCTTCAGTACATCATACTTTCATGCCAAACGCGAGCTTCTGCTTACAGGAGGTTGCTCTGTGATTGGTGGCATGACGGGACCTACTGGCGGGACCGGTGACTGACTGGTACTAGGCACGTCCTGCTGTTTACTAGCTGAATCCCGGGAGGTGGCCGTCGTGCTAGGACTGGAAGACCATAGTCGGCCAGTGGCAGGGTTGGGCTGGTTGTGACGCAGGCAAGGTGGTTCCGCCCGATCCAGCAACACAAACGGTGGTGGAAGTGAACCTGTTGTCACCGGGTGAGGGAGCCGCGAGTGCTGCTCTCTGTACCAGGATTGCTGCTTGGTCTCGGTAGAGTGCATGGCCTAACTGGAGGTGACGACTGCCCTGCCCTGGCGATTCACTTAGCCACGGCTCCGTCGACGTTGGCGACGATTGGGGACATTGGGGAGGTCCACCTGGCGCTCCTCATCGTCAGGAGCCAAAAAGGGATTTACCAACTCTACGGTGTTAACCGAAGCGAACTCCGGACTTTCACTCGAGGATTCATCCACTACTGGACGGGGTCTCGGAGGGTTCCCCATTTCTAGGGGCATGAAATCGCCAAGCGTGCAAGAAGATGATGACAATGGCAGGGCACGTTCTTAGGTATGACGAGGAAGGGATCATCCCCACTAGGGGCATGGCCTGCTTGGATCTAGAAGCTTCTACGCCTCACCACCATCATCACCGTCGAGGGCTGCGCAGGGAGCCGCCGCTCCTCACACCGATGTTCAACCGCTTCGGGAGCCTATCCCCAGAGTGCCTTGACACATCCCTCCCCTACGCCAATGAGGTGGGGGATGTCCGGGTCCACTCGATCGGTGATCCGTCCCAGGGGTTAACGACAGGAACCCCCGCCGGGCTACGTCGACACCGCCGCCCAACTCCCCGAGCTGAGGAGCAGGCAATCTTCATGCCCGCACCGCCGGTTCCGGCCCATCTGACTCGACGCCAGTGTCGGGCGCGAGTGGGAGAGAATTCCCGTCCTGGGGCATCAACATCAGCAACCACTGTGGCCCAAGCCACTACTGACTCCTATTATTAGATCCACGTGCACGTTGAGCAGGGGCAGCCACATGCCCGACTAGGATCAAAACCCCGACTGCCCAGCAGGAAAGTTGGGTCGAATCTCCCGGTCGCGGACACTGGCAATGGCCACTGCGGACCAATCCGCGGTAGTGCCGCTCACCATGAAGGATCATTCCGTTCCACCGATCTGGGATGCCGTAATCTTCTTCGCAACGACTATGCTCCGGGTATGACTACTTCTAGCTCCCACTGCATGGGGTATGAGGTCACTGCCCCTACTACTGACCGCGAGTATGGAGTCGTTGTGTATCCAGTCGCTCACTCACATGGAGGTCCTCCCCATGTCCCTTTCGACATCTGTCCTGGTGCTTCTCACACCCCGGCCTTCAGTCCCCTCTACCCTAGCTCTATTGTGGCCAGGGGACCCCATGAAGGAAATCTTCCTTACCCTGAGGAGCTACCCAGGGGAAGGAAGGCTAGGTGTCGTCACCGTAGGAGGAATGTCAGGGGAGTCCAGACAGAAATTAGACCAGTCCGTTTCTCAGATTTTGAGGCAGAGTACGACTCGACGATGGAACCTCCCCCCGAACCCTTCAAGTTGAGGATAGGGATGGGGATGCGGCGCATCAGTCTTGTACTCCACGAATGCGAGATCCGTATGATTACCTCCTCCCTTCAAAGGTATATCTAGGAGGAGGAGGACTTGGCGTACCGCCAGGGATCAAGCCCACAATTGCCACTGGCCTCCTCGGGGGCACTTACCGCCCCTGTTAGGGAGGGTGGGGGACTTTTCTAGGGACCGACGGAAGAGTCGCGAGGCGACACACCCTTGCCGAGCACCGATGCTGTGACAGGAGGCCCATTTGCCGGCCCATCCTATCGCGACGTGGCAGCCAGGGCACTGCAACCCCTGGAGGATGACCCAGTGATCGGCGGCCAATCGGCCTGTTCGCCGTATTCCCCACCGGCCAGCCCACCGCCCCGATGTCTTGACTTGGTGCCCTTGCCAATTCCTCGACTTTCCTTGGTGGACGAGCAGGGGCGGCAAGGTCCGGACCCGGAACCGGAGCCGTGGAGCTTCTAGACCGTTCTTGCAGCGGGCCACTTCCATGAGAAGTTTTGGCCGGTTGCAGAATCATATTTTGATGTGCCAGAGTCACTCACCCCGGTAGAGTTTTAATGCTTCCGCCAGATTCTTCGGGTGACTCACTCCGGTCTCCTCCATCATCTAGCGCCTTATCCCGGGAGCCAAGCACATCTCGAGGAGATCGGTGAGTAGTGCCGTCGGGTCGACCTAGCAGTACTCCCCGTGGTCCAGCACCCCGAGTCGCTGGACCACCACGAGGACCTCTAGCAAAAATGCGTCCAGAGTTTTCAAGTACTCCACAGAGTTATTGAGGAAGCCACCCCCACGTGCACGTCCGCAGATGGGGCAGTACGCTGCTCTCCTCTTCTGTGCGATCCGCCGACAACCCGATCCACTGGGCGGCCCTAAGGGAACGTCGCCAAGGGCAGTGGCAGTCAACATGGATGACCTTTCAGATGAGGGAAACATTGTGGAGCCCCTAGATGGGGACTCCCCCCCCCCCGAGGAAAGGCTGCTACTGAACCCATATTTGAGGATTAGTCACCAACAGAAGAGCCTCCTAGGTCTTCCTGTACCCACGGAGGCACTGACACTGGGCCGAAACATCGGCAAGGGTAAAGAGCCCGTTGGGTCTTTCAAACTCGCCGACCCATATACCTCGGTGAAGAAGGAAGAGGAAGGTCCCGAGAAGGCCATGATGTGCCAACAACTAGCTGAGCCAAAGAGGCTAGTTGATGAGCTCCTGGCCGAACGCATTGCAGAGTGCCGGCCTGACTACGGTGACCCTAGACCGAGACAACAGGGGCGGGAGCATCTACCCCTTGCTGAGATCCCCCTGGTCAACCGTGACTGTGTCGAGTTCGCCGACAGGGGAGACACTGGAATCCATGGAAATAGGGCGCAATATTTTTCGCTGAACCATCCCGAGCAGCGAGACCACCTGGGGGACCCTGCTCGGTTTACTCCCGCCGCCCCGAGAGTCGCTCCGCAAGCTGCCCCGCGAGCCGCTGAGCATGACTACCGTATCGAAGAGCCTGGCAATGCGCTTTTGGTTAGAGATCCCCGTCAGGACAGGAATCCAAATCCGGATGATCTGATGGAAGTACTCATCGCCCGGTTGGAGGCCCTGGAAACTCGGCAGGTGGCAATCCCAATGGATGACAAGCCGTACCCAGCATGGGTGGATGATATGCCGGCTCTGCCAGGATTTGGGAACCCTACATTGTCCCCCTTTAACGGTACCAGAGACCTACCACAACACTTTTCCCACTTCAACTCGAGGTGCATGCCTATGTTAGGGACTCCGGTGCAGCATGAGGCTGCCAAGATCCGGTGCTTCGTTCAGACACTATAAGGACCAGCATTCATCTGGTACAGCCATCTCCCTATTGGATTTGTGACTATATGGGAGGACCTTCAATGGAAATTCCTCTACCAGTTCAGTTCCACAACCCGGAAGACGAACATTTCAGACCTCTTCCGGTGAAAGAAAAGGCCCGACGAGCGGGTCGCGGACTTCTTCGCCCGGTGGAAGGGGCTCACGTACTCCCTTGACAGGCCGCTGACTTAGGAGAAATTACTGACGATGTATGTAGGGAATGTCAAGGCGGGGTTAGTTCCTTATCTGATCATGCAGAACTACCCTGGAGGGTTCCGGGACTTCTCGGACAAGGCTCAGTGCCTCGAAGAAGCCCTGCAACAGGCTGATCAGGCACGCTCGTAGCCTCCTGTAATCTCTGTAAGGAGAGCCGCCAGGGCGGAGCCCGCTGCTGTGGCCTAGATAGAGGCCCCCAGACAGCTAGAGTTGCTGCCAGTGAGGCCAACTCAGCAGGCTCATAGGGGTCCACCCCCACGAGCACAGCCTCCGGCCCAGCAGCGACCGCCTCAAAATCGGCAGGCGCCTCCACACAACACACCGCCACAACCAGGGGGAGGTAATCCGGCTCCACCTCCTCGGCCTGCTCCTCTGGCCCCTGGTCTTGGTCAGCCCCCAAGAGTCCCCTTTCCAGACAGAAGGAATCAGGCTTACTCATTTGGCGAGGCCCAGATCCCCGGTTATTTCTGAGGCATCCCTCAACAAACGCGAGGAATGTGTATCATCTGAGGTTTTCCTCAGCTTCCCATGGTTAACAAGGGGTATGTCACGAGTTTAACATCTTGCAGAGACGGATCAGGTTGAAGGATCCCTAGGGGGAACACCGATGTTGGGGCCAGCACGTGGGCGGCCTCCCGGATGTCATGGAGTGGGTTGGGGTGGCATGATCTCACCGGGATGTGGCGGCCCGGGTAAAGATCAGGATGGATGGTGGAGTGAGACATGGGGCTTACGTTCTGAGATGACCCAATAGGGGGAATATAGTTTAACGTCATGCTAGATAAGTTACAGTTTAACGTCATGAGGGACGAGATACAGTTTAATGTCATGCGGGATGAGGGGTTTGGGGCTTACGCTCTGAGGCACCCCAAGGTGGTCAGGGAACCGGCATGGAGAGGCCGGGACAACTGGGTGGTGGGATTGAACCTCGTGGAGGCTTCCTTTGTACCATGCGTTAGCACGGATCAAAGTCGACGTAGTTCACTGGGATGGGTTGGGGCCAGCATGTGGGTGGCCTCCCGGATGTCATGGAGTGGGATGGGGTGCCATGATCTCACTGGGATGTGGCGGCCCGGGTAAGGTTCAGGATGGATGGTGGAGTGAGACATGGGGCTTACATTCTGAGACGGCCCAAGAGGGGGAATACAGTTTAATGTCATGCGGGAAAAGATACAATTTAACGTCATGTGAGACGAGATACAGTTTAACGTCATGCAGGATGAGGGGTTTAGGGATTACGCTCCGAGCTAGACCAAGGTTGTCAGGGAACCAACATGGAGAGGTTGGGACGTCCGGGTGGTGGGCTTGAACCTCATGGAGGCTTCCTACGTACCATGCGTTAGCACAGATCAAAGTCCACGTAGTTCGCTGGAATGGGGCTTATGCCTTGGGGCGGCCCAAGGTGGTCAAGGAACCAACATGGAGAGGTCGGGACGACCGAGTGGTGGGCATGGACCTTGTGGAGGCTTCCTACGTACCATGCGTTAGCACAGATCAAATTCCACGTAGTTTTCTAGGATGGGGCTTACGCTCTGGGGCGGCCCATAGAGGATGTCATGGTCGATGCGCACTCTAAGCCCACGTGAGTCATGCTTGGTGTGGGAAACAAGAGGCAGCAGGGACCAGATGATCACGTCCCGAAGGGTGCGTCCGTGAGAAGCGGAATGGGGATTACGCGTTGAGCGGCCCAAAGAGGAAACAGGGGCTTACGCCTGGTTAGCGGCCCTTGGTGCCGGGGCTTAATCCAGGGTGGAGGCCCGTGGTGTGACAAAGCGTAGTGGGAAAAGGACTCCACTGGCCTTGGCAGGGGGGAAGTACGGAGATGCACGGGTGCAATCATCCACAAGAATGACTAGGGGCTTACGCTCTGAGTCGGCCTTTCCCCCGCGGAAAAACGCCACTCCGATAAGGAGGATCTCATTCCATGTGAGGAAGTGTCCATTCCCGTGGAGATGAGAGGCGTAAAAAATGTCCGAGCTGGGGCGACCCTACGTGCGAAGCACGGGGCCGGACCACAGTTTAACGTCTTGTGTTAAGGACGAGGTGCTTAGCAGTTTAACGTCCGGCAGTTTGGACGAGGTGGGTTCGGTCCAACTGGCGCTCCTCATCGTCGGGAGGCAAAAAGGGATTTACCAACTCTACAGTGTTAACCGAAGCGTACCTCAGACTTTTACTCGAGGAGTCATCCACTACCGGATGGGGTCTCGTAGGGATCCCCATTTTCGGGGGCATGAAATCACCAAGTGTGAGAGAAGATGACAGCAATGGCAGGGCGCGTTCTTTCTTCTTGCACTGTTGCCTGCTCCTCTGGGAAGAAGTAGGCTGGGACGACGAAGCCAAAGCGGCGCTCGAAGACTCCGAGGGATCTGGATGACTCATGCAGGCACGGATGATTCCATGGGCATGGGCGACCGTCCTACGGGCCATCCAGTCATTATACATCTGGGACCCATGGTCGGAAACCTGTTCCCACCCATCCCCGTTGTCACTACTGCCATCTGATCCCATGAAGACACCTGCCACCTGTGCCGGGGCTGGGCCCAACCTGACAATGTTGTTGTCAATCTGGTCATGGAGCCAGTCCTTGAACACATAGCATTGCTGGATGGTGTGTCCCATGATCCGGTGACATGGGCAGTAGTTAGGGTGATCAGTGAGACACGCCTCTTGTGGATTCCAGCACTCAGGAAGCCACACGATCCTCTGCTCCAAGGCACTACGGAAATAATCGGGGATCTGGGCCTCGCCAAACGAGTAAGCCCGATTCCTTCTGTCTCGAGGGCGCGGAAGCCCGAGGCATCCAACGTCAAACGCGGGGAATGTGTACCATATGATATTTTCCTCAGCTTCCCATTGTTAACATGGGGTATGTCGCGAGTTTAACATCTTGCGGAGACGGATCAGGTTGAAGGACCCCTAGGGGGGAACACCGATGATTGGGCCAGCTCGTGGGCGGCTTCCTGGATGCCATGGAGTGGGATGGGGTGACATGATCTAACCAGGATGTGGCGGCCTGGGTAAGGATCAGGATGGATGGTGGAGTGAGACATGGGGCTTACGTTCTGAGATAGCCAAAGAGGGGGAATGCAGTTTAACATCATGCGGGACAAGATACAGTTTAACGTCATGCGGGACGAGATACAGTTTAACATCATGCGGGATGAGGGGTTTGGGGCTTATGTTCTGAGGTGGCCCAAGGTGGTCAGGGAACCAACATGGAGAGGTCGGGATGACCGGGTGGTGGGCTTGAACCTCGCGGAGGCTTCCTATGTACCATGCGTTAGCACAGATCAAAGTCCACGTAGTTCGTTGGGATGGGGCTTACGCTCTGGGGTGGCCCATAGAGGATGTCATGGTCGATGCGAACTCTAAGCCCACGTGAGTCATGATCGGTTTGGGAAACAAGAGGCAGCAGGGACTAGACGATAACGTCGCGAAGGGTGCGTCCGTGAGAAGCGGAATGGGGCTTACGCAGAGGCGCCTGCCGATTTTGAGGCAGTCGCTGCTGGGCCGGAGGCTGTGCCCGTGGGGGTGGACCCCTATGATCCAGCTAAGCTGGACTCAATTGCAGCAAATCTAGCTATCTGGGGGCCTCTATTTGGGCCACAGCAGCGGGCTCGGCCCTGGCGGCTCTCCTTACAGAGATTACAGGAGGCAGCGGGCGTGCCTGATCGGCCTGTTGCAGGGCTTCTTCGAGGCGCTGAGCCTTGTCCGAGAAGTCTCTAAACCCTCTAGGGTAGTTCTACATGATCAGAGAAGGAACCAACTCCGCCTTGATGTTCCCTACACACATCATCAGTAATTGATCCTGAGTCAGCGGCATGTTAAGGGAGTACGTGAGCCCCTTCCACCGGGCGACGATGTCCGCGACTCGCTTGTCGGGCCTTTGCTTGCACCTGAAGAGGTCTGCAATGTTCGTCTTCCAGGTTCTGGAACTGAACTGGTAGAGGAATTGCCGGTGAAGGTCCTCCCAGCTAGTCACAAACCCAACAGGGAGCTGGCTGTACCAGACGAATGCTGGTCTTTCCAGTGTCTGAACGAAGCACCGGAGATTGGCAGCCTCCTACTGCACCAGAGTCCCTAACATAGGCCCGCACCTCGAGTTGAAGTGGTCCAAGTGTTGTGGCGGGTATCTGGTCCCGTTAAAGGGGGAAAAAGTTGGGTTCCCAAATCCTAGCGGAGCCGGCATGTCATCCACCCATGCTGGGTATGGCTTGCCATCCGGTGGGATTTCCACCTACCGAGTTTCCAGGGCCTCTAAGCGGGCGATGAGTACATCCATCAGATCATTCGGATGCGGATTCATGTCCTGAAGGGGATCTCTAACCAAAAGTGCATTTCCTGGCTCTTCGATACGGTAGTCACGCTCAGCGGCTTGCAGGAAAGCTGGCGGAGCGACTCTCGGGGCAGCGGGAGGAAATCGAGCAGGGTCCCCCAGGTGGTCTCGCCGCTCAGGAGTGTTTGGCGAAACATATCGCGCCCTCTTGCCATAGATTCCAGTGTCTCCCCTATCGGTGAACACGACAATGTCTCGGTTTCCCGGGGGGATCTCAGTAAGGGGTAGATTCTCCCACCCCTACTGTCCTAGTCTAGGGTCACCGTAGTCAGGCCTCCGCTTTGCAATGCGTTCGGCCAAGAGCTCATCAACCAGCCGCTTTTTCTCAGCTAGCTGTTGGTGCAGCGTGGCCTTCTCGAGACCTTCCTCTACCTTCTGCACTGAGGCAGATGGGTCGGCAAGTTTGACAGACGAGACAGTCTCTTTACCCTTGCCGATGTTTCGGCCTAGTGTCAGTGCCTCCGTGGGTACAGGAAGACCTAGGAGGCTCCTCTATTTGCGAGTAATCCTCCCAGATGGGTCCAGTAGCGGCCTGTCCTCGAGGGGGGGGGGGGTGGTGTCCCCGTCGAGGGGCTCCACAATGTTTCCCTCATCTGAAAGGTCATCCATGTTGACTGCCACTGCCCTTGGCGACGTTCCCTCAGGGTTGCCAATTGGATCGGGCTGTCGGCAGATCGCACAGAAGAGGAGAGCATCGTACTACCCCCATCCGCGGACATGCGCGTGGGGGGTGGCTTCCTCAATAACTCTTCAGAGTACTTGAAAACACTGGATGCATTGTTGCTGGAGGGCCTCGTGGTGGTCCAGCGACTTGGGGTGCCGGACTGCCGAGAGTGCTGCTAGGTTGACCCGATGGCACTGCTCACCGATCTCCTAGTGATGCGCTTGGCTCCCAGGATAAGGTGCTAGCTGATGGAAGAGGCGGGAGTGAGTCACCCGAAGAATCTGGTGGAAGCATTTAAACTCTCCCGGGGTGAGTGACTCTGGCACATCAAAATCCGATTCTACGACCGACCAAAACTTCTCAGGGATGTGGCCCGCTGCAAGAACGGTCCAGAAGCTCCACGGCTCCGGTTCGGGGTCCGGACCTTGCCGCCCCTGCTCGTCCACCGAAGAAAGTCGGGGAATTGGCAATGGCGCTGAGGTAGGCCATCAGGGCGGTGGGCTGGCCGGCGGGGAATACGACGAACATGCCGATTGGCCGTCGATCCCTGGGTCATCCTCCCGGGGTTTCAGTGCCCTGGCTGCCACGTCGCGATAGGATACGCCGGCGAATGGGCCCCTTGTCACAGCGTCGGTGCTCGCCGAGGGTGTGTCGCCTCGCGACTCTTTCATCGGTCCCCAGAAAAGTCCCCCACCCTCCATAATAGGGGCGGGAAGTGCCCCCAAGGAGGCCAGTGGAAACTGCGGGCTTGATCCCTGGTGGTACGCCAAGTCCTCTTCCTCCTGGATATACCTTAGAAGGGAGGAGGGAATCATACGGATCTCACATTCGTGGAGTACGAGACTGACGTGCCGCGTCCCCATCCCTGCCCTCAACTGGAAGGGTTGGGGGGGGGGGTGGAGGTTCCATCATCGAGTCGTACTCTGCCTCAGAATTCGAGAAACAGACTTGTCTAATTTCCATCCGGACTCCCCTGACATTCCTCCTACGGCGACGACGCCCGACCGTCCTTCCCCTGGGTAGCTCCTCAGGGTAGGGACGATTTCCGTCATGGGTTCCCCTGGCCACAATAGAGCTGGAGCAGAGGGGACTGATGGCCGGGGTGCGAGAAGCACCGGGACAGATGTCGAAAGGGACATGGGGAGGACCTCCATGTGAGTGAGCGACTGGATACACAACGGCACCATACTCGCGGCTAGCAGTAGGGGGAGTGAACTCATACCCCATGCTGTGGGCGCTGGACGGAGTCATACCCGAAGCATAGCCGTCGCCAAGAAGCTTGCGGCTTTCCAGATCGGTGGCACAGAATGAGCCTTCATGGTGAGCGGCACTACCGCGGATTGGTCTGCAGTGGCCATTGCCAGTGTCCGCGATCGGGAGATTCGACCCAACTTGCCTGCGGGGTGGTCGGGGTTTTGATCCAAGTCGGGCACGTGGCTGCCCCTGCTCAACGTGCGCAGGGATCTGGTTACAGGAGTCAGCAGTGGCTCGGGCCACAATGGTTGCTGATGTTGATGCCCCAGGACATGCATTCTCTCCTGCTCGCGCCCGACTTTGGCGTCGAGTCAAATGGGCCGGAACCGGCGGTGCGGGCATGATGATTGCCTACTCCTCAGCTCGGGGAGTTGGGCAGCGGCGTCGACGTAGCCCGGCGTGGGTTCTAACCATTAACCCTTGGGACGGATCGCCGATTGAGTGGACCCGGACATCCCCCACCTCATTGGCGTAGGGGAGGGATGTGTCAAGGTGCTCCGGGGATAGGCTCCCGAAGCGGTTGAATGTCGGCGTGGGGAGCGGTGGATCCCTGCGCGGCCCTAGAGGGTGACGATGGTGGTGAGGTGCAGCCGCTTCTAGATCCAAGCGGGCCATTCCCCTGGCGGGGATGATCCCTTCCTCATCATACTTACGAACCAGGTCATTGATCACCCTCCGCTGGATGATTTCTGACGGGGAGAGGGGGCGCGAGCGCCCGGCTGCTACGACGGTCGAAGTCAGAGCGACTGTGTAATAGGTGGGACCGCACAGGGTAGCCGTTTCGGTACTGCCCCTGCCCCTGCGCCGGTGGGCAGGTGGCGATCGAGCTCCGAATGCAGTGATCTGATTCTTGGAAGCAGGGAGATGAACCCATTAGCATCAATAGGAAAGGAGATCAAAAACCAAGGCCCATCGTCATTCCGTCTTCCATGGTCGGTGAGAGGGATCCACGCTGATGACATCGCAGAACGGAGTGATCATCGTCCTGACGGCCTCGACCCCTGGTGGGTTCACTTCCCAGTGAGGGTTACCCAGACCTCGTGACATGCTATTCTTCCGACACCCCAACGGCTACCATTCCCCGTGTTTAGGAGAAGAGATTCACGTCAGGTTCAACATTTTCTGTTGCTCCGATGCTTTCGCCGGGGTGCGCGCATCCGTCTGTGGGGAGGACGCGCTGCTTGTTACCCCACATTACCACTTTCCAATGGCGGGTAGCATCCGTTCCTTGTTCAGGGATGTCTGCTCCTTGATCGAAACCAGGATGATGGGATGTTGGTTCTTCCTTCCGTGGATTCCTCCCCGGAGCTCATCACCTGGTCTGGGTCTCCCTCATAGATTTAAGACGGGTTCGTGAAGCCCATTCCGGATGCCATATCTACATGGATGCCAGTTAATTACGCTGCTTCCATCAAGACACTCCAAGGGGTCTTGTCGGGGAAGCAACCTTCAGTGAGGAGAATGGTCATGTTGGGGCGCCATTGGCGTGTCTGTCTTGGGTCCCTCATCACAGGGATTCTCGAGGGCGCAGAAGCCCGAGGCATCCCTCATCAAACACATGGAATGTGTACCATCTGAGGTTTTCCTGATCTTCCCTTGGATAACATGGGGTATGTTGCGAGTTTAACGTCTTGCGGAGACAGATCGGGTTGAAGGACCCATAGGGGGGAACACCGATGTTGGGGCCAGCATGTGGGCGGCTTCCCGGATGCCATGGAGTGGGATGGGGTGGCATGATCTCACCGGGATGTGGCGGCCCATGTAAGGATCAGTATGGATGGTGGAGTGAGACATGGGGCTTAAGTTCTGAGACGGCCCAAGAGGGGGAATACAGTTTAACGTCATGCGGGAAAAGATACAGTTTAACGTCATGTGGGATGAGATACAGTTTAACATCATGTGGTACGATGGTTTTGGGGCTTATGCTCTGAGGCGTACCAAGGTGGTTAGGGAACCGACATGGAGAGGTCGGGATGACCGGGTGGTGGGATTGAATCTCGTGGATGCTTCCTATGTACCATGCGTTAGCACGGATCAAAGTCCATGTAGTTCGCTGGGATGGGGCTTATGCTCTGGGGCGTCCCATGGTGGATGTCATGGTCGATGCATGCTCTAAGCCCACGTGAGTCATGCTTGGTGTGGGAAACAAGAGGCAGCAGGGACCAGACGATCACGTCGTGAAGGGTGCATCTGTGAGACGCGGAATGGGGCTTACGTGTTGAGCGGCCCAATGAGGAAACAGGGGCTTACGCTTAGTTAGAGGCCCTTGGTGCCGAGGCGTACTCCAGGGTGGAGGCCCGTGGTGCGACAAGGCGCAGTGGGAAAATGACTCCACTGGCCTTGGCAGGGGGGAAGTACAGAGATGCACGGGTGCAATCATATGCAAGAAAGGCTAGGGGATTACGCTCTGAGGCGGCCCTTCCCCCACGAACAAACACCATTCCGACAAGGAGGATCTCTTTCCATGTGAGGAAGAGTCCATTACCATGGAGACGAGAGGTGTAAAAAATGTCCGAGATGGGGGGACCCTATGTGCGAAGCATGGGGTCGGACCATAGTTTAACGCCTTGTGTTAAGGATGAGTTGCATAGCAGTTTAACGTCCTGCAGCTTGGACGAGGTGGGTTCGGTCCACACCCCTAGGGCTTACATTCCCAACGCCCTCTACCCCTTGTGGGACGGAAGGCATCGGCAAGGCCATGGTGAAAGGGGGCCGCAGGGCGAACCACTGGGGGGTCCATGTTAGCGTGGCTATGCGAAGAAGAAATAGCCGTTAGCGTGCCTATGTGGAGAAGCATAAGGCAAAGCAACGCAACAGGAAACATGGCCCAAGGGACCTTGAGGTTACTTCGCACGAGCATGGAAGGTCGTACGGGAAAACTATGTATGGCGCGCATGCCCGGAAGGGGAGACATCAGGTTCCGGTGTAGGGGGGCAGCCAAGGGGCGTCAAGGTGAAGGGTCCTGAGGTTTGCACGCAGAAAAGAAGGTTTGCACGCAAGACACCGGGACGACACACAATTGGAGCAAGGGAATTGCGCGTGGAGAGGGAATTACACGCAGGGTTTTGCGCGCACGGTAGGGTATTTCACGCACGAGACACAGATTGCGCGCAAGGCTGGAACCCGGGGAAGGGGGAAAATTCACTAAAGCTGGTGGAGTTGTGCGCAAAGGCGGACTCCGGGGCAAGGTTGCGTGAAATGAGTGATTACCTGGAAGCCATATTGTGCGCACGAGAGTTGCTTCGAATTCCAGAACCCCCAAACCATTCAGGGTCGCCTTCTATTTATTGGCGACCTCCGGTGCGGAATCCAGGTGGCACGCGAAATTCCTCGCACCGAGCGCAGCCGGCGCGCAAACACTCATCGCGCAGAACCGGGGCACGCAAAGATTGCACGCCTCATCGGCTCAATTCCGCGAAACCCGGTGATTCTATGCGTGCAGAATAATTTTTCACGCGGATCCTCCTTTATTTCGCGCTCCACTTCCCGGGCCTCCGGATCGGGCCTCTGATTCCTAATATGACTTCGCTTCGTCATTTTGAAACTTCCTCTGAGAGTTATGGACTGTTTTTTCAGCATCAACACGTATTCAACATAAACATTTATATTGAAAAACTGGCATATTAATTGCCAATATTTTCAATAGTCAATAACTAGAAAAAATGATAATAAGACATCCAAATAAATAGGGTGGATGGTATCATTAATTTCTATTTTTAGTAAATAATAATAATAATCAAATGTTATTAACATAGATTAAAATACCTTTAAATGAACATTTGAACCTTTATTTGAAAACATGATAAAAATATCCTTTTCTTTTGATAAATTGTTTTAACAAAAATTCTAGAATATTTAGAGAATGAATTTATTTGAAAATAACCATAGAAATTTTTAAATAAATCATCAAATAAAATAACATTCATGATAGTTGTAAAATCAGTTCATGTTGTATATATTAAAAGAGAAAATTAACATCACACTTTTGATAAAAGTCAAAGGTGATTCATACATAAATAAATGAAAGGATTATTTTTAATCATTTGTGAATAAAGTCAAAATTTTTTGATAATGAGTTTTAACAATCATTGAATAAAAAATTAGAAATGTTTTGAAACATTTTATGAACATGGATGTGTATGAGAAATATTTTTAAAGGGAAACATTACAACATTGTTTTAAAGGAAAATCTCTTACGTCGAGTCCTCACTTGTTTAATATTTTCTCTAAATCCTGAATAATTATATTAAATTAGTTTTTTTCTTTGTTAAGAAATTTTTTATGTTCATTATATTATCATTATTTCTTTTAATTCATTTATAACCATGGCTTCTTTAATTAATAAATAGGTTAAGTTTAGGTTAGATATTTTGAGGATGTTTAGTTCATAATCCCAAAAATCTTTGGTAGGTTGACCATTATCAAAGGGGACATTGTTTGATCATATCTAGAATATTAACCATGACATAATTATCCTATTTATATAGAAAATAAAATTTTAGAATCATCCTTAAATTTCATACAAGAAAAATGAATCACATCCCTTCATGGTGGTTTTAGTCCACACATACATATGAATGATGTTATCATTTTGAAAAGGATTAATTTGTGATAAGGTAAGTAATATATAATTAATGGATGGATTTATGTAATGAATCATGGGGGGGGGGTGGTGAATTGAGTTATTTAAATTTTAACCCCAAACAAATTGAACCTTGAATTGATCTCTCATCTTTTATCAAATGACCATAGAAAATGAAAATAGAAAAGAGTAAAATAGAACATGAGGATTTTATAGTGGTTTGGGGAACATGAATCCCCTAGTCCACTCCACCAATAATCTCTCCATGATATTTTGGATTTTAAATATGCATTTCCTTTCCCCAGGGGCCTTGACAGTTGAGTGAAAGTTGATGAAAATTGATACAAAAGGTTCAAAGATCATTTAATGGGAAATCCTTTTTTGCAAGACCTATCCAAAATCTATACAAAAGATAAAATACGTAGAAAATATATTCATATTCATATTATAATTCAAATATTCTATTTAAAAAACATGATATGTTCTTCTACATAATTCATATAACTCCAATGATTATATCCATGAGGTCTATTGACATAAGACGATAAGTTCTTCATTGAATAACTGTAACAACCATTTCTTTATTGCAAAAACAAAGGAGTCACTAGTATGTACATGACAATAGAGTAATGTTTTAATTAATTAGATGTAACTCTACTTCTAATTCACTTCCTCCTTTGAATTTTGGATTTGAAAATTCATATATACTTTGTTGTACATTGGCTGAAAGAATAATCCTAAAATACAAGATCTATTTTTGCATGTGACCTTTGATTATGAAAATGACAATCACAAAGATCATTGTTGATTATATCGATGGTATCTATTAAAACTAAAACATTCATGGAAATATAAGTATAAATTAATTCACCTTTTCTTTCCAACCATCACAATTTCTGACTGAAAGGAATGAATGAGGGGAATTAAATTGAGTTTCAACAATGGTAACAAATATATTGTAAGAGTGAATAAATATTCATAAAATACTTTATTCAAATGACATTACATTTAGAGATAACTATATTATTTGTTGTCTATTATTGTATTTAAACCATCATAAGACTTTAGGAAATTATTGAATTTAATATTTATATAATACTTTTAATTTGAGAGAATAATTTAACTTCATTAGATAATTTTTTTTCATATAAAATTTCATCCTTTATTAAGATAATATTACCTTCATAAGATAATAGAGCGAGAACAAATGTTCCATAAGATAATTTTTTTCCTTGTATGAAGTTTTGATCTTTGTATGATAAATATTTACATATTATGATAATTTTATTTTTCATGTTCAAGAATACTAACTTTTGGTGCTTGTAGAAAAATTTTAAACTTCATATGACAAAATGGTCTTCATAAGATAACTATGTTTTCCAAAATAACAGCTCGAAATATATTCTTATACTCTATAAAATAAATATCACATCTAATATTTCATAGGATAATTTACTTATCCGAGAAACTAAAATCTAGTGATAAGATGTTTTACATCTGGTATAATGATTTCCCTTGAAAGAAAAATATAAATCCTGATAGATTAGGAAAAATAACATTGCAGATCCAAGATTAGTGTGTGATAACTGAGAGTTGAGGGGGTGAATCAATGATCCTTTTATTTTAAAAATAAATTATTTTCAATCCAACCTCTATGGTTGGGTAAATACTCGATCCATTATTCCTGTATCACATATCCTCACCTTGAATAATACAACAAAATCAAAGGCATAAAACACAAGTATTTACAATGTTCAGACTCAATGTGAGAGCCTACTCCTTGCGGTTCTAGTTAGTCCCCTAAAAATATATCATCCACTCTATTAGAAGGTTATTATGCACTATAATTGGTTATGTCCCACAATTACAAGCTGGTTATACCCTCAACTTTAATCCACCTTCAACAGTTGGTTATGTCCCCCAAATACAATATCCTTATTTAGTGATTGGTTATTCCACCCAATCATAATATTATTCATTAATTTGTTTTTATACTTTTATAGAATGATATTCTTATCCTAAATTATCTTTCACCAATGGATGATGATTCTCCTACAAAATCTTGTTTGATCAACTGACCTACTTATGTATTCTTTAAGAATCTTTCAAAATTGTGATCAAGACTTTTAGTCTTTCTTAGGTTCTTATGATCTTCTATAGATGATAAAAATACTCAAAAAATAATTCCCACTTATTCTGATGATGTATTGGACTCAATTAAATGTTTTCAAGTGATGCACACAATTTCTTCAATATTATTTTATGCAATAATGACCTTGCACAACTAAATGTAGATTACCTTTTGTATTCTGAAATCAATTATCAAAATAATACTTCATGGTCTATTAATTGAACATTATCATTCAATATTCTCATTATTTTATATTCACATGTTATGTGTTCCAAAATTCTTGTTCACGTCTATCATCAAAATTCTTTTGATATAAGTCTCCACACATGCATGTAAATTTTATGAATGCAATCTAATTTTTTTCACTACCTTCTTATAATAGCTATATGTATACATGATATCCTAGTTCCTTTGAAAAAAGAATAGGTACTTAATATATACATGTACATGGTACCTCATTCTTAATCAAATAAGGACTTTTGAGGAATGTATCATTCAATCCTCTATTCTCACCTTTAGAAGACTTTGGTAGCCCATGAGTTCCTTCTCCTTTGAATGGAATAAACACACATGATCTTTCCGATTCTTTGTGAAGGCCACATATGGATCATGGGGTCTTATTTTCCATTGATTCATCAATGAAAATGTGATATTACCAATTCTTCATGAAATCCAACTTACGATGCATGGGTCTTCTTTTCCATTATGTGATCAAATCACATGGGTTTTTTTTGCCTTTGAAAAATAGTTATATGCATTCATGGTCACTCTGCTTCTTTTCATAAACTAGGAGGATTGCAGATGCTATATTTATAGAGAAATTCTAAAATATTTAATGGGAAAAAATTATTAGGTTTCATGATTAGTATTTATAGACTTATTCACACTACCTCTCCTATGAATTTCATTCCTATTAAAATGATTCTTTAATAAACTAAATATATCATGAAATATTAATTATATCGAATGCCAAAACACATAGATTCTACATGAAATGTTGAAGTGGACACGTGATCATGAGATCAATCTCACATGATCATTCCAAACCTCAAAGGGAAGAAAATTCATGTGACTAAGGCTATCAAAATATGAATTTTCTTGCAAACATTCATCTTCATGTGATTTCATTGTGATCAGCAGCATGCATTCTCTTAACCAGATTCTTCATGTGATAAATTCTTCTTATTGTTTTTTAAATAATTCTTAGAATAATTTTGTGCATTCAAGAAAATTATTACATGAATTTCGTGGGGTCAATCAAGCTTGTTTCGATTACTGATTGTCTTGAGCTTTCACACAAAAAATCCCTTCAATGTGTGTATGTTAAACACGATCAAAGACTTAATAAGATGTTACAAATTCACATTATCAGATGGATCATATTGTATGAATAATTGTTTTTAATTCATGAACAATGTAGGGATTCATGATATCACACACCGATATTAAAAACTCAATCCCTCCTCTTAATAATACAAACTATGCGAAAGTACCCTTGATACAACACCGAAGTCGACACTCAGACACACTAATCACACATGCCCTATATGGGCCACACCACACCCTTGTGTAGTCCACCCTAAGAACCCCCCTATTCACTTTATGCAAACACTATTCGTGAATTTTCACTCACTGTGGGCGCTATTCAATCCCAAACTCACACCTACCACCCATGGATAGCCAGATCGACCCACCTCCAATGTGGTTGAACCTTGGTCCCACATTTGGTTGAGGTGATTAATTGGTTGGACAAGGGTTGGTCTTTTTTTAAAATAAGGCCAACTCAAATAAGTCATATTAAAATAACATCCCTTCTTAAAGTATTACATGCCAACTTAAAATTTTTATTCTAATATCCATCATGAAAGGAATAAAAATACTTTTATTGTCTTCTACAATTAAAACTTTCCATTCAATAATAAATTTTTTCATGGCCTTTGTAATTCCACTTCTTCTCAAAATTATTCATGAAATTATTCTCTTCCAAGGTCTTCTGAACATCATTTTCTAAATAAATGAACAATGAAAATATCAATTTTCATGGTCTTCATAATCCTTCAGACCTCATTGAATTCATCTTTTTTCTAAAATTCTTAAATAATTATTCCACTGTCCTTATAAAATATTATGGACATTGCAGGACATTATTCTTTATATATTTCACAGAAAATCAATATCAAAATATCCTCATGCAAATAAATATTTTCATGATCTTCACCATTTTAAATTTTGTAGACAACATGAACTCTCCTAGTGGAACCATCACATGTCATTGGATTTTAAGAATAATTCAATAACCATCACAATTATATTTCTATTTTTTATTGAACTTATCCCAATAACTTCATCAAGATAATAGCCCAAAATAAAAAATATACATACATGGATTGTTTATCAGGAATGAAATCCAATGCATTAATCATCATAATCTCCTTAATTAATTATTCATCACATATTTAATTTATAATATTATGAAAATAAACACAACAATAATTCTTAAATTAGACACTTGTGCTCTTTAATCCCCACTTTTTATTTTCTATTAACACTTATTCACTTTATAAAGTCAATATTTCTCCCCTTATTCACAATAAATGTGAAGGTAAAATAGGGATTTTATCATCCCATCACTTATCCTATGATATTTGGGAATACTCTTATCATCTATTCATTTCAGGCCTTATCTCTATCTAGTTGTGAGGAAAGGATTACATCACCTTCATTTCCATAGTAAAGAGACTTTATCCAGAGAACTCTAAGTTTATGTGGGAAAACACTTTCTAGAAAAAAAGTGTATATAATCAAGCTGATCCATGCTCCCCATAAAGTAAAAATCAATTGATATCAAACTTAGATAAATAAATTATTCATGATTTTGGGGTTCTCAATCAATAAAATCATGAAATATATTGTAGCGTGGACATATCTCAACAAACACATAAAAATGTTAAAGTGAAAAAAGATATTTCTCCCCTTCATATGTCAATATCAAATCCCTCTCAATAATAACTATAAATTCATTTAGAGTAGGGATATAGTAATGATCATCAAACATCATCTTCCAATTTTTTGAATCTATTCAAAAATTTGACATTCACTGTGTAGTAAAGATTTAACAACTTTAACTCATCAATTTTACCCATCAAGGGATACAACCATATCTTTCAATTCCATACATGTTAGAAAAACACACACACATATATATATGAAGTAAAAATGAGGGATACGTTTTCTCCTCAGGAATTAAACATAGGTTGAGAGTTTTATATTATCCTAGAGTTATTTTGTCTTCCAGTACCATTATTTCTTCTCCCATCAATAGTCTTAATAGGCTGCCTGATCATCCTCTCCCCAAGAGATGATTATCTGTGAGAATCAATATTGTTCACATTAGGAGACATGGAAATATCATTTCCTTATATTAGAATCATCATTTTCATTCTACATTCTTGGGATGATAGGATTGACATACAATTCTTCACCCCATGCCCAGTTTGTCCACGGCTTTCACACAAATTCATTAGATTCTTTATGTCACCCCTTATTGAAATTTCCTCATGTATTTTTATATCATAAAGTTTGGAAATATTTTCTTAAAATCCAATTTTATTATGTACAACCACTTTCAAACTTTTATCTTCAATATCCATTTCTTCTTTCTCTATTCTCTTGGCCATTCGAAACTGATCTAACCAGATCACTAAGATTCTTTCTTGACCTGCTCAAATTCTTTGAGAATCTCATATTTTTATTCCATTTATAGGAATACATATCTTTTTTATTATGAAACCTATTACCTTTAATAGAATACGTAACTTATCCTTCCAAAATTTTCATGAAAACCTCATTCTAATAACCTTCCAAACTACATCTTCCAAAACATTCTTCCAGAATATGATATTTTTGTGAAGATAAATTTGGTTCATATCTGTTCATAGGTTGTTTTCATTTATATTTTTTTAGATACTCATTGAAACGTCCCCTTTATTTTTTTACTCTTTCTTAGTAACAAAAAATTTTAAAAACAATAATAGGATTTGTGTCTATGCTTACCACAACACTTTGAAAGCCCATGACACTTTGTTCTTCCTTATTAAAATTGGTTAGAGATCTATCCAAATTAGTGTTGTTGTTGTCCTATTGAAAATAATGTCTCTCTTTTCTTGGGGAGATATTTACTCCTTGGAATATTCTCCACATCATTCGATGTACAATATTGCATATCCATTTTTCTTTCCCAACTTTGTACCTGATTATTTTCAATTCCTACACTTTCAATTATAACATAACTAATTTTAGAATTAAAAGTATCATACTTTATATGATAGTTGAGAACATTCATCTCACTAGCATGAGACGATTCTACATTAACTTCAACTAATTTATCAAGTTATTATTTCAACGCATTCAACTTAGGTTGATCTATGACACATATGGATTATGTTTCAAACAATTCTTTTTCTTTTTCAAAAAACTTTTCTTCAATATCACTCACCATATTTTAACACCCAATATACATTAATTATGTTAATTGATCTCATAAATATAGGATAATTCCTTCAAACTTAATTATTAATTCACAACATGCATTGTTTTATTTTCATTCTCATGTCTCTTATTTTCTTTCCCAAGTATTGTATATATCACATGAAAAATTATAATTAGTCTTTTAGATCCCACTAATGTTTTATCCTTTCTTCATCATCATCACTAATGCTTGATGAATTAGATCAATTATTTACATGATAAAAGAAACCAAATTCATCATATAAGAACAATTTTATGATGGATATTTCTTTTTTATTTCTCACTAAATTTTACTCCTTATTGATGAGGTACTTCTTATTCTTACCCCATTTATGTTTGTGGGATCACTCATCATATGATTCTGATTTTGATTATTAAAAAAAAATTTCTAAATATTTTCCTTTTCATATTTCTTCAAAGTCTATTTCAACATTTAAATTATTTTTGAATGATGTAATTTTCCTCATCACACAAGCTATGAGAATATTGTGTAACTCATTTAGTGAAAAATCTTCTCCTTCTTCCAGAGAAGATAATTTTGAATCAAACTAATCTTGAAAATTACTCATCAATTTTTTATAAAATGATAGAGTCATATATATTTTCATAGAATCATTGAATGTTTTTAATTATATTATTTAATATGGTGAAATAATCATCAATATTTTCCTCATCAGTTATTTTTATATCCTAAAATTGGCCACTCCAAACTTTCAGTTTGGATTTCTTGATTTTGATATTACCTTCATAACTTCTTAATAGTTTTTCCTAGATCTCATTAGTAGTATAGATACCGGTGAAATTTGTGTAGAAATTTTCTAATAGTGACATAAAGATAGTATTTTGTGCCTTTCCATCTGAATATAAATTTCTCTTATCACCTTGTGTCATTGTAGAATCATCAGAAATGGGTGGAAAACCCACTATTGAATTATCTCTCACATTTAGGCCAAGTGATAGGAGGCATGGTAATTTTATATTCCTAAAACTATGATAATTATTCCCATTGAATATGGGAACCCCTCGGCTATTTAATGAGTTAATATTCTACATGTCTCAAAAATTATTCTTGGATATTGAGTGGAAAACTTCACTCTGATACCAACTGTATCACCCAAATCAGTGTATGATCATAGAGAGGGGTAGGGGTGAATAAATAATACCTTTTTATTTTACAAATTATTTACTTTTAATTAAACTTATTTGTCTAGTTAAATGATTGATCCACTATTCTCATAGCTCTTAGATTTACCTAAAATAATGTTGTAAATAAAAGGTATAGAACATAAGGATTTACATTTTTTGACCTCAGTGTGAGAGGATAATACTTGTCATTTGGGATAGTCACCACAATATGGATTCTCTTCTATATCTGAAATTGATTATAAATAAAAATTGGTTATTCAACCCAATTAAAATATTCTTATACCCCCACCTCCAATCCACCTTTAATAGTTGGTTATACCACCCAACTGAAATCTCATTCTTCAGGTGATTAGTCATTCCACCCAATATCAAGATTCTTTAGGAACTGGTTTTTATCCTTATAGAAATACCTTACTCGTATTTTTTATCCCACACCAATGGATGTTGATCCTCATCCATAAGATTTTTTTATCAACATATATACTTTTGTAGACTTCAAGAGACTCTTAAGATATTGTTAAGGTTTGATAGTATTTTTAGGTTCTTCTAATCTTAATTAGATGAATATGTCTTCTTCAGTTAATCAAAATTCTAGGGAAATAACTATTCTATCTTATGATGAAGTCCCAACATCGATTATATATATTCTCGTGATTCAAAAAATTACATAAATATTATTTAATAGTGTATGAATATTTCACATTATCATTAAATATTCTCAATATTTTATGTGTTCATGTTATGTGTTCTCAAAATATTGTTTATGGTTGTCTTAAAACTTTTTATATAAGTATCTACACATGTATGTAGATTATTTTCATGAAATCCCATGTTTTGCACTACATTAACATAACAAGTTTATATATATATATATATATATGATATTCTAGTTCCATCAAAAAAGAATGAGGTGTTTCGCATATATAAGTACACAATGACTCATTTCTGTTCCTTTAGGGACATCACATGAATGAATGACAAGATTCTCTATTATCTACTTCATGTGACTAGGGAATCTAATAGGTTCCTTCTTATTTGTTTGAAAAAAGAATTTATGACCTTCCTACATCATTACAAAATCCATGTAAGGATCATGGGGTCTTCTACTTCTTTATGTGATTTAAGAACACATGATCTTCATGTTTCTTTAAGAAATCTAGGTATGATTTATGGGGTATTATTCTCATTCTTTTTATAAAAGAAAATAGGTGTTCACTGCCTTTTCATAATAGAGACACACACACACATAATCTCTTCTTCTATTTATAAACATTGAGGCTTGGGGATTATTTATTACAAGAGATCTTATAAAATATCAAATTACATTAAAAATTATCATATTGAATGATCAGTTTTATAGAGTACTTAACACCACTTCTCTTACATAATTCATGCCGAGTCAAATGCTTCTTTAATTCCAAAAATATCTTATGAAATCCTAAAGATATCAATTAATGAAACCCTCCACTTCTTCAAATTATGCCAAAGTGGAAACATGATTATGTGATTTGTTTCACTTAATCATGAGATACCACGATGGACACACCATTCATGTGATTGATGCTGTATAAGGTAAGATCTTCTTATGTAAATTCTTATTTATGTGATGTAGTAGTGATTTTAAACATGGCATCACTTTATTGTATTATTCATGCAACACGTTCTTCTTCACACTATTTAATTCATTCTTGGAATAATTTCATACTTACCAGAGAAAAATTGAATTCATGGCCTAGGTTTGATAGAGACAGTGTCGATCCCTAATTCCCTTGAGATTATGTGCATACAATACCATCAAAGTTCAAATTATTAATTTGATTGATGTCTCGATCAGATAATGTAGAATCATGCGATAAAATGGTTCTTATTATATGCACAACGTTTTTAACACATGAACAATATTTCACTTCATGGGAACCCACATAGATCTTCAAAAAATACCCCTACCCTTAATAATATATGTTTTGTAGTAATATTATTGATCTAGCATTAGGGTTATCACAAGAACACCCCTTTTACACACACCCTGCACATATTATGTCACACCAAGCACAATCCACCATGGGCACCATTTTTTTGCTCCCAATGCATGATATATTCATGTCTATGAACTTGATGTGGGTTCTATACATTCCCATAATCACACATTCCACCTGTAGATAGCATGGTTGACCTACCACTTATATGGTTGACCCTGTCTCACATATGTGGTTGAGGTGGGTCCCTGTTTGGCCAAGGGTTGACAAATTTTTAAATATAAATAAAACTCATATAATAATTTTTAAAATAAAAACCCTTCTTAAAATATTCCATTCTAACTAAAAATTATTCTTATTTTAATATCCAACAAGGAAAATTTAATAGATTATAGAATATAAGAAGTATGTGAAATACCTTAGATAGAGAAAACATAAGTTACTCATGAGGATAAAAATATAGATATTTGTACAAATATTTAGAAAAAGGAAGAAAAATCAAGCATGGAAGATGAAGAATAATCTTATAATAATGGGATAAAAACTACTAACTAAAGGTTATTAGAGTGATATAAGTTGAAATTATTCTTTTTATTATGATTATTTTAATGAAGATGGTTCATGATATGATAATGATTTATCACTTAGTGATCTTTATTCTAAACATGAAGAACATATAAAGAAATTTCAAAAAGGAGAGTTAAATTATATTGGAAGAACAATCAAGCATTTTTATGATGAAAATATATCACTAAAAGAAGAGGATAATGCTATAGAAAAAGAATTTACTAAAATTGTTTTCATATGAAACACTATTAAAAACCTTTTTAGAGAAATGGGTGAAACAATATATCTTTAAAATTAAATAAATGAAGAATGTTTCGAATAATTATATATTAATTTTTGATAGAAATATTTATTTATGTTGTTTTTTATAAAATTTTACCATGGTCTTGAATGAACGTAAAAATTCATCAAGGTTATCGAAACTACTAAATTAGAGGATAAATAAATAAGAGTAAAGGATATATAAAATTATTTAAAATAATAAATAAAATTACATAAAGAAAAAATAAACAATCTGAAGGATGATTGGGAAGATAAGTTGAGATCTGTCAAGGATGAGATAAAATCCATTAACATAAAATGTTTTTAGATACAGGTGAGATTTATGAATCAGAAATCCCCATAAGCTGAAACTTCCAATATTTATAGAAATAGAGATGATTACACACAATTTTTCCTCAAGATTCACAATTATAATAATTTAATTAGATAATACTCTAATAAAACAGAATCATCCATCAATAAAAAGGCATCCCATAGCCCTGAAACTATCATATATACTAATGATGTTTCAATTATTTGCACATGTTGTAAACCTAATTGTGTGAAAGTATGGATGGTGAAAAATATTTATAAACCCACCAAATCAAGTTTGGATGGGAAAATATGTATGAAGATATGTTCCCCAAGTGGTGTCCCAAAGAGTGTTTGTTCCACTAAAAAAAGGAAGGTTTCAAAATTTGTGAAATATGGACAAACTACACCAAAAAAGAATAGAAGGAGGTCATACGATGTTATTTTTATTGTTAGAAGATTGGTAATAAGGCATTGTAATGTTGGAATAGAATGGAAATTCATGAAAATAATATAATCTACACATTTATGGGGATAAAATATGAAGAAAAGAGAAGTCTTGCACTAGAGAAGAAAAGTTAATAGAAAATGAATCTATCTAAAAATTATATATTTGAATGCTTTAAATATTTTTGTGAGTATTATAATAGAATTGGTCACTATTTTTATGAGTGATGGTATGTTTCAATTATGAAAAAATAATCATTTAATATGAATATAAAATCTATTTAGTAAATGTAAAAGAAAATTAAAATGAAATAAATATAGGTAAAATAAAAATCTGAGCCTTATCGGACCAAGAATATGAGTAATATATCCTTTCCTATGTCAAATGGAGAGAGAAATATGTCACGAAATTCACTTTTCCCATGGAAAAATAATTCTCAATATCAATATGTGATATAAAAATGAATATCTGGATAGTTTACATATCAAAGTGGTAGATTCATGTTCATAGGTTTTTTCTGGTGTTGTGAATGGTATAGGAACAAATCCATCACTTGTTGGTAAAACATGAAGTTTCTAAGAAACATGCATGTATCAAGGGGGATTCATAGTCAACATATGAGAAATTGAAGATTAAAAGTAAATTATTTAAGAATTAATGTTGTTTTTTGGAAATATATTATAAATTTAATATAGAAATGCTAGCCTTTTACACATATTTGTACATGATTTTAAACATAACCATCCAACAAATAAAAACCAAGGATCGTAATGTATAGTGTCTTTGAAAGATTAGGAACATAAAATTAAAAACATAGAACTAGAATAAAACATACCTTTATTAATATTCAATAATAAAATCCTAACTTCCTTTGGGATTCTACATCTACATAGGATAACCTGGGGAATACATAGACAAAAGGGATGAGCTAAAAAGACATATAAAAGAATAAAAATGGGAATGAATCACAAAAAATGAGTTATAAAGGCATAACATTATAACATAAAAGCCTTGGATCATGATTAAAAATATTTAAGAATAACATATGTAACATTGAATAATATGATCATGGAAATATTATAATTTGGTAGCAACATAAATCATGAAATAAATATGATTCAAGGATGGCTTCCAAGACTATATCACATGGTGGATAGGGTCCCATAATGGATTAGTTTTACTCCCTAATCCCATACATGAAATCTACTAAAATTAAAAATTAACCATTTAATTGGATCTCTATCTATGTTCACCCATCATAAAATTATCATGAATATGTGTTACACATGAAGAATAAAACATAAGGGTTACCTATAGAATGAAATTGGTATCATAATCATGCCATAGAACATAACCAAAGGGTGTGTCATAGTGGTATCCATGAAAGAATGGATTAAATAATTTATAGAAATTCATAAAAATAATATAAAAATATATCATGAATAATGTGTCCAAATTAATAGATAACATGAAAAATAGTGTTTATGAAACTTTAGATTTGGGAAAATTTAGTGTTGTTTAAGGGAAAATATTAAATAGCATTTAAAGAGACAAAAATAATAATTTTTTGTATAAAACCAAAAATGAAATAAGATAGATTTTCATGATAAAATTAGCTATTTTATAAAAATAATGGTGGATTAAAATAGTTTATGAAGTGTACTTGAAAATGCATAAGAAATGGGGAAGTTCCCTTTAATAGAGCTTGTTTATTGAAAGGAATTGAGAAGGGGACCTTTTAAAGAATGTAATTTCACATCAAAGAAAGATTAATTGAGCTACATAAATATTTTTGAAACATATAAATATAATTTAGGATAATTATATAAGAAATAATAATAACTAAAGTAGGGTAAATAGACAAAAATTGTAACCCAAAGGAGAAATTGGAGGTTCAGAGAGATCCCTTACCATATGTCCGAAAGCGTTATGAACTATCACTTAATGTCTGGAACAGTCACACTGGATTCATTAATTAATTAATTAAGAACCTATTATACATGTATTTTATTTATTATAATTTTATTAATTTCATTTATGAACTTTTAAATGAGTTATAGACTTCAATTTCATCATTCTAGGAGCATACATTTCATGGTTTCAAGGTCGTTTCGCTTGTGTAAAATTATGGAAGTTCTTTCCAAATGTAAATAATTATATAGAATTGATATTATATGGTATTAATAAGAATATAGAATATAAAATTTTCCCTTATATTATTATTTTTTTGTTATGAGGATTATTAATTTGATAAAATGTTAATGATAACTGTTTATTTTATCTTTGGTATTTGTTCTGACCATTATGAACTAGTTTTGTTTTGTTGAATATTATGTTTATACATTAGTTACAGAATATGAAACAAGTTATAATATACACATTAAAATATTTTTAACCATAATTTTGGTTTTATTACTATCCTTGAATGTGGTAATGAAAAACAAAACCTCATCATCTAGGATGGCAGTGAACTGACATATCACGAATGATGTTTTCATTTTTAGGATAAAAGGAGAAAAGAATAAATTTGATGTTGGATATTCCATTAAAAAAAATAAAATTGAATTATATATTTGCACTGGAGTTATCATTCTGGTTTTTATAGGGTATATGAGGAGAGAATAAGAAAATAAAATAAAAGAAAAGAGAAGGATTGGTGATTTTACCTCTTGAATGTCGTCTCCTTGAGAACCACCTTATAAACTTGAGTTTGGTCTTTTATTTAGAAAAGATGGTTTGGGAAATGGGGAATGGATTTTTTAATATAATTGGGAATAGTATTTTCAATCTAAAAGGATTATAATGTGTGAGGATAATGGGTGGTGATGGGTGGTATTTATAGGGACAGGAGTGAAGTGTTGTTTATTATCTTTTCATTTATCTATTATTTTGGCTCAAGAATATCAATAGTGTTGATTATTATGACTATATACAGTAAATTGATCATGTTATTTTGATATAATGGTTATTTAAATCATCTATGAATCAACCATGACTCAAAATTTCATTTATTTAACTTATAATTTTAAATACCGTAATTTATCGTATTTAACTATTTGCCAAAAAATTCACCTATTTTTGAAAAATACCCAAAATTAACCCTAATTTTTTTGATGTTTATATTTAAAATATGGAATATATTTTATGAAAATATTTTTCTAAATATGATAAGTTTAATTTATAAATAAAATAATCATTTAATCAAAAAATACCAATTTTAATTTTATAATCAGTTTTTTGACCATTTGAAAAATTAATTAAGTTCTCATCAAATTATCTTATAATTATAATATAAAAAAATATTCATTTATGAATCTATTTTATGCAAATAAATATTATTTTAAATAATTATATTAATTATAAAATTGTAAATATACATTTATACAAGAATACCAACACTTAATTTATCCTTTTTAAAAGATTTATTTACTTATACCACGATATAATTATATCATATTTTAATTTATAAAAAACCTAATATTTATTTACACTTTCATAAGTGAGGTTACTATTCTAATAGCTATATTACTATTCTTAATTTATAGATTACTATTCTAATTGTAAGGTTACTATTCCAATAGTTTAGGTTCCTTAATTTTAAGAAATACATCTTATTTAATTAATTCTCCAATTTTATCTCAAGTTTATATACTTTTATATTAAAAATAAATATTTTATTTTTAAAATTATGTTTTATTTCTATAATTTTTTTTGAGCGTAGTCATTCTAGTGGATCGATCAGATCCATATTTTCCGATTCTTTTTATCTTATTTTCTATTTATTATCCAGCTTTAATATTTATAATTCTTATTGGTTTAATTTTTTAATAATATATCCTTATTAATTTATGATAAAAATGTTTCTATTGAGTTACATATGTGATGTATTTGTTTTATGAATTATATATAAGAAGGGAAATTCCATTGATAAAATTATGGGTCATTACATTCTTCCCCCTTGTGAAATTTTTCCCTTAAAATATCATTTTACATGCTAAGGTGAAAATAGTTGAGAGTATTTCTCCTTCATCGCTTCCTCCCATTCCCATGTCACCTCTTCATTCTTATGGTTTCTCCATAGAAATTCTACTATGTGAGTGGTCTTATTATGCAGAAAATTTTCTCTACTATAAAAAATCTTCACTGATTTCTCCTCATAAGAGAGATCGTTTTCCATTTATACCACATCTAAGTTCAGTACATGTGAGGGATATAGTATGTAAGTCTTCATGAGGGATGATAAGACACACTAAAGTTCAACATAGTATTTAGAGCATGTTGGATACTTTTACAGATATTGGAGGTAATTCTATGATCATGATAATATATAATCGATAATGATACACTATAAAACCTCACTATTTTTGCAATGTATATATGTCAAAGTCGGTCAGGTGACAAGTCCTCTTGAATTGAAATAAAGTGAGTAGTCTTTAAAAGAAAATCCACAATGACCCATATAGAACTATTGACTTTATATTTCTTCATAATTCTAGTGACAAAGTCCATAGTGATGGTTTCCCACATCCATTTAGGTATGGGTAAGGGTTTCATCATCTTATTAGACTTTTTCCTTTCATCATTCACTTGATGAAATAGGAACTTTGATGTATATTCAATGATAATCTTATTCATATTGTTCAGCCAATAGTGCTCTCAGAGATCTTGATACATCTTTTTGATCCCTAGTTAAATATAGAATATTGAGCTATTTGAATCATTTAGAAGCTATTTATTTCTCTCAGGATTTTATGGTACACATAGTTGTGACCCAAATCTTATAACTTCTTCCTTATCAACTTTGAATTCCAAGTATTTCTCATTTCTGATAGCTTCCACCTTCATCTAGTTTTCCTCACTTTCTATTTTAGTAACCTTTATCTTATCTAAAGGAAAAGTTTAAGAAATATTTTGTTAAAATAATTATAATGTACCTTTCTTTATGATTACCATGTCTATCCTTTTCAATTCTAATAAGATTGGATCATTCTCAATTCTCACCATTGATAAACTTACATAATCCTTTCTACATATAGAATCTTCTACTTTTTTTACTTTTCTAGCAGGGTAGTGTATTGAGTAGTCATAATCATTGATGTGATATATATATATCTTCACTAGTTCATATTAATCTCTTTCTATGTGAATATATATTTGAGGATCTTATAATCAGTTTTTATCTCAATGTTATCCCCTTAGAGATAATGTCTCTAAATTGTTCATGTGATGTTCATAATCTCTAACTCCAAATCATGTGTGAGATAGTTTTTCTCATGGACATTCAACTACATTGAGTAAAAGGCTAACACTTTTCCATTTTTCATCATTAAACATCATAATACCTTCTTTGATGTGTCACTATATATGAAAAAGAGTTTCACACTTTCTAGAAGTGTAAGTACTGGTGTAATGATAAGCCTATTTTTTAACACTATAAAGTAGTATTCACATTGACTAGTCCATAAAAATTTTACTACCTTCTAATTCATCTTGGTTAATGGGTATGAAAATCATAAGAAGTTCCTAAAAACTGTTATTTAATAACTAGCTAGACCAAGGAAACTATAGATCTCTATTACAGATGCTACTCGGTGCCACTCCTCATTTTCCTTTGTTTTATTAGGGTCCCCATATATTCCTTTTATAGTGATAAAATTCAAAAAGATGGATAGTTCCTCCATCTAGAACTCACATTTACTGTAGTTTTCATATTGTTTATCCCTATACAAAGCCATTATAATTATATTCAAATGATCCTCATTCCACTCCTTGGTCTTAGAATATATCAAAATATCATTTATAAAGACTACCAATTTTTTGAGGTAATATCAAAAGGATATATTCATTAAGTCCTTGAAAATTTTTGGATAATTAGTGAGTATAAATGGAATCAATATGAACTGATAGTGTTCATACCTCATTCTAAAGGTAGTCTTAAGAAAATATTCCTTCCACACCTTTAATTGTTGATATCCCAACTGAAGGTTTACCTTAGAGACATACTTAGACCCATGAAGTTGATCGAATAATTAATTTATTAGTGGTAGGGGATAATTTTTCTTTATCATGATTTTTATGATCTCAAGATAATAAATTTATAGGCGCATTGATCTATTCTTCTTCTTGATTAAGAGGACTATTGCACCCCATAGTAAAGCATTAAAGAATATGAAACACTTTTCTAGATTATCTTGTAACTATTTATTTAGTTATTCCAACACAATAGTGGTTGTCTGATAAGGATTATATGATATGGGAAAATATCTAAGTATGAGTTCAATTGAGAACTCAACCTCTTGACCAGGAGGATGACTGAAAAATTCTTCAAGGAACACATTAGTGTAGTCCTTCATAATGGGAATGTATTTAATAAAGATCATGTACTTTGTCTCAATCACTTGTGATATATATGAGTTATTATAATGAAATAATATCAATAATTGAGATGATGATTCCGAAGGAGATTCATCCTCCTCCTTACACTTTTATAGAATTGGGGAATTCCTCAGGATGTGAAGAGTGATATCCCTTTCCGAACTATTAATGTTGGATTCATATAATGATAACTAATCCATTCTAAATACAACATTAATCTCTACAAAAGGAATTATGATGATATTTTATGGTAGTTTTAGTCCATAAACATTAAATAGGGAGGAGTTACATACTTTTTATGCAATAATTTCACCTTTTTCTATTTTTACAGATAACTCAACCTTTATATTTTGAGGTGGTGTTTGAATTGTTTTACTAAACATTATAGATATGAAAGAATTAATACAACTAGAATCAAATAGTATATTCTCTACTATTAAATGAATAACTACCATACCTTTGAGCATATCATTTTTGGGCTCCACAATAGTAGTAGTGATATAATATTCCCTTCATTTCTTCCTTATAGGGTGTTTCCATTGATTGTCCTTGAAAACCCTTTTCACAAGGCATTTTATTTCATAATTCCCACGTTCCTTGAAATTGAAACACTGAAATATAGTATGACTGTTTATATGAAACTTCTATTCTTATTACGTATAAGTGGGCTTCTTCAAATCCATTCAATAATAATTATCTTTATGCCCCTCTCTTCCACATTTTAAGTATCTTCAGGTTCCCTTTAGATAGTACCTGAGATTCATCTTCCCACATGTTTGACATGTTAGATGTTGGGTTTTATTTCCATCAAGGTATCTATTTATTTATACTCCCATATTAATCTACATTTTCCTCTTTTTACCTCCAATACCATGAGACCATTGAGAGTCACAAATCTACATATCAACCTTTCGGGTACATCATAGAATCTCCAGATAACTTTCAAAGTCTCAAATCTCTAAGGAATTTTGTAGACTCATATTTAATCCATTAATGAAGTGATCAACCTTACTTTTAGAGTTCATGAAAAATCTAGAGGTGTGTCATGAAAGCCTTGTAAATTTTGTCCTGTATGGCCTAATAAATTCATCATCTTTTTCCTTCAGTCCAATGAACTCCCTCTCCATCTCAAGGTAGAGATTTCGGGGAAAATATTTTTTGAAAAATATTTTCATGAATCCTACCCCATTCATAGAATCAATTTCATCAGCAGAATTTGGGTTTTTCATCAATTTCCACCATTGATCATCTTCCCCATAAAAATGATAGACTGCCTGTATGAATTTCTCTTATTTAATAATTTAAGGATATGGAATATTTTTTCAATAGAGTTAATCCATTTTTATGTGATGAGGGGATAAGAAGATCTAATAAATATATGAGACCATTGTTTCATAAAGTATTCTACAACAAATTTCTATTTCATAGGATAAGGATGGAATTCAACATGATTCAAGTTATTACTCATAACTTGAGCCAATTAATTTAGTATTGTCATAATGTTTTGGGCACCCATTCCCATCAGGTTTGGTATTTCATTAGGGAAACCATCACATTTCCAATAACACTGGTCTCTAACACAGGTTCTCCTATATCCCTCTATTGACTAAGAAACAAAGAAAATATAATTAGAGGGTTTGAATACATATCCAATGAGCATATAAAATGGAAACCATAAACAGGGAGGGAATAACTTATAAATTAAAATTATATCCTAACATATTATTCCATATGCTTCAATATAGGTAATTCATAGAGATATATTTATCCCCAGGGTCCTTACTAGAACTTTTTAGCCCAAATATCCAAAAATAAAAAGATTGTTCTTTGATACCAACTATAGAAACCCTATCCTTTTACACATATTATTATTTGATTTAATGCATAATTGTCTACCAAATACAGATAAAGGATTGTAAAGTCTCATGTATCTGGATGATTAGGTACATAAAATCAAGAACATAGAACTAGAATAAAGAAAATATTTATTAAGCCTCCATAATCATCTTCTAACTTACATTGGTATCCAATATCTATATAGGATAACCTAGGGAATACATATACAAAAGGGATGAGATAAAAATCCTAGTAAGGGAATAAACATGAAAATGAATCATACCACATGAGTTAGAAAAGAATAACATGATAACGTAAAATGAATGGATCATGAGTAAACACATAGATAAAAACATATGGAACATGGATAATTTGATCATGGAAATATTAGAATCTGTAAGCAATACATAACCTGACATAAACAGGAGTTAAGGCTAACATCCAAAACTATATCACATGGTGGACAAATTCCCATAATGGATTAAGTTTACTCCCTAATCCGATAAATGACGTCTCATGAGACTAAACATTACCCAATGTATTGGATCACTATCTGGGTTAACCCATAAATACATTATCAAGCATATGTGTGATATATGAGGAATCAAACATATGAAATAAACATAAGGGTTACCCATGGAAAGAAATGAGTATCGTAATTATGTCATATGCCATAACCAATGAGTGTGTCATAATGCTATTCATGAAAGAATGGATTAAATAATTTCTTGAAAAAAATAAAAATATAATATATAATATATCATTAATTATGATGTACAACTGAAGTGAATACATGAAAAAGAGTGTTTATGAAACTTTAGAAATGAACCACTTTAATGAGGTTTAAGGGAATATATTAAATAGTATTTAAACAGGAAAGTGGAATAATTATTTATATAAAACTATAAATTAAATAATATATCTTTTCATGATAAATTGATTTTTTTAGATAAATAATGATGGCTTAAAAAATATTATAGAGTGTACTTGAAAATGTTTAATAAATGGAGAAGTTCCCTTTAATCGGGAGGAATTGAGCAGCGAACCTTTTAAAACATATAATTATCCACTAGATAAAGATGAATTGAAATACATAAACATGTTTGGAATAATTAAATATAATTTTTGAGAAGTATATAAGAATAAATATGAATTAAATTTGGGTAAAGATAAAGAAACTGTAACCCAAAAGAAAAAGTGGAGGTTCAGAGAGATCCCTTACCTTATGATCGAAAGCATTTTTCAATTGCACTTAATATCTAGGATAATAAAATTAGATACATTAATTTCTTAATAAATAACCTATTATAAATTTATATTATTTATTATAATTTTATTAAGTTAATTTATGACAATTTTGATGAGTTATAGAGTTCAATCTTGTCGTTATAGGAGTGTTCACTTCATGGTTTCATGGTCGTTTCACTTGTGTAAAATTATGTTGGTTCTTTCCAAATGGGAATGATCCGGAAGTGAAATTATATGATATTATTTCACATTAATAATTTTAAAATTTCCCATATATCAATTGTTTTTTTGGTTGAGGATGATTTATTTAATAAAGCATTAATGATAATTTTTTAGTTTATTTTTGGCAGTTTCTATGACTATTACAAACTAGTTCCTTTTTATAGAATATTATGTTTATATATTAGTTACAGAACATGAAAAAAGTTATAATATAAATATTAAAATATTTTTTAAACATAATAATGGTATTATAACTAGCCTTTAAGGCAGTAATGAAAAATAAAAAACCCTTTGTCCATGATGGTGGTGAACTAACATATCACTGATAATGTTTTTATTTTTATTATAAAAGGAGAAGAGAAGATACATGTTTATGGGTATTAAATTAAATTAATAAAATTAATGTATATATTTGATAATAGAGTTACAATTCTTATTTGTATAGTCTAATTGAGTAGAGGATAATAAAAGCAAAGAAATTAAAAGAGAAGGATTGAGGATTTTACCTATTGAATATCATCTCTTTGATAAACACCTTAAGGAACTTGAGTTTGGCCTTTTATTAATACCAAAAGGTCTTAGAAATGGGGAAGAGTATTGAGAAGGAAATTTGGAAAAATTTGACATGCTTCAAGGCTTAGAAAGTGTGAGGAAAGTGGGTGGTGTGGGATGGTATTTATAGGGAGAGTAGAGGGGGTTTTTTTATTATTTTATTCATTTGTTTATTATTTTAGATCAAGACTATTAATAGTGATGATTATTTTGACTATATAATATTACTAGATATTTTGAATCCAAGATTATGGATTCTTACATCATCCATGACTCAACTGTGACTCAAAATTTCATTTTTTAACTTATGTTAAATACTATAAATTTTTTGTATTTCACTATTCAAAAAAAATCAACCATTTTATAAAAATATGATAAATTAACCACAAATATTTTTATGTGTATATTTAAAAAATGGAATAAATTTTATGATAATGATATTTTAAATATGAGAGATTTATTTTTAAATAAACTCATTATTCATTTGAAAAATACAGATTTTAATGTTATAATCGATTTTTTAACACATTGAAAAATTAATTAAGGACTCATAAAATTATATTATAACTATAATACAACAAAATATTATTTTATGAAATTATTTTATTAAAATAAATTGTCTTTTAAATAATTATATTAATTATAAAATTGAAAATAAAAATTTACATATTAAAAAAACACCAACACTTAATTTATCATTTTTAAAACATATATTTACTTGTACCATGATATAATTATTTCATATTTTCACACATAAGATACATAAATTTTATTTATACTTTTATATTTGAGGTTACTATTATAACAACCAAATTACTATTCCTAGTGGCCAGATTACTATTCCATTGATAATGGTTCCTTAATTTATATAAATACCTCTTATTTCATTAGTTCAAATATTTTTACCTTATGGTTATATAATTTCATCTTCATAATTAATATTTTATTATTAACATTATTTTTTATTTCTATAGGTTTTTTAGTGAGTGTGGTCGTTCTAGTGGGTTGAGAAGATCCAAATTTTCCCATTCTTGTTAACTTATTTTCTATTTATTTTCTGATTATATAATTTGGAATTCTTATTTGTTTATTTTCTGACTAATGTATCATCAATAATTTATGAGAATAATTTTTATATTGTGTTCTATATGTGATGTATGTGTTTTATGACATAACTATATAAAGTAAATTCCATTGATAATATTTCTGGTATTTACAGTTAATATATGAAGAAGTATTTAATAAAGTGATGATGGTACTTAAAGAATTGGATGTCATGGCTGATCAATAATCCATGTAATTAAATAGGTTGATTGAGGTACTTCCATGTCTATAGATAATAAATATCTACTCTACTATCTGGAATATTTCATGTGAAGGAAGAATTTCAAGAAACAGTGGAAAAATTAATTATAATGGTTGTTTAATTGGTTATATGCTTAAAGTCATTATTCAAAAGTGCTTATTATCTAATGGATTTTTTACAAAATTTGATGAAGTCTAAATCAATACAAAAAAATAAAAAATATTATATTTCATGATGATCATTTGAGAACATGATGTTGGGAAGTCATTGAGAAATATATTTTACATGGGGAATTTTTGATGAATTTTAAAAATGATCTCTTGAATTAAAAGGGTGAATTATAGCCGAGTTTATGGCTTGGAATTTATATTAGTGACATTTCAATTAGATATTATTTTATAAGTATTAGAAAAAAAATTCCAAATATTTGATCTAAGGAACTAGTTCATTCCTCCATATGTGGGAGCATGCCTCAACCATGTGAATAGTCATATCATAGAGCTCACATGGTGGTAAGAGGAATTCTTTCATAGGGGGTGTAGAAATATAGGCTCATAGTGGTGGCACCCCGATATAGTGTGGAACAATAGTATAGAGGTTCTAGTATGGGTTGGTGCTAGTAGAAATTATGAGTGGGCTAGGGAACTCACATCTCATAGTCATTAGAATCATGATATCCTATTTAGAAATTCCAAAACATTCACAAGAGAGATGTGGTATGAGTATAGATCTCAATAATGTTCCTCGTTTAAAAAACCTATTCATAAAACAAGGTTAATCTTATCCACTATTTTTGGGCCATCCTATCAAGGCCAGCTGATCATATTCATCCTTCGACTTGTGAAGGATTTCTACATGTTCATCTCTTTAGTACAACAATATATTGTGATAAAACCAAGTGAATTATAAATAATCGACCATATGAATCCATGAATTCAATATACACATTTCATGAATTAGTATGTTTCAAAAATAATTATGCATTGCCTACATATGAGACTTGTCCATTGATCTATCATAAGATTGATCATTAATCACATGAATCCCTCAAGAGAGTCACCATGAAATTGAATGATGAATAGTATACAAATGATCATTTCATAATGGAAAACCTCCACCACTTCAAATATTTAGATATATGTGATCATGTGTCCACTTTTTAAATTCATGAATAAGGCATTCCAAGATTCCAGGATTTTCACTGACACATAAGTATGAGATACACCAAGATATTCAAAGCATTGAAGAGGTTTTGAACATTCATGAAAATAAAAATAGTGGCGTTGAATTTTTCTATTATATAATTTTAGGTAGATATGATAGGAAAATGCTTGATTCCATTCTAATATATTTGAGAGGCTCTCATTTTCAAATGAAATAGAGCAGGAGAGTGAACTTTTCCCAAGAAGTAGTAGAATCTAGCATGCTCAATTCATGTGAATAAGATCCCATTAACTTCCTAGGCCCCGTGAAGATGTATAAGATCCTACGTACATGTTTACACAAAGGATAAAGAAGAACATATGAACCTTACATGGATATGCAGAGAAGACATATCACATGGAGGAAACTATCCCGTGTTATAATTTTTGGGAAAAGTAATTAATTCATGTGAATCTATATTCTTCTATGAAGAGAATAAGATTATTTTTCAAACCTTACCTAGTCTCAGGAAGAAATAGAAAATTTCAAGGGAGGATTATCTTATTCTTATACACCCCCATTCATGAAAACACTTTATCATGCATTCACGTGATCATTCGATATCTAAAAATTCATTGAGATTCCTCAACTATTTTCAAGGGTTGGCGAGGTTGATACACTTAAGAATAATTGCATGGCCTTATCAAGGTTATAAAACCTATCACATGTAAAATTTAATTATTATGATTTTATATTCCCTTTTTCAGGGTTTGTTTACTATTATGGACTTACTTTTTTCTCAACCTTAGTAACCCTTGAATATGGTTGAGGTATCTCAATTCAAGTTTATACATCACATGATCACATGAATTCACTGTAAAGTGTTTTAATGCTCAAGGGTGTACAAGTATAATATACTTGTCCATTTACATGGACTATTCCTTCATGAGACAACATAAGGTTCATGAGATCACCTTCTTTTCTTTGAGAAATTAGAGAGCTTCACATGACATAGTTCCTTTTAACAACATGACCCATTAAAAATACATGACACACAGTCTTAATGAGTCATCATTAATTAGTTAGTGGATTGATTTTCTGATTTCTTCTACCCAAATAGTAGGATCTCACAATCTTATTATGATAAGTGATCATACGAGTGGCTCTTATTAAGTGATCAAACATTTGTGGAAATTTGAGAGATTTGGAAACATTGGTTGCAAGTAGAATGAATATATATTTCCATTTTATTTATAGGTAATTTTTAATAAATACCAAGGGTTAATTGGAAGAATAAAGCCACCAAAAAGACCAATGAACCAGAATACCAAGGGACTCATCAAAGCATTTATTTCCTTAAAACCAAATCCTTCATCCTTATTCTAGATTTTTCTTCTGGTGGGGGATTTTGATTCTTGCTAGATGAGTGTTGAAAAATTGGAAATACCTAAAACAGAAGTGATTTTTTTGATACAATGGAAAAGAGAGAGTGAATGAACACTTGAGGGTCATTTGATTTGATTAGGTGTACACGTAACCCTTAATGGGAGAGACAATCATATAACTCCCAACTAAGTCATGTGGAACATAAACGACAAAAGGATATACTGATCATTATGGGGTTCACACAAAATGTCATGACACAAGATTCTCTTGTGATTACCAAAGGACACACAATCACCAAATAGTAAAGGATTCATTCCACATCCCCTACCTCCAAAGGTACCCCTCTGGGGAAAGCAAAGATAGAAGAGAGATAATGACCCCTGAGTCCCGCCTCCAGTACACCCCAAGTTGGTGACTAGAACTAAGGTTACAAAAATATCTCAAATGGGAGGCATTATTCTATATAATATATCATCAGGAAATAGGATAAATAAACCAAATGAAGCTTTATGAACTAACATAGAGAAATATATTAAAACCCTCTCATAATTCATGTATATAATGTAATAAAAATATAGATAATGTCTCCAAATTAATACCCAAAAAGGAAAATCTAAGGAAGTGGCTCAATTGAAATCCTATGATCTGAACTAGTAATCTCTAGTATGGTCCACATAGTCCTATTGGAAACCTAAAAAAAATTATATAACATGGGGTGGGCATATAGGTATACTCAATAGGATATCTAAAGTCTCTCAGGTATATGTGAAAGAATCATAATATTTCACTTGTGAGAAAATGATAGAACCAAAAACACCTAAGTAGGTCAAATATCTAATCCTAACATCACTAATATAGGATCACTAAATAATTCATCCATGTAATATAACATAATATTAATCATATAGATAAAGGGAACCCCACACCACTTTCCCACCAATTTTCCCCTCTTTTACTCCAATTTCATAAGTATTAGTGCTCCTATCTCTTCCATACATCACATCCCTCCAAGAACCCCACATGAAAATGGCATACACATCTCATCACATCTATCCCACAGAGACCTGGGCCATCACACTACATCACAACCACATAACTATAGTAGTAGGGTATTATGAATATGAATAAATCAACCTCATTACCTCATTCTACCAGGAATAAACTTCACTATATCCATCTAATCACATCACATATTTCTAGAGGACACTTGGGACATCACATAACATCACCACAGTGCACTTTTTACTTCTTTGCATCACAACCCATGCATATCAACAACACCTAGAAGAGAGAGTGGGGAAAAGGGGTAGCCATCTATCTATCAACACCACTTGGATATTGGAACCCCCCACAGATATATATATATATATATATATATATATATATATATATGGGTGTTGGCACATGGTGATCGATGTGGTTTGGGTGCATATAAAAATCAAAATAAATGTAAAATGTATATATATATATAAATCCACACACAAGACCAACCCAAGGGTTCATAACAAGAACTAACCCACTCACAACATCATCACTTTCACTCCACCACTAAATTCACTACACCACACAACAATGAACAAGCCATATTTCATATTTCATCTTCTTTACCTAATTTATCCATTTTTGAGATTTCAATTTACCAAAAAAATCATTTAAATATCCCATTCATTTTATTATTTATCAAAAACCACATTTAGCCACACTTATATCCTTTGTATTAATTCGTTATCCATTTATATCCCAATAACCAAACCATCCCATTCCATTTCAAAAAATTATTAACCAATTCCAATGTTACACTAGAATATAATACAATTAAACTCCACACAAAAAACAACCCATCTCTGTCAACGTGCCAACTAAACCCACATCATTACCATCCCACAGTCACACAAACCATCACATCACCACCCATGACATGACCACATCACAACTACTCACTAACCGACGCACATCACAACTACTTATCACCACACTAAAACATGGTGACATAACCCATAAACCCCATACAACACAACCACACATCCCTACCCCACAATATGTCCACAACAAAACACATCACGTGACATTTTTCAGATTTATAAAGGGTATTTTTATCAATTCAACTTCTTTATTTTAGGGGAATTATAACAAAAAACATAAATCTATTTGTAATAATTTAATTATAAAAAAATAAGTTATTATAAAATTACCTTTAAGGTGATGCCAAAAAATCAAAACAAAAGTGGTTCCATAGAACATGTAGAACCATCACAAAAAAATCAACCATTGATCAAAATTTTCACCGGGGCATCAAGCTCATACAGTCACAATATCAATAAAAAATAAATGTTGTAAAAACATGTGATTTTATCCCTTACCATTTTAGTTTTAATAAAACAGGTAATTATCATCATTAATCTAGATGAAAACTATCTCCCCATAGGTAATAAATGTGAAACCAACCCCTCATGACAGACAAGATGATAAATTAGGGATCCTTTACCTAAAAGGGAGCTTCTTGACTCACTATAAACCATTGTGAGAAGAAGAAACACCCAAAAACCATTTTCACACTGGGTAAACCACATATCCACATGCTCAACATTTAAATACCATCAAAATTTTGCATAAATCACACCCAAACTAAGAACACACTAGCATAGAAGATTCCCGGTAAGGGAATGAAGGTATAAAACAAAGAAGGAAGAAGAACATACTATGAATAATCAGAACTCGACCGTTGATACCCACAAATAAAATCTTGGGAGGGTGGGATGCATGATATTTTAAGTAAGCCTAGGTTTTATCTAAAATTCAATAGAATAAATAGCTAGATTAAAGGAAAATTGACCAAGATAACATTGCAACCTTCCTAAGCACGGGTTAACCTTGTGAATAAATCCATCAAGATATCATCCCATTTAAAATAGGGAACATATAAGGGTTGTAATAAACCACCAGGAGTATGATGCTCAAACTTTATATGTCACCAAACCAAAAAACTCACCAAGACTCTACCACAACCTATTTTATCGTGGGACAAAAAACTGTATCCTCATTACAAAATAAATCATGGATACTCATGGGTGTACCAAAAAATTTGGTCTATTAAAATAATAAAGGACTAAAACACACATTACTACAAGAAAAAATTTGAATCCCCTAAAAAACACTCGGTTCGGACCATCTCTATTGATCATCACCATGACCATCACAATTTCACATCGCATCTATCTACGATCCCCCCATAGAAACTCCTCCACCTTAAGAATTAGATACGATTTCACCATTATCTAAAAAATAGCCTCTACCAAAAAAATCACATATAAGTATAGCACTACCAACTCCCCCATTCCTATCATAACATCTCTAGACTCCAGAACAATATCCTTCTGTGACTTCCTACTCAAAGTATCATCCACAACATTTCCATTTCTTGAGGTGTAGAAGATATCAAAATCAAAATCTTGATGAAACTCGATCCACACAAGCTATTTTAGATTTAGATAATGATTAGTTAAGATATAACTCAAGATTTTATGTTATTTAAAGACCACAAATCACTCCCTAATGAGGTACTGTAACCTTAATATTAGGTAAAACACAACTGCTTCTAGCTCAAAATCATGGGTGACATAGTTAAGATCATGGGAATTTAACTACCTAGACCCATAACAGATTACCACATTTTTATGCGTCAATAAAAATCCCAAAACTAGATGGAAATCATCACAATAAACCATAAAAATCATCTCTTCCTCTAGTAAAAAGAGCACCAGAGCACTAACCAATTTCCCGTTCAATTAGTTGAACAATGACTGAAACTGATTAATCTAGACAAAGTCTTGGTCATTCATGGTCAAAGATATCAATGGGGATAAAATTAATGTGATATCATGTACAAACCTCCAGTAATACCCTATGAGACCAATGAAACTACAGACCTTCACCACATTCTTGGGTGGTTCCCTAGAATCAAATGCCCCTAACTTTGACGGGGTTACTTCCACACTATGATGTGACACCACATGTCTGACGTAATGACCCTATCATGCCTAAAACATAAAATTTTATAACTTCCCATAGATTTGATGGCATTGGAGAACCTGAAAGAAAAATTTGAGATGATCGTAATTCTCCTCCTATGAATTTGAGTAGATCAAGATATCATCACTGAAAACAACTACAAACTAGTCTAGGAATTCATGAAACACAATCTTCATGACCCTGATAAACACAACAGGTGCACTCATGAAACTAAAAAACATGACAAAAAATCCAATTTCCCACACCTACATCTGAAGTTAGTTTTTGGGATATCGTCCTCTTTCACCCTCAACTAGTGATACCCATACCAAATATTGAACATAGAAAACCAAATTTCCCCTCTTGGACGGTCAAGAAGATCATCAATCCTAAGAAGAGGTTAATAATTCTTGATCATCACCTGATTCAACCTCTGGTAGTCTATACACATCCTCAGACTACCATCCACCTTCTTGGAGAATGACACTCGATCACCCCACGGTGACACATTGGGCCATATTAAACACTTTTACCCCACATCATCTATTTTAATACTCAACTCCCATAACTAATAAGGTTTAATCTAATAAGGATCCAAAAAAATTACATAATCACTGAGCAATAAGTATATACCGAAATCAACATTACCTTGATGGTTTATCATCACAATATTTATGTGAAAAACATCCAGAAACTCTCCAAAACCCCTAATATCCTCCCAAATTCTTGCATTTAGTAATTTTATGGAAAATTCAACCATCAAGGAATAAAGGGGATCTACACATCTACTTACCACCTAAAAACATTTCTCACTAATGAAAACTACATACTATCCATCAACATATGAGAACACGAATCACATTCATAGGAATTTGATATGGTCATCTATAAAATACAAAAAATTAATTTGTAGAATGACACTGTATGACTTAAAATTAAGTATGAATAGATCCCCATGGGTCTAATGTGTCCACAACATCAATATACACCCTGACACATACCAAATAAGATTGTTTTACATTCTGTAGGAATAGTCAACACAAGGAGCATGATAGTCCTCTCTATTTTTAGTCCCAAAGCATACAATAGAGTGGGTGAAACGAAGGAGTGAGAATATCTTGAATCAAACAAGGAAAGAAATAGTGGATGACAAGCTGAACAAACCTTGAATGATCTCTAGACCCTATAACTCTACTGAGTCTACGGATTGCTACTAACCACGACCAGTTCCTCTTACCATATACTAATAAATACCTCTACAAACATACTCAAATCAAGGTCCATGTACTCGAGGAACATCCTGAGGTTGACCTCTACCTACACCATCTCCCCTTTGTAGAGCCTAAGACTATTTCCCCAACAACAGAAATGGCCTATATGGTAAATCCTGCTAGGGATGGAACTGAACTTGTCCACCTCTACTAAAATAACCTCGAAGAAGCACTAGGAACTACTTCTGATGATGACCATGAACCCTAAAGAAAAAACAAACTATCCTAAATCCCCTAAGGAAAGCATGGAAACCACTATCCCAATAAGATCTAAAAGGAATCTACGGAGTTCGACTCCCTACTCTTCAAAATCAACAAGGTGCTAGCTCATGATACCTAACACTAAAAACTCTTCTCCATGAGGAACCCCTATAGATCCCCTCTAATGGAAATCTTCCTTGAGAGTGAATCCATTCAACCACCACTTCTTTCTTATGAACCTCTAAGTAAATCAGAAACATAAAGGTAGTAACTGTATACTGGATATAAAGAAAGATCACATATTCAAGATGCAGTGCTTAAGAGTCCTCAACTAGAATTTGTTTTTGGAAAAAACACAATAGATCCTTGAACTTGATCCAAATCTCTCACATAGACATGATCCCCCACCGAAGAAAGAGTAGTTCCTGCCTCTTTACTGCCTTCATGATCGATGAAAGAAAATGGTTCCCAAAATCTTTCTATAAGTCAACCCATGAAACATACATCTCCATTCACTCACCAGGATATAATTCCCACCACTGATGCACATCTCCCCACATATAACTAACTACCCAGGGGATCTGGTACTATATTGATGTCTATATCAAACTAATGGTGATATCAAGATCCTCCAACCATCTTCTTATCTCTATATCTGAAACTTTTTACATCATACTTCCCTAAAACATACCATTGAAAAGTGAGAAACACCCCTTTCCAAGATTCATCCTACCCCCACCAGATCAACTCTCGAATGGTCAAATGGATCGGCCGATCAAACCTCAACTATCAGAACCACATGTAGAAGATGAACATGATCCAAAAAAGAATGGGAAATAGAGACTTCCTAATCCTTGGTAGTATGTAATTTTTTCAAGATTAATTTAATTAATTTTAGTTATTTTTAACTTTACCAAAGAAACCAAATCAAGATATAAACACAAGTCAATCATGTTGCATGTACCTCTCGTAAGTCTCTACCTTGAAAACAAGTCTACCGAAGTTGGGCATTCAAAAAGCTCAATGTTTGTACACTGGATCACGTGGGACCCTAAAATACTATGTCTCAGATAGACTCCCTAGAATATGTCACACACCAAGATCAAATTTCATAGTTTCCATACCAATCCATGCAATACTCACATTTCCAACTCCATACCTTATCCCATCCCCCAACCGTATACTTTGATAAAAAAAATTCATGACCCCTCCCTCCAAAGGTACCCCTCATTGGCCATCATAGATGGATGGGAGATAATGAACCTCATTTCCAGCCTTCAGTAGGCCCTGAGTTGGTGACATGAACTGTGGGTATAACAACCCCACAAGTGGGAGACAATACCCTCTATAATATATGATCATGAGGTAGGAAAAATAAATCAAAAGAAACTCTATGACATTACATAATGACTAAAACAAGAACCCTCCCACAATTTACATGTATAATGTAAACATAATATAGATAAATTATCAATATAAATACCCAAAAAGGAAAGCTAAGCCAGTGGTTCAACAAAAATCCCATGATCAAAATAGTAATGTATGACACATTCCATGTAGTCCTCCTTGAAAATTGAAAATAGTTTATATAATGTTGGTGATAATACATGTATACTAAGTAGGATATCCAATGTCCACTATGTATATGTGAAATAAGCATACTAAAAAACCTGTGAGTAAATAATAGAACCAACAACACCTAACAAGTTTAACTATCCAATCCCAACCTCAGTAAGGCACACTCACCAAATAATGCATCCAATTATTATAACATAATATGAATAATATCAATAAAGGATACCCCTCACTAAATTCCCCCTAATTTTTCACGCTCACACCTAAAATTCATACATCATATCGATCATATATATTTTTCACATCAAATCCCACCAAGAAACCTATGTGAAACTTGTCAAAACATCTCATCACATCTCTCTCAGAGAGACCTAGTCCATCACACCACATCATTGTCACATAACTAGAGTAGTAGGGTATCATGAACAAGAAGGAAATCAACCTCAGACCCTCCCCTACCATGCATGACCCCCACCATAATTCATATCATCAAATCAAATATCATCCAAATACACTTGATCCATCACATCACATCCCCATAGTGCACTTTTGACTTCTATCTTCCATAGAATGTGCTTATCAACATCACCTAGAAGATAGAGTAGGAAAGCTGGGGAAGCCGTTAATACATCCTATCTACTAGGATGTGGAAAAAAACATATATATATATATATATATATATATATATATATATATATATACGGGTGTCGGCACATAGTGCTCGATGCGGGTGGGATGTGTATAGAAATTACAATGAATGTATTGTGTGTGTGTGTGTGTGTGTATATATATATATATAAATACACATGCAATCCCAGCCTATGGATTTACAATTAGAACTAACCCACTCACAATGTCACCACTTTTACCTCCACCACTAAATGTACCACACCACACAATAAGCCATAAGACACATTTAATATTTCATCTTCTTTCTCTACTTTATCCATTTTAAAGATTTCAAATTAGTAGATAATTTAATTTGAATGGCCCACTAATTTTATTGTTTATCAAAAAAAAAATTAACTACAGTTTATATCCTTTTAATTTATTCATTATCCATTTATATCCCATCAAACAAACCACACCATTCCATTTAAGAACATTATTAACCAATTTAAAAGATACCCAAGCATTTAACATAACAAAATACCACACAAAAAATAATAACACATCATCCATATCAAGAAAACCATCCCCACATTACTACCATCCCATATTCACCCAACTCGTCACATCACTTCCCCACAACATGGCCACATCACAACCACTCACAGAGCACCACACATCATAAACACGAATCACCGTAAAACAACATGGTCACAAAACCAATCAGACCAAAAACCAAAACCACAAATCAACAACTGAAAACATGAACAAAACAAAACAAATCAATTTTTTTTATATATTTATCAAGGGTATTTTAATAAATTACACTTATTTATTTTTAGGGAATTATCACTCAAGCCATAAATATAAGGGAAACAATTTTACTAATCAGATATAAGTGATTAGACAATTTAATTTATGGTGATTCTAAAAAAATCACAACAAATAAGGTCACACAACACATTTCAAATCATTACAAATAAATCCCTTATTGACCACAATATTCAAAGGGGAATCAAGCATGTACAATCTTATTACCAATAATAATATCAAAGGTGTAAAAACTTGTAATTTCATCCCTACCCATTTCAATTTCAATTAAACAAGATAATAATCATTATTAATCTAGATGAAAACCATATCCCCATAGGAAATAAACATAAACCCATCTCTCATGATACACAAGAAAATAAATGAGGTATCCTCTACCTTAAACGCGGCTTTCCGACTCACTATGCACTGCATGGTGGAGAAGAAATTCCCTTAACCCAAAACCAAACAAGAGTGATTATAGATCAAAATTCATTTCATCAAAAGATCATCAAAATTAAGAATAAATCACCCCAAACCAAGACAACACAACCACAATGGATTCCAAGAAGGTGAATGAAGGTAAACAACAAAGAAGAAAGAAAAACTTACTATAGATCACTAGAATTCGACCCCCAGAACCCACAGATCAAAGTAAGAGAAGGTATCATAGAAGATATACCAAGGGAACCTAGGGTTAATCCAAAATATGAGAGAACAAATGGTTGAATAAAATAAAAATATGTTGATAAAGATATATAAATATGTGGTAAAACACTTAAATTAATGTGTAAATTCAACTTTTACAACATACGATTAACTGTCATGTGGTTTTACATTGTAAAGAACATTTTTAAGCCATAAATCCATAAAACCTAATAAATCATAGAAATTAATGGATCCTCAGTGTAGAACTATATTACGCCATAAATACATATGTTATGGTATAAAAACCTTTTCCACAGCCACCCCTTTTCCACATAAAATCCATAAGTTTTCAACCTTTATTGGCATAAACCAAACACTTATGGTGTAAAACCTAATTTTACATCATAAAAACCTACTAATTTACAAATACAACTCAAAATATATCTAAGCCTCTTTGAGACTCCTCTTAAGAATATTCAAAACCCAAATCAGAAAAGTAAAAATTTGGGAAATAATCAACCATTACACTTATGGTGACCAATGTTTCCATTGAAAGTACCTTCACATGGTAACTATTCTTTATGAACTGACCATAGAGTCATCTAATTTCCTAATCAAAAAACAATAACAGGACTTGGATTGGAAAATATTTATGAAATGGGGGATTATGTGGGCTCTGTGATTTGAAAAATTCCCCTCCGATTGATGTGATGAACCCATGAAAATTAAATAATGTGACCAACTCCCACATTAATTTTGTAATCATTCACTTTTTATCTTCAAATAATCTACATGATAAATTATCACCTTGTATGATTATTTACCATATCCTATGATATTTTCCTTCTAAAAATTTCATCAAATGTGAAAAACATATGTTTACCCCAAACATGAAAAATAGAAATATGACTTTAAGAAAAAAATAATATCCCGGAACACTTAATAGGAATTAATTAGTTAAAAAATTAGAGATTTTGTGAGCATCAAAACATATGAAATATTGAGATATGTTGAACAACATACATAATACCAATAATCTACCCCTTTTTGATGATCAATAAACCCATGAAAAATAAAAAAATATTTTAATGATTGAATCGTAAAATAGATAAATATATTCAATATATAAGGTGTAAAATTTCAAATTAACTTTTTTATCCCCCTTTTAGTGATATTAAAAATTATAACATGTGGAGTGAGATAATAAATTCAATATAGAATTGTGAATTTTGACCAAGAAGGATTATTTTTTTGAAAGGAATATAATTTTATATTTAAATTAGAGAAATTAAAGTAGATAATATAAAAAAAATGAAAAACAACACAAATAATTAAATGTAATTAAATAAAACAATAGTATTTAATCAACACAGTGTAAAATATGAAAAATAAAAAACCAATCGAATAAAAGCATCAACCTTTTGATTTCAGTTTAGGATATGAAGAGCTAAATGTAGGGATTTTCTTCAAATGATTAGAATAGAAAAGTAATATTTAGGTCCATCTGAACAGAGTCCTGAGGTGTCACCATTCATCTTCACAAGAATGGAAATGATATTATCATAAATATTTTTGTCTATGTAAGCATCAAATTAATCATTAAAAGAAAAAGGAAAACTAAATATGGTGAAAGGTATATTCAAATTATTAGTAGTCTCTTCACTATAAATTTCTATTTCTACGATAATATTTTCTCTCTCTATCATTGTTGGAGTAGGATACAAACAATGGATTCATTAAATAATATCCCTAAAATTTAAAGGTAGATTATCACGAAGAGGTATAATTCATGTAATCTAAAAGAATGAATTTACTCATATTAATAATATGTAAATAAGAAAATATTGATAGAATTATAGTGTAGAAAAATTCCTTTATTGATTTCATCTCCAAAATTCTCTAGAAGATGACAATGATCATCTTCAAAAAATCTATTCTTGTAAAAAAATATCATTCAGCCCATGAATTGCCTGATATGTAAATTATAAGAGCTTAACCAAAATATTTAACACCTAGATACCATAATTAAAAATTATTTTTTGTGCTACAACCTTATTTCATTTGTTAGTAATTGTCTCTACACTTGTAGGTCTAACAGATCTTTCACTGGGTTGAACTATGTTATCAGCTTGAGTTGCCTCAGAATGTGATGAAGAAACATCAGAAAAATATTTCATAATATAATATAGTAGGTAATTTATTGAAGGAATATTCTTATTTAGGGTAGATGTCCACTAAGAAATTATTGTACAGATCATCCCATTCAAATCTTGATTTTCCACTAAAGTTTCATTGAGATCAGAAAAACCACCTTCAATGAAACCAATAAACATATCTATATTATTATATATTCCTTAACATAAATTTTGAGAGTCATATTTATTAAAATTAATTTAAAAAATTATTTCCTTTCCCGAATACTGAATGGTTTCCAAATATTCCTTATCAAACTTAAGTTCTTGAACTTTTAAATCTAGCATTATCGCTTTTGAGGATAAATTCTTCAGATGATCATAAAAAATGCCAAAATTTTTTCGATGATGGTGAAATAATATACTTAATTATCTTTAATAATTCAATATAAGAAAGGATAAATTTCTTAAAATAATCCATGTATTCCCTAAAATGTTTTACTTCTTCTTAAACTAAGGAAGAGATGCGTGATTGAACTACTAAAAGATTCTTCAACATCTATGACATAGATTTTAAAAATTCTTTCTTATCATCAAATTCATATTTAGATATATAATTTTTATTCATATTGGTCATATGAATATTTATATCAAAAACATTAAATTTCATGAAATAAATGTATGATGAATTGTCTATGAAAAATTCTACAACCCTTTATAACCTCACATCTCTCAGGATCTTCCATGACAAGATCTAAAAACATTATTATATATAACACAATTGAAGATGGTTACTCATGAAGTCTTATTATGCTATCCTTTATAAGAAGATAAAATTCATGAAAAAACTCATCATCTTATTCTTCAGTTCCAATAGGTTTTGAAATATGAATTTTTCCTCCACTCTCAGTCTTAACATATTGAGGAGACTGATCAAGAGGTATCTCATCACCATAGCTCACTTTTTATGAAATTGAATGATGAATATTGGAGTAAACGTCACCATAAAATGAGATAGTACATGACTATATAAATTATAAAGACATTAATATTTTTAATTAAGTACCAAGGTTTACTTTATCTTGGTTTTTCAATAACATGTATTCATCAATTACAAGAGTTTCAAATACAACTTATTGAGGTGAAACTTTAGCATTATCATCTTAAATTTCATATCAAGATGGGGAATCCTCGAAAGAACATTAATTAAGATCATATTTTTCTTCAATAATAAAATCTTAAATAATTAGATAGGTAATTTCTATAGAATAAATTATTCCTAAACCATGTTTTGCATCTAGAGGCTCTTTATCCATGGAGTCCTCTAAATCTTATTGAAGTTTTATAGAAGTAGCAACAACAGATGTAACAACCCGATATTTTTAAATAGGAACTTAATGTTATATATAATATATTATATGAAACACTGAGATTATATTATAATTTAACACCCCAATACTTTATGATATATTTCTTTTTCAATAAATTCAATATCTTCGATAGCTTGTGGAACCCACAACACGCAACTTAAATGATTCACAAAATATATGACTATTATAATGTAACAATTTAACAGAATAATATGAATAATATTTATCGAATATGAAATATATATAGGTAAATTTTATACTAAATATAAATTTATTGGTAAATTCATAGTAAATAATAAACAATATTTTTGTAAAGTATCTTTATTATTCAAAATACATTTTCTTGAAAAATGATTTTTATTTAAAATATTATAATTATTTCATATATTTATTATAAAATATTTTTTATGAATTTAAATTCATATTTTAAATCATCATATTAAAATTAACTTAGGGGTAAATTTTGGTATTTTTCACAAAATATTGATTTTTTCAGTGAATAATAAAAATAATGATTTTTATAAGTGTTATTTATTGTAATTAAATTATGTAATATAAAATTTAAATCATATTTTTAATGTTAATTAATGTAAAATAAGTATCCTTTAGTTATATTTAATATTCAAAATTAAATTTGAATCATATTTATTTTGGATTTTAGTATAAGTTATTTTTGGGTTTAAAAAAGGGGTTTTCTGAAAACTTTTTTAAAGTGCATAATGTTTCTCCATTTTAATTAATTTAAGAAACCTGTAATGAGAAAATTTATAAATTAATTTTATAGATTATATATCTAGAAATATTAATTTAAATTCATATAATTATTATTACTAGTCATGGAGTTAAAATAAAACCTTTTTTTTCTTAAAAAACACCCTTCTTGAAAACTAGTTTTTTTTGTCACGTATGTGTGTCTAATTTTAAATTAAAATTTCCCATTTATGTTAGTTGAATTTGGAAAAATTTATTACATATTTGTAATCATAATAGTTTATATTATCTAATAATCCCAACTTAATTTTTGACCATAATGAGTAGTAAAAACTGTAAAAATAAATTACCACGATTAAGGTGGAAATAGGTTTCCTTGTGGTTAAACTAAAACATATAAGTGTTAAAATGACCTAAAAACTTTTATAAATTTTATTTTAGAGACATATTTATATCATATAATTTCTAAAATTCAAATTTGAGAAGTTTTTGATGCTTTTTTTATGCGTATTACATGGTTAAAACCTTTTCATTTCAAAAAATACAAGTTGGCCACTCACCACACTTATAAATGGTCAGCCACTCTCCTCTCCTATTTACACTTCCAAAACCCAATAATTAGTACATTTACTAGAAAAATAACTTAATTAAATCAATTATATAATCATAGATGTCTTTTTGTAACCAAAAATCCATTCTAGGAAGGACTTAGGTGTAATTATAAAGAGGTGGTCCAAGAAGAGGTGAAATTCCAAGCTGAGCATTTTTTTATTACTTCTTCCACCTCCTTAAAAAATTCATAAATTATGATTTTATAATAAAACAATTATCTAAAATATAATGATATATTTTTATGTTAATTTAATATCCTAAAATTATATTCTCTTCTATCAAATGGGATATGAAATCCTTATTCGTGTGTACGGTGGACTACCACCTCGTGAACTGATGTCATTTGTTTTCCATCATCACCTATCATAGATTTTTATAATGATGAATTTAAATTGTGTGTATGTATATATATATATATTATATTTTTAACATATTTATACTTTTTTAGTTATAAAATCATATACATCTTCTTAATTTCCATTCCATGGGATATATGATAACGTTGCTCATGTGTACGGAAAACTAGAGCCTCACAAAGAGATGTGATACATTTTTCACTAACACTTTACATGGAAGGTAGTAAAGATAAATTAAATGAATATATGTGATAAAAATGAAATAAAAATGAAATAATAATTATATTAATGATATATTTATCTTTATTAAAATAAAATACATCATTTTCCTTCTTACCTTTCCACTCACTGAAAAATTGTAACAACCATCATGTGTACATGTGGACTACTGCCTCCATGAAGAGATGTGATTCTATTTTCATCACCACATCACATGGATGATATATATAAGTATATTTAATGATTTAATTTTTCATTTCTGATATAATTATCATTTTTGGAATTTAAAATATTACTTACATTCTTTCCATAACAATCTATGTAAAATGGAAATGTTACTCATGAGTATGTACGACCTATCGTCCCCATGATTGTAATGTGGTTCATTTTTCATAACCATATTTCATGATTGGTTTTAAAAATATAATTTATGTGTAATTTTGATATATATGAAATTATTATCATTCTGTAGATTTTTTAAAAATTACATTTTTTACCATAGTCAACATACCGAAGCAGTTTTGAAAATACAGACCAAACATCCTCAAAACATCTGACATGGAATTAATTGATTATGAATTTAAATGAGTCATTAAAATAATTTAAAAAAATTATTTATGTATAAGGTATTAAACCTATAAAAGTTTCTTTAGGAATCCAATATTTTACATAAACTTATTATAAATGAGTTATAGGACACAAATAGAAGGTCTGGACCTGAGGTAATGGTTTCTCATCTCACTTTTACTTACATGAGACACATGGAATATTCCCCACTTATTTATATTTTTTATATATATAATACCCATTATACATGTAATATCATTAATAATTCATATTTCATAATATTTTATGTTTTAAATTGAATTATTTAATCTAAATGGAGTTTACCTTAAATTTATTATATTATGAAGAATTTCATAACACAATTTCATTTCATTGGGCTATATTATTTATTTTTCAACTTTACTCTGACATGAATATGTTCCTAATAAATTTTGATTATATTATTTTGTATTTAAACTTTTTTATGTGGATTTACATTTGATACACATAATTGATTCTTTGATAAATTATCACTCCAATGTTATAATCATTGTAAGGGTTAGTCGTATCAAATTGAATTCTTTAGGGAATATGATTTATTATAAACCTATATTATTTTATGAGGGTATATTATACCCATTTTATATGTGATATAATGAATATAATTATCTTAATGCTATTTAATGTTTCTTTTTAAGTTATTATTCCACGGGTCTAGCGATTGAAGAGTTACAAAAGTGGTAAAGAATTTATGATACTATCACCTTTTTAATCAGGTTTTTATTATTGAATTTACATTAAATAAAATTATTTAGTCATTGTATAAAAAAATTTATTTTTTTCTCATCTTTTCATTCATGTAATTTTCTAGTAATATTTATATTTTACACTTTGGTAATTAAAATGATTGATAATTTGTTTAAGAAAATCCAATCTTATTTCTCTCTTAGATCAGAAATAATTTTTCTTCTAAAACAATGTTTCTATAAAATGTTATAAAACTGTTTCTAACATTATAAAAATTATTTATTAAATTATTTATTACAAATTAATGTATTTTTTAAAAATATTTTAAAAGGAATCTTCCTGTAGTTTTCCAAAATAAGTCCCCTTGGGATTTTATAGAAAATGTGAAATAAATATTTATTTTAACATGTAAGACATGAATAGAATTTCCCATCATCAAGAAAAATTATTTCCATGAAGCTTCCTTTACAAGTATTAAAGTTTATTTTCAAATAAAATTATTTTAAAATTTTTTTTATGAATTTTTAATTTTAAAAAGTGATTTTAAAAGTAAAAAAAGGTTATTTTACTCAAGAATGTTTTAATGTAATTTTAATGGTATTTCCATTAATTAACATCAATAATCCATGATAATACTTATTCCCCACTAGGATATGGGAAAATGATACATACTTATTCTTTATATGGATGTATTATGATATTTTCCAAGAGATTGGTATGGAACCCATTTATTTTAAACAAATTAATCACATTTCAATGATATTGTTATAGAACCCAGTGTTTTTATCTATGTTAATCATTTTTAAAATAGATTATTATGGAACTTGATTATTTTATATTGGTTAATCATGTTTCAAAGTGATTTTCATGTAACCCATTTCTTTTCTTTGAGTTAATCAAGTTTTTAGTTGATGTTTTTATGAGTTTTATGATGATATATAAGAGTGATATGATGAGAGTGTTTATTGTTACCTACATGTTTTCTTTAGGTTTTATATGGGTTATAAACATTTCCTTTGATCAGGATTGATATCACATGGCTCACTATTATTGATTTTTATGACTCTTTCCTTTGTTAAAACCTCTTTCCATGTTTTAATGTTTCATGATCCTTGTATTGATGGGTATGAATATTCAATTTTTATACTCATGAACATTGATTATGTTATCATACCATTATTCTATTATTATTATCACTGATCAAATTAAATTTTTAATACTTATTTTTACCCTTACTGAGCATTTGAGCTCACCCTTCAATAATTTACCATTCCCAAGGTTATTATGAATGATGATTAAATTATTTTTTATATAAAGGTTTATAATGTGATGAATTTTGTTGGATATGTTGAAGACAAAATATAGAATATGAAAATTTTGGTTTAGTGTGAAAAATACTCCATCAAATACATGGGTATTGTAAAGGTAATAGTTTTTCCAAATTCTGTAAAATTATAAACCTAAAAAGTCCGTTGGTATTTAAGTGATAAAATATTTCCTTTGGATGTTGTATGTTTTTTATGGTGAAAATTAGGTCATGTTTATCAGTATAAAATCCATGAAATGTAAATATCATGTTTTTAGCACCGGATCTAGGAGTGAGAGTTTGGGGATACTATAGTTGGTATCATAGGAATGGTTTAGAAAAATTTTTAGATTATGATATTTTCATTTTATGTTATATTAAGAGTTATGGATACCATAATAGGTCTATAATATTAAGAATTATCAAAATATAAAACTCATAGACACCCCTTTTGAGTTTTTAAGTGATGATATGTTAAGGTGACTAATGACATTTTTAAGATATGTTTTTATGTTGAATTATATGTACAACTTTGGTTTAACATGAAGCATGCCTTTACATTTTGTGGACATATGTTTTAAGTTACTGATAACCATTAGGGTTTATATTATTTTGGATATTGAGTTAATTTAGGGAACATAAGTTTTATTATATAGATAACTATGGGATCAAAATGTGATTTGGTGACTAATGATAAATTTTATTTCAAAATAATATCACTATATTTTTTCGTCTTGAAAACTAGAAGGTATGAGGTAACATTTGAGGTTAAACACTATTTAATGTTTAGGTTAGTTATGAATGATATAGTTTGAAATTTTCGTATTACTATATAATTTTGGAGATTAAGGATGGTTTATTCATTTTGAGAATTATCTTACCATGTGATAACAATTTGGGTTTAGGTTAATGTCAGAAGATAGGTGCAATAGATTGAATATACATTTTATGATTTTTTGGTCCTTTAAATGTTTCTTATAGTTATTCATGAATAAAAAAATTCATCTTGAATAATCATTGTTTGGAGAAAAATATAAGATTGTGGTGGAAGTTTATTAAAGGATGAAATTTTACTCATCAATTTAGTACATTTCCTTATGTTTTAATCTAGATGGTAAGGAGTTCCTCAACCATAGGAAAAGGATCATGAAAATAAAATTTTAATCCAATTACAATAATTTGTGATGAAATAAATAGCCTTTTATCTCTTTTTAGACTTATGGTTTTGAGGTCCTTAACTTTCCATTGATCATTTACTTTCTTGAGATCAATGATCTCTATCACCCTCCAGAATTATTAATGCTTTTCTTCCATGTCTATATCTTTACCTTCCACCAATGTTCTCCTCTGTGGAAACATAGTTATGAGATGACATTAATATTTCTCTTTCCATATTTTTAATGGAATTTTTTATTCACCCTTTTTTTATGTGGGTTTATAAAAAGGTATTTTCAAATTTCCAACATTTGATTACTGATAAAAAATTCAAATTAAGAGGACACAATGTATTAAAGGTGGGGAGGAGAATGTGAACCTAAAATATTTTATAATATTAAATTCCTGTTATAAAACATATATTACACAAAAAATGATATTATATGATAACTTAACACCCTAATACATTTTTATATTTTTCACTTTGAAAAAGATTCAATCTCATTGATAGATAGAAAAACATGCAAAACCCAGCTTAAACGACCCACAAAAAACATGACCATTATAAATTAGCAATTAAATTTTATGGTATGAATAGTATTATATATATATATATATCCTAATAAATATAAATTTATTTTTAAATTCTTAGTAAATAGTCAATCATTGTTTAGTAAAATAATTTTATTCTTCAAAATATGTTTTCTTTAAAAATGATTTTTATTTAAAAGATTATAATTAATGTCTATAAATTATAGAAAAATAACTTGATAAAATTAAAATAATTTTTTAAATCATCATATAAAAATTTTCTTAGGGTAAAATTTTGTGATATTTTAAAAATATTTATTTTTTAGAGAATAGTAAAAATACCATTTTTTGTAAAACTGTAATTTCATTTGAATAAATAAATTAATTTTAAAGTACAATTATGTTTTTATTGTGATTTAAAGTGAAATAAGTGTCATTTAGTATTTTTAATCCACTAAATTACATTTAAATAATATTTATATTTTATTTTTGTATAAGTTATTTTTGGGTTTAAAATGAGTTTTTTAACTGTTTTAATGTGAATAACGTTTCTTCATTTTAATTAATTTAAAAACCTCCCATGAGAAATGATTTCAATGAAACTAATAGATATTATATCTAAATATATTAATTGAAATTCATATAATGATTATTACTAGTAATGGAGTTAATTTGAAATTATCTTTTACTTTAAAAATACACTTTTTGAAATCCCATTTTTCATTTTATCTGCGGGTTTAATGTTATATTAAAATGTTCCACTTATGTGAATTGAATTTTTAAAAAATATATTTAACATATTAAATAATAATAATTTATATTATCTAATAATTTCAACTTAATTTTAAACCAGAATTAATAGTAAAAAATAGTAAAAATTAATTACCACAGTTAAGGTGAAAATAGGTCTACCATGGGTTAAACTAAAAATATTAGGTTAAAATGACATAAAAACTTAAAAAAAACTATTTTATGGACATATTTAGTCCTTAAAATGTATAATTATCTATAAAGTTCCCATATCAGTGTGAATCACTGAGAGGGGGAGGGGGTGAATTAGTGACCCCTTTAAATCGTTTTACTAATTGATTCATTTCAATTAAACCTATATGTCTGTTCAAAGCCTTGATTAACTCTTCTTTTGTATCTCAGCCTTACCTTGAATGATGCTGTAAATGTAAAGGCACTGAACAAAAGGATTTACATGGTTCGTTTCAAAGACCTACTCCTTGCTGTGTTTGTTATTCTCCCCAATACAGATTCTCCACTATAATCAGATGAGTAATTAAAATGGTTGATACAGAGTCACACTGCACTTCTCCTAAGTCCCATAGGAGGTTATTTATACTTCTTACCACAATGTTACCAGAGTCCCACTGGCCTGCTTTAGAGTCTCACTGAAGTCTTCTTCTACTCCCTAAATCTCATAGGGTTCTTCTATCTCTCGAGTCACACGAGAAGCTTTCTTCTTTGTTATTTATTGATTTATGGTAGATGATATTCTGATCTCTCCAGATAGGCTTACTGAATCACACTTTCCTGTATATCTCTTCAAGAATCTTCAACAACCTTTGGTAGGGTCTGTTGGTCTTTCTCAATAATTCTGATCACTTATCTGATCAATACTCAGCTCAGCAATGCTCAGGCAATTATTTCTTCTTCTAATGAAGACCCGTTCTCATTGATGTGTGTTAAAATGGTGAACACAACCTCTTAAAGAATTCTAGAATAATTCTGAACAATATCAGATCTATCTGCCTTCTGGGATTCTCAAATACTGTCCACTCAGATACAACATCATCTTTTAATTCTGTCTGACTTGAGTCATAGTACTCATATACTTCATGCATGGATTGCATGGAATCCAAACTTCTTGTTTTGGATATCATAATTACTTCTCACATGTACATGTGACTACACATGATTGTATGCTTGTGTGTGATGATTTGTCACATGCACTGTCTTCTTGGATTATTCTTTCTCAATATGCACATACACAATCTCTTCTTTTAAGTGTCTTCACATGTGCATGTGCATGCATGCATGAATGCACAATTCTTTTCTTCTTTCTTGTGTGAAAACCCTAATGGGTGTATTATTTTGATCACACACACTTCCTATTTATTCTTTTCCCTTATTCTTATTCTCTTTGGTTATTAACACACACACACTTGTTTTTTTAATTTGGCTTAAATGTGTGTCATGTATGTGCATGTACTTAGGATTTTGTGTAGCCTGAATACCCTTCCTTATCTTATTTTTGAACCCAATCTTTAGTTCGAGTTTCTTATGCATAAATCCAAGAATGGTTCATATAGGTGAATCCTCTTATGCCTCTTTTCACACAACCTGAATGTGAAAAATGTGTTCTTGGGGTTTTCTTATTCTTGCACACAAAACCCAAATGGGTATTTGTTTTGTGCATTGGATTTCTTCTTCTCAATAGGCATTGGTTTATGAGTGTGTTTTCTTATTTAAATATTCAATGTTTGGTTAAACCTTCACATGCACACAGTTCTTATTCATTTTCGCCTTTACATGCACACACACACACACTTGGGCTTGTTCTTATTTTCACAAACTAGAGGGCACACGTGGTATTCATTTTCTTTCAAGGAGTTCACATAATTCATCTTTATAGAACCAAAAAGGGTTTGTGGAGATTGGTTTTTTCTTCGTAGAGTACAACAAGGGTGAAAGACCAGGTGTAAACTCGCGGTGTCTATGAAGCACGATGTAGGTTACAAGGAACCTATCATGTGTTTGAGATTTTCTTCGCATAGAGGGTGAAAACTATTTTGAGAGCCAAGGTGGTTCATGATTCACCTTTATTCAAGGGATGCACATAACTCTTTCACATAGACAGTCTATGAGGAACTTCTTTGCAATGCTCTATTTTTTTTGAAAATGAAAGCATCTCCCAAAGGTTGCAACACCCAAGCCTGAGTTGAGGTCTCTCTCTTTATAGGTGAGGAAAAATGCGTATCTCTGCATTCAAATTTGAGTATCTAATCATAATGATTGAGGCATTGAATTTCTGAGATATATGGATTAAAAATTTGGAATCTGCGGGTCAAGGATAGGCCGATAATCATGTGATATTATTTTGAATGTATATTTCTTCTCTGTGGTATATTCATCATGTGCATGCATTTAAAAATGCATGATGAGCTTCTCGAATGATTCATGTGGCCTTGAAACTCTGTTTTCTTCTGCAGAAATATGGTCTTTTTATATCGATTCATGCATGAAACGTTTAATGCATGCATGTGTTTGGTTCCTCCGGATGATCACCATGCCTAGTTTTTCATCATCAACACTGACTAGGATCTCGATCATGGTGGATCAACTTTGTCTGTGGAGAGCAGCAACATCGAGATAGATGGAGGTTGAAGATGACCTCGGGGGAGGAGATTGGACGGCTTCAATTCAATCAGCGTGATGTGGGATGAGATGATCAGTCCTGATTAGATCGCTTACTGCATATTAGATGTGTGGCTGAGAGCATACCCGATATTAGATGGATGACCGTGATTGTTTCTATGTTTTTAAACTCTTTTACCACATCGAACATTAGTGTAGTTTCACGGTGCTTTATAAACCTCAGCACCATGGTACTACCTCAATTAGCACTCTCCTCCTCCCGCATGGTGGCATTGTCTGTTTTCTCCGATGTTCTTAATGAACTGCTTGTGGCCTGCCCATACTGGCTGGACGGTCAAGGATACTTAAGGCTTAGATGCACCCTTGTGGTGTGATCTACCTCCCCTAATTAGCTGGCTGGCTCGGTGGGTCACCAATTATTTTTGTATAAAGGCATCTAAAAAATAACTACTTAGTTTAAAAATAAGTATTCACAAATATAAAATTCCCAACCACTAAACCACCATTCCACTTTTCTTCTTCTTCTATTCTATTTGGAATAAGAATTCCAAAGATCTTCTCCAAAAAATCATCTTTCTTTTATTTTTAGATCATGATTCCAAAAGGTCTTCAATATGTTTTTTGATCCAATCATGGATGATGCATGGATAATTTCTTAATTCCTCATGCATTAAGGCATAATGCATGGCTTTATTCTTGTTGTGAGGGATGTTTTCTCCATTAAAACATATGTTGTACTTTGAGAACTAGATCAAACAATCATCTGATATTCTTCAAAACCTTCATCCAATTATAAGCTATTGGATGGATCTTATTTCTTCTCATGCAATTAACTTTTTCATGGTCTTCTTTATGAGGTTTTAAACACGCATCACTTTGATACATGTATTTGGAACTTTGGATCTCCCTAACAATCATTAGAATTGTTTATTCAATCTTTATCCATTATTAAAGTGGGATCTTCAATCAATTAATAACCTCGCCACTTAAATCATTGGAAAAACTTCTATTATCACCTTTGCATGCACATATTGACACCTTATTGACAATTGACCTCTTATTGACAAAAAATTCAACATCATTCTCTACAATATCCCCCATTCAATTTTTTGTCAATATCACTTAAGAAAACATTGAATGGGTCAATATATGTGCCATGATTTTCACCCCCTTATTGGAAACCAAGTGAAAAGGTGTTTGTTGGGTCTCTTCAAAAACATATCCTCATCCCTTTGAGTAATATATTTTGGAATATTTATGGGAGAAGGATGATTTCACATGGTGCACATAGCACAAAACCTTTAGTTAATAAAATCTATGTCTACTTGGGATAACCTGGTGTAGAAAACAAGAGATATATGACCAAGGTTTTCAATGTTGTCCATAAACAACCATGCATGGTAAATCATCCTCAAAATTTTATCCAAGGGGTTTGAAATTATCATATTTTTCAATAAATTGCTAAATCCAACACATAATTCACCAAACATATTAGAAAGTTCATGTGAAATGACAAATATCCCCATTTCATCCCATCTGGTAATCAATCAAGCACCCCCTTAATTTAAATGATAAATACAATTAAGAAACAAGGGATGAAAGTGTGTCTAGAAAACCTCAACTTTAAACTTCTTAAGATGATATGAATTTCAAGGTTTGTCATGAAATAATCACTAATTTCATCTCCTTAAAATTTACTCCCCATTAAGGGGTTTACTCCATTATGTCCATACCATTCTCATTTAGAGAATGAATTTCACCTTCAATTCCCTAAAATGTAAGCACATGTATATAACAATAATATAAGATAATAATATGGATCACTTGTGAGCTTAATAATGAGAGAAATGGGGATGAGAATTTTCTTTCAACCAAAGAACTCATTTCCTTGTAGCTCTAAAGTGTTTGGTACCCTTCATGCTTATGTCTTCATTCCATTTAGAATTTTTATTTTTCATTGTCAACATGGATTCTTTACTTCCATTCACCTTCAACTTGTGTGGATTGTTTTTCTTCACTTATGTCAGTAGTGAAGTATCTTTTACTCATGCATGTTGTTCAATTTTCTCCATTTGGCCTGGTAAAACAATTAAACATTTGTTTTCATGATTTCTAGCCTTCTTTCACCATCCACACAGTATTTGTGAGACACTTGGGTTTTCATTTTTTAAATACCTCTCATGAAATTCTAATTATTATTCACATGGAATGATTTTTTTCCTTTTTCCTTAGTTTAGCAAGAAATTCATTTTCATCTTTTTCAGTTCTCTGGCAATTTTTAATTGATTAGGACAGATTACTAAACCCTCCTTATTGGTATTTTCTGTCTTAGAGCATCCACATGGCTTATTCAATGATTTCAAGTTACCTTTATTATGAAACATATCAAAATTATCTTCATAAATGTCTTTAATCAATCCTGTCTTCTTCTAGATTGATTATCCTTTCAATTTTAGATTTCTTCCATTCATTTCCATGGATTTTTTGTAGTGATCCATGGTATGGAATTTCTTTCCACAATAGAATCATATTTTCTTTGTTGATATTACATTCTTGGATTCTGGCTTGAACATATTCTTGGGAATAATTTCTTTCACTATTTTCGTGACTTCATTGTATTGCATATTCCCAATGGAAGAGTTTTCAACTCTTTTTTCCTTTCCCCTTCCTTTCTAGTGGTCTATGATTCTTATCAACATATGAATGCTTCATGGGGGGACTAAAATAGCATTCATGATAATTATAACTACTTCTATTTCACACATTTCATAATTTTTAAAGATATTCAAATATGTTCTTAGTAGATATATTCTTCTTCATCTATGCATTATTCCTTAGCATTGAAGGTTGTTTCATTTATTCACATCTACTTTACCTGAATTTTGGACTTACAAATTTTTTATATGCTGACATATTATTCTAGCAATCATTGGCCTAATTCCCAAACATCCAAAAACACCAACAACAGCCAATAAATATCCTTATTTTTCTTGTAGTATTTGTCTTACTAGATTTAGTGCTTTTTTGTTTCAGGAATTGTCTTTCTTTATCTGGAGAATCTATTTGGAAGTTGTTCTTATTAACAATCCCAACATCCATCCTTAAAATATTTATGGATGTATTAACATTTTTTCAATTCACATCTTCCCAAATTTTAGTTTTGAACCCGTACATGAAGATGAAACTGCATTAGTAGAAACAAAAATGACTGGGTTATGGGATAACTTCTTCTTAGAGGATACTGCCATTGGATTAGAGGATTAGCTGATGTTACTTTTGGCATCATATTCCTCATTGAAAAGATGAGTGGTAGCATCTCTTCTTTCAGCTTTTTGGGAAGTTCTAGCTTGGAGTGATTACTAATTCTTCAATTTCACCTCCAGCTCTAAACACGTCATGTTGATGGAGTCCTTCTCATCCTCAACTAATCACATCTTGCTTTCCCAATTCTCCTTCAGCTTTATCATTTGTTCTTCAAGATTATTTTTTAATTTTTGCAAATAGATTTAACCTTGTTATCTCTATCTTCTATTTGAGCATCTTTTACAAGCATAAAGACTTTGTGAAACTTTTCAAACGCATGGAAATCTTCTACAAATACCATATCAAATAATTATATCTCAAAAATACTTACCTAAATTTTTTTAGCGACTTCATCATATCTGTCATTGCAAAGAGAAATTGTTTCTTCTTTTTTCTTCACAAGTTTTGTGAGAGTGTTGGATAGACCAACCCTTTTATCCAATGCCTCTTCCATGGCATCATATTCTTCTTCCAACTATAATTTTTCATCTTGAAGAGTGCTAATGCTTGCAGAAATGTGTCTTGACACTTGTATAAGGACTTTATTTAGATGATCTAAGAGTGTAGTCTGAAGATCACTAATTGATATATCATCATCACAACTTGAGTAGGCTTCATCAGAAGAGTCATAATAATAAAAGGAATTATCACATGTTATACCTTTTAGATTACACTCAATAAAAGGTTTCTTCCCATTAGTAGTAAGCATATTTTTCGTCTTCCTTGCCTATTTATTCTTTCTATTATTCTTAGTCTTATAAGATATATCTATTTGAGGTTTTTCACTCATCTCCTCAATTTAAAACTTCATAAGGACTCCTTTGGATCTTTTAGAGGAAACCTCACTCTAAAACCAATTGAAGTGCCCACATTAGTGTGAATCATTGAGAGGGGACAAGGTCGAATCAGTGACCCATTTAAATATTTTTACTAATTTTTTATTTTCAGTTAAACCTCTATGGATGGTTAAAACCTTGATAGACTCTTCTTGTGTCTCTCAGCCTTACCCTGAATGATGATGTAAATATAAAGGCACCGAACAAAAGGATTTATAATATTGGATTTAAAGATCTACTCCTTGTTGTGTTGTTTATTCCCCCCAACATAGATTCTTCACTATAATTAGGTGAGTAATTACAATGGTCGATACAGAGTCACACTATATCTCCACTAAGTATAAGGCCCTAACCTTAAACCTTACTTAATATTGAGTTATTACAAGATTACACATTGAGGATCTTTTCAGGTTTAGAGTTTTAGAGAATTAGATCATAAAACTTGCATTACATTCCACATATAAACAAAGTGGTTACATAAAGATAGTATTCTTCATTCCCATCAATGGAAACACATTTAAAATAAAACATGGATTAATTCTTGACACATCCTTGACTCTATCATCTTATCATGTACCTTTCCCTTGACCTGTGAAAAACATTTCAAAAACTTGGGATGAGCATAAAAACTCAGTATGAGTTATAAAAAAAACATGGAAAGGAAACATGAGTTCATATATACATAAGAATTAAATCATACTTTACCCATAAAACATTGGCACTTTAACATACCTCATAAAATCACGAATAAATCATAGAAATCATAAGACATAAAGGTAACTTGAGGCATTCATAACATTCTTACGTAGGGAGTTACCCTCTTGGTTACGTTTGGAATACCCATCACAGTATATTCCCTAAAATATCTTCGGAGAAACCTTAACGTTTCACTCCTTCGCGTTACCCAATGCATTGGAGAGCTATAACGGGCTCACCCGCCCTTAGTTTATCACGGAACCACCCGTCTTCATAAAAATGCCCAAGAACCATAATATAATCATATCACATAAAACATGCATAAAGGAAACATAAAATTTCCACATTTCAATCACGAGATATCAATACAACACATTGATATAAAAACATTATGAAAACCATTTTCAATACCAAAATAAAAGAAAATTAAAACATGGTATTTATTTTTCTTTTAAAAAGAAGGTATGGCTTGTAGAGGAAGCCGAAACTCAAATAACGGTCACGATGGCGGAGAAGTCATTGTCGCCGCACACGTACGAAAAAAACATTCCCTTTTGTCGTTTAGTAAACGCTTCGTATAAAAAATATTCCTTTTGAATAAATGTGAAAGTCAAAGGGGTTTATACACCGTATAAAAGAAAGTTGTGTATAAAATAAAATATGCCTCAACGAAAGGAGATTGATACGAAGTCCCATACCTCGTATCCGACTTGACCCGACCGTTCTTTAATCTTCTGAATAATAAACTTGAGTTAATCTCTACTTTCTTATGAATCTTTTTCAAGTTCATTATTCCTTTTATACCATGTTATGAACATCATGTAATCAGTTAAGTTAATAATGTTTATTTTGTCGGTATTTGGTTCTTAAGTCAAAAATAGACATCTTACACTTACATGTTGTTAATTTGGTCAAAGGTTCACTATATCCAGAATGGTATTCATGATGTAGATATCATATATGTCATATATATCCAGTACATACATGCATTTATAATATTACATCACATTTAGAGGTAAGAAATGAAATGCACCGTTCATGGAGACGGTAAGCCGTACGTACGCATGAACGCTACTTTCATTTCTATTTCATATTTTCTGGAATGGAATCATAATGATATAAGCATATATTATAATTCCAGTATAATAACATATATAATATCATTAACTTTATCCTTTACACATCCCACATATGGTATTAACGAATCAAATCACTTTCAGGGGGCGGTAGTCCGCACTTCCTAAAATGAAGATATCGTGTTTACCCATAATGGAAACCATAAAGGTATGCCCAAAATGAAAAAAAAACAGAAGATTAAGGAAAAAATAAACATATTATATATCATATATGAAAATAGTGACATCATAATGGCCACCTTTGAAGGTGTTAAATGAGTGTTGAACAATCATCGTTTCGGGAGGCAGAATTTCGCCATCCACGGAAACCGTATGTTCTTTAACCATTTGATGTAGTTGTGTGAGAGTGTAGCTCAAATAAATCATATAACAACATCCTAGTATATTGAAGATACTGGTGTTGTTACAAAAGTAGTAAATAAAAAGAGTTTAGGGGGTTGGAGAAGCAAAATAAAACAAATGAACATTAGAGAATGAATTACCATAAAAAGTGTAACTCCTTTTGATTTGAGCCTAAAGGCCTTTTTTGAAAGGATTATGCCCAAAGTGAATCCTCTAGGATGAGTAGAGGGATTTGGAGAGAGCAAATGGGCAGGGGTTGGCCGAGCCAAAGGCTTGAGGTGTGTGAAATGAGGTAGAGGTGGGGGCCTTTTATAAGAGGAGAGGAGGAGAACTTTTGGAAAGTAAAAAAATATTACTTTATTTGAAAATGTGTTTCGGTTTCAAAAGGTCCCACATTGATATAATTCGTGGATAAGGTGATAAGGGTTCGAAATAAACTCATCCAAGTGGTTTTGGCCATGTTTAGTTCATAGATTTTACATTATCTTTCCTTTTTATTTAAATCTTCAAATAATGATGTCATCGCTGCATCATTATTATGTCATAAATAATTAAATTTATTTAATGTCTAAAAATTATAAAACAAATACTATGATATAGGAAATCTTTTTAGCTTTCCAATGAATATTTATAATCAAAATTTTGACTTGTATAACCCCACTTAAAAATTGTTTTCGTAAAACATATTATGTTTGTGTCATTTTCACTTTAACATTAAATAAAAAGTAATTTATGTCATTTCCCAACAAAAGTGGATACATGGGGTCCCCAAGTTGACCCATGGCATGTCATGGTCGTCCATGACACAACCAATGAGTTTGGGACATGTGTCTAGGTCATTTCATTTTATTAAAGCATTATTTATACCTTAAACTACACTAATTACCACTAATCGCGATTAAGAACTTAATAAGTTACTATTCACCAAAAAATTATTATAATCTCATTGAACCACATTTTACTTCTTAACGACAACCATGTATGTCGAATTTTCAAAATTTAATACACATTAGTGGTAATCTTTCATTTAACTGAAAAATCAGTTTGCTTGATTACCACTTAGTGGTTTCACTATTCATCAAAAATTGAAGTTTTTCAGAAAATTACCAAAAATTCACCCTAAGCTATATTTGATATTCCGAATTCAATAATGAAGTCTATTTTACAAAATTAAAAACATATAGGTCACATTAATTAATTTAACAATTAATTCCCGCTGTCAGAGCAAATAGCGTGTTTTTATGAAACAATAAGTATCAAAAGATTGACACCAGTTTAAGTCCAATTTCAAAGTGAAATTGATTCCAATGACCACCATTGGATAAAATGGTAAAAATATATTCTATTTTCACTTCAAAACAAATTCAAAACATAATCTAATCATATAAATAAATTAGGTTAAAAAGCAGTTTTGATGTAAAATGCAGTATTTTTCACTATTCATTAAATGAATGAATATTGTCAGAAAAATACCAAAAATTCACACAAGGTAAATTTTGATGTCCCAATAATAAAGGATAAGTTTATTTTGACAAACATAGTTTATAAAATTGTCAAAATATAGATTCAAAAATGGTTTTCCATCAAAAGGCAGTAAAACAATCTTTTAAGAATATTAGTTTATTCCATGCATAAGACTGTATTTATTTTCATTTTAAGCCTCTAAAACACTATCTTAATCATTAATAGACATGGATAAAAATATCTATTATTCATTACTTACTTGGGATGTTACATCCTTCCCCACTTTAGAAAATTGCGTCCCCGCAATTTATTTACTTATCAAATAAATGAGGGTACTTATCCCTCATTGCATTTTCGGATTCCCATGTTGCCTCTTCAATCATGTGGTTTTTCCACAAAACCTTTACCTGTTGAATCACCTTATTCCGTAACACTTGATACCTATGGTCAAGAATCTGGACCGGTTGTTCCTCATAAGATAGGTTCTCTTCCAGCTGAACTACCTCTGGACTCAAAACATGAGATGGATTTGGCATAAACTTTCTCAACATCGAAACGTGAAAAACATTGTGTACCTGAGATAAACTCGGAGGTAAAGCCACTCGGTATGAAACTGATCCAACTCTCTCCAGAATTTCGTATGGTCCAACAAACCTTGGACTCAACATTCCTTTCTTACCAAATCTCATCACACTTTTCCAAGGAGAAACCTTGAGAAAAACATGATCACCTACCTCGAAAGATAGATCCTTCCTCCGGTTATCCGCATAACTCTTCTGCCTGCTCTGAGCTGTTCTCATGTGTTTCTGAATCAGCTGAACTTTTTCTGCCATCTCTTCTACCAATTCTGGTCCCGTCAACTTTCTTTCACCCACTTCATCCCAGAAAGCTGGAGTTCGACACCGCTTCCCATATAATGCCTGAAATAGTGCCATCTGTATACTGGAATGAAAACTTTTATTATATGAAAACTCAACCAAAGAAAGATGTTGGTCCCAACTTCCCTGATAATCCATAGAACAAGCTCGTAGCATATCCTCTAATGTCTGAATTGTTCGTTCTGACTGCCCATCTGATTGAGGATGAAAATCTGTACTAAAATTTAATTCAGTACCCAACGACTTCTGAAGGCCTTTCCAAAAGTTAGAAGTAAACCTGGGATCACGATCCGATACAATGGAGATAGGAACTCCATGTAACCTGACTATCTCTTTAAGATAAAAACGGGAAAGTTGATCAAGAGAGAAAGTATCTCGTATAGCAAGGAAATGAGCAGATTTGGTCAAGCGATCAATAATAACCCAGATTGCATTATTACCTCGAGATGTCTTCGATAATCCAACAAAAAAGTCCATGGATATATTCTCCCATTTCCACTCTGGCACTGGTAAAGGCTGAAGCATCCCTTTCGGTAACTGCCGCTCTGCTTTAACCTACTGACAAGGCAAACACTTCACAGTAAAATCAGCAATGTCTCTTTTCATTCCATCCCACCAGTAATACTCCCGCAGATCTCTATACATCTTAGTACTGCCCAGATGAAATGAAAACTGAGAACTATGAGCTACACATAACAACTCTCTCTTCAACTGTGAATCACAAGGCACACACAATCTCTTCCCAAATCTCAAAACACAATCATTATCAATGTTGAATTCAGGCAACTTACCTTTCTGAACCAGCTCTACCTTTTTCTGCAACTCACCGTCTTGCTTCTGTTCTTGCTTGATTCTATCTGATAGAGAAGATCTCACTGATACCTGAAACAAAACAGAAGGACTTCCTACACCAACAACTTCTATGCCAAAGTTCATCAAATCGTTAACCAAAGGATCATGTTCCAAACGCAACATTGTTAATGAAGCATTACTTTTTCGACTCAAAGCATCAGCCACTTTATTTGCTTTTCCCGGGTGGTAATGAATTGTACAATCATAATCCTTGATTAATTCCAGCCATCTCCTTTGTCTCATGTTTAACTCTTTCTGAGTGAATATATGCTTTAAACTTTTGTGATCGGTATATATTTCACACTTTACTCCATACAAATGATGCCTCCAAATTTTTAAAGCAAAAAACAACAGCAGCTAGTTCCAAATCATGTGTAGGGTAATTTACCTCATGAGTTTTCAACTGTCGTGAAGCATAAGCAATTACCTGATCATTCTGCATTAGGACGCAACCAAGTCCTTTCAATGAAGCATCACTGTATATAACAAACTCACCATTCCTGGAAGGTAGTGCCAAAACTGGAGCATTCACCAATCTTCTTTTCAATTCCTGAAAACAATCATCACATTCTTTTGTCCAGATAAACATAACACCCTTCCGAGTTAGCTTAGTCATTGGACTAGATAACCGTGAAAAATTTCTAACAAACCTTCAGTAGTAGCCCGCCAAACCAAGGAAGCTACGAATCTCGGTTACATTTGTGGGTCTTGGCCATTCTTCCACAACTTTTGTTTTTGCAGGATCAACAGTTATTCCATCTTTAGAAACAATGTGACCAAGGAAAGAAATTTGTTGCAACCAAAACTCACACTTGCTGAATTTCCCATACAGTTTCTTTTCTTTTAAGGTTTGCAAGATAACCCTTAAATGTTTTTCATGCTCCTCTTTACTTTTAGAAAACACCAAAATATCATCAATGAAAACCACCACAAACTTATCCAAGAACTCATGGAAAATTCTATTCATTAAGTCCATGAATACAGCAGGTGCATTGGTTATCCCAAAAGGCATTACTACAAATTCATAATGGCCATATCTCGTACGGAACGCGGTCTTCGGAATATCTGCCTCCTTAACCTTTATCTGATGGTACCCCGATCTCAAGTCAATCTTTGAAAAAAACTGAGCTCCCTAGAGCTGATACAACTTCATTTGATGGCCCGACATCTGCTGAAGTAGTTGCAAAGGATTTCACCACCCCTTTCTGCTTGTAGTTTAACTGCTTCCCATCACTCAAGCTCCTTGTCGGACACTCGTTTGCATAGTGACCCATCTCATTGCACTTATAACATTCCACTAACTGTAAATCAAACTTGTTCTTACCTTTACCTTGATCCTTTTCAGTGCAATCACGAGCCTTATGTCCCATCTTACCACATCGGTAGCACTTCCCAGAATTCAGAAGACATTCCCCAGCATGCCTTTTATCACATTTATCACAAACTGGAAACTTAGTTCTCTTACCATCAGACTTTTTTGAAGAATTCTTACCTTTCTCCTGCCACCTCGGTCTCTTCTTCTGCTGGTTGTTATAGAAAACTTGGTCATCAGAAAACTCCATTTCCACCTTCTCAGCACATCGAACAAGCTTTTCATAACTTTTAAACTCACGAGAAGCTAATGCCCTTCGATAATTTTGCTTTAATCCTTAGTAAAAACGATTGATTTTACTATCAAGGTCCCGGATAAAATTTGGAGCATACCTTGCCAATCGAGTGAACCTTTCTTCATAGGCAGCCACTGAGTCTTCCTCTTGCCTAAATTCCAAGAATTGCTTTTCCATCCTAAGTCGAATAGCCTTAGGAAAATAATTCTCAAGAAACATACCTTTGAATTCATCCCAGTCAAGAGCATCAATCTCATCGGCATCCCTGATATTTTTAACCATAGACCACCACTGATCTGCTTCACCCTCCAAACGGTAAATAACAAGACTAACCTTTTGATTGTCTGAACACCCCATGACATCAAAAATCTTCTCCAGTGCTTTAATCCACTCTCCAGCTAGCACAGGGTCAGATGATCCTCTGAATGATGGTGGATGTTGCCTCATGAAATGTTCCACCACTGACATGTTCCTCTGCGGTTGGTCTGGCTGATCTCATGTATGGATACCACCGCCATTTATCGCTTGAGTCAACTGCGCCATTACTGCAACAAACTGTTCAGTTCCAATTCCGACAATTTCTGGATGCTGATTTGGAAGGTTATTTCCTTCTGTATGCCTTCCTAGCACTGCTTCCCAGTTTCCTCTGCGGAAAACCATTCTGAACAAATATATCTTAGATGAAGCAACATGGTAATCTTTAAATACAATATCATTTCGAGAAAAAAAAAATATTTTTGGATAATCATTTAATAGAATTCTAACTCCTAAAGTTATCTAAACCGACCTCTGATACCAACTATAAGGCCCCAGCCTTAAACCCTACTTATTCTTGAGTTATTACAAGATTACACATTGAGGATCTTTTCGGGTTTAGAGTTTTAGAGAATTAGATCATAAAACTTGCATTACATTCCACATATAAACAAAGTGGTTACATAAAGATAGTATTCTTCATTCCCATCAATGGAAACACATTTAAAATAAAACATGGATTAATTCTTGACACATCCTTGACTCTATCCTCTTATCATGTACCTTTCCCTTGACCTGTGAAAAACATTTCAAAAACTTGGGATGAGCATAAAAACTCAGTATGGGTTATAAAAAAAACATGGAAAGGAAACATGAGTTCATATATACATTAGAATGAAATCATACTTTACCCATAAAACATTGGCACTTTAACATACCTCATAAAATCACGAATAAATCATAGAAATCATAAGACATAAAGGTAACTTGAGTCATTCATAACATTCTTACGTAGGGAGTAACCCTCTTGGTTACGTTTGGAATACCCATCACAGTATATTCCCTAAAATATCTTCGGAGAAACCTTAACGTTTCACTCCTTCGCGTTACCCAATGCATTGGAGAGCTATAACGGGCTCACCCGCCCTTAGTTTATCACGGAACCACCCGTCTTCATAATAATGCCCAAGAACCATAATATAATCATATCACATAAAACATGCATAAAGGAAACATAAAATTTCCACATTTCAATCACAAGATATCAATACAACACATTGATATAAAAACATTATGAAAACCATTTTCAATACCAAAATAAAAGAAAATTAAAACATGGTATTTATTTTTCTTTTAAAAAGAAGGTATGGCTTGTAGAGGAAGCCGGAACTCAAATAACGGTCACGACGGCGGAGAAGTCGTTGTCGCCGCACACGTATGACAAAAACATTCCCTTTTTTCGTTTAGTAAACGCTTCGTATAAAAAATATTCCTTTTGAATAAATGTGAAAGTCAAAGGGGTTTATACACCGTATAAAAGAAAGTTGTGTATAAAATAAAATATGCCTCAACGAAAGGAGATTGATACGAAGTCCCATACCTCATATCCGACTTGACCTGACCGTTCTTTAATCTCCTGAATAATAAACTTGAGTTAATCTCTACTTTCTTATGAATCTTTTTCAAGTTCATTATTCCTTTTATACCATGTTATGAACATCATGTAATCAGTTAAGTTAATAATGTTAATTTTGTCGGTATTTGGTTCTTAAGTAAAAAAATAGACTTCTTACACTTACATGTTGTTAATTTGGTCAAAGGTTTACTATATACAGAATGGTATTCATGATGTAGATATCATATATGTCATATATATCCAGTAAATACATGCATTTATAATATTACATCACATTTAGAGGTAAGAAATGAAATGCACCGTTCATGGAGACGGTAAGCTGTACGTACGCATGAATGCTACTTTCATTTCTATTTCATATTTTCTGGAATGGAATCATAATGATATAAGAGTATATTATAATTCCAGTATAATAACATATATAATATCATTAACTTTATCCTTTACACATCCCACATATGGTATTAACGAATCAAATCACTTTCAGGGGGCGGTAGTCCGCACTTCCTAAAATGAAGATATCGTGTTTACCCATAATGGAAACCATAAAGGTATGCCCAAAATGAAAAAAAACAGAAGATTAAGGAAAACATAAACATATTATATATCATATATGAAAATAGTGACATCATAATCGCCACCTTTGAAGGTGTTAAATGAGTGTTGAACAATCATCGTTTCAGGAGGCAGAATTTCGCCATCCACGGAAACCGTATGTTCTTTAACCATTTGATGTAGTTGTGTGAGAGTGTAGCTCAAATAAATCATATAACAACATCCTAGTATATTTAAGATACTGGTGTTGTTACAAAAGTAGTAAATAAAAAGAGTTTAGGGGGTTGGAGAAGCAAAATAAAAAAAATGAACATTAGAGAATGAATTACCTTAAAAAGTGTAACTCCTTTTGATTTGAGCCTAAAGGCTTCCTTTGAAAGGATTCTGCCCAAAGGGAATCCTCTAGGATGAGGAGAGGGATGTGGAGAGAGCAAATGGGCAGGGGTTGGCCGAGCCAAAGGCTTGAGGTGTGTGAAATGAGGTAGAGGTGGGGGCCTTTTATAAGAGGAGAGGAGGGGAACTTTTGGAAAGTAAAGAAATATTACTTTATTTGAAAATGTGTTTCGGTTTCAAAAGGTCCCACATTGATATAATTAGTGGATAAGGTGATAAGGGTTTGAAATCCACTCATCCAATTGGTTTTTGCTATGTGTAGTTTATAGATTTTACATTATCTTTCCATTTTATTTAAATCATCAAATAACGATGTCATCACTGAATCATTATTATGTCATAAATAATTAAATTTAATTAATGTCTAAAAATTATAAAAAAATACTATGATATATGAAATCTGTTTAGCTTTCCAATGACTATTTATAATCAAAATTTGGACTTGTATAACCCCACTTAAAAATTGGTTTCGTAAAACATATTATGTTTGTGTCATTTTCACTTTAACATTAAATAAAAAGTAATTTATGTCATTTCCCAACAAAAGTGGATCCATGGGGTCCCCAAGTTGACCCATGGAATGTCATGGTCGGCCATGACACAACCAATGAGTTTGGGACATGTGTCTAGGTCATTTCATTTTATTAAAGCATTATTTATACCTTAAACTACACTAATTACCACTAATCGCGATTAAGAACTTAATAAGTTACTATTCACCAAAAAATTATTATAATCTCATTGAACCACATTTTACTTCTTAATGACAACCATGTATGTCGGATTTTCAAAATTCAATACACATTAGTGGTAATCATTCATTTAACTGAAAAATCAGTTTGCTTGATTACCACTTAGTGGTTTCACTATTAATCAAAAATTGAAGTTTTTCAGAAAATTACCAAAAATTCACCCTAAGCTATATTTGATATTCCGAATTCAAAAATGAAGTCTATTTTACAAAATTCAAAACATATAGGTCACATTAATTAATTTAATAATTAATTCCCGCTGTCAGAGAAAAAAGCGTGTTTTTTTGAAACAATAAGTATCAAAAGATTGACACCAGTTTAAGTCTAATTTCAAAGTGAAATTGATTCCAATGACCACCATTGGATAAAATGGTAAGAATATATTCTATTTTCACTTCAAAACCAATTCAAAACATAATCTAATCATATAAATAAATTAGGTTAAAAAGTAGTTTTGATGTAAAATGCAGTATTTTTCACTATTCATTAAATGAATGAATATTGTCAGAAAAATACCAAAAATTCACACAAGGTAAATTTTGATGTCCCAATAATAAAGGATAAGTTTATTTTGACAAACATAGTTTATAAAATTGTCAAAATATAGATTCAAAAATGGTTTGCCATCAAAAGGCAGTAAAACAATCTTTTAAGAATATTAGTTTATTCCATGCATAAGATTGTATTTATTTTCATTTTAAGCCTCTAAAACACTATCTTAATCATTAATAGACATGGATAAAAATATCTATTATTCATTACTTACTTGGGATGTTACACTAAGTCCCATAGGAGGTTCTTTATACTGCTTCCCACCGTTTTACCAGAGTCTCACTAGCATGCTTCAGAGTCTCACTAGAGTCTCCTCCTCCTCCTTGAATCTCGTCGGGTTCTTCTATCTCTCAAGTCACAAAAGAAAATTTATTATTTTTTCTTTCTTGATTTAATGTAGATTATATTATTCTCTCTCCACACAAACTTACTAAATCACACTTTCCTGTGTATATCTTCAAAAATATTCAATAACCTTTGGTAAGGGCTGTTGGTCTTGCTCAATAGTTCTAATCACTTCTTGAATTAGTACTTATCTCAACAATGATCTGGCAAATATTTCATCTTCTGATGAAGACCCAACCTCACTGATGTGTGTTCAAATGGTGCACACAACCTATTCAAGAATTATAGAATAATTCTGAACAATATCATCTCTATCTACCTTCTTGGATTCTCAAATACTCTCCACTCATATAAAAGTCCTTCTTTTAATTATTTATGGCTTCAGTCTTAGTACCCATCTCCTTCATGCATGGATTTCATAGAATCTAAACTTATTGTTTTGGATATCTCAATTACATCTCACATGTACATGAGATTACACATGATTGCATTCATATGTCTCATGATTTTTCACACGCATTATCTTCTTGGATTCTTCTTTCTCAATATCCACACACACAATTTCTTCCTTTAAGTGTCTTCACGTGTGCATGTGCATGCATGAATTCATGCACCATTATTTTCTTCTTTGTTGTGTGAAAACCCAATGGGTTTAATCTTTTGAGAACACATACATCCTCTTTCTTCTTTTCTCCTTTTCTTCTTCCTTTTTGATTCTTACCACACACACATTTGTTCTTTTAATTTTTCTTCAGTGTGGGTCATGTATGTGCATGTATTTAGGATTTTGTGTAGCCCAAATGTCATGTATGTGAATGTACATATAATTTTGTGTATCCCAAATACCCTTCCTTCTCTTATTTTTTCACCCACTATTTAGTTAGATTTTCTTGTGCATAAATCCAAGAATGGATCACATAGGTGAATCCTCTTATGCCTTTTGTCACACAACCTAAATGGGAAGAAGGTGTTCTTGGGTTTTTCTTCTTCTTGCACAGAAAACCCAAAATGGTATTTGTTTTGTGCGATGGATTTCTTCATCTGAATAGGAAGTGGGTTATGAGTGTGTTTTCTTCTTTAAATATACAATGTTTGGTTAAACCTTTTCATGCAAACTGTTCTTATTTGTTTTCTCCTTTGCATGAACACACACACTTGGTCTTTTTCTTCTTCACACAAACCAGATGTTACACGGGGTCTTCTTATTCGCATAAGTATTGCGCGTAGTTCATCATAATAGAACCATAAAAGTTTTGTGGATCTTGATTCTGTATTCACAGAGTACAACAAGGGTGAAAGACTTATTTCATACTCATGGTGTCTACTAAGCACGATGAGGGTTCTGAGAAAACTATCGCATGTTCGAGAGTTTCTTCACACAGAGGGTATGACCTCTTTCATGAACCAAGGTGGTTATCGGTTCACCATTTCTCAAGGGATACACAGAACTCCTTCACATATCTTGGTTGCACAAAACATATTTACAATGCTCTATTTTTTGAAAATGATATATTATCTCAAAGGTTTAAACAATTGAGCCTCATTCGAGGTCTCTCTCTTTATAGGTGAGGAACAACACGTATCTCCACATTCAAATTCGCGTATCTAATCACAAAGATTAGGGCTTTCAATTCCTGAGATTTATGGCTTCAAAATTTCGAATCTGCGAGTCAAGGATAGGCCGGTAATCATGGAAAATTATTTTGAATGTAGATTTCTTCTATGTGGTATATTTCTCACATGCATGCATTTAAGAATGCATGTAGATCTCCCTGAATGCTTCGTGTAGCCTCAAAACTCCAATTTTTTCGACTAAAATATCATATTTTTTATGTCGATGTATGCATGAAACATTAAATGCATGCATGTGTTCGATTCATCCGGATGATCAGCATGCATAAGTTTTCATCATCAACACTGAACGAGAGCTCGATCACGATGGATCGACTTCGTCTATAGAGAACCACAGTGTCAGGATAGATGGAGGTTTAAGATGACCTTGATGGAGGAGATTGGAAGGCTCCGATTAAATTGGTGAGAAGCGAGATGGGATGAGCGGTCCTGATTAGATCACTTAACACATATTAGATGTGTGGATGAGAGTGTACGAGGGATTAGAAGGAAGACCACAATTACTTTCGCATTTTTAAACTCTTTCCCCACATTGAACATTATCATGATTTCACCGTGCTTTATAAGCCTCAGCATAGATACAATTATCTCTATCCTCCCTCCACAGATACTGCCCCATACCAGTTTCTGCGGGCGTGCTTCTGCACTTACCCCTACCACCGTGCCACCCTACATGGTGGAACCGTCTCTTTGCTCTGATAGACCTAATACACTCCTCGTGGACTGCCCAAACTAGTTGGCCAGTCAGGGAGACTTAAGGATCGGTTGCACCCTTATGGTGTGATCTACCTCCCCTGATTGGTTGGCTGGCTCATTTGGTCACCAATTTTTTGGGTAAGTCATATAAAAATAACTATTTAGTATAAAACCAAGTGTTCAAAAATATAAAATTCCAAACCACCATTCCACATTTATTCTTCTTCTATTATATTTGAAATGATAATTCCAAATTTCTTCTCTAAAACATCTCCTTTGTTTTATTCTTAGAGTATGAATCCAAAATATATTCAATATGTTGTTTTGATCCATTCATGGATGATGCATGGATAATTTCTTCATTACTCATGAATTAAGGAATAATTCATGGATTCTCCTTATTGTGAGGGATGAGTTATCCATTAACATGTATATTATACTTTGAGTACTATCTCAAACAATCATTTGATATTATTCACAACCTTTATCCAATTAGAAGCTATTGGATGAATATTCTTTCTCCTCATGCAATTGAGTATTGCATGGTCTTCTTTATGATAGTGTAAACATGTATCAATTTGATACATGTCTTTGGAAGTTTGGATCAGCTCAACAATTATTATAATTGTTTCTTCAATATTCATCGATTATGAAAGCAGGATCTTCAATGTATTAATAAGCTCACCACTTAAATCATTGGCACAACTTCCATCATCACTTTTGCATGCACATGTTGAAAACCTATTGACAATTGAATCCTTATTGACCTATTATTGAAAAAAAATTAAACATCATGATATACAATCTAATTTTATAAATTTTAGAGCATTTATTATGTGAAAAATAGGGGTAAAGGTTTTTATTTTCAAAAATTACAAGTGTGTTATTAACCTCACTTATAAAAGGCCACCCCCTATCCTCTTCTTTGAACACTTAAAAAACACAATAGGTAAGACAATCATAGAAAAAATAACATAATTTATTCACTACCATCATCCTAGAATAAATTTTAGGACTATAAATACATTCAATTAAGCATTATATATAATAAAAAATAGGTGTCCTGAGAAGAGGTAAAATTCCTAACAGAGAGTTTTTATTTAATAACTTAATTCCACCTCATTAAAATCATATAAAATTATGATTATTTAGTAAAAAAAGTATATCAAAGATAATTTTATGCTGTTATATTAATTTCATTATACAAATACATCTCATCTTCCATCAAATGGTATAAAAAATCCTCATTCGTGTGTATGGAAGACTACCTCTTCATGAACGGATGTCATTTATTTTCCGTCGACACCTATCAAGGATTGATATAATGATTTATTTAAAGTATATATATATATATGATATTTTTAACATGTTTATAATTTTTTAGTTCTTATATCACATATATATTCTTACTTTCCATTTTTTTGGGAGATAAGATAGTTTTTCTCGTGTGTACAGAGGACTACCACCGCACGAAGCAATGTGATTCATTTTCACTAATGTTTTACATGGAAGGTAATAAGTATAATGATGATAAAGATATGTAATAAAAATTACATAATTATAATATTTATTATATATTTATCATTATTAAATGATAATATATAATTTTCCTTCTTATTTTTTCACTCACTGAAAAATGATAACATCATTCGTGCGTATGTATGGACTACCACCTATATGAAGTGGTGTGTTTATATTTTAATCACCACATCACATGGATGAAATATATAAGAATATTAAATGAAAAGATATGATATTTATTATATTATTATCACTCTAGTAAGATATAATATTACTTACCTCATTTAGAAAATGATCGATGAAAAAGGGAAATGTTACTCATACGAATGTACAACGTACATTCTCTATGATTGTAACATGGTTTTTTTCATAACCGTATTGAATGTCTAGTTTTGAAAGTATAATTGATATATAAATATGATATATATTTAATTATCATCATCAAGTATATTTTTAAATAATGGCCTTTTTGACTATAGTCGACATACCAAATCTGTTTTGAAAATACGGACCAAATATCCTCAAAACACCCGATGTTGACTTAACTAATTAAGCACTTAAAATATCATTAAAATAAATATAAAAAAGACATAATTATAAGGTATTAAACATGTAAATTTTTTTTAAGTAGTAAAATTGTTTATATAATCTTATTATACAATATTTAAAGTACATACATGGGGAGTTTGGACTCGAGGTAAGGGTTTCTTGTCTCTTTTACATCCATTAGACATATACAATATTCATAAATTATTTATATTGTGTGGTATATATACTAAACCATAAACAAGTAATATAATTAATAATTCAAATTTTATGGTATTTTAATTTTTAAATTTAATTATTTAATCCGATGTGATTTAAAATGAAATTTTCAAATTTTAAAAAATTGCATAACTCAATTTTTTTCATTGGGTTATATTACCTCTTCGTTGACTTTCTTATAAAATGAATATGTTTGTAATGATTTTTTATTATAATATGTTTTATTTCCACATTTTAATGTGGTATTACATTTGATACACATAATCTACTCATTGATAAATTCTCACCTCAATGTTATTATCCCTGTAAGGGTTCTCATCTCAAATTGACTTATTTGGGACATAAGTTCTGTTATACATGAATACTCTTTTATGAAATTTATCTATATCCAATTTGATATGTTATATAATTAATTTTATTATATTAATTTTTTAATGTTTGTTATGAATTTATTCTTTCATGGGTATTTCAATTGAAGAGTTACCAAAGTGGAAAAAGCTTTGTGATATAATCGCCTTTTTTAATTGGGATTGTTTATGCTTGCATTTTCATTGAAGAATTTTTTTTAGTTGTATAAATAATACCTTTAATGTTATTCTACTATGTTTGTTCATGGTATTTTCAATTAATAGCATCATTTTCCTTCTCTTTGGAACATAAAATGGTTGAGATTTTTTTAATAAAATCTGATGTTATTTATCTCTTCAGTCAAAAATCATTTTTATTTAATTTTTTTTAATAAAATGTTCTCAAAATGTTTTTACCATTTTAAAAATATTTTATTAAATAAACTTTTACCAATTAATGGATTTTTATGAAATATTTTAAATTTAATCTTCGTATCTTTTTCCAAACAAGGCCTATTTAGGTTTTATAAAAAACGTGAAAGTAATATTTATTTTAACATGTACAACATGAACATAATTCAATGGAATAATGACTACTTATTTCATTTAAGTTTAATTTACATGTGAAGTAATTTAATTTCAATGAAAATCATTTTCAACATATTTTATAAATTTTTAGTTTTTAAAAGTGATTTTCAAAGTGAAAATATTATTTTCCTCAAGAATGTTTTTAATTGTATTTTAAGGGAATTTACATTAATCAATGAAAAAAACCATTGATGTAACTTATTCTCCACTGGTATATGTGGAAATGATACCATCACTATTATTTATCTGGATTCATTATTATTTTTTCAAAGAGACTATTATGTAACTGATTTCATTTCCGTGGATTGATCATGTTTCAATGACATTATTATGTAACTCTTTTCTTTATCATGGGTTATTCAAATATCAACGATGTTTTTATATAACCAATTTATTTTATAGGGTTCAATCATGTTTAAAAGATATTTTCATGGAATCCATTTATTTTTCATTGGTTAATCAACTTATGAGTGTATTTTTTATGATGAGATGAAAACTTACATGTTTTATGATTAAGTTATGGTTATTGGGAATTGACTATGATGATGGGTGGTAATGTTATAAACCATGGATGGGTTGTTGTGTTATTAACCATGGATAAGAGGTTACATTATAAACCAATAATTGGTGGGTCTGTTTTACCCCTCCAATTCATTGGATATTTTATATATGGAAGTTATAAATATTGGTTATTCCATTTGTAAGAGTGATATGATGATAATGTTCAAAATTTTCTAAAAGTTTTCTTTAGGATTTATATGGTTTATAAATTTTTCATTTGATCATGATTTATATCACATGACTCATGATTATTAATTCTGATTACTCTTTCATTTTTATAGGCTTATACAATATTTTATTGTTTGATGATCCAAGTATTGATGGATTTGAATATTCATATGTTATAATCATGAACTTAGATTATGTCATCATACCCTTATACTCGCTGAGGAAGTTAAATTTTTAATGTTAATGTCCACCCTTGCTAATAATTTTATCTCTCCCTTATTATGTTTCTCATTCCCTAGTTTATGAAGAATGGCGATTAAATGATTTTATTATAGAAAGGTTTCTAACGTGATGATGTTTTTGGAAGATGTTTAAGACATAATATGGAATATGAAATATTGGGTAAAGTGGAAAAAATACTCCCTTGAATTCATGGATACTGTTTATGTAATATTTTTTCATAATTATGTGATCCTTTAAACCCAAAAGGTCCTAGGGTATATATGTGATCCAATATTTCCTTTTGATGTTGTATGTTTTGGATGATGAAAATTGGTCTCAATTATCGGTGTTAAAGACAACAAATATAAATTTTATATTTTCAGCATTGGATCCAGGAGTGTGTGTTCATGGATATTATAGTAGCAGTCTCCCCCAAAACTTGAGAAGGTATGTCTTATGTTTCCTCAGCCCCAAAAAGTAGATACTTCCTCAAGGAGTAGATCTAAAAATTCCAATACATATAAAAAATCTATGATTTTTGTAAGTCAAAGTGCATATACCTAAAATGTACCCTAAAGATTTATATTTTTCTATACTAAAAACATGTAATGTAGATGAATATATATTTTTGTAATTTTCTCAAATTCACCATTCTGATGAAGGATTCTAGTTGAAAAAAAACCTCACCAAGATATTATGATCATCTTCTAAATCCTTACCAACCTTCTTCTCACATACTAGAGAACCAAATTGTGAAGTCATAATCTGATATGTTCTTATATATTTAGTATTCACTATAACTGATATAAACTCAGGACATCCTTTATAAGGACAATGAAGGACTTTAACAAACTCAACGTAAGATATCAAGAATATATTTTCACAAAAATTTGAGATGACCAAATCTTTGACATATTCAAATATAAAATCATCATTATAAAATAATTCTATAACTTCATTATCATTAATTAAATCATCACTAATTTAATAAAAAACTGACTCTCATCCTTGGAAGTTGAAATCATTCTTTATCAACATGTTCATATTATTTAGCCAGATGAAATATTCCCCTTTTCCACTCAAACAATTTCACAGAAGATTTATCCTATTTGAGCATCCTAAATCTCTTTATTAAATAGTATTTGATTTTAAAATAATAAAAAATAGTGAAAAGGTCTTTTGTTGTAAAGGGTTGATAAGGTAGAAAGGGTTTGAGATTGAAAGAATGAGGTTTAGAGGTTTTGAAAAAGGTTCAACGGTTTGATTGAATGATTATTTTATTTTTGGAATACACACACTGACATTACACATTTAACATAATAAAACAAAATAAAAAATAATAAAAAATAAATAGGATACCAAACATTTTACTTTATTATTAATTTGATAAATCATGCACTTTAAACATAAATTTGGTACTTGAATATATCTCATAAGATATTAAAGAAATACATAGTGAAACATATAAT